>OY288110.1:5979891-8379891 GCA_958431115.1 Syrphus vitripennis | reverse complement strand
AATAGATAAAAAAAAATTTGTTTTGGCTGATTCCAAGGTAGACAATTCAATTCCTTAAGTTTTTATAAAGTTCAATTTGGTCTATTTGTCTTTATTTTGACAGTTGCCCAAAAATGACATATTACTTATTCTGGCTCCAACAACGTCTACCTTCCCATTTTTTTTTTTTGTTATAGGGTTATAAAGCTATATCACAAAAAATATCCCATAAAACAAATGAAAAGCTTACCGTTTCTAACATTTATCGTCGTGGGTGCTGACAAAATGACCTCCTGCCCCAATCTACTAGAAATTGCACCCCACACATACCCTCAAAGAGCTGATAGTTGTAGATAAATGGTATGGTGCAACGGCAATTTGCCATTATTGCGCCGCACGTACCTACTATCGCTCTATTATATTATGCTTCTATGCCAAAAGTCCAAACTCATGCTGATGTATTAATAGCGCTGCATATGCATGTGTTCATATTACACCATAAACACAAACTTAACGTAAAGTGAAGTCTCAAAGTTCTGTTGATGCCAGAGCAGCCAGCGTTTGCCTCCCCTTGCTACCTCATAGAGCTTACAAATATAGCTTCACTTCCGAACGGGTAATTCACATACACATACACAAACAATGTTAACCCTCGCTTCAGCCCCACACAACCCGAACAACCTGTGAAAAATTCCCACCATCACCCACCAAACCACACTCATTCTCTATTCACAGTTACAATACAGTCTAAAATGACATTTCGCGCAAGCATTATAGCTTTTCATTTATAAAAAAAAAAGCTTAAACTTTTGCTTTGGATTTTGACACTTCACCGATACTCTCTTGGCATATCTGCCTGTGTATGAGGTTAGGAAAAGAGCTTGAGCAATAGTGGGGACATCCAAGACCACGTGGTTGTCCATCACACATTTGAAAACTTGTGCGACTTTTTCCGCGTAAATCCAGAATCTCCACAATTGCCCCCACAACGACGTCGATGACGGCGAAGTATTCTGCATGCCACCACTAATGCTATTTCCAGAGGATGCAACAAAAATATCCTTTAAAAGTAAAGAAGCCTACGGGATGACATCTAACTGACAGATTAATGCAATATGTCAGTTGACAGCCTGGACATGGACAATGTGCGGCTGGGAGATAGATTTAGGTGACTTTGGTTTTCGTTTTGCGATTTGGACTTTAATTTCTCGTAGGTACTCAAACTTGTTTCAACTTCATTATGGCCTTGAGGCTTTCGTAGGCATGATGATTATAATGATGATGATGATGATGTTAAATGCGCATATATTTCGTGTATATTGTTAAGTGGATGATTCGAATTCACGTGACTTTTTTTTATATTTCAGCTGCACCAAACCAGCTTAAGCAAACTTTGATAGATAAAATTATTTGTTGTTGGCTGATGGAGTCTGGAGTTTATCATAACAGAGATATCTTTATTATTTAGGGAGGAGTGTTGCCAGAAGAGCGTGTGTATACAGAAATAAAGAAAGGCTAGGAAAAAATTCAATTGTTGATCTTTTTTTTTAAATGCTTGATTTTTTTAGTGAATCATCGCAATAAAAAACTAATCTAAAAAAACTGCAGTTAATTTTCAGAGTTCAAAATTTTATTGATTGGTAAATATTAAACAATTTTTTACGATACCTAGACGTTTAAATAAAACGACTAATCTCTAAAAGCCACAAAACCAAACCGTTCTTCATCCATCTGAATATAATAAGCCCTTCGCTTTCCTGAAACACCAATCGTAATAGCGGTGATTATGTTAGAATAAATTCATCGAGTGAAAATCCAACACATAGAAAAAAATATTTAAACATTTTTTAAACTCTATTTCTATAGGTATGTACCTACTTCAATCCTCTGAAATTTGGACTTAACACCTTAGGTATGGTTACAAGCCGAACAAAAGAGAAACATTTTACTTATCTGGTGCTTGTACTTTGTACGTATTTTTTGGAAATAAGTACATAGTCGAGAAAAGATAGGGTCTTATGTGCAAATTTAGAAAATTCAATGATTGATATCTAGACCAACTCAGAATTTCTCCTTCACAAACAAGTGCAAAGTTCCACAAAATTATTAAAGTCGCTAATAAAAATTAGGTTGCGTTTTAAAAGGTTCAAAAGTTGAGGAGTTGTCAAACTGAAATATTTTTTCTTTGAATATAATCTAAGCATTTAACATCACAATTTTAGAGTAATTTTTAACTAGTTTCAGGTAAAATGGGGCGGTTGAATAGATAGATAGTTTCAATCGGCAAATAATAAATCGGTGAACGTTTGCTTTTTGTAAGTGAAGCTCTTGCGTGTTATGTTCATTTTAATTTTTATAATTTTTTCGACAAGCATGAATTAAGCATCTTTTGGGTCCTACGTACAGACTTTAATTAACTTTGCACCAAAATGCTTATAAATATAAATATAGCTAAACGGCAACACACCTTTTAACTATGTCATCGTATAATATTAACAAAATTGTAATTGCACTTTATAATAAAAGACGAAAGCATTTCAAATTCAGTCTTAATTTTAACTGTTTTTTTTTTTACATTAACTAATAAATAAATTCAATGGCTTAGTAGCAGTATCATTTGTTTTAATACACTTGACCTTAGAACAGCTTATTGCATACTCGTATACTGAACACATAATAATAAAAAACATGTTTTGTTGTTAAATCTTAAGTAATTTTTTCGCATAATTGTTTCTTGTTTCGTGAAATGGTTAGATACCTACTCATAGATGTGTTTGATCATGTATTTCCATAGAATTCGCTAATGAAATACTTTATTCATTAACACGCAATTATTTACTTTTTATAATTGAAACAAGTTATAATTATAAATCGATTATTTATAGTACGCAAGCATAAAGTTAGCTTTTTAGTTAAGCACTTAAGTAATTGAAAAAGTGTCTTGTATTTAAGTCTTAGAATTAACTTATGGTAAAAATAATTTTTAGATTTTTACTCTTTTAATTTTTTTAATTTTTAAATAATAAAACTTATGTTTTCCAAATTCACATTGAAAATTATCTGAGGAAACATAAACATGGCTTAACTAACGATTTTAAAATGCCTAAGTCTAAAAAATGCTTCATACTACAAAATCTTGTCTGTCACGTAGAAGGCCCTGAGAAAACAAAAGACTTTCAACTTCTCAAACCAATTAATCATCCCTTATTAAAAAGACACTTTAAGTTATAGGCCTTGTATTAAAATTAAATAAATTAGCATGTCCTAATTCTACAATATAATTAATTGCTTTTATTTCCCCATTAAATTCTCCCTTCTGGCAACACTTTCCTGTATATACATTCTTATCAATACTTTATACCTACTATCTGCGCCAATATCCCCTTCCCCCACTAGATCCTCACCTTAAAAAAAATATTCAACTTGGCCAACCATGCCATATGATGAAGATTTTCTTTACAGTACAATTTTCCTCCCCACATCACATGCAGAAAATATTCACAGACATTATTTTCACCCAAAAAAAAACTTACTTCATAGTCAAGTAAGATACATTCAAGATGAACGATAAAATAGAACAGACAGAATAGAGTTCTGTACAACCAAACTTACCTATCTCTTACAATACAATACTTTTCAGACTTTCAAGTAGGCAAGAGTAAGTAGCTACAATACTCCTCTCGATACAATACAATTTTATCATTTTTTTTTTATTTAAGTTGGCGCTATAGACATTTGGCTGGTTCTTATCTTTCCTCCCTCATCTTTTACTTACAATTATACATCCTTCAGGAAGAAAGTGCATGCTCGTTTATATTTCAACAAAAAATACAAAATGCTTCTTGTTTACTATAAGAATGACAAAAAAAAAAATTAGGACAAAAAAACTATCTTCATCTACTTTTGACATTCAAAGATACCTATAAGGTATCTAGTAGTCTTTCGTATAGGGACACAAAAATCAAATCAACAAAAGAAGAAAAGAAGAAAAAAAAATAAACAAACCCCAACAAACCAAGAGTCTTACACAGATCACTATAGAATTCTGTTCTGAGGTAAAGAGTGAATAGAATTGAAGTGGACAAAAAGTTCTAATTTAAAAATACCCACAAGAAAAGAACCTCTTCTCTATAATATGAATTTTGTGCCCCAACGACCAACATTAGAATGCGAGCGAGAATGGAAAAATAGTATCTACGTATCTCTAGCTCGTCGTCGTCGCTATACGCGTTCTTTTTAGGATTAGAAGCTCTCTGATTGTGTAGTGTAGCTCATATTATCGTTCATATACACTCTGCCACGCTACTGCCCGCCACCGCTGCCGCTCGCGTTTAAACGACCAAACGACTGACAACAACTACAACAACACTATAGTATTATTATTTTATTCTGTCATTTTTGTTGTTGTTGCATTTCAAAGATACACTCTGCATGTGTGAATTTGTTTTTTGAGATACAACACTATAAGAAAAATAAGAAATAAATATTCCATTCGCACATGTAGTAAAATATTATTTCATAGTGTCTGTGGCTTTAAATAAAGCTGTGTGTGCTGTGAATATTTTTTTTTTTTGTTTTTTTATACTTCGATTCTTGTTATATTTCGTACCGATTTTATGTAGTATAGGTACTATATTTGTATCTTTATTTTTCAAAAGTATATTTTTTTTTTGTTGTTTAAATTATATTTCACTTGAACTTTTGGCTGACAGAAAAAAGAGCGAAGCACGAGTTCTGTCTAAGTAGGTACCTCTAACAGGCATAGTTGGTTCGTCATCGTCGGATAAGAAGAGCGGGTTTGTGCTTTTTTGTAGCTTAGCGGGCGCGCACGCTGTTGAAAATTTGTAATATAAATTCTTTTTTTTTTATTTTAAATCAAATATTTACCTATTGTTTATTGATGGCATTAAAAAATTTAATCGAAAAAGTCAATCTATCTGGGATAAATTAATATCATAAAAAAAATTCAAACAATTTGTGCATCACACAAACAAAAACTTAAAAAAAAATCCAAAATTAAGAAAAATAAAACGAAATGTCACATCTCAGTTAAAAGTCTCAAAACAAAAAGAATTAATTCTAAATTAAAGGATAATCCGATTTGAAAGCTTTTTTTCTCGTTTCACAAAAAATCATCGAAAAAAATAATTTTTTCTTTCCTAATCACATGTTAAGCGGGTAAATGTTGAGTATGTGGTACAACTAACACATACCAACTTAACAAGATAAAAAGAAAAATAAATATAATCAAATAAAAAAGTGCAAAATATTAAAATTAAAATAACTTCCATTCAGCAAAAACCAAAAAAAAGGACTTTACAATATTTCACAACAAAAAAAAACGAAACCAAATAAAAGCAAAATAATCTCAGTTCGTGCTTTTTGTCAGCAGGAAGGATTGTATCTTTAAAGTAATTTCCTCATTTTTCATTTGGATTTTTTTTTTCCAAAAGTGTATCTAAGTAGTGCAAACGATATCCTGGTGCAGAATTTTTCACCCCCTTCTGTTGCCGTTGCCACCATACTGTAACAAAAACACTTTGGCCCCCAAAATAAATAGCAAAAAAAAAAAAAACAAAAATTACAGTGGAGAGCGAAACATTGTAAGTGTCGAAAAATTCCAGATAAAAGTTCTCTTCTCCTACATACAATATCCAACGACTAACTACGCACACTCCCTCACAAAATATTGTGCTGCTACTATCAACATCGTCATCATTTTTCTCCATGGAATTCTCTTGTTATTCAGCCTTATAATCAAATGATTCGTCGTCGGAAGGGTGGTGAACGTCGTTTCGATATTTTCTCGTATTTTGATTTTTAATTTTCGGATAAGTAAATAAATAAATTCTAAAGCAAAAAGTAAAATAAGGTTTAAATTAAAAAAAAAAAGTTTTTAATAAAAATTCAACACCAAAAAAAAAAACTACTTCCACCCAAAAACTCAATTTTATCACCACCCCCTCATACACCCTTAATATTTTTTTGGCCCCCTCCTACAAAACAATAGACACATCCTGTTTCGAAGAACAACAAAAAATTGATTTTCTTTTATATTAACCACACTATTTCGTCCTGTGTGCAATATTTATATACAAAAAAAAAGGCAAAAAAAATCAGGAACAGTGAAAAGGACGAATACAACAACAACAACAACAAAATCATCATCCACATCCACCTCCACAATTTAAGTTGAAAAAGGATAGCAACGGTGTATATTGCCTATTCTAGCTACATATAGCCAGGACAAATTCTTGTTCGAAATTACATTGCTCATCGTTGTCGTTCTTGTCCTCCATCGTCAGGATACAAAAATACAAAAAAAAAATGTATTCACCTATCTTTTCTTAAAATAAATAAAATAAAATAAAGAAAAAATGTTTAAACAATAAAAATAACACAAATAAAAAAATCCAAAGAGGCTTCAAGTTAAAGTTTTAAAAATTGTATATAAAAAAATATTCTTCAAAGAGAAATAAGGATAATATAGTCAGTGATATATTTTTTTTTGGTTAAAAGCCCCAGTTTTGATGTTGTACTTCCTTGAAAAAATCAACATAAGAAATAAAGATTTAAAAAATATCCCTTAGAATAAAAAAATTAAAACACGAAAAAAAAAATCCGCTGTGGTGCTGTTAAATTAATACTAAATATTTATATTAAATAAATAATTAAGTAAAAGAAAAATCTTAGTGCTAGTGCTGTTATTGTTGATAAATACATTTTTTTCTTCAAAAAAAAAAAAAATAATAATAATAAATTCTTGCGTTGGTTAAGTTTTAATATTTATTGTTATAATTGATAAAGAAAAGAGAGCAAAGCTCTTTGTGTGCTGTGTTGTTACAAAAAAGTAAAATATAAATAAATAATTAAAATTACTTTAAGTTGTAAATAAACAAAGCAAACAAAAAAAACCCTACACCTTAGCCATAAAAAATAATAATAATAAAAATAAAAAGAAAATTCTCAAAGAGCAGTAAAATAGTATTAAATTTGCGGTGCCTTTATTAATAGCAAGTAAAAAGTCATATAAATATATTTATAAATATATACATAAAAAATTAAATTAAATAAAACAAAAAGTCTACAACGCTTAAATTTACTAAAAATTAAAAAAAAAAAACAATCGTTATTAATTCTTAATTGTTAAAGTTGCAAAAAAAAATTTTAAATAATAAATTAAAAATACAAAGTGTATTTTTGAGTTAACAACAACAAAAAAAAATACAAATTATAATTTTTTGTGATAGTAAAGTTATAATATAAATTGTTTATGAAAAAATGAGTGACAGGGAGCGATCGTCCCCAACTCTGATCGAATCCGGATTAAAAAATTTAATTGGCGGACGGGATAGTAATTATCCATTAATAAGCGGCATTAATGGTAAGTAATTAATTTGATTAAAAAAAAAAAAACAATTTAGTAAGTAAAAAATGCACAAAGTAATAATTTTGTTTTATATAAATATATATGCACCTCATTATCATATTATGTATTTAATATTAACTTGTATATATATACATAAATGTATATACATATAATACGTATACAAAACAAAACACATAGGAATTAAATATGGAATATTTACTAAGATGATTATTTATCTATTTTCTCTCATAAGGAAGTGACGACACAGCAAAAAAAAATAAAATAAATGGGGAATAGATTAAAAGAGAGAGAAGGGAAAATTATAAGAACGCATGCTTTTAACTTTATAGGTATAAAAAAGGTAGGTAAAGTATAATTCGAATTCGAAAATTCGAATAAGGAACCTATCAATGCGCAGGGTCCTTTTTATTTTTTATTGAGGAAGAAAAAAATGTGTAGGTTTTTATTATTTTCATACATATCCTCTTTTGGGGTTTTCATTTATCCTTTTTTTCCTTTGTTAGATTTTTTCCGGGGTTTTGAATTTATTTTTCTTCTTCTTCTTCTAGGGGATCAAAACATTAAAGATTTTTTTTTGTTGATAAGGTGCGGGGATATCTTAGATATTGAAAAAAAAGTTCACACCCAAAGAATTAAATCCAATTTAATTTAATTTCGATTTGATTTAGTTTCATCAACAAAATCAGCATAATATGCATATTTTTTTGATTTGAAATTATTCGATGAGGAAGTTTTTTTGTTCCTAGATACAGATAAATATACAAATAAAATTGTTACTGTTAGGTACTATCTATATTGTGCTGTCAAAGACCATGTGGATGGGTGACGATTGTGTTTATATTCATAGTAACATGACACAGATAGATTCTCTTGAACGATTGTGATTATTTTAATATTTTGTTTGTTGTATTAATTTTTTTTTCAATAACATCAATTTATTTTATTTTTTGAAATTAGAGTAATAATTTTCAGTTAGTGATAATGCGTGGACTTAATTTTATGAGACATAGGTATATTTTTGCTGTATTGGTTGACATCCCTAAACTATTTTTTTTTTTAGAATTGAAGTGCTGTATCACAATAATAGTTTTATGTGGATTTAGCTGAGTTTAAGTTTGAAAGATGTGTTTTAAGATCTAAACTTACCTTCACGTAAATAAATAAGTAGGTAGGACAAAAAATTCTTATATGTATCTAAGATGCATTTTTGGGTGCTAATCTCAGCATGAAGAAAAAATTGAATATCAATATATTGCCAGGTGAAATGTATCAAAAACGGGGTTGGTATGTTTTGAAAAATTAATTGGTAATTTAAAGTTTTGCTGTTCATATCGCAGTTTTTCGTTTCACAAGTATTTTATTATTTTGCATTCCACGAAGTAAGATAATTAAGATAAATAATTTTAACCATAAAGTGTGAAACGTCATTCACCATGTTGTATTTTTCAAAACAGATTTTATTGGTGGTAAACTATGAGTTTTTGTACGGTTTTTTTTTGTAGGTATTGATATTTTATAAAATGGAAAAAGGCTTTATTTAATATGTATCTCAAAATAAATTTCTCATATCTTTTACTTGAGTTCATCATCTTTTCATTTTATCACATCGTTGCACCTGTCCAAGTCAATAAAATGATAGCTTGTTGCGTGTTCAAATTGTATCAATGTCAGAACCAAAGGGAAAAGAACTTGTAGGTGTTTCTTTTTATATGATTTATATTTTTCATTTTCATTGTGATAAAAATGTTATTTCGAAAATTTGTCATTATGTACATACATATGCCTCTCTACTGAACATTCTCCAAATTGGATGCGTAGCTTTTTTTATATAATTATTATACAATAAATAAATTTTAAATAAATTTTTGAGCTCGTTTTAATCAAAAAGTATATAAATACTTATTATGTATGTTACCTACTGAGAGCTCCAAAAACTGCTCGCATAATTTGAGGAGTTTTTTCCATTTTTATCTTGAAATAAGTCAGTTCATTGACCAAAATTTTTGATTGATAAAAATAAATTACAAATCTTATTAATTTCATTTATTTTGTAACGATTAATAAATTATTATAATTTTGTGTTGAGTTTCCATTTTTTGAATGTTTCGCTGAATTTAGACTCTAATCGAAAAGATAAAAAGAAAACAATGTTAATTTGACCGGCAAAGAAATATCTGACGAAATTATTATCAGAATACAATCAATATTATTTAACAGTTATTTAACGCCAAAGCTACTCTGACGATGTTGTTTTTGAATATACCATTTCAACCAGACTTCAAATTAGCTGGAAAAAATTTCTGATGATATTTTTACTCTTATTTTTTTATTTTAAAACTAAAATGGCTTTGATTGTGATGTATATATGTACATATGTATGTATATATGTACATATACATAAGTAAAAACTTTCCGATGGAATGGGGTGTGCCATGTGTTATTTCATATAATGTATAGTGCCAAAGAATTTTTCAAGAAGCCATAAATACTTAAATGCTAAACCACTTGCTGCATCTTATTCTTCTCCCTTGACACATAAGTAAGAGTATTATGATATGCATAAAATAACTAAAATATTATGCATTTGTTCGAATTATATTGCGGAAGCGCAAAGAAGCGCAAGAACAAAATACTCAAAATAATTCCACCAAGTCTCAAAAATCTACATATTGCCTGTTAGTTCTTAAAGAACTTTTTTTTTTTCTAATGATTAATGAATGTTAGTTCTCTGCAAAAATAAATTTTTTAACTTGACAGTAATTAAATAGGTTTATTGTTAGTTTGCTGATGATATAGTGAATAAGTTTTTTTTAATTGTTCAGTCACAGAATTTTTTTTACACATTAAATAAATGATAATAAAAGACATGCATGTACATACATATGAGTATGTGTCAGCGGAAAGAATAAATAAAAATGAAATACATATGGAAGAATAATCGTTTAAAGGAAGTAAATATTAAAACGTTTAATTAATTATTATTATCTATTCATTTAACTTCAAAATTTCTCATTCAAACAAAAATTTTTATTATCTTAAAAATTGCAATTGAGAATTTTTACTATCTAATTAGTGAATTGATCAATGGAATAAAGTATATTTTATTACTACAAAACAAAATATTCTTAATATTGTCTTCTATTCAAATTAAAAAAATTAAATATTATGTATTAAAATCTATATCAGAAAACAACAACTATTGGAAAAAGTTAAAAGTTCTTATTCGATTTATATATACAAGCAGCAGACAGCCTTGAAACATTATTATCAGTGTGCTATCAATCGGAATTATTTTGTGTATAGTTTTACGATTATTTGAGAATGGCTAACTTTGGCTAACTGGATTCACAAACAACTTTATCTGAGAGGTTGCAAAAATATTATTTTTATTGCTTTGGAAGGGTATATTATCGTAGTTTTGATTGTTTTGATTGTATCATAAAAAATATAGTTTTTCCTATTTATTTGTAGAAAATATTTATGTTGTTTTTAATTATAAAGTTGAATTGATTTAATTTACTCGTATCACTATCAAAAAGTTTCTACAACTGGGTTATTAAATTTTTTTCTTTGGTAATATCTTTAATGAGCTTTTTTCAAAATGATACAATAACTACACTCAAGGACAAATTTATGTAGGTACTTGTACATACATATATTGCATTTGTACTCAGTACAGAATATCTAATACCAATTGTGTTGGCTGAGGTTTGTGTGAAATGTTAGGGATAATTCAATATCTTAAGAAGTATGTAATGGTTGCATTTCAATTTATATGTTACGAAAGAAACCCACCATTAGCAGGTTTAATTCCAGTCAAAATGTCTTTAACCTCAACATAAAAACTTATACATAATTATGCACCAATAACATTGAAATATGTAATGACTACATGTATTATTAACATCTACAATTGATACAAATCAAAAATTGTTTTCAATACAGTAAGTTCTTTGTCGATTTATTCAAACCCCATACATTGCATATTGAATTGTATTGAATACAAACAATTTTTATTCAATACATAATGCTTTGAGCTTATAAAAAGTAAGGTATAGTGAGGTTACTAGTGAGTGTATACAAACGTTTTTTTTAAATGCAGCTGGTATGAAGTTAGTACATAACTTAGCTAAAATCCACAAGCCATATAAACAAACAACGTGATGTGATTTTATTTTGATGTTTATTGAATACATATGATTTATAAAATTACCAAAATTGTACTTAACACATTATTTGGAACTCATCGCAGATATCTAATGTTTAGGTACCTATCTTCATGATCAGTACTGATTTCAATATGTAATGATTACATGGTGTGAGTAAAAGCATTTAAATGTACTGCGTATGCAGTTTATATTTATATTTTTTTCAGTGTGAGGGACTCTCATTACATTGATTATCGCAATTATTAACAATCTCAATGAAAATGGGCCAAAAACTAACACAATAACAGCGTGGTTATGGTTTCCTACCGAATTTTAATATTTTGTGAAACACCCTAAAATCACCATTATAATTTAATTTGAATTATATTTATGCATCACAAATTTCGAATAATAAAATTCGGTTTCATCTCTTTGCCCCAATTTCATACATAATGATTGAACCAATTTTAATAAACCATTAATTATCTTTAAAAAGTTGGGTGCACAAAGAGTTTGTACATCCATAATCATTACAAAAACTAATTGGGTAGGTACATACTACCGATTGCTGATTCATCATTATTTTAAAATGAAACTCCATTATCTGTTATCATTATCACCATTCTATTAATTCATTCTTTCTATTTATTAATTTTTCATCAGATTTTCCTATTTTGCATTAAGTAAGGAACTAATTTGGTCATTTTGTTAGTTACGAACATATACTTATTTACATCTAAGTACTAACTTACATAGAGTGGGTGGTATTTTGTTAGGGGGAGGGTGAGAGGAGGTTTTTGTTGTATACCTACCTACCTTTTTTTTAGGTTAATGTAAAAGCCGGATTTTCGAAGAAGAAGAAGAATAGAACAAAAAAAAAATTCTACCTACCTACCGACACCGACAAAAACAAAAGCGAAAAAATCGAACTCCACTCGAGTCCCCAATTCGAACAACAAAAAGAGGTGCATCAATTTTGGCGCATGTCCACTAGATGAATGGCACAAAATTGCACCCCCATCTCATGCTCTCAAAAATATAACAAGTGTTGGGGGACCATAAAAGAAAAGCTCTTTTGAAACCTACGTATGTACGTACAACCTTCAGTGTTGTCGTCGTCGTTGATGCCGGTAAATTACCCATAAAAATTTCAAATCCCCTTTCCCATTCCGTAGGTTAGGTATATACTACGCTCTCTGCTGAACCTCGTGTGTTCATAATAAAATACACATAAATGTAAAAATGACGCTTCAATGATTAGCCTGACACACAATAGAGTCAAATTAATAATAAACACATGCTAGCTATGTATAGATAGCTGGTCGGAAAAATTCACAGAGAATAAAAAGTCTACTAACAAAAAAAAAATAATGATGACATTTGAACGAACTACTGACCTGCTGCCGATACGAACGTCAACGACGACACCCTGCGTTCGATGTGTGTAAGAAAATATCACATGGCAATTAAAAAAAAAATAAAGTGGCAACTTATACATTATGTACAGTGTGATTTTCGCAAAACTGCCCCTTTAAGCCCCGAATTCTCCATCATTTCTGTCAAATGGAACGTGTTTAACTGTACTGTACTGTACTGTACGTACGATGAACGAACGTGTTTAAGTTATTTTGAAATTGAATTGAAGCCGAAAAGCATGTGATCAATTAAATGACGAAAAATAACAACCCAACGGAATACAACTTCAAATTCAATGCTCACTATTACTGTTATACAATATTAAATTGACAGGTAGTAGAGGTATACATTTTGTATGTTTGTCATTTTGTGAAAGGTATCAAAAACTATATTTGTTGTTGCGGTTCTACATTATGTAGAAAAACACAAACATTAAAATATTTATTATCACAAAAATACATCATTTCCTAGTGGTAGTTTTGTACAAATTTTTTTTTTTGCATCATAACTATACCTACAACTGTGTTGTCTTTTTCTTGACGACATAAATGGCATTTTAGGTGTGGGGAAAGGGAAGGGGAGAAGGGAAGGGTGGATGTCTCGTTTCCTTCAAAACTAAACACAAAAAAAAGATTATTTTGTCTGTGACAGCGCCAGTATTTTATCTTGTTTGAATGATGATTGTATTTGGCAAGTGTAAATTGTGTGATACCTTTTATACAAAATCAAAAAATAGAACTTCAGTGACGTTTGTTGGGAACCATTATGATCTTCATTCTGTTAGTTTGTTATTTTGTAGCACATTTCAATTTCTATTGTACCGAATGCAAAAAATATGTGTTTTTTTTTAATGTTTGGATTTTCCAACTGACAATTGTATAAAAACAGAAAGAAATATGACGATGTGAGTGCATTTATTCAGAATTCACGTGAACAATAATAAATTATACATTAATGTTTACAAGTTATGAGTAAACAATGTCATCATCGACAACAATATACTAACAATTAACCTTTGTACCTACATAAACTATACACGCTGCAAACTAGATTATTTTTTTTAATGAGAAATCAAACTCTGGGTAATTTCGCATGATAAAAAAAGTACAATATCCATAAACCACTATGTGGGTAATTCTTAAGAAAAATTGTATGTGTTATTAGATTACTATACGTAATTTTTATCTTAGTCAGAATAACATAATGTATGTAGGTATAGATATATAATTATTTTATTCAAATGAAAACAATTTTGTTTAGTGGAATAGGGATGATGTGATTGCTGAAATTTAAAGCAAAATTTAGTCAATTCCAAATATTGGTACGTACCTAATTTTTTCTAAAATAAAGTAAAATAGTACTCTGTATATATTAATTTTAAAGTATATCCAAATTTGAGGATGGGATGATGTGATTGCTGAAATTTAAAGCAAAATTTAGTCAATTCCAAATATTGGTACGTACCTAATTTTTTCTAAAATAAAGTAAAATAGTACTCTGTATATATTAATTTTAAAGTATATCCAAATTTGAGCAGTTGTCTAAATTCAAAACATATTGTTCAGCAGTTGGATTTTTGTAAAAAAAAAAATTGTAAAATCACAAGAAATAGTTTCTTTTCAGTTAAGTAAAGAGAACGTAAGTTTCAATTTGATAATTTTTCGCTATCCTTAAAATTTTTGTGTAAGATTTTTTTGATCTAGAATAAAAAATACAGTTTTGTCCGTTAGCAATATTAGAAGAAAAATACACTTTTTGTGGAAAAAAAAGATTCAAGAATGTTGCGAATTGATCATTGTTTAAGCGAAAGTGATATTTTGACTAACTGAATCGAATGGTAACATCTTTTTTTTATAAATAGAGTGGATGACCTGTTATAACTTTAAGTAACGTCAAGAAATTTGAACACGTTTTCAATTAAAAAACTGTCCAAGTTGTATACAAACAAAAATTCTTCCAAAAAGTAGTCGACAAGTCCGAAAATTATCTAAGGTGATACTGAGACCGAGATGAAAATTGTGTGACGAGACAGATAACTAACTTCGCCAAATCTCTCTTATTTAGCTAAAAGATTTATTAGAAATAATCAGAACAAGGAGTTCTTTTCTGTAATGTATTTTATAATTATTTTAAAAGCACTTTTTGCAAATTCAAATGTGCTAAAGGAAAAACTTAATTCTGTCCAAATTGGAATAGAATAATTTATTTACCTAAGTAAAAACTACTTTTCTTACATAGCTCATGTCTGATTCATGAGATACATGAATTAAATCTTTGTCGGATATACAACAGAGTAGGTACGTAGGTACATTAGCACTTGGAGCCTGTATTTTCTCCTTCACAAATCTCGACCTATTATAAATAAGGAGATACCAATAGAGAGGAATATAAATAAAATATACCCCACTAGGTTCTATTAGTTATTTTAAAATTCTACCTATTTAATCATTGTATTCCACCCCCAACAAAATATTATACAGAATAAACTTATCTAGGTATACTCATATGCTGTACATCCTTAGACAATTGGACGTCAAACTTCTGGTCTATATCCAATATTTTCTATATGACTGCACAATTTAGCAATATTGTTTCAGAATGTTATTTTTCTTGGTGTTAGAGCTTATACAAAGATTATGTATGCATTGAAACAAATGTGTTTTATATTAAAAATAATTAAAATTATTCAACCTTTAGAATAAATTGGATTTTTGTTCGTTTTTTTTTTGCTTTTTGTATTTCATATGTTTGATGTTCTTGGCACTGTGAGATAATAATATTTGCTCAATTACCGAAAAAATGTTTTCATTTTCAGTGCAAACGGGTGATGGAGGACTGCTATGGTTTTTGGGGTTACAAAAATTTAAAATAAAACAAAATATTTAAATGCATTTTTACATATTATGACGAAAAACCCCCAAGTGATTCAAAAGAAAGAATTTTTTTTTTTTTTTGTGATAGAGTGCATGTGACAGTAATTTTCGTCAATCTTTAGCATGTGATGTCCTATATTATTATTATTTTTTTTTTGACAACACAATTTAACTGCTCCGAATTTCTGTCGAAAGAAATTTGTTTACATGATGCGCTATCTTATAATTGAGCATATCCAATTAAAAATTTTAATAATAATTACCACCCTAACAGATAGGTAGGTAGGTACTGAGCAAACAAGCATGTGCTGAATGTTGAAGTGGTACTTGAAGTTAATTTCTAATAGAAAAAAAAAAAATAGAGTGAACCTGCCTTGTGGCGAATTTTCGAGTTTGTTCTGCTTTTTTCTGCACTTGCTCATGTATATTATAATTATTATGAATAAGAGTTACCAGCACTAAGGGACGATTTCAATTTGAAAAACTGATTTTGAATAAAATATAATAAAGAGTTTAAGATATAAAGTATATATGTACATCATGCATCTACGACTTGATTCCCCTTAAACAATTTTTAAGAAAATTGAGAAAAAATTCGACGGATAACTTGTTCTTCATTTCAGCAAAATAAATGTTATAAAAATTATATCGATATCAAGTCACATCAAAAATGAAATTTGTATTCACATTCAATAAAAAAACATTTATAAAAAATCATTTTTGTTCATTCGTGCCTCTGACAAAACAGTGTCATTGTTTTTCTTTTCTAAAGTTCAAAATGCAATTTGTTTTTGTATATTTTATAAATAATAAAAAAACACAGTATTGGCAATTCCCTTCACAACTATAATAATGAACGGGAGGGGTTATTTAGTTGGGTAAAGATGAATCGGGTTAAATTCATGCTGGTTGCACTTTCATAGTATCATAGTGCTGTGTGAAAAAAATAAGACCTAATTTGCTGTCATTGGCTTAGCTCTGGCTTCAAACGAGAGCGAGTGTCATACACCATACACGCATTAGAAAAATTCAAATCCTCTAGATGTGTGTAGGATGTTTTTTTTTTTAATGCTTCTACATGCACATAAACTTTTGAGTTTCAAAATTCTATATTACATAGTGATGAGAAAAAGAGTAAAGTTTAGCAAAAGCAATTTCATCAGGATGGTTTATATATTATTTTTTATTTAAATTGAATGCAATGCTTTTAATTAAAAAAAAAAGATTTTCTAATTCATACCTACAAATTGGCGCCAAAAGTTAGCAATGAATATACAGAATTGAGATTTTTTCTGTTTATGTTGGAAACGCATGCATGTTAGACACAGTGAATGAGTGAATATATAAATTTTTGAGGAAAATTATGTATGTATGAAGAATTTGATAAGGTCTATTTTCATTGATGCTGGGGGTGATGATGTTGGTTAGGTCTAGGGGACTTATTGACTTCCTAGAACTTGGTTGATCCACATTCGAGCAAGGATATCCCAAATATAGAGCTTTTTCGGATATGATTTTGATATTATTTATTCCGTCTAGATTTTTTCTTAGAACTAAATAAAAAATGTATTCGTAGGTATATTAAAGTAAAATGTATGGCTGATGGATTTCATGAACTTGCTTCTACACCTAGAAAAAATCACGTAAATTGAAAAGAATCTGACCTATTCCCCATGTTATTTTTTTTTAATACGCGTACTTGTGTTAAATGTATATTAAAAAATGATTTAAGTTCTATGGTAAATCAACACAAGACATTTTTAAATCAACATTCCAATACAAACAAATTTATAAGATACAGTGGACCACATTAAAAGTAAAAATCAAATAAGTACAACACTTAACATTCTTTGAAATTTTTATGCGTACCGGCCCTAGGATTTTACTCCACAAACTTATTTTAATTTTATAATTCTTTTAATCTTTCAAATGAATTTTATTGAGTAGTGCTTCTGCTTTTAACATAAATAATAAGAGAACTGGATGATTTCATCATAAATTGAAATTACAAAATGTTTTATATGGTCCATGTATAAAATTAAAAACAAGTATAAATTTATCTACCAAAACAATACAACGCAAATATAAATATTTTTTTTTTTTTCGTGTGATTTAGTATCTTTAAATGTAGATCGTAGACATTACTTTTTATAGTATTTAAATATACAATTCAGTCGTTCATTCAGATTTGTTTTATTTTTTTGGTGAATATCATTCCATGATATTTAATTCTGTTTAATTTCCCACTACAAAAACCAATAAAAAAAAATAAATTCAATTGTTGAATTTATATTATAATCGAGTTTTATACAATCAAAATTCAATTAAAAAAAACTGATAGGCCCATGTACTTATATGATAAAGTAAAGCGCTCTGTTCGAACTAACTCAACTAAATATATTTTTACGAAATATAATATAAATATTGAATTTGATTTTAATTAATTTACAAATCAAACTTCAAACTAATTTTGATAACAAAAACAGTTTACTACCAAAATTCTAATCAACAATATCACTAATATAAATTAATTAATTTAAATATAATTCAATTCAAAAGTAGATAGAGATAGATAGACATAATTTGTTTTAATTGTCTTCTCACATTTATAGGTATAACATTTTGCCAAATTTACTATCATGAATGACATATGGCAATTTCAAGCACATGACTCTAAATTCATTTAAATTCATCTCACTCTTGTTCGCGAAATGCTGTTTCGATAAAATTAAATCTTTTTGTTTAGTTTTATAAATTCATCCAAATACTTGTTGTTACCATTGTTTAAAATCAATTAAATTGCATTGATACACAATGCATTCCAACTTAGATGGTGCATTTTTCGCCATTAGATTGAAATAGCAAAACTAAATAAAAAAAAACAATGGATACATCTGTATGGTCTTGTCAGATATATTTAAAATAGATGCATAGCTACACCCAATGATAGAAATAAAAAAAAAAAGATATACCTAGATACAATAAACAACACACTCATCTCTCAGATACATCCCTCTCTCGATGTTGGGCATCCCCCGAACCTCTCTTTCTCTCGCCCCATCAAACTAAAACAAAAAGGGTTGAGGTTAATCGAATGGCAATAGAATAAATCTGTTTTTATTCGAACAATTGTCATAGATACCCCGGCAATGTGTGGTGTGTGGGATTGGGATGTAGCGCTTAAATATATTGTGCGTAAAAGTATCTTATGGATACTTTTGGGAAATCACTGTGAGAGATAGAGAATAGATAAGAAGACCATCAGTTCGAAGAAATATTGATTTAAAATTGGGTAAAGTTAGAGTAAGTGAAAACAATTACTGATGTGAAGCAAAGCATCGATTCGGGACCAATTAGTTCAAAGATGTGAAAAATTGAATCTTTAACATACATATACTACCTTCCTCCTCCTCTTTTCTTCCCAAGAGGAAGATGTGTGAAATGAGGAAGCCAAGCAAGAAATTGGATCACAAAAGTAGACACTCAACGTGATTTGTCGTCTCTCAGATGTGATTGCTAGCTAGCTTATGATGATGCTGATGCTTGCTGCTACTTCTGGTGTTTAGGTGATAGTGACGCTGGTTGTTTGTTTTTGCTTGGGCTTGAGGTTGGGATGCTCAAACGGTGCTAATTAAACGAGCTAAGGTGTTTGTCTAAGGCCAACATACTGCACGTTTTGAATCTATATCTCTATCTGGCTATGTATCTATGTTTGTTACACTTATGCCTTATTTTAATAAAAATGCATTCGTTAAGTATATACATAAATACATAAAATACATATGTATGTGTGGCTATGATGAAATTATTTTTTACGATCGTGACATTTAAATTAGACCAACTGACTGAACGAGTAAAAAAAAATGTATCTACACACCACGACAACATGAGCAATACAAATGCCAAAGCGAGCAACATTTTTGATTTATGTATTTATTATTTTATCAGAATAATATAATTATATATTTTTGCGCCTCCAAATCTGAAGGTTGTTGGATTTGTCAAGATATTTCTAGCTGCGGAAAAGGGTGCGCAAAATTGAATTTAAACAGACAGACAGACG
This sequence comes from Syrphus vitripennis, assembly GCA_958431115.1. NCBI lineage: Eukaryota > Metazoa > Arthropoda > Insecta > Diptera > Syrphidae > Syrphus > Syrphus vitripennis. The sequence goes on along the minus strand of OY288110.1, from coordinate 8,360,022 downwards.
GTTTATATTTTTTTTTTTTGAATTTTTTTTTTTATTTTCTATTTACCTAATGGAAAAATGTCTACCTGCATCAGTTTCAAAAAATTAAATTATATTCTTGCCTGGGTGGTAGAGGCGGTGGCGGCCGACGACGACGGCTGTTTTGTGTTTCCGAGATGAATTATAAAGTTTTCGAAAATAGTTCCAAATTGGCGTCAATCCAATTAGAATTTTTTTTGAAAATACGCGAATAATTTTTCTCTATGAGTTATGAATTTGTTTGAATGCAGTTAATGCGTCGGTGATAGGTCACATGACTTGAATGGTTTGCTTCTTTACAAATAAACGTGCCCAGATGGGGGTGATTTTTTTTTTAAAATATTATATACACCTTAACGTTTAGAAAATATATCATGCATTTGTTTTATTACAATAATGTTTAATTATTCGCGAAGGAATTTTTATATTTGCAAGGTAGGTAGGTGGAAGCATTAAAAATTGTTAAATTATTGTGAAATACCTCTGTGAATGGTATATCTCGGAAATTAAAATAATATATTGTTCAAAATGATCCATCAAATGAGTTTTGGTTAGTAGCGCTTTCGATACAGACTAATAAAAGAAGCTATTATCATTGGCCATGGTTTGGAAAAGTGGGACAAAATCAAAATTTAAGCCGCAAGTACTTCCTCGTACTGTTTACATATACATATATGTTACCATTGAATAAATACAAATAGAAGGTGGGCACCCATGAATTTGGCACAGTTTTTCGGATAGAGCTAGTGTCGTCAAAAAAAGGTTTTGTAATAAGAAAAATTAAAAAAACGAATGTATTTTAGAAAAGCAAAAAACAAACAAAACACATTTTCATTGTTTTAACACATTATGAAAAATGTTTAAACAAATTTAAAAACATAAATAAAATAGATAGTTTGTGTGCTCAAAGACCGACATCATTTTTTCGTAATTAAATCACATATTTAAAAAAAAATGCTTTTCAATTTTTTTCTTTTCGAAAATATGGATATGAAATATTATTTTGTTTTTTTTTCTCTCTTTTATTTAAAGTTTTTTACAATAACTCATAGAAAGAATTTCATTAAGATTGTTATAGCCTTTTCTAGAAAAATAAAAAAAAATTAAAATTCTATAACGCCTTTTAAATTTTTTTTTTGCAAAATCAGATTGCATCTTCAGTTTTAAGCTCAAACTTTGTGTAGCTGTAGGAATCCAAATAAATTATCCTAAAGCATTTTACCAAAGGACCAAGTTCATGGTGTTCTAAATTTGTAAAATAAGTGGAATGACATACATACATAAATGTCGTTTTACATTTTCAAAACACCAATATAGCAAAACCATCCCTCTTTTCCTTTAAATTCACGTTTGAGTTATCATTTCCTATAGTTTATGACTCACATGTCAAATGATTCCATATCTAAAAGATTTATCCTTGAATAAAATAAAATAATGATATCCTTAAAGATTCGTTAAAACATCCATCAACAACAACCAACCTCAAATGCATAGTAGGTATTCATATAAATATATGTATATGCATGAATGCACAGCAAATATGGTCAAATGGAAATTGACTTCACCCCCGACTAACACACATCCAAGCAAGAAATCTATTGAAGTGCATATTCGTACGCCCTCACATTTTTCTCCCAACATCTGCATAGAAGGCACTTTCTTCTGACTTCATTGCTTCACAAAAGCTAAAATACTATATGCACAAAAATATAATGTGCAATATATACTGTTAGTTTTACTCAATAAACGGCCAATAGAACCTTCACTTAAAAAGAGTCCCAAGAAACGAGAAATACAACAAAAAAAAAAGATAAAATAAAAGGACAGAAAACAAACACGAACACAGAATATAAGAATAATAGTTTTTGTAGAGCATTTTTGGTTTAATGCCAATTTTTTTTTTCTAACCACAATCTAGCCAAGCCGCCAACAACTAAACTTTACACCCTCCCACCATTGCAACCCCCTTTGGCGTCACAAGTCATTTGTAAATTTTGTGATGTCTTAAAATAAAAATGTATAAAAAAAAACAAAAAAAAAATAGAAATTAAACGAAATGAGAAGTGCAAGGAGGACATTAGGGCGCAAGTGTCACGTTAAATTGGTTATTTTTTTTTTTACATATTTTATTTTGCAGCCAGTGTGAGAGAAAAAATATAAGTTTATTTCGATATTTTTTGATGAGCAATATATTTCTAAAAACATAACAAAAAAATAAAATTTAAATAATGTAGGTACTCAAAAGACAAAAATTCATAAATCAAAAATAAATAAATTTATTTAAGAAAGAAAATTTAAGCAAATTAAAAAAAAAATATACTTTGGTGTCAATTTTAAGTAAGAAAAACTGTTTTGAAGGAAAATTGTGTTTATTTTCTCCTTAGCAATTTTTTTTTTTTGGTAATATCTATCGTTCAGTATTTAGTGAATCATTAATTAAAATTCAAAAAGAATATTTATGTTTATGGTGGGCAATGTAAATTATTTTCCAATTAGTAGTTGAAAAGCGTATATATTTCCTTTTTGTTTATAATATTGAAGAGTTGTTGTATATTACTTTTTTTTTCTCTCATTCGACTTGTTCTTAATGAACACAAAAATTTTTAAAAATGAGGTAGTTGAAAAAAAAATCATGTTTTTCTCTATAATATGAAGTATAAGAAGAAAAGACTTTCATTTGCAGTTGTTGTTTAGAGTTAATTTAGAAGAAGACATTTTCAAGAGCTAAACAAATGGAAAGCGATCAATAAATTTAAATTTTAAATTATGATCTTGAAGTTTTTATTATTTTTTTTCTTTAAAATATTGTGCAATCTTTTAAATAATAATAATTAATAGTTACTTTGACTCTATTTATATACATAGGGTGTAATATAAGGAAGAATTATAAAATAAATACCTACATTTTTTTAGTAGGTACGTCACTTAAAATGACATTTTTTAACAAAGTAGTATTATTTAAACTGACAGAAGCAAGAAAAAAGAGAAGCAGAAACTATCGATTATTTTAAATGATGCCCGAGTACAACTTAAAATATGTAACTGCCTTTCAATTGTATATTTAAGTTTTTTTGGCTCAAACTCAGCAATTTTTGTAAGTTTTTGATTTTGTCAAAATTCTTTAATCTTTAATTCAATGTAGTGGCAATGGATTGATGGCTGTCCCATCTTCATATTGAAAAAGCCAGGCTTTATTTTAAGGGTGATTGTCATAGATTTTGGCAAAAACAAATTTTGAAAAAAAATCAGTGTGAACTTGTTTAAAAAATTAAGTTTTTTTTTTGAAAATTTTGAGTTTAAACATAAAATTTAAGATCACATAAATCTATAACAAATATTTGAAACTTTGGTGTATTTATGTTTTTTTTTCTTTAAAATGCAAAAGATGTGAAGAATTTCAAAATATCAAAAAACAATGTGCTATGAAATTATTGCCTCAATCCTCTTCTTCAAAATTTCTATGGTTATATACACCCGTAAATTCAAGGAAGAGACGGCAAGCACTTGAATTGGTTTTTTTGCGAAAAAGTAATTTTTTCAAAAACTATGCTTGATTTAAAAACTGGCTTATAGAATAGAGTATTGGCTTTGAAAAAAAGGTATAATACTTAATTGTAGGCGTTACCGTTATTTTTAATGATTTTTTTTTCCATTTTTAGTCATAGGAGATGGAACCCCCCGTCCAAAAGTAAAAAAAAATTGTATTGAAGTGTTCCACAAAAAAATGTTATCATTTCTTGGCGCCACAGTTATCTTACTCTTGCCGAGAACACTTAAGCCTTAGTGTTGGTTGAAACACATAATATTTATTTATCATTGTTAAAGGTTCAGTACCAAGATTCAGAATATTGCCATTTAACAAACAAAGAAACAAAAATAAATTTTTTTTGTCGCCCTGTGCAATCAGTAAATAAAATTCCGCTCCTTAAATTTGACACCTCAGTTATTGCTCGTCTTGAAAACAGCTAAAGGATTTTTAATATCATAATAAAATGTCTTAGCAAAAACTATATACCTATTTATTATTTTATAAATTTATTTGAAGAAAACAATTTTATTGTTTTTGCTAATTTTCTTAAGATGAAAAACAACATTCTTAAATAATGTTTTTAATTTTTTATTTTTTTGGTTTATGTTTTATGTTCCACGTCGTCCGTGACTATTTTATTAACTATAAACTTTCAATTGGAATTTTTTTTAACTTATATTTAATTTTATATGACCAATTTAAAATGTTAATTATAAACCGAAATTCAGTTCTTTAAAGTTTAAAATATTTTTGTTGTTTTTATAGAAACATAAAATATTTCAAAACAGACAGGTAATAGCTTTTAATGTTGATCATTTACAAATTACTTATTAGAACACAAAAACGTGAATTTTTGTGTGTGTTTTTTTTTAATGACCCATATTTTGCAACACATAAAACAGAAAAACATCTAATTTTTAAATGCTAAATTAGGATTTTTTTATAGTTTTACTCTCAAGAGATCAGTCATGTAGCAATAGCTAATGGAAACAAAAATTCATTAAAAATAAAAATTCAAGAAAAACAACATTAATTTTAAACAGAAAAAAAAATATTTGTAAAGAAAAAAATAATGGCATTGAAATATTAATTTCAATCAAATGTCACAACTGCTATGTATAAATTATTTATTTTACTTTCAATCATGTCTGGAAATATAATATTTTAAATCTTAAATCAACAAAAAATACAACATTTTTACTTGTTTTTTTTATTTTTCCAACTCTGTATTCAACATTTCATTTATTATAAAAAGTATTAACACATTTCATTTTCCAAAGTGTTTTTTTTTTCTTTTTCACATAAATATACCTACGTTAATTTGTATATTTATTTATATTCATATATTTATTCATAGAGGTATTAAACCTATTCGTATTTTCAAAATTAAAAACATTTCAATCTGCCGGAAAATAACTTAAAAAAAAAATCAAAACGAATGTTCCTGTCTCTTTTTTTGTGTATCATTTAGTTCACTCGGAAATGAATCATTGTTGGGGAATTCAAGGCCACATCAGGGAGATGAAAATAAGAATTTGCTTAAATTTTCAAATAGGAGATATAATTAAGTTTGTGTTTTATCTTTGCAACCAGCTGTTACTTGCCCTCTTTTCTTTGTTCACTACACCCCTTGTGTTATTTAAAAGCCATTTTACCCTCTGGTCAAGTAGTGAGTGCCTTTGTGTGACTACGCCATCGCCATGATGGCAATCCCATTTTATTTCTATGAATAAACAATTCAATCCACTATACTACATACATTTTTTTAGTTATATCTATATCAATTCTTCTATTTTGCAAAATATCCCTTAAAACATTGCTGACGTATTTTTTTAAACCAGAAGGGTTTTGAAGTAGGTTTAAAAAATAAAATAATAAGCACTCATTTGGTATCAGTAAATGCGTTTTGTTTACTTCTTCTAAAAGCTAATAGCAAAAACATGTTGTTTCAATAATCCTAACTGCGTAGGTTATACCCCTAATCATTAAAACATTTGATAAGACAAGTTGCACTATTGAGTTAATAATTTATTATTTTTTTTTTTTTTATTTTAATATATGCGATACGTCCTTGTGCTTACTTTTTCTTTTTAAAAATATACATTCTACGCATTTCAGATCATGTGAGTGAATATTACCCCCACGCGACGTTTGTCATAGACGCAGAGATTTTTTTTTTAAAGATTTTGTTGTTTTTTTATTTTTCCAAATATTATATGAATAAAATAACACAAATTTTTACGCCTCCGAAGATATCGTACAACATTAATAAATTAACAGTCTATTCACATTAAAATCCAAAAAAAAAACAATATGTGTATATTTGGTTATCGCATATATTTGACTATAAAAATACATATCTTAGTTTTGGATTTTTTCAATTCCAAAAAAAAAAAAAAATTTAATTCAATTTTAAATACTACACTGACGTAGTATTAAACAAAATTCAGTATTATATTTTCTCAATGGGATTCCTATTGGTTGGGGTAAAGATTCGATTTTGGATTTTAGTGACGTTATAATTATATTCAATTTTAGAAAAGAATGTCTGTGTTTAGATGCTTAGATAGATTTAAAGATGATTTTTGTAGGTATCTATATATATTTGCTGCTGACGTACATAGGTATTGGAAATAGTTTTTCTTTATATTTACTGACGTAGATAGTAGGTATACGGGCCGACGACATTTTATTGCTTTTGAAAAGTCATATGAGCATTTTTCGCAAAATAGAAGGCAGGTCTTTTTTATTTTTGAATTTATATATGTAGTAGGTGGATGGAAATGAGTATCAATGTGTACCCAGCCTTTTATGGTTAAGATTGATAGAATGTTTTTATTAATTGTGTGGTTTTTGTTTGTTAAGAACTTTTATGGTACAAAATTATGATTTATGGAAATAATAGAATTTTGAAGTACAGAATTTTGGGATTTTTCTTTTGAACACCTATTACTGTTATTTTTGAAGTGACCTAGTTTAAGGTATGACAGAGTTCATTACATTATGGGACTTGAAGAAATATCATAAAAATTTCAAATTATTGTCAAATATGTTTTTCAAAAGTTCAATAGTTTGGCCACCAAAACTTCCAAAATTTGTGACCAATTTTCGTGAATGATAGATAACTAATTGGATTCTAGATTTTTCCATGAAAACTGTACCGGGTAAGCAATTTGCTGGTGAAGATAAACCAACTGTTCCAAATTGGAAGCAAATCGGTATATCATTCGTGTGGACTCTACCTCCATGTTTAATCAACAAACAAAAGCATAGACTAATGGACAGCATGGCGAAGCCTACAGTTACAAACTTTTCTATTGATTTTGGTTTAAGCTTTGAAATTTTTCTTTGACACGAAACCGACATTTCTAGTCCTGTAGTTCTAGATACAAATTTAAGAAAAAATCAACCTAGCCATTAATACTGACGACAGGTAGACCTACAAGACCTCCTTTTTTTATTTCATCGTTAAACAAAATCTCGAATTCTATTTTAATAAAGTTTTTTTTTTGGATTCTGAATTAATATTTTGGGCCTTTCACCAAAATTGACCCTCATTCTTTCGTCTACATTTTCGGCAGACAAAAAAAAAATGAAAAACATTTATACAAATATTTATTTTTTTGTATTTTCAAAACACCTCGTCAAGACTGTTTAAAGTACAAATATCAACACTGTTCTAATTAGATCAATCAAATGCAACAAAACATACAACACTCCCTGGTGGTTCTGAAATAATTTCCTACATTTCGAGATGATGAATATCCAATTCAATATTCAAAATCACATGCATTTGTAAATTTATTTTCTATTAGTTTATCCTAAAAATAATTTCAAGATACATTTTTATTTTCAAAAAAAAAAAAAATAATAATATAATTGAATAAGAAAAATCCCACCAGACCAGACTTTTTTTTGCACATCATCAGAGGAATGAGTACTATAGGTATTTATGTTCTATAGTATTTTAGATCTGGCACGTATTTCAAAAGACCACTGACATATGAAATAGTTCATTCTGCACTCTATATGTTACCACCCCTCATTCCACCCACACCGCCCTCCACCGACACTATATACATGCCCAAGGGGAAAAGACATTTCCGCAAAAAACCATGCGACTAAACCTAATTGAATTTAGAAAAGTGCTTAAGATATTAGACATTATAACGAAACAGAAAAAAACATAAATTTAAAGAATAAATAAACTCAAAAAAAAAAATGTTTACTTAAAGCCTCCATTCGACAGAAAACCATGGATACAATATTTTAAATGCATTTAGTGCAATTTTTCCTTCTATTCGGTTTTTTCGTGTTTTTTTTTTTTTAACTTTGTGTAACAATTTTGTCCGTTGCTTGCTGTGCCATTTTCAATTGCTTATTCAATTTTTTTCGAAAGGGTTTAGTTTAGTATTGGGGGATGATGGGAGGAGATTTTTCCTTTTTCTTTTTTTGTATTTCACCTCCTGTGACGAAGAACGTGAATTTCATGCTGAATTTCATATCTATCAAACGAAAAGTGTAATAAAATGTCACAGGATCATAAATTTTTTTTTTTGACATAAAAGACCAAATAACATGCAATATTCATGGTATCCTTTGTTATTTTTTTGTTGATCGAAGGGGATGAAATTAAGTATATTTCATGGATTCAACTCGATAAAAAGTAAAGTATAAAAATAGCTTGGGCTATATACGAATCAAGTTTTATTAAAAGAAAGAGAAAAACTGAATGGTTCTTATGAGACTTCCTGGAACTTGATTATTATCACAAATTTCTTCATTTACCTATTTAAGTAATTCTATAGTTCTGAGATATACATCTTTTGAAGAATAAGAAGCTCATTACGATATGAATCTTTAGTTGTAGTTTAGTGTTAAGTATTATGGTAAAGAATTTGAGTATTGCGTGCGACTTTGATTAATGAACCAAATAGATTTTCAAGGTGTGGGATTTTATTTTTGATTTATTTTTTTGTTGAATATCTTTTAATATAAAAGTTTATGTTCAAACACAACTGTTCTAAATTGAAAGCTGTAAATTTTTTGGTAGTATACATTTTTTCTACGACCAATATGGATCGATTAAAATTCAAAAGAGGTAAAAAGGTTGAAAACAATTATTAAAACATAAAAAACAAATGTTCAAAACTTTAAACTTAAAATTTTTGACGAACAATTTTTCTATTCCAAAAAATAAATCGATTTTAAGAATAATATTGGAATACAGCAATTCTATAAATTTTGTACATTTTTACGAACTATAGCAATTTTTGTAAAAAAAATATTTTTAAGGGCCTCAAAAAAAAAACTATTCAAAAAGCAATAAGATTCAATAGTATTGAGTTATTTTACTATGAAATCTTTTCTAAGCCATAGAGAAATCTTATTGTTTTTCTTCAGTTTTATGTGGCTCGTTTTTCTGTGTGCAATATAACCTTTGTGTTCCTTCTTCAGTTTTTATTTTCAACTTGACTGAATTATGTAGAACACTTTGACTTATGTAGACAAATACATAAAATCTCTATATATAACTTTATTGAAAAAATACATTTTTAAAATGTGATTTTTATTTTTTTTTTGTATTAAATAAAAGAGAAAGCAAATAAATTATTATCTACTTGAGCCTTTTTAAAACCAGAAATAAAAGCGACATTTATTTCCTGAATATATTCCTTATTTCTAAACCACTCCATTTTAAAACCTTTGAAGCCATATACAGCAACTATATCACATACAAACTAACCTACAAACAAAAACTACCTAAAAGATTTATAAAAGGATTCTTTTCCATTTTCTCAATCGTATAGGTATAGGTAGTAATACACTATCGTTCTGCAGGAACTATGTATGTATTTCATTTTTTTATTTGCATAACTGCTGACTCCACTTTGGTTAACCGTATGTCATCCATTTATTGCAAAATCAATACAAAAAAAAATCGGCAGTTAAAGGTTAAATTATCCAAAAAACGTCGCATTAAAACCAAAATTTTATTACCGTAAAGCAATTTCCAGGATTTTTTTTTGTGTCGTTGTTTCCTTTATTTGTGAATATGTTGTTGCCATTATGACAATAAAAAATCAATGTAAACAAAAAGTTTCGAGTTCATTTAGAGAAAAATTTGCGGTAGGTATAAATATAATGTGCTTCTATCATAATTTCGCCAATATATAAAAAAACACATTTATTTCCTTTACCAAAAAAAAAATGGAAGAGCAAAACAGAGTATAGGGAAAATCTATATGCAATGCAATGACAAAGCTTCCGTAGTGGTCTGAGAAATTGGAAAAACTGCGACAGTTGTAATAATAAAGGAAATAAGTTGAGTTGTAGTAAATTTACTGAAGTTGAACATTCAATAACTGTCTATATAATTTATTGATTGGAAATGAATGGTTCAACTTAAGCTAGAAGTTGACGTAATAGGTGTAGCAAGATGTATAAGAAGTTTTAAGCTTTTAAAGTAAAGTTAAATCTAGTTCTTTCCGAAAAGCACCACCTTAACGCACCTATCTTCATATCTTTGTATAGACTTTATTTTTCTAAAAAAAAAACAATACGGGAAACGGAAAATTTCAAAGAAACAATTTTCTAAAAAAAAAAAAAAACTAACTCAAATTCTTAACCGCTTCAAAGTCCAAACTACCCAAAATTAATTAAAAACTTCTCAACAAAATCGTAAATTAAAAAAAAAAAAAAAAAAAACACTTCTACACGCCTAATTAATAATATTTTCTGCTTTGAACTTAAAATACATATTTCAAAATGGTATTCGTCATCATCTACTTAATAATTCTAACATAACAAGCTGACAAACAACAAATATCATGAACAGTACAATAAAAATAAAATTAAGAACAAAAAAAAAATAAACTATGAAAAAAATTCTTTCTTCCTTCCCAATTTCACACAAACACACTTTAAGGCAAACTAAAATTTCAAAGGCTACCGTCTTTTCATTGTCATCCCTAAATAATGATTCTTTTAAAGAAAAACAACACTTTCCCCTTCTATATTTTTTTCTATTGTGATCTTTATGCAGTATTTGGCACATACTTTTATCTATCTGGTTCGAAAGCAAAAAAAAAAAAAATTTAAATAAATCTAGGACAATACTCAGCATGCGACTGCAAGAAAAATAATAAATCCATTAGACATTGGTTTTTGTAGTCTGATGACGGCGGCTACGGCGGCGGCTATCGTGCTGTATACAATTCACTACGAGAGTATCTAGAAAATTGCTATCTAAGCTTAAGCCATCCATATAATATGTAGGTACAACCCCAAAGCGAGAAAATATTCAAAGCTTTTTAATAATTTCCATCCGCCGTTTAATGTTAATCGCTCGCCATCTGCCTGAGTTAAATGCTATATAATATTGCCAACAACAAGATTTATCCGGTACCTACGTAGACGTATGTACATATATTATATTTTTCTGTCAGACTGAGAGTCTTCCTATATAAACTTTTTTTTTTGTCTTTGATTCTGAAAAATGCACATTGAAGATGTTCAAAGTAATATTTTCACACATTTAATTGATTTCAATCATAAATTAAATATAAATGGATTTCTAAATATTGATATATGTATCTAGATATAAAATAAACAAAAAATATAAGTTTCTTAAAAAAATGTCTAATTAAAAATAATGAAAAAAAAAGAATAAACACACGTGTCGCTGTCCCCCCCCCCAAGTTCCTCCATTTATTGCAAAAGATACACTAATCGAAACTAAACAAAAAAAAAAACAATTGAATTTAAATTTATCTTTTTTTTAACACTACAGCGTACAAGTAGTACGTGAATGTATCTAAATTGTCAGATTTGTTAGAAGATGAGAAAACAATAAAGGGATGAGCTGTACATGTTGAAAAAAACTCAATCAACACTGCATTGTTAAGCGTATCTATCTGTGGGATTTAGATGTTTTTTTTTCTTCTTGTTTTAGCTCAACAACATCTAAGTTAAATAAAATTTAAATAAAAAAGATAAATTAAATCTCTAACAAAATATATAGCAACCACACCATGCACACATCACATAGGACTAACCATGCGTTAATCTAACAACAATCACGAGGCATTATTCTGCATTTTCACGTTAATTGATTTCAAACAGCAGCGGTTCGGTACGGTGCGGCCGGCGCGGTGGCATGGCAGCAGCATGAGAAACACACAAAACATGTGCACGGATTTTGATTTAAATTTTATGCAAAACATGTGACTGAGGGTATGTTTCTCTTTTCTATTATGGTTGTAAAATATTAATTATTAACTACGTATATGTACATTGTACACATATTAGATAACATTTATTGAAAACTAAAAAACACCGAATTTGTGTTGGTTTTTGAACTAGTTTTCGAAATTAGCTTTACTTCAAATCAGAATCAAATGATTTCAAATCGAAAGATTTAAAATTTAAAAATAAATTGATTGAAATCGGAAGGAAAACAAAAATTTACAAAAGTTGAATTCAGACCTTGAAGAACAACAAAATTTAAGTCCAGGATTTGATGATGTACAATAAGTGGTTCAGATTTCTTAAAACTTTCACTAAATTTCTAGAACAAAAAAAAACGGAACATTAAAATAAAAAAGATTTTTATGCTTTTTTTTCAAAAATATTATCTACTATAGGACTTTTTTTAAGTTCTAAATTTTTGAAAACGGTTCAGCTTATATTATAACAAATTTTCTTTCTAATACTAGGTATTACAATTACAAAATTAAAAAAAATCATTTTTTTGGAATTTTTAAAAAAAGGTCATTAATTTTTTGAAAATTCCATATTACGAAAACAGTTTGATCTAAATGATTTTTTTTTCAATATTTTATTTTAGACACATATTATCTCTAAAATTTAAAATAACAGTACCTACTTTACAAATGTTAAAAAATCGTTTAAAAATTTTAATTTCCCTATTTTATGTGTAAAGTAAATCTATTAATTAAAAAACTTAACAAAAACAGTAACTTAAAAAATTTGCATGATTCCAAAAATTGATCCAATTTTTTTTTCCAAAATTATTTCATTAGTACATTGTACAACATAAAAAACTAACACAAACAAACAAGATTGTACAAAATATTGTAAACTTTAATAATAATTTAATTTTAAACATCTTATTCTTTTATACAAAACTATTTTAAAAATATCACTTTCTAGCCTTCGTTATTGAAAGGCTTACAAAAAAAATAAACTAAACAATCTTCCTGTATTATTTTCTTTGAATTGCGGCATTTCAAAGTAAAGCCAAGTAAACAACTTCATGCTTAAATATTTATAAAATTGTCATCACCATTTTTTACATGTGTTAAAAATCGAAAACAATTTACTTCCTGCGATTATGTTACCCACTCCATTAACATTCTCTTATTAATTTATGTATTAACACTCAAGGATCCCATTATTCCCTTCATTTCACATTGTATATCTATACTACCTATTTCACAAGAAAAATATTATTATTAATGATTTCCGAAAAATATCTTGACAGACACCATGTCCCATCGATTTTTATTTTTAAAACCTTAAAAAAAAAAAAAACCATCAAGAATTGATGCAAAGTGTCTGCTATGCCTTTGATCATTCTAACAAAATTGACATTTATAAATGTCAAAATTTCTTCTTAAGGAACAACGCACAACCTCCACCCCCATCCATTATTAAATCACAATTTTTGAGGTATAATAATGAAGGTATTCGTCTTTTCCTTCTTGTGATTGACTTGGTTTTCAAATGCCTTAATGTTTATTAAATTATAATTGATTTTACATTACATTGTTTCTAATGGGCTAGGCATGAAATAAATAAACTTTGCCAGTTCAAGCAAACGTTACCTCGAAAACGTTTTGTGTTTTTTTTTTTCTTCTTTTATTTTTTGTATTATGTTAAAAATAGAAGAGGATAGTTATTTTTGAGGAGCAGGTTTTTTTGTTTCTTCTTCTTTATTTTCTCTTCCTCTAATTGGAGACATTTTGAATGTGCGTGTATTTATGCCATGAAATAGAAATAACTTAAGCTCTCATGAGAACGACAACAACGAAAAATACAAAATAAAAAAGCAGATGATTTTTTATTTGTTTTCTATGGGGAAAGTATTGGTTTTATGTAAAAAAAAGTATTGTTTTACAGTTTTTTTGATAATATTTACGTACTTTTAGAGTACCTACTTTTTTCACGCTAATATTAATTATTATAAACAAAAAAATTTAAAAATTAGCTCATGAAACTAAAAAATAACATTTAAAATAAGTGAAAGACAGCACTGATTACTAGACAGCACTGTTTACTAAAATTTAAAATGGAGGTATTTTTCCATCTGTCAAAGTGACCTTTTACAATAATCCTTTCTTTGAGAGCGACCACGTAGTCGGCAATATGTTTTCTTTCCTTACTGTCACTTTTATCAGCTTCAACTCATTTTTAACTTACATATAAAAGGTGGAGTAAAGAAAAGCACAAATTTATTTCAATTCTTATTTATGATGACATTGTGGAATTATTAGATAAAAACACAAAAAAAAAAAAAAAACAAGAAAAATCTTTTTGGCAGTTTTACAAAAATTTCTTGTTGTTTTATATTATGGCCCTGCAGATATAAAAGAAGGAAAATTTTATTTGTAATCAGAACTCTGAAACGAATTTGCATGCAAAATTTTCCTTCTTATAAATATATTTTTTTTGTTGTTTCTATTTTTCTTGAGTTTTTGTTCATTCATTGAAAAAGATATGTAGCTATATAAATTTTAATGAAAGCAACATCAATGTGCGTTTGGAATGCGTTGGGTGATGGATGGATGAGTTCTTTTTTGGTTTGGCGCATAAACATTTCAATATAATATGTAGGTGATGGAACAGGTGGAAATGATTTGTTTTGTTTAGAGTCATTAAACTTCTTCAAATTAAAAATAGTGAGCAATTTTTTTTTTTTATAAAAAAAAACAAAAAACAATTTGGTTAAAATTTATTTTGATTAAAAATTTTATTATTCTTTGATTTTTTTTATTGTTTGTTTAAAAATATTTTGTGCTCATATTCATCCATATTATTAAGTTTTTTTTTTGACTTTGAAGACCGCTTTTAGTACAATTTTGAATTATTAAAAACTTTGTTGGTAATCAGTTTTGATTTTTTTCTTGTTGAACTAAATAAACTACCATTAATGTAAATCTAAAATTGTGGATCTTAAGATTTCTTTAAAGATTTTCTCGAGAACTTCACACACATAATGTAAAGTTCACTTGAAATAAAAAGGTTTACTTTTGCACTGATTTTAGTAAATGGTTAACAAGCTCATTATAAATGTCTTGTACAATTATAAATTAAGAAATATTAGAAAATTGATAAAATAATTAAAAACAAAAACAGTTTTATTCCCCCTTTTTTATGTAAGTCTCTTATCATCTATTGGCAGCTTAACAAATGAATATTTAATTTAGCTTTATCTAAATAATAATAAATTCTTTTATTTTATAATAAATCATAATAAATAACAGGTTATGACATTTTGATGCTTGAGATATAAACATCTGCATCATCCAGAACATCCTAAATTTTAATCATTCCCACCTCATTAATCTCATAAATTTTTAATTTATTTATATACGCACAAATGGGTATAATGTACAGGCATTACCATAAAATCTAGGATTGTTGTGCCAATTGCGGTTGGCCAGAATTATTTTGGATTATTAAACAGTTTGGTGGTAAAGTTCAATGGTGCAGTATTTGTACTCACGATGATGATGCAAAATGAAAAGACATTATATGGAACATTTATTTTCATTACTTTACAGGGTATTTTGAATAAGATGAAACCCATAGAAAATTAAAATATTAATACATGGCTATGGATAGTTTTCAAAATAGAGTTAATTTATTTTACCGATATTTGGATGGATTTATTTGAAAAATGAGGTAAAACTTGAGTTTAAAATAAAAAAAAAAACATTTTAGATTTATGTCTTATTTTATATAGAAGTTGAGCAAAAGTTTTTGTATTTGATTGCTATTTTTAAATGAGCAAATATTTAAAAAAAATAAACAAATATTTTTTGAAAATGTTGTTACCCTAAGTAAGCTATTTTTAAGTTTTGTTTTTGTTTTCGTAAGCCTTCTCATATTCTTCAAATTATTATTTCCAAACCGTTAAGAACAAACACGAGGTTCTAATTTGTCTACCCAACGTTAAAAAAAGCAACAACAAAAACGATTGACATTATATTTTCTATCTACATATGTATGTACATATTTATGGGAATACTAACTACAACTTTCCTTATCAACCGTCTGCAATAGATTGTTAACACACAATATAGTAACAACACTTCATACAAAAACGATTATCTGTTTACAAAATAAAATGTAATTCAAGAAAAAAAAATATACAAACACTCATTGAGTTGTGTATTCAAAGTTCAAATAAAAATGAAGTAATAATAACAGTGCTTAGAAACAATTCTATTTCTATATTTCAAATGTGCAATGACTTTAACTTAATAAATTATAAGTTTTATTAAATTTGATTTGAGCTGTGACTTTAGATTTTAGTTTCTAGGTACCTATGTAGGTACCTAAATATATTTGAAATGTTTGTTCGTTTCAGGTGAAACATTGTGATAAGATAGGCAGTAATTTAATAAAATGTCCTTGGTGGTTTAATTGTTTAAATTGTAATATTTCCGTTTTGTATTTTTTATTGTACTGTGTAAACATAGAATAAAATGAATACAGATATTTTAAAATAATATTTAATCTACTATTAAAAAAAATACAGATTATGTAGGGATTTTCACTCTACAGTATATTTATTCTTACGAATATTAATACTCACCGACCGAACAGTTTATTTAGCCTTTCCGTTTATAATGAAAACACCAACAGTTTATTTTATTTCATTAACACTTAATCAATTTAATATAACTTGAAAACAATACAAAGAATTATATAACGAGATTTATTAACTTTCTTGTCCAGACAGCACTTTTTTGGCTCTTCTTCTTCGCGTTCGATTCTAGACTGTTCGTTAATTCGAAATTCTTCTATCTCGCTTCTTTTCAGATTTCTATCATACTTAGGTGTGTATGCTGATGACATTTGTATGAAATCCCCACAGTACTCCCCCCTAAGAATTAAAAAATATTGACATAAATAGTTTTTTTAAAAGATAAACATTTCATTTGATTTGAACTTTGAGAAGAAAACAAGTCAGTTTAAAAGAAATATTTGTTTTAAAATGCAAATTAAATACAAGAAAATATAAGTAGGTAGTGAATTGAAAATAAAATAATTTACTTTAAATTAAATCTGACTGTTTTTTTATTTTTATTAGAATAAGTCTTAATTGGTTGAAATATTGCAGTTCCAGAAGTTGAATTCTCAGGCAAATTTAATGACAAATTGTTTTGATGGTTCTGAAGATTGCTTGGAGTTGAATAATCGTGCTCTCTGATGTGAATTGGTGTTCGAGTTTGTTCTGATTGTGTATTCTGGAGTTGTTGGGAAGTCGAAGCAGTTTGTTGACTGTTTCTGATACTGCTCGGCGAATTTGATTGCGTCTCAGTGGTCTGGTCAAGGTAAACACGTTCCAAATAGGCTGGCTTAAGTCTCTCAATGGAAACGTTGATGATTTTACCATTCTGTTTGATCTGGAATACTCTATCCGAAATGCGTTCCAATATTTGAAATGGTCCAGTGTATGGTCTTTCCAGAGAATGTGTGTTTTCACTTCTTAAGAATACATGCGAGCAAGTTGCGAGGTCTTTGAAGCAAAATGGTTTTTGTTTGTAGTTGTGGGTAGTTGGAACTGGTTTTAACTCTCTCATCTGTTCTCTGAACTCCTCAAGAAAAGGTTGAGGATTCGATGAAAAATCATTATGAGTAAGGAACTCTCCTGGAACTCGAAGAGGTATACCATAGAGATATTCTGCAGGTGATGATTTCAATCCTTCGCGAATGCAAGTTCGAAGACCAAATAGCACTGTTGGAAGTGTGTCTACCCAATTGAACCTGGAGTTGTGGCACATTATAGCTGACTTTAGTGAACGGTGCCATCGTTCAATAAGACCATTCGAGGCTGGGTGATATGCTGTTGTTCTGCGTCGTTCACAACCTGTAAACTTGAGAAGTGCTTTGAATAGGGTTGACTCGAACTGTGAACCTTGGTCAGTTGTAATAACCTTGGGTGTACCGAATCTGCAAATCCATCCAGAGTAAAATGTTTTGGCGACTAAATCTGCGTTTTGCTCTTTGATCGGAAACGCCTCAGCCCATCTCGAAAATCGATCAATGAATGTTAAGCAGTAACTAAAGCCTTGACTAACTGGCATGGGTCCGATGATGTCTATGTGAACGTGATCAAAACGGCCGTCTGGAGGTGGAATGACTTCTGGTAATTTCTGCACATGACGACTTATTTTTGATTGTTGACAGTCCGTACATACACGAGCTAAGTTGACAATGTCACGTTTCATATTGGGCCAAAAAAATCTTTGTTGAATGATTCGCAGCGTGGCTTTGCCGCTGGGATGAGACATACGATGGAAAATGTTGAATGCTTGTTGCCTAAAAGACTCGGGGAGATAAGGTCGACAATTCTCGGTCGAAGTTTCCAATACAAGTGGAGTCTTGTCGATTCCCACAAGCATTTTGGTGAATTTGCACGAAGTTGTTTTTGATTCGAGTAATTGTTTGAGTTCTTCGTCCTCAAGTTGTTTATTAGAAAGTTCTACTAGGTCGAAAGATGTTGGTAAGTGTAGAGCGTCTACTCTCGAAAGCGCATCTGCTACTACGTTGTCTGCTCCGTTGATATAGATTATTTTCGTTGAGAATTGCGAAATATAATCGAGTTGTCGTTGTTGCGTTGGAGAAGCCTTATCAGAACGTTGCATAAAGGCGTAGACTAGCGGCTTGTGGTCGGTGTAGATGGAGAAATCACATGCTTCCAGAGAATGTCGAAAATATTTTATGCTTTCGTAAATAGCTGTTAGTTCTCTGTCGTAGGTACTGAACTTTCTTTGAGACGGCGAGAATTTTCGAGAAAAGAATGATAATGGTTCCCACGCCATGTTCGGTAACCGTTGTTCCAAGACACCTCCCATAGCTAGGTTCGAAGCATCGGTGAGTATTCGGAGTTCTGCATTAGGTTTCGGATGAGCTAGAAGAGTAGCGTTGGACAATTCATCTTTGCATTGCTGAAAAGCTTTTTCGGCTTCGGAATCCCAGTCGACAGGAGAAGTATCGTTCTTTTTAGACTTTATCAGGAACTTATTGAGAGGGGCTTGCATTGTTGCTGCTTGAGGAAGACAACGGTGATAAAAATTTATCATCCCCAGGAAGCGTCGCAGCTCGACTACAGTCTTTGGTTTGGGAAAATCTCTGATGGCTTGGACCTTTTCCGGCAGTGGAGAAATACCTTTGCTGGAAACAAGGTAACCCAGAAACTTAACTTCAGAAGTTCCAAAGCAGCATTTTTCAATGTTGAGTGTTAAACCTTGTTCTTTGAGACGTTGGAAAACTATTTTTAGGTGTGTTTCGTGCTCCGCTGGTGATGATGAAGCAATTAGCAGGTCATCAATGTAAGTAGTAACGAAGTCTAAACCTCTCATGATATCGTCGACATATCTCTGGAATGTTTGGGCTGCTCCTCTAAGACCAAACTGCATAACCATGCATTCAAATAATCCGAATGGGGTTATTAGTGCAGTTTTAGGAATGTCCTCCTCAGCTACGGGAATTTGTTGATACGCCCTGGTCAAATCCAAGGTGGAAAAAATTGTTTTGCCAAATAGGTTGTTCGTAAATACCTGAGAATGCGGAATGGAATATCTGTCAGGAATGGTGATTGAATTTAGACGTCTATAATCGCCACATACACGCCAGTCACCAGTCTTCTTTCTTACCAAATGGATCGGGCTGGCCCATGGGCTATTTGATGGTCTGATCCAGCCTAGTTTCATGAGATACTCTATCTCACTTTTTGCTGCGTTGTATTTTTCCGGATTTAACCTTCGGGCCCGTTCGTACACTGGCTTGCCGGTTGTTGGAATGTGGTGAGCCACTCGCTGATTGATCAATGGACGGTTTTGAGCAATGCCAGTGATTTCAGGAAAATCTTTTAGTAAATCTGCAAATTGAGAAGATTCCTGAATAGTCGATATTTTCAAAACGTAAACGGGGCTAACTTGGCCTTTTGATGTTAATTTGGTTGTGCCATCAATGAGCAGTTGCTTTTTGAGATCAACGATGAGTCCGTGGTGTGATAATAAATCAGCTCCAACTAATGCGTAAGGTACGTCTGCGATACAAAAAATCCAGTCGATTGAACGGCGAAGTCCTAAGTCTAATTTCATCCTTTTCGTTCCATAGGTTGAAATTTTTGAATTATTTGCAGCGAAGAGTTTGATACTAGATTCAGATTTACATTTGGCAAATGACGATGGCAATAAAGAAATTTCAGCGCCAGTATCGATTAGAAATTTAATCCCTGATGTATTGTCGAAAATTGTAAGGCGGTTTTGCTTGTCTGGCAAACCATCGTGCACCGCCTTGATGCAAGACAGTACATTTAGTTTTCCGGAGCGTTTGATTTGTTGGCCCAAGAGCAGGGGGGCCTACAATTACGAGCGGCAGCCTTGAATCTTTTATGGAAATAACAAATGTTGGTTGCTGGACTTACATCGCTGTAATTGTTATTGCCACGCTTCTGTTGGAATGGCCGATTACGTGAATGACTTCGTGACCTGGACTGAAGTTGCTTCACTGTTGCGCTTAAATCTTTGATTTGTTGGCTCAGGGCACATATTGATGCTTCAATTGATGCTGGTTCTTCTCGACGAACGGCGTAAATCTGACTGGGTCTTTGTAAATCGACTAATTTATCAGCCAAAATAACCAATTTATCAATGTTTTGTTCCGAGTTGGCTATCAAAATCGCACGCACCTGGTCAGGCATCTGTTCAAGGAAGAGTGACTTGATGATGTTGTCGTTGCATTGATCACCTGCCGTGTTCTTCATTACCTGCAGTAAGTGTGATGGCTTCTGATCATTCAATGCGGTCCCTTTTAAAAGTCTTCGAAGTTTTGACTCTTCAGCCTCAGCAAAAACAGAAAGTATTCTGGTTTTTAAGGCTAGATACTTTCCGTCTGTCGGTGGAGTTTTGATTATGTCGGCTATGTGTGGCAGAATAGCAGGATCGGCGTTTGCAACCACGTACTGGAATTTCGTCTGGTCTTGTGTAATTTGGGCAATACCAAAGGCAGCTTCGACCTGTGTGAGCCACAATTCTACATCGTCCTTCCAGAACGTGGGCAATTTTGCGATTCGTGACGCCAAAACTTGGTTAGCTGGTATATCGTCGGGCATGTTGGTGTATTGGCAAATGAATTTGTATAGAAGTATTTATATGTATATACGATTGTAGCGCAGCTTCTTTGTAGATTTTTTGGTAATATTATAGTCAAAATATAATCAAAAATTGACTCACGATGAAATGCTGACGCGTGAAATATTTGTATCGCTTCTATCACGTCGGGGTCACCAGTTGTAGGGATTTTCACTCTACAGTATATTTATTCTTACGAATATTAATACTCACCGACCGAACAGTTTATTTAGCCTTTCCGTTTATAATGAAAACACCAACAGTTTATTTTATTTCATTAACACTTAATCAATTTAATATAACTTGAAAACAATACAAAGAATTATATAACGAGATTTATTAACTTTCTTGTCCAGACAGCACTTTTTTGGCTCTTCTTCTTCGCGTTCGATTCTAGACTGTTCGTTAATTCGAAATTCTTCTATCTCGCTTCTTTTCAGATTTCTATCATACTTAGGTGTGTATGCTGATGACATTTGTATGAAATCCCCACAATTAAATCTTTTTAGTGCCATCTGTTATCGAATAACCAAAATGGACAGCAATTTTTTAAGGAAAAGCTCTCTCAACTTAACAAAAAAAATGTTTGCCTGTTTTATACATCATATTTATGTGCTTTCTAAACACAACAATCGTAAATATATTTTGTTCTTAACTTTAAAGCTTTTTTTCTATAAACACTCCACTCTTTCTCTCTATTAAATTTAAAATATTTACATATGTATGTATGTATGTGTTTGTAGACAAATACATTAAAAAAGGTAAAACACGTGCTGAGGAGATTAAGCTTTCACTGACACTGTCGCATTAGTAAGGTATATTATTTAGTTAGGGTAGATTAAGTTTGATTCATTGGATAGTTGGAACAAGAGGTTATTTTGTGGAATAAATTTTTAGAACGAGTAGATACATTTATCATGTATTTAATCTCTTTTGGAATAGTTTGCAGTTTAAATAAACGTGTGAATGAATACAAGACCAAGAATCTATAGAAAAAAAGTTATATATATAATTATACCTATCTGGCACAAAAATTAAAATGATTTAGCAAGTTGGATGTCTTTGCTCTTATGGTAGAAGGAGTCAAAGAGCATTTCTTGAGTTTGTTTTATGTTGTGTTTTAAATTAAAATTTTTAAACCTTGAAACTTAGATTTCGGTTCTCTTTTTAAACTTTAAAATATCTGTTGTACCTCAAGAAATTTAGGATTTATTGATTTTTTTTTTTGATTTAGTATACATATGCCTACTCGTATGTAGAGTTGATAGTATTATTTTAATTCAAAGATTTTATAAAAAAAGTAATTTGATTTGACAGATGTCACTTGAAAAATGAAATGAAAAAGTCATGATATTATTATTATATTTTAATTACAGTAGTAGGGATAAGACACTTCTGCGTCTTCGTTTTTACAGCAAATTAGTAGCACAGAAACTTAACTGTCAATTAACTTGGTATTTTGTAGCCGTCTTTGCAGGAATAAAATAATAACTGTGAAAATTTTGAGCTTTAATATTTTTTCGCAGGTGTTCGAAGGATAAAAATGTGTTTTATTTCTTAAACTGTTTAAATTGCTATACGAATTCCTTTTTGTAAAAAATATCATTTTCTATTTAAAAACCTTTTTTTTGGGAAATACTAACATAAATCCAAGATTGAGACCAAAAGATGAACATCAAAAATGTTCGAAAAAAAAAATCACATTTACAGTTCTTATAATAGAAAAATATTGGGGTGGTAAAACAATTGGGTTTATAAATGCACTGGACTATAAATACATCGCAACAAAAATATCCGTTTATAGCAATTAAATTGTTATTGATTTAAAAACAAACAAAATGTGCACAGACAAAATTGCAGGGAAAATTATTTAATATAAAATAAAATTAAAAAAAGTACGTATACGCCCGAGTGTTCTTTGGTTTGTAAATACATATGTACATATTATAAATTTTAAAATTTATGTATACGTTTACGATTGCTTTCAATTTTCTAGGACGTCTAATTTAGAGCATAACACGCAGACTTTAAACCTAATCAAATAAACTATTTTTTATTTCACCACGTTAAGCAATATTTCTACCAATAACTTGTTTCTTTTTTTGTATACATACCTATACGCGAATTTAAAGCGTTTGATTACCATTTAAATGTTCAAACAAAGAGGTTTGTTTATTTCCGTTTGATTGTCGACGCAATAGAACCCCATTATCTGAATTGCTACATTTTAACTTATTGTTTTCATAAAGTTTTTCTTATTGGTTTTCATTGTTGCAACTTTTTATTTATAACAAAACTTTCCACTCTCATATCCCGCCAGCTTATCGTCATAAATACCAATATAAGCTTGCATATTCAAATACAAAAAATAAAAACGTTCAAAAAAGTTTATTAGTTCATCTATTTACCACCAGAGTTTACTCTTAAAACTAAGCTTTTTCCTAATTTTTATCGCTCTCTTACTCAAATTCTCTTTAAAATTTGATTCTTTACAGTGCATATTCAATAATATAAATATGTACAATGAACACATCCAGACAAGTGGTTGTGCCAGTGTTTGTATACATTTTCCATCTCGTCTCCTTTAGTAATCACACTCTCGGATGGCGCACGTGGTACAAAAACGTGATATCGAAATGACATCAAAACAAACCAACGTGTATTTCTATACATAGCGTATAAGTAATAAGTATGTAAGGCTGTATCTATACAACGTGTTTGTTGGTGTATCTCATTTTTATATTTTTCTCTGGGCAAATTTATATATTTCAGCAGAGACAAATTGATTGCTTTAATCGAATAAGATGAATCCGGGATAGGTATGTTTTTATTTTGAAGCAACTAGTTGTTGTTTTTTTTTTTTTTTTTTTTGCAGATGTTAGGGATTTCGTAGATGATTAAGCATCCCTATGATAAACACTGATACCTCTTTGTAGGGATTTTGCAAAGTTATAATACTAAATCTCAACTGGAGAACTAACCCTTGAAGGATGAATTATGATTTGATCCACATTCACATAAAAATTCTTTTAATTAGAAATATAACAACGAGAATAATAAAAAGATACAAAAGTATCTGGTTAGCTATCAACCTGGTATGAGTGGGGTTGCATAGATTAATAGGTACGTAGATTTTGCACCCCACAGCAGCTTTGACGACCATGATGCGATGACCAGAATCTGAATCAGAGAAAGAGAGAAAGGGATGACTCCACACGAGAATTATAGGAGGAGGTATAAGGCGCACATTGTGTGGCTATCCACGTGTTTAGAACGTTACTAGACAGTAGGTTTCAGGTCATACTGAGATCCGCGTGACTTATAAAAAAGCCCAGTGCAAGTTTTCCACAGCAATACAGTATGCATTTCACATTCTATACGGTTGGCTTGGATTTATGTATACGTATAAAGCTGACTGATATATAATATAAAATGATTTTGTATGTGGGGTTTTTATAGAGAGAACCACAACAACTGCTGTGTTCTAAGAGAGTATGAGAGAGAGTATTATGGGGCAAACGGGCGGCAATCGGCAAAGCCGTTTCTATAGAGAATGTGCACATTTGGTTTTGTAGATTTGGAAAACTCCACCCCGTTTAGAAAAAGACTTGTTGTGTATATTTTCAAATTCAAACCAAACTATCTATACAAATTGCCACTTTGAAACCGTCATACATCGAGTTCGGTCTTCTTAAGCTTGCCAATATATTAAACACACATATAATAATAAATAATTATAAAACTATTTACATCTTGCTTTAACTAACTTATTAGCTTTGTTGTTGAGATAATCGCGAGATAGCTTAAAGTTTTTTCTTAGCTCACAAACAAAAACTAAATAAAAAAAAAGATAATAATAATTAAAAGGAAAATCAAATTATATACCTACCTACACGTAGTGCATTGTTTTTATTTCGTGGATTGGACTTGGACGACCATACGTCGTTGTCGTCATCCGTCTCACCTTATTTCAGGTCGTTTTATACCCTAGGAAAGGGTGCCCCTATCCCTTGTTCCCCCGCGCCCAATGCTAACCAATGTTTTCCTACGAATAAGCTTACCTATATAGATATAGCTCAAAGTGTAAATTCTACTTGGTGGCTCGTGTGGCTCTCTTTTCTAGCTAGTTCTCTGTGCAATTTAGAATTATAGATTTGATTCCAGTTCGTTTTGTATCTTCCCAACTTGAAGATCCATAATAATTACCGTTTTATTTGAGTGAAGAAGAGCGCGCATTTGATACAATTTTTCAAGTGATTTTTTTTTTTTAATACAAATATTTGTATACAAAATTAAAATTTTTTAATCAAACAAAAAAGAAGTGTATAAATAATAAATAAATATAAATACCTTTAAAATAAGTGAGACTTAGACAAGTGAACAAGTGAAATAAATTAGTTTTTCTTTTATTATAAGAAAAACACAAAATTATTCAAAAAAAAAAGAAAACAAAAGTTCTCATCGATAAAATCGAAATAATAATTTGAAAAAAATCTCTATATCAAATGGGTTTATTATTAAAGTTATGGTTTTGTGTTTAAAGTTATTTTGAAAAAAAAAAATAAAATTATATAACTTATTTCAACGATATACATACCTACCTATCTTACAAAAAAATTTATTTGTTTTTTATCGAACTAAATAATTTTACCTGATTGAAGGTATTTATTGCGATCAAACAAAACCTATTGACACAAGAATATAATGTATTTGAAATTATTAAGTGAATTTTCATTGAAATTGTACATTTCTATTTAAGCTAATTTTTTTTTTAAATGTTTTGCATTTATTGGAAAAAAATATAAAAAATTTAATGCCAACTTTGATATTGTTAAATAAAAACATGTTTATTTAAGATTTCCATAATTGTTTTGTTAATTTTGTTTGGTCGCATTATTGTAATTTAAACAAAAAAAGACGAAAATTATTGTCAAATTAATTGATTTGGTGCTTGCAAAAAAGAAAGCGATCAGGATACTATGTACACATAAAACTATATTATGTATACTACAACAGTTGATATGCATCAAAGATGTTGTAAATTTTGAAAATCAAAAAATCCTCAAGAAATTTATAAATATCGAGCTTTCCGAGAACAGATATGTTCTCATTTGAAAAAAAAATCTTAGTATTAGAAAATAAGAAGTTCTAAGATTCAAAAAAAAAAAACAGAATTGAGTTCTCTAATGCTTAGAATTTACAAGCCTAAAGATAATCTAACAAATATTTTTTTTTGGAATAAGAATCCACAATCTACTGATTTTGGACTTACACAAATAACGAAATGGGTCAATAAATCGGCTAAATAATATAAGAGAAAACAAATGTGCCTTTAAAAAATATTATTGAGTAAAATGTTAGAAAACGTCGTTTCTTGAAACCAAAATCTATTATTTCGTTGGAATACTATTCTTATACCCTTTCATTTTTATTTACCAGTTGTAAATGAAAAACCAAAAAAAAAATAATATTCTGTACGTACACTGTGGGAGCTTGTTTCATAAACAAAGAAGTACATTATTATGCTTATACGTGGCTTTGCAAATTTTACAAGTCAATATTCCTTTAAACGAACTTTTTTAATAAATTTTTACGACATAATATCAGGCTACCAACTGAACAAACTTCAAATTACTTAAGTCTGTACATATTAACACAACAATGGAAAATATTATTATTCCAACAACAGATGGTTTCAGCAACAACAGCCAAAAAAAAATACCTTCATTCGAAATAGATTTTAAAGGTCCATTATGGAACTTGTTTTTGAGTTCAGCTCCATTTACATTTACAAAAAAGAATATTATTTAAAAATATATATCAAAACAAAATATCAAATGTCACTTAGCAAAAATCGGCTGCATCAGACCAACTTATGCCATACACACCCACATCCAACAGAGTCAATACCTGCGAAATAAATTGGACACTAAAAACAACAAACTAAACAAATGAATAAGTCTTGAAATGAGTTAATGCCAAGAATAAACAAACAGAAAAAAAATATCCCACATACGCCCTAGTGAACATTTTTCTAAAATAATATTAAAAATAATTACTATTCCACATACGCTTCACTGAACGTTCTTTATTGAATTATTAAAAAATGATCATACAGAAAACACTTTTTCACTATCCGCTGCACTGACTCATTCAATAAGGCTTATTATAGTCTACATATTGAATATTATAAAACAAAAAAATCTTTATATTGCAAGCACCAATCAATTCAGATTTCTCATACAATTTTAAATTACTTATACAAATTTCATTCAGTTTATCTGGCTTTGTTTTTTTTTTCAAAATAAGCTTGATATTCTGTTTGAATAAGAATAACCCATTTCAATTTACGTATTAGAAAAAACCAACACCCAATTCAAACTTTTTTCGAGAAAAAATCCATCAAAAAACAAAGTGAGAAAATTTCAAAAACTCAGAAATATCTTACAAACAAAACTTAAATTCACATTGTTAACAATTGAAAAACCATGTAATCTTACAAAAGTTTCTTCGTAAAAAATTATCATCAAAATACTTTTCAAAAATTTCAACTAAAACTTATATAAGACAAAAATTAGATAAAGCATGGCTGCCGAAACAGGTTCATGCAATGGATTCTTCAACGATCATGGAAATTCCGCTCTAAGTAATTATTTTCAACAACTATCATCACCATCTGCAGGAAGTAGTACAGGGGGAAGTGGTGCTAGCGCTGTTGGTAATGCAAATAACAACAATAATGGTGATATTGGTAGTACAAGTGAAAATTCTCAAAATCACTCGAGTGGGAGCAGTACAAGCTCAGTGAGTTCCAACAATTCCCGTGTGCATAATACCAGTTCGAATTCAAATCCAACTGGAAATACACCAGGGAATCAGTGGAATGAGATTTCATCGAATCAATCACAACACCAGCAGCATCAACACCAACAACAACAGCTATCCCAGCACCAGCACCAACAGCAGCAACAACAACAACAGTCGCACTCAGCAGGGACACCATTGTCGGTGACACCAGCGGCATCACACCTTCATCACCACCCGCACCATCTATCGGCGATTAGTCACACGCTAACGCAAAACCTACCTGCTGCCGCAAATACACACTCAATATTCGGAACGGGTAACTTCCACTACAAAACAAACAACTCATGGACGATTCCCAGTCTGTCATGCTATCAGCGGATCTACAACGATTCACAGCATTATCAACGAAGTTTTCATCCCACCGATGCATCTTGTAGCCCGCACAGCAACACAGCGCCGGCAACAGCAGCGCCCCCTGTAAATGAAAATCTACTGACTAATCATCATCACCAACAACCGCATCATCATCATCATCATCCCCATCATGGCGGCGGCAGCATTGGTGGAGCCACTACAAAAAGGTTTCAACCACCACCAACTTCAGGTTAGTAAAAAAAAGAATCAACACAATGTCTTTAAAATCAAAACCATTAAGACGTAGATTGATAAAATCGAAATCATCAACCCTTTTGATTGATTGATCGTAGTGCGTCAATCGTACCGCAAGAGGGAGTAAATATTCTGCATTTGTAATTAATATAACGTTGTAAATTAATCATAAATTATACCTACATTCGAATACAGAAGTTCTTTATAAGCTAGATGAGTTGAGAACGACTAGAAGTTAGTGTAAGCTTTAATTATAAATTGCAAATACTTTTGATTCTGATCAGTTGGTTTTTTTTTCTGTTTGTTTTTTTATTTCGAAAAAAATCAGGCATGCAGTTTTGACGTCATGGCAAATTTATACCTCAGTTAACAAACTTTTTAGTAGGTTATTTGAAAATTTTCTAGTAAACTCATGAAATATCGTATAAAACTTGAGTTATCATAGGTCATTGAAGTGGCTTTTTCAGAGACTGAAATGAAAGAAAGACAGAGAAAGGAATAGATAAGGGCTAATATGACACGTGTTGGAATACCTATAAAGTGGGAAGTCACCTTTAAGGCACTATCTTAAGGGGTATTATACCTACACAAAAAACAAAACAAAAACAAAAATCACGATGAGGAGACATGAAATTTATACCAGGCTAGCAACATCTTTATAGTTAGTGCAGGGTTTTATAAAAAAAAAAAAACAAAAACAAAAACGATATTGAAAGTGTCTCTTAGTTGGTTTATCTTAATTATAAGTAAATTAAAACAATTGTTTATAAAAATGAAAAAAGAAAATCAAAAGTTTAGGTCAACATTTTTAAGTGATTTATAACCTGCTACAACACATGACAAATGCACTTGTTGTTAAGTGTAAGTTAGTAGGTATAGGGTTGTTGTTTTTTTGAAGTGACGTTATTGGATCTTTTGTTTTTAAAGCAATTCAGTTCGGTGGTTACACGATTGTTTTTCGTGTTTAATATACTTTGGAAAATCTAGAATTTTAATCAGTTGATAGTTTTTTTTTTTTGTTTAAACTTTGTTAAGTAAAACACTTGTTGTTGACATCATTTTAATAAACAAAATTATCAGAGTGCAATTTGAACAAAAAATGGCGCCCCAAAGTACTTGTAATTTTTTTTGTTTTAGAGAGGTCTTTGTTGTTGAGGCGAGTGTGGAAAGTTTCCGGCGCGTGGCTTGAGCTTTTTGAATTGTTGTAAGAAAACCAATTGTATTTACACTCCGAGTCCAGTCAATACGAGGGTTTATAAATCGATCCTAGATTTCTGTAAGAATATTTTCATAATTTTGTGCTGGTGATACTTTATTAATATTTACTTATTTATTTACATGTTGCTCATATTGCTCAACCATATGCTTGAATTTAAAAAAATCGGTTTCAACATTATGTGGTTATTTAGAATTTTTTCAGATTCTTAAATTGACATGTAGAGGTCACAAGAATTTTATTTAGAAACAACGTAACCTTTTTATTATGTACCTTTGCCAGGCCAGTTTCACAGGTTGCTTGGAATTTTCTTTTGGAGGCACTGTTCCGTTGATCCACTTAGATTACGTTCAGTTGCAAGGCCAGGCGCTAATGTAACAAGTTTTTTGTTTATCAAAAGTACAATGCCTAGGACCCTTTGCGGGTTTCAATGAATTTTCTGATAGAAATGTATTTTTAGAAATATTTTGTTTTTAACATTGACCAATGTTGCAAACTCTTACGTTTAAAGAAGAAGAGTCACGACTCATAAGTTATCGTGTATTAGAAGACATACGATTATTTCAAAACCTCAGAAATTATTTATTCCAAAACTAGAATCTATCTTCTCTGGTTTGTATGTCGATTTTTTGTTTATGTTCGGAATCAATGTTCGAAACGGTGCTTATGGTGATTTTCTATAGATTTAACTCAAATTGAGCTCACGTAAGCTGAATATGGTTGGCCCTTAAGTCTTGTTTCGTAAGCGACTCAAATTTTTTTCGGTTTTTGGTGGAAAAATGAGAAATGACTATTTAAATCTTTTTTTAAATCCATCGAGAGTTCTCATCTAGCTAGACTCGTCTCGGTCTCGTGGTTAGCCCTAAATATTTATTTAATTTTCAGACAATTCACATAAATTTAAAAATTTTTGTTTTTTAATAAAAAGTGTTTATTTTTGAATAAAGACGTTTGTGAATTAAAACTTGTAATTTCAATATAACGGTGTTTTTATTTTTCATTTGAAAATAATAATTCACAGTAGTTTTTCTTCCTGATGTTAGATGAACTAAATTTAACAAAAATTGCGTATTAACAAGGCGCTCATTGTGTTTTTTTGTTTCTTTTAAATTCATAATTGAACAATTTTAAAAACGAAATTAAAAAATTAAAATTTTAGATTCATGCAATTTTGGATTCATTATTTTGAAGCTTTAATGAATCCAAACCAATTTTACTTAAAAGTAGAATATGTCATAAAAAAATAAACTATTTTAGTTCATATAGAAAAAAAACAAAAAATCTATT
The DNA here is from genome assembly GCA_958431115.1 of Syrphus vitripennis. Taxonomy (NCBI): domain Eukaryota; kingdom Metazoa; phylum Arthropoda; class Insecta; order Diptera; family Syrphidae; genus Syrphus; species Syrphus vitripennis. The sequence goes on along the minus strand of OY288110.1, from coordinate 8,329,163 downwards.
CCATTGACCACAGAAATTACACACAAGCGCAAAATAAGCAAGTGACAGCGAACACCTAACAAACACAACAACAAATCCATCGCTTCTACTTTAATTTGCTTGAATGAACAGAAAGTTTTTCTTTTTTTTTGTTATAGGATATTATTATTGTTGTTGTTTAAATATTCTAAAAAAAAAGTTCCCATTTACTACAATCAAATAAACCAACAAAACGAACAACCAACAACCCCTTATGCCTACCATTTGAGCCCGCACACATTATCACATCATTTTTTTTTTTATTATTTCTTCCCATTCACTTTTTTTTCGGTGTAAATACAGAAAGAGGGAGCTTTCGCACGTGTTTGGAAAATTGCACATTTTTTCGCCCAAGACTCGTTGATGAAAAAATGTGCTCATACACATTTTTAACCTTTCAAATAAAATATCAATTCTGATGAAAAAAAAAAATACATAATATATCAATGACGACCACCAAAGTTGGATTTATATTTTATTTAAGTTTTTTTTTTTCGTTTTTGTATAAATTTACATAGAAGTTGCAGTGCAGTATGAGAAAGAAGAACACGTTTAAGGGAAGGACAACAATATTAGCTACTCTTCGAATAAATGTATCAATTTGAAATAGATCTTTGAGTTTATCTGCACTTAAAAAATGCAAAAGCTAAAGTGTACAATAGCAGCGGAAAAAGTGATAAAGCGCGAGTATAAAGCTAATATTCGCTGGTATAATGGTGTGGATTTGCTATGACGCCGCATTTGTATATTGTTGCTGTCTGTCAATTGAATTAGAAATAATTTATTGCATATGTGCATATCAAGCGAAGCAAATAGACGTAGTTTCAGTTCTGAGTTTGTCGTTCGTTTTTTTTTTCTCCTTCTTTTGTTTAAGGGCTGTTTATTTATACACTTTTTTATTTAATTTGTTAATATACTTATTCACGGATTTGTTTTCCTTTATGTTGGTAGTAGGTTTATTCTTTAGAAATAAGCAAGTCCGTATCTAGGATCTTAGGACTAAAAATGCATTTAATACAATTTACTAAAAGTATGTATTAAGTTGAACAATCTCCGATAAGGCAGATTTTTCTGTAAGACCAAAAAAAATCAACATGGCGAGAAGTCTTCTTGTTCAATAGAAATCAGTTTTCAAAGAATACATTTTTACCATTTCCAACTTTTCTTCTTTCAATCTATTGCTTAAAATGTAAAATGAAAATGTAAATTAAATTCGGAGCGTTCAGTGGCCCCCAGAATCTTAATCTAGATGCAAACCTGAACATCAGAATAAATGCCGAAGACTAAATAAGGAATCTTTGCATCTGGTTTTAATGACGTTGAAGTATAGCTATTAGTTTTAATTATTCAATGCGCAATTAAATTAAAAATAAACAATACTTAAAGTATCAACTTTAATTTGCAGTCTAATAATAATTGAATTGAAAACATGACCACTGTTAATATTAATTGACTTATTCCCAACATTCAGCTGAAATATTGAATTCAATTAGATACATTGTATTTTTGTATTTATTTGTTAATTGTTTTTGGATAATATATTGTTAACAGTTTGAAACAACTTATTGTACAAATTTATGTAAGAAATAATTTATATCTCTAACCAAGAAATTGTTCAAATGGTATATTTTTGAATTAAAATTAGCTGTGTTTTTTATCGAAATAATCTGATCTGGAGTTACTTTTAACACGTAATATAAAAACTAAATAATGGGAAATTTTCAAAATTATTTTTGTATGTATGAATTCTTTTAAATTTAAAATCTAAAAATTTTTTATTGTTTAAGTATTTTCGGTTTAAATCTTTCCAATATCTTTTGTACAAAATTGCCTTGTATTTTAAAACACTCGTAATTTCAAAAGTAACTCTTAAAATTTTTCAAACTAATACCTTGAAACCCCTATGAGTAAAAATAATTATGAACTGACATTTGAAGGGTGTTTTTTTTTAAAGGTATAGAACTTTGAAATGGAATAAGACAAAGATGAGTTTTTAAAATTGCTGATATATGACGGCTAATATTTGTGGCCGCAGGTATATCAACAATAACGCGGCGAATATTGTCCTCCAACCTCCAATTAATCGATGGTTTCGGGTTTATTGGTGAGGCCTAGACAGGCAACTTCACATACCGCTACAGAAAAAAATCTATAGCAGCGTTAAATCGCACGGTCTTGGAGGTCAATTCACGGGTCCGAAACGTGAAATTATGCGGTTACCAAACTTTTCCGTCAATAAATTATTTATGTTGAGCCATTTTGTTGAAACCACAGCTCCTGCACAGCATGGTTGTTCAATTGAAGAACCAAAAAGTCAGTAATCATGGCTCTATAGCTGTCATTATTAAATGTAACGTTCTGGCCAGCATCGTTCTTAAAGAAGTACGGACTAAACACAGTCAGTCTGGGATTATCTGCACTCTAAAGTCGGCAGTTTAGTTTATTGACGTAGACATTCAAATTTTATTCAGGCAACAGTCTATTCATGTTGAAAACCCACCTTAACACAAATCACTTAAAAGTTCTTAAAATGACTGCCTGTTATAAATGTGTTGCTGACTTAAAGTTCTATCATTTTAAAGGACGCCCTTTATGTACAAAATTGTATATATCTAAGATTCAACTAATGAAATAAATTTTAAAGAAACAGATTTACTTTCTAAAAGTAGCTTTTTACTTTTTTATGCCAAGCCATTTATGTCCTAGCCTTAGAAATAAAATTGATTTAGGTTATTGGGTTCGATAAATAAATATATTATGAATATATTAAGGACACACAAATTTAGAGTATATTTTTATCATGCATTACATAACATCAGAAGTACTGTGAAAGCTTTTCTTATAATGTTGTTTATTTTTTTTTAATTTGACCTTATACTAAAATTTATTAAAAAAAATAAAAATGTACATAAAACTTGCTTTCGCAAAAAAAAAAACAAGCATTCAGTCTGCCAAAAACAATTTTAAAGTCAAATGTACATATATTCAAAATCAATGCAATTGCAAACCATATGTGCTTATTTTTTGTGCTGCCACAATTTCATGTATAGAACCTTTTTTTTTTTTAAAAAAAAAGATGCTGGTTTTTTACTTGGCTTAAGCTTATAAACACAACATCTCATTAGCATTATGAAAAATGCATGTGCTTCGTCATACATTATTGGATTTTGCTGTGGACTTTCCAAGACTATTCACATATGATCTATCCATCATTTCTATTCACATTCTTTACAATTTGAATTCAAAATGCAAAAAAAAAACACAACTTTTACTTAAAAAAAAAAAAGTTCAATGCAGAAGGCCTAAACACCAACCTGCCAACAAACCAACCACCATATCACTACCAACTACCACCCACCTTACAGCTATCATAATACGCGAATATCCATAGTAATGAGATACTCACATTGAATAGTTTTTGGGTTCACGTATGCCAATCAATTACTAAATTCATGTTAGAATAGAATTGCAAAAAAAAAAAAAAAATTGATCCAACTACTACTCTACTGATGATAGATACAAACAAAAACAAATTTCTAACAAAAAACATTTCTCATTTCTAGATGGAATCTGTTTTGTGAATTCACTTGCATACGCACGTACGTACTGATGATGTAAAATATAAATAAAAAAAAAACTTAATAATAAAATTGTGTTTTGTTTTTTTTTGCTATATTTAAAATTAGCATTTTTTAACAAAAAAAAATTAAAAGAAATAATTTAATAGTCATGCAAAGTGATTTTTTAAAAATGTACAAATACAAAATTAGTACTAGAACATTTGATTTGATTTTGTTTTTGTTTTGATTTTATTTTTATTTTATTACAGTGGCATCGTCTGTGTGAGAAATTCAATAACTCTATTTTTTAAATATTTTAAGCTTCAATTTAATTTTTCAATTTCCTTTAATTTTTAGACAGTTTCAAAAATTTAATGTTTGAATGACCATTTTAAAATGCAGTTTTAAAATTTGATTGACCAAAAAAGTTAATATATGAAAAATATTATTTGTAGGATACTTTTGAAGTTAAAACAGTGAAGAGTAAATAAACCTTGTTACAGAGTTAAAATCGAATTAATCCTTCAAATTTGATTATTTAACTTGAGTTTAGCTTTAACTTAGCACTAAAAAACTGGTTTCAGTGTTCGGTGCAGTACACTCACAAAAATCATATTAGCATCTGCTTAAAAAAACTCTTCTCTTTTGCACTAACAACCAGAATCAAGTTGTATATGTTTAAAATTAATCACTTCACAGCTATCACAGATGCAAAATTGTTCCTTTGGTTAAGGAGAAACTTTGTCTGAATGTGATTTTTCGGTTAAGCATGAATTAAGAAAAATAATACATTAAACATTTAAATAAAAAAATTTAACTTACCCATTTCGATTTTTGTTTATACTATTGCTTTTTTGAATTCATAAAGTGTATAATATTATCAAAACAAAAATTCTTTTGCAAAAATTTAGTGACCCCACTGTAGTAAAATAACAATTTTTTTTAGGAGTGTGTTTATTGTTAAAGCTTAAACTATTCTTAATCGATTGCTGCAAAAAATACATACAAATAATAAATAACCTAACTGAAGGTTTAACTATTATATAGTTTGCTAAATATGTACCTTTGTGTTTTAATATTTTATTTTGTGTAATGCTTTATTTGGAAAGGATTTTTTGATATGAGCTATTTTAATTTTTCGCTGTGAAATGAATTTAATTAAGAAAGTAATTTGGCACGCAAATTAGAAGCACTCTTATTTAGATTTGTTTTGTTTATTTTTAAAACAAAGCATATTTGTCAAAATATATTCTAAAAAAGTTATACAGGTATTAAAATTTTAATTTAATTTAAAATAATAAAAATCATTTTAGCCGATATTGACAAATTAAAAAATGTGTTCTTCATGACAACCACTGTTAATAAAAGTCTAAATTTAAAATTCTTTAAATTTCATTCATAGATTGTTTTTTTTTTTTCACTTTTTAAAATAAAGGAATTACAAAACGTTTTTTACGATACTTATACGAGTATTTGAGAGAAAGAATTTTTTGTCGAATTTTTTTTTAAATTTCAAATATGTACTTGAAAAACGGTTCTTGAACTTAGGTTATTTACTGGATCACACGAACTGGCCTTATTGTTTAAATTCTTCGGATAAACAAAAAACAATATACAACAAGAATGTATGACATTATATATGGAAAAGTACTGTTCTGATGTATTGAAAAAATATGATTTTTTTTCAAAAATCGTTATGGTTACATTCTTCAAACTATGAAACATTAATTAAACTTCAATTTATTTTACGCTTAATAATTTAATGAGTAAGTCTGCCTTAATAAATCAAATATCTTATTTTTCCATATTCTGCATCAATTAATTCTCAACAATCACACTTGAAACCATACCTTTCTACAGTTAAACTACCTACTTACAATTCTTATTAATAGATATGGTACCTACAATAAGATACAAAGTGGTAAATGTCAACTTTCTTTATTTTATGCATTTTTATTATTTTGTTTTTCTCTTATTTCTGATGATGTGTTTCCTTTAAACTTGTAAAAGGTTAAGTTAGCTGTATACAAAAATAAAACAAATTAAAACAAAAAAAAAAAATAAAAACTTTAACTAAAGAAAGAAAAGACTCAAAATGAAATTTATGTAGGTATGAATTCATCGTATTCGTGTCGTGATTTATCTTCACAGTCCACTCTGGGTCTGTCTGTCTGCTGTCTCTGAATATTTTTTGTCCGGTTCGCAGTCCCCACCGCACCAAAACGGAAGTAAATCTCCCGAATATGATAAAACACAAAAATTGTATATCTCTCAATTCACTCCCTCTATACTGTATCAACATGTACCCGGAGATTAAGAAAAATAGAATTAAAAGAAAAAAACTGTTAAGTAGACACATACATACGTATGTATGTATCTATTTGTTGTAATTTATTTGAGTTAAAGTCTCTCCTTGAGCCTGTTTTCTATTGTTTTTTTTTTTCTTTATTTATTAATGCAACCAGAAATACAATTCAGACACAATACTTGTAGAATTGTGGCAGTTGATAAAATTGCAAGTCCATTTTTGACAGTCAAATAAGAAATAAAATAAAAGAGAAGAGAAGAAAAAAATCCCTTTACCTACTTTAATGAAAGTAAAATGTTTCTTGTCCAACGGGTTTTTTATTATTTATCAATGTTTTTTTTTTTTTGTTAATAAAATTTCAATTTCGTTCATCGTCATCATCTTTGTTCGACGAAACGACAACGACAAACGATTTTGGTCGGTGTCGTGAGAAGAGAGCGTCTCAAATCTCATGTCTGAGCTCAACTTCAAATCCAACCAACCAACCAGCCTCATAGCTAAGCCAGGCCCCAGCAGCAAATTGTTCCGCATACACCTTAAGATTAAAATATCTACATGTATAAGAAGTTTTTTATATATATTTTTTTTTTTTTCTTCGACGAACCACCAACCGGCAACAGAGCCAAGAAGAAGATTGGTAAAAAAGAGATTCGATAGCACAAGGAAGTAAAATGTTAGTATACGAAGTATAAATGAAATGGCAAAGACCAAGTCACAGAAAGAAATGCTTTCGATTTCGTTTCGATGTTGAGTGTGGCTTGACTAACTGGTATGGTAATCGGTGTGCTGAACATACCATGGTAGGGGAGAGTGTTTTTTTTGTTTTTTGAAGTTAATGTTAATAGCTCGATAATAATGAGAATTAGAGGACCAAAAATTTATGACCAATAAGTTGTTGCTTCAAATTGTTGTATTTTTACTAATGGAAGCATGTAGCCATGGAATGGTTTGTCTAAATTTGTATTTTTATTTTGAATGATTATCAGTTTTATTTTCTAAGTGATTTTCAAAAGATTTGGTCTAGTTCTGAAATTACAAATATAGATACTTACCATCCACATCTGGATATTTTTTTAAGCTTTTTATTGCTAAAAAAAATCAATATTGGTGTTCCATTATTTTAAATTTCAGAAAAGCAGATTTTAAATAGCTTGACGAAAAATTAATTTAATCGGATATCACGATCTAACAATATTGACGAAACAGTGTCAATTGAGTAATAAAAGTTTTAGTAAATTTGCTTTTTCTTCTTTTTTTGTATAGTTCCCTACCCTGATTTTGTGTCCTTTTGGTACTAACTATATTGTCCCTCTCTTCCATACTCAAGCACATATTTTCAATCGATAGTAGATAATCCATCCTATTGCAATAAATAACAAAAATTATAATAAAACGACAAAAGGAAAATTATTTAAAAGAAAATATTGCAAACTTTTTAAATTTGAAGAGAATAAGCTTTTATGAAGTTATCTTATAATATTAGCCTTTAACGATTTTTCTTCTTATAACCTTTCAAGGTTAAAAACCTACCCCTTTACAAATATCTATTTCACTACTTTCGTTTGATTTCTATTTTTTGTTTATCCACATTTTTGTAGTTAATTTATGGATATTTATTCCAGCTTTTTTTTTAAATTAGAAAAATCGAAATGCTTTTAATCAAATTATACATTTATCCGAGTTGACAAAAAAAGGCATCATAATATTATTTTTACTAGATATCAAACTTTTATGTATTTCTTTATTTAAATTAGAAATATAAATCAAGCTTAGCACAAAATCATAACTTTCCAACGCATCACATTGAAAATTCTTCCAATCTCAGCTTAGCGCTTTCCAAATCATTTCTGTATCAACCAACATTCAACATACCTGCCTATTTAACTCCCCGTTAAGTTAACCTCTCTGATGACTGACTATCCGCACGCAATCTTTCCCATTAACAATGGCTTGGTGGCTCTGGCTATAGTTAGTATGGCATATAATGAAAAACCTATTTGTCAAACCACATTATACCCATCATCGAACCCCATCCAACCAAACCAAACCCGTCAAACAAAAATATATACTGTCTCTCTCTATCTCTCTCTCTCGACAACTTCCAATGTCTATACTCATCAAGCTCAAGCAAAATTCCAAACGAAAACTTTAAATTTTGCTTCCGCAAACCGGCAAAGAAAGGAGGCAAACATAGTCAATGATAAAGCACAAGAATAAAAGTAAAAATGAAAATGAAAAAGCCAAAAAAAAAAAAAACATAACAAACCTAGGCCCGAGACGAGCTTTTTTGTATCTTTTATCGTTGTCGTTGTCAGCCATCAGAGGCTCGGTTGAGTTGCAGCACAATTTTGTGTCTGTTTTTTGAGATTTTTTTTTTATTTCTCTCCATTATTTTTGTTTTAGCTTTTTTTTTTCTTTTTTGAGTTGTATTTGTTTGGTGTGTTAAGTTTTTAATGTGAAAGAAAGAAAAATGGGATTCCCAATCCCAATCGCGCAAACTATCCAACTAGTTGTATTTTGACTCTCACTCTTCATTCGTATTTCGGCGGCTAAGGTTCGATACCTCGGATACCTCTCATCATTATACCTTAATTATATTCATTTATATCGATTCTCAAATTAACATTAAAAGACGACTTTTTTCATCCACCACACACAAATATTTTTGGGAAGATTAAAAGTGAAAACTAATTTGTATAATTTCCGCCAATCGATCGTTAGTTTGTGATTTTCAAATAAAAATACTCCATTAAATTCTCATTAAATTTCTAAACCTCAAATGTGTTTTTAAAAATTAACTATCATCGTCAATTCATTCAGTCAACAAAGGCAACTGCATCAAGATACTTTAAATATATTCTATCTTAGAAGTGAAATTAATTCTTTAAAAAAAAAACACAACAGAAAAAAAAAACAGCTGTGATGATTTGATATTTTTTTTGTGTTACTCTCCCCTTCCAATAAACTCAAACGATCTCCCCTGATAGATAGTGAATATTCTAAACATCCAAATATATCTAACCAACTGCTGGTTAAATGTTTATTATTTACTCAATTATATCTATACAAACAGGTGTTTAATCCAACAGGGAGTGCTGTGCAATAAAAAGCTACTCATAAAAATCTTCTTTCAAATTACAAAAAAATACATATCTACGACTAAAACTCAGTTTAAATTTATTTGCACTAGCGTGTGAGTAAAAGATACAATACCTAATATCTATCTATCTATCCGTCGTATATCTGTGCAGTTTGATTGTTTTTTTTTTTTTATTATTCGTTCCAAACATCAGCAAGTTGCATTAGAATTCTTGTGATGATCGTGAAACGCGTGGAATAAAACATCCAAGGTCAAACTTTTTTCCAAAACCAACCCCACAGTGTGATTCTCTATTCTATTCTTCTATTGTCATTTTTTTTTTTGAGAAAAAAATATAAAATATCTGAGTGTGTGTTAGGGTTCTTAAAAGTGCCTGTTCTCTTGTGAAACTATTATTATTTGCTATTTCAAAGCTTTTTTTGTTCATACCGTCAAGCTTTATACCTTATTCCGTGTGTTGTGTTTAACGTTTTGTATTTCACACGATATCATCAAATCGCGTCGTCGTTGTCGACTGAAGTGGCTTTAATTACTATCTACACTTATTTATCTTCAGTTTTCTTTTTTATTTTTATTTTGCAAAGACTTAAGTCAAGTGTTTCGAGATTCTATAATACCAGTTTTTTCCAAGTTTTTTTTTCTATATACATAAATTGATATTCAAGATGTTTACCTATTGAGTGTCACTCTTTAAATTGTGTGTGTTTTTGTGTTTCTAAACAATATTATAATTTTGATTATAAACAAAATAAGAAACAAATCTATGAATGAAGTCCTTACCAATGAGGATGGATTACCAATTACCTCCACCCCCACCGCAGACCTTACAAATTGGTCCATCGCAGGTGCAAGTACAACAAACGCATTTACAAATTCTTCAAAATGTACATCAGCAACATCAACAACAACAGCAGCAGCAACAGCAACTCCAACAACAACAGCAGCAACAACAAATTGTTGGATCAATGCCACCACCAGCAACATTGCCATCCTTAAGTTCACTACCCCTACAAGTTGTTCATAATTTGCCTCATTTACTTGGTAATACAAATATTGCTAATACTTCTATTGGTGTTGTTGGTAACACAAATCCGCCAACAAACAATAATAACAATAATTCTCTACGAAACAATGGTAATGCTTTGCAACCTTTAAATGGTTTGGGTAGTTTACCACCAAGTAGTCAATTGTTGCATCATCATTTGCAACATTTAGCAAATGCAAATAGCAACAACAATAATAATAATCCAAATACTCCAAATAATAATACAACAACAAATAATAATAATCTCATATTGAATAATAATAATAATAACAACAACAATAATAACAATGGTGGCAATGTTGCTGATGAAAATAGTCGCTGGACACAATTTCAAGTGCAACAATTATGGAAACATCATGCATCTTATTTGAATGGTAATGGTAAATTGTATTTTGGGGCTGTTTCTTTCCTCTCTGTGTAAAGGTAAAGAATCGTAAGAAATGGTAAGGGCTTAGATTTAGTTTAAGTTTTTATAGGTACTACTTGATTTTGAATGTTTTTCTTCAAGTTTGCTTTGTGTTGACTCAAAATAAGATCGGTGGTGTATCAGGAACGATAGATTAGTTCGTGCAACAAAAAAATTGAGGTTTCATATCTGAAAGGAAACTACCAGAAGGACCTAAGTCTTGGAAAATTCGAAATAATCAGGACTATTGTGAACAAATGTTTTCCCAGAACTTTTCCACGTCACATTTTTAGATCAAATTTCACTTATTAAAATGAGAGTGACAACCCAGTTTGCCTAAAATATTTTTCACAATGGCAATAAAGTCAAATTTTTCGTTCACTGGGTAAATTTTGAAAATTCATAGAAGATACATATAATACAGAATTTCCAACATTTTGGTTTAGTTTATTAAAATTTTGCAAAATTTGTATCCGAAGTCATAGATTTTACTTCAAAAAAATGTCACTTCTTCAAAAAAGTTGTTAATTATTTGATTTCAAGGAAAAACTCTAGAATATTGAAAATATGAGAAAAACTGTTAACGAGTATATAAATTTTTATACTTATTAATTATTCTACCGACATTAGATTTCATTAATGATTTCATAAATAATAAAACATAGCTCGGGGAAAGATTTAAACAGAATCACTTTGTCTAGAGAGTTATGTTATCTTTGATCAAAAAGAATTTATAACAAATTGTAACAATCAAATTATCAACTTAGTTTGGAATGTTTTTTTTTCAATTCAACAGCTATTTGAGAACAAATTGCAGAGTGCTAGATAGACTACATTATTATACATATCTGCATTATTTTATCTCTCCTCAATCAATACAGTACAAGTTTCTAATATCCTATTAGTAGATATTTTATTTCTTTAACTATAATTTCAAGCAATCCATGCAAGATCCATTAACGGTAACTTTAATATTATTATTATTCAGTTATCTCTCATTTATAGTTAATAAATAACTAACTAAATTGACCAAACAAAACTAGTTGGACTAGAAATTTATCAAGAATTTATAATCAATTTAAGTATTATAAATGAAAAGCGATAGTGTAACATTTGACATTAAGCCGACAACAGTTATCTTGTATATTAGTTGCTCTAAGAATATAAAAAAAATGTATTTATTTTTAAATTTTAATTCCTATTTCGGAATTACAAAAATTCCATGGCAAAAAAGAGTGTGAACAAAAGGTTCCAACAATTTAATTTCTTCACGAAACGATCGAAATTTTACCTGCACTTACTATTGATATCGGTATTTTCTATGGCCCTTTCAAAAATGCTTTAAAAAAATAAAACGTGTTTTAACGAAAATAACGTATAGAAATAGAAATGTCATTAGAAACATTCATTATTTTCTTAACCAAACCAAAAAAAAAAAATTGATCGAAAAAATCTGAATTTATAATATTTTCTTATAAATAAAATTTCTTAAACGTTTTAAAAACACCCAAAACTTAAGTATTACTTAGCATTTCTTTAAAAACATAATTTCCAAAAAATGTGTCCACTCGTTTTTAAAATATTGAATTTAAAAAAAATAATTGCCTTTTTTGCAAAACTTCGAAAAATATTAATTTTTGTTCATAAAAGTTTTATCCCAATCCGTCTAATCTTGGAAAAGAAAATCGTGAATGTATATATTTATAATGTTCCAAGGCAGGTACCGTTGATAACAGTTTTTTGAAGAAACAAATTTCAATATACATATACATACATACATAGTTAAATTTAAAAAATTGTAAAAATCGTTAAATCCCGTTTGAAGATAAATTCATTTTGTATGTGGTAGATACCGTTATTTTCGGAGCTAAACATTAAAATTTAAAAATTGAAAATATTAAATCCGTTCGGATTTTAGGCCAAACAAAAATGAGAACTGTTATTTTGAGTAATTTTCCAACCCCATTCTAATTATGTTTAAATACATTATTTGGCCATACAAAAACAATTCTAAGCTAATTAAAATTCCTTTACCTATTCTTCTTTAAAACGCGACATTTTTTTTTTTTGCCATTTGAAATTTTATTGATTTATTGACAACTACCTCCAAAGGCCTATTCGTGCATATTAAGCGAAAATTCGTTCTCGAACCTGACCTAGAACTGCCAAGCCTACATACATAGCTCATGAATAAATTTACCTGTACGCTCGTACGTCTTGTGTGATAGAAGGTGTCACTTAACTTGTTCTATTTGGTCTTCCGATTCTTGTTTACATATTCTTAACCCACAAATAAAACAACAAAGTGAAGTCTTTGGAATTCACCTCATAAATTAATTCTCTTGTTTCTAAGTGCGTTAAGAAAAAAAGACATCTTAACTTTTCGTTTTTTTTTTTCTTATTTATTACTCATCTCTCTGAAAATCCGGCTTTGTTTTAAAATAAAACAGTTTTATGTTTTCTGACCTGTCCAACAAACTTGATGTTGCTGCCCAAATTGTGCATGATTTTCTGTTCAGAATTAAAAGGCCTACGTTAATTTTCTTACTGTATAGCCAGCCAAAAAGTGTGTGCGTGTTGGTGGTTGTGAGTTTTGATTTTTGTTTCATTTCTCTGTTATAGATGCCCCATTAAAGGGACACACAGACCATAGGTACTGTGTGTGCTTAAACTTTCCATTTTCATTCTTTTATATTTTTCGACTTTTTGTTTCGTTGAGATATTGTATCTTTTATTTTTCTGTCTTCGTTTATTATCATGGTTCGAGCTGTATATATTGTTGTCTTATTATTTATACATTTATTTTAATTCCGAAGCTTTATAATTTTTTTTTTTTTTTTTTATTTTCGGCAGTGGTTCGGTTTTGGAACCTTCTTTTGCCGAATTAACATCATGGTTCGTGTGTTCGCGCGCGCATTCAGTGTGCCTGCGAGTTTTATACCTAATTTTAATATGATGTATTATAAAGTGTGTGGTGTGTGTGTAGTTTTTTTTTTTCGTACCCATATTTTTGGTTGGTTGGGTCTTCGAATTTACTTTCATTAAATTGTAAAACTTTCACTTTTTCGGCAGTTTGATTTATATTTCGGGCTTATATTTTACTATAAAAAAAAATAAAACAGAATTATAAGAAGGTATATAGGTATTGTAGGTAGGTATTCGTGCATAGCTATTTTTGGAAGTAGGTATATTTTTGTTTTTTTTTTAATTCGAAAGTTAAAATATAGTTTTTTTTTATGACCAGCACACGAAACGTATTCAGATTATAACTAAGTTGCATTTTTGGCAATCATCATTTATTTCATTCTTTTTTTTTTTGAATACTTATTTTAAATAGGGAATTTTAATTTTAAGTAGATATGTAAATGCGTGGGAATAGAGTGAATTTTCTTTTATTTTTCTATTGACAAAAAATTTCGTAAAAAAATAATTATAATGGAATATTTTTGTAGAGTGAATAGACATTTTCAATATTCAAGTTTTTTTTTTAATTTTCCTATTTTTTTTAAATTTGAAAACACCCATTTCTTGGAAATTTTGTACTAAATTGTCTTTGGCGTAGGAGATACTTGAAAATGCACAATTTTTTCTAAAGTCAGATTCCTATAATGACACGACAGTAAAATCTAATATTTATTTTTACTACAAAAACCAAAATTAATTTTTCCTGAAGGTGTTCGTGTTTTGAGTTTGTTTTTGAAATATGTAGTTCCATTTGAAATTCAAAAAATAAGTTTTAAAAAATCTTATGTCCATGGGGAATTTTTTGAACACAATTTTTAGAAACTTTCTGTCATACACTTAACTAGAATCTAAGCGCTTAATTGTTATACCTATTAGGTTTTATGAGAAGTATGCGTTTGAAAATTCAATTCGGCTTAAGTCTTTCAATATCTTTTAAATTATAGTTCCAAAACTATTTTTTGAAATTATCATAAAAGAAAATTGAATTACAAAAAAAAAAAATTTAGAACAATAATTAAAAGGTTCGTGATTTTTAATAATTATTTATAAAAATGTTAAAAGCATTTCAGTAGACAGTTACATGAACAGTATTTTTTTTTAAAACACTTTTCAGTAGAATTCATCGCTAAAAAGTAATGGGTGAGAATGTATTTGGGGTACCAAAACCCTCCTTAAATTTGTTAGCATTGCTCTTACCGATGGAGAATTTTTAAATATCCTCCAAAACTGTTTGTAGAGGCCGTATACCAAAATACATATTTTCGGCCATTTTGCTGTTTCTATATAAGATATATTTTGTGACTATACTAAATGGATTATTTTTCATTAAATACACAAAATATGAAAAATACAACATTCATTTTTTTTTCATCTGTTTAAAAAGCTTTGCTACGAACAATTAGTTGACTAATCTCTTCAATAACTATTAAATTGAATTCTAACAGCAATATATAGTTATAATGCTAAAACATACAAGCTCCCCTCATTATTACAAAGTGTGTACTACCTACAAATTGTACCACTTAATTCCAACCATATTGACGTTGTTTACTTTGCATATTCTCAAAAGTCTATACGTACTTACATATATGCATACTTATATGTATTTTTTTCTGCACTATATTTCAAATTATTTGTTTTAACACCTATTTTGTGTAGTCTGAGATGGTTTTGCGGTTTTATTTTTGTATTATTATCAAAATTTTTTTTTTTAACCTGCCAATATGTGTGCCGCAAGAGCTTAATTTATATGCGGAACAAGACGCTCAAGCCATCCATTGCAATTATATATACATAATTTGAAGTTTATTTTTGTATTTGTGTTCATGTGCTATTATAACACTAACTCATCAGACTGTATGACTCGTCTTGACTTTAAATCGCTCGACAAGTAGGTAGCATAGCATGCAATTGCGTAATGTTTAAGTAGCATAGTCATAGTTTGGAGAATTACCCAGTAGCTTACACTCTGCTTCGTCGCTGCTGTTTTATAGGTAGAGTGTGCCGCCTCTGGTATTTTTTTTTTTTATAAAGATTTTAATCAAAATCAGTGAAAGTGTAATTTTCGCACACCTATTCCAAATTTGGATTCTATTTTTTTTTTTTCATTGCTTCCACTCTTTCGTTGGATGGTTTAGTTTTGTTATTAACATAAATTGTTGATCGAGATACAATGTATCTGAGTTAACCTGTTGTTTTTTTTTTCACCGTATGTCAGAGCTTAAGCTTTTAGGGAGAATCTGATATTCCGAACGGTGGCCAACGGATACACTCATTTTGTTCTAGTTTAACCACAAAATATATTCTATAGGTGATAAATCTGAAACCGGAACGAGTTTTTGTTGTTAGTTTTTTTTTGTATGTTATAGAGACTTGTATATTTGCTTAAATTAATTCAGAAGATTATATATCGACAAAAGGTTAGAATTGTTTTTTATTTTCGCATACCAAGTTTTAATTATAATATATTTAGAATCAAGCTCTACACA
Source organism: Syrphus vitripennis (assembly GCA_958431115.1). Taxonomy (NCBI): domain Eukaryota; kingdom Metazoa; phylum Arthropoda; class Insecta; order Diptera; family Syrphidae; genus Syrphus; species Syrphus vitripennis. The sequence continues at coordinate 8,313,273 of OY288110.1, read as the reverse complement.
AATAGCCATTTTAATCATTGACAATTTTATTTGAGTTTATTTTTCAATTTATTTGAAAAAAATAAAAATAGAAATTCACTTAGAAAGTGGGTTTGGTTTATTTTAATTTTTTGGTTAAATTTTGCATTTATTTAAATATTTTAGCTAGTTTTGGCAGAGAAATTTGCAAAACGAATTCTAATTGAATAGACAATGTTAAAAGCTTAAGAATTATATATGAAAGTATCAAATATTTATTTAATGCGAAAATTATTTAATATAAAAATGTTTAAAAATGCAGTAGACGATCGATATAGAGAAATGCTAGTAATAAAACTAGGTTATTCGCTATTTAGAGTGGAAACACGAGTTTAAGATGAAACGATATTAAGATATTCAGAAAAACCTTACCATTTTGAAAAGTAATCATGTGAACGAAATATTATACGCTCAAATTTTAAGTTGCACGTTATGATTTAGAAAAGTTGTTAGTAAAACAATGCCATGTAAACCAAAAACTTACGTTTACAAAGATGAATATTTATGAAAAAAAAATCTTGTAAACTAGTAGTTAAGGAAGTGAAAAAAAAAGTACATCAAGATATAAAGAATCATCTCATAAGCCCATACCTGAAACCTCACTAAACAAATCGTAATTTTATTATAATTTGTTGTTATGCAAATCAATGGCTTTAGAACATGAATTTTAAAAAAAATAAAAAACATCGCCTCTAGAGTTGAAAAAATCTAATTTTTCTATGTACTTTTTTTTTGGTACCGTTAGGTGATCCGAAGTTATAACGGTATAAAGTTTTGTGAGTTTTGTTTCTATGTTTCATGGTTAAAAACGCTTAGTAAAAAAAAAAAAAAAAAGGAACATCGGCTCTATAGAGTAAAAGACGCTCTACACGATACATTTTTTTGTTTTTTATTTTTACCGTTAGTTTTGTCTATCTGCACGTCTAAACAAAAAAATAATCTGAAAAGTTTAAAAACCCATTAAAAACAAATATAACGGGATAAAATTTTTAAAAAGTAGCGGACATCGCCCCTGGGAAATTTTGTGCCCAACATTTTGGTGTTTAAAATTTTCCAATATCATTGATACTTTTCGAGAGCTGCAACTCTAAAAGAAAAAAAAAGAAAAAAAATGCAGCGATCTTCAGCTTCATTTTATCTCAGTTATTATTAGGTATCTCCAACAAATTACTTGGGGACACAGAAAAATACATCTTCTTCTGATGAATTGCAATAGGTTTAAACTTTTCCATTTTTTTTAAACTCATCTTAGTAAATACAAATTCTTCAAATGTAATAGCTCATGACCTGCATAAAACCAAAAATATGCAAGATCACCTTTTTGGCTAAAATAGCCAAAAAATTGCAATATTTGCTCCTAAAAACCCAACCAATCAAAATGAATTTTGTTTACTTGATAGTTTATTTCCAACTACAAAATTAAATACAAAGCATTTTCCAATGACATTAACTCCATCAAACATGCTCCTACTATGAAACATGAAACTGAAAAAAAATCAGCATTTCGTTTTTCAAACTTCAAACGAACCAAACCTTCCTTCCTAATTTTCTATTTTTCTGCAAATTATTAATAATAATTACATTTAAAAGTAATTTAAAATTAATTTATAATATAATTTCTCAATATTATTTTATGTAAGTGTATGACGAAATTCCAATTGCAAAAACAATTGAAAAAGAAAAACATCGATATTAAATTTTACTTCCTTCTATGACGACATAATAAATCGTATAACTCTATTACCACTTCTCACACAATCACAGTCCACATCAGACAGACTCTAACACTTTAAAAAGAAACAAATAACAAAAGCAACATCAACAGACCACATCCAACTCAACGGAAGAAAGTGAGAGTTTTCCACAATCATGCCAAACTACCAGTTTGACTGCCTCAATATACTACCTATCTCAAATTCAAAAAAAAAAAAGAAGAAAAATCACACACATAAATATGTCTTTTTTTGTATTACTCAAACTACCTGTCTCGGGAATCAAGCCATCATTATCATCCATCGCATACTACCGCGAACAAGTTGACTTAAAGAGAGACCAAAAACTAACAGAATACAAGCCTAAACGAAGCTGATGTCAGAGAATAGGCCTACTGAACTGAGCCACTAAACAAACACACATTCCACTAAAATAAATTTAAAAAAAAAAAAAAAAAAATGTTCGCATTTGCCGCACCACCGCATCATAAAAACTACTATGAGAAACTAGGTAGGCAGGTACACTCATGCTTCATAGGCTTCGCACAGGCTGTCTGCCGTTGACTGCTTCTTTGGCTACTAAGAAAAAAAACTTGCGGTTTGGCTTGAGATGGTTTTTTCCGAGTTTTTGTTATGCGTGATTGTAATGGCATGTGTGGGCCAAATATGCATTGATTGCCACCGCCTAGCATTTATGGCTAAAAAAGTAATCCAAGATGTTTTGTCGATCTGATCGTCATGGAATTATGTTATTTACTGGACACCTGATTCAAATGTAATAAAAATCTCACTTCGAAGTGTCACCAAGAATGTGGAGATAATTTTCAAACATGCAGATCCACATCACATGTGAAAATATGTATTTATACTTTATTACCAATAAATCTTCTAAATCTTGGAAAAATTTAGCATATCTTTCATTAATTAATTAATTTTTATATTCAAGTTTGTTAATGCAAATTAATAAACAGCTTAAAAAAATAATTTTAATATGTTGCAATATTACTGGATGAATATTAATTTTCAAAAGTCAAATTTACTCAGATTTAGATTGAAAAATTTCAAAGATATCAGCCTGCCAAATCGGTGTATAATTTGATTCTTTGCGAATGTACATAATATAATATGTTAATTATTCCTATTTTGTAACCTATTTTAAATTATAAATTTATATTCCCAAATCAAGATTCTTGGGGCCATTTTCGAGAAATTATTGAATATTTTGAATCTAGAAATAAATTTTGTTCAAAAAAATTTAAGAGAGTATTTTAGGTACAAGATTTCAAAAAAAAAATACAGGAGTTGAAAATTGTAGCTATATTTCGAAAAATATAAAATTTTTAACCAAAAAACTGAAATTTCTTTTCAAAAATCTAAATATTTTTTCTTTTAATTTTGGCATTCTTTACATAAAAAAATATAAATTGTTTTTGAATAAAATAAGAAAAGTAAATCAAAATTCACTTTTCAATGCCGTGGAATTACAATTTCGTTTTTTTTTATAAAATTCTTTATTTAAAAAAAAAATGTAAACTACATATTTGTTTGCTGTATGTAAAGAAAACAAAGAAACTTAGTTTAAAAATCCACCCACCCGAAGCGATACAGACAGCCAAAAGTTCACGCCCACTTTATTCAAGTGGCACGGGTTAGTTGTTAATTGAGAGCCTTGAAACTTTGGCAATATTTGTATATGTTTTTATTTTCAGCTGCGTGCAAATTTAAAAAAAATCAAAATAAGTAACACCTAAATACATAAAAATTGTTTATGTGAAGCTGCTAATTTCGCTCATATTTTTACCATTACTAATTATTTTAAAAATACCAAAAGCAATCAATGTTTACTACCTGTCTGTGACATTTATGTTGAATGAGTAAATAAAACGAAGCCTCAATCCTAAAAATAATGTTAATCCAATTAAACGTGCCACATAGTTCCAAAAACCTTCTTTCTTTTGCAAGTTAAATACTTTTTTTATTTATTTTTTTGCAAAACACTTTCACTGCAAAATTATGAAATACACATCAGTTAGTCAAGACAAGAAATAGACAAAAAAAAAGACATGATGTGAATTTGATTAGACCTCTTTTGCATTGATTAAGCTTATTTATCTTCTTATTATGTTGTAACTTTTGTTTGAAATTAATGACAAAATCGACATCATTTAAAATGTTAATCTTTATTTTTTTTCTTTATAAAACTCACTTTCTTTTAAAAAAATTATATTTTACATTCAGAGCGCCACTAAAATTTTGCTAATGAGCTTTATAAACAAAAAAAAATTATCAATAAGAGAAAAATATGCGTTCTGTTATAATTACAATTTTTTTTGGTATAATTTATATCCAAAAGTCAGAGGGCTTGAATGTATAGAAAGGTACTTTGTATGATAGTGAAAGTTTAATTCCGCATTTCCATGGTCCAGTAAGATACTCACGATGATGATGACGAGACTCGCTCATCGCAGCGCGGAAATATTTTCACTTTACCGGAATGGTCCAATGCTTCTAATGAAAGTGAAAAAAAAAACATATTCTTCGTTAGATCTCCAAAATTTAGTAATTAATTAAAAAGTGAATAATAAAAAAAAAGAAATAAATTGAAAAACTGGTTTCGTATTACGCAACGTTACAATTATATTTTTTTGTTTAATCTTTTTAATCATCAATGCCATTTAAGTACTTATACTTTACGTACAGATATATCTGCCAATTGAAGTACTTTATAATATTCGTTAAAAACAAAAAAGATGTTCACTCAACTTCTTAACTTCATTTTTTGATTGTGGTCATATCTTTGCGGTCTTTTTGCTTTTTTTTTGAGGTGTGTAGGTACGTAAATTGAGGTGAAAAAAAAACTTCAAAAGTGGGGCGCCATAAAAAAAAGTATGTTAAATTTTTTTTGGGAGTTTCAGAAGAAGTGAAAGTGGAAAAAAGTAAAAGTAATAAAAAGATACGTATGTTTGTGAATATTTTTTTTTTACTTTTGGTGGTTTGTCTCACGGATATCATTACAAGTTTTATATTTTTGGGCATTCTTTGCGGATTTAAGTGCGTTTTTTTTTTGTTGATTTTTTTTTCTTTTTTTTTGACCATTCTCTTTAGATTTTTACTTTAGATCCGTAATGGACCAAAGAGTTTTTTTTTTGTTGTTGTTGCGTTTTCTTTAATTCTTTTTCTGCAAACAGGAGATATGATTCCAAAAGGCAAGAATTTCACATTTGTGTTTTTATTGTTTGGTGAACAAAAGATTTTGTACTGTCTTTTTTTTATCTTCTTTGTTTGAGGTCAATTGCGGTTTCTTTTAAAAAATTTGGGGCATCTAAAGGTTATGCAAATTAGATCACTCATGTAAAAAGTAAAATGTAAAAAACTTATGTATATCTATTTTTCAATAAATAGAAACATCATTACAACTAATATACAGATATGCACAGTTTTAAATTTTATTTGACTGCAATTTTATCTTACTGAGATAAATCGTTTTTTGATTGAGAAAAAAAAAACTAAGCGCAAAAAAAATTACGAAAGCGCCAGAGTTTATCTGTTATTATTTTATATATGTATGTGTTATTTTATTTGTTGCAAATATTGATTAAAATAAGTTTAACAAGCAACCTTGAAGGGATGTGCTAATTTTAAGTTTGGGTATACTCATACATTCATTAACCAACTCTGTGAATAATTATAATTTTTTTAAATTGAAAAACATAAAGCAACTGAGCAAACAAAAAAGGAACCAAGGCAATAGAGTAAAAAAAAACACTTGATCAATTGAAAACATTTAATAAAACAGTTTAATTTAAGATCTAGATTATTAAAATATATATAATAGGCGCATTGCAATAAAATTAAACATTATAATGAGAATACAATATTTTTTCTAATTATTAACTTGTCGAATGACTAGAAAATTGTTTTCTCTTATTAGAGATTATTCTTATAATAAGAAATTTTTTTTGCAACTATTTTTTATTTTAATAATTTTTCTAATTACTAGTTTTTCTAATAATTAGAAATTTATTGGTCTGATTATTAATTTTTGAACCAACCATTAATTTACTCAAATATATTCACTGTTGAAATTATATATCTTAAAATTGTTGTTTTTGTAAACAATTATTTGATCACAAAAAAGGCTCACTTAAGTTCTTCAAAGAATTTGAATTTATTGAGCTAGTTGCAAAATGTCAATTTTTAAACTTAATTTTTACTTTAAACCCAAATGCACACTGGTAACCCAATTTATCTTTCATATTCCGTGAATGGAAGTAATTAATGCATCGCATCGTCTAATGCTTGTCACCTATTTCCCTAAATCTAATTTTTGTTTTCAACATGCGCTCGTTTAAATATTTTTATAGCGTTTAAACCTATCTAGTATCAAAATCAGTTTTCTTTTTTTTTAACCAACTCATTAAACGAGTAATACGAATAACTCATCTAGTAAACGTGAATTTCCGCAAAACGCATACAAAAAAAAACCACTCAAAACCGTCCAAACTACCTACCTAACCTATGAAAACGAAAGTGAGAGTGAATGAATACGATAGCGGAAAACAAAAAATGCACCATCGCACTCCACTTCGATGGTTATTAAGTGCTTCTGCTGCTGCACACAAGAGTGAAGAAAAAAAGAAGTAATAGAAGCAAAAAAAAAATGCTATCAAAGTTGAGGGAAATGACAGAAAAGTGTGATAATAGACGTTAATATTCCATTCCGCACAACTCCCCGCTTTTCATCAAATTTTTACTAGACTAGACCTCGACTCGATCACATGGTAAAACAAACAAGAAAAAACAAACATACGAACAACACTTCTCAAAAGAAACAAAATGCAACACAAAAATAAACAACAACAAAAAAAAAACCAACAACTCACATCCAATCGATTGCAAAAGAAGAAGTTTCACTTTCGCTTTTAAGTTTCGGTGGGTTTTGTTGTTGTAGTTGTTCCTTCTTCTTCTTCTTCTCTTTTTTTTTATTTTTGTTTTATTTTTTAACATTCATTGCTTTACATCGCAATCCGCGCGATGAATTCAACAGATAAAAGTTGGTATCCATGGCTTCTACCATGATCTTCGATGGTTACTTTCTTTCTTCTTCTTTGATACCACTCTGCAACACGAATTCGCTATCGGTGTATTATTTTGTTTGGATGTGTTTGTGTAAACATAACTGTTTCCAGTTTGTTGGACGCGGAAGCACTTTTGTTTAAATTTACTCTGAGCACATAGTTGTAGGTATACCTACAAGCTCCGAATAAAAAGCCGCCCGTTTAGGGCATTTAAGTAATTTTTTTCTTCTTCTTTGGATTAACCACTCTTTTTTAATTGAGCTTCGAATGTGTTTGGTTTGGTTTGTTTTCTTTTCGTATTTCATTTTTTTGCGGCTTTCTGGCACGAAATCAGGTCACAGGGGAAAAACAAACAAAAATAAATTCAAGTCAACGAAAGCGAAATGAAGTGGGCTTCGGACTGTGGTGGTGTTGCTGCTGCGCGCCGCCGCACGTAGAAAAAGATGACATCTTCCTTCTTTCGTTTTCGTTTAAGGTATTATGTTTTTTTTTGTTTTATTATTATTTTTCTTTTAGTGATCTGCTTCTTCCGTGTACGTTTTGTTAACTTCTCTTCTAGTTCCGCTTTTTGGCTGGTTACGTATACGCCCCAGTGAAGCATGATCATTTGCATGCACCATTAAAGAAAAAAAAAAGAAGAAAACAAATATGTATGCTACATTTCACTTTCGATTGGAATTGATAATGATGGGAAAGGTTTTTTTTTTGTATCTGATGTCGAGATAGAGATACTAATGGTGGAGGAAAATGCCAGAATGTGGATAGAGTTATTTTAAAGTAGAGATTAAAAATCTTATCTTATCTTATATGTAGTATATACATATGTAGGTACGGTACATACAATATACTTAGCCGGGAAGAATAATCAGAAAAATTGTTCAAAGTAAGGTAAATATTTGTGTTTAAAAAAAAAAAAGTAAAGGTGTCAAATTGTTGTACTTGACTGCCAATTTTGAAAAGTAAAACCATGACCAAAATTATCGAAAATCGTTGGGGAGGCTCAAACAAAAATATTTTGTATATACTTATTTAAATTTGTTCGAATTTTTTAAAAATAAAAATAATAGCCATGCCAGTTTCTGGTATTTAATAAAATTCACTTAAAAACAAAATTTCAAAAAAAAAATCATAATACGAATAAAGAATATTAAAAATTAGAATATAAAAATTCTAGAGTTTTGGATGGGATTTGTACATTCTTCAGAGAGCTGATAACGCTATTTAACTAAGATGTTAAACTGATTTGTTTTTGTGGTACGCAAATTTTTAGAAAATCTTGAAAAAAGACATTTCAAATTTTATCTGAAATAACATCAGAGTCTAATTTTTCGGAATAAGCTCAAAGCAAAAAATAAAACAACAATCACATTATTCTATCAAAGCAAAATCTCAATTGAACCACGCACGAATCGTTTCAAACGTATAAATTTATTTAGTTATTGTTAAAACTGATATTTTTTTTTAATGGCCGCTGTACCTAATATCAAAGTACTTTTCCGTTTATGCTTAGGTTATCATCGTACTTAAATATTCTATTCTAATTTATTATATTTAATTCCTTAAAAAAAAAAAACAAATATTTTATTTACACAAAACATTCAAAAAATAACAAATTTTATGTAAAATTATCTATGTACTAACATTTTAAAAATAATAATAATAATTTTTTTTTTTCTATACAAAACACCAAACAATATTTCGCACTAATTCATTTCGCATCAATTATGCGATTTAAGTACTATTTTACTATAATTAAAAGTAAAGTTTGTTTATATTCAGGAAAATCAGGGAACAGCAAGGAGATATGCGGTGACGATAAATTCAAAGAAGATGGTGATCCATGGAATGTTGAAGCACAGGCCGCCTTCCTAGGACCTAATTTATGGGATAAAACATTGCCATACGATGCTGACCTCAAGGTAACACAAGTTAGTATTCTGGTTAGACGCCATTTTATTCATTATTATACATATATCTGTGGTGTTTGGGGTAAACATTATAACTCCATAAAAAAAGTAACTTTACATCGATAATTATTTTAATAATAATTTTCTTCAAATTCAGTACGTACACGTATTAAATTGTTAAAAAAATATCCCGTTATTTTTGAAAGTAATTTTCAATGACTGAACTAAGTTATCATATTTATACCAAACACCACAAATATTCAGAAAAAAAAATCATAAGAACTAAACAAATCTCACGCTTGCGTATTATTTCTATGTATATCGAGTGAGTGTGTTATTTTTTTCCAAAGTATATAATACAAAAAATTATATAAATGCATTGCATGCTTTGAGCTATACAACTTGTAAATTTCAAACACTATTCTAATCTCAATATGATAAGCTCTTATCATTACTTTAAGATGATAAGAAAATAAATACAAATAATATGTTATTTCGTTTTTGCTTCTCGAATATGAGAAAAAATATACATAACACAGTATAACTCTTCAACTGACAGTCATCAAAAAGTTTTAGCTTGAATTTGTTTAGCCTAAATGAGTTTTTTTATTTAGTATTTAAGTTTTTTTCAATTGTGTTTGATGTTGAAATTATATTTTTCTCCATAAATGAAGTATGCTGATCTAGATGAATTCCTATCGGAAAATAATATTCCTGATGGATTGCCGGGAACACATTTGGGACATAGTACCGGCTTGGGACATCGATCGGACTCATTGGGGCATTCAACCGGGTTATCATTGGGCCTCGGACACATAACAACAAAACGTGAACGATCGCCATCCCCGTCAGATTGTATTAGTCCGGATACTCTCAATCCACCATCACCAGCTGAATCAAGTGAGTGAAACATTTTATGATGAGTTGAAAAATATCATTCCCTTTTTGGCTACTAAAATTAGTAGAAAGAAAGATGTTGCTTTTATTCAATAATAATTAATTTATTAGTTTATACTTCTGAAACTCTCTGGTCATCAATATTTACGTAATTGAGAAGTACTGAGAATTTTTCTTAATAAAATCGAATTTTTATTTCTGAAATTGCAAAATATTTGAGTATTTAGAAATAAAAAAAAATCAAATGAAGTAAATAGTTTTCTTAAATCCAATATTTTTTATGCAAGCAAAAAATAAAACCCAAAGAGAAAACAGAAAAAGAGATTATTTAACATGTACCAAAAAAAAAAGTTATTTTTACTGTGACTAAAATTCAAAGATATTTGTATTATTAAAACAAACAAAAAATATATCAAACAACCTTAAAACGTCGTCGTATGTATTTCGAAAACTATATCATTGAAAATCAAAGAACTTTGTTCGTAAGTAAGCCATTACGAGCGTTTTGAATATTTGACTTCATTTGGTATTTTTGAACTAAAACTTGTTTTCAGTCCATGGTCTTAGTTACAAAAAAAATTTTCAATATCTGTTTTAGTAAATTTAACACATTCATTTGAAAGATCGGATTTCAAAAAATGTAACAAAAACTCGAGTTATGTCAAAAAATATGTGTTAAAATGTTACGTTTTCATGGCCTTGACCATACATTTTCAAAATATGATGAATGTAATCATATTTACATATTTTTCTTTTGATTTCATAAAAAGAAATTCATAAGAAATACAATAACTCATAAGTTTTCGAGTTATGAGGAATCAAGTAGTTTTTAACCATACTTCTCTCGATATTTCATGCTATTTTCGATTTGTAACAGCCAACCAATTTTAGCAGTAGTCATTGAAACTAATAATATCAAGCGAACAAAATGAAATAACTGTTTTAATTTTCGGAGGCTCAACTTTTCATTTGCAATGAACAAATTGATTTTCTGAAATTTCTTACTGTGCACTTCTGATACACCAAAGTATACAAAAAATTATGAAAAATAATTCAAATACTTTTTTATCAATTACCGTTTTGAAAAACTGTTTTTTTTAACTTAATTGATTTTTGCACCCCATTCATTTTTTGTTTGAATTAAAAAAAAAAAAAATTGTCACACGATGCACTTTTAAAATACGTAGGCCCTAAAAAAACAGTATTGTTTCATTTTTGTAAATTCATTGTAAAAATATCCTAAAATAATAACGCTTTTAGTTCTAAAATCAAAATTGGTACATGTTGAGCAACTATCTCTAAAAATAATTATTTTAATAATTATTCTTATAATTAATTTTAACTATTCTCACGCAAATGCAATGGAAACACTTTACTCAAACAAAAAAAAAATATACAAAATATTTACACAACATCTTCTACAAAATATTGAAAATTTATAAATGCTGCCAGTGTTGCCATTGAATATTTTTTGTCCTTTATACATGCAGGTACATACATATTTCTTTTAAAAAATTCTTAAAATTTTGTTCATTAAAATTATTTCAGCTTTAATTTAGTTATAAGTTTTACATAAATAAATTTTTTTTAAAAAAAATAATACAAAACAAAAAAAAACATAAAATGTTCAATGGTGATGTGGTTGATGATGATATTATCAAATGCTAAATGTTATAATATTTCAAATATTGTTGAAAAATACAAAGCAAAAAATTCAAAACTGAAAATGTTCCAATTCAAAAAAAAAATTCACATAAATTAAATGTGTTTCCCATTTGCGTTTTTTCTTTCTTTAATTATTTTTCTTAATACCTTTTTTGAAACTTTTTTTCTTTAATTTTTTTTTTTTTATTTTTTTCTTCTTAATTAATTTTTCCCACCACGCCCCGCCCCCATTCATTTTTTTATTTATTTTATACAATGGACAGTTTGTGAAACATTGTTAACATTTAGTATTTGATATTTCAGCGTTTTCATTTGCATCGTCGGGACGGGATTTCGATCCACGTACCAGAGCGTTCTCAGATGAAGAACTTAAACCCCAACCAATGATAAAAAAATCAAGAAAACAATTTGTTCCAGATGAACTTAAAGACGACAAGTATTGGGCCAGACGCCGAAAGAATAATATCGCTGCGAAAAGGTCACGAGACGCACGCCGACAGAAAGAAAATCAAATCGCCATGAGGGCAAGATATTTAGAAAAGGAGGTGAGTTTTATTATAACTCAAAACGATAGGAAGCATTTTTTTAAATATTTTTTTTTCTTTTTTTTCGGTAATTTAGAATTCAACTTTACATCAAGAAGTTGAACAATTGAAACAAGAGAACATGGACTTGCGAGCACGTCTATCTAAATTCCAAGATGTGTAATGTCGGCCCCATTCTTATACTACTTATTTAAATTATATAAATAAATCAAAATTATTAAATGAAAAAATTCAGAATATTTTTAAAGTGAATGAAAACAAAAAATTATAAATAATGCAGCTAAATTAATGAAAAATAAATAAATAAATAAAAAAATGTAGCTTAAGTTATATTGTTATTATATTATTATGATTGAGAGCAATTATATACATACATACATAAATGCATATACACAAACCAGAAAAAAAAGTTTTAAGAAAACTAACATTCATACAAAAACAAAAACAGTACGGGATTGCATATAATAATTTAAAAAATAGACAAAAAAAAATTAACGAATAAATTAAAAACAAATTTAAAAAAAAAAAAACAAAAAAAAATATCAATTAGTAAAATAAAATGCAAAGTTAAATTATAAAGTTGGTACATTTGTAAAATTAAAAATAAGGAAAAACTAAATCAACAACATACTGAAGTAGAGAATATTCTATAGTTATTCCTGCTGACGCTTACTAAAAATAATAAACAAAAAAAAAAACATAGTTGAAAATCCTAAGGCAAAGTAAAATGCAAAAGAAATATTAAAAAAAAAACAAAACTTAAAACTTGTACCTAAAAAAAATTGTTCACTTCTATATATTTTTTTTTAAATCACTTTCTTCTTTTTGGCGCAAACGTATATAATTCATTTTTATTGTTTTTTTTTTTTAACTAATTTAGTTTGTATAAAAAGATCTTTTCCTTAGTTGGGATACATCGCAATTTTTTTTATTAAAAATGTTGTTTTATTTTTGAATAGATAAAAACAAAAAAAAAAACTAATTCATAAGTACATATTTTCCTTTATTTATGTTCTTAAATGTAAAATAATTCTTTTAATATTTATTTTTTACTTTCTTTGAGAAAAATATAAAAAAAAACAAAAAAAAACGAAATAATGAAATGAGTCAATTGATTATACTTGGTTTTAAACTATGTTATTATTATAAATATTATTATTACGAGTATATATAAATATTTTTATTTTTATTAAACTCTGTTTTATTTTTTTTTAATTAATAGATGTATACTCTCAAAATAGAGATTTAATTAGAAAAAAAAATTTGTTTAACTAGATTAAAAACAAAAGAAACAAAAAACACTTAATATTGAACACATGCTTTAAGGAAAATGAAAAAACAAAAAAACATAACTAAGACAGCAAAGTTTAGAAATGAAATTTATTTATATTCATTTAGCAGAAAAGTAGGATGTTGATTTTAAATTTATTTATTTTTTACATTAATTTTAAAAGAGACAAAACAAAAAAAAACTGTAGGGACATTGTTAAAAGCTTGCAAAAGTTATATATTATTTAAAAAAATGATTTTTTTTTCAGCAACTGAAGCTATATAATTATTCATAGGTAATATATATATTTTGTTTTTTTTTTCTTTTTGGAATAAAATTATACAAATAATTTAAAAAAAAAATACAACTATTTATTTAGTTTTGGTTTTTATTTTAAATGGATTTTAAAGAAAAAAGTACATCGAATGCGTTTGAAAGTTATTGATTCTGGTTCTGAAAATTTGATTTTTTTTCTTCAAATTGAAGTAGGTACATTTACCTATCACACGCATTTTTTTCTTTTCGATTTTGGCTAAGCATGAGCTGTGTTAATCATGCTAACCACATCTTTCATAAATACAAGTTGCAGCTGGGAGCTTTAAAGATCTTTTCTTCAACCTGGCCAAAGTGAGTGAAATGTAAACAAATCACGCCATACATAAAAAGTTTGTTTGGATGGAAATATTTTAAATTGTTGTGATTTTACAATTTCATTAAAAGGTGTCTTCTCTTAAATTATGTATACACAAAAATATTAAAAATTATTTGCTAGTTTAAATTTCAAAATTGTTTCAAAAAAAAAATTGTTATAAACATTAAAAAAAACAATTGAGCTTTTCTAGAACTTGTTTCGTATAAAGAATAATAATTTTCTATAGTAAATAGTTTGTTAAATTTCTATAACCGAACAATAATTCTAATAGTTATAAAAAAAATCGGCAAAGTCGGTCAAGATATTTTGTATTTTAGATACAAAAGCAAGTAAGAGTAATTTTAAAATTTAAAAATAATTTTGCACTTGCAGAAGGCAGGAAAATATTACTGGCGTTATATATGTATGGCGTTGCTATATTAAAGGGTTTTGAAATATTTAGATTGGGCTTATTTCGAGAAACATTTTTTTTATTTAAATTAACTTTTGCACGGTGAGATTTACGCCTCATCTGACTCGATTTCATAGTTCATTATTTATTCATTATTAAATGTATCTCCAATTCCGATCGATTCTGTATATGTAGGCAATTAAAATTGATTATTTGGTTGAAAAATATTCCACATAACTATCTCTGTTCATATTGTCGTTATAATTTTTTAAGGAACGTTACTTCGCATTTACAAAATTAAAAGGTCTTCGAAAAAATTAAAAAAAAAAAATTGTAGAGCTGCATTTTCTTCGAAAACATTTTTTGACAGTTACTTGTTGTCCTTAGCAACTTTTCTGCCAGAGATTTTTGAACTTGAATGACAAACCGTGGTTTTGGTTTTTTGATCACAAATATCTCAGAAAATATTAATGATAAAAACAGTTTGAGAATCTGAATAACATTCTTAACTTTAAAACTATTTTTTAAAAAGTGCAAGTATAAGATTTTACAGATAAATGATTTTTAACAAATTGATCCGTTCAACTGTTTTTGGTTTGAAAACAATGTGAAAAATCAATTAACTATTTTCATTTAACTATTGTTTTTTAAAGATTTTGCTGAACGGTTAAATCAAAAAAAAAAATCATTAAAAAAATGTATCAGTCCTTCTTAAAAAATACATTGAAGGGTAAACAAAACTGTACGACGGTAAAAACAAACTGAAAAATTGAAGTTATCTGACAAATGCATTTGATTAACTCTAAAAAATTCTTTCGAAAAAATGCAGCTCTATTTTTTTTTAATTTTTGTAAACTGCAGTAGTGGTGCTTTAAAAAAATTTTAAACAAATATTGAAAATGAATATTATGAATCTACATAAGAATTTTTCGAACCGATCGATGCAGCTCTTGAAAAAAGATTATAAGAAATCGAAAAAAATCTATTTCCTTGTTTTTGCTGGTGTACTATTAACTATTACCTTTGCTGCTATACAAACCACAACGCTGGTCTAATGATATACTCATTGAACATCAAATTCATAAGTCCAACTTTTCAAAACTAAGTAAAATACTATACTTTATAAGTTGCCATTAAGATACCGACAGTAAAATGTTTATAAAATAATCTACATACATGTCAAAAAAAAAAAACAAGTAATAAAAACAAAAACCTAACAAACATTTAATTCCTTTGGTCCCTACAGTTCATATCATAATTTTCATCTTAAATAGTGGAACACATAACGAAAACAAAAACAAGCTTATATAAATTTAGCTTAAAAGTAAAAAAAAAACATATATAAATAACACTGCCAAAGTTTATTTTATTGCAGTGCTTCAAGTCTTCCTTAATTTTCGTACTAATCGAAATGATAGTGCCTTTATTTCTTCTGAAACTAAAAAAAAAAACAAGAAATTCAAATAAATCAACAAAAACCAAAAAAAAATATAAATACAATGATTTGAGAATATTTCTATCTACACATTTAAATTGCTTCTCAAAAAACCACTTAGTTTAGTTGCAAAATTCAATCCCACTATTTATGAATACAAAAACTAAACAAACAAATAAATCAAAAAAAAATACAACAATTGTATATAATTATTTTAAAAAAAATTTAAAAATCAACATCCACTTGCGTAAAAAGAATAATAAATTTTAAACACAAATAAGCCAATTGAAGCACGATATCCTAAAAACCTAAATTAAAAATTGTTTATTTTAAAAATTAAACTTCCTTATAAATAAAACTCGAATACAAAACAAGAACATGTAAAATAAAATGAAAATTAATAAATTTTAAAAATTATATGTAATTATGAGCGATCTCACAGGATTTAAATAAAGCAACACTAAAAGTAACAACAAAAAAATCACACTCACAAACCAAAATTTCATAAATAAAAATAATCTAAAATATTAAAACCCTAACGACAAATTTATTTAAATCGCTTTATATGAAAATTCTACAAGAATTTATTATTTACAATTTTTACATTGTAAAAAAAAATTATTTTACGAATGAATGTGAACAAAAAGGATTTTAAAAATAGCAATTTTGTTGAAATACAAAATTTTGGTTCAACACTCAAAAAACATTAAAAAAAAAATAATGTAGTACCGCCCCAAACGAAATACTACGAATTTACAACAAAATAATATTACTTCAATTTTAAAACGTGAAATCATCCCAGATAAAAAAAATGTCATGTCATTTAGTCGGCACTTAAGTTATTATGTTCAACAGAATTTTAGTACTTGATGGTCACTACACAAATATAAAGACGCTTTCATAATATAATTTGAAGAATAAAAAAAGTAATTTGTATAATTTTACTGTTTGTGATAAAAAAAAGTTAGTAATTATTTTGTTTTCAAATGGTTCCCGTCCTTGAATAAATTAAAACATAATTTAAATTATTCAAAACTAAATCAATAAGCAGGGAACACTCATTTTATTAATTTTATTTAAAAAATAAAAAAAAAATTTTGAGAAATTATTAGCTATACTTTTTAGTTTAGACAAACAAAAAGAAAATGAAACTAAATTTAAATATTGAAGAATCAGATACATTGAAAAAAAAAACAACATTTAAAAAAAATCATACTGTAGATATTTTAATCTTCTAATATTTAGAAATTGAAAAAGAAAATACAAAATAATTTCGTTAAATTTAAACATGAAAGTTAAAAAACAAAAACAAATGATGTTACTCTTATACATGCAAGCAATTAATATTATGTAGTTGTCAACATTTAACAGAAAACAATATGAAAAGTGAAAAAATTAAGTAAATAAACCAACTCGTATAAATAAAACAAAACAAAAAAAAAATGTACACTAGTTAATAAATACTATCTGTAGACATATAGAAAATTAAAAACAAAACATATTTTTGGTAAATAACATTTTTATTGAATAATTGTTTCAATTTTTATTATTTAAAAAGA
Organism: Syrphus vitripennis; assembly: GCA_958431115.1. Taxonomy (NCBI): domain Eukaryota; kingdom Metazoa; phylum Arthropoda; class Insecta; order Diptera; family Syrphidae; genus Syrphus; species Syrphus vitripennis. The sequence continues at coordinate 8,296,144 of OY288110.1, read as the reverse complement.
TCATAAACAAAATATTGTTGTAAAATTATATACATTTTAATATGTATTTGAATATTGTTATAATATTAATTTCGATTGTTTTTAAGAATGTTATATTATTTTTATTATATTATTATACTAATAAACGATTCCTACTGTTATTGAAACAAGAGTGGTATTTTTATTTTTATTTAATTTTGTTTGATATATTGTTTATATTTTTTTTTGTTTGTAGGTAGAACTAGATTTAAGCCAATTGTAGTTATTAGTGATTTGTTGGGAAAATAAAGAAAAAAAAATATTATGATATAATATATTTTTTTAGTATATCTGATTTCTATTTATTATTATTTATATTAATTCATACATATTGAATTTTGTATATCTATTGTTTGACTTGTATAAATGGTAAACATGCTTGGATACTTTAACAATTGCGTTCAGATTCACACTGCCTTAAAACGCATTTATTTTTAAAGTGTTTGTGGTGTAAATATTGTCTTTGCAATATTCTTATTTCTAATTGATTGTTTCTTAATTATTTCTCTCAAGTTAAGTGAAGCACAAACTATACTTATCCTGTGGAAGAAACCATATTTTCAAACCTGTATACATACGTTTACTTTATTTTCTTCCATAAATCTTCGAGCAACGTTCAAATCGAAGTACGACAAAAATTAAAAATAGAGGTTAGAAATAATGCTAATGAAAAAATATTTACGAGTATTGAAATCGAATATGGCAGTTTTATTTATCTTGCTGTTGGTTTTATTGAAAATGGTTCTGTGCTACCATATACAATTTACAATACATAGCCAAAATTATTATTGAGGAATTTTTTTTTAATTGTTTTTTTTTTTGAACATTGTCGTATTGAAAAAAACTATCTCGTCTTTCATCAACAATATTCCTACAAAGGTTGATGGCACATATAATTTTTGTGTGAATTCCCAATTCTGAAAATTCGTGTTGAATTCCTAGTAAAAAACTTTTTAAAAATTATTTGGATTAATTGATTTTAACCCGCATCATAATTAAAAATGACAAAAAAACCGGTTTTGTTGCATTGTCATTATCTAAGTTTTCATTATAACTTAAAATATTAGGACAACGAAAAACTTGTCAAATTAAGGATGAAAAATTAAAATAAATTAAAGAATTGAAATCTATAAATACAAATCTTTAGAATCGTTTCTGTTTCATCTCAATGCGACATTCATTTACAAATTTACTTTTACATGCGACTATAGGTACTTCAGGGCAAGTTTTGGATTCGTGAAAAAAATCGAACGCTAGATTTTAATTATTTTTATGTAGAACCATATAAAAAGTATACAGTATCTACTTAAATTAAAGAAAAACCGTTCCTAAGAATTTCAAATTCCTATCAAACGGATAAAAAATTTATGTTTACTGGAACCGTATGGCCCATCTATAAACATATTATTTAATTTTTTGTATTCTACACTATGGAGCAAGATCTTGCGATCGAGTCACGCATTTTATTTTTGATGGCTTCCAAATAAACCAATGCCATTAAAATGGCAATGTGTAAATAATGTACTATTTTAAGGGTCTGCATTCAAATTAACCAAAAATTTCATTTTCTCATGGCCTAACTAATTTTAGTTTGTAAAATATGTAACTAAGAACCAAACAGATTTTAAAAAATCAAACCGATCAAAAGGGGGAAAACCTAAATTTCTTAAATTTGCGAGGGCAGTTAAATTTTGTTTGATTTGTGAAGCTGTCTTTGTTCAGTTGGTCTTAAATAATAACTATACATACATATTTCTTCAAAAAATTAATTCACAGCAATATTAAAACTTAAATTAAAAACTTGTATTATAAGTTAAAACTAAGTCAAGGACTAAACGTAGCAGTACTGAGATTCTTTGAGGAACTTACAGACATCTGAGCAACTCCAGGATCTGGGAAAACTTCCTTTTTTCATTTTTCCTCACACTCAAAAGTGTTTGGGAGTTTGTCAACATTAATATTTTTATTTTCTTTATAAAAATAATCCTAGTTCTTTTCATTTTTACTCGGGGAAACACTAGAAAACAAGCTCTTGTTTTAACAAATTTTATAGTTTTCTTAACCTTAAAATGCTATTTAGATGGTTGGCTTTCAGTTTTCTTAGACACACACATTTCAATTATTTACTGAATCCTCTGCTGTTCCAAGTTTTATTTAAATTCCTTTGTCAGTTAAGTCTACCGGCAATGTAATGGCCAGCAATTGTGAGTATTATTTTAATTTGTTCAACTAAAAGATTTTTATTCAGACAATATTTATGTTATTAATTAAAATCAATTTCATTTATTTGATTTGATTTATCTAAATAAATTCAATTCCTATTGACCAATCTTGACAAACAGTTGCATTTTAAATTCGTTTTTTTTTTCAAAAGCATCACTCTTTGCAAACCAAATCGTTGCATATTCTTTGGAGTTATGCATGAGTCAAAAAGTATGCAATGAAATATTATTTTGAAAATTCATAATCTCCATTTTCATTTCTGTATTAAGGAACGTTACAACGTTGCACTATTTGAATTAAATAACATTATCACAAAATCTGACTTACAGAATAAAGCTATTAAAGAAAAGTTGGTTTAGAAAGGTAATTTTTTCAAGTTTTAATCTTAATTCTTTTACTGTTATGTATACATGGTATATTCAAATATTAAAATGCAATGCAAATGGTAATTTTTTTATTAAAAAAGAAAACATACATTTCATATTTTGTACAGTTAAGCAAATAATTGTATCCAAGCACACCATTTTTTCGTAAAAACAAGTAATAAATATCATTCAGAGGTAGAAACAATATAAAAAATTGGTATGAGTAAATAACTTTTATATATTTTTTTAAAATTTAATTTAAATTAATTTATTTTGAAACCATAAGTATTTTACCAAGCATTTGAACTTAATTAATTGGATATATCAAAATTGAAAACACCTAGAAATTTAATAGCATCCTGACTATTAGTTTCAATAAGTTCAATAGGAAGTAACGTTATAATATAGTACATAGTTTAGAGATCCCATTCAAATTAAACAAAAAACAAATGAATTGCATGAAAAGTTCTTTAAGAGTTGTTATAAATATTATCATAATAATATCTACTATAGAGAAAAGAAAAAAAAAACAGAAAAAAATAAACAAAAGTTATGTAAAAAAAAAATACAAAAAGCATTAGTTCTGTTACTTGTTGAACTTCTTAAATTGGAAAAATAAAATTATATAAAACAAATGAAGATATATTATATACACATAAAGTATTAAAAAAAAGCAGTTATATACATAGCATATAAACAACTACTATATAAAAAATATACTACTACATAAATTAAAATACTCTAGTTATAAAAAATAAACAAGGAAAACTTAAAAACAAGAATCATAACCATGCACAGCATACCAAAGCATCTAAAATAATTTAAAAAAAAAAGAAATAAACATAAAATTAAACAAAAGAAAAAAAAACTAAAATAAATAAGAGCCTTTATTTACATTGATTTACATTTTGAAATTTTTGCATGAAGGTGAAAAGATGAAACTGAACATAATAATATTTTATATATACATGTAAGAAAGAATAACAAATAAAAAAATGTTAATAATAATAAATTAAAATTAATATTAAATGAGAGTAAATAAGAAAACGTATACACACAGACATGTTGTTGATATACACCGATATGTACCTATTCGCTATACAATTTAGAACGTTTGTATTTTGGTGTGCATAGGCTTAAAGACCAAGACGAATTTTATTTTTTTGTGTTTTATTAATGAAAAATTTGAAAATGAAAAAAATGTTACATTTTATTTAAACTGTTTTGATATAAATTAGATAAATATGCGTTGATTTAGTATAAGCCTAGTTGTAGTAGAGCTTAACAACAAAAAAAAAAAAATCAAGTGAAACATTACATAATAAGGATAGAAAACTTTTATTTGCAATGATTGATATTTTATTTGAAATATTTCGTTTGTATAAAATAAATACATTACATTTTGTTTTGTTGTTAAAAAGCTGAAAGTAAAAAAAATGTCAGAAACAATAAAAGTTTAGATACAAATTTTGAAAATACAATCTTGAGTTTTATTTTTTGTTGCGAAATAATGGAAAGTTTTTACTTTGATTTGGATTTTGCTGCCAACTTTTACCTCAATAAAAAAATAAGAACTCCAAGGAACGACAACAAGAAAAATTTACTTAACCCCAAAAACTTTTATAAATTATATACATATGTTAATTGGGAAGCAACCAACAAAAGTCTGTTTTATTAATAATTCAGTTAAATGGTGGTTGAGGTTTGCCTTGAATCGGAATCCAATGAAATTTTAACTGTATTTTATAATGGTCCTCTCATTTTCATCAAATGGACACCTTAATTTCGGTTTAAGATAAAAAGTCTTAAAAATTGTTTACCATAATATTTTCATCAACCTCTCACTTTTATTCCAAATTTTTTTCAATTTTGTGACAAAATTATCAGATTAAAGGTATAAAGGATATGATAAAAAAAACCCTTGTACTGATTATTTTTGTATTATCCAGGAGTTTTTGCGCCTGCCTTTCATTGGCGATAATTTTGGAACGACGTGCGTTGGAACTGTGTTCTCAGGGCACCTTTTTTTTTCTTTAAAAAAATCACATTCGAAGCCAAATCTTGCATCAAAATCCAATTTTTTTTTTCATTGCATAAAAATATAGTTTTAGGCAGATGGAAATACTAAAACCTATTATGATATAAATGGCTGATTATAGGCTATATTTTGACGTATTACATGTCCTTTTTAGGCTTCCACTTGTGAGAAACGAATCCCGTGTGATTGGAAAAATCAGAAAAAACTTTTAACTGGACACGATTTAGCGAATGCAGGCTTAGTGTGTTATGCATAAAATATTTCAAAAATTATTCCTATATTAAGCATAGATTTTTATAAAATGTTTAGTACTATTTTCTCCCCGGAAAAGTATTTTGTTCGCGTTCTAAAAAATTGTAGAAAGTTTTTTTTTAAATTGTTTCTAAAAAAATAGGTTTTATTCTTTTTAACTAGAAGATAAGTTCCAAAATTAAAAAAAGAAATGCAATATGTCAAAATATAGTAAATATATATATACTCATAAGTTTATGAGACTCCTAAACCAAAATATCATCCCACATTAAGTCATCAACAATAACTTTTCATGAGCTAATGAGCTGTTTAAGTTTAGAGCCTCATATGAGCGGTAGTCAAAAGCCTTTTCAAAGCAATCCCAAACTAAACAAGTGTGACGATGAAGAAACAATAACAACATACATACAAACATAGCAACGTGCTGTCATTATTGTTTCATCGTCGTCTCCGAATGAAATATTTTTCAGTGTTGCCACTTTGCGAAATATTTTTTAGAAGTATTTTTTTTTTGAAGGCGAAAAAAACGGATTAGGTTATAGGTGTAAGAACCTAGAAGCTAAAGCCATAATCCCAAACAGTCATGCATGTAATGTGTATAAAGAAAAGTCTAGATAAGGCGTTTATTTTGAAATAGTGTTCTGGGTTATTTAATTTCTGGAAATGTTTTTTGAGTGTATTGGGAATTAATTGAAAATTAATTGAAAATCTTATAAAAATGGGAGTTGTTTGTGTCACCTAAAATGACAGATATTGGGTTGCTTATCATTTGACTATTCTTTTCAGAAGGTGTATTCAATCTGCCTCAAAAGTTCATACATTAATCCTAAATATAGCTATTAATCCTAAATATAGCTAAGAAATTACCCACTTTGAATATTTTATTAACTGGTTTATTTACGTTTTTAGCAGTTAAGAGCACCTTGTAAACAATTTCTCGGTATATTCAAAAATATACCGTTTTGGTAAGGTTATTATTACACAAAAGTTGACTTACGTCGCAAGCTAAGTCAACATTTCGCACGCTTTACACTTAAGGTTATGTTTACGCTGGCATTAGATCAGAGTTATGCGTTCATTAGGTAAGCGTAATGCAAGCTTTAAGTCAGCGTTACGCGCTCATTAAGTCAGTGTTACGCGAACGTTAGGACAACTTTAGGTGCGAGTACGTGCGTGATGCACGTTTAAGTCAGCGTTCTGCGAACTTTAGGTCTTGGAAAGAGCTTAAATAAATCACTTTTCACTAGTGTTTCTTCTAGTGAATCAAAAACTAAACCAAATCCTATTTATTTGTCCATAATATTGACAGCAATCAAACTTCATTATCAAAAAAAGAAAATAATGTTTACGCTTGCACACTTTCCAAATACAAAAACAAAAAATCCCCCAATCAAAAAATATCGCATGTGTGTTTAAAATGTGCTTTAAAATATTGTATGTCAATGGCAAATTTGTTTACTTTAAAATTAAATTGCACCTGTAATAATTAATAATCAGCGCAACAAAATTGCAAATCATATTAATTCTTACATAACCTCCTCCTCGCGTAAAAGGTTGAATATAAATTTTCAAAGTGAACTTGTAGCTAGGAAATAAACTGCAACAATGTAATATAAAACAAAATCAGCTGTTATGAAACACCGTTAACTTAAAATACAACAAACAAAAAAAAAACGAAACACTTCCAATTGCCTATATAGTTTACACAAACAAAAAAAAATTAAATATTAAATAAAATGAACTCCGAATGACTTTGTTTCTAATACACAATGTAAGCAAAAAAATAAGTAGGTAGATATAGCCACTTACTCAATTGCGATTACGAGCAAGCACACAAAGCAAAACCATCATCATCATCGTTCAAAGTTTCGCCTGTTGTAATATAGCTACACTCTTGTCGTCGTCGACGTTTTGGATTTTGTTATTGTTGTTGCTGCCAAAGTGCTCCTTTAGTTGCAACCGAATTTTTCTATAGATACATGTTTCAAAAGGCACACTAAAACCTACAACAACTATAATGCCTGCCTGCTGCACTTGCACAACTCCGTTAAGTCACCAACCTCACCCCCTTCTTCGTTTTTCCAAACCACCATCATCTTACTCTGCCTTCATCGTCATAGTATAGTCTTGCGTAATTATGGATTCAATCTGCAGTCCCTTAAGCTTTCCACGAAAAATGAAAAAAAAAAAAATTAAATAAAACAACTATAACAAGGATTAGTCACTCGGGCGTATACGTAACAAAAAAAAAATAAAAACTCCAAATAGGAAAAATTAACACAAAACAAAGATTGCGCGACAATTTGAAAGCCATTACGAGTGTATTTCGTTTGCCGTCGTGTTGTTGTGAAGTACTTCCCGTTATCGCTTCCATTCGATCGCAAGAAAACGGATATTCCACTATTTTCTACTCAAAAGGGAGTCAACAATTTGTCAAACAAAGCAAATAGGTAATGTCGTGGATGATACAGATCTTCCAAAACGAATGCCACAGGTAAAGATACAAAGAAAAAAAGGAGAATATCTGATAGCTGGCTTGGCTGGTGTGAAATGACTTGAGACAGGAAAGAAATTATACTATGTATGTTTATATCATCGTGAACTTGAGCTTGAAATAACTCTCTGCACAACCAGTTACTGATGATGGTGATGGCTGCAAGAAGTAGCAGCTTACTTTCATGTTGTGGCTGTCTACAAGCCAAACTACATAAGCTCTATAACATAAGCATACATGATGCTTTGCCATAATGTAGTCTTTGTAAGTTGATTTGTTTCTGCAACTATAACACATTTTTACTTTCTTTCATCATCATAATTCGCATTTGTTTTTATTTCATTAGATAACAAATAAAGCCAATCTCTCGAGAAATAATATTTTATCTTTGTATATTTTTTTCCACGTTGAGATTTTGTTGTTTTAAGAGATATTCTCTATAAATTCTCTGTGTATTTCATTTAAACTTCTCCTCGGCTCACAAAAGAGCAAAGAAAAAGCTTTCCAATTCCAATTAAACTTTTTGAGATACACTTTAAGAGAGCGAACGATAAAAAAGTATATTCTACAAAGAAAATCCAACTGGAGGTAAAAATTTCGTTCAATTTAAATTTGCCACTCATTTGCTGGCGAACAGCAGCGCTAGTTTGAGATATATTTTCTATTATTTCGCTTCAATCGCGTGTGCGTCGCATAGTAGAGAACAACTACACTTCTAAAAGATACAAAAATAATATACAAGAAGAAAAAAAAAATACAAATTTAAAGTGAATGTACTCTTGGCGGCAGAAGAAGAAGAATTTAATTCCTTTTCACCCCCCGCGGCAGTGTTTCTTCTATTATTTCTTTTTTCTTCTTCATTTTCTGTGGGGAAATACGCCCATTTATGCTATGAAATCAGTTTGTGTCGTAAACTAAATAGAGTGTGGGAATTTATTAATTTAAAAAAAATAATAATTTGTATCTATAGCGAGTTATTATAGAAGAAAAAAATTCGGTGTCGTCGTCGGTTCGTGTGTACTACTGTGCATGTTATTACGACATCACAGCAGCGAGTAAAGGCGAAAAACACGTTTTTCCCCCGAGAGGCTCTCGTAATCGTCGCAGCCGTCTTTTTTTGTGCTTGTTCGGGGCTTTAAACAAAAAAAAAAAAAAACAAGGTTTGTGTGTGCAAATTTTTGCAAATCACAATTTTTTATTTTATTTAAATGAAAATCTATCTTAAACGGTTGTGAGATATGATTCGAGTATCTGGAAGTTCTTGGTCTGTTTTTTTTTTTTCGTTTGTATCGTTATGCTGCTACTACTGCCTTGGATTGAAACGGCAGCAAGGCACATTCACATAATGCGCGACTGTTACATAAGTGCGTTATGACAACAGCAGCTATCAAGCGGTTACTTAACACTCTACACACCACCGATATGAGTGTGGAAGATACACCCTGGTTTAATATTTTAATTTTTTTTAGTTGATCAGAATATTTATCTTTGTATATTATTTGGTGATTGAAAGAGTGAATTAAATCTGAAAGTTTGATTATAAAACTAGTGGGGAAGTTCTAGTGGCATCTGGTTTGTTTTAGATCATTTTTTTTTATTGTGATTTTGTATAAACATCGCACACAAATAATCAACCATATGTGGTGCAACCATCTCTTGCACAAGAATTTGTATCTTAAATTGCCTACGTGGTTCTTAACACATAGAGGCCGTGATTCCAAAAAAAAAATATCAAACAATCTAAAAAAAGCTTTTCTATGTGCAATTTGATTACGTATGCATTAGATGCAGTTTTTTTTTCTCCACAATTTTACACTAATTTTTTCTTAGCAAAGAGACACTTTGTTTTTGTATATTTTGTTCGATTTCAACCTGAATCTGGATTGTTATTCTTACGATTTTGTTGTTACCTAACACGAAAAAGAATTTGTCTCTGATGTCTGGCCTGCCCGGCCTCTTGACTATTTGGTGGCTCTTCTATACATTGTCGATTGTAAATATTTAAGTGTGCTTTGTTGTTTTTTTTTTTTACTTAATCATGACTACAATAATATAATAGTGTTACGTGTTTCTTCCGTTTATATAATTTCTGAGAAGAAAAAAAAAATTGAATCTATGAATTATAGAATCATCTAGATACGAAGTTGATTCATTTTCTAATTATTATTATCGGTGAGAGAGATATATTTTACTTTGTCGTTTATACCCTCTTTGAGTTGTTTGTTTGTTTTTCTTGTATTTTGTCTTGTGTTATTTCTTTATAATTGCGCCTCATCATTTAGTGGGTTTTATTGGGAAATATATAAAAATTACAGCACCTTACCGCTTTTACACGCGATAGGGTATGGTACCGTACAACAAAGTGTTAAGTAACACCATATGAGATGATGAAAAAAAAATTGATTATAGGAGGACGCACTCTTTTATTTTCTGTCAATTTTGACAGCGTTTTAATATTTTTTTCTCTCGCTCTCTATGACTTTATCTTCTTTGGAAAAGATACACAAAATTCTCTTAAAACGTGTAGCTTTTTGCGGCTCTCTCTGTTGCTCTGGTCTGGTACTCTTTTAATGCATTTTTATGGCATACAATTTTATTTATTCTCTGGATATTTTCCCTTTCTCACTCTACAATATTTATTATTTCTCACTCTATCTCTGTCTAGCTCTGCAATTTAGTGTCCTATAAAATGTGAGATATATTATATCGAAATATGTATCTTATCCAAAATATTACGTACAACAGCCTTTTTATTTGTTTTTTTTTTCGTTTTCAACTTGTACTTATAAAATCAAAGCTGTTACGTAAAATCTAACATTTTCAAAAGATTTAAGATGTTTTTTTTTTTTTTTTCATTTATTGATGCTGCTTTTTATTAAGAGCTTAGGAGATCAAAGATTAATAAAAAAAAGAAATATAGTTAGGTATAGGTTATTTTTTCGAGATGTTGGCCTTTGGTTTAGTTCAAAGAAAAAAGTAGGCTGTTTATGGTTTTTATTGTGTTCTTAAGAAGAATGTTTTTTAATTAGCTTAGAGATTACCATTAAGTATTTAAAACTCAAGTGGTAATTATTTTATCAAAAAAGAAAAAGAATGGCATAACATTAAAAAAAATACAGTCCATACGATATTGACTAAACCATATTGTTTTTGTTTCTTTTTTATTTAGGTAGGTAGGTATATTTGAAACGAATTAATTTATTTTTTTTTGTTTTATTTTTGTATGCGTCATTGTTCAAGGTGGCCTCCAGAATTAAATTTTTATTCTTCTTGTTGCAAAATTGTGTTCGTTATTCACAAATGTGATACCCACCTAACACAAATAAAATAAATATCTGCATTTTATATTAATATAGGTATATATTATGTATGTATATACCTACATGTATGTATTTTATTTTTGCTCTTGGGGCTAAAGTTCTTGGACAAAGAAATTAAGAAATCACCTTGAAAAAAAAGAGAAGATTAAATAAAAAATGTGGTTTGATTCTTTTGTTAGGTAATATCACAATAAATAAAATAAAAATATAGAAATTTAAATGGGATCAATAAACGATAAATGTATTTTAGACTTCTAAAACTTTTTCATGAAAAAAAAAACAAACAAACTTGTTACCGTTTTAATAACCTTGAAAATAAACTGGAAAGTTAAATAAGAGAGTGTGGTCTTACAAAGTTAATTTTAGTTTGACCATCACAGCCTATAGTAGGGGAAGGTATTTTTATATTTGGGATGAATTGAAAACTTTTTCAATCTATGTTTTTGATTATAAAATTTTCAAAGGATTTGTCTGGCTTATTTTATCGTATTTATCTTTCTGAATTTTTGTATCCAATCGAACTTTTATGTATGAAGAAAGTTAGGGGTATCCATCTATCCATTTCTGGGATGTTATTTGTAATAAACTTTAAGCCAAACGTCTTAAGAACTTCACTGTTGTTGTAAGGTTCAAAAAAGACGACTTAATATGTGCTTTTACATTTCATTGGACATGTAATAGGTTTAGGAAAATATGTGTCTGTAAAAGTTTAAAGACGAAAACTTAGGAGCAATAATTATTGTCAAAAATAAAAGAAGATTGGTATATACATAGATATATAATATTCCACTACGTATTTCAAGGACAAATAATCAAAGGACCCTCCAGATTCGTCAAACAGAATCTTTTAACCATTATCATTTTATATGTTTACCAAGATACACTATTTTATTGTTATAAGACCATAAGATTGGATATGTACCTATACCCTGAAATATTGTTTAAATGACTCGTTAACTACTGTGTTAAACATGTTGTGAGGTTTAAAATTTAACAGTAAATATTATTTTTTGAAAACTACACCCTTCAAACTTTTTTTGTATGAGCCAATTCTGAACTGAAAAATAATATTTGCGCTAGTTTGTTCAATTTTTTTCAGTTCAGTTTTACCCTAAGAATTAAGGATTTAGTAACTTCTTGAATAAAATTTATGTAATCTGTACTTTATGTACCTACCAACATATCAGGTTCCATTTCAATTTTTATAAAGCATTTTATCAATTAATATTAAATAAAATAATTGAGTTTTATTCTGCTCTTTTTTAAATATATCACCAAATTCAATTTCAAAACATCTTTACATGTTAAAAAATAGTTTAGCAAACTAAATGCATCCTTGCTCATAGTTTCATAAATACAGGTACACTAAAAAGAAATTGTTATGAAATCTTAATGTTCATTTCTATTTTAAGTCCATTGACCTTACTTAATAAAAATGTATATACATATGTATGCACTTGCTTTGCCAAATTAAAAATTTCTCACCAAGATTTCATAAACAAATTTTGAAGTATGTTTTCACACTCATATATATCAACACCTCTATAAGAAACCTTAATAAAGTGCTAATTGTCTTCATCAATTAAGATGAATACGATAAAAAGGCGTTATAGTTTATGAACAAATTTAATAAAAAATTCTCACATTAAATAAAGGCGTCAAGACTGTTAGATTGTAGTAAGAGTAGAAATAAAACAAAAAATGTTTTTTTTTATGTAATATTTACAGAAAAACAGGGTACCTAATGCTGAAAAAAATTAAACTCAATTAAATTTAAAATATTTCTTTTTTCTTTGTACCTTCATATTTTAACTCCTGTTTTTTTCCCAACAGCAAAAAAAGGGACTAATTCAATTAGAAAGGAACACTTAAACCTTTTTCTTACCAAATCACAATGATTTTTCAAGTGACCACGATATTTTTCAAATATACTAAAATAATCACTTCAAAGAGACGATTAATCGCCAATTAACAGTTCAATTAACATTGCAAAACTTTCCCAAATTAATTATTTCCATATTCTTTTCATCTTTAAAGAATTACATTATTTGTCTTCCTTCAAAATTTATTTCACTTCATTATTATAAATCATCTCTGCCATAAAGCAAACTCTGCAACAAGAAGTTCACTTAATATTTTATCTCTTTCAACTTGCATTAATCTTAAACTAAAAGTACATACAGCTATAACTCGTCAAATATAAATAGCTATAGCTAAATATCTTCAAATCCCATTCTCTTGGAAAATGTACTTTGCCGAAATATATACAAACGCTGTGAGTTTTATAGACATTGAGTGTTAAGCCAATAAGTAACAAAAGGCCAAAAAGATACAACATAAATGCCATATAGAGACGTTTTACTACTCCCATATACTTTTAACACAAAAAGGTGAAACCCAGTTAGCGCAAAGCCAGCAAACAAAATTCCAACAATGAATGGAAGGAAACACATTGTGGTTTTGGTTTTGGGGCTTTTGCAAAATCTCAGGGTCTAACTCAGGTCAATGGCAAAAAGTGTTTCTCCACCCATTTTCGACATCGAAGTTAACTGTTGCTGCTACAGGCTGTCTGTTATTAGCTGCTATGCTACTCTACTTCTGCTTTTGTATACTTCCTCTTTTCGAAGACGACGACGACGAACTTTTTCTTATTTTTCTGCAAAACTCTTTCTCGTATTGTATACGAATATTGAGTACTTAGTAGATTTATACATTCACTTACCTATGCTTCTTTTTTCAACAAAAAAAAAAGAAAGAAAGAAAAGAACACCACAGATGTACACAATGTACAATATGGCGGTTTGAGGTCTATTCTCTTCATACACACATTTTTATTATCCCTTTTGGTATTCTTTGCAAAAGTTAAAGTTATTTGCGGGGAGTTAGAGAAAGAGAGTTAAACAAAAAATTGATGGGATAGGGAACTTTATATTCAACAGTCTTTCAAGCGTGTAAAGCTAATGGTTTTCACCCACGCAAGGTGCACATAAATAATATAGAAAATAAAGAAGAACTTTTTCGCTGCTAAAGTTGTTATCTTTTCCAATTGGAGGGAATCCTGATGGCAATATTATGGGTTATAAGACACATGAGTAATGACTGTTGTTTAGAGCTAACGATGATAAGATAGTTAAAGTGGACGCAATAATGAATGTTCATTTGCTTGCGGGACTCAGATTGAATCTTATTGTGCTTTCAAACGGCAAAACAAACAGATTCATTGAATTCATGGCTGCAGGTTGTGCGGGGGAGGGAGAGGGGGAGAGAAAAAGGATGGGTGTTTCAGTCTGGGTCTTCCTTTTATTTACCTTTGAAAATTATTAGACGGCGATGTATGATGTAAAATGCAACCATAAAGTTTTCCCATAAGAAGCAAGGGTTACTTAAAGTAATGAGAATCAACAAGAACAAACATTTTGAAGAATTCGTTTGTGCAAACTTGACATCGAGCTACAGCGCAAACGGGTTGAGCGATTTGTTTTAAATTTGGTATAAGGCATTTCAATATAAATTAGATACTTTTAGCTCAACTAAAACTGCTAGCTGATTTGGTGACGATCAGTGATGTCAAATTGAATTAAAAATTGTAAAATGAGTAAGAGTTTCGTTTCGTTTTATTTACTTTTTTATTTCATCAGACCTGGGAAACCTAGAAAAATAATCACATCTTATAACTTACTTATTGCCAATTCAAGTGTTATATTAATTTTGCTATTTTTTCAATTTCAGTGAAAAATAAATACAAAAAAAAAATAAACAAAGACTTTTTATGGACTGTGAAAAAGAAATACAAAAAACTGTTCTTTGTGTTGAAATATATACAAAAACTTAAAGAACGAATAAATTTAAAAAAAAAAAAAATTTAAGAGAAAGTTAAAAATCTTATCAATAAAATGTCAAAGAACGCGGAAGATGCGTTCAAAAAACAACTTCATCACAAAACTGCTTATGAGCCCATAACAGAAGACATAGTTGACTGGTGCATACGCAGTGATGCCTATAGAGAACAAACTTCTTTGTCATCATCATCAGCAACACAATCTCCATCATCACATCATCAACAAATAAAAAGGCGACGAAAAAAGAAGAACATTTTATCGCCAGCAGTTTATGCAGCTATAACACAAGACTCACAATCATCATCACCACCGCCACCGTTACCACCAAAACAACCCATCCATGCATCAACAACCTTCAACAACAACAACAATCATCTGCAGCATTTGTACCCCCTGAATATTCCAGACATTGCCACCGAAAGGAAGGTTGGTGGTGGTGCCGGCAGATCCTCTCAATTTTATGAACAACACAACAATTCCAACTATGGCAACAGCAACAGCTTAAACCTGTACTACCTGTACGGGGATTCGTTGGCTCGTTGTGGACAGTTGCGTGAGGCCTTCGATATT
This sequence comes from Syrphus vitripennis, assembly GCA_958431115.1. Classification (NCBI taxonomy): domain Eukaryota; kingdom Metazoa; phylum Arthropoda; class Insecta; order Diptera; family Syrphidae; genus Syrphus; species Syrphus vitripennis. Next base: position 8,281,025 of record OY288110.1, on the reverse strand, counting down.
TATGCATTTATAGCGAGCAATTATCTAGACGGGTGTATTCCGTTAGCGCGTTTAAAAGTTCTCTCGTCCACATTGATCGATTACATAAGCAGCAGTACCTCAGCAACAACAGCGCCAGCTTCGAAAACAACATCCCCTCCCACATCCACAGATGCCCCTGCAGTTCGAAGGGTAGCAAGTAATAGTCTAGCTATGGAAGCTAATTCTACGATCAGTGGCAATGGTAGTGGTGCAATGGCAACTGTTCCGCTGCTGAATACAAACACAAACAGCAGCAGTTATGATCGAGTGAGATATTCTAAAAATAAACGCATTCAACGATATTGGAAAGATGGTGGTGGCGGCGCTAGCAGCGGAGGCGGGCGATTAAGTGATGTGGTGACGGGTCTATGTGACGAGAGTCATGTAGACATTTGTGACGCTATGCCAAATGACGCCACCACCGCTGGTCAGAAGCAAAATTCCCCCCTAGTGACAGCTGAGGTAGAATTAGATCCACTTATGTGTCCTCAATGTCGGGACATCCTTCGGTGTCCAGTGACAGCAAATTGCGGCCATAGTTTTTGTCGGGAATGCTGTGAAGCTGCAACCATTTGTCCTGTGTGTCGCATCAAATTTCCAACATCAATGTATCCTGTAGCAGCTGCAGCAGCGGTTGTTAAGTCACCCGAATTTCCGCCGTCGTCAGACCAAATGATGGCGTCATTATACAATTCCTATACACCAAGTGCGTCACAATACATGAACTTCACATCATCCAATAGAGCAGGGCCAATTTCGGCCAGAGCTATCACAAATACAGCCGCTCTATTGCATAACACCACCAGCAGTGGCAGTGGCAGTGGCAACGTTGGAGATTATCATGCGCCACATGCCAACGGCAATAATAATATTTCAATGAAATTTATGCCGGATGTGCTCGTCAGGCGTCTGGTGGATAAATGGTGGGGTGCTGATTTGCAGGCCAAAACAATCAACGAAAGGGCATCAAGTTTCTTGAGCTTAAATCTTCTCGATGATGCCCTGAAATTCTGCAATGTCAGTTTGGAAAAATGTGAGTACCTATTTATGATTCGTATTGTATTTGATCATATGAAATATTCCTTGTGACTGCATTTTATGTCCCTTATGTAGAGATTTTTTGGGTCAAGGACCTTTTGGCTTTTCTAATATACTATACATACATACATTATAATGTGGGTGTTAGGTTCATGCGTTATCATCGTCTCTATCCATACTGATGACGTAGACAGCATTACCCACCGACAACGACAACGACGACGACGACGACAGATCCCTACAGAGTTAAGTGTATCCAAGCATTAAACGAATGGAAATAACTATGGGGGATGATGAGGGGTCGCAGCGTTGTACATATAATACCAATGAGAGAAGTTGGTTCTTTGTCACAAGCAAACACGCGCTTACTCATACGTATGTCCTTTATGATTGTTCACAAAGAGAGCGAGAAAATGTATGTAATTTTCTAGCCAAACATGACATTATGGAATATTCTCATATGGGGTTAGATATAATATACGGTGTCCTATGACATGGAAATATGTTAATATTTGTTTCCGACCATTTTAGTTCTTTTTTTTTTGGTTATGTGTTTTACTATCATAATTCTGCCACGGTTATTTAAATTTTCTCTTTGTGCTTGGGTGGTATTTTGGTTCTTTTTTGTGTCGATGATGATAAATTGTTTTATTTATTGTAATTTTCTATAGTGAGGTTTTTTAAACCTACGAAGCAATATGTGTGGAATTCCGCACTTTTTATTTGAGTGAGATTAATTAAAAAGATAATATAAATGCAAAGCAACTTATAAGTTGAAAGGTTACAAGTTCTTAGTTATGTAGAACAATATGTGTTTTTTTTTTGTTTAGAGGGAGTGGGTTTTAACTGTTTCATTTATTATAGACTTAGGTTAAACCCAGACATAATATATATGTACAAAAATATCCGTTTAAAACGAAGCTTTTTAAAGTTACTGCAAGGACTAAAAACAAATCCCCAAAAAAGTTTTTGAAAACAATTCATTATTATTATTCCCGGCTTTAAAATAGTATTTTCAAATCATTTGTATGTTTCTGTAAATATCATTATCATTGATTTGACGTCAATATTCTGAAGAATATTATTTATAGGTATGCATTGATTTTTAAATCTTCATTTAGAATTTTAGTCAAAACAAAGGTTCAAATTAGTTGATAAGAAACGAGTGATACGAAGATCAATGACACGGATTCAAATTTGTTTTTAAATAGCTGGCCATTTAATTATGCATAATAAATTAAAATGAAACATTATAATTAAATAATCAACTACACGAGTACATATAAAAATTATAAGTTTGAAAACTTGACTCTCACTTCCATTAGATTTTTTTTTAAGATTTTGTTTGTTTTCAATAAAAAAAATTTGAACATTCGAATTTTTACGTAGGATAAGTACAAAATCTTGAATGTCAATGCCAAATTAAAAATGTTCCGAATTCAAAAATTTCAAATACATATACTAAATATCTGCTCCACAAATTTCAAATGGCTGATTCATTTGAGATTCTTGCTAAAAAAAAACACTCCATTTTTTTATTTAGTTTTGGCCTTACCTGTTAATACAAGAGATTTTGATCGAACTTGGGATTCGAAAATCGAAAAATATTAGACTTACAATTTTGTCTGTCCAATAGGTTGGTTCTTGAGCTTCAGGTTGAATGAGTGGGTGGCTTTTTTGAAACTAGGTGTCATGACGATTTCTTGAGATTTTTTTTCTCAAATAAGGCTTCGCCATTTTTTTTTTATTGAAGAAGAACTCGATAAATCGGTTAAAAATATTCATACCAATGAATATAATATGATATTTATATTTCTTAAACGATATTTTAACTTATGCAATTTTTTTTTTTTTAATTTAAAACTTTTTTACCTAAAATAATTTAAAACTTTTTTCAAATAATGACCACCCTAATAGAAGTATAATGGTAAATATTACAAAATTAAAAAAAAAAGATTTTCAAATCAACTACATATGTAACTAGAAACATGGAAGCATATCCAATTCTTAAAAATGATAAGAGTTTTCATTAAATTTGTTATTTTGTTACACATTTCTGTTATGAATAATTTGTGATTAACCTTGTCATTGACAATTATTGAGATTTATAAAAGAAAAAAATAAGTTTATCTGCTACATAAGAGTTACATTTCAATGTAGTTATATATGTATACTTCTTAATTGAATTATCACGTTCTGTTTGTTGTTAATGAAGGTTGATTATCAATATTCTAAACGTATTCTTACCTTATCAAATTACCCGACAACAAGTCTAACTCAGTTTGATAAATGTTTGATTTGTATGCAAACCAAGTTGCTTTTAAATATATTTTTTTTTTTAACAAGAATATCTTTCCCCTATATAGTCAACTTATTGCCAAATATAATAACACAATTCTACCAGAATATCTGTTATGACTTCTATCGACTTCAAAAAGAAGTTACAATATAAATTTATCACACTGTTGCGTAACAAGAAGTGACGCAAAGCACACACGATATAATATATCCAATAAACATTTTTTATTTAGAAAGAACCAAAATATACATATATAACTTACTGTGAATATTCACTGATATAATTCAAAACGTGTGTCGATGTACATAAAAAGAAAAAAAAATATTATTTATTTACAATCAACCCTGTGCATAACTCTAAAGTTTTATCTTTCTCGCAATCTTGTTTACTCAAATGACAGAAAATTCTATGCGATCGATGTTGGTATGTTGGTTATTATGTCATAGCATCGTTATTATTATGATTATCCTATGAAGCAAGTTATAATTTGTTTGCCTTATGGTTAAAATAAAACCTTGCTCTGATTTTCTATATAGTAGATACTTTAGTACACAAAATGATTCATTAAATCGGTTCCATTATCCATCTATTGCAACTGATAAGAGCTTCTGCAATTAAGAGTTAAAATAAAAAAAATAAAAAACTTTTGATTGAATTTTAATGATAGCAATATTAATCGCTTGGTATAGGTATTGTCAAAAGCAGAAATAAAATAATTAATCACACTGTGCGAATGTTTTGTTTATTTAATTTTCAAGTACTTTATTTATACAAGCTTCGGCTGTTGTATAGGCCGGCGTGGTTCATGGCAGTCGTGTGACGTTAATTTTTTTTTTTTTTGTTATGCAATGCACGTTGTTATGTTGGTGATATAACGCGTCTCAGTTAGTTTATTTTTTTTTATTATTATTATATTTTTTGTTAAGGAATGATATTATTTGTTAGTGAATAAAAAAAAAATGTATTTGTTTGTTGCATTTATTGTAATGAGCACTCAACAAAGTCGCACGTCCAGACGGAGGTTACTTACGTATTGTGTGTGATTGTAATTAAACAAATAAAATATAATGAAAAACTGGACAGACATGCAGTTTGCAGAGGGTGAGGCAGGGATACCAGATAATACGAACAAGTATATTAAAGCTTATATCTGCGCACCCTTGATTTACAAAGAAAAAAAAAAAAAACAAATCACATGAGAATACAATGAAAGTGGAAATACTCATTCGTTTCATCATATTTTGTATTCTTTTTGAAGAATTTTGTTTCTTGTGTGATTATATTGTTCCGTTTGTTTGTGTATTCATGGAAAAGGACAATAAAACGATGAGTGACCATTTCCGGTCTTTGAAGCTTTTGTGATTGGTAGACATGACATGAATTTTACTGCCACTTTATTTTCTGAAGAGGGAAGAATTAAAATGTTTTAGTTTTGTTTTGTTTGTTTGTTTGTTTTTTTTTTTTATTTTGAGAAAGTGGTGGTTTGGAATTTATTATTATTATTATTATTATTAATTGTAATTGTATGATCAGTTAACATGACAAGATTTTAGATTGTGTTTTGAAAAAAAAAGGAAAGAATATTATCAAGCCTCAAGTGCATATAATCGTATTTATTAAATTAATTAAATTAATAACTTTTATCAAAATTCTACTTCTCGTAGATTGTGAAGTATTTATATTTTGTACATAAAGGTTGTTTTTATGTTTAATTTTAGTAGATATTAAAATTGCAATGAAATAGTGTGGAAATCTGCTATTCAGCATTCAAAAAAGTTTAAAAGCAAATGATGGCATTTTAGTTAGTATAGGTAACGAAAATCATTGGGGATGGTAGCTCCCTTTTTGTTGTTTTATAAAATTTGCGTCTTAATTTCCTAAATTTGAAAGTGATTTTTCCAAATTATTACAGAGAAAGTATTTATAATTTTTAAGATTTAACTCATACCTATCCATCGGCTATGAAATTTTACATAGACTGCAAGTGTCTCAAAAATCAACACCAACATTATCTACATTATGTACATATGTAACGCTGTACAAATTTAAAGTAACTATAAAATCTTTCCAAAAAGATACATAACTGGTTTGTTTTTAAGTGTTTAAAAGTCATTCAATACTTTAAAATCCCTTCACCATTAAAAAAAAAAATCAATTTTATTTTAATCTTGCAAGTCCAGAAATAAAAGTCCCTGAACTTTTTATTGAAGTTATTTTTCAAGAAACTATTTTCATAAATTTTCATCATCCACCATCGTCCTCCTACGTCAATGTGCGTTCTCCAATCTATGTTGGGAAACATTACTTTAACTTTTTTTTTCCAAGAATTCACTCTTTGCCCTTACATAGTAAGTATCTAACTTGTTGTTTCACAACCATCCCACACACACACCTCTCTTAAACAGAACTTTTTTTTTCTGCTTCGTACAGACAATGATGACGCACATCCTTGTTTACCTTGTACTGAATCGCTGTTTTTGGTACACATAATGCTGCAACAAAACTCCCAACCCTGACTAAATTATATACCAGTCTAGCAAAAGAAGGTTGGCAATTTTCATCCAATCTCTCTGCCACTACTTGCTCTTCGATCTCTCTCTATCTACAAAATCTAAACTATCCCTTTGATATTTCCTTTTGTACATATTATACATTAATGCTCGTTTATTAAAACAAAAATGCACTAAAATGTTCATTAAAAGTTCAAACAATACACTTGAGAGCAAAAAAAAAATAAATAAATAGAGCAAAAGAGTTAAATTGCTTCAACAATTTTAGCAGGAGATGAAAAATCACAAATCATTTTTTTTTAATATTAAAATCTAATGAGCACAATAACACACCATGGCGATGGTGATGACGACGACGAGCAAACTATTACGTGTACGCAATCACATTAACCTTCCGTCATGAAGAGACAGAGACATAGTAAATAAAACAAGAAATCTTCTCAATCCCACTCAAAAAAAAAACAAAAAAAAAAATAATCACAATAGCAAAACGCACTTCATCTGATGATCAGACAAAGACGATTCTGTTCTGTTCTCGCCTGGCCTGGCGTCGCGTCGTGGTCGATGTTTGGCAAGGTATGACACGACGACGCGGCGGGACACAGCGGAAGATATAAAAAAAAATCTAGACGTGCGACGACTGTCACGTACTGACTTTAAGTTTTAGTTATTTTTTTTTTTTTTTATTATTTTATTTTTACTATGCGGCTATGGCATTCATATTGCTTCTCTCAGCTTCCGTTTATTTTTTTTTTGCAAAACATAAAAATGATTCATTTATGATTTTAGCTTCGTGCAAAAATGTTAAACTGACTGCTTGGTGTTCTAGACATTATTAAAAATTGCGATCCTCATCTAACCGGAACGAAAAAAATACAAACAAAAGATTCACAATCATAATAATTTTGTTCTTTTTGGCAACGGTTGCAAAGAATAAGGAAATACAAAATTATTGTCATTGGTTTTGCTATGAGGACAATTAATAATTCAATATAAGGTATACAAAATAAAATGAATTTAAGACTGCAATTTTTTACAAATGATTTCGTTATAATATTAATAAATATCAAATCATTTCAATTAAAAGAAAACAACTTTTCTTTTGGAAACTCTGTGACTATCTGTTCAACCATTTACCACATAAATTTTTAAAAAGTTGAAATTTGTTTTCCGTGCCATTTTTAAATAAATTGATTTAAGAGTAAATGAATTTATTAAAATAAATATCTTACCATTCTGGTACCTTCTTTTATGGAGTAAAATTATTAAAGCTATACGCGGTACACAGGAACCAAATAAAAAAAATGTTCTCAAAACAAAAATATTTAAAAAAAACACTGTGGCGTATACGTACTATTTTTAAAGAAGTAATTTTGTAACTCAATCTTAACTAACTTCCCGATAAATATAGATCAGCGTCGAATGACGACATTCAAGCTCAAACAAAAAAAAAATTGTCTGTTGGAGAAATATAAAAAAAAATTTACATAAATTCAATTTATTTAGAAAAATCAAAATTTGATCTCTTTTTAAATAGATATTTGACAACAAATTTCCTATTAATGAAAAGTGTCAACCCTGTTGAAATGAGTTTCTGTCAACGATACTCTTTTTATACCACTTGACACTTTGGTGTATTGCGCTCGCTCCCATCAAACTTCTTTCTATTCCCCTATTTTTATAGCAACATTTTGTTATTCTGTCTGCCATAAAAATAATGCGAACGCATTCCTGTTGAATATTGAATTTGTTTTTTTTTTTTTGGGGTGCTTCAGTGTTAACCTATACCACACCCTTTCTCAAACAAAGGATGACTAGGTATATTTTTGGGTGGCTTGGTGAAGGGTTTTAAATGTTTTCAACAATGAACACTTATACTTTACCATATACCCTTGTCCTGCTTCATGTCGCACCAACTAACTGAAAAAAAGTGTTTGTGTTTATTTGTCCCATTTTTTTTATTTTTTTTTCTGCCATATAAAACAAACAAAAAAACTTTTTTTTTTTTAAATGAGGTCACTCGCATACAAACAGACTATGAATAAAGTGGCTATATGGAAGCGAGAGAGCACACTTAGGCATGCAATTAAGTGAAATATTTGGCGTTTAGCTCATTTTCCATTGTTCTAATGTAATGAGTTTTCATTTTGTTTTGGCATGCCATCATACCCTCTATACCCGTTACGCCATCCACCCTTACGTGGGTCGTCGTCGGTCGTGTCGTCATCGTTCAATGCTGATGGTGGCCTTCTTTTAACTCATTTTTTTTTTTTTTTAATTTTTGGCATTTTGACTCTTGTTGATTTGTTTCAGATTTATGGTTAATGGTAGCAGTTTTTTATGTAGACGTTCCTACTTTTAGTGTAATAAAAACCATAAAAAAATAACCATTAGGTTAGGTAGTTGGTTTTTGAAAATTTAAACACTGATGGTGGTGCAGGTTTATTTTGGGAGGCATGATAAAAGCTACCTCGCTTTCATGGAAAATCAAGAATGGTTTGAAACCAAAAAAAAAAATCTTTTATTTGTTTTTTTTTCTGTTAGCTTTGAGGCTTCTAATTAAAAAAAAAACTGTCGAAACAACCATAGAAAGTTTTTTTTTTTACTGCAAGGAATTTTCTTTTCGCGTTTGAAAGGAAGCGGCATCATTCAACTCAAATGAATGAATATTTAATGCCATGTTGGAAGGAATTTAGGTTGTGGTCTCTCACTCTCCCTGTTCTTGTACAGTAGTATATGTATATTTTATATTCTAGATAGACTTTTCTTTAAAAAGAAAAAAACAAAATACCAACTCCCTGTGTCGTAGAATAAAAAATAAAAAAAAATCAATTTTCCATCCTAGTTAACTCTTTTTAAACAATTTTCTGCCATCCTGCTGGGCATTTATACAAAATTCAAAGAACAGAAAATACAGCGAGGAACACAAACTCTGTGTACCTACTGTAAATTCATTATTTACTGCTGACGTTTTTAATTTGTCCATTGAGAGAGTTACGAAGTTGTTTGCCATTTTTTTTTTTTCATTTATTTTTCTTTTTACAAAGTGGTTAATGCCATTGCAATGGATTGCTTGTAGGCTTTTTATTATTAAATTAAAGGTTCCTTTTATAATAATTGTCAAAAGATTCAAGTAAAATCTGAATGGTGACAGTGTACTTTTTGTTACATGGCTTTTTGATGTTTTACTTGGAAAACTATCAATTTGACAATGGCTTTGACTAGTTATTAAGTTTAAGTTTACAGAGTAAAGGCTATTGATTGTAAATTAAATGTATGACTTTAGGTAAAGTTGAAATAATGTACATAATTAGTTACAATACTCTAAAATTATTTAAACTGTGAGTTTTAATACTTCTAGATACCTTAAACTCCAGTTTTTTTTTCACAAATTAAAATCAATAAAAACAATTTAAAGTAGATTATAAATATCTGCAGTTCCAATTAGACAGGTAAAATAAAAATGTGAGAAAATACTTAGCGGATCAAACAAACAGAAAACCCCATTTTTTTTTACAATCAAATAAAAATAAAACCCCATTAATCTATAGAACGAGCTTTAGTTGTTAACAAGAATTTCCGTATAATGAAGATATGTATTTGGTTTTATTTGAAACGGAAATTCCGGTCCAAGTTACATTTTTTCTAAACGGTAATAAAACCAAACTAAACCACAACCGCAGATAGTGGTTTTTTTTCTTTTTTCAAAACCATTTCAATATAAATTAGGTTCTAATTCAATTAACAAATTCATTTTACTTTATTCTTGGAACCTGCAAAAACTCACTTCTAACAGCTGTTACCTAACATCTTGAGAATCTTTGAAAAAAAAATCCTCAAAACAGCAAACGGAAACGTGTTATCATTTTTATATTGTTTTCTTGTGAATCTGAGCTATTGCTCATCATCTTCATTATCGTCATCAATGTATCTACCTATTAAAATCAATTATAAAAAAAGCTCTTTATTCAAGTTTTCAATAAGTTTGTTATTATTATTATTGTTGTTCCAATTATATTATTGCTGATTCAATGAGTTTTTCTCTATAAACAACTGACGACATAACAACAATGAGAAACGATGACGAACCATACCTGCTATAAATTTTTGCTCTATCACCAAGAATAAAAATAGTATATGACAATATTATTATCGACTATTCTCTTACGAAATCAAGAAAAATGTAAATAAACAACTAACTCAAGTGTATAAATACGGTTTTACGTGTACTTTGTACCTGTTGTTCAATCAACCCGTAGTCGTAATTCATTGCAAGGCAAGGTAACAATATTGACAGGTTAAGCACGAGTAGATACACACCACTTCTAAAAACAAAGAATGTGTGCCCAAAAAAATTGTTTTTATTCGTTTTTCAATGAATCCGATGAACTTTCGATTGCCCCTTCAAATTAATTTGTCATGAGAAAAAAAAAAGTGCAAGCTATTCCTTGGCAACCAAGACACGACACACCAAATCGGAAGGGGATAAATGTGTGGTGTGTTAATTTTCCAAGATCATCAACATCAACATCATCATCAAAAAAAAAAAAAAACAATAACAACAATTTAAGAAGAAAAATCACTCCCTCGATGATGTCGTTAAAAATTTGATTGGATGAATATTATATTCAAAGATAAATCGGTAACATACGTGAATATGTGTATTTTTGGTTATGCAGTAAAGGACTCACTGTGCGATGCGATCAGATGGGGTTGGGTGACCCTCTTCGATGTTCACTGTGCGTCCTCATTTTATCCGATTAAAATAATACAAATAATAAAAATTCTTCTAAATGGAATTGTGCCAAATTAGTAAAAAAAAAAAAAAAAAAAGTCTGCGTTTTTAAGGTGATTCGTGAGTTGATTTGAGCTGACAAGTTCTGAGAAATTCATATCATATATTCATCTAAAGATGGATTGTTGTAGTTGTCGCTGTCTACTCCAATACACACACGTCTTTATTTTCATCCTTAGGATTTGCTTTGATGATATAAAAATCTCTTATTTAGTTATAGTATCGTATGATTTCAATATTTAGCTATACCTATTTTTGTTATGTAAGATTTGTTTTTGTTATATGATTCGACGAAGAGGTGCCAGACAAATTTGATTTCATTGCATTTATTTCAATGAAAATTAGAATAAAATGTTAGCAATTTGTTTTGTTTGCGCAGAGTGGAAGGCAGTGGAGGAGAGGGGTAGGTATATTGTTCAGCATTATTTGTTACATTTGATAGATAGTTTGTTATTTCTTGTTATTCTAAGTAGTTTGGGGCGAAAACAAATGGGAAAAAGGTATATGTTATTAAATTTTATTTTACCAAATTAAATGGTATGGTTTGAAATGATTTATTTGTTTCAACAATTTTCCGGCAGTGACTTTGTATTTTATGCATCAATTCGGTCGGTGGTTTTTGAGGTTCATAGTTTTATAATCTTTTCCGCATTCTTTCCGTTATATCAGATCACAATGAGAAGAGATGCTATTTGTGTTTAATGTTTAATTTCTATGACTCATGGCGTGATTTTGAAAAAAACATTCAATCTTCAATTGTGCCAGTTGATTTATATTAAAAATAGCATAAGTAGTTGCACTTAAATTTGTTAAAAAAAAAATTAAAATTTTATTGTGAAATCTTTAATTTAGGTTTGAACTCTAAAGATTACAATAGTTACCTTATTAATGCTATAGGCTATCTCCTACTAAATTCTTGTTTGCACTATTAAAAATTTGTTTATGGCAGTGTTAAATTTTCCATATGGATGGATGTGGTTTTAAAGTTCTTATAAAGTTTTAAACAACTTTCCTTAAAATGTTGAAGTTCTCTTTAATGAATTTCCCTACAAAAACATCAATTATGAAATTTATTCATTTGAACAAATTATATATGTTTGATTTTGACGCTTCTACCTTACCTTACATAACTAACCAAGGAGAATGAAAGTGTGCATATAAATTGAAAATGCATCCTTGCACAAGAAATTACATACAAAACTCAAAAATAATAATCTTTATTCAGAATTTAAACAAATGTTTTCATGCATCAAGGTACATTATATAAGATTCATATTCACATATTAAATTTTCTACAGCAAATATGTAGATGAGAAGAATTTAATAATGTACATATGTATGTATGTTTCTTTATCTATACATACATAATTATGCTTTCATCAAAATGACTTCATTCATATATCATACCTACTTTCATAACTAATTATCTATCCAAGAAGAAGAATGTTATTTTTTAGTACTTAATCGTCACTTGTCAAACATTTTAATTGTCTCTCATCAAATAATTTGTCTTCCTTTTACAACGAAAATGATGATGTGTCCTTCAAGATTCTAAAATTGCTTCATTTTAAAATACATACATACAAAAAAAATAAAAGAACAAGGAAAAAAAATGAAGAAGAAAAGACAAGCTCTTGTGTTAAAGATCTAAAATTAAAATTCATTTTCATGTTTTGTTCTTTTTTTTCTCGTAATCTTTCTTGAATAAATAAAACGATGCTAAAAGCTTTGAATTTCATAAAAAAAAAAGAAAAGAAAAAATCCAGTGGCTTAAGAAAAACGCTTAAGGCGTTCCTTACCTACCTTTACTAATTTCAATCCTCCTGCAAGCATTGAAACTATAACTTACCACCCGCTATGACAAACAGATAATTTCCATACCAATTATGTAATGTTAAAAAAAAAACAACAACAACAACTTAAACACAAAAGACCTACAGCAAATATAACAAACGCTTAAAAAATATACATATTTTTATCTCTGTATAAGTGTAAAGACTAAATTTGGAACAAAAATATCTTTCTTACTAAAATGGCACACGATGTCAAAGGAACGACAATGACGTTATATAGGTACCTACGCTACGTATAGCAGAACTCATAACTAGCAAAAGTAAATTTACTCTAGAGCTAGTGTGGCAACCAGCAGCATCTAAAGCAACCAGTGTTGTAGATAGAGTATCCCATATCCATCCATACCTAAATACAACTCAGCAGCAGCTTAGAGCGCATTGCGGCGAAATGTCTTTTCCCAAGTCGAAGTTCTCTTTTTTTATTTTATGTCGTTTCTCTCTCTCTCTCTCTCCCTCTCAATCTCCATCTTTATACACAAAGAGCAACCTAAATGACTTTAAAAAAAATCTCTGCTGTCTGCCCGTATAATATAGCTTATAGCGCCCCAATAGCTTCAGCCAGCTCCAGCAGCAAACTTAAAGGTGGCAAAAAAGCGGCACAAAGCTTTAAATGAGAGAATATGACAAGAGTTATGCTGCTGTTTTGGCCATGTTTGTGTATTGTGTATATTTGCTGTTGCCTTACCTTTCATTGTGTATATTTCGAAAAGTATGTCAAAGTCAACCGCCGGGTATTGCATGTAGGTCTGTTACATAAAAATTGAAGAAAAAAAAAATGCCTAAATGTGCAATAAAAAAAAAACTGACAAAAGACGTCTCACCGTATAAAGGGGGCCTGGTTTGACTTGGGGATTGGATTAATTCGAGCCAAATTCAATGAGTGATGATGATGAAAATGGTAACAGAGACAGAGCCAGCAATCCATCCAGATTGCAAAATGGAGATACATATATCAGTTAGGCGAGTGTTACAATCTAAATCGACTATAGGTGGGTATAGTGCGCGCAGACAGTGTGAGGTAATCTCAAGAGCGTGGTAACGTTTTTGACTTAATTAGGTTCACACAGAAATATTGTAGAAAGGTACCTTCTCGACTGTATTCTCTGCGATCTACGAGATGCTGCTTTATACGTTGTCGCCGGTTTGCTATTTTATTTTTTTATTTCTCCTGTTCTTCTTTTTCTCCTTATGAATGTATAATTTGTATGGCATTATATTTATTGTTGTTGTTGATATTTTTATCTCAGGAGTTGGGTTTTGAGGGGGGGAGGGTTGCTACAGAATTGGTTGGGAAAATGATATTCACTTCTCACAAGAACCACTTAAATTGAAGGAGAATACTCCAAGTCAATAGAACGAGAATAAAAACAGGGAATTAAAATCGTTTGCACAGCGATTTATTATGCAATTGATGACAATTATATACAAAAAAAAATTCTAGGTAATTGTAATTCCCTTCATATTTTTTTTTTTTGTTGTCATTGCTCTGGTTTTGTTCATTTTATACAAGAATGATTTAATCAATGATTTGAATATTTTTTTTTTTGTATAGCAGCCTGTTGCAGCTCACTTGCGTAGAACACTACTGAATATGATTTAAGTAAATATTGCAGTTCGACTGATGTGTATTCAGCTGTCATGAGGTGAGCTGTAGCCAAGTTGTCACGTTCATACACTTTAAGTTGAGTATACCTACCTACGAGCTACGACTACAACTGATCATTGCGTAAGATGATAGTTTTTTTTTGTATCTATTAAACTAATAGATACACATGTGTGAATATGTTCATGCCGGGTATGGTATGGTTTGATAGTTGATCATGTTTTTAGTTTAGCATCATTAGGTTCTGACGGTTGTTGTGCGATAGGTTTTGACATTTTTTTTTTTTTTCTTATCAAAGATAAATAAGTTTACTCTCTATAAACTTGTTGTTGACATAATCAAGTTGTTTTAAGAGATTTTATTTTTCATATGATTTCATTTTGCCATAAAGTTCGTTTTGATGTTTGACTGGACTTAAATGTCATGATATATTTTTTCATAAATTCCAAATCGGTTGAATTCAATTTAAATAAGTTTGTAAATTGCACATAAACTTAGTCACCTTAATTATTGCAACAAACAACAACAACAAAAAAAAATAAACGCTGATTGACAATAATAGACATGCAGCGTAAGTAATCTTAGATTGTATTTCTTTTATGGTAATAATAATACCTAATTGTGTTTTGTAATAAAAAAAAAAAAATTAAAATAGACTTTTATTCTGTAAACAAAAATATGGAGTGAGACTACTTGCACAAGCAGTTATGTTATTTTTTATAATTGATTTTTTATATCTATGTAGATATTATAATTTTTTAATTGAGTGAGTTGTTTGACCTTAGAAAACCGTTACATGATAGGTTGTTTTTGATTTCATTTTAATTACAAGGTTTATTTTAAATTCTTTTTAGGAATACATTTTCTGTTTAAACATATGTATATTATAGTATTGAATTAATCTTATGTTTTAATCACTTGTTTGATAGTAAAATTTTTTTTTTTTTGGAATAATTTTTTTCAATCTAAATATTTTATGAAAAATTCTTGAGACTTTAAAAATACACAGACAAGTAATCTAAAAACATTTTTATTTAATTTTCACTCCAAAAAATGTCCTACAAATACAAAACAAATGTCAAAGCTCACGAATTCCTTCGTTTATTCAAAAGAAACAATTTAAAAATTTTTCATTTCAGTTGACCTAAAACAACAAGAAAAAAATTCCAACAAAACAAAAATCAACACACGCTTGTGTTCGTTATATTTTGTTCTCCTAAAAAATAAATAATAAAAGACAATGAACACGTTTTTCATTGAGGTTGTTGTTCTATATATGCGCCAGCTAGATAATATTGACAGGTGTTGAAAAAATATCTATTTTTTTATCTTTTACCTTCTGCTGGTTTTATGGAGCAAATAATATATATTCAACTGGTATTCAAAAGATAGTATGATAAATAAAATGGAAAAAAAAAATAACAATATTTAAGGTATCTGAATTTCTTATCAATGTACATGTTAAAAGCAGTTATAGAACAGCACATATTTGAATATTAAAATGATTTTGTTTTCATTTCTTAATAATAATAAAAAAAGGACCATTAAAGTGCGGTTTTAAAGTATCTGACAAGCATAAAATCTTTTCTTATGTACATAATCAAAATCAGAACAGAAGTTTTTAAATTGTAAAACTAAAATAGAAACAAAAATATTCTTGCCTATAAAAAGATATACCTACTAACAAAACGAAAACTGGTTTTAAATTTTAATTGTCTTAACCTTTTTTATAGACAGAAACAAAAAACACAAAAGAAAATAATAACAAGTAGAAGATATTCGTTGACCTTTCTTATGAATCGTTTTTAACCAAATTAATTGTCTACATTTTCTTTGTGTTAATTGACTTAAAATTTTAATCAATTTGGTTATATTTTTTTCTCTAAAATCTTAATATTCCCCTTTCATAAAAAAAGAAAAAAGAAAAAAAAAAGCACGAAGTAAAAAAGGGTTAAAATGTTAAATCTTTTAAGACTTTGAATACATTTCATCCGCTTGGGGTTTATTTTCATTATGAAATATTAATTTATTTAAGAACAAAAACTTTTCGGATATTATTCTACTTTTAGAAAAGGTTAATTCACAATTAATAAAATTTCTTTAAATTGTTTTAGGAAATATAATTATTTAGATAATTAATATACTCTATGACAACTTTGTTGGTTTAAATTTGTTTTTTTAATTTTGTGTGGTTGAGGTTTTATCACTTTTCTATCTTTTTCAAAGTAATTATATTCCTTCTTTTGCTTCCCTGCTATAATTGTGCTATAAAAGGTACGGAATTTAATTATTTAATTTTAATTGACACGAACTTCGTGATAAATGAACATTCTTTTTAGACTATGATAAAGTTCTGTCAAATTAAAATGGGGTGAAAATTAATTTTATTTCTCTCTCTAAAATAGATAACACACTTTAAATAACAACAACAAAAATTAAATGCTTCCTACTTTAATAAATTTTAAATAACTTTTACATTGTATTAAATAGTTATATTTAATTATTTTGAGCATCTTATTCATTTAATTATCTATTGTTGATGAAGATATATAATGTTTTATTATCCTTATTTGGCACCAGAACAAGTGAGGCTAACAAAAAAATTTTGTATTTAGAAGAAGTACAATTTCAGAATTGTTTTCAAGAAATATTAATTTGTTTTACTTTTTAATATATCACAAATATAAATATAATATAAAAAAGTAAACAATAAAATTAAAGAAATTGGAAATAAAATAAAATATAAATCAAGTAAACAGTAACGAACAAGTTCTAAATAAAAATTTTTCAAATATTGATTAACCATATTCAATAAAAAAAAACAAATAAAAATTTATTGGGCCGTCTTTTATGGCTAGTTCCTCAATAATTCTGAACATAGCAATAAAAGTACGAATGTATAAAGATTATGTACAAAATTTATTTAATAAATTCCTAAATATTGAATTATAAACCAATTAAATATACAAATCGTACACTGTGGCGTATACGTATTTTTTTTTCAATTTATTAAAATTGATGTCTATTGTTCCTTTATCAGTTATTCAAAAACTACTAATCCAATTTCATTGAAATTTCGGGAATGAAATAAACCAAAGAACCATGAAATTTTAGTTTTATTTTTGAGAATCATACCAATTTTCTTCCTTTTCTATTTAAACTGCAGCATGACATGTATAATATTTCGCATCTAGTCTCATTCAGTCATCTTCTTACTGAACCTCCATCGAAAAACCTAAAACTTTCCTACACACATACAATCATACATGCTTGTATGTATGTACGTATACCCAAAATATATTGATTTTCAAATTTCTGGGGTTATGACCAAGTTATCATAACATTTAAAAACATTTGATATATAAAAGAAAACAAATCGTTTTTATTCAAAATAATACAAATATGTATTCATAAAATAGCAATTGCCAAAATTTAAAACTAGTCCATACTAGAAATCCATAAATTCATTTATAAGAACAAAAAAACGAAAAATAAATCTTATGCAATCATTTTTGTGATTGCAGATTTTTTCCCATAAATCTGTTTTTTTTTATTGTATATCAAATAACAAAACACAAACAACAAGAATAAATAAATTCTATTCTCCCTCATTATTATGTAAGAATTTCTTTCCGTATACTCACGTTGCATAAAAATACATACATATATATGTATATAAAAATAAAATAACAAAACAAAACAAAAAAAAAAATTATCTCACTGTCGATGTCGATAGTATATTCAAATATGTAGTAAAAAATAAAAAAAAATAACTCAACACATAACAAACATCTAATGAATGCATTTGTGAATTACTGATTATGACATCAAAATGACATTAGGCTCTCGTATATTATTACAACTGCCGCGAAAATTGATTCCACCGCACTCAGCTCAGCAGCGAGTGCGGCAGCGATAACTGCCCCATAAATAGCATTACAACATGCAACGCAACGAATGAACGAACGGAACGGCTCAAAACCGCAAAAACCCAAAGTACACTCGAGGCCAATCTTCATCATTACCGCTATACACAACCTAACCTAAGTGGTTTCCGAACATAATAAAACATGTGTATCTACTTGGATATACATTTATGTATATATCGTTACATATTATATTTTCTTGTTATTTTTCTTGATGTTGTTGTACGTCTAGTTGGTGTTCGTATTACAATTTATATAAATTTCATTCTTTTTTTTTATTATTTATTGCAATTAAATGTATCTGAACGAGGGAAAACAAGTATCTGAATACATAATAATGCTTATCTCGACCTTCAATATCATAAAAATATATGTACCCACATTTTTTTTCTTGTTTTTTTTTTTTATTTTCCTTAGGCTTTGTGTATCTTGAGTTTTGAAAAACAATCCCACAATAATTCGCTCTAATTATCCGGATTTTTACTCACAGTCAGTTAGATGTGAGACTTAACATTTTTTTTTTATCGTATGGCTAAGGCAAAAAGGCATCAAATTAAATTTAAATCTCAAGTACTTTTCGAGATAGCTGCTATAGTATTTCATTCGCGCTTTTAGCGGCCTAGAAAAGCTTACCTTCCTATCGTTTTCTGATGCGATGATGATGATGATCATGGTGTTGTGTTCTGGTTTCTATCTTATTTTTTTTTGCCTTCTCGAGAAGGTACCTCAAAGGAATTGCCGGGTTTTGATGATTGAATAGCAAATTTGTACGACTCTTTTTTTTTGAGAACGAAGCAGGCAGCAGAGAGAGAAAAATAGAGCCTTTGGTATGGTCTGGGGAATATATAACAAGATTGCAAATAATGTAGGTCGTGTCGTGATATTGTATTTATGTTTATGATATTGTTTATAAAAAAAAAAAAGATGAAATGCGCTGTTATATAATTTTCCACCATTTATGAAGTGGGATATATTTTTTTTTTTATAAATAAATTGTGGGTAAAAAAAACAACAACTTATTATGTGTATAGTGTGTTTGTACACATATAAGATACAATATCATTTTAGGATGAAAATGTGAAGAAAGAAACTCAAGGACATTTCATCTTTGGCAAGTGCCATAAACAAATTGAATAGGCCTCAAGGAGATTGCTTTGAAAATCTGTTTTTTTATTTTTCTGTTTTTTTTTTTTTTTTCATCTTGTTTATCTGTTTGTTTCCTTGTCTTCAGAAGGGAGATTTTAGGATTATAAAATAAACTTGGAATCAGTGTAAAAAAAGTAGCAAAAGCTTGTGGCTTTTCTTAGGTTTTCCAATTTGAACAAAGATTTTTGTGTGTTTTCTTTTTTGTTATTGGCTTTATAAACATGGTGGGTTTTTTTTTCGTCAAATGATGGTAATGGATTTTGTTGTCAATTTGCTTTTAAAGAGCAAAAAAGTTATGTGGTTTTTTTGACATTATCATAATGACATTTTAATAGTAAAAAAAAAACATATTTATAAAATATCTAGTTTTATGGGATTATCATTATTTTTTGACAAGAAAAGGCCTTTTATTTGGGGTATTAGGAAATATGATTGATTTGAGATTAATTTTGAATATTTTTGAATAGAAACAAATTGATTACATAATCAATTAAAAAAAAAAAAAACTAACCTCAGGATTTTAGTCCTTCCAAAGAGATTTGATTTGATTGACCATAAAATGTAGTTAAAAATAGAAATAATATTTTCACTTCCAAATAAATTTATTACGACATTCTTTCTAATTACAACTAACATGATTATACACTTCCGATATTTGGAGAATAAAAATCCATATCTTTTTCATCATTTTATTGGCTCATGTCTTCTTCTTAATAGCCACAAATATATAAATGTCGAAGTATAAAATGAAGACACACACAATATTCATGAAGTGTATTTTGGGCAGCCATAGAAAATAAACAGTGTAATTTAATACACAAGAGTCTAATTTTTAGAGTGCTTCATAAAACAACAAGGGTTTCATTCAAAATGTAAAACAAACAACAACAAAAAACTTAGTATTCTTGTATAAAGGACACAAAGCACAAATTTACTTGAGAACAAGAAAACACACACTTACATAATATAGAACCTATATAGCTTTCAATTCAACAGGGTGAAAATTACAATCTTTTTTGAAGAACCAAAAAAAAAACCCACCGGTAAATACAATTTAACCCTGCCCAAAACTCCCATTTAAAAACACTATGTAATCAAGAGTATAATTTTTTTTTACAGTTATTATTATGCAAAATAAAAGGGAGCGGTTTATAATATTCCATTCCTGCCATGCTTAAATGTTTGTGAACTGAAAAAGGGACTTTAGTACTATAAATCGATATCCGCAGCATAGCATAATTATAATAGCACATATTGTTGTAACTTACCTCTTTGATGGTTTTAACCTAGCAGTAGTTCAAATGAGTTCACAACAGAACTGAACAACAACTATGGGATGGGACATGGATATTGTACATAAAGGTGTAACAGGAAATTAGAGTGCCATGCTAATGAAAGTACATAAAAAATGGACAGACATATATAGAAATAGAAGCTATTACAACTTGCATGCACGAAAGAAGTATGATTAAAAAAACTTTTTTGGATTAATAATAATTATAGTTTTGAAAATGAAAAAGTTCAAAAACAAAAAATTAAACTTAATTAAATGCCCGAGTGGATTGCACATGTTACATGCATAAGTAGATATGACAGATAAGATATTAGTGAAGAGATTAAAGGTTCTAATTGCTTGTAATTATTTTAATTACATAACATATTTCTAATTCACTTAACAAAGTTCTACATCCTAAAACTTAGTTTATTGAAAATTAGAACTCATTTCTTCGTCAAGGTTAAAGTTTGAGTTAGTACTTCGATAAACCAAGATCCCGAAATTCGAAGGTCTAAGAACTTAAAACAAAGTAATCAAAACTCAAAAATTAATATTCAAAAAGTAATTGAAAAAAAATAACAACTGGTGCACTGTGACGTATGGTTGTAATTTTTAATTTTTTATTATTTTTTTTTAATTTGGTT
Source organism: Syrphus vitripennis (assembly GCA_958431115.1). Taxonomy (NCBI): domain Eukaryota; kingdom Metazoa; phylum Arthropoda; class Insecta; order Diptera; family Syrphidae; genus Syrphus; species Syrphus vitripennis. Next base: position 8,259,914 of record OY288110.1, on the reverse strand, counting down.
CATCAAAAACTTAAAAATATTATCATGGGGTTTTCAAAATACTTTGAAAAACCCCAAAAAACACACTGCACATAATTTTTTAGCATCCCGTATAACACCTAATTTGTTGGACTTCTCCATAATCGTATTGTTTACTGTAAATTCTTTAAAAAAATACTTCTGGTGAGAAATTAGTAATTTAACTTATTTCGTTTATAAAAAATTGAACTAGTTTTTGGTCTTTGAAAAAAAAAAATTAAAAAAACACAAGAAAAGCGAAGACAATCATGACATTCTTGGGCTTCTTTGACATTTAGGTGAAGTTATGATATCAAAACATAATAAATAAGCGTTTTTTTTTTAGTGAGCTTGAATTTATTATTTAGAAACAATTTTAAAAACCGAAGTAAAAAATCAAAAATGATAATTACAGATTCGTTATAAAATACAAAATAAGGTAAAAACATAAAAAACACATAAGGTTCAAACATTTAATATGTGTAAGCATTGAAACTAAAAAAAATTTGTTTAATAGTTCAAACTACATTGTTAACTGGAAAAAATTTAAAAAAAAATATTATATATTCTTATACTTTTTAAGATTAAAAAAGAAAGATTTTTGAAATTTTTGGTTACAATCTGTTTTCCCAGTCAATTTAAGTAATCGAAGATCTATTGCATTCAGCTGATCAAATTTTTCAAACGAAAAATATAAAAATAATGAAATAAAGAAATAAAACAAAGAATATTCTGAAAATGTCAAAAGTTGACAAATCCACAGGGAATATTCTTCTACTTCTAGGAAAATTCTCATTTTCTACTAACATCTCTTTTCTTTCAGAGGTCTGGTATTTTCCAATTGAATAAATCTCATAAAACTTATGTTTGCAGTTACTTAAGTAAATGCAATTCTTAGCCAGTCAATAATAAAATGCCAAATGCCAACATAGAAATAGATACAAATTTTTATTTTCCTTCAGATAGATAGATACAATGCAAATAAAATTATATACGAGTATAAAAATATATTGATATACCTCCTCCCTGTGTTATTATTTACGCCATCACTGACATTTATAACTTTTCTTTTAAGAAACAATTCTTATCTAACCAAATATTAATATACATAGCTAAATATAAAACTTCATTGATTTTCATTTCAATTATTCATAACCGAATCCATGTGGTTTCTAAAGGAATACCATTTCAAATCGCACAGTGGGTAACATAACATAACCAATAAAAATAAATTTCTAACTAATCCTATATTCCCAAACACGTCTTTTTATACACAAAAACCTAATACCTAACCCCTCCAACAACTGGTGGCGAGGTCAGTCGTGAATGTCTTTTTCAGAATTCCACTTGTTTGAATCCTATAATAATTTTTATTTCTTTTCTCCGAAAAGAAAATGAATACCTCTAACAACATTTTCAACAAGGATTTAATCCCCTTTTTTCTCGTTGTTATCGTCGTCGTCGGTGGCGGGTATTTCTTATCCGCGCACCCGCCACAAGTCGTTCCCGAAGTAGCATTTTGTCTGGGAATTTTCTGAAAAGTATACTCCTCAAGCATATCAAGTTTTCTTATCGAAACCACTTCACTAAGCACAAAGAATGCCCTTAAAGTTATTGCTTTTACTGGAATTCACAAAACAATTTTATTGTTTCAAATAAACACTTTTGAATTCTGGATACAAAAATTGTATTTCAAAATGTGTTTGTGTATGCGTGTGAATCATTATGCGAAATTAAATACTTCTTACTTTTTAAGTGCTTGCCCTTCTATTCAACAACCCCTTCTTTACAATTGGTGGAAAAATGAAAGAAACATTAAAGCCCTCTACAGAGAGGAAAATTTAATTTGGCCAATTTGGAACTTTTATTTAATAAAGTTATTATGGATTTTATTTGCATAGAAAATGAAAAAGGCAATATAGAATGTAAAATGAAATGGAGGAAAAGTCAGAGAATCAAATAAGACAACAAAAAGCTTATAAATTAATTTTGATGTGGTATATATGTATATGTAATTTTTCCTTGAAAATATCCTTGCCATAAAGCCAACCAAGACCAACCGAGGATTTTACATTATTCTCACTACTGAGTCATCCGAGCCGAGCAGGAGTGATTTAGGTCAAGGGAATACACGCGCACATTGTCACTAACATTAAAATTTATTGCCAGTAAATAATGAAACATATGTGTTCTTGCTTGTGTTTCGGCAAAGACGAAAAAAAAAATCCTCAATAAATGTGCTTTACAAAAAAGACAAAAAAAAAAAAAACAGATTGAATAAATTCGAAAGAGGCCATTTTGCAAGGCTTCACATCACAACCCAAAAAGAGACGTGATGATGCGATACTTGGGTATGAAACACGTACCCTCGCCATCTCTGGAAGATGTTTAATGGTACAGCCGCGAAATCGCTGAATATTTCAAAGTCAACTTAAAAGCCATTTAATCGACGAACGATGATGACACGAGGAAGCGAAGCTTACTTGGAGTAAATTTCGTGAATTTCATCCATGGTTAGTGATTTTTTTTTTTAAATCTTATTTTGGGTCGAGATTTTTCGACATTTTCTTCTTTTTTTTTTGTTGGCTCATCTGGAGCACATTTTTGATGGGTTTATTGAAGAAGTTCTATGAACTAACAAATTGGGTTGTTAACCTAGGGTTGATTTCATAAAACATGTGAATGGAATTTTATGGGTTATTTATGTGAGAGTCATGATTTTTAAGTGCTTTCTAGAGCAGAAAATATGTTTTTTTTTTTTATAAATAGATTTTCATTAGGGTTGGTTTTGTAAGCAAATCCCAAAAAATTATTTTTAGCCTTGGAGAAAATTTTGCACTTTTAAAGTTGTGATGCGTTTGACAGCTTCTATATATCGAGGACGTTTAAAACTTTTCTGACTTAAAAAAATTTTATTTTCTGTCTGATTCATCAAAGTAATGGCTGTCACTTTTGATATGCGGACCAAATATTATTTGAAGAAAAAAATGTTCAACTATTATTTGTACGAAAATAGTATTTTTTGTGGGTGTTTATTATAAAAAAATTGTGAATTGGTAAATAGTTTATTAAATAACTCCCCAAAGATTTCAAAACTCAAAAACTTTATTTTGTTTCCAAAAATCATTGCTGTCTTCCTAGAGTAAATAGTAGTAGGTATACCTTAGTAAGTTCTAAATCAACTCAACTTTTTAACTTACCCGAAACTGATATTTTCACGATCACAAATCGTAGTGATATTTTTACATTGCGATGTTTCAAATCTAATACATGACAAACACACTGGAGTAAAAAAAATCACCCTAACCGATTTCACTGAAACTGTCAAAATTTGTTTTATAAGTAATGAAAAATTTTAAAGTTGTTCCAGAAAATCTAACTCGACTGTAGTTATTTTATCTGAATTTTATCATTTGTTGCACTTCGAGAGCGAAAAATTTACAATTTAGCCATTTTAAATTGCAAATATGACAATTACAATTTTCGCACTTACTGAAACACCCTAATTTGTTAAGTATTCGAAAACCAAATTTTTGGACTTTTGCCTCATATTAATTTAGGATATGATCAAATTCCAGAACTTTTTCTTATGCAACCCCCAAAATCCCCGAAAATTCGATCAAGAATGACCAGTCGAATGAAAATCAAACGTAAACGTAACGTATCAACCAAAAAAAAATAATTTTTATTAACAACCTAATTTGTGTTGCTTTGACTTTCATGAATTTATATCAAGGTTAATGGATTTTACGGAGACTGAAGCATCAAGTTTGCCCATATGCTACGTGTCATATTGTGTGCATTAAAAAATAAAAATAATTTATTTTATTATTCATTGCTACTGCTGACTGACCTGCAATGATTAAATGCGCCACAAATTGTAGAGTAATAATAATAATAATAATTTTATGATATCATTTTTGTGTATCAAAATATAAACAAATATTTATCACAGTGTGTCAACGTCAATCTCTAAGTTTGCATATAAACATTTTTTCTAAATTTAAGCGTCGTATCTCTTTCTATCCCATGATAAAAAGTTATTTCCATAAAAATTACTGATTAATATTATTCGTGTATAGTAAAAAAAAAAATAAAATTTATCCCCCTCTTATTAAAGTCGACGAGACCATTAGTAATGTTGCCATTGAGTCCCGTCATTTTGTCATCCCCATATTTTACTTAGATTAAACACATTCCCATCACTACATTAACAGAGCGTCATATCGTTAAAATGCTTCGTTTGGCATGTCCTTGAGAAGTGTTCATAGGTTGTTGGCATTTGTTCGTATTAATGGATCATTTGTTGCCATCACCCAGCACAGCGCTCTCTCTACGTCCACATCTACACCAAAGAAGAAGAAATGACGGCTACTCTTTGTCCGCATTATACGAACCGGAGAGAGCAAAACATTTTATCAAAATGGATTCTAATTCAAGGATAATATCCTGTGCTATTGCTATTTCTATAGATATATGTCTATAGACAGAATGTTGACACATGCTTTAAACCAAATGTTGGGATTCTTTTTTCTTTCTATAGTATAAAATTGTCTGAGTATGTTAAATTTCAAAATGTTCAATCTTTTTTTTTTTGTAAAATAACCTATGTGTCATTCTCACTCGTCTCCCACACCTCAATGATAAAATATTTACCTACTCGAAGGATGAAGCAATAAAAAAAAAAAACCCCAACCAATCGATATTCTATTTGGATTAATAATTTCGAGTTTGTAATGCATCGTGTAAACAATATAGTTACCAGGACACACTATACTATACCATAAACCATAAAGTGTCGTGCATTTAAAGTTTACACCACAATTTGTGGGTGGTGTTGCTATGAAAATATATGTTTTAAGGCGTGAGAATAATAGACCAAGTTTTGCCTTAGTTAGGGAGGTAGATATATTTTTTTTTTTTGATATTTCTATCCATAACTATTATAATGGACACATGGAGTAAGGTAAATGGAATTTATGACTATAATTTTCATCAAACGGGGCATATGTGTACACTTTTACACATACATTTTTATGCACATGTATGCATGGTTATAAGAAAATTTCTCATACCATGTATGAGCTTGAATGAAATTATGTGGTTTGAGTTCTTTTTTCCCGATACAGTGCTCGCACAAGGGAATTTCATTAGATGAAAATCTAATAATAAAGTTTTGCATAATTATTATGATGAGGATTTTAGGAATTGTCTTTTTTTCATATAGGTTTGAAGTAAAATATAGAATATATTGTGGCTTGATAAACACATTAGAAATATATAAAAAAAAAAAACTACCCCGGAGAAATTTTGACGTTGAAAATTTTTAACTAACCAGGAAAATAATTATTTATTTTGACCAGCTTTATTTGTATTTATTAAATAATTTGGACATGTTTTTAACTTTTCGTTTTCATTAAGAACTGATTATTTTGAAACATTTTCGAAAAAAAGAACGAAATTAAACTTGCTTATTCTTCAAATGCAAAGAAGTTAAATTGGAAGATACATAAATGGATATTTTTCTTCCGATTTTTGAATTCATTTGTGGATGTATTTTAATGTTTTCAAAGATACATATGTTGAAAATATATCCTTTTTTAAGTATGAAGAATATTACGGCTCTTATATGCTTTAATTTTTTTGTTTTTGCTTTCATTTCATCCTCAGCAAACATGACGCAGTTGTAAAATCATTAAAGTGTATTAAATTGACTAATTAGTTGATAAATAATATTTTTATATTTTTATTGCTACACTCAGAAAAAAATTGGTCATGTTTAATTTAAATAAATAGCATAATTTTTTGAATTTTTATTAAAAGTAACGTGTTTGTGATGTACTCTAAGCCCTTAGAAGGCATAAAATAGAAAAAATAATTTTTATTTCAAATGGCTTTTTATCACTTGACTGAGGCAACATATAATTCTACAAAGTTTCTCTCACCATTTTTATAGAGCCTTTTTCTTAATTTGTTATCTAAGCTGCAAAATACAAATAAAACCGGAAACACATATTTTTCCTGATCATAAAAAAAACTATGTAATAGAGTAAAATGTCAGCACTTAATTTTATGTACAATAATTTAACTGATCATTAAATAGACCGATGCATAAATTAAATAATGTGTTTCCTGTAAAGTTCACATTTTTTGCTTGAGTAGTAGACAGCAACTTAAATTTATATTAGTTTAAACAAGGCTTAAACTAATATGTATAAGCATAACGTAGATATTGCATATCATATAAATTGACTTACAAACTTTTTAAGTGAATTTAAAACAGACTGGAGCAAAAAATTGGAATTTAACACCGAATATATCTAAAAATGTAGGTACTTGACTTTAAGTACCTACCTAAGTATATATCTACATATTTATATTTAACAAAAAGAGTGGGTTATCTATGTATACATCAACTGATATACAACACTCTTCAATTTTATCTCTTCATCAAACCACAAAATGTGCCGCCTCTATGAAAAATATTTTCAAGCTTTGGTAGATATGTATTTGAAATCTCTATAATTTCTAGAATTGTCTTTACTCTTGTATAAATAAATTTGCATAAACCTAAACGCAAAATGAAAACATCTCCCCATAAAACAGCGTTCCTATTTACAATAATAAAACCCAAAAGCAATAAACTCATCCCCTAGAGCTTTGTAGGTATACCTCTTAAAATATCCTCAATTTGAAAATTTGTTTTCGTGACCACAGTGGTGTTGATGATGATGATTGTGGTGGTGGTGGTAGTAGAGTGAATTAAACAATAACAATAAACAACAACAAAAAAAAGCACTCGAATCGTAATCAACAAGCTATTTATTGAATACCTACCTATAATACCCATTTGTTTAAAAAAAAAACACACATATTTTTAGTTTCAATTTGATATAAATTGCCGATAGATAAAAATATATGTACCTACCTAATCGTATGGTGGTACAGATATAATTAAAATTGCATATAAATAACTTATTGTTGACAAGAAAACAGCAAAACAGAAAAAGATAATGAAAACAAAATCCAAACAATAAAAATTTCAATGAGAATTAAAATAACAAAAAAAAAACAACAATAAAACAAAAAATGCTCTTTTATATAAACAAAATAAAAAAGAATTTCTACTTTTTCTCTCCAAAATCACTGACAGCGTAGAATATCGCTCCAACACTCCATTCTATCCGCAACTAGCTATATAGAAAAAAAGTATCTCATTAAGTAAATATACACATGCACACAATTTGTAGAATCATTATCCCAACATCATCCTCAATCCTCCTCATACACAATTCTGTCCGTCCAGAGCGTAGAGTTATCTGCTTCCCCACAGCGAAAAAAAAACAACATCACACTGACTGCCTGCCCTTATGTGCTTGCACCCTCAACATTGCCACCCAGCAAATGTCCCCCTGCTGGCCTGCTCTGCTCAAATATGGGTGCTTTCTGTGTTGGTACTACTGTACATCAAGCAGGTCATCCACCCCACTTGTACGTCAAAACCAAAAACAGAAGAAAAAAAATAAAGATACACTCGTACTCGTGCAATAAAATACAAACTGTTCTCGTCTCTTTGACTCCCTCTCTCAATGGCTGGCTCTAGTGAGTGGCCTTCCTTGCTCTCTCCTCTCTGTCTGTGTAGGGGCCATTGTGGTGGGTGGTTGTTCGGTGGTATGATGATGAAGTGTTGAGTCGTTGGCTTAACGAAACAAAGCGTTGCCGAGTCAAACAAAACAAAGAGAGCAAAAAACAACAACAAAAAACCTCTAGATGTTGATTTTCAAACTTTTTTTTTTTGACTAGCCACAGTCAGCCGCACACGTAAAAAACTCTTATTAAAGGGTGTAAATCAACCCCCAACATGTATCCATCCATTAACTTACCCTGCACAATGTTAACAAAACTCCCCACGCAGACAGACGACAAAGAGTAGGGTAGGTACCTACCTAAAAAAAAAAAATTCGTGGAAAAACATTGCGCGAAATAAAGAAGAAGAAAAGATACAATTTTAATCTAAATGACGTAACACCAAGTTTTTATGTTTTTTTTTCGTGGCTTTAGCGTGTCTAGTGTTAATGCCTTATATTTCTCACACTCCGGATGTGTTTATCAATGTATGTGTTATGAGAAGAGAGTCAGTTTAGTTAATATTATTTTTTTTTAACCCTTATTCATTGCTGATTACACAACAAATCGCGACCCTAATTAAGAAGGTCAAAAGACTTGTAACTTTTGTGTGCAGTGGATGTAGCTGTAGTTATAGATCAGAAAAATGTCAAACGAACCTTCAAAAACTGCGCTAAACGCAAGTGTTTTACATTCTTCTTACGAACAAAACCTCCAATATTGCATAGCTGTTATATCATCACTCTGCTGGACTTCTGAGAGCAGAAAAAAATGCTTTAGATGGCGTGAGGCGTGACATATAAAAAGAAGAAAAGCTTTTTTTCTCTGGAAATGCTTTTCATGGATTTGATTCAAAAAAAGTTTATTCTCTAGAATTCTGAGAGAAAATATAAACATTTTTGCTGACAAATTGGTCTCACAATTCTCTGCAGCTTAATACCTCTCTTAGTTTAAGCGAGCGGTATTATGTATGTTAGAGCAGAGGTTAGAGCATGCAGAAGCAGATGCCGGCTTGATTGTGCTTTCTTGTATTTTGTGTATATATATTTTTTATTTTTATTTTAGTAAGTAAATTGAAATTCTCTTAATTTCATTGTTGTGAACTCTTCAATTAAGCTGAACAAAAGCTTTTTCTTTCGATAAATTGTTTGTTAAAAGAGTTACGTTAACTAATTGTCATTTGCGCAATATCGAACGAAAGAGATATTTTTGTTATAAAGTGTTTTTTTTTTTAGTTTGAATTAGTTGAGTAACCTAAATATAATAGTTCTCCCTGAGCATATAACCTCGTATTTTGTGGTGTAAACAAAAAAATGTTATTCAACAAGCTGCAGGTAATAGTGATGCCACTTTTTGCGTTTAAGACGAAAATGTTGTTTAAGTATAATTTTTTTATAAGTAATAATATAAATTTATTTGTTTTTTTTTCTGATTTTACAAAATATAGGCACCATTTCTGTCTAATTATAATAGTTTATTCCTCATATTACCACTGTTCTAAAAATGTATAGCAAAAAAGTTACGTTTTGAACCATCACAATAGGAAAACAATTTCTCACGTTGGGCGCCATTTTCGTGTTTTTATTTTATGTTTATTTCTCCAAATTTATAACTGTTTATAAAATTTAAATTTATGGTAATATAAAATCTATATCATTTCTAACCATCATAATAGAAAAATCAATTGCTCACATTGGGCGCCTTTTGTATATTTATCAATTTACCTTTTGTTACTCCAACTAGTAAATAGTAATAAATAATATCTCTAAATATATATCCATAACAATTACAACATCATTGTTCCACATTGGGTGCCATTATTTTAGATTCAATTTTAAAATATTTTCTTACTCCCGATTATTTTTTTTAAAATAGAATATAATCTCTTCCATGAAAATAAATACATTTACGTAAATCTTCTTAAAAAAATAGCTATCTTCCCACCAACCAAAAGCAATGACCACGCTATTTATCTGTGATTCTTTCTCTCTTGTATGACCTTATATAAACTCTTAAAAATCCCTCTTTATACAAAACATTTTATATTTCTATTATATCAAGTCATGCTCGTGTTAAGAACGATATTAGTCACCAAAATAGAATATCTAAAGCAGACATTTCGTCTTGCTTGTGCTAAAATCATCACTGTGATTTGTATTCTTCAATAATAGGATGATGTATCCGGTGGCAAATATTTGGTCATCAATTTTTTTTTTATTTTCATATAACACTATTCTATTCATCATCCCCTCGAAAAATAAACGTGTGGCCACCTCACCTAGTAACTGTATTTTAAGTTCTATCTGATTGTGTGTCCATTGGAGCGAACATTTCATCATCCACCATTAAACATCGTCACCTATCCATTATTTATCTATTTCATCATATACATAGGTATTGACCTTCCTTCCATCGTAACATTTTAGGCTGACGTATTATACGTAACCAATTGAATTACCTACATCATACAGTTTTTCCACTCAAAATACGTCACTTGAGCAATTTTACAGTTGAACAATGAACAATGAATCAAAATTATTCATTTTCATGTTGAATTTAACGTACCCAGAAACCCACATAATGCATATAGTCAACGGGTAGGGTAGAGGTACATTAAACTTTATTGTCAAATTTGTGTCGTGTGGGCCCATGATATCTATGATGTAAACTCATAGTCGATTAATCTTTAGAGTGCGTTTTTTGTGGATGCATTTATTGTGAATCAATAACAATCACAATCGCATCCGTACAAAAACTCATTTGTCAAAAAACGAGATTCTTTTTGCTTTTGCCAAACATTTCACCCTACCCCAATATTACCACCCACATCAGTCACATATGTTTGTATATGCGATGTGAACCTTGGTTGCGATTTTGGAAATTGAAAAATCACTTTGGTCGTCATCGTTGTTGTTGTAGTCGTAGTCATCGTCATTTGTCGTCGTCCTCGCCGAATCGTCCGTGCTTCGGATGATTTGGGAAACTTTACCATGAATGGGTGATGTGCTCCAGTTCCGACGATGCGATGCAATGCACGGCAAGAGTATCTTGTGTGTATCTAGTAGTTTTGTGAATTTAATGTCGACTGCAGTTGAAGTGGATATGGTTTTCTTTTAATGTGACCTAGTTTTGGGAGTTTTATTTTTATTTTTATTTTTTGGTTTAAAATGAAGGTCCATTTCCGAAAAAAAAACCAGGATCTAAATTGTTTTTGAAGTTTATGCTCTCACACTGCATTATAGCTGAATTCCGGTAGTGGTTGTTGGATCTTGTTTTATAAGTTGTTCTAATTTTAGATTTTAGAGTGCTCGTATAAAAGCTACACATATTCCACCTGAGTATTTGTCGAATTAGTGTATCTCAGGTGAAAAACAAGGAGAGATGTCTTGCGATGAGATGAAGAAAGCTTAATTTGATTTTGGAGAAAATTTTATATAATAATGTTTGTCCTTCTATCATTGAACATTAAACAAGTAAAGTATCTATTTTATTTAGGTCAAAATCGAAATAAAATTTGATGTGAAGCACAGATGTGCCACTAAAAGTTTATTTTTCTTGTTTTAAAAAAAAGGAGGTGTAATGATTTTGCTTATACATTTATATGAATCTCATTGTACCGTTAAATTATTCCTTCCTATTGGAAATATATATTATGCATAACAAAAATAGAATGCACAACAAAAACCGGTGGTGCAACATTATTTTCCACACCGAGGTTAATTGCAAATAGAGACGTAGACGTAAGACGTATTTTTCAATCAGAATATGTACATAACATTTAAAAATTGCAAGCACACTTCTTTTTGTTACATCATATTTTAATTATAATAAGTGGTGAGATCTTGTAACACATATTTTGCAATTTTTATTAGTTTCATTATTTTTTATGCAATAAGTAGAATGTTCTCAAAGTCCAAATGAATATTTGTGTTTATTACCACAACTATAATAATACACTTAGGTATACATATCATTTATTTTTGTTTTAATGCAATAGGAATTATTAAATTCCTATGCAATGATTATATTTGTGGTGATGATGAATAAAAAAGGTATGGTGAAATTAGAAACATTCAGGAAGACATATCATTATTTTTTATGTCAACCTAATATTTAATTAAGGATAGAATTACACAGAAATAAAATAACATTACATATTTTATTTACTCTTTGTACTCTTTGTATACTTCGTGAAGAAAATAATTAGATCGTTCTGTGAAATTTAGTTCGATCCCTAAATAATAAAACCTGTTGACCATTCATATAATACACACACATATGATAAGCATTATAAAATCTCAATTTCCACCGCATCCTTAAATTTTTATTACCATAAACATAATGTAACTTCTATGACCTCTTTTCCACCCACGCACCATATAATTTCTTATTACAAATCATACAATCCATGTACCCCCCCATAAACAAACAAATCATTCTTTTAATTTGTAGACGTAGGTACAATCCATTTACCCTTCTGGAATGAATCGCTTCATAAAATACCCAATCAACCGAATATTTAAATCTCCCCACAGTCTTGTCTCATTTTAACTTTCCAACAGAAAAAAAAAATACAAACAATGACTGCTATGCGTTTTATTACGATTACAATTCCTATAGCATAATCAAGGTGAACCCCGCAATGAATATGTCTCAATGTCTGTTTTATAACAGAAAAAAAAAACACCACAATCTACCCACACAACAGCAACATACGTGCACAACAATGTTTCAAGCAAAACAACACGGTCATAATACCATGCTAACATAACGAAAACGTAATGTAATGAATGTCATCAGTCATCAAAACAACTGGACTCTGACATATACACATTATACGTTCTTTTTCATTTTTTTCTAAATATGATTCATGAGAATCAATAAAACAAAAGACATCAGGAGTAAAGTAGAAATATTAAAAATTTAAATTTTTCATCGACTATTGCTTTTTTTTTGTCTGTTTTTGCCTGATTGTTGACATAAAACAAATTTTTAATGAGAATTTTCATTATGGAACCGAGCCAAGTTAAGACAAAGATAGCAAAACTATTGGGAATGCCCCTGACTGATCTAAAGTGGTAACAAGGTCACTTCCTAGTTTGCCATATTTTCTTTGTTGATTTTTTTTACTAAACAGTTTATATAAAGTGTCTTGTAAGCATTGTGTTATATTTATATCCTGTTAAGAACCCGGTCATATTTATTTAGGCGCTCAGTAAATTACCTACCTCTTGAGTTGATGATGAAGATATAATTTATGATTTCTTAACAAGGTTTCGATGAAAATTTCTTCTTTGCATTTACCAACGATTTTCATGATCTGGAGTGGAAACCCAACTCTCCCACTCCACTGCTTCATCTTAAGGCTCCACTTGTGGGTTTCGTCTGTGAATACTAACCAATTTTAAGCAATTTCATGCTTGAAGCATCCATCAATGCAGCTTCAAATGAGATAATACTCTAATAAAAGCTTTTTAACCCCACAAGTATAACTATCGATGAACGCCATCTCTTGAAGAAAAAGAAAATGTCAATATCTCTGTAACAGTCGTAATTTGCAATATAACACCGAGCAATCAAAATTCAAAATGAAAAATGATTAACGAAATCATGTTGCACAAACGTCTATTTCATTCACATCAGTAAATGTTGTTGGTAACACTATGACGCCATCGAATAAACTTTACAATTTAGCAACAAAAGGCATTTAAATGTTACACAAAAACGTAATATAGCCGACGGGCTGGGCGGGCAACCGCCACGTCGCGTCGCCGTCACCTCGCCGAGCTGCCATCTACCAAAGTTTGTTTGGTAAGATAACCCATCAGCCACAAAAAAAAAATCTTATACCTCTGCTCTCTGGCACACATTTCCGATGTGCAAAGCGAAGGAGTAAGAGATACAGCCAACCAACCACACTATGGCGGCCGTATGCCGTATGGCATGTCATAAGTGCGCCTAATGACACTTAAAACTAACCATCGCATCGCAACACGGTATAAACGGGTGAATGTATTCCATTTTGAAAGACCGAGTGAGGTGATTATGTCACTTTAGCCAGAGAAGTTTTAGTACATTAGATGGTAATTATCTCATTTTCTTATTCAAATATCATTTGTGATGACATTAACCACACTTTCTGTGTGTGTAGTATATTCTGTCTTCTCTTAGAGTATTGTCACCACATATTTATGTACCTTTATTGCGGCAGTCACTTGTCAGACATCTGATTTATGTTGGCAGTTGACAGTTTGTTGCGTGTGAATGTGTCATAAAAGAATTGGGCTAGTAGCCAAACTTGTTAAAAACTCATATATATAGCTAGGTATTGTTTTAGAAAATATCAAAATCCGAGCTACTTTTTAGAAAAAAAAAAAGATTTATGTTCAAAACGTTTTAAAATTAAATGATAATTCATATAATTTATTGTATGTTTTTTTTTTTTTTGAAAAGGTATTTCTGTGGTTTTTACCGATTTTTCATAATTTTAAATATGAATGGGAACAAAATTGTCTTGTCACACATAATTATTTGATTTAATATTTTTAAAGAAATAAAATTATACGTATACAAAAAGCTTATTTGAATTGGTTCAAGTCACACACCCCCTTTTTATTAAATTATATCCGAAAATTGGAAATCATTATTTTTCATTGGAAAATCAGATTAGCTATACCTTGAAAAATTTTAAGGTCGACATTGACGTAATGCTAGCTAGTGGGTCATGTAAGCTTATTAACACACATGATGAGTAATTTTGTTTTTGAAAAGTTAATGGATACATTAAAGTGTGGGAAAATTAAACTCAAAAGGTCGAGGTGGAGAGCTTTATTAATGGATTTCTTTACCATTTCTTAAAACAGTAAAAGTTTCTTAATTGTTCCTATAAGACTCCTATAAGAAGATGTTGGTTTTCAAAAACTTTCAATTACGATTAAAAGAAAAACAACATAACAGAGATGCTGAAGTCCAAAATATTGGTCGGCTTAAATAGTGAAAACCTGCTAACTGCACTTTTATTTTAAAATTTAAAAATACTATTTCAAAAATTGCTATTAACTTTTACGAATTTTTATCATTTAGATGCTTTACTTTTTGATTTAATTTGTAAAACATACAAAAGAACAAAAAATAAAGAAACTGGAATGTTTTGTTTTCTATAGCTGAGTTAGTTCAGATCGGAGAAAGCAATAATCTAGGTATTTCAAACCCCCTAGGCAAAGGTAAATCCCATTTTTAGAGCATAACATAAAATGCATCACGAAGAGTCGAAGATATTTCAATAAATGCTTGAATAATAAACATTTTTTTCAATTCGTTACTTTCTTTACTCATGGTTTTTTCTTATTTTATCTTTTCAGGTCCAAATAATTTCAACAGTCTCATGTTGCGGGCAGAAGTCTTGAGAAGGCTTAATCATTACCAAAGTTCTTTAGCAGACATTGACCATGCACTGCGAAGAAAATCCTCATCAGCCAAGGTACACAAATAATTTTTTTTAACTATTATTTCTCAATTATTGTATCCTCTTAAGCCCAAAATAAACTAAAGAAAAACAAATTTCCATTTATTTTTGGCTTCACTCCCAAATCCCAAAAAATAACCTTTTAAGTCAAATCAATTAAAGCATTATCCATGACACTTTTTTTTCATTTCACTTTTTTCCTTCTTCTATAGGCCCATTATCATCGTTCACTAGCACTTTGTGGATTAGGCCGTTTAGATGAAGCACTTGTTGACCATTGTCTGGCAGTTGGCTTGGATGGTAAAAATTCCCTGCTCTCTTCATCTGAACTCTTTCAACATGATCTCGCCAAGGTAAGGCTTCTAACCACATCATTATATACCACATAATCCCTGAGCTAATCTGAAGTTTTTTTTTTTTTCATTTCAATTATACCTAAAAATAATATATAGCTCCTGCAAAAACTTTTGGCACAATCTCCAAAGAAAATCCATCTTAACTCGTTTTCATCGTCATCATCATCATTGCCCAATTCAGCGCCCTATGGTATTGTCCTCGAAAGTCGGCAGCAAAGAAGGAAACATCAAATTGGATTACAAGGTGCCTATAAGGAGGATGAGTGTATTCTAAGTCCTGATGCAACCACAGAATGTGACCTTCTGCGGCAGGGCTCACGGAAACATTGTCGCAGAAAATCCTACAGCATAAGTCGCAGACAACAACAAAAACAATCACAAGCTGCAGAAAAAACAACACAGTTGGTGAACCTATTTGGTAGCGCACGTTTTGATAGTATTTTGGAAAGAACTCAGCAAGAAGTACAAAGAATCAAAGGTAAGAGAGCAATCAAGTTCTTATGCCTCTGAAAAATATAATTAAATCATTTTTTTGTTATCTTTTCTCAGAATCCGAATCAAATTTAAGTCTGGAACAGCGACATCTTCTCCCGGTTAATCCTAATCTCATTGATGCATCAGATTTTGATTGTGTACTGTGCTGTCGGACTTTTTGGAAGCCCGTAGTGACGCCCTGCGGTCACACCTATTGTTGGGTATGCTTGGACCGATGCATGGATTACTCACCCTCGTGTCCATTGTGTATGTCACCACTTGTTGAACAGCATGTGAATGTATTGCAAGGCTCATCCTCACCAGTTCCTTTCATTCTTGCCAAGAGGCCAGTTACAAAATTCCTTGAAGCAGCCATGAAACGATTCATTCCAGAGTGCTATGAGAAGCGTTTCCAACAGGAAATGGACCTGGAGCCATCAGTTCCGGTGTTTATTTGCACCACAGCATTTCCACATGTTCCCTGCCCGTTATTTGTCTATGAACCAAGATACCGACTTATGGTACGAAGAGCTGTTGAGTCAGGCGAAAAACAGTTTGGCATTGTCCAGCCTCATAGTGGCAAGTCACGGTATTATGATGTGGGTACAATTCTAGATATACGGGACTGTGTGCTATTGGGTGATGGTTGCTCGATTTTAAGTACTGTCGGATGTAAGAGATTCAGGATACTTGCCAGAAATGAAAAGGATGGCTATGAGACAGCCAAAGTCGAATATATTTACGATGAGATTATAACAGAGGATACAATTCCATTTATTAGTAGTATGCATACATCGGTGCTGAGTAAGGCAATTGAATGGTATGAGAGTTTGGGAACAGAAATTAAAGAGGAGATTTTAAGGAGCTTTGGTGGAATGCCAGCGGTGGAGGATAATTGGGAGAGTATTGCAGATGGACCAGCGTGGGCGTGGTGGATTATTGCACTTCTACCACTCAATCAGCAATTGAAGGTAATTTGATGATCTTTGTATTATTTAATTACAATCACGGATCAAGTGCAATGTTTGTAGAAAGGAAGTTCGAATAGAAATTCAAGATAAATTTAAAAAGTTGATAGTGCAATCATTTAGAGTTTAATTTTGGAAATTTACAGCCATTTCTGAGATAATAGACATGTTCTGGGAAATGAGGTTTCAGACATCTCAGCAATATTTACTATTTGTATGAGCTTCCTTAGCAAAATATCTCAATTAAAATACTGAGCAAGAAAGTTGGTGACTAATATTAGAGTCATATCTCTGAGATCTGGTTTTCTTGAACATATCCACTAGAAAAGTGGCTTATAAGCTGGTCAGAAAATCTCCAAATATAACCAAATTTCTTGTGAATATCCCACATTAAAAAAAAAAAATAACACACTGAAATAAAGCTTTCAGTTTATTAAGTCGAATATCTTCAGTTAACTTTCAATCAATAAACAATTGACAGGAGAATAGTCTTTCAAATGTTCATGTATCATAACTAAACTATTTTGACTGTACTTTTGATATAATATAGATTCATTATGTTGTGACCGCACATTGGGCGCCATTTATAAATGTTTTGAATGCTGGTTAGCGGTTACAAACAACCAAGAACGATAATAAGACATTTTTTTTATTAGACTACTCCTATTTTATTTACTATTGCATAATGTCTTAGGATTGAAATCACCCTTCCTTACCTCCATTATATTCTCAAATATTTTTTGTTTGTTTGTTAATATTATTAATTTGTTTCTTTCAGGTGGATATTCTTGCTACAACCAGCTTAGAAAAACGACTTCGTGCCATTGAAAAAACACTCGATTGCATGTCTGGAACATTCAAACGCTCTCAACAAAGTTGTGTTGTTGTTCATCGTGAATGCATTCAGCCATGTCAAGCTGTTGAATGCTGTCAACGTTCCTCATCTGAATTATCGACCAGCAGTGATTCACACACACCAAGTGAACATTCACACTTGATGCTTTAGTTCCTGGCTCTATAATGAAGTTTAAAACTACCAACAGCAAATTAAACAACTACTAATCAACCATTACACTACACATTTGATTCAATTTTTTTAATAAACAACAAACAAAAAACACAACAAATACACTATAATTTTAAAATTTAAGTAAATAAGTGTTGTAATAGTGAAACTAATTTAAAATTAAATTTAAAATAATAAAAAATCAACCAACTTTATAGCTTTAGGGATGTTTTAGCCCACGCGTCTGAGCCGTTGTCATCCTAAACATAATTATAATAAATATATTACATAATAATATTCGATGTATAATCCAAAACTTCGTATTCGTAATGCGTATTCTTCTCATCTTTTTAGTATTCTTTTCTAATTTTTAGTAAAATTTTCTTCTTGTCAAACGTAGGAACACATCTTGGGGGCCAAAATAAAAATATTATTAAATAAAAAGAAAAATCTTATAACCAAATTGTTTCCAAAAAAACAACACTAATAGAAAAAAAATTTAAAAAAATTATAACTTACAAACAATCAAACTTTTAGAGGGAATTATATATAGATAAAAAAAATTATATATATATACATTTATATTTATATATAAACAAAATATTTATGCAAATTTTAGCTAGATCTTTCTCTTACTATTACAAAATTTGTTATGCATATTACATTATATACTTATATCAAAAAACAACATAACAAAATAGATATTTTTACTAAAAGAAAAAAACAAATGTTAATACATAATAGCAAAATGTTTAATTGGTTCAACTTATTCCACAGTACAGAATTTATACATTCCGATAAAAAAAAAATTAATTTAAACAAAAAAATATATAAAACATATAACCATTATCTATAATCTAGGGAATATATACTTGTATCTTATAGATGGTTTAGTAAATAAATGTATGTGTATATTCTAAAACAAAACAAAAAAAAATATTGTACAGTAAATATATGTATATTATATATTTTGTATATGTCAATAGTCTCGTTTAGCCAATGAACTACACGGTTTCCAAATGTGTAACATTATAACAATTTTACTATCCATTAAATGTTCTCAGAATGATTTAGGTGAAACAAAATTTAAAATAGAATACAACATTTTCCAAAATACAAAACACACAAATAAAATTAAAAAAATATTATCGACGGCAACTGAATGACAATCTCGTGTTAAAGCGCCATCGCGTTAGTTTCTACCTGTGTTGTATAGCGCCAGCACATGCGTAGTAAACGAAAAAAAAAAGAAATAATATTATAAAAATGCAAAATGAATCACAGATAAAGCAGAAAATAAATTCACTTTTACTAAGCATAGTTAAAAAAAATATAAATCATAATAACACCAATAAAACAAAAATTGCTAAATGAAAGTTTAAAACAATACAAAACAAAACTTTTTTGTCTTTTTGTCCTCCTCCAATATTCATTCCCAAGAGAGTTTCTTCTGTATCCGATTTTTATATAAGCTCTATGCATACAACGTCTCTTAAAATTTATTTAACAAATATTAAAAATAATTAATTAGTTTTTTAACTCTTAGATAATAAAAATACAAACAAAATTATATTACTTTATGAAAAAAAAAAAATAACCTCGAACAACTCACAATTTTATTTATTAACTTTAGTTATTTAATTTAAAAAAAAAATACAAACAAAAACAAAACTGAAACAAACAATTTTTTAAGCTGTGAATATATATATTTTTTTATTAAAATTATAATTATTTTTCTTTATATGTATGTATTATATAATATAATAATTAATTTCTCAATTCAAATGAAACAAAAGAAACTGACAATTAAATTTTTGTATCTTATTTTTTTTTACTTTTAATTATTATTAATTATGTTTCATGTTTGATTTGTTCTTACTTTTTTATTTTGCTAAGTTGTTTGTTATTTTATTTTTTTTATAAATATTTTTTATACCATATAATAATTTCTTAGATATTTAGGTAAAGTATTTATCTAACAATCAAAATATGTATTTTTTATATGTATACTATGTAAAAGATATAATGAAAGAAAAACAAAAATCATTTAAATGTAATTGTTGTAGTGTTTTTATTAGTTTTCTTTGTCTTATAAAATAATAATAAATTTTATTTAAAATACACTTAATAAAATGTGAAGAAAGAAAATCAAAATTTTAAACGAGTATTTTTATGTTGTTGCTTTTATTTCTCTTAGTTTGACATTTTGAATATATAAAATGTTACAAGATTCATATCTATGTTAAACTACAAACTGTTTTTGTAAGATTAAAAACTTTAGCGTTTTTATGTAGTTTTTGCATTATGTATTTATAAAACAACAATTTTTTTTAAGTACAGTCAATCTATGCAAAGCACTTCACACCCATTTTCCCTCCTTATGCCTAAAATTATTTGATTTCAATTCCTTTTGATATGAGAACAGGCAAAAAATATTTAGCTTGACGGTTTAAACATTTCGTGTCATATGTCAATCTCTAGTTAGTTCATACCCGGTAAAGGGCCACAAAGTTCCCAAACATTTATTTTCCATGCTGTGACATGCAATAACGAAAATTTAAATCATATTAAGTTTTTGCTTCTCTCCTTCATATTTTTGAAATCATATTGATTCTTTTTGGTAGTAAACAGAAGGCATTCAGCTTAAGATTAAATGTTCAGTCATTTAAGGGGTTTTGAGAAACTTTTCTCCGAAAATATTGCTTAGAAGCCACAAAAGAATACAAACACTTATGCAAACAGAAAACGAAGCAAAGAAATTTGTAGTTTTTCGGAATTCTAAGAAGGGATTTCCGTTAGCAGATTGAACGGCAACAAGCCTCGAATAAGCTGTAATATTGGCTTGAACCCCCTTAAATATTTCGTTCAAAGTTTGCTTAATCAACGTTGCGCCCATTTTGTTTTGAAGGTGATATTATTCTATAACATCATAATAATTGGAAAAAGATATGAATCCCACACAAAAACTATCACAAAATCCGTATGGAGTGACTATGTGAATGATATTTTCCATTGCAATTGATTCTATGATAGATTTTTTCGAGCTTGAGGCTAAACGGCATAAAAAAAAGCAAAAAATTGATTGCATTCTTTTCGATATTAAATCTGGGCTCGATACAATTGGTCTTAGGGTGTTATTTTACAAGCTGCAAGGAATTAGAATATCCTATATAAATTCATCAGTGTTATACAAAGTTTCAAGTGTTCACTTTGTTCATGGATGACTAAAGTGAAAACCTTCCAACAGGCATTCTTCCAGCAGGACTTCTTGAATTACACATTAACCTGTAACTCTTCAAAATTTTACCAAATGGAAAAACCAATTGCATAAACTTTTACAAAAATTAGAATAAAAACATCGTTTCAACTATTTTGTATCTGTGAAAAAGATATACATGAAGGAAAGGGAATAACTTCAGTCACCTGGAATACGACCTAGTTCAGGGATTGTCAACCGATTTTAAGTTCGCTATTGAATATGGGAGAGAGAAGACGCCTAACATTTTAAATGCTAATGACCTATCTTGAAAAACATGCGATGATCTACAAAAACACTGGATATATCTTCATAAAATTTTCAAAACGAATATAGAGTATACTTAGAAGAAAAGTGATTGATAAATGTTTTACATAAATTTAAATTATTTTAAACAAAAAATAAATTAAAAACTAAAAAAATTAAATTTATACACTTGTTATCAAAAAAGATGGAATAAAATGGTACTAATTTTTTTATATCTTTTCATAATTTATTCCATTCCAGTCCAAAAAATCAAAAAAAGAAAATAAAACGAGTACTACAATCCAAGACCTAGAGTGCGTCGTAGAATAACATCAAAAACAGTTTAAAAAAAATGTATTTCAAACATTTTAGAACGGATGTAGGTATCTTGAAACTCGACTTAATGGGGCAATGCTGAGCTTCAATTCTGGGTAAAAATTTTTCAAAGCATAAGAAAATTGTGTTGCGCTGTTAAATATCAACAATACCGAATATTAAATATCACCCAAAAAACATTTTTTCAAATGATCGATTTTTTCGAGTTCAATTTGAGAGCAGACAAACGAAATAGGATTTTTGTATTTAATTTTTTTTTTAAACACTTCTTGGATCGGTCCGTTGAAATTTTAGAGGCTCAAATATTATTTAAATTGTTTTTGATTTGTTTGTTTAAAATTATTTTTAGTTTAAAAAATTAGAGCATTTAAATTTCAATTAGAGGGGGATTTTAAAACTTTGTTACGAAAAAAAATTGACAAGTTTGCATGCATGCATAGATCAAAAAAGATACTTTTCATGTTTTCTGAAAAGATTCGGATTCTGTTATGAGACTATGCCGGTACAAGATAAGACTGAATAGTTTTCTTAGATTAAGACCGATTCTGAGACTCAACTGAATAATTTTCAATTTTAACAAGACCGAGACGAAACTGAAAAAAAATCCTGATATACCTAACGTTAATTTTTTGCATTTAAAAAGTTTAGCAGTTTTAAATATGATTTAATTTAATTTAAAGTCTATTAAAATTCATATACAAATAAAAATGGTATAAAATCTGGTAATATAAATCAAGAAAACTTGCACACAATTTGTGTCATACACTCTCCAAATCAATACTTTGATGCCAGCCCTGTGAAAATGCATATTTTAAACTAATCTATTGATTGATTCAGTTGTCCATTACTTTTCCTGATGTCAATTTAAAAACACAAGATCTTTTCCGTATTGCAATCTTTACGACATGCTATTCTTGTATCTTGTATCCCATCCAAGCTGATGCATGCATTTTGAAATACGGTATATTTTACAATATCTTATCCATGATTCGCAGAGTCATTCGATTGCTTGTTTACTGCCTACCTACATATAACTTTATTGCTGTAGAACCTTTGCCATAGAATGACTATTATACAGCTCCATTATTTCGTCAGAATACAGTTGTTTATACCTTGATTTGAATATTTGATAATTTAATCAAAGCTCTTTCCGATGTTGTAATACCGTTTACTATAGAAGCTTACAATATGCGATAAAACAGCAGACAAGCAATGCAAAACCTTCCTGAACAACCTGTTATGCGTGAGCCGGGAAATGAAACATCTTCTTTTAATGCTAAATGGGGACTGACTCTTATTCGATTGAGATTATCTCAACCAAGCAACTCTCCTACAAGATTCCTTCATTTAATACAATCTGCATAGCAAGCATAATGTGGATACAGAATACTTGTATACAGACGATATTCGTTTTTGTTATTGTTACTTTTTTTGATGCATCAATGAAGACCAATGATTAGTTCTGATATATGTTTTTAAGATAACATTCTCAGTAATATAGGTTCATTGGTATTGTCGATCTATGCATGTCGTGAAACCACAGGCTATGCGGATGTTTACATTAACTATCCGATGTAGTTTTAAATATCTGTTTCAGCAGAAGTGGATAATTTATTGTTAAATAAATATCACTTCACGCAAAGTGGTAATTAGGCACTTTTTCTGAAAACAGATACCACGATCTTAGATCAACCAAACATTGAAATAAGAAAATAGCATCATCATAACACCTCCCCTCTTAAAAGAGTGAAGAAACAGTTTCTGAACTATAAAGGATGTTGCGAAGAATGCATGTATGAGAGTCTCAAAGAACAAAAGCCGTCAATTTTATTGAAATATATGTATCATTAAAATTTTTACATAAATATATTTTTGTTTATAAAATAAAAAAAATGTCTTTTTATTTATTTTTTCAAGTTATATATCATAATTATATTGTAATTTCTTTGTTTTTCCATGAATATTTTTTGTAGATTCTCTACTATTTTCAAACGTTATAGTAGGTTCTCCTTTTAAATTACTTTTAAATGTAACAGCTATGGGTTTTCTTTCTCTTTTTACAAAACATCTATTGAATATAGTTAATTTATTTTTGCCTTTAATACAATTTATTGATAAATATATTGTTAGAAGAGTTACAATAGCTCCTAACAATCCGAATGCAAAACCTTGTGTTCTTTCAGGTACAGAAATTAACATTTTCGAAATGTAACTATTTTGATTGTTTATTTCAATAGACAAATCTTTTAAATTTTGTAAATTATTACCTTTTATTTTTGGCAATTTCCTTAAGGGAACTATTTCCTTGATTTTAATGTTTTCACAACAATTTTCCATTCCATAATGTATAACATCATTATACATTGTTTCATTTAAATTTTCTGTCGTTTCTATATCAGTTTCCAAAGTACTAAATTTACAATTATCGTCAATATTTATGATTCCTATATTAGAAATTTTACCAAATTCTTCATTTTTATTTTTACATTTACATCTATATTTTGTCTCTTCTGTTATTGCAAATAGAAATCTGTTATTATTTAATGAATGAAAAAACTCTATATTATTTTCAATTATTTTCAATTTACATGAAGGAAAATTCCTTTTCATGAATACATTTAAAGCACACACGTCAATTTTTATAGTACTTTCTAAAACTAGTTCTTTACATACAAAAATATTTTTATCATTGTCATCTTTATATTTGACACAATCATTTAAATTGTTTTTTAGTGCAAAATTTGCTCTATTTTTACTTATTAATAATATATTTTCTTTACTTTCAAAAATATTAATATTATTATTCGAAACAATTGGCAATGCTATTATTTCATATGCTTCTTCATATTCTTCTTTTAATATAGGTAAAGATATAATTACAAAAATTGTATTATTCTTTTCAAAAATTTTTACTTTTAATAACTGTATAATGTTATGGTAACTTTCGACACTTGGTGTAAATAACATTTTGTTTTCATATTTACTATTTCTTAAAACTGTAATTAGTTTTTCTGGTGTCATAATAAATGGATGTATTATTTTTACTTGTAAAAATAGAACTGCATCAATTATTTTATCTAACTCAATTTCCAATTCTAAACTATTTCCTATTATTGAATCATATAGTCTCTGTAAATATTCTAACATTGCTTCCTTTTCTTGTAATTCATTAGTGTGAAGCATAATGGTATCTAAAGATTCAACTACATTTTTAGTTTTGTTTTCCAAAATATGATAATTATTGAGGAGTACTTGGTTTTGTTCATTCAAACTTTTCATTATATTTATTTCTTCTTTTAAACCATTTCTTAGAAATTCCTGGTTTTCTTTTGTTATTGCCAAAGCGTTATCATAATATTTTGCATCTTCATAATCCATAGTACCAAACAAAACTTTTAATCCTGAACCAATGATATTAACTAATCCTCTTCGAAATCTATGTTTACTTTTACCTAACAAACTATAAATATTTGTCATTTTATTTATTAAATTTTCGTAATTTTTGTGACCTTTTTGTGCAAGTGATTTACATGCATCAAAGTATATAAAACATGCTTTATCAATATTATTTGTTTGCAAGTTTATATTTGCAATGCCTAGCTCAATATTTTCTAAATCTAAGGTATTAACAATTGAAACATGTCCATCTACTACTTTTGTTATTCCGATTCCTTTGAAATAGAACCCGCCATTATCATTGAGATTTTCAATAACAAGTCCTTTGACAAGAACAAAACTAGACGAGAAAAAAAACATAATATGTATTAATTTCAATGTGTTAAATATGGTTTTACTAAATTTTTCGAAAGTTTTCTGATCTTCCTATTAGTTTTCACAAAGATATTTGTATCTGTTACTTTAGTAATCAAAAATGGTCCTATAAATGTGTTTTCTAATTTTTTATTTTTTGTAAGATTTTTAACTAATACTTTTTCACCTACCTTATATAATGGTGCTCTATTTGTTTTACGGTCGTAATTTTCTTTCGATTTCAATTTTGACTTCACTAAATTTTCTTTTACTTTGTTTTCTATGGAGACTATGTGTTCAAGTACATTTTGAACATAATCTTGCACAGTTGCTAAGTTCAAAGTATCTATGCCACTCGGTCTATTAGCTTGTCTTCCAAATAATACCTCATGTGGACTATAACCTGTTGTCGAGTGTATTGTTGTATTATAACAAAAACCTGCAAATTTAAGTGCTTCATCCCAGTTTTCTCTTTCGAAGTTAACTGTATTTAGGTATTCTTTCAGTCTTCCATGAATTCTTTCTACAGATCCGTTTGATTGTGGATGGGCTACACTAGTAGTTATGTGTTTGATCTTAAATATTTTTGCTAAATTCTTCATTAATTCATTGCAAAACTCAGTTCCATTATCCGTCAATATAATTTTAGGTATGCCTAAAAATGTAATCCAATCATTTACAAAAGCTTCTGCCACAGTCTCAGCATATTTATCTTTTATTGGAATAAACCTTACAAACTTAGACAAACTATCTTGTATGCTTAGTGCATAAACATTTTCTTTCTTCGAAATTGGGTATGGGCCTGTCAGATCCATATTAACTTGTTCTAAACTATACGATGCATTGGATACCATAGTCATAGGCATTCTAGTAGGGTGCCTATCAATTTTCCCCAATTGACAGTTCTTACAATTTTTTATAAAATCAATTACCATCTGATTTAAACTTTTCCAATCATATTTTTCTCTGATTTTTTCAATAGTTGCTTTTTGGCCTGCATGCCCCCCTGTTAAACTTTCGTGATACTCTCTAATTATATCAATTTGTTTTTTCATATCTGTAACCTCTGTTATCTCATTACTTTTCCTACTGTTTTCTTGTATAGTATCATCGTATTCGCTTACTATACCATGTTCGTATTGATTACTCTGAATTTCATCCTTTTTATTTTTCAAACTATCTTCATTGTTTTCACGTTCTTCAGTTTCATTCTGATTTTCATATTCAATTTTTTTATTATTATCTACATTATCTTTCATTTTGCAATCACAGAAACATTTTTTTGTCTTCCTTTCTTTACGTGTTGTAACTAAAATATTTCTACTAAGATGATCTGCCACAACATTATCCAAACCCTTTTTATATTCAATACTATATGAATACTCTTCCAATTTCAACCTCCAACGAACCAATCTCGATCCTGGATCTTTTACATTAAATAACCATTTCAATGGTTTGTGGTCCGTCCTTATTATAAACTCCTGGCCATACAAATATGGGCGAAGAACTTTTACAGCCCAAACTATGGCTAAGCACTCTTTCTCTGTAGTGCTATAGTTTTTTTCATTTTTATTCAAGCTTCTACTTATAAACTGAATTGGCAAATCCTTATCTTCATGCTCTTGTGATAATACAGCACCTAAGCCTGCATTAGAAGCAT
Source organism: Syrphus vitripennis (assembly GCA_958431115.1). Taxonomy (NCBI): domain Eukaryota; kingdom Metazoa; phylum Arthropoda; class Insecta; order Diptera; family Syrphidae; genus Syrphus; species Syrphus vitripennis. Next base: position 8,232,774 of record OY288110.1, on the reverse strand, counting down.
CTGTTGTAACTATAAATTTTCTATTAAAATCTGGGTATTGCAACACTGTAAAGTTTGATAAAGCATTTTTCAATTTCATAAATGCTTCTTGTTCCACCCTTCCCCATCTAAATTCTACATCCTTTCTTAGTAGATTATTTATAGGTGAAGCTATCTGACTAAAATTTTCAATAAATTTTCTATAGTAATTCATCATTCCTAAAAATGATTGAATTTCTTTTACATTTTGTGGGGCTTTCAAACTTTCTATAACTTTTATTTTCTCTAAGTTTGGTTTCACACCATCTTCTCCGATTAAATGCCCAAGGTAACTCACTTCCTTTCTTAAAAACTCACTTTTGTCTGCTTGTAATTTAAGATTTGCTAATCTTAACTGTTTAAAAACATCTTCTAACCTCTCATTGTGTTCTTTTAAATCTTTTCCATACACGACTATATCGTCCATATAGACGAAACATTTTATTCCTTTTAACCCAGAAAGTACAATATCCATCATCCTTTGGAAAATACTTGGGGCATTTTTCAGCCCAAAAGGCATTCGAGTAAACTCAAAATGGCCTTGTGGTGTAGAAAAAGCTGTTTTTTCTACATCCTCACTTTGCACTTTAATTTGATGAAATCCTGCGTATAAATCTAATGTCGTAAAATATTTAGCTGTTCCAAGCTGGTCTAAAATGTCGGTTATGTTTGGAATGGGATAACTGTCTGCTATCGTTAACTCATTGAGTTTCCTATAGTCTATTACGATTCTCCATTTAGATTTTCCTGACGCATCAGTCTTTTTGGGAACCACCCAAACTGGAGAACTCCAAGGAGATTTTGAATGTTTAACCATTCCATTTTTAAACAATGTTTCTAACTGGCATTCTACTTCCTTTTCATGTATCTTCGGATACCTATATGACTTCGTGTAAATTGGTTTAACGTCTTCTTTCGTTCGAATTTTACATTCCATTATATTTGTACACGTTAAAGATTCTCCATCTACTACAAAAAGATCATTATATTTTGTAATTAGATCTCTTAATTTATTTTCCTCTTCTTTGTTCAAATGATTTAATCGTAACATACTTTGTACAATTTTCACTTTATCTTTTACATGGTATACAAATTTATTTTTCTGATTTTTCAGTTTTCTTTCACTATATGAATTATTCCCATCATATACATTGAAATCATTAAGACATGCTGTCTCTACACTTATATCATTTAAAATCTTTTTATCTGATATATTTAGAACACTTACTAAACATTTACCGTCTTTCACTGTACTAATGCAGTTTGGGACTATTATATTTTCGTTTTCAAATTTACTCACAACAACTGAAGTACCATCAGCTAATTTTTCTTTTAATTTCACCATTCTAAAAACTTCTTGCCTAGGCATAATATAACTGTCTTCATATTTGAATTTTAATTCATAACTTTCCTTCTCATTGTCTAAATATAACAAATTGCTTCCATAGTCTATTTTGCATTTCATTTCCCTAAGGAAATCTGCACCTATCAAACCATCGTAATCATAGATCACGTTATTTGGTATAACGTGGAATCCCCATCTATGATACCTTTTTTGTTCTGTCTCATTTCTTATAGAAAAACGCAAGTTAGTAGAACCTAATGTTTTTTGGGAAGCATTTCCCAAACCTATTAAATCTATTATTTCTTTATTATTAATTGTTTCTTTAACACACTTTAATTTTATTAAACTAATTGATGCTCCAGTATCGAGAAGCATTTTAAGCACTGTATCTTTATAATGTATATATATGTAAGGACTTTCTTCGTTGTTTAAAGAAAACGCTGCCTTACGAATGGCGTTTCTTACTGGGAAAAATTTTGCTTTCTATTTTTATTTTGTGTGTAACAATTCTTTGCAATATGTCCTGCTTTACCACATTTAAAGCATTTAAAATTTTCATAACTCTTCGACTGGTTTGTGAATGGTTTCTTTGAAAAACAATTTTTTTCTAAATGTCCAACTTTATTGCAATTATTGCATTTAGTTTGGCCAAAATTAATTTTTACCAAATTTTTATTTGTAAAGTCTTGTCTAGGAGTTCTAATTTGATTAGCTAATCGTGACTCTTCATGCTGTGCATAACGAGCCGCTTCAGCCAAAGTCGTTGGTCTACAATTATTTACATAATTTCCTAATTCTGATCTCAGACCATTAATAAAAATATTAAGAATTATTTTATTCTCTATATAATTGTGAATGACGTGTATATCTTTTGCATCTGCCTCTTTAAGATCCTCTTTTGCATCGGAGCCGAGTCTTCTCGACATCGTCTCCATATGCTGTTCGTATTGCCTAACTGTCCTATTCTCCTGTCTAGAATTTATTAATTCTCTATAAAGCCCTAATGTACTATTTGTATCTTTGTATAGTTTTTTTAATTGCTCCTTTAGCTGTAACCAATTCTCAATAACTTTATTTTCTAGAATTACTCTGGCATTACCAGTAATTTGGACCTTAATATACTTGAAAATGAAATCTTTTTGACTTGATGAGGCTAGGCTCATCGCGTCATCGCATCCGTTAAGGAAAGCGTATAATTCAGAGGAATCACTATTGAACTTCGGAATTAATTTTAATAATGTATTAATGTCCACAGTAGGGTTTGTACCTACTCTTGTGGTTTCGCCTACTTGTTCATTTGTTTCAGGCATTTTATTTTTTTTATTATTATTTATTTTTTTTTTTTTTAGAATGTATTTAACTTAACTTTGATTTATATCGTACAACACTTAAAACTTTTTTTTTTCGTAAATTATCAATACCTTTTTATAATAATAACAAAACTTAACTCACTTTATAATTAATATAATTGTTATACACATCACGCCGTTTGCCGCTGTTGTTCAATCCGGTACACCGACTCTGCTTTTCTTTTCAACCTTCAGCTTTCTTCTTCACTCTTCCAATTCGATTTATTTCCTCTGCTTTTCAATTATCAGTACACATGTACCTCACTGTATCGACAATACTTTTTTTATTTTATTTTACCGCTGCCACCAATTTTATATGTTATGCGTGAGCCGGGAAATGAAACATCTTCTTTTAATGCTAAATGGGGACTGACTCTTATTCGATTGAGATTATCTCAACCAAGCAACTCTCCTACAAGATTCCTTCATTTAATACAATCTGCATAGCAAGCATAATGTGGATACAGAATACTTGTATACAGACGATATTCGTTTTTGTTATTGTTACTTTTTTTGATGCATCAATGAAGACCAATGATTAGTTCTGATATATGTTTTTAAGATAACATTCTCAGTAATATAGGTTCATTGGTATTGTCGATCTATGCATGTCGTGAAACCACAGGCTATGCGGATGTTTACATTAACTATCCGATGTAGTTTTAAATATCTGTTTCAGCAGAAGTGGATAATTTATTGTTAAATAAATATCACTTCACGCAAAGTGGTAATTAGGCACTTTTTCTGAAAACAGATACCACGATCTTAGATCAACCAAACATTGAAATAAGAAAATAGCATCATCATAACAAACCCCTGAAACAAAGATAAAGCAACTAGTTACAGATATAGCTATTATACCAAACCAAGCTGTCTAAAGCTTTCACTAGAAGCTAGAAGTCCATAAATTACATATATCTGATTAAATGCAATTCTCCCTCAGCTTGAACGGGTTTATAAACTTATCGTGACTATCATTGTTGGAAACTTTTCCATTTCACCGTGATGCGAGTTATTGAATAGAGCTGCGTCGAGGAGCAAGTGCATGCTGCGCGTTGTTCTTGTTCTTGGAGCACGACCGACCCAATAGGTGTTCTGAGAAGCTTTTAAGGCTTCTCATAGCTGTGTGCTGGAGCAATGCAATTCTCACACACCATCATACATAAATATCAATGGAAATATTGGTGGTTGTAAACTTGATGTTATTTCAAAAGTTTGTTGTCTTTTTGCGACATCAAAGCTTAGAATGCAGCACAGCATGCACTTAGTTTGGTTTAAGGAAGGCTCGGATTGCCCGCGGAACTACGGTTTGTCTGCCGGACTTCAGAGACGTTAGAATTTGTTTTAGATTCGATTCTATATAATTTTAATCACGTTAATTAATTTATTTCTATAGTGCAAAATTAAGAGATTTCCTTGTTTTAAATTAAATCTAATATAATTATGTATATATAAAATGGATTTTTAAGCTTGGCCAACGCAATAAAAAAAAAATAAAAAACAGTTCAAGTTCGACACCCCCAACTGACACTAGCAACTAAAATCGACATTATTAAACATATATAGATTTGTTTAATTTCATTAAGCTTTCAGGCAAAAAAAGGGAAAAAAATACTTTTGACTTTTAGCTACGGCATTTGTAGCTGCATTTTAATTCTTATACGTTATTTCAACTAAAGTTAATTTATTTGTATTTTGAAGAAAAAAAAAAAACAAATACTATTCGTATTCCAGACGCTGTTTCTAATTATCTAATAGAAAGAATATAATATGTAATGTAAATATGAGCTATTTGATAATAATGAATTAGTGTGTGTTGGTTAAAGCGGTGCGAGGCGCGATTGCGAGTACACATATACTTGTGATTTTTTTTTTATTTTAATGTATACAATTAATCATTACATATTAAACTATAAATAAGTGGAAATGGAAAACAAATAATTACAACAACAACAACAAAAATAGAATCTAAAGAAAATTTTTAATTGTAAAACAAGTAGCTGGCTGTGGCATTTTGTATCAGCTTTTGTATGTGAACTTGAAGTGTGTTTGTATGACCTTTGACACATCATCATAGTAAGTGATATTATATGCCAACACACTTCAATGCGGTATGGTTGATTTAATTCGAAGATGAATACCTACACTGAGTTAAGCATTGGATCTTGGTATTTGTTTATATTTTTTTTTCATTTAACGTGGCATTTTTTGAATGGAATCTGTAATTTTTATCATCCTTATACTCTTGTTCAGATTTTAATCAAATCTAATACTACAGTAAACAGGCAACTGTATAAAGGAAGTTTATAATATGTATTTGTATATTTTTTTTTAGTTCCCGGCCACGCTCCATTTTTTGTTGAGCTAGAGACTGAACTGATGAACGAATTCGGTTCAAATTTTAAATAGAATATTTTAAAGAATTTTTTTTTTTATTTTCCATACAGAAAACTTGAAATTATATAAACTTATGTAAGCTCATCTTAAACCAGTATTTAACTTACATATGTACATATGTCAAACAGTTGCCATTAATTTAAAATTTCTTTCACAAATGCTCTTATTATATCGCCTGAATATTGTTTGTTATCGATTAAGGCTAAAAGCCCGATATTCCAAAGGTTTTACACTTTGATCAATGCTTAGAAATTGATGACTATTTTTTTTAATATCGGAAGAGTTAAATATGGGAGTAGTAAAATTTTCTTAGTTAAAAGCATTTGGAAGCAAGGCGTGGGATATACTGAATCTGCTGTTTCCCAATATTGTTGATGGAACATGGACAAAAATGTTAAAATATGTTTTGAAAACTATCAAACACTTCTTCTCAAATAGTATACGAATACAACTGAAAGTACATACCTACATATATAAAATTACCTAAAATTTTAGTTAGTTTTTTTATTGGTCTTAAAGCTTTTAGGGGTGCTCAATCCGAATCTGATGTTTCCCAACAAAATTTCGTGACACATCATGGTAAGAACTGCAGAAAAAAATACTTCAAAGAATGATTTTTTTTCAGTTTTTGGCTTTTTTTGTCACGTTATTTTAAATTTTGTTTTTTTTTTTTTCATTGCAAGCTATTTTTATAAAATTCACCATGGCACCAATTTTAAGTCTGATTTCAAGTATTAATTTTATCACTGTTGACCAATTTTCTAAAATGGGACCAGGGTCCATACAGGGTCCGACTATTTCCCGACAAAGAGACTAACTCGAGACAGACCATTACATAATTATAATAGTTAAGGGGTAGAAATATTTGTTTAAAAAAACAGCGCCGATTAAGATGTCTGACCACGTTTGTATATATAAACTATAGTACTCTCATGGTGGAAGTCGAATGGGGCGACATCTTAAGTATGCTGGCAACCCTTACTCTTTTTTTTTTGCGGAGAGCTTATGGAGGTTTTAATCGATATTTATTGATATTTTTTGGATGCAATAATCCAAAAAATAGTCTCCTCTTGCCCCTACCACCAATTTCCGGCGCTTAAAGACTCCCAAAATCGAATTTTACACCTCACATTTTGCAGCGCCACCACAACAACCCTAAAAAAAATCGCCATGATAGTACTATAGTTTTCATATACAAAGCTGACCACACCATTAACTCAAAACATTAAGCGCTTTAAGTAGTTAAAATAGGTCTCAAGTCAAAACTATAGGAACAGTTTAAACTGGTTTGGAAATAATGATTCGCAATACCCTGACTTGCCTTAATCCATACCCATGCTATTTAAGAAAAGATTTTAAACCTTAATTTTTGAATCGAATTTTACTACTATAGGCAACACATCATACTTAACCTAGCCTAGTACATTGATATGCATATCTATATAAATTTGAATCAAAATTTTAAAACAAAACGTACTACTTTGTTGTCGTTATTGACCTATCAATTTCTAGAAAAATACAAAAGTTAAAAAAATAATAACAATAAACCAAATCCCAGGTATGCTATATTATTATACAATTAACCAAAGCCAACCATGTGTCGCATGTTTTCATTTACGGAAATTTAATCCGTTCGCATTTGTTAAATATTTTGCGGTCAAAGAACGACTTACCGCTGAAAGTAATACCCGCTTTCAATCACCCACCGGTTCGGCGCGCAGCGCGATAAACTTCTTACCTTCAAAGCGCACAATAACACCCGTTGTCGTCTCGCCAGCCACGCCTTACCTGCATCGTTCGGGGTAAAGGTAAGCCAAGTTTATGCAAACGGGTTGTAGTAGGTAATGGGGTTGAAGAAAAGCTTCAAGGTGACTACTATTTATAATATTATTTAATTTTTATTTTTTTCCCGCTCCCACCCGCAACAAAATAAACCAACAAGAGGCATGTTCTCTCACTGACTTGTACGTGTACAATGTATATTACCTCTTTAAGTCCCGTGCGCTGAACTATTCTCTGTATATGAATGCATGCATGCAGTAGCCAGCACACCACACTAAGAAAAAATCTACGTAAGCCGCACTGCAACTGCAAATATTATGCAATTTGCTGCAAAGTTGTCGTTTATATTATTACTTCAGATAATGTAATTAAATTTTTCGTCTGTGTGTGACAGAGTGTATCGATGTGTGCTTTCAAGTCAAGTTCAATGGCGAAAAAAAAAATAGTAACGGCAACCATGCTTTACCCATACATATAGGTATATTAAGAGGTTCATATATGCACACAATCTAAGTACAGCGAAATAACTATTAGAGAAAAGTAGTACAATTTTTTGTATTGGTCTATCGGCTTTTTTTCTATTGGTACGTGGCGAGCTTTTGTTGAATAGCGTCACTGTCAACATTACATTATTTCACATCCATAAGTTTACAGATTGATTGTATACCAATTAAATTATATTGTAATGATTTATAGATACATTTTGAAAATGTACGTTTATTGGAAATAATTGGATGATATTTGCGAATAGAGATCATGAGAATAAACCTTTTGATGCATCACAGATTCACAGAGGACACACATTCATCTCGAAAATATAAATGTCAACAAATCCGCATTTGTCCTTTGTAGATTTTCTGCTGTTTTGAATTTTAATTAGAGATTGCGAATCTCTGTGTGATGATGGATGGTTTCCCGACGATGCGATGACGATGATGGTTTAATCTGAATCCTTTCTCTATATATTTCATTCTTGGTATATCTATTTATATGAGTGGGCAGCGTTGGACACCTCCTTTGGTTAAATTTAGCAGAATATACCTCTGGGAAATTATAAGCTTGTTAAAATTGGTTAAGCTCAGCAGGTGTACACTATACTGAAAAGAGAGAGGAAGAGAGATAGAGTGGTAGGGAAATGAAACAAGTATCAAATAACAGGCAGCCGGTAATCGGTTTATTTTGTATTTGATTAATAAGCGAATGCATTTAATGGTCAACATAAATCCTTTAAATTTTTTTTTTTGCCTTTAAACACATTAATTAAATGGCAATTAAAAATACATCTCTTGCTAATTGGGCATTTTCAAAGAAGATTATTGATGAGAGACTTATTCAATGTAAAAAAAATATAGTCAGCTAATCACGGCCTAAATTGATTCCTTTTGTTTACTTGTATGGTCATTTAATTATTGTTTAGGTATTATCTGCTTTAAAAAATTAAAAGAGTTTAATAATGATGTCGCTTCATTATTTTTATGTTTGTTTTTCAATAGCTGTCATATTTATCATAATGTAAAAATTATAGCGAAAAAAAAGCTTTATGGTTTAGGCGGTATGAATTCGTTTTAGAAGTTTAAACATTTCTACAGAAATTCAACAAATTGATAATTAAGTTAACAATTATAAAATAATGATAATGGTGACTTGGATGTGACTTTGAAAAATGTTATCTATTTCCAATTATATATGTAAATACTATACATATACCGATTCGAGTCAGAAAGCACCAAAGAATCATTTTTCAGAAAGTGCCGTTTTCTTGACAAACATTTTGTTGCACTAAAAATGGATTATTTTAATTTAAAAAAACCTATAATAAAAAAATTTAAGCACAGATTTGAAAATTTCAATAATTGTAAACAATAATCCTACAAGTTCTTTTTAAAATTTGGAGAGCTGAAAGAGGGTTATTTTTATAAAAGTGTTCACGGTGAGTAACTACGTCTTTAGGAATTGTACTTGCCGGCCAGGGCTCCTAGACATAGCTACAAAACCTCTTCAGAGCCATTGTTTACCTCATATTCCCCATTGGCCAGTGGTCTTCTGCCACACCTGAATGTAAAAGCCTTAAGCAAAAAATGGCTGGCCGTAGAAACTAAATGATCGTCTAAAAATATTATAACTGTTTCGATTTCCATTATTCAATGGCCTGAACTCAAAATACCTCGAAATTGCACCGTAATCCAAAAATATAATTATTACTATCTGCGGACTATCAGATTTTTGAGGCTTAATATAATTTTAATTCTGATTTCAAAGTATGTTAGGGATGGATTTTGGCGTAAAAAAAAGATATAATTTAAAATAAAATTTTAAGAAGAGTTAATTGCTAAGTCACCTCAATAGAAAATATATTTTTTTTCTTGTCTCGGTTCACCCTTCACGCTCTAGCCTTTCTTCACATCTCTTGCAAATTAACCTGTATATATTTTATTTGATAATTTAATTTTGTTTAACCGTGATTGTCGTATACCTACTTAAAACAAACACTGTTTTAATTTTGCTTTGGAGAATTAATTGATCTACAATCTTTGACTTCACTACTTTTCGAACCGATTATTTAACTTTCTGAATCCTGAAGGTAACATATAGGTTCGAGAGATATGGAATTTGATATTTTAAAAATGTCGTCATGCTATGGGCAGTTTAAAATTAAATCCGGAATATCATGTTAAAACTGCCGTGAACTGTGACCCGAACTTAAGGGATGGAAGCCTCCAATTACACTAGCTTACAAAATTTTGGTGATGCAACCTTAAAAAAAAAATTACTTATTTGGGGTCGCTGAAAACGAAAATTACATTAATCTGATCTTTTTAATTAACATATACTTAATATTTTTGGAAAGATAACACTTTCTGCTTTCCAACGGTATTCTGTTTGTTATAATCGGATGCGAATTCAATAATTTTTTCGACCTTTTTTGGAAATTTATCCTTTTCAATTGAACCACGGGGATAGACAAAAAATATAAAACATATTTTTTTGGGCTCAAATATAATATATGTTTATGAAAAAGAGGACTTACAAAGGAAAACAAAAATCGAAAACTTGTCATTCTATTGAATGAATATTTGAATATTTACTTTTGTTATCTTTATAAGAACCAGCTTTAGCTTATGTAATCAAAACATCATTAAAAATTGAATTCTCCAAAATGACTGCTGGCTTTTTAGACTATTTTGTTTAAAAAAAAAGTTACAATTGATATCTTTAAGGGCTCTTTTGATTTTTTATTCTCATAATTGCAACAAAAAATACCCTTTTTCCTTAGATATTTTAATGGATTCATCTGATTTTTGAATTTAATCACAAATAAACAATTGATGCCAACTTACTTCAAGGCATGATTAATTTTAATTAATTGAATTTCTTAAAAAGCTTAATTTGCATATCATTTTACAAAGAGTTGATTAAATTTTAATAAGCCATCAGGAATGCATTTCAAAAAGGGTGTGTTTTTGTAATAGCAGAATATACACATCAATAAGTCAATTGTTTTGACAGTTAATAAGCTTTTGCCCTTCATTAATTTCTACTATTATGTAGTTTTCGAGTCATTTCTAAAAACTTTCCTGACCCATATTTAACAGTTCACACCAAAAAAAATGTGAGTTCACCTTTACTTTTCATGCAGGCAAAGGCGCCCGGAGGGTGGGACAAGGGGGTCAGTTGCCCCTCTGACTCTGAAAAATACTACGTTTCCAAAGTCTCTTGACTTTTTAATTATTGGATTCCATGTTTGGCCCCATCTTGGAAAAATTTCCTTGGTTTGCCCTTCTTCTTGTGTTTTTATTGGATAATTTAAAGCACTAAAAATTATTCATAAAATAAAATTTCTTTTTTTAATTTAAAAAAAAAAAAAAAACTAAAATAGTTTTGAAAATTATAGGTACATAAGTTGGTAGAAGTATAGAACTTTGAGCATATAAGTCGATTCTTGAGAAGCACCGTCTATAGAAATATTTAAACTCACTAATATTCAATAAGATCAAAATGATTTTCTTTTTATTATTTTTTCCTACTCACCAAAAATATAGACAAAAATTTAAACCTCCTTAAATACATCTTTCCATTATTAGACTGTTATAAGAAACATGAAGTTTTCTTTAAATCGTTCACAGCAGGTATTATAAATATTTGTCAACCCTTTAATGAATGAATGATTGTTATGCTATTTTTTCTTTATCCATCTAGCTAACATTTGACATTACCAAGAATATATCAAATAAATGAAACCAACCAAATGCGTCATTATTTCAAAAGTGTTTATAAATTTTCCACAACTTTTCGCAGACTTCGAAGATGTTATTTTCTTTTTCGAGTAAAAAAAAAACTCTCTCAAAGGTATATTATTACGAAGAGACTTCAATGACTTCCTGAGAACAATCAAGAAATCCAAAGCCCACTGCTGATGTAGCTTTGACTAAAAAGAAACATACCTTTCGCAACTTTCTTTGCCATGGCATGGGCCATGCTCTGAACTGTTTTCTTCAGACCTTATTGTTCTTGTTCTACCCCTTAATTTTTGCATCAGGTTAACTTTTAAGAAGTTCTGTGTGTAACTAAAATAATTATTGAAGAAGCCGTAAGACCTAACGCTACTCTTGCAATCAAAAATACTACATCTTCAATTCAAGTTGGCAACAAGTCATTCGAAATATTTTTCTAGACACTTTTGGTGTCATATTGTTTTAATATTCAAATAAAAAAAAAAAACAAACAGAATCAGTTGTAGTTTTTGGAAAGACATTTAATTTTTGATAGGCTGATAACTGCAATGAACATTACACAAACATGAATAATTTTAGCCCTATTTAAAAAAAAAAAACACTCCATATATATGTACATAATGTTTGTGTATATGATTAGTTTTTAAGTGTAGGGGTGGTACCGAATATCAGGAAGGCACTCCATCTGCTGATATGAAAAGCCTGGGCTTCATATAAGATCCTGCGCATCACCAAATGTCCGTTACGTAATTGGTTGAACACAAAATAAATAGAAAAATCCTTGTTCACCCTAGAGTAAGGCAAACAGGAAACATGCCACAGGTAGTAGATTTCTTTTGTTGAATGTTCATGTATCTATTTCGAGACTCGAAGTTGTTGAGTTGAGTCAATGATTTGTATACAATCGAGATTCGAGAGTGCACTTGTTGCTTTTTTGAAAGCACAATCTCAGCCACACCAATACATACACATACCACATCCTATCAATGATTACACATTGAATCGAAAGGATACATTAAATTGAAGACAGTAATTCTGAAATCAATCTGAATAAAGACATTCGGCATTTGGATTTCGGTGTGTTAACGGCGGAGTTGGGTTACGGTATCGAAGTGTCGTTTTCAAAATAAAATTGAATAGAAAAAAAAAATTATTAAAATAAAAAATAAAAATTAATAAAAATATCATTGTGAATAATTATTCCAGGTGCAGAATGTGTGTTCAAAATTATTGCATATTGTTTAATGTTGACGCAACCTGATTATTTTAAAAAATTAAAAAAAAAAAGAAAATTGATAAAAAGTATTAAAAATTTAATTTGAAAAAAAGTGTGAAAAGAAAAGTTCAAACACAAGTTTCAAGAAAAAATTTAAAAAAATCTTTCTCAAAATTTGGAAGTAGCAAAAGCTGTTATCAAACATCATGGAAGATGAAAACGACGATAAGGATGACACGAAAAGGTAAGTTTTGAACAAATCTTCTCAAATTATAAAGATTCCCAGACTTACTAATTCAATGGAATTTAATAGAAGAACATACTGGACTATAATTATTTGCTGAAAATAATTGATTGATTTTATTTTGTGGCATTGTGGTTTCCTTCTAGTCAATGTTCCCGTATTATATTTCGTCTAGAGTTGATTCTTTCAATTAACTTTGGTGTGTTTTTTTTTTAAATAATTATTAGGTGCTTTGGAAGATTACGTGAAGGAAAGCGTTGTGAATAGCCCAAGGTGGACTTTCTTTTTGGATTGATAAACAAACATTTGATACATTTCTTGGGATTTTGTTCTCCAAGTTGTGTGCATTAGATAATTCATTGTTTTTCGCACCCGGAATTACAAGTTTCATTTCGTATGCCGAATATTTTTCAATTTGTTGCATTAACCATACATACAGCGTATAGAGTAACTTATTAATAAATTGATAAATGTAATGAGGTATATTCATTATTCACTGTATTTTACTAAGCTCAGATCTTACTAAAATCGAGCTCATACCAATTCGATCAAAGGATAGGTACAACTACTTTACTTGCCCAAATTACGTTCTGTATTTATCCAAAAAAAAAAAGAAGTTACCTCTAATCATACAGTTGCGTTGGTATAAACTCGAACTAAGTAAGGCCTGAGCTTAGGAAACGCCTGTGAATACCTCATTTTCTTTACTAAGCTTTCTTTACAGATATTTGCAAATTGAAGTTTTCTTATTGAAAAAACGTGTTTGCATAAGGCAACAAAAAAAAATACTTATTAAATAAAATGCAATTCGTCTCGAAATATATAAAACCCAAAGGACTTTATGACAAGATATTTAAATATTATTGGAAGAGTGCTGCACCTTAACTTTGATTATTATTGCTAGGTTTTAGGCGTTCACTAGCCCATAACTTTCTTTAAACTGATCGGTTTGAACTTAAATACTTCATTTAGGGTACCTTCTTTATTTTGTTCGTTGTATTTTGGGTTCTGTATAGAATTAAGGTCTTTTGCTTACAAAATCACAACCATATTTTTTTTAGTTTTTGGTTAACTAACAAAACGTAGTTTTCTAAATGGTTTTGTTTCATAAATATTATGAGAAAAACTTCTGTACTTTTTCATCAATTCAAATTAAAATTGGTTTTGATTTAAAACTGGCCACACACAATTAAGCCAAATGGCTTCCCGAGCCGCGTTGCATCATTTGATTTGCTTAAATGTACATAAGCATACGCACGCATTTTGAACATCTAAGTGGTTTTCAAAGTATCAGCTTTTTTTAACAAAAACCGTTTTATTTACGCAATCTAAACAAATATCTGATTATTAATATGTATGCAAAAAAAACGTTTTTCAGTGTTTTCACTCCACAACGATTTTACTTAGACATTTTCCGATAGATATCTAAATTTTTTATGGTTTCGGAAAGAGACACGCCAGTTCTTTTAAAAAATTAATTTTCATCATGCTTACAAATCGTATGCTGATTTGATTATCTCCCTATTGTCTTGATATCGAATCGACACGAGAAACGAGAATTGAAAAGTCCTAGGCATCCGAGTCGAGACAGATACAAGACCGTTATCTTACATCTGCACTTACCGAAAGTATCGATGGTATTTCGATCGCGTCCCTATTTCATTTTCAAAATAAAATAAGGCCGCGCGATCTAATACCTATTAGCAAACGCGGGCTTATTTTATTTTCAAAATCAAATGAAGCCGAATTTGAAAAATGAAATGAGGCTGCGGCAAAGTTGATGAGATGTTTTGTATTCTTTTCATATTGACTACCTACCTATGGACATAAAGATGCTTAGCATTACAACAACAATAATCAATTTTCGTTGAGAAAATGTTGTTTTATTGAGTGGCGGCTTAGTTGAAGTTATTGACAGTAAAAATATTTCACGCCCATATCACTTTTGTTTGATCTAGTAATATGTCGCCTGAGAATTGTTTTGTTCCATACTCAAAAACAAGAAAAACTAAATTAAAAGTACCTACTCGACTCGCAAACTAAAGGATTTTTTTTAATTTATTTTTTTTTTATTGAAGTATACATTGTTGGTACATTGATAATTTTCGCCATCAGTATTCATTAACAGAAGTAACTAATTCTGAACTTTGTAAATATTTTCCATAATATCTATCCACGGAACAAAAGAATTCTCACCACAAAATTATATGGTAAATTACGTTTTTTTATGTTTTTTTTTTTGCAGCAGAAATTTTACATCAGAGTCGACGGAAATTTGTTAAGGAAACAAGATCAGAAATTAAAAAAAAATCAGAACATTTATACATTACATATGTATATAAAAATGTAGATAATATAAAACCAAATTCAAGCTGATTTGATTGAAAAACAAAATTCAAGACAAAGTTTAGAGTGCGAAATCGAAAAGGTATTTACACTTACTTTCAGATAAAAATGGAAATAAAACTTGCGGGTGCGGGTCGTATTTCTTTTATACTAAGAAATAACGCCCAATAAATAACGGGACACCGCACATATTTCGTATAATACCTCCATTCTGTTGCGTTTTGATTGGGAAACCTTCATTTTCTTTTGTATGAAAACCTGAGATAGAATCTTGAAAATTGTAGAAACTTATTGTAGAATTATTATTCCCTGCATTTTTCGCTTGTGCTAAAATCTTCAAACTGTAACTGCTCTTTTATTTAAGCATGATCAGTGAGAAATTTTTGCATGATTGTGTACCTATATTTATCATTTGTTGGGGTATTTTAATAACCTGGTGGAGAACCAGGGTCTGATGGACTTACAAGATTTTCAACAATAGATTTGTTGGACACGTGGTGGAGTGTATGACCACAAGCCCGAAAAGTCTTCTAGTCCAACCCTGGTGTACCCAGCAGTGGAAGACCTCCCAACAGATGGTGCACACAACTTACCAACCTCAACTTGAGGCAGCTACCTAGGGATACAACTGACTGGATAGGCTTGTTATTTGAGGTCTTAGGCTGTAAGCGTTAGCATTGTTAGTAGCAATTAATGTGTGAGTGTTATCGATTAACGCCTTATCCAAACGCCTAATATTATTAGCACTGTATTCTTGATAAGCGATACTCTTGGAAATTTTTTTCAATTTCCCGTAAGAGGTAGCTGTGTGAGAACAAACAAAAAATTCCTGTAAATTTGCCACTTGTTGAAGTTAACCTTCAAATCTTTGACGTAACAGTCCAACGCAAAAACTACCACGACACAGTGTCCTATAATGTGTACATCGGTAAAACAACAGTACACATACCTCATTATGTTTCTATCTAGTTATTCTAAATTTTAATTGCTACAAGTAATTAAAACTACATTTTATACGATCTGACATTGAATTGAGGGGTAACATTATATCTAAATATTTTTTGATCGAAATTACCACGAAATGGTAAATTAATGTTGAGTTGCACCTTTATTTAACTGATTTTTAAATTTTTAAATTACATTTGAGTATGAATCAAATAATGTCATTTTAAAGACTAGTATACAATTTTTTTGGGGAAAAAATGAATGTTGTGAGAAAAAAATATGAAATACATTTAAATTTTGTTCGTTGAGGAATAGTAAAGGTAGGTACTAGGCTTATGACTAAAAATCCTGTTAAATTTTTAAAAGATTTTGGCATTTCCTTGGAATAAAAAAATTAGTATAAATGTGGAAATCCTTGTATCCTTCGAAATTTTCAATTTATATGTTTTGCAAAAACAGCAGGCCGAAATATAAATAATTCTAGAAATATTTGAGCCTGCCATAAGACTATAAAAAATTTACATCAAACTTCCATTCATAAAAAAATAAAATTGTTGGTATGTACCTGGTTCTAAATATAGTACTAGAATAAAAATCGAATTTTGTAAGTTAACTTCGTAGAAATCGTATTTTTTTATAACTAAATGTCTGCCAACCAACTTCTTTCGGCAAAAACGTTTATTTAAAAAACACGTTTCCTATTACATGACCTTTCACTGTTCAAAAATATAAATAAATGTACTCAGAATATATTTTCTTTGGAAACCTTTCACATGAACTCAACTTTAAAAATATACATACATATATGCCTACGCACCAGTGACTAACAGAACACCCATACACAAATACAATACAAAAAATAAGATTTTTAATTTCCTGTGTACATATGTAAATACCTACATGTTCATATGTATATGTTTTTCCGCATATGAAAAAACGTAGGTCGTGACGGATGTGGTGGTGGTTTTAGCTTGTGGGAATGTTCAAAAAACCGTAAAAATATAAATGTTTGAATATTCTAAAGGTAAATAAAATAATACAACATGTGCTGTCAAATATAGTATTCCACGCCAGACTGAACTCTAAATATCTGTAAATAGTCCATACAGACGTCTTATTCAGAGGAATTCTTCTTTGCAAAAATCTGCTAATGACAGTTTTAAATAAAATACTAGAGATTCAGCGCATAGATACAAAAGGATGAATGAAGACTTTCTGCCGGCTTACGTTCGGGGAAAAACTCCAGGTATCACCAGAGGGTTGAAATGTGACAAGGACTATAGCAATTGCTAGTTGCGAATATAATGCAATAATTAAAAAGTGAAACTCTAACCAACCCATCACCATCATCAACATCATCACTGATGTACAATATTGAATCAGAATCAGTTATTGTATATAATATAGTCCTTTAGAAGAATAAATCGCACAACAATAGATGCTCGGATGAATTCAGACTTCTGGATTTAGTATTCTTACAGTGTGGTAGGCGGGGGTATCTCGTATAGTATATCTAATCTATATTTGCTAGAAAGGTCGACCGGTAAAAATAAACTTATTGTAGTGATGTCCTTCCCAATTTATAAGCATCTAAACAGAATTTTGTGCACCTGAGATTTGGTGATATTCCAATTTTAACAATAAAATTGAATAATCATTGAGAACTTTCTTGGAAAATGTATCCATCTAGTTTTTTTTAAGGGTTGTTGAATCGTTCCGAATGGCTACAGGTGGAATAATGGAAATGATCTTGGGGTTACAACAATTGAAAGCATTTCTCAAAAAAAAAAAAAAACATTAAATCAGTCGCTCCTATACTTTAAATTAATAAAACAGAGCCTTTTAAATAACGAAATTGTGTTGAACACTTGTGAATGAAGAGTGTGTGTTATACTTTCAAGTTCAGGTAATATAAAAGGAATAAGAAAAGCGTGCCATATTGAATTTTTCTTGCTATTGTGTCTTGAGAAAATTCCCTTCGCAAAAATGCTAAGGTTATGCCTATCTTTCTCCCTATTCCTCTGTGGAGGAAGGATTTTTTTTTTGAGAATTACAAGAGTATTTTTTTCGGAACTAACTGGCTTAGAATTTTGTTCATTGGCATTTTTTTTGTGTTGAGTTAGTGTTGAAAATGTATATGTAATTATATTTTTTTTTTCTAGAATTTATCGGTGAGACCTAGAATTTTTTTATTTGTATGTATATTTATTTGTTTTTATTTAAAAAAATGGCCTGGCTTGTTTCGCGGGATCCAAGGATGTTAACTCTCTTCTGGGCAGCACTGAACCTATCACACAACCATTCACTTGTTTTCAAATCCAACATTGATTCAAAATTTCAAAGCAATCGGTGAAGAACTGTATAGATAAGTACGAAAAAAAATTATGAAAATATTTCTAACTTTTACAAATTTTGATGAAAAATTCTAAGTTTAACCGGTAAATTCTAGAATTTCTCCATTTCGGGAATTTATATTAATGTTTATGCAACATTTAGAAACCTAAGCAGTGTGATTTCCTGTTTGTGGGGTAGTTTTTATTTTTATTTATTATGTACTTTTGTCAAATGTTTTTTTCTATCAAAAAGCATGATTTGCCCTATCCTAGCACTGAACCAGAAACAATTCATATGTATTTGGCACATATAAGCTATAGTCTGGAATTATTACCAGAAAATCGAAGGCAAAAATAGTACGTTCTTATGAATAGTAAAAATGTACACTAGATAAAAGTAATACTCTCAGGACGCTTCATACAAGTACGTTTTTATTCTTTATGACACGCCCCTTGAATAGACCGAACAGTTTATTCACATTGGAAGTGATGATGAGTCGTCAAAGTAACTAAGAGAACAACTTTTAGCGAAACCTCAATGAAATCTTGTTCGTTCCACTAATTTGAAATCCTATCTGCCCAAAACTCGCATTTCATGCTAGAGGGAACATAGTATAAATTTCATTTTGCGTAAAAATCAAAAAAAAAAATTATTTATATTGGCGCTTGTTTTGGCGACTATGTAAACATACCCTAAGCGGACTAATTGAGTTGTGTGACCGTAGCAATATATCCAAACAGTGAATTAACTTTACAATAAAATACAGCTATCTATAAGATGCCTTGCAACCAACTAGTCAAATTATAGTCTAAGATGCCGCCATGGAATAAGCTTTTCTTATAGATTAACTTGTCTCATCAAAATATTGGTGTGCTCAAGTCATAGGTTCTTAGTGCGTCATAACCTTTTTCCCTCAAAATTCAAGGTCATTATTGTTTTTATAACTCCAAATGTTAACATTATAATAATAAAGCTTTATAATATTTTTTTTTCTAGAAAGTCCAGAAATCTCAGTGAGAAAAAACGTCGTGATCAGTTTAACATGTTGGTTAACGATTTAAGTGGCTTGATATCGTCCACATCTAGGAAAATGGACAAATCAACAGTACTCAAGTCCACGATTGCATTTCTTAAACATCACAATGGTATTATAAAAACCTTAATTCTAAAACATTCAATCTAATAATTATTATTATTTTTCTATTATTTACAGAGGTAACTGATAAATCAAAAATTCATGAAATACCTGAAGACTGGAAACCTTCATTTCTTTCCAATGATGAATTTTCTCATCTCATGCTTGAAGCTCTCGATGGATTCATAATAATATTTTCCAGCAATGGCTCAATACATCATGTATCGGAAAATGTAACATCCCTCCTAGGATACCTACCGGTAAGCTAAGAAAAATGTTACCTTATTTGTTATCTGTCTTTCACCAATTTCCCATATTATTTTTTTTTTTAAAGTCCTTTAAAAATTTCAAACATTATCTTTTGCATACCTACATACATTACATATGTATATGTACTCTATCTTGCCTTTTGATAAAAATTTAATTTAAATCAGCCATTATTGAATCAGAGCGATGAACTAAATTTCAGAGCGATCTATTGAATATGACAATCTTTGATTTAGCATATGAAGTTGATCATGAGAAACTATACAACATCTTTCTGAATCCAGCATTAGTAAACGATGCGCCGAAATCCGAAGTACCATCACCCGACAATCAAATAAATGTTTTTGTTCATCTTAAACGGGGAGCATTGGATAAAGTCGATACAACGGCGTATGAGCTGGTGAAACTTGTTGGATGCATAAGTAAGCTTGAAAATATTAAATTTTTGTTTAGTTCCAAAATAAACACTCCATATGTTTTTCAGAAAAATATACAAAAGTAGAGAGTGCAACGACAAATACTCATTCTATGTCGTCCTTTTCAACAGAGAACTTTGATAAAGGTCTCACATTTGTTGGAACTGGACGAGTACAAATGCCTCAATTGATTCGGGAAATGTCCGCAATAGATCCGTCCAAAGATGAATTCACATCAAAGCATAGTATGGAATGGAAATTTATATTTCTTGATCAACGAGCCCCGCCAATTATTGGTTATATGCCATTCGAAGTACTAGGCACTTCTGGCTATGATTATTACCATTTTGATGATCTGGACAATATTATAAGTTGCCACGAAGAATGTAAGTTAGATTACGGCGCCGCAGTTATCGTGTAATTTAAAGTAATTTTTTTTTAATTTTCAGTAATGCAAAAGGGTGAAGGTAAATCATGTTACTATCGTTTTCTAACCAAAGGTCAGCAATGGATTTGGTTGCAAAGTGACTTCTACATTTCATATCACAATGTGACCTCAAAGCCTGATTATGTTGTTTGTACGCACAAGGTGATCAGTTATGCTGATGTGATTAAACAAAATAAACTCAATAGCAGCAATAGCAATAAAACCGCAACTAAATCGGCTTCAGCGACGGTAACGCTTAAAGATCTCGAGAGTGCAGCGGCAGTTGGTGAAAGTGGTAGCTTAAGTGGGGTGGCTGCAATGGATGTTAGTGCAATCGAAAAAATATCCGCGCAAACAGCCCCCAAGTCACCGGAAATAGACTCAAGTATAGTGTGGCCACAAAGAGCAGCAAAACTTGCAAATTATGGAACTATGACTTCGGCGGCAGGTTTGTCAAGCAGTGCCAAACGAAAACGTTTTTCGCAAACCAGAGGCAATGGATCAGATTATAACTCAGATTCATCGTCGAGCAGGCACTCTTTACTGACCCACCTAAGCTCGGTAAGCTATGAGCATATATTGAATCAAATAACAATCTTTATGCCAATTATTTATTTATTTTTCCAGCAAGCGAAATCGAGGAATAACTTATCATCCCAGTTACATCAAGTCCAGCACCATCAGCAACAGCACCACCACCACCAGCATCAGCAGCAAGAACATCATAATATGTCAAACCATCAGCAGCTATCCCACCTTCCAAATCAAATGCAACAACAGCAAATGCAGTTTCTTCCCCATAATAAGCTTTCAAAAATGCCTCAACAGACAATTGGTCTACAACTAGTTTCAAGCCCGCCTACTCAATTTACCCAGCCTTCCTATCCCATCCGGAATACTCAGCTAATGGCACACACCTTTCTCGAGCCACACCAGTATCTAGTGCAGCCGGTGATAGCACCGTTTCCCATGACACCAGTGCTGCCGCCCATGAATGTGAGTAATATAACCAATTTTAACTGAAACAATATGAGCTCCAGATTTGTTTTCAGAATTCTTCCGATATGCTTCCTAGCGTTATGATGACGCCAACCCAAACTCAAATCCAAGACCAGCTTCAGAGAAAACACGATGAACTGCAGAAGATGATATTGCAGCAACAAGATGAGCTTCGTAGAGTATCTGAACAGCTTTTAATGGCTCGCTATACCATAATTCCAACTTACAACAATCCCAATCAGAATAGGCATTTTCAATTGGGTGCCAATTCTATGGACCATCCACAACAACAACAGCAGCCACAATTTGTGAACTACAATTATGGAATGAATGATCAAATGCAGCAAAGCACTCACCAAGATACCTCGTCGATGCACCAACAACAACAACAACAGACGCATTCGCAGTCGCAGTCGCAGCCGCAGAACCAACTGCAAACAAATCCATCTATGCAGCAACAAATGATAACGAGAAATCCACCTGTACCTGATTTGGAGGAATTTGGCCATGAGGACATTGATGCCTTCCTCAACGCCGAAGCACTCCAACCAACGCTCGTCCTGCCATCACCGTCTCCAACCGCAATGAACTCTCAGCAACAGTTGCAACCTCATCAGCAGTTGCAAACTCATCAACAGCCACCTGTTATGTCCATGAATCCGCATAATCTTGGTGTGCAGCAAGATGATAATCTACTATCTTACATGCAAATGCAAACGGACCAAACAGTAACATCAAACCTGCAATTTCAAATGGGCATCACTGACGATGTCTCTGAAAGTCAAGACACGGCCGGCGGCGGCGGGCGGAATCACTTCAACCCCTACCAAACACAAAGCAATCAGTTGCCAAATGATTTAGAGATCCTGCCATATCAGATGTCTTCACAGGAAACATCGCAGATTCTCTTTAATTCACCTCACACGCCTGGACAGAGTCAATAGGGGTGGCATTAGGCAGATTGCGTTTCGGTTCCACCCTTCGTAATCTGATACCCAAAACACATTCACAGTGCTAATGTTAAGGTATTATGTATTAATTATAAATATTAGGTATAAATAAATTAATTACAAAAAGTTAATTATAAGATTGTAAATAAATATGAAGTGCTATGTACAATGTGGAGAGTGTTAAAGAAAATTGTAAGTGTTGATTTGTGTATGTACATAAGTATAGTTTAGTAATGTATAATAATTAGGAATATTTTTTATATTGAAAATAAAATCAAACAAATAGAAAAAATATATGAAAAATAATGCAAATTTAAATTGATATTGAGATTTCAGTTTAAAAAGATTTCAGATGCTTGTGGTGTGGTGAGTATATTTAACTTTTTAATTAGAATATATTATTTAAAGTTTGCAACATTTTTTGTGTTTGGCAACGCCAGGTAAATTTCTTTTGCACGCTGGGGCTTATAAGTTAATAATGTCTTTTATGCACAATCCTTTACGGTCAATTTAAATTGAAATAGATTAAATTACAGCAAACACATACATATGTTACATGTGTCATACTGTGGCGTATACGCACTTTTATTATTGTGATACATTTAAAACAAATTCCTCCATTTTTATATTTTTGTAACGTTCATTCCAATCATTTCAAGCAACTACATGGTTGCAAACATTTTTTTTTTGTTTTTATAACTAGCGCGCACTCAAGAGGTTTTTTTGTAACCTTTATATGTCAGAAACACAGTGCGAACTTTAGGTAAATTTTACCCACTACCTGATAGATAGCAAATGTCGGACTTTTAGAAAAACTGATGATCCGTATGGCATTTTCTGGCCTTTTGGCACGAAAATGGCTACTTCTGGTATTTCAAATTTTCCCAACTTATGTGCATTTACAGAAAAATTCAAAAATGTATGTTTTTATTCAAAAAAAAACTACAGATCAATTGAATCATACAAATACACATTTTACCAAATTTCATCAAAATTGATTTATTTTCGTCGAAAATAAAAATCAATAAAATGCACGACTGAATCGCAAGAACTGTACTGTAGAATCTTCTTGTTTTACTTTTACCGACAGTGATCATGGTACAAAGCATCTAGTCTAATACTGTGCTTATAGTAGTACAAATAAAAATTATCAAAATTGTAAGAACCGTTTTAGAGAGATTGTAGTTTTCTTCTTTTCTTTTGAAAACGGTTTTTGAGCATTTGTATGGGAGGTACCGTTATTTTTGAGACTAAAATTAATTTTTGTTCGATTTGTTTAAAACCCGGTTTTTGAATGTCAAAAATATATATCCAGCTGTTTTTGAAATATTTAATTTTTAAAAAATTATTTAATTTTTTTTTAATAGTAAAACAAAATTCTTCTATGAAACTTTTTGGCTCCCTAACTTAGACACAAGAGTAGATTGTCTTAACTTTGAACAATGTGATATTTTTATTAAATTAAGCATATTTCCACCGATTAAGAAATAGTCAGACAATGTTTAAGTAGACAAAAATCTAATAAATACGACTAATTTTAAGAGCGCTTTTTGTTTCACCTAATGCGACCATTTTTTCACGAAGAAAGAGTCCTTAAAAAAAAACCTTTTTCAAAAAATCGAGAAAAATATCATTCACAAAAGCTGAAATTAGAAAAAAAAGAAAACAAAAATACATTCACATTAAATCTTGTTTATCGTTTTTCATTTATTTTGTATAACCTAGTTATTCATTTTTCTTACATTTTACTTTGCATAAATTCCAACACATATCAATTATATTTTATATAGTTTGTTGTATAGTCTGTACAAATTTAAATGAAACTCTAGATGAAAAAATAAATTCAAATTAGTTGGGGCAAAATGGAAGTTGGACACTTAAAGGGTTATTCAAAAAATTCTTATCTAGGACTTAACATGGTATTGCTTAACTATTAGCTACGACCAATATAATATATGTATTCTAATATATATGCATATATAGTTATATCTGAAAATCGATGCAATCTAAAATATTTTAAACCGTAATTTTACTTTAGTACAAGCTGCAATTAAATATTATGCAATACCTTTCGAATTGAAAATGTAAAAGGCAACAAAACAATAATTATTAAATTTTTTTTATATGAAAACTTATTTATTTTTTAAATATTAATATACTGTTGCCAATTGAATTTATAACGAAAAAAAAATTAATGAAATGTATTTCACAGCGCATGAAAATCATACTTGAATAACAGTAAAACTTTAGTTTCACCAAAGCAGACAATTCTTTTTATTTAAATAAAAATGAAATTTTACCAATGAGTATATTATTATAGCTATAAAAATATATATATTTAAATTCTCCTGTTTCTCTCAAGCAATCAGAAAGAAAATGAAAAGAAAAAAACTTAATAAAATAAAATAAAATATTTCTATTATGTATATATAAATATATTTTTTTAAAAAGATCAATATTCTTTGCGCAGCAAATATTTACAGTAAAAGTAAATCGATGTAAAATTTGTTTCTTTAATAAAATGTGAGAGTCAAAGGGAAGGAAAGAAGGGCGGTACTTTTTTAAACTTACATTCAGGTTTTCGAAGCATGCTAATCAAATAACTATAAAATAGAATCTAAGTACAAACTAAACACTTAAATTTTAAAAAAAGAGACAGAAGATACTAACAATAAAGGCGTTAACGATTAGCTCAGCTCAGTAGTATGGATCAATGTCATCAACATGCATTGGCTATCCTTCAAGAGTTGCTCCCTGGTTTACACAATGTTTTATAACCAATTGAGCCGTTTCTTTGATTTTATCGTACGGACTGGGATGCAATATCAAATCACTCAAAATATGCAGGCCATTTTCTTGTTCAACAAGTCTACAATACTTTTCAGGGTACACCTGCAAAATAATATTAATTTTAGTTTTTATTTTTTTAGTTCATTTTTGTGTAATACTTACGCATGTCAAATTGGCTAATGCCCATACAGCCCAATGTTGACACTGGGGAGTATCATAACAGCGCACCAAGCCCAAAATCGGCTCGAAACTTCGATAATTTATATTTCTTTGACTCTTGATGTCCCAACGATCGATTGCTTTTACCATGCGTAGCAGGACATCGTCGCGGGTCGGTAATTGAATGTTCCATGCCTCGGGGCCATCAGAAGCTATATGAGCCAAAACACCGGCTGCATTGTAACTTACCTAATAGCAAAACAAGAATTCTTGTTAAAAATAATAATGGATAACTTTCACAGATTTACTTCAATTCCATCACTATCCGAGTCAAGGAGTGTAGCAAACACTTCAATAAATTCCGCTGTCATTAGATTGGGCCTGAGCCATTTGACTTCAGCAACATTACCCAGTAGACCCATCATATTTCTAAGAAGTTCTTCGCGGTCGGGAAATGTCTTTAAAAAAAACAATATTAATCAGTTACACATAAAATATTTCCGTGTGTGAAAACTTACATTTAAACATTTCAGGAAGTACTCCATTCCTTTTCCATCTAAAAATCTCTTACAATTAATTGCAGTCTCATCGGTTACGTTCCACATCGTGGACCACGCCACTTCCATAACATCATCGAATACAGAGCGTGTTAAACGGTCCTTGATTAAACCTAACATCGTCTGTAAAGCAAAAAAAAACAATACAATCTGATTTCCCGAAAAAAAATATCTTGCGCAAAAGTACTTACACTAACAACACCCATATCTCCTAAAAATAACTTCTGTCTACCATCAACCTGACAGGCTAAGGTGTTCAGTAAATAAATAGCTATTCTTTGAACAAAACCTTCTTGTTCGGTTTTGGATACACCATGCAACAAAACTTTGATAAGACGTTCATATTCAAAAAGCTGTTATCAAAATGGATAAGTTAGAATGGAAAGATCTTGAATTTAATTATATTGAAAGCCAAAAATATACCACATCGTTAGGCATGGAAAACTGCGTCAGTGTTAGATAGCCATTCCGAAGCATTGTGTCGTCAGTTATATGCATTTCCATTCCATTGAGCAAAGTGCGAATTATGTGATTTTTAAGGGGTGTTCCGAACTTTGATCGATCACGTCCTTTCACAATGTAAAACAGAGTGGCACTGGAAGAAGAAATTGTCAAATTGAAAAAACCAAACAAAGCTCTTCTTTGTTAATGGTTTATTACCTTCCCGATATTTGCATGTGTTTAAATTTCAAATGACGGTCCATAGCTGTGAGGACAACATCAAGAGCAGTATGGATCTCTTTGCAACACTCAAAACGAAAGATGTGATACAAATCATTCAGAACCTACTCACATGAATGAAAAACAATTAGTTAAATCCTACTCAGAAACGTTACAATGTAGAATTTACTCTTGTCAGAACAGCAGGTCTATCATAATAGTAAAGTGCTGCAGTCAAAATTTGTTCCTCATTTGCATCTCCAGCAATCTAGAATAATTTTGAAATCTTTAATCACACCCACGATCTATAAAAGAATATAATATTTTTACCTCAATAGCAGGAATATCGTGTCTTTTACAGGCCCAATGTGGTGTATGATACAGGCCAAGGTACTGAAGTGGCCGCTCAGTTCTTCCCGCCAGACCAGGAATGTCTGAATTCATTTGTGGTCGAGATTCCAGAGAGCTAAGGCCATCTTTTTTCTCACATGCTCCTTTCTGTGCCACTCCATTGCCAGCTAAATTTGTTCCCGAAATATCCAAGTGTGAAAGTTCAGGGAGATTTTCAACAAGCATTTCAAGTGTCTTAGAAAATAGAAAAGTTTTGTTATCAATATAATCTCATCATTGATTTTTTTAAAATAAATTCTCTTACCTGATCGGGAAGGTCGTATGTCCCATGACCATTTACCGAACCACTTATTGATATATCAAGTGTTCGTAATTTTTTCATTCTACATATAGCATGCAATTGATTTGCTATTGGCCATACATTAAATAATATTAATGTATGTAAATTGGGTAGACTGCAAAGAGCTTCCAAACTAAAATTAGCCAAAATGCATGATGTTAAATCTAAATAGTTCAAGTCTTGCAGATGAGCAAATTGCAGCCGATGATGCATAACCACACCGTTCAACACAAGTCGTCGTAGGTGAGGGCAATTCAATTGGAAGTCTACTGGTTCTTTCTCATTTGGTTCGGGCTGCTGCAGAAGATGTGCACTTAAACCTAGCTCCAGCGAACGAAGAGATTCTCCGTATCTCGCTAAGAGATGATGTGATTGGACTGTTATTTTGTCGCAATACCATATTGACAAAGCATACAAGTTATGTCGCAGCAAAATTTCTAGACCTAAAAAATATTTATTGAAGTAATTTAATTTATTTTTGAGTAGGTATTATTGTTGAGATCAAGACAATACATTTTTTATCTAAGAATATAAAGAAATAAATATTTTTTGTTGAATTTATATTGATTTGAATTTATTTTTATATTTTTTTCGCACTCGAATGCATATAGAATAAAATATTTTTTGATCAGCTTAGCTAAATTTGATTAACAGGCTAATTTTTCATATGCATATGTACGAGGGCAGTCCTAGAATTACAAGGCCCGACAAATAACATACCTCAGAAAGCTGAAAATTTAAGTTTCATGACATTACGCGCTTTTAGATTTGAAAACATAGAATATTGTTCATCGTTACATCATTCAATATTTTTTTTTTTTTTTTTTGAAACAATCAATATAAAAACGAAATAGTTTCTATTCTGGAGTAGTCCTTTCCATACTATGAACCATACAATTGGATGTAAAAATTTAAACGGACCCGTCCGAATATTACTAGAAATGTCAACGTCAAACCGCTCGTACTTAAGTGCGAGTAAATGATCAATTTATCCTGACTTTTGGGGAAAATTTGTGGTGAATTTTATAAGATTGTTTTAGAGTTAAGAAAAAGTAAAAAAAAAATGTTTTTTAATTATTAATTTACTTTCCTAACAAGGCATTGTACACGAAACAATTACAAGTTATTTATTTGGGGGTGTTCCCGGCTCAATGAATATAGTGAATGCAGCAGCCTATTCTATGTTCCCTTAACTGAACGTTGAGACATCAAAACTTAATTTCTCAGCTCATTGTGCTTACTGGCATATGTAGGTATGTTTTTTTACATGTGCCCGAATTTCAAATGGAGTACTTGCTAAATAATGCAAACTTCCTCTAGTTGTGTTTATTAGAATTCGCTAAAACCATTGAATTTCGTCATGTGCCGAAGGCATTTTAAATTTACTCTAGTCAGGCTCTATAGTTTTTATAAAAATAGTGATTTTTGTTTACTACATAAATGCCTTTTTTTAATTTTTTGCTCAGCTGTTTCAGGATAATAAACAAAAATCTATACATAGCATAGAAAAATAACAAAAACATTTTGCAAACCTAATGTAAGTTATTTTTTTCATAAATTAAATATAAATAAAAATCTTTGTGGAACAAAATTTACAAGATATATTTACACCAAGTGCTTAGATTCTAAAGTATATGAAAACATGTCAATATATTTCGTTCCTTTATGTTTGAAATAAAAATTTTTGATGAGCTGGCTATAGGATGAGTTTCATCATCAAATTGCAGAATTGATTTTACTTGGTAATGTGCATTGAACCTATCCAAATCATTCTTTAGCTTGTGGTATGTCATAGCATCTATGATTCAGAAACAAACAATTTTGTATTATCTATAGGTAATCACCGTGCTACAAATCAAATCGATTAAGTATGCATTAAAGATAAATCATTTATAGATGATGATTACTAATCCAATTTAAAATAGCCAAGAAGAAAAATAGAAAACAATCAGATGTTTTAAAAACTCACCATCACCAGTCAATGTGCTGTTTCTTAAATGTACTATCTTAATCGACGTCTTGTCTGTGTCCCGGAATAGATTAACAACTTTGTCGTCCAAATGCTTTTGGAAACGCTGGTAACACTCCACAAAACGATCGCAAATGTCATTTGGCAAAACGATACCATCGTCCAGAATGCGATATCCTCGTTCGTCACAACAACTTATGACCTCTAAATTATTGGACAGATACTGGAACGAGATGTCTTTTAATGTTGGTGGATCCTCGTCGAGGACTCCATTGGCCTTTAATCGAACTTTTCCACTCATTTTCGAATTTCTAATTCGGTTTTTTTGACAATTTAAGTTCTTCTGCAGTTAGCTTCAGTATATTTTGATTTAAAAAAAAATGTAATTATATAAAAAAAAATATATAACAAGAGGAGACTGTCCTTTTGTTAGGAGAAAATTATTGCAAAGCAGTCCTCTGCAGCCCTATCGATGCACAATCTTTCTAAAAATACAAATAAATTATTTTTTTAACAATTTTTACTTTATTCTCTTCTTCTTCCTTTTAGAAATTACGTAGGATTCGTTGCGAAGTGCATTACATTAAGCCCACAAATGGGGGAAGGGGTGAAAAGAACCAATTCGTTTATTTGGTGAAAAAAGTTTTTTCTGCCCGAGGATATAGCGCAAAAATTATCTTCACTGACTCTAGTTATTGGGGGAAAACTTTATTTAATATACAAGCACTCGTTTTGTGAAACATTCTTTGTGGATTTCTGCAGTAAATATTTTAATTTCAATGCATTTCTACACTGCTGGCACAGGCCACACCAACCAACAGCCCAAGTAGACGACTTTTTTGTGAAGAAAACTTCTCGATCGTTGTCGATGTCGATGGTGGTAATGATTGTGCCTTGAATTCGCGTATCAATTTGTCGATAATGGTCTTAAAAATATTTCAGTTTTTGTTCTCGATTGATTAAACAGAGTATTTATTTGTTTTTAAATTTAATTTTTCAAAGTTAACTAGATAATTTGCAAATAAAATTCACTTTTTCTGTGTCGTTGCAAGCAGCTCACACAAAAAAAAACTACGATTTGGACTTTTCTTTCACTTTTCTGACATTTCTTTTTCTCATTGCTGTCCTCCTCTGTGGAAAAGACATGAAGAAGTTGAAAAAATAACAACAACAATAATTTAATTGCACTCAGCAGCTACAACGAGTGACTTTTTGCTTTTTGATTTGTTTTTGACGTCGATGTTTGTGCTGAGTTTTTAATTTCACCATATTTTTGTTTGCGTGGAAAAAGATCTGTTTGATTTGGAACTTTT
Organism: Syrphus vitripennis; assembly: GCA_958431115.1. Classification (NCBI taxonomy): domain Eukaryota; kingdom Metazoa; phylum Arthropoda; class Insecta; order Diptera; family Syrphidae; genus Syrphus; species Syrphus vitripennis. The sequence continues at coordinate 8,202,233 of OY288110.1, read as the reverse complement.
TTTGAATTGCTAAATTAAAAAGTCATACGGATTGTTTTTAATTATAAGCTATACCTTTGAGATTACATTCCAAATGCCTAACTATGATAGAGGTCGGTAATTCAATTTCATTATAGAGCGTTATTTGACAACTAGCAGCCACGACGTGCGATCTTCGCTTTGTTTTTTGTAAATAAAAGCTATTAATAAGTAAACAAATAATATTCGTGTGTCGCATTCGCTTTCAGCTATTGTTCATAAGAGATTATTTATTAATCCGTCACACATTTAAAATTTGAAAAATTGATTTTTTGTTTGGGTTTGTTTGAGACTATTTCACAGTGCGAATAATTTTTTTTCACTACATTTTTTACAGCTGTCAAATGCTCCGCTGTTATGAATTTAAAACAACACCCTCTTTAATAGTAGTCTTAAGTACTACAATGTATTAGGGATTTCCAAAAACCAAATTCGGAAAAATTATTTTTCAAACATAAATTTGTATTCGATTATAAACGAGCTTTAAAAATTTGACATTTCTCTATGAGTCAGTCAGAAAATGAAAACAGGAATGAGCTGTCAAACGAAATGACCGCATTTGGGAAATTTGCGAAAATACCTCATCTAATCGTAGTATAAGACTTTCATTGACTTCAAAACCTCTATTTCGATAAAAACTTTTCGACCAACTAAAGAAATGTCAGCTGTCAAATAACATCTGGTAAAATTTTCCTTTTAAACATTTCGCTGCAAAAAAATACCAAAAGTTGAATAACACAATCCACCGATTAAAGCAAAATAAAATGTTATCTACTAAAATTCGAATTGTATTAAACAGACAAAATGTCGCATTCACGTGCTTGCAGGCAAAAGTAAGTATGATGAAATACGAAATTCTATTTAAGCCGCCTAACCTAAAATCGCCTTTTCTGTAGTTACAGGCGAATCGATCAGTGCTGACCCCACTATCATCCTTAAGCAATCGTGATTTGCACATCGAACATTGCAGGCAGCCAATCAGGCATATTGATCCGAAAATTGTATCCAAACTTACGCCTCTAATAGGACTCGCCAGTGTTCGCTATTCCAGCGAAGATGCGGCAGGAAAAAACATTATCGACCTCTCACAAATTCCAGAAGCACCGCCAGTCCCAGAAACTGCACCCATAACTGATGCTGCTGTAGAGGTTCTAAATGTTCTTGGAGAGCCAACGTTCGCCTCTTTGGGTCTGGGAGGCTGGACTCCCGTCGGCATGGTCCAAAATTGTATGGAGTACTTACATGTTGGGTTAGATGTGCCATGGTGGGTGGCGATTTGCATCGGTACTGCTGTGGTGCGAACGCTCATCTTTCCCCTGGTCATAATTTCGCAGCGAAATGCAGCGAAGATGAACAACCACATGCCACAGCTGCAAGTTTTGCAACTTAAGATGACCGAAGCCCGCCAAACAGGTGATGCCATAGAAAGCGCACGGTACGCACAAGAAATGATGCTTTTCATGAAAGAAAAGAATTTGAATCCACTGAAGAACATGGTTGTTCCTCTGGCGCAAGCTCCACTCTTCATTTCCTTTTTCATGGGCCTGCGATCGATGGCCAACACACCAGTGGAATCCCTCCGCGATGGTGGTCTCTGGTGGTTCACAGATCTGACCATCGCAGATCCCTACTTTCTTCTACCAGCCATCACGAGTGCCACGCTCTATCTTACCATTGAAATTGGAACAGACAGTGCTCGTTTATCCGCGCAAAACATGCACGTTATGAAGTACGTACTGCGTGCGCTTCCCATTGCCATCTTTCCCTTCACCATGAATTTCCCAGCGGCTATTTTGTGCTACTGGACCTGCAGTAACTTCATTTCACTCGGTCAGGTTGCAATTTTGAAGATACCCGCCGTGCGGGAATACTTCAAGATCGACAAAATGATCACCCACAGACCAGAGAACCTTCCTTTGAAGAAAAAGAAGTCGGGATTCATTAAGGGAGTTAAGGAATGTAAGTTAAATTTGAAAAATATTTTTGTTCCCACACTGATTTCGTTATTCCAGCTTGGAGCAACATGAAAATCACCCGACAAATCGAAGAACGACAGCAAATCGATCAAATACGCTTCGCCAAGGCAGGCAGGGGTCCTCTTGTGAAGACATTCAAATATGATCCAACTAAAGCTCCTCCCGCCACGGCGATGGAAGCAAAAAGAAAGGATTAGTAGAAATAGAAACTCCTCCATGTGTGGATTTTAATTATAGCTTTAAGGAATTAAATAACAAACTTGTATATGTACAGAAAATAAACACTGTTGCGCTTGCGTTTTTGTTAGGAAATCAGCTTAACCTTTAGTTGCAATGCACTGGTTTATGACCTCAGCAAGGTGTTTATTCTCCAAGGCGGCAGCAACTCTTTCTTTATCAGCCAACTGCTTGTTTACAGCCATTTCCGAGGCATGGGTGCCAGGAGTTATTTCAACATTGACCTTGAATCTTGGGGGAAGCGATCGAAGTAGCTTTACTCGAATGGACAATCCAATGAGTGTGGCCATGCTGCAGTGCGGAATTGTTGGTGTGAAGTGAATAGAGACTTCATTCGATTCGTCATTGACTTTTATGAGGTCTTCTTGGACAACATGTAGTTCTTCGAGAGACAAAGGATGCTCTGGATCATTGATGCCACGAATAAGATCTGATTCGTGAGATATTTATTTTTGGGGAAATCAATATGTTTGTTAACTAACTTACCGAAAATTTCACGAGAATCAAATGGATCGGGAATGCTTTCGTTTTCTTCGTCAGCTGTTGTTTCCCTTTCTTTGCACTTGCCATAGACATTGGGATTTATGTTTTCTATTTCTGTTGGCATTTTTGAAGTATTTGTTTGGAAATTTAAATGAAAAATAATATTAATGATTTATTATTCTTCTGCAATCTGCACTGATTTGAGTTTTTTATTTTGCTTTTTTGACAGCAAAAATGATTGCATTCATTTAAGAAAGTGGTGTTGTCAACCTAAAAAAAGCAAATGGACGAAACCAGTACATCAAATGTTTGTCCTCCATTCAACCCCAGATGGTAGGGTGTTAAAACTTTAAATTAATTGACTTGACAAACTTTGAGATTTTTAGAGAATCTGGTCAGAAACAGTCGCGACGGCGAAATAACAATAACAACTACGTGCGGTGTTAGCTGAAAAAAGAGACAAATGTACAACAAGCTTGTCAGTGGATCTGGATCTTCCCATGCAAATAAAACGATATGTATCCCATTGACAAGTGTGTTCTACACTTGTTTCTTTTTTCTTGTTATTATGAGAGCCATTTGAGAGATAAAAAGATCTGAACCACAGTTTAAGTACTTGTGCAACTGGAACTAGAGGCCTCGTCAAACAGAGCGCAATCCGGGCCTATTTCTCCGCTACTACATCAACTGCAATGTAGCAGAATAAAAGTTGTATTATATCATTTCTGTTTCAAACATACATCAATTTTTCAGTTGTAGTACATCAATGTATCTATGGAGAATCAACTGGAAATATTGGAAAAATGTATGATTCTGTTTCACAGCTTTTGATACTACATTGTTGTACTACAAATAACTGTAAATTCTTGCTACATTTTCACATCAAAAATGTTTGATGTTATTGATGTAAAAGCATATTAAAAAACTATCAATATTAAATTATGGCCAGCTATAAAAGGAAATTCAACAGCGTAAGTATTTTTATTTTAAATTTAAACGTTATAAATTCAAACATTGCATGATTTGTCATGAGACACCATGCATATCACCGATACCATGATATTGGCCTCCACTTCCAAGCCAATGGAGTGTTACCAAAATCTGTTGCAGCGGTGACAAAGGAAATTGGTTGCAATTAATTGGATGGGCAATGAATGCTCCCAAGCGTTCAACCAAAAATTCAATACAAATTTTCGGCATTCTGAATTTTTCAAGAAAATAAGGGTCGTCCAAATTAAAATTGATTCGTTGTAAATATATTTTTGGTCTTCTTTCAACACGTATATTAAATTCAAAATCATCGTCGAAAATATTTATATCGAACGTCATTTATTATTAATTTACTTTTATTATTCCAAAATCCAAATTGCAAAAGGCTAAACCAACAAAACACAAATGAAATCACATCCACTACATCAACGAGTTACATCATACAACAAATAACACATCCACTACATCAACGAGCTGCATCATACAACACTTCCAGTTGTAGTTATGGAACAGCAAAATGTAGTTGATGTAGTTGTAGAATGTTGTTGTATGATGTAAGTGATGTAGCTAGTGTAGTAGCGGAGAAATAGGCCCCCGGTCGATAATTTATATTATGGAAGTTATCGACTTTTAACCGTCGCGTTCTTTGTAAAACAATGCAAAGATCGCTAGACCGTGCCTTAAGTTTTTTTTTCTATATAGGAACATATTCGTTGGACTAATTCGAGCAAGTCTTTTCCTTTTGTCACAACATACACTGGGTATGTTGTGACATAAAAAAAAATTATTGCTATTAATATTTAAATTAAAATTATAACTTTTTTAAGGAATTGTAATAAAGGTCTTTATTTAAAAAATGATAACAGTTAACAATGAAAACGAAAATAAATAAATTGTAACCGGATGCTAAGATGCTTAGTCTTTTTTATATGGTACTATTTAATGGTTAACTCAGTTCCGATTTCCACGAAGCACGTAAGCATAGTCACATTCAGGCAATGCGATACGACATTGCGTCGCAGATTAAACAGATATGATACGAGCGAGACGTGCTCCCACAAGGCGGCCCTGAGCGACTTTGGTTCAGTAGGACTGTGTCATTAGCTCGTAGGCCGAAAGGCGTTAGTTTTAAGATATTATGTTATGAAGTATAATTTAGAGCGCCCTCCTAAGGCCAGTAAGTTAGATAAAAGTTATTTATAATTAGGCTAGTTTTTCATGAATTTTTGTCTAGCTTTGCAATAGTTATAAGTCTGAAGTAAATAAAAGTGAATTAAAAAAAAAAACATTTTATTTGAATAGATTTGATCAAAACACCGTTTTTCTAAAATATTTATTGATTTCGTGTAATTAAAAATAATAAAAAAAGAAATGTGTGAACAATGAAATATTTTAGTTATTCCGGATAAAATTTCCCAGGGTGTTTATCCCACAGCCGAAAATTGACAACGTGCGCTGTGGTTGCCAATCGGTGGTCAACCACATTCGAGCCGACAAGAAACAGTGGACAATCATTGGCATTTGCAATTTTAGAAGATACGAGGCATTCCATGGAAAATTTTATTCCCGATACCCCCCTCAAAATTAAACCACCTTGAAAGAAGTTAATCGGGCATATTATTACTTAAGAAATTTGGTATTAAATAAAAATTAGAGATACATATGTATTTCTTATGAAATTATGAGATAATGTTGTTTGTAGATGATTACGTTATTTAAATTTTTTATAGAAAATAACTATAAAATAGACGGCTATATATTTTACCATTAAAACTTTCGGCATCTTTGTGGTCATGGATGCCATGGTAACATTGATATTAACAACTTAAAAATGCAAACAACAGAAAATTTAAGCAATTACCTTCATAAAAACCACCCTGAGTACTTTTTTATAATTCTCTGAAACAATCAGTCTGTAAAAGATATGAAATACACAACAAACATACAATCCATATAGCATACTACCTTATTTATTTTTTTGTTTTATATGTAAGTATAGAGATAAAAAGTTTTACATGTTAATTAATTTTTGCTTTCAAACAATTCCTCAGACATTCAATTTTTTTAGTCACTCATATAACCGATTTAAAGTTTTCGGGTCGTTTATTGGACGTCTATAAAGTTAGCAAACCAAAATGGACAGAAACGATTAAAAATTGTCTTGGAATTGTATTCTCTTTTTGAGTGGTATTAGCGATTTTTTAACTAACTTAAATTTAAGCTAGCAAAACATCGTATAACTTTGTCAAATGTTGACCGATTTTGATGAAACTTACATTTTATAAACTTATTTTAATTCCATTGTTTTTTTGGCGCGATGTTTTTCTAGCTTGAATATAAGCTAGCCACATTATGTATAAACGGATTTTGTTTTGCTAGTTTTATAGACGTGTTTTTGTGGTTGTCCTTCGTTCAAAATTCTTGAATTTTTATTTTTCAATAATTTTTCTTTGTTTTTTTTTTATTAGATGTCTAGATGTACTTATTTGTAAAAAAAAAATTCCAGTAGTATTGAAATATCAAATTTTCAACTTTGAATAAATGTTTGTTCTTCATCAAATAATTTTCTTTTTTTTTGTATTTTTAACATTTAGCTGTTAATGTAAAATAATTGTTTTCTTTTTTAATGTTGAAGTCGCGTCTGGGTCGGTTGGGTCTTGGTCTTCATCAGTCGTATTCAGTTGTTGTTCTTTTCCGTTTTTTTTTAATTTTTAATTTTTGGTGTTCTTGTTATTTGACGTCAAACTAAACACTTGTATTCTACCGTCGTTTGTTTTTTTCTGGTAATACTGTCTGTGGAAAATAGTAAAAAAAATACGAATAAAATTACAACGTCATAACATTTAGACAAGATTCTTTAACCGAAGGATAATACTCGAAAAATTCGTTTGTATTTTGTTGTGATATTCCTCGTCAAGCGTATCGCGTGTAGTATCTCACTCATACTTACCACCAGAACTATTAAGTCAATGGCTATTTTTGGAAAAAAGAAAAGACAAACAAAAATGTTTACAAGATATCATCCCTTACCTACATAGATCTAGACTCGGCGAACTCGTTTGCGATTATTTTCGTTAGGTTCTTCAGCATCCATAACCTTAAATTTTAAATATTTTCGCCATGAAGACTTATCAATTATTTTACAAAGTTTACCTTAATCTTGGAACTACAAATTTCAACTCCATTCAAAGTATCAATGGCATTTTGAGCACTCTCTTCACGTGCGTATTTAACATAGCCGCAGTTACGGTTTGGAAGCAAATATACATCAATGAGACTGCCAAAACATGAGAATACATTCTTCAAAATAGCTTGCGGAATACTCTGCGAGTAGAATTCAAATAATGTAAATTTTTTTTAATAAAATCTTCAAAATCATATTATTTACCGATGAGAGTACAATAAAAAGTCTACGAGCAACTTGTGCATCTGCGGAAGCCATAGGTTCTGAAGGCGGCAAGTTAACACTGCACATGGAGTTATGGTTGCGTTCCAATGAAACGGGGACTTAGAAGATAAATTTGAATAGATTAGATTAAATTTTATTTTTTTATTTCAAAATACCAACCATCCATCATGGAATTGTCCAAGCGGGGATTTATGACAGAAAATTTCACAATTATTCTCTCTCCAATAGGATACTCCAGTCCGTGGATTTTTTCTCTATAATACATTTAATATTCAGTTTTTGAAGTTGAAGAAAATTTGGAACATGATTTAGAATTGGACAAACTTACTTTGCATATATAGCAGCCTCTGGAGTGTTATAAGCAACTGTTGCTTCATTTGTTCTAGGTCCATCTAAAAGAGCAACACAAAATCAAAATCAATACCTTCAAGCCATGATCGATATGCTTACCTTCTCTTGTAATCTGACAATAGTCCAAGCCTGGTACAATATCAAACAAACGCCAAAGCTGATCTTGGTTGACATTGCTGCTGCAAATTACATCCAGAGTAGTAGTTATCTGGTCGGCAGAGTTTTGCATTTTTAAAAATGAAGCCATCTCACTGCTGGCTGTATTCATTTGGCTATTGTTGCTATTTCCATTGCCCCACTCATTGTATCGGTTGTAGGACTCATCGCGATGTCCATCACGTCCATCCCGACCACCATCGCGGTTTCGAGCAACTTTTGGTTCGGCAAATACAGCTTTGTATTTAGCTGCACAGTTCTCGAAAGCAAGAGCGGCATGATAGAACCTAATTCACACATTCTCAATCATCTCTTATAAATTTTACTCGAATAAATCTCACCTGTCATATCTGACGTAGGCAAAACCTTTGGAAGTTCCTGTTTGGCGATCTTGCATTATCGAAACAGAAGCCACATCTCCGTATTTTTCAAATTCATCTCGAACATCTTCTTCAGTGGCATTCTTGGGAACAACAATAAAAAGACGAACATACCTGTCAGGTTCGTTGTCCGTGCGGCCTTGACTTTTACTACAAACAAAAGTTGATTAACGACTTGACGAGGAATGTTTTTCAATTAAAAATTACTTTGCTGCAACAATAACCTTAACAGGTCGCTCAAATTTCCCAATACGTTTACCATTCATCTCTTCTTGTGCCTGTGCAGCTTCTGATGTTTTTGCAAATTTCACGTAAGCAATACCTTTGTTGTCACCAGTTTTTTTATCCTTAACAACCCAGACATCTTCGATTTCGCCGAATTTGCTAAAAGCTTCACGTAGATCATCTTCGGTGTTTTCTTTGTTGCCAATGATGAAAAGTCGGGACATTGGAGGATCGTCCTTTTTGGCGTTGGCATTTGACCGACTGTTTTGGTCATCTCGGTAACTTGAGCGGAAATCGGACATTTTTATTTAAACTTGTTTTATATTCAAAAGAAATGAAAACTTTTTATATTATTTTGATGGCAAGTTTAGTAGGTTTTAGTAATTTCTTTTTAGATTTTTTCTTTGATTTGGACACGAAGCTAACTCGACTTATCGATTTATTAAAATTATAAATTGTGGAATGAGAAATTCAGAAGAAAATGGAGTCAAAGTGAGAGAATTGAAAAACTGAAAGGGAGCAAATTAGACTTTTTACTTTTTCTCTGTCTATTTTTTTTACTGTTAAATAAAGAAAAACAACACAAACGTCAAAGCTTGTTGGGAGAGTAATAAAAATTAAATGCAACAAAAGGTAGTGAATATTTTTTTTTCTATGGAAATAAATAATAAAAATAATAGTTGTACGTGCTGCTTAAAGATAAATTCTAAATTCACAATTTGACAAAAAAAAAATAAAATTTATCGTGAATGGTTACTTCAGCTAATTTTTTTTTTAATATATATTTTTCTTTATTTTTAAATTAAGATGTATTACGTTGTGTGATTTAGAAACAAATGTTCTAATAATGTATTATTTTAAATTCACGCGCTTTTTGATTCTCATTACTCTTCCAACAACAAGCTGTCAAAATTTTGTTTTTAATCTGACGTCTAGGGAAAAAGCCTAATACATTAAATGTATGAGTGTGTTCAGCAAAAAATCTACTTAAGGTCATGACAACACTAAGTTTCAATAGAACCTCAGTTTATTTTTTGTTTCCATTTTCTTTCAAATGGAGCATAAATTTCCAAAACTAATAGCTCATTTTCATTAGTTCCAATGAAGTTACTTTACTTGGCTAGTTCACCATCGAATCCAAATTTATATATGGCTTAATGTGTTCGCATAATTTCCGAGATTATTTACCATTGACCTATTATAAAAGGACATCTATATACACACAAAACCTTAAAACAAATTGTTCCATTTTTAATACGCACTAGCACAGAAGTAGGAACAGCGGCAAAAATTTTTATATATAATAAAAGCAATAAGGGTATTCATGCAACGGTGGAAAACTCGAATAAACCTCAGAAACCAGATAATTTTATTTCCGCTGAAACGAGGTGTATGTAATTTGTATGGGAAAAATATTATGCAAACCAGATAAATTTATCTCACAGATTTTATGCAGAAAGCGAATTGCATGAATACCCTTATTATTTGATAATAAGCCAAATCATCATAATTTGTCCTATAAACTACATAGAAACAGCTATAAAGGTTGACTACATGCAACTTTCAAAAGTACAGTTGGATGTCACTAATGTGGGGAGAACCAAATTTTTATAGAGGCTCGAGTTGAATAATAAGGGTATTCATGCAACGAGATAATTTTCCGCTTTGCAGAAAGATATAATTTTCCGCTTGACGTTTGCATGAGCACCCCATAAAAATTCTTGCATAAATGTGAGAAATAATCAGCTGTCACAACTAAACGTCACAAATTATTTCTCGAAACTTTATGAGGTTTATTTCTTCGCTTTCTGCATCAAATCTGTGAGATAAATTTATCTGGTTTGCAGAATATTTTTCCCATACAAATTTTGACAGCTCGTTTCTGCGGAGATAAAATTATCTGGTTTCCGAGGTTTATCTGAGTTTTACACCGTTGCATGAATACCCTTAATAAGGGTATTTTTTTTAGGGAGATGGCACATTTTTAACTCAATTTTCATTCGTTTTTTTTTAAGAACTAAATATTGCTAACATAGTGCCTGGCTACACGGTGATTTTTCAATCGATTGAAAAATCACGTGCGGTGGCTACACCGTGTTGTGCCCAATCACGTTCCTTTTTTCGGTTTCGTAAATAAATGAAAAGTAATAAACATAAAAAACTTTTGAAAACATTAATCTATACCTTTGAAATTACAATGAATGACAAATTGACATTTTCATTGAGAAGAAGCAAGAAAAAAAAATAAACAAACGTCAAAAAGAGGAACAATTTGTATTGCGCAATCGGAAAATTCAGTTCCCTTCGTGAGCATCTTCCCCCTTCACTCCTCGTCCCTCTTGACTACAAACTGGCTGGTTAGGCGATTGAAAAATCACCGTGTAGCCAGGCACATTATGCGTGTACTTCTCACGTGGCTTTGAAGAATATCAGAACAATAGGGTGGTTAGCTGCATTTTGTTTATTTTCTTCATCTTTTCCAAATAAAAATATGTTTGCATCGCATTATTTATTTTTTTTCGAATACTCCGAATACATTCATACTGCACATTTACTTTTTTCGTTCTACATTTCGATTGTATCTGACAGCTCGGGGATTAAAACAAATAAAAACAAAGTGTAACCACTACCCAAGAATCACATTCTAACAAAGATACTTCACGTAACGTTTATGTTACGTTTTGTGTTTCTTGATTCGACAACCAGAGGCTGATTACTAACTACGTCAGCTGTCAAACTTCAAATTCGAATTTAAAAAATAAAAATTATTTTGCATCAACTAAACAGTAATAAATTATTAAATTATGGGAATCAAAGAACTCTGGAGTGTCCTAACACCATATTGTGAACGAAAACCTTTCTATGAACTGCGTGGAAAAACAGTTGCTATTGATTTAGCCGGTTGGGTGTGCGAGAGTCTCAATGTTGTTGACTACTTTGTTCATCCACGACAACATCTTAAGTTGGTTTTAAATTTAAACTAAAAGAAATTATCTAATTTTTAACACTTCTTGTCCTCAAGGAATCTATTCTTTCGAACTTGCTACCTTATTTGGGAGGATGTAACCCCTGTTTTCGTCTTAGAAGGAGTTGCGCCCAAACTCAAAGCAGATGTAATGGCAAAAAGGAATGAAATACAATTCCGAGGTGTTAAACCCAAGGAAACACCTCAAATACAACCTGACGGTATTGCACCCATTCCGAAACAAGTAAACAAAGAAAAAAATCGTACAAGATTCAATCATGTGCTTAAGCAGTGCGAAAACTTGCTGATGGCAATGGGAATTACTTGTGTCCAAGCACCAGGAGAAGCCGAAGCATATTGTGCATTTCTCAATAAAAAAGGGGTAGGTCTGAACTACAACAAAGTTCCGTCTGAAATATAAGATTTTGAATTCTATTCTTTAGTTAGTTGATGGTGTCATTAGCCAGGACTCTGACTGTTTTGCCTACGGAGCTTTGAAAGTCTATAGAAACTTTTCTGTTTCTAATCAGGGTACGTCGTCCGCTTCTGGTGGAGCTGTGGATGTTTATGATATGGTTAAGATATGTCAACACATGGGTGGGTAGCCAAAGGATATATTTCAAGAAAATCCAATCCTAATGTCATCTCCCAGATTTTGGCCAGAACAAGATAATTGTGATGGGCCTCCTCTGCGGCTGTGATTACAGTCCGGACGGTGTTGGTGGGGTGGGACGCGATGGAGTCTTAAGACTCTTTCAAAGATACTCCAATGATGTAATCATAGATATGTCTGCTAGATGGTACATATAACTCAGTCGATTAGTTTCTTAATTTTTCCTTTTCAGAATTAAGTCTTGGAAGAAAGATGATGACAAATACTCGGCTCTGGAAATGAAAGTCGATGACAAGAGCTTCTGTTCCAATTGTGGTCACCTTGGAAAGACAGTCAACCATACCAAAAATGGCTGTGGACCATGTGGAACACATCGAGGTTGTGACTCGAGTCGCTGGAAGTAAGATAAAAGAGCACAAACATTTACTTTAAATAAATTGTTACACTTTTATTTTTTTAGGGACGAACGCCTCTCCCTCAAATCAGAGTTAGCTTTACGCAAGAAAGCCATGATGGATCCAAATTTCCCTTCACAAGAAATAATCGATGAGTTCCTCAGAGAACCTGATTCGATTCCCAAGCTTAACCTTAGTTGGAAACAGCCCAACATGGTCAAATTCATCAAACAAATTGCAAAGCTGCTGCAATGGCAAGAAGTTTACTGTTTTCAAAAGTTTTTTCCACTTCTCACTCGATGGCAGGTGCGTTTTATTAAAACACAACCTATCAATTCAGTAGCATATGTGAGTCCCGATGAGATTGTGAAAAAGCGCACCGTGAAAGGTGTTCCAAGTCTAGAAGTTCGATGGAAGGATCAAAGGGGTATCTTCCATGGACTGATTCCTGACAATCAATTAGAAATATTCGCTTCAAATGATCCGAAAGGCGTACAAGACCTCTGGACAAGCATAGAACCTTGCAATCTTATGGAAGAGGCTTATCCAGAGTTAGTTAAGGAATTCATTGCATCAAAAGAGAAACCAAAGAAAGTGAAAAAGGTCACAAAAGCAAAAACAAAAGATTACAAGAACAATGATTCCTTGAACAATCTAGGTGACCTGTTGGAAGCAACAGATGAAATAGGTAAAACTTTGAAACCCAAAAAGGCTGTCACTAAATCCAAAGCGAAAAAAGGTCTTCAAATGATTGATAAGTTTTTTGTTGCTAAAAAAACATCCAGCAACACTCAATCCTGTTTTAATCCAAATGGACTATGTTCGACCCCCAAAAATAAGTGTATACCATCGGATTTGGATAGTGATGGTGAGGATGAATTTGATATGTCTGGGATTATCGATGGAATGATCAAAAACACAGGACCACCTTTAGTTAAGCACAACGGCCAACTTCTTAGATATGATCCTGTGAAATTGGATAGGAGTTTAGATGATTTGGAGCTGATTGTCGATTCAAAGAAGCGAAATATTTCTTGGTCAATTTTTGACAAGTCATCGAAGAGATTCTCCTTGGATGATAGCCTTGTTGGAATAAAGACCAATGAAAAGGAAAACCATGACCGACAGTCACCCTGCACGCATGTTGATAGATTTTTGAACAAAAACTTTTCACTCAACAAAAGAAGCTCATTAGTTAAGCAGGAACAACCCGATTGTAATACGAGTTACTTCTTTGGTCCGAAATGTGTTGAGAGTGGAGAGGATGAATTTGAAAGATCGATGGATATAAGTTTTTCTAAGAAATCAATAGAATCGGAGCCTGTATTGATAAGTAGTGATTCTGAATCGGATTTATAAAATTAAGTAGTTTACTAGGTATTAAAAAATAAATTAATTAAATAATAAAAACAAATTAAAGCACAAAAGATATATTTTACTGAAGGAAAGAAAAATATTCAAAATAAAAACCAAGAATTATTTCATAAATACTTGAACAAAGTTCTAACACTACCACTTGTTACCTAAATTTCTAATATCGAGGAACAATTAATTCCACTACTTGATGATCAGATAAACTGATGCTGGAAGCACGGTTTTACTTGTCATTTACTTAACAGATAAAATGGAATGAGTACAAATTATCTTGAAGTATTTAGAATCTTGGCGAATCCCTTTGAAAAACAAATTTAAAATAATTTGAAAATTTTAATAATATTACGTATTCACAATGATGCACTTTTTTCTTCCTGTGTTTTGTAAGAAGCTTTAGGTAAATACATTTTATTTGCCCGTTTTTTTCAATAACAATCGGTGTTGTAGATGAAGAATTTCAATTTCAAAACGACGATATTAAATCATTACCTTATGCTATTCCACCCCTGGTTCTTAATATACCTACCTATTGAATTTTTCAAAAAAAAAACATTTTTTTTTAATTCTTCGAAAAAAATTTCAGCACACTTTGTTGTTTATTTTGAGTATTCTGTATATTTCAAAATGGTTTTGTACATTTCTTCGTAATAGTGCTGATTTGTATCCAAAATATGTAGCAGATTTCAAAATCATCTATTAATTCATTTTTTAATTATAAGTTTTTTGAAAAAAATTGATTTATTTTTCAAAATTCACAAAAAAATATGTTTTTTTTAAATGTTTTTACATATTGAAATTATTTTTATTCATATTGAATATTATTTAAAATTATTAGACGCTATATGTATGTATTTTATAATAATAAAATGATTTTATTAAAGTCAAATGAACTGAGTTTGGAGGTAATATCCACTTTTCTGGGGAAACTATCTGAAGATAGCCAACATTACAAAGAAATGACTGATTTTTTTCAGTTATGATGTTTTTGAGATACACTTGATTTTTATAGAACTCCGGAAATGTTTGTATGTCAAGTACCGTTGTTTTTGGTCTTACGAAAATAAGAAAAACGTATAGGGATATAATACCCGAAAAAACGCCACTTACCAATTTGAAGAAAACCAGCCAAAAAGCATGGAAGATAGAACCCATTTCTTCGTCATTAAAATAATGTGTTCAATGTTATTTTGACGAATTCAAGACTTTATTCACATTCAATTTAATGCTACATAAGTCATCTTATTTCAATATTTTGTTTGTTATGCATTTTTATTTTATTATTTTGTCTTTTACTAACTTTTAAAAATAATTTACATCTTTGAAATGACAAAAAATTATTAATGTAAAAAAACAGATACAAATGACGAACAAGAAAATATAAATCATAAAATACACGAAAGTCTATGTCAATTAAATTTTTTTTAATTCCCACCGGTGTCTAGCAAAGCGCCACCTGGTGCATAGATCGATGTTTCAGATCTGTGAAGAAGCTCTACTTCTGTAACGTGTATCTAGGCAGTGATTTGGACATTTTTTTGATTAAACTTAAGTTTTTCTTTGCTGATTGCACTATAAGACACGACTGTTTGGCAAGTTATTGTTTTAACCTTTTTCAAAATTTCAAATTAAAATCTACAGATTATTGAAAAGCCTTTGTACAACAATGACAATTTTTCATAACAATATTATAGAAATACCTATACACAAAAGATTAAAAAAATATATGAGCAAGAAACCACAAAACATAGGTTAACATAAAAAAAACTTATTAAAACAATAGTTATTTTGGGTTGTTGTTCCTTAAAAAAAAAACCTTATCTTCTTTTACTTCTCAGCGACATACGAGCATATCAAATATTGTACTTTACCAGAAACCCATTCACAGCTTTGCTTATCTAGATACAAAAATATTGCAGAGCATCGACCTTTGGGCCAATTACTGCATCTCCCGACGTAATCGACTCGAAAACTATACAATGCCTAAAGGTAAACAAAAGTTTAGAGTAGGTACAACTATATTTCATGCTTTTTATCACAAAAAAGGTCATCAAACACAATTTGTCTGGATTTCATAATTCACGCCACATGAGCCATGTGAGTTTTTTTTGTTGTTGTTATTGTTTTGTTCATATAATATGAATTGGCAATTGCAGAAAAACAGCACACATGAGCCCCGCGAACTCCATGTCCTTCCTTATTTCAGGGTAAAATGGTGCCATATGGATTTTCACCTTTTTTTATTTAGAAATTTGAAACTACTTCTTGGGAAATAATATCATTGCTTTGCAACGTTACTGGGAGTTCCATACAAATCGGCACCATTAAAAGTCTAATCCTTGCTACAAAAGTACACAATAGTCACATCTAGCGTATTATCATCATAAGCAGCAGCATAACCATAGTCATCATCCAGTGTGTTGTCGTCGTCTTCGTTTTCGTCGTCGTCGTGAAACGTGCATCTTTTCAAACGATAAACCCCAGTGTCGCTTGTCACGTAGTGGCCTCACTCAGAATTGTGTGTGAATTGGAGGATGCTATGCAGACACCATCATCAGCCTCATCATCATCATCATAATCATCTTCATCCACCTGACTGCTGCAGTCGCGATCATGATGTCTTCACTATTCACGCGGCCAAAGATCAAGTTGCCATGGCATCCGCCTTAGAATGATTTGTGCCATTATACTAATGGTCTGATTACAATGTTGCCGCAAGATATGTCGTTGTTTTTGTTGTGTGTTTGTGTTGTCCCCCGCGCCTCAGAATACCTACTATACAGGCCCAGAGGTGCATGTCACCGAGAAACAATAATCATGTCCAGGCATCAATCATATCGCCCAGGTGGCTCAATGGGTCTGTCTTGTGATGGCTCATTGGCTTAAACAGCACAAACAACACACAGATTTGTGGAGGCTGTATTGCAGCCACCACGCAACAGCAGCACAACAACAAGGGCCGACACAGTGCAACTACAGCCGGCTGCAACTTCATCTCGGACAAGCGGGCATTAATGTGGGCAATAAATTTGGTGCCTCGCTATATACCTAAAGCCGTCCTGGACAGCACAAACAGAGTACAACAAGTCACTCCGATTGGCAACAAATGGCACTGGATCGAGAATCGGAATTGCTTTTCGGAATTGGAATTTCCAGCACCATCAAGCGCAGCGCAGCGTGTGGGTTGCGGTTGGATTTGCTTTAGCTGGGACATAAGTCCTGCGATCGGTGGTGGTTGATTTAGTCACAGAAAAATGGTCAATTAGAGCAACAGTTGTGCCAAGAAGCACCCGCAAGGAAAAAGAACTTCGCCCATATGCAGTTGGTTCTTGTGGCGATGGGCATTCTTTTTGCCACCACAACTGTATATCGAGTATGCCCAGCTATTTGCTGGGCTCGTTAATAACATGTCTTGGCGTTGAAAAGTTTGTGCCAACCCATAAATAAAGTCTGAAGCATTTAATTTGCATTCTAAATTGTACATTTAAGTAAATTGAACTATTTAAATCAATGCATTGAGCAAAAAAAAAAAGCAGAAAAAAACCGGAACGGAATCCAATTTGACATTAGAAGTTGTGACCAGAAAGAATAATTGTATCAAGCGGTTGACCATACAATCAGGAGCAGCGCAAATGTATTCTAAATGTGCGCTCATGTTTTAATATGAGAAGGTTGTCTGAATATAATTCAGCTGGGTTGTCTGATGCGAGGACGGAGGTCGGTCGGCGCGGCGCGGCGCGGCGTCTAGGTATCCCAAAAATGTGAATATAGAATTTGTGGCTGAGGTTTATAGTTGAACCATAATAAATTGTCCAACTTGCACCTGGTGTCCTTAAGAAGGCGTAAGTTTTTGATTTTTGTTTTGTTCAAGGGGTGGGAATAACGTCGGAATTTCAAACGACCTTGCGGAAAGATTAATACAAAAAAAGGCATTTATTATTTTTCCCATGACAGCAATGGAGGCATAGGTCAAAGGAATTTGGAGCACATGTGGTTTTCTGGTTAGCTGAGATTAAAATGTTTCAATAAAGGTTTGTGTTCGAGTTTTTATAACGGTACTTTTTTCTTTGATGCGATTGCACGTTAAGAAATTCGAATTATGTACATATATCTGGAAGTATTTTAAAACGCTGATTATTTTGAAACTTTTTTTTTAATAATGCAAAAATTAAAAATTTTTCGACTCTTGCGTCTCTGACATCGGCTAAAGGATCTGCGATGAGTCCATATGCAATCGCCGTTAATCTTTTACCAAAATTAATATGCAATAGGCTTCTAAACATTGTATAACCAAACTTTAAAAGTGAATAAACTAGAAAAAAAAACAAAATTCTGACAACACAAGAGAATTTTGTTTTCACTGCTGGAGTTGGTTTAGTAGAATCCATGATGCACTTTTTTTAACAACCATGGCATATGATTAAGTATTTTGCCCTTGCACGCATTTTTATAAGAACATTAAGGTCTTTATAAAAAATCAAATGGAGCTTTATCTTAACTGTATTTAATAAATTATGATAGAAACATCATTTGAGGTAAAATCCAAACGAAAGAGCTGATGTCAAAACCTGTAAATAATTGTTTGTTTGTGTTACTCCGTTTTCTCTTGATTATCATATGTGTTTATCAAAATTAAAAAAAAATATACTCATGAAAAGAAAATGGGGAAATCAGTCCTAATTCTCACCAAGTACGAAAAATATTCAGCGCCCAAAGAAAATGCGATCAAATCAATTTGAAAATTTCGCTCTAATTTTGTGTATCGCTCAAGCCAAGAAAAGAAATAGAGAATATCATCTAAATTAAAATTTTTTCCAAACTAAAATATCAATATTGCCCAAAAATTTTTAGCGTAAAAGGTTTTACAAAATACGGACATTCTTTTCTAAATTTTAGGTGATATTTCCAAAATATTTTTCTTTTTTGGGCGTTCTTTCCTAAACTCTGATTGTCGTTAACAAACTTTTCTTAAAACAAAACGAATGCTTTGGTGGTTTGGGCACCATAATATTTTCCATTTTTTTTGTTGTGTTTTGGAAGATAAGAAATGTTTACTATTTTAAAACTGATTTAGGAGCTTTTTTCTTGTGCATACATTTATGCAAAATGTCCAAATGCTTTTCTTAGATTCACATGAGACAACGCATCTTCATTTACATAATCCATTAGTTCTATTAAATAAACAGTACTCCGTATTAACCAGATTAAGCATAGGGCTTGTTCGTGGTGGTCAGTTGGACCAAAGCCCATTCAATTTAGTTATTCTCTTTTGTAATATTTTTCCAATTTTTGTAAAAAATTTCAAGTTTTTTGAAAAATGCCCTAAATAACATAATTTAACTTTACACAGTTTTTTGAAATCACTTTTTCAAGCGATGATTGAACCATACACATATCTCCCCCATTCTCAATGCCATTCAAGTCCGCAACGTAAAATCAGCTTGCAAATCTCCTAAATTATTTTTATTTATTTCGCTTTGCATTTTGCTAAAAACACCTGTACAGCGCATGTAGCCTGTACTTTGCTAACATCATCCGTAATCCTGAATTCTATTCCTGTTTTTCTATTCTGAGGCTTACCCGACTCCTTTTTGAGCCTGTCGTAAAAAAGCTAAAGCTATATCCAAGAAGAAAGCAGCCGAAGCGACGACGACGACCACAACCACGATGGCAACTACGAATATGAGAATAAAAACATCGCTTCACTTGGCACTTGAGCTAAATGGCTATTCCAGTTCCAGAATTGGCTGGCAAATGACGACAAAACAACATATCCTAAGTTCAAGTAAAGTTAAAGATGCAGGCATGAAGAAGTCCGCACACATATTTAAGACCAGCGAGTTTTAATATGCACCATTTGCATGCGCAAAGCAAAGAGTACTTCACTGGGAATTGCCCATGAAAAAAGCCTAACTAACCAACTACGAGTAACTATACTATACACAGTTCTTCAGTTTTAGCTTAACGTTCAGAGAGCTCCAAATGACTTCACCGGCATTTGCCAATAATCGTAAATCAATTTTCCTATAGGATAGCGCTTGATAGCAGCGATATAGTGAAGGCGGTTGCGGCCGAGGCGGGTGCAAGTGTACGCAAATGGTGTGGTGGAGTGTGATTTTCCTCACGTTCCGGTTTGTTATTTCAAGATTCAAGTCATCCTGATGGGCAAATAAAGTACAGGAAGACGGAGCAAAGGAGCCTGGCGTATAATCGCGCAATTCTGTGCAAGTGCGGTGTTTTCCGCTTGTTCAAACACACCAGTCGGATGGGATGGTACGGAAGATTATTCCATCTCGGGATGTGGTGTACCTATTCCTTGTAATTTGACTTTGAATTTTATTTTCTGTAAAAAGATTTGCCTACTACTATATAGAATATAGTTCTAGAATGACACGGGGCGTTCAGAGTTCTTTCTATATGGTTTTCTTTTTTAATTTTCCTCTTACTTTATGTCTGAGGAGGTGGACACACGGGACATGTTGGAGAATTAAAAGTTCTGCCCAATGTTTGGCTTGTTGTTGAGTTGTGTTATTTCACCGGTACATGTCTTGGGGAAGGCAGGCAGGCGGACGAGGCGATCGACCGACAGGCGTTTAATACCATCATGCAGGTTTTATTTGATTTTCTTCTGCTTTCTTATACTTGGTCTTGACTCTCGATGCTCGTGCCAAAGACAGGCTATTAAGGAATCGTATTTAATGATACGTCTACAAGTTGACAGTGTTTTTAAAAGCGAAACAGTTTAATGTGCTCTAGGAAAGCAGCAGGAAGGATTGTTTACGTTTATGTTTGGTCTTTTTTTGTGTGTTAAATGAAAGCTGATACAGCGTTTATTGCCACATAAAAAGTGATACTTACTCAATTCAGGAATGAAATGTCATTTGGAAGAAGAGAAGAAATATAATCTTTGGTTTTGAATCTAGAAATTTATTGAACATTTTTATGCGAAGTCTTTTATACTAAATATAGAAATGTTGTTTGTTCAAGCTCACTGATGGTGATGGCAAATTTTTTTTATACATAGGTAGGTAGGAATGGAATGCTTATATGATAACTTTAAAAGTAAATTTAATTACAAGCTATTACAAATATTTTATTTAAACAAGAATTCAAGCAAGATATTAAATTTTCTGTCAAAAAAGTGTTAAATTAAAAATTTCTTTATCGATCAGAAATTTTATATCAGAGTGATATTTTTATCTTAAGTTATAGGCTTGTATAATAGAGTTAATACCAACGGCACGGCGAGACGACGCTAATATTTAATTTTGTATATTCTGCGCCACTATGGTGTAAATAGTAAATTCCACACTTTGGACTGACGGTTTACCAAAACATCAAACATTTTTATTGTGTTTTTACAACTTTTATGATTTTTAAGTTTATGCTTTAGAAAAATGGGATATGTCTTAAGGGGGGATACGGATGCGTTTTGCTTTTGAATGTCTGATATCTTACGTCAGTAAATAATTATATTTTGAGATCACAACCATCATAGAATTAAAGTCTAAGATAGAAACGTTATAAAATCACAATTTCACTAAATAACATCCTGAAGAAGTCACTAGATCAAAATCTGAAATTGCTTTCAATCACTTGTAAGTCACTTAATCACAGATTCTGAAACCGAAGATGCTATTAAATCTGCGATCAAATTTTGCAGTCTGAGATAGAAGATATGTCACTGAATCCCAATATCATCAAATCACAATCTGCTGACGTTACTATACCACAATCTGAAATAGCTGCAATGTCACTTTATCACTTTGGGATTTAATGATGATCCTGTGACGTCTGCTAGTCACAAAATGATCACTAAATTGCAGTTTGAGATAGTATAACTGTCAATCTGTTACAATGTGAAATAGCAGACGTCACTTCAAGACAGTCTGAGATAGCAAAAATAACTTAATTGCAGCCTGAGTTTGAAGACGTCACTAACTGACTATTCTGTCAATTCTTTGAGAAAAGTTTATTTATCTTAAAATCTTTCCCAACGTATTTTAATTGACTACTTTTCCAAAAAAGTATTGCTTCAACTTCTAAAGGGAAGATTTAGAAAATTGTAGCTATGACCCCTTTAACTACAATTAAACCAATCACCATTACTTTCAATTGATTAGGATAAACGGTCTCCACTGAAGTGAACAAATGTTGACTTACTCTCCTCATCTTCATTAAATCCAAAAACTGAGCATTATGTAGGTCTGTCATATAAAATTGTTGTTTCCGGATTGAAAGCTTTCCTCAAAACAATTAAACAAATCCTATGCCATGGCATTTATTTCAATCTTATCAATTTGTGTCGCTCCATTTAAAAAGAATGACATCTAAGATCCTTCCAATTCCACTCTGTCTTTCAAAATGCTCTTGGAAAGTCAAACGGCATCTAAACGATAACTCTCTATGACTGTCATAAACATCCTTTCACTTTGACGCCATATACTCTTTTGAAGATCTTTGTTTGTTATCTTTTACGACCTGTTGCACGATGCGTTCTCCTTTCATTCCCCCATTTGATTGAGCCGAGTTTGTATTCTCTTTATGCCGCAGCGTCCCTGGCAATTTGTTTGAACCTTTTGCGCTTTCAAATGTCACCGTGGAAGACATATGTAGTGATAGTGACATAGCTAGCGAGCTAGCATCTGGAATCGATGATGACGATTGTCAATGAATCAGTCAATCAAATTAGGAATGGCGTCAGGGTTTCAGTTATATCCACGACGTCACAATACTCGTATATCAATGGTATAGACATCATCACGCCAATGTTTGCTTGGATAATAATGTTTTAACAATTTTTGTACTAATTGGCTTTGAAATTGTTGACAATAATTAAAAATCAATAAATAACAATGTCTCCCGATCGACGACGACGCCGACCGACGGATAGTAGCTGATCACTGTTTCCGCAAAGCGCGCTGCCGAGTTGTTGTTAGTATTTCTATCACATGATAACGCTCTAAAGTGTGCTCTGCGTCTGCGGCGCGGCAGCTGAGCGGCGCGTGTTGCGCAAGAAGTGATCGTATAGTTTGTAGCATCCTAAATGCGATGCTCATGAGTCATAATAGTGTTCTCTCACGCTACTCTCATAAGTGTGCTAAATCGAATGGAAAGTGAAGGCAATGTGAATGTTTGCGGCGCTTGCGCGCAATTCTTCACACAACAAATATAGCAAATATTGTTACTGCATGGTGACTTTGGATGTGATTCGAATTCAATTCCGTTGTTGTAATGTTTTTGTAATTCATCTTTCAACAAAACAAAAAAAAAAAGGAGATTGTATTTGCGGTTATTTGGTTTATTGGCTCAATGAAGTGCACTACACTGCCACCTACACATAACACATAAGTTAAACGAACGGAATGCGTAGGTGGCGCTTGCCATTCACTTTACAATTCAAAAGATTGTTTCGGAGTTGGTTTGTTTATTATTCTTGTTTTTTTTTTTTTTTTTTAACTTCTCAAAGGATAGCGGTTCATATTTGATAAAAAAAATTCTTTAATTGTATTGATATTTTTAGCAGAGTAACCGCACTATACAATCATTTTGTTGCTTTAGAATATAAACTTAAGAAAATACTCATTCACTGGCCTCAAACGAAGAATTACTCTTGCTAACCGCTTGTTGCTACGGGCTAGAAGACATTTTCATAGAACCAAGGAGACGCTATACAAGACCTTAATCAACCCAATCCTGCTGTTTGGGGTAGAATCAGGGACATTGAAACACACGAATGAAAATTTGCTTGGGTGCTTTGAGAGAAAGACTCTTCGAGCGATTTATAATCCTGTTTAATGTGGGAAAAAATAAAGGACAACATAAA
This sequence comes from Syrphus vitripennis, assembly GCA_958431115.1. Lineage (NCBI taxonomy): Eukaryota > Metazoa > Arthropoda > Insecta > Diptera > Syrphidae > Syrphus > Syrphus vitripennis. The sequence goes on along the minus strand of OY288110.1, from coordinate 8,178,838 downwards.
GGACAGCTGCAGTTACTGACTTTGCACTTATCACGGTGACAAGAATAACAGAAGAAAAATTAAAAATTTGGTTCTCAATTTCCAAATTATCTCATTTCCATCCATACAAATTCAAATTTCCAAATGAGGTAATTTCAACCAAATCTTCACAAAAATATTTCGGAAATTAGGTAAACGTATTGAGCCAAATATAAATTCGATTGTGAACAAGCCTCGTAAATTTGAAATTTCTCTATAAGACAGAAAGAGAAAACAACAAAGAGCTATCAAATGAAATGACGGCGTTTTTAATACGAACGCTTTTTTCATAATTTGCGAAATTACCTCATTTCGGTGAAAACGTAATATAAGATTGAGATCTCAGAATGGGCCCTACAAATCTTGCTTCCAAGGGCTTTTCGTCGATAAAAAGTGTTAAAAGAGCATACAAAAAATGCTTAATTAAACTATTTTCTCAAACTTTGTTTGACACTTGGCAGACACCTTGGAGGATTCAAAAATATACAAGGCACCTACAGTGGGGCGTTTTGGCTGTCACACATCTGTCTAACCATATTTCCGAACGGTTCACATACCTACAGTGCGAAGTCTCCCAAAAGTTACAAAAAAAATCTATAAAATTATTTTTTACTTTAATAACGAGGAGTTTTTTTTTAATAACAAATGCAAAATACAAAAAATCGAAAAAAAATAGAAACCTAACCTAACAAAAGTTTCGTATTCAATTGCTGTTCTTTTTTAAAAAATAAGTATTTAATTTTCACACTACAAGCACTTAAGACCGCGAAAATCTTAGCTGTTCATAAACTATCAATCTTCAATTCATTCAGATATAAACAAAAATACTATATTGTCTAAATGGACTTAAGCGGTACATTTTTTAACCAATTTACAATATATCAAAATTTCATTTTTATGGCAAAACAACGTGTATCCTCCAAAAAAGAAACACCATTTAGTTTAAAATTTATTTGATCTCTGATGACTACAATGTAGCAACTTGAATAAAATTTAAATTAGTTATCTGTGTTACGGGTCCTACTGCAGCCGCAGGTGATATTAATTTATAGAACTTGAACGCTCCCGGAATTCGCAATTAAATCATCAAATTTGGTAGAAATAAATTTCTATAGGGCGGAACAACAACAACAAAAACTAAAAAACCAAAGACCCATGTCAAGTATACAAGTTCTTTATTCATCTTCTTAGGATTTCAAAAATTTCTCAATTAACGGTTATGATTACCACTTAAACTTTGTAAAGAGACAACCATTGAGACTAATTTGGACAGGTCTTGTAAATTACTTTCCAAATGAACTTTAAATAAACCGACACCACCTTTTGGCTGGTAAATTGAGAAATTGTGATTGCCAATTTATGTGCTCCGAAAAGGTCGGCCATTAATACGAACATGGTCCATGTGTACTAATAAATGATATTTTTATTGAAATTTATCTGGCAGATGGTGTTGCGCGATTGAAATAGATCATTAATTTTTGACTGTCAAGTATTTTTATGGGAATTGATGTAATTCTAAAAGGGACAAAGAGTTTCAGTCAAAAGTCAAGCTATTTTTTATTGGAATTTCAAATGTCAAATACAATTTTCAATTTAACTTAAATCACTCATCGGTCTTACTTGCCTAGTTGTAGTTTACACGAACAACAAACACATCATGAGTTGTAGTCTTTTGGATCCAAAATCAAAATGTCGATCGATAATCACCTTCAATCTTTTCACAGACTTGAAGATGCAGATCTCTGAAATCTTTGCTGTGTTTGCACTAGCTGCTATTTAAGGGAAATGAAAATCTATTGATTTTCCGTTGGTTGTGTATGCGCTGTAACGGCTTACGTGCGCAGTGCCATGTTTACAACGGATTAATTTCGTAACAGGACATTAATTAGGTTCAACTATAATGCAACATTTGGTATATAGTAGGATTGCTATAAGTTATCCAGTATAGATTCGCGTGCATCCAAAAACGGTCTGCATCATGAATCTCACATAATAAAATTTATCTATATGTATGCATTTGCTTGAGTCTTTTGGCTTTTTGGGTTTTTTGTTTTTGGAATTTGGGAGCTGGAATGCTAACTGTGTTAAGATATGGCTGGCAAATACGTGCGCCTGTATATAGCATGTTGATGTTGGTACATCGTGTGCTGGAATGCCGTGGGAAATTATTTGTTTTTGGGCTGGAGGCATATGCATACCTATTCAAAGAGGTAAACGAGCTTGAGGTGGAGTAGGAATTTATTAGTTTAAGATTTGTTGGCATTCAATTAATTTTCAATGGATGGGAAATTTTAAAGATTTGACGAAAAATTTTAAATTGCTATAGCAATTCCTCCATTGAAGAGTTTTAAGAAAACAAGAAGTAAATTTTGCTCAGAGTACATTTAAGGCGTATTTGCTCCTTGTAGTTAAAAATGAAAAAAAGATTTTTGCACATAAGGGAAAAATGGCAACAAGTAAGAAAAATGCATTATGTATTTGATTAACTTAAACAAGCCAAAAAAAAAATTTTTTGAAAAAAAATAAATCGTTAATCGTATGAAAAATAAATATTTCTTATATTTAAAGATTCTTAAAATAAGTATTTTTAGAAAATAAATAGCAATTTATTCCAGATTTAAAACGATTTTAAAGAATTATTGTGAAGTTTGTTACTTCATACAATTAAAGTGTTTTTGGATCTAAAAAACGGTATCGGTATTTTATTAGGAATATATGTACAATTAAATATTTAAATTTCAAAGAAGTATTTATATAACATTAGGAATACAAAATAATAATGCTTGTTAATTCATTTTTTGAAGTAAATTTTTGGTTTTTAATAATATTTTTTCCACTTTGAAAGAGAATGTTCTTTCCCACCTAAAACAATGGAAATAGTTTTAGGCTCTACTTTTATGCTAACGTTTTTTCTGTTCCTGAATTTAAAAAATTTACCGTTAAAGTTTTAATCATTTTTGTGAAAAATTTAATTTTTGTTCATTACAAATATACCTTATGTAATTTTAAAAACACATGTCGTTGTTTCCTTCTTCCAGAACGCTAGAGAATACATAAAAATAAGTATTTAGCAAAAAAATGATAAAAAACGGAGCTGTTCTTCAAAAGTTAGAAGTAAAAACCTTTATTGACTGGACTAAAACTAGATTTTGATCATCGAGCACTAACTTATTACCTAGCCTTAATAACTTATCAAACCCATGAAGTACATTTGAACAGAAGAAATTGTTCCAAAGTGTCATATTCTTCCTTTCTATTTGTGAATTTTGCTTCTTTTATTTCTTCATAAAAATATTCGAACAATTTACCGTACCGTGTACCTGTTTGTTTGTTCGCTGAAATAATTTGTTACAATGTTTCGTTCGTTGCTTTTTTGTTGGTTTTTTGGTCACATAAACCATGAACTTTTCATAACCTTTGAAATATTGCACGTTTTTGTTTTGCGTTTGGCAACAATCAAATTGCTATAAGTATATGTAGCTACATCATGAGGCTTAGCCCAGCCACAACATTCCAGTTCCACATATCAACCGACCCATATTCAACCTGAACTAATTAAATTCATTACAAGTATGTGGCCAATCTCTAACCCCGAGGTTCAGATAACTTTAGCAGCCACAACAATATAAAACAGCATTATTAAAATACCAAGTCGAACCGATCTAGTTGCATGCCAAGAGGGATTCCATCACAATGTATATAATATGTACTTTAGCAAGAGAGCTAAGCAAAAGTTTAAGACTGGGCCTTGGTTTACTTTGCCGCGTTCGTTATATAGCTTAAGCCAAACTCAAACTCAGTGACCATATTCCCATCCGCATTGCAGAGATTTTCTCCGAAGTTGAGCGCGCCGCAAACACATCACATCGAGAGGGTCAAAAATGCCAGAGGTCTTCGCAAGGGTTCACATGTGCGATGTGCAAAAACTCTTGAGAATTTTTTAGCCTCGCCAAAAAATAACAACAACTGGATGCAAGAACTAAAATTAATCCCTGAGTAACTTAGTATCATCCATGCAAGAAGTCGATAACGTTGAAAGCGAGAGAGAGAGAGAGAGTCTTCATATACTCTCTATAAGTGCTGCTGGCTTGATGTGGCTATTTACTTGATATAACAAATGGATAGAATGTCATTCCGGGTCTTGCCGCAAATTTTAATGAATCATTTAACTTTGCGCAATTTTAAAATTAAAGGGCTCCGCCAACGGTTCTGGCAGAATAAGTATAGAGTTTTAGTTCCGAATGGACCATAATCGAAATTTGCAAATTACACACTCGCCAGCTGGATGAATTGCTGTTGCTGCTGCTCGCCGTAACGATGTTGACGACTATGATGATGATGGCAACGATCGAAGAGCATGCGGATTGCTACCAATCCATCCATCTAAGCACCATCAGAGCGCGAGTGCTATAATTCCACCTACTGGCGAAATCAATTTTGTTCGTGTGGCACGTGCTCTAGAAAAACAGAATCAGAGCCTTCTCTGGAGCACCTTGAGTTACACTATGGGTTTTTTGTGCCAGGCGCTCACTGTAATTTCACCAAATCAAGCTTCGTCGCGTCGCGTCGCGTCGCCTCTGAGTCCTCATGATGTGATGTGGTCTAGGAGTTCCAAAAAGAACAAGACCAATGAAGGCCAACACCATCACCGATTAAAGGAATTCTGTGCTCTGCTCTGGAATTGCCTGCCGCTGCTGCACCACGGTAGTGCTGGATTGGACCAGGATTGATAGATGTAACGACGAAATTAGAATTCAATTGGTGTGGTGCAAACAATTTGCGCGAGCAATTGTTGTGGGTTGTGTATATTCGTGAGCGGTTGGCTGGAGTGTGTGTCCCTCTGTTGATTGAAGGTCTGAGCTGCTGCTGCTGCTGCTGAAGCTGATGGTGGAAATTGCTTTGGAAGGCAACAGCTTCAGCATCAGCATCAGCCATCCATCTGTGAGTTTGTGTATCTTTTTGACTTGAGTCGCGATCTGTCTTTCTGACGTTTTCTGTCCATTTGGTCGCTGCAGCTATATAACCTGCGCGCTAAGCTGAGTTTATTCTATTATGGTGACTTTCGCCTAGCATGTCGTGATCACTGGCAATTATCCCGTAAAATTGTGGATATATCTCTGTGGCATGATTTCCGACAGATTTGCTCCTTTCTGCATGGTTCGGTGTGTCTCTGGTGTTTCAGCTAAATTGTGTATATAGAATGTGTCGTGTTGGTTTAGTTGTTGTTTATAATGTTTGGTTCTTTGTCTTTTAGATGCTTTTTTTTTTCTTCTTTTCTTGGCCGCTTGTACAAACTTAAAGAAACAACAGACAAAAAAAGAAAAAAACAGCAAAACTTTATATAAGAGTATGTATTGCTTTTTTCACATATGCTGTTTGCTTGTTTACACGTATTTAGTTGCCACTTGGATTTTTAAAGGAGATTGTTTAGTTTATAAAGACTTTGATCGTTTTTTTTTTTGGTTTCTGCAACCCAAATTGTCCATATTATTTGAATGAGTCATGCTAAGTAAACGATATGTTTTTGATAAAGTTTGGGGGATTGGTGATCAGTGATTAGCGTTGTTGGTAGGTTAAAGGAGAGTATTAGATACATTTTCGTGAAACTAATTGGGGGGTTATTTCGACAAGAGAGATTCAATATATGTGTGTACATAGGTGTACATTGTTATTGCACGATTTAAGAGAATCAATTTGGGTACATTTTCCTTAAGTCTTAATTTACAAAGGGGTTAAGAAAGGGTAATTTAAAATTAGCTTAAAGTTCATCGTGATATATGAGGTTCAAAAATAAGGCGGAAATGATATAAAATTCAATAGAAGTATAACCCTTACCTCGCTAAAATCTGTGATGTGTCTTGGTTCTCGATAGCTAAGTTGTACTAGTAGGGTTTCAGAGACCATGTTTAAAAATAATCGTTTGTTCGATAGGTAGGTTGTAGGTAGTCTTATATTCCTCAATGTTTTTGAAAGTTATAGCTATCGTTTTCTTTAAAAAGCCCTTCGGCCTGGCTCCCAAGTTCTATAAAGGTGTAGATACAATAAAACTTCAAAGACTTAACTTTATTTAACAGTTAAACTTTAAAAATCATTTATGATATTCTGAGAGTTTTACCATAAACCTAAGCTTTCAAAAGATCTGCTTTTTGGTGATGATCTAATAGGTATGCTCTGAAGACTTTAATTTATGAAGTGTTGTTGGCCAGAAGGAAGTGCTTCCATTGTTTTCAATTGTTTTCCACGACTTGTTTACATACATAAATAGTTTTCCACTGAAAACCGTAATTCTTAACCGATTTATCATATAATGATCACAGTTGATCTTTACCTCATAATTACTTCGATTCGTATTTTTCAAATTAAGATTTTAACCAAAATTTTATCAAAGTAATTCCTACCTTAGGTTGTAAATGGAAATAGCTTCTTAACATAAATTCAATTCTTTCATACAATTGCATGGTTGGTTTTTTTTTTTGTGGAGATTTTCGTGGTAAGATAAAAAATGTAAGGTTTCAATAAAAAACGATCATAGCATTCAATTGCAATTTCTAAGTCTTTTTTTGCACTTTGTATTTTTCTCTACGTAGTTAATTTTTACATTTTTAATTATAACGAGATAAATATTTGTTTTAAAGTAAGTCTCATGACTGAGTCAAGTTATTTCTAGAAGTCTTCGATTTCCAAACCTTAAAGGGTTGGCTGCATTTGGATTTAATCGATAGATTATCAAATAATGTTTTCATTTCTTTAATCAAATGATCAGTGAGGAATGGCCTTAAATCAGAACCACGAAATTTCATATTTCTATTAAACATTAGGTCGATTTCAACTCCCAAAACTCAAGTTTTTAAACATGGGTATGTCAGAAAATTTCGAGGCTACCAAAAATATAAAGTTCTAGTACCAACCTTTGGACCCTAAAAAATTGCAATTAAAAAAAAGCTTAGTGTAGGTACTTTTGCGACTCAATTTTTGGTTGATATAATTTTCAACCTGAAGTTAAAAACTTCCAGCGTCAATGCGGGTAAAAAATTTACCTTTAAAACTAAAAGTTAAATTCCTAAAATTTACCAAGCAAGTTGATCTGATAGCTGGATTTTTGTGCTGCTTCATTAAATATATATCTTTGTATTCAAAAATTCACATCCTCTCTTACAACAACGTCTGAAGATGCCTTGATAAAGTCCCATTTTTGCCATCAACCTGTTTAAAAGTAAAGACAAAACTCCATTTACACCAAACATTCCTTTTATTTCTACCATCGATCTGTAATGAATTTTCAGATTCCTCAAAAAGAATATAAGAAAAAGAAACAATCAACTTCCATCATCAGCATTCCATTCATATTTTAAGCCAAAAACTTCAACATACCAAAAGAGTAACATCGATATGAAGGCTAAATTTTTCTATAGATCCCCACAACCGCATTACAACCGACGCAACGGCTTGAAAAAGCATTGATGCATAATAAATTCAACTTTTAATGCATCCCCAAAGGAATCGCACATGGAAATCAATTCATATACGGAGGCGCGCATCACAGCAGCAGCAATAGTGGCGACATGTATCTAGAGGCGCTGCTGTACGGAATGTTTATAAGAACCCATATCTCGCACCATCTAAATGTGTAACTGAGTCTTGCGAATATATTATTATTTTGCCTGCGGTATAGGTATTGGTAACCTGCGCACTATCTGAATAAATTAAAACCAAGATCATCAGACGCGTCCAATTGCCACCATCAACGCCGCGGTCGTTGGTGTTGGCCACCATCATAGCTGCGCTGTTCGATATTGTGAAAGCTTTACTTCCCCGCGTGACGAAGACAACGGACGCGCGATGCCACTGCTGTTCCGTTGAGGAGACTTTTTTTTATCCAGGCCCGAAATCTCTAAGACCTCGAATTCCCTCTGATTGAATGGTATTTTCGTGAACGTATACCGCTGCGCTGCGCTGGCTGGTACAAAATATACGTATAGAGACGTGTGCCAGCGCACTTTGACAATAAATTTGTGAACGCCATCATCGGAAAGGTACACCGCACTGGTACAGTACACCACAAATGGGGAGGTGTGCTCTTCTCCCATCAGGCATCCTCCATATATACACAACAGGGGGAAGATTGAGTTGATGTTGATGCAATCAAGATGGAATCAAAGAAAACGTGAGGTGACTCTCTGGCTGTGGTAGCAATTTGAATCCCAAGTGCGGGTGGCATTAAGAAATAACACTCTCTGTGAAGTAATCCGCCTGTGCCAGTGGCGGTGACGTGGTGGCGGTGGTAGGTGGCGGCATTGGCAGTTCTAGCGCTGATCCAAAAGTAGCGGCCATCCCTCGCGGGCTACAACCTACAAAGAAGCTATAAGTAGCTCACCTTTGCATATACACATGCGCGAAAGTCGTGACAGTTTTTAAATATTGCATTCGATTGGAAGATTGACGTGCGCGCATGCGGGTCGATGCTGACTCGCTTCTCTTCCGCCACCCCAAGACTCAACTTTGAAAGCTGATGGCAGTGATGAAACTAAACACATTCCTGCGACTCAACACCAATATGGGAATATTCAAATGAATCGCACGATGGCTTATGAACCCATTTTTGGGGGCTCGGACCTATGCAGTGAGAGTGAGGTTAAGTACATGTGCACGTATACTCGCATGAGACAAACAACAACGACGCGCGAGTTGTTTATGTCACGTAGTCCCTGCTCATAGGTGATTTACTCACCCGAGGGTACCTATCGGAGGCTTGTGCGCTATTGTTTTGCCCATAATGACCCCCTTTGGTGTTGTGATCGGGCGCAGATATTATGTTCTTTTTATGGTCATTGAAGCACTCTGATGTTGGCCAATATGGGTGCAGTAGTTTCTACAAATCGCTCGAAATGTATAAGGATTTGGTTTGGTTTGGCGTTTGTTTTATAATGCCTGCAACTCTCGAAATGGGGTCACTTAGATTCTAAAAGGTATATTCGTAGGTACCTTATACCTCCTATACAACAACCTACCTACCTTAAGTTTCGGATTGTTTTCAGTTATCGAAAAGGAAAAGAGATTAATAAATGTTTATATGTATACAAAGTTTTTGAGGGATATACTTTTTTTTTACTGGCTAAGTGGATTATTGTTGAGTGATTGGAGCCAAAGTAAGATTGTTATGTCGCTTAGATAAGTTGTTTTATGTACCAAAAAACAAGCGCACAAATTAATGGTTTGGGTTGGGTTTTTAATTTTGAAAAGGCAACAAATGTCAATCTACAATCCTATACCAAAAACGACCATGAAACTATAAAGTTATATACCATTAAAGAATAACATGTCCGGCTGGTTATATTCTCTGATGGATGAAATGCGCTACTTTGTTTGGGGAATAATAAAATTGCAAATACGATTTTTTTTTGCCATATAGCTTAGATTTGTCATTTTAAAAAGCTTATAAAATATTGCAGCAGCTTAGAGTCCTTAATCGTTATGGTAATTTATTGTCAGTTTTTTGTGTACCATTGGACATTTATTTTGAGAGACAAGAATGCTTGTTACGTGTAAAGAGCTTAATATAGCTTAAGTTGTAAATATATGTAGCAGAGTGCGTAAGCTGTGATGTAGGAGTGGCGCTCAAGTATATTGAAGTATTTCATCGGTGAAGTTTGATGAAGGCGAGAAAAATAAGACTTAAGTTAGGTATAACTTTTTGGACTTTTAAGACTTTCCCAAACAAATGCTAAGCATTCGGAGACGACGACGAAACAACTATATAAAAACACTTTGCTACGATTGACAACTACACGTTGTTATTATTGTTTCTTCGATGTCATGATTGTTTCCATTAGTTTCGCTTAAAAAAAAACAGTGTTAAGTCAGATTGTGTAAAAGATCGAATTAATTACCAAAAATCTATTATTTATTTATTTGTATTCCTTCTCAAAACATCTCAAAACTCAGAAGCTAATATTTGTTGTCTTTCAGTAATGAATTTCAATTAAAATGTCAAAGTCAAAGGTCATCATCATCCCATTGAAACACACCTTTAATTTATTGTTTGGACGATAAATTCTGCAGAATTCAAAAATCCATTGACCTGCAGCAGCCATTATATAAGCTTCAATAAAAGTCAGCATGATCAAAATAAACAGAACGTTAATACAACTAATTTTTTTCAATCGAAAACTTCACACAGCTTGTGCGCGCAGTTCAAACGATACAACAAAAAATCATTTTTCTTCCTGTCAATGGTCCATGATCAGTTATTACTTGTTAACGACCATCAAACATTAATCAATTTTATTTTTCCATTAACTTTATAGGACACAACAAAACGTAAATGTTTTCTGACGCCTTTTGTTTGCGCATTTCTTCGATGGCGGAGAGATTTTTTTTTTTTTATTTTATTGCCCGCAGTATCGGACACGATTAATATAGTTTGAATCAAACGCTTACAGCCATCACAGTTCGAGCTCAGTTCTAGCAGTGCTGTGTTTTGTTGCAATAGCAACAGCAAAGTGTGTCTTGCGCAATTGCTTTGTACAGCTTCCGCGCTCCCAGAATACCAATTTGGTTTGTAAATTAAATTTTCTTTTAAGGAATACGTGCCTAGCTTAGACTTTAGCCTAGACCAAATGGACCGCCCCGGTGCGAATTGCCGACCGGAATACGAAATAATCAAAACCATTTAAATGCAATGCCCCCTAGCGTCAGACACACACATACACATTGGAAAAGCATCGTTTTTGCTGCAAGAAGCCACTACTATCAGTTTTTTTTTGTCAATTTTCCTTCATTCCTTACTTTCAGCCCAGCAGCGGTCAATGTGATGGTATGGCTAACAAAAAAAAAAAAGCTGGAAACCACCGGCGCAGTAAGTGGCAGAGTCAGTGGCCATCACAGATAAATGGTGTTATCGGCGGACGATGTATCCTACAACTTCCAGAGCCTTGTGCCTCCTGGTTACATGAGGGGAATGTGAATATTTCCATTCCGACAATAACTTTGAATTGAGATTCTGTATATGGTGCACATGCGCAGCGACGTCAGGCTAACGCTAAGGATTTGTGGGGCAAGCGATGGTAGTGCGGTCTAATTTGCCGTCAAACACGTGAATCTCTCATTTGTAAGGTGAACGCCAGAAGTGGAAGAATAATTTAATTTAAAAAAAAAATAAATGAGAAGATCAGTTATCGTTCTGTGTACAAATATCAATTCGTTTTGAATTATAGAAATTTACTTGAGAAATTATAATTATTAAAATGCTATAAATCAATGTAAAAATAATTGTTTTAGAATTTTTTCTTTTATTTAAAAGAATTCTTTATAACGATATATTTTGTAGACTGTAGATGAAAGTGAAGGATTTGCAAAGGAGATGCGATTAGCCCAACCACAAGCACGGATCTTTTAATGCCACAGTTAAAGAAGTTTGCTAATTGAAGAAAAATTCCATGTTTAAAAAAAACGTTGCCTCGGACTAGTTAACGCCGCATATTAAGCATAAGTTAATAAATATACTATATACTTAAGGTGGTCGTTTTTTTATTTTTACTATTCTTGCTTTCATTCTTAATATGTAACTTCTGCAAGCTCTGAATTATTTAAATATTTAATTACTTAAAATTTAGATGAAAAAAAAACATTCAATATTTCGAAAACAGCTTGATCGATTTTTTATAAACAGTTTTTTAACAGTTACCATTTTAAATATTTTGGACAAAACCCAATTTAAAAGTAAAAAATAACGGTACTTACAATATATATTAATTTAATTAATAATCGTTCTCTTTTCTCACGAAGTAGTAACTACCATACGTATCTTGAACTTTACATTAGATGAGCCCATTAGATTAAGAACCTATTTACCTAAGCCCTAATCTGTAAAATAATTTGCCGACAAAGCCACCAAAATTCTTGAGTCAGAAAAACCAACCTAACCATCGCATACTAAATTCTGCCATTTCTCTCCACAAAAATATTTTATCTAATGCTCCATTTATAGCAGTTGCGAAGTATATTTGCCATCTCATATTGCATCAGTCAGTCGTGTTTTCTCATAGGTGGTCTCAATGCTGCGGAATGCTGAAAGTCTTTAAAATTTCCCAAGGTGCTAGCTAAGTTTTAAACGCAACATTAAGAAAAAAGTGTTTCCATAACCCATGTGCGGTGTAGTAAACTATGCAATAATAACACACAAAAAAAAAGGAATACACTTAACGCTCCTCCATTATTTTTTTTTTGTGTTCAAAGCATAATGATGAGATGAAAGAGTCCAAGTCCAAATTAGGTAACTGTCAGTGTTTCTATCACCTTTCGAATTGCGTGTCCAATCACCTTGGAAGCAATTGAATACAAAGTATGTATCGTCAGCACCAACATCAGCAATTCCATATAACTGCCGTTGATGGATTCTTTTGCCATTGATTTGACTTCCTGGTGGTTCTGGGCAAAACTGCTTATTGTGCCCAACCAAACATCAACCAGAGACACAACATTGAATTGCAACAATGTTGCCCATAATATAGGTAAGGTAGGTAGGCTCTACCGCAGTGACAACGAAAAATCTTGAAGGCTTGGAAGGTATTTGGTGAGTGGTTTCACATATCATCAAATAAGGGCAATCGCAAGAATGGCTAGAATGTAAAACAGTTCGTAATGAACAGAAAGTGTGGTAAAAATAATGGAGGGTTGAGTGCAGCTTGCACAATAATAATTATTATCAATTATTTTTTTGCTTTGTTTTGTCAGACAAGTTTTGTGTTGGCTGGCATAAAGATAGTTTTGAAGGCAGGCGTGAATTGAAAAACATTCTTAAAGTGAAAATTCCTTTTTTTTGCGTTTATATTGTAGGAATTCCAAGTCTAAACATTCTTGAATGAGACAAATACATTTTTGTGTGGTCTAAAGCAATATTTTTATTTTTCAAGAGGAGTTTGAAGAATTTCTAGATATCAGACTTAAGTCGGAAAAAAAAACAAACCAATATATAAAAATAATCACACTTAAAGGTGAACTCATTTAAAACTCACTGACACCATAATCCGCTCATAATAAAATTAATTTCTTTCAAAGCCCCATCAGGCCATCTGTCATCATACCAGAATGACGAAAACATTAAAACCACACACTAAATTGGCAGTTCTGCCTACAAACGTTCCCGGCACTCCTGCGGACTGAACATAATATTGTATAGCTCCCAATACCAATATCAGGATGTGTCAGGTGAGATTAATAATTTTGGCAAAGTGAACGAGACACTATGCGTTCATATAAAACGCACAAACGAAGTTTTTGTTTCTATAGAAATGCACAGATAGACTCTGCGTCCGTCTCCTTGGTGCACCGCATACGACTTTTCAATGCTGGCAATCCTATTACGAGTATAACTGCAATATCAAACCCACAAACAATATCGGTATATTTAGCAGATGGCAATGTCTTGCGTTATTAATCTTTGCCTGTTCATTTGCGATATAATTGCATTCGCTGAAAGATCACCAAGGACCCCATCTTTTCACAACACTCGTATATAGGGGAGCAATTTGCTGATGCTTACCAATGTAACAGAACAGAAAACAGATCATCAGGAGGAAGGAAGGGGGACGGGGAGCATCAGCAAAAAAAAAAAAAACGGGGACGACTGTTGGTTGAGAGGCGTTCGCGTTCAGTATTATTCTATGCACCAACAACGATCAACCGACGACGTAGCATGCCACATTCCGTTCAGTAAATCATCAAAGCGAACTATGCGTGCCGTAGTGTCGGACAAATTCGCTAAATTTATAGTCGAAAACATTAACAAATTGCGACACGTCTTTTAGGACCAGAATCTATCGCCTATTGCCAGACTATATACATAACAGAACCAACCACCTCTTCGGTGTTCGGTTCGGTCCTTAGCCTCAAACATAAACATCAACATCCACAAACAACAACCAAAACGATCTGTACCCAAATTGTAAACATTTTGATTCTAAGGCAGGAGAGGAATATTTTTATATATTAGTTAGAGTTCTTCTTCGTGAGCGCAGCGCATAGAGCCTACGGATACGGGCGTCGTCGTGCGTCGGTCGTCGCGCGTATATCTTTTGCATAAATTTAGCGTTTGTGTTCAATGTCACAATGAATTTATCGCATAATTAAATGCCATTAATATCCGTCTAAAAGAGACTTGTCCACAGATTCATAGATTCTCGCCTTTTATTTTTTTGGTTTTTATATCCACCGCTAATATAATGCACTTTTGGTGACTAGATCGCACTACACTATTCAACTATATTATACTAACTAGGTGCAATGAGGTTAGATGGAAAAACGCATGTGCGGCGAGCGAAAGAAGTTTCAGTTTGTTTTCGACGAGAAACTTAAGTGGCAAATGTAAAGGCCAGTAGCTATGAAGACACCGAGACTATGATGGATGTTTATGAATTCTAGTATTTTGGGATCTTCAAACAAATTTATGCAAAGAAATAATGAGATCAAAAATCTGATGGAAAAACAACAGTGTCTTTTTAAAACTTTTTTTTTTAAGTTTTATTTTTCAAAATGTTGGAGTCAAGTTTTAGGACTGGGAAAATCGATCAGGAACAAATTTACTGATGAATTATTATTTAAGATGTTCTTCTTCCATTTAAAACAATAGTTCCAAATTTATCGATGGCAAATCACAAATTAGTATCTTGAATTCAAGTTTTTGGAAATTTTGCGACTCGGTTTTACTGTTTTTTTTTATAGCTTCAAATATGCGAATTTGTGATTTAACCTTTTTCTACCAAACACTAAACAATTATCGGAACAGTGCATGAACACTTTTCCGTTTTCGTGAATAGCAACCCCGATTTTTATTGAATGACGGTAAAATTATATTATAATAGACGTAAAGAAAAGTAACATCCGGAGGAACACAGTACATTTGTACATATTTCCGGTCTTGGGGAATATTTTGGATTTGAAAACTTTTCAATGGGATGTCTAGAAAATGTTCCTTATTTTTATAATTAAAATGTACATAATTTTTTGTAAAAATAACGATTCCTTAGGAATAACAGATTATGCTTACAATTTCTTAAGTGTTTAACTATATTAGACCTTCTTTATTTTCTGAGTCAATTCTCAGTGTTACTCTTTGCGACCAAAACAATCCATTTAACAGAACTGTTTATAACTTCACGTCCGTCGATGCATTTGTTTGTGACAAAGGACAATCCGTAAGAAGATTCGTCGAAAAAATACATGTTGCTATGCATCTTTATATTTATGTTTGGGTGGTTAAAACAGTACGAGTTTTGGGTCCGATTCTCTTGAATCATTGATAACAGTTTTCATTGAACCCCAAAAAAAGAAAAAAAAAAACCTACAATGAAAAAAATGAGCTACAAACCTTACGGTTCTTAATTGCACTTTCAACAGAAAAATAATTTTGTGTCTGGTTTTCGATTTTCGACTTAGAATTGATGAGACTATTGAGTGTTTAAAATAAATATAGTGCTTTGTAACGTAAAGTTTTGGAAAAAAAACAGTTTCCAACAAAAAAAAAAAAAATACAGAAAAGCAGCCATACGAGAAAAGTTGCCTATAAAATATGGTTCTACATAAAAATTCCTATGGAATGATGTGTCTCATCGTCTCATAGACCGAACTGGACCATTTTTCCTTGTATGAGAAAACCTGACATAGAAATGGACAAAAAAAAATCCGACCCCGAATTCTTTAAGAAAACCATCACAGCGAAATTGAATTATTATTTTTTTATTCAAAAAATTTTTTTTTAAATATTTTTCTAATACATCTATTTATATTTTCAAAATAAAATAAAGAACTAAAGTGAATCCGAATTGATTTGGAAAATAATTAAACTTCATCAAACTTCATTTTAAAAAGCTTTTGTCCAACAACAACACCAAATTACGAATAAATTAGTATAAACGCATAACTACATAAAATTAAAAATTGCAAACAATTTCATAATAGTATTTGCAATATTGCATTCACGCCAACTATGTATATAAGAATAGCTTTAAATTGTTATTTTTATGTTATTAAAAATTCCAACCACATTTCTTCCACACCAGATTTAGAGCATTACTTGTGAGAAGAATTTTAAAAAAAGAAAACAAATCATTTTGTATAGTTTTATACATATACTCATAGGTATGAGTTTTGAGGTGTAGAAAAATAAATGGACTACGTGCAACATTGCAGGTGATGCATATTATTCTTGAGTAAAAAAAAAGTCCATAAGTTAGCATATAGGTAAGAGTACAAAAAATCTCATTTTGAAATTCAGAACATATGCTTCGTGGTAGTCACAAGTCATAAAACATAATAGGAATGTTGAACTTAATTATTCATAATAGTAAACAACGCAATGTTGAATGAAAAAGAATAGTTAATGGAAGACAAAATTGAAAAAAAAAGAAAGAAATCAGAAATGGATTTCAATTTTAAATCTGTTCAATTTACACAGAATAATGAATAAGCTTTTATGATCTTTCCATATTTTTTGCATCTTGAGCGAATTGACAGAAATATTTGGATGTATCAATCGTACATTTAGCGTGGTTTCTTACAATCGATCGTACGAAATGGGGTCAAAATTCTGCAAAAATCAACAACTGAATCCCAAAATTATGAAATGAAATAAAAAATGCGGAATTCCCAGTATCCCAAAAGCTCTAGATAAGTTGTACATCCAGGTTACGTATTTAACCAAAGTTTTTCAGAAATTTAGTTTTTAGATTTTGGAATTTCAGTATGTATTATGAGAGTCCCTAGAATTTTGAGTTTTGGGGATTTTAGGTTTTTTTGGGGTTTCTGTCCCACCGGGGATAAGCCTAAGCCTACAAAAAATTAATTATTATCAAAACAGAGCACTCTAGCTATTATACGGTCACGGAGCGAGATTACTTGTGACCGCCATTTCTATCTTTGTATATACATTGACACTCAACTTGAAATTTTGAAAAGCAAACTTTGTACAAAATTTATGTTTTTTTTTGTTTTGTGTAGATTTGTTTCCCAAGCAGTTCCAATAGGTACTACTAAACAAGAAATTAAAATGTTCAAATCCCAAACCGCCTCACCGTATACACATTAAACAAGTCAAGCCATCAAATTATGCTTAAGAACCTTCTTTTCTATGATGTGTATGCGCGCGTACAGTTTCAAACGATATATCATCCCAATGAGATGCATACCAAACGTTTTTTTTTTTTTTTTGTTTGCTATCTTCTCTCGACCATAAACAACAACTCTCTAGCAAAATGTTTGTGTACGTCTCCCGTCCAGTTTACCTCTCGAAGAATACTTCACCTGTTGGCTTTTCTCAACCATGCCGGAGAGGGCATCTATCTTCTTCCTCATTTTCTTAACCATATAGAAAAAAGAAGAAGAAGAAGGAAAGATGCATAAATAGAAGCCTGTTTATTTAGCTCGAAAGGCAGCCAACATTTATGCACCCGCCACACCGCCCACCACCCCATGAGCAACGTATTTGTATTTCCCTTCCATTTGGGTCTTTGCCAACTCTCAACTGTTTTGTGCGATCTTAGACAAAACGCGTGATGTCTTGACCCCCAATATGTTGGGGCCATATTGCGCATACGCGCACGCCTTAGGAATCATCATCGTCTTCGTCCTATATGTATGTTCAATGTTCATGTATGCCTGAAAAGTGCCTGCCTACTTAGAAGTGTCCATCACGCGAATGCGGATGCAGATGCGTTCATGCGATGTGTCCCGCAAAAATTAACGGGCTATAAGCAAGTGAAAGACTGACCAACCAATGCAATTCCACATCCACACACAAGTGGGATGGAATGCTCGGTCGTCTTTCTTTCTAACTATTCGCGTGAAACTATTCCGAAAGATGCCTTAATTGGTATTAGCCTGCTTGGTTGGTGGCTGAAGTTAAAGCTGAAGCACTTTAGCTAGCTCTCCAGTATCGTGCTCTTTTAGAGATAATCATCGGAAGGGGATAAATAATGTTAATAAATTGTCAAGATTATGCATTCCCCCAACAAAGTTGGCATACCTCCCTGGAGGATATTTGCTTTGGTCATTTGTTTAACCTGCATGGATGGATAGTCTTCTTCCAGAAATGAAGAAGTTCCTTTCGTTTGTGTACCTTTATTATATGAAGTTGAAGCTTGTTTATTCGCGCTTCTAAATAAGGTTCTCCCCATCACCTTATGTCAATCATTACCTATCGTTTGGCAAAGTGTAAACAAACACTTTTAACCCACATCCACAGTATAGTGTTATGATTTAGGATTATACAGTTATTCAATCAAGATGGTTGTTCCTTTCACTTTTTCACACGCAAACTGATATTTTTTTTTTGAAATTGCTTTTAAGGATCTAAATTAAGTTTCAAGTCGTTGAATGGCTTCAATATGCTTCGACCGATGATGTTCGAATCCGATTTCGCATTTGTTGGATTTTAAACATTGTCGTATCATAAATTGACAGGCCACTCTATCATGCCAACCAACATAGAAGTGTTGATGATAACCAACCATGATGATGATTATAACATGTGCAGTGCAGTGTACATTTATGTGCAGATTTGATTGTTTTCCCAGATCCAATGGATTTCTAAAATGGAAAACGATAAATTTTGGTTATTATTTGTGATTAATTTTACACATTTTGCCATGGTGATGATTGTTGTGGGTGCCAAAAAGGTGTTGAAATGTATGGCAATTTATTAACCATTCACTTTTTATGAGCTTGTAAAAGTGATTGTGTTTTTTTTTTTGGATAAAAATAAAAATACAAGAATTGCTGAATTATGCATTATGCCTTGGTGAAGAGTTCATCATTAATGAGCAATTCTCACTTTTTAATTAAAACATAACAATAACTACGTATTTTGCGGTGCTTATTAATTTTGTCCACAATATTCAAAGTTTTCTTAGCAAACATTTTTGTAAGATTTAAATTCGGTTTTAAGAAATTGAAAACTTGAACTGAAAGTGTTTGAGCATTTGAGTGAGAAAGTCGAAAAATAGATGCATTCCAGGAAATCAACAGAATCATAGGTAAAAATCAGTACCAATCACGCGTAGTCAGGAAAAGTAAGAAGTATTTCGAGGAAGATTCTGCGCCAAGTCTACGAAATGATGCCGCATTTTTAAAGGAAGTTTCTCCAAATACAGAAAGCATTTAACATCTATATACTTATCTCAAAAATTATTAAAATCAGCTTCTTAATAGAACGCCTCTTCAAAGTCGATGAAAAGCAGGTGAAGTGGTGATCGATATTCAAGTAGAATACTTCACATCTCTGAAAATACCGAAATAAATCCCTTTTTAGTTGCAATGATCAATTAGAATTTTCCACAGCATTCCGAAACTATATGCAGGTGTCATTTGGCAAAACCTATTTTTTTTCTCACCTATCATAGGTATATGCCCAAAAAATACATTACTGTCACAAATGAACAAACAGGTGACATGTTCAAAATGTCATTATGAAAAATTAGTGTAACTAAAGTTAAAAGTGTTATTTTTTACCACTACAAGATGAAGTACCTACATACTCGCTTGTTCCCCTCAAAAGTGGAGCAGCGTCGCCGTCCGTCGTTGTATAGTTGCAGCCAGGCATACCAGGCGAGAAAATCCTTAATCATTTTCAGTTATGCCAACTACTAGCTAGCTAGCTATAAGGTATCCTACGATAATGTAGGAGTTGCACAAGTCGCAGCAGTAAATTTGTAGATAATGCGCGCAGGTGTTTTAAAAAAGTAACTGAGTGCCAACAATATTAACCGCCGACATGTTTTACCTTCTGCAAGGAATGTCTGCCTTGAAAGCTTTACAAGCAATTACCACGTTGCGCTTGCGCTCCTGTTGCCTTTGACTGTGTGCCAAATAGATATTTATTTAAGTATTTTATTTTTCTCAATTTTAATTTTTTTTTGTTTTTTTTTTTTGAAAATCGACTGCTCTCCTCATGCGACATGAGACAATTTATCGCCGACATCATTTGTTAATACAAAGGCATTTGTCAAAAAACATTTATACAAATACCAACAACTTCTACGAAGACTTTAAAACGATGATGATGATGACTGAGTCTCTGGGAGTAGATAGATATAAGACGACCACCTGAAAGATTTGCATAAGAATGCTCATGGGGTCGCGCATGTACTTTTCGTGGCAGGTTAATCAGCCTCAGGTGTTATAATAAATAGCTTCGTGACAATTGGTTAAAACCTCCCTCTCCTTCCTCCTCTACTAAGTTCGGTATTTTCTCGCTGTGTTTTTTTTTTGACAGTTGCAGCAACCTCTGGCAATCAACTCGAAATTCGAAAGAGACCCCCAATACTACAATACGTAAGCATGACAAATTACCCAAAACGTCTCAGAAAAGTTCGCAAATCGCAAATCGCAATCGACAACAACAAAAAATTAAGGAAAAAAAAATCTACAGAGTGGGCCATAACGTTAAACGACAAACACACTCTTAGCATACCAACAGCTCAATCAGCAAACGAGAAGAGATTTCAAGATTCGCGTCTATCTGCAAAAATCTTGGCGCAGTGACAAAGCACATGTAGTATATATAGTATGATATGCAAATCACCTGCACCCGCTTTGACAGTCTTGGCAGGCTTATGGGGCGAACTCAATTCTGCGCATTCGATTTGTGAATTTCAATCAAAATTTATTAATCTTTATGTGATGTGGATTGCGCGAATTGGTTAGTTCGCGTGCACAGGCTTACAGGTGTTTTAAATGTCCAATATGTTTGATTTTTACCGGTGGTGTACATAACATGAAGTTACATTATAGTCATATATTATTGGCGAAGCGAAGGTGCAGCTTCAGCCATCCAAATATTTATTGCCATAAAGACATGTTGTTTGTCATGCTAATAGTTGACAAGAGAGTTGTTAATTACTGATTTTTATCTTCGCACACAAATTTGAAAAATGGGTGTCGTACTTGCTAATGCTATGAAAAATGAGTTTTAGGAATTTCTAGAATTTAATTCAAGATATTCATTGGTTTAGCTCACCGAGTTTAGTAATCGGCTTAGAACTCAAATTGCAGTAAATTCGATTGTTTCTATTTGTTGTATGTTTCTGAAGCAATTGATCAGATCCATGGTTAAAACATAGAGAGCAATAAAACTCAGTTAAAGAGTTCAGAACAAAAAATTGATAGTTAAGAGGTCGGTTACACATCACGAAGATCGTTGATCTAACTTTGTAATTCGATTCGAAAGTAAAACTGTTTGAAAGTTGTTTTTATTTACAATTAATATATATAACAACAAATTATAAACTCAGAACATATATTTTGAATTCAAACGATTTTATTTTCGAGTCGAATTACAAAGTAAGGCCCTGAACGGTCGTTTGCTACAAAAAATTTTCCGTCTGTGTGAGCACCAGACAAAAGAATATTTTATAAATGAAAACTATTAAGAAGCTCAAGATCTTCAAGTAGTTCAAGAAGCTCAACAACCTTAAGACGCTAAAGGAACTTGAAGCGCTCTAGATGCCAAAGGCGCTAAAAACAGAAACACCCACCAAAAACGACTAAGATTCTGAAGTCGGCCAAGATGCCTAACGATGCCTAACGATGCCTAAGACGCCGGGAATGCTTAAGACGTCTGAGCGTCTCTGAAATCTCATCTTCAAAAAAAGCTTATTTCCTTCAGAATAGAAATCAATTTTCAATGTGGTCAGAACTGATTTCACCCACATATACTAAGTTATTACGACACAAAATCACATTCCCACGACATATTTTTAAAGAACCAACAAGCTGCTTTCCTATTTAAAGCAACAACAAATAATCCCATGATCTTCCAAAAAGAGTCTCAATCAATTTTCTATTACCATAACTTTTTATTTGACTTCTTTATCGCTACTAGGTTGGTACGTATTTTTTATGTATCTAGCCATTTTACCGTCGCGTCGCTCTATACTATCACACACAACTTAATAGGTCAAAATCGATCGCAACAAAACAAAAAAAAAAAGAGGTTAACTTCTCCAGTCAACCTATTGTCATTTCACAAAATGTTTTACAACAAAATCTCAAGTCCTACCCTCGACCTTTTGGCAAATCACATCGAACGTTTTATCGTGACTCCGATCAAAAGTGCAGCGCCACCATCACCCAAAAGAGGAGGTTTAATTTTACTCCACCATAAGCCACCCGTCAATTTCGAGCTTCTTATACAAAAAAAACTCAAACAAAAAAAAAAAAAAATTGGTGTAGAAGGTGGATGTTGAACGTGCTGCATGTGCATTTGATTTTGTTGTTCTAACATTCGTTGTGCGGTAAGCTATGTACATAGGTACACTTTTTTTTATTCGTTACCTTGTCGTTACAACCAAAACGAAACGAGGACGAAAGATTTGTGAAGATCATTTCGTGCCACAGCAGCTGGCTTGGGCTCTTAGAAAACGCCAACAATATCGATATCGCGTTGCAAGATCGAAAGATATCGGGCACACACAACATATAACAAGTACCGCAGACCATGCAACAAAATCATATCTATATACGTCCTAGAAGTATGCTATAACCATAAAGAGAGGCTTATGAATGTAGATAGATTGATTTTTTTTTTCTGTTTACTTTCTGTTACTCGCCTACCGCCCGCCCATTCCATAGACCGTCATTATGGATATGATATACAAAATGCAATCGTGTAAGCGATAATCGTAACAACGATCGATAGATCGGGCCTCAAAGCACTATTATATCTACTTATAGTTATGGCTTAGAACGGCATTGGCATATCAGCCTGAATCAAAACAAAAATTTCAATGTGCTAAGAAATAATCATCTGGAACAGTGCTGTCGTTTTTAGAGAAGTTTTTGACAGTTCTTGGTCCGGTAGAGGTTGAGGGTAGATTGGGTCTTCTTTGTCGTCTTAAACCTAGAAGCTAAATCATTGATGTACTTTCGCTCAATGTATGACCCAGCAACTATTTCATCTGAAACGTCTGAAGTTTTGAACTTAATTTTTCCTTAAATTTGAATTTGTTTTGCTGAAGCAATCGCTTCATGCTTAAACCAAACTTTAAGAGAAACAGTTTCTTCGTTGATCCCATGCTATCATCAGTTCTTTAATCAGTATAAATGATTTTTTAAGCCATTTGTTTCTCCAAAATGTGATAAAAGTGGTTTTCTAGGGAGATTTTTCGTCTGTTCTTGATGCTCTAAGCTCCAAACTGGAAGTCAGTTATTTTATTCCCATACTTCTGAATCCTCGTGCTGTCCTTTTTTAAGGTATCTGTTATTTGCTGGTTGATTCGAACAACCTGCGTTGACATCTGTGAACTAGCAGCGAATTTCTCAACTATTTGGCAAATTTCGGGTGTTTTTTCGTGTTACAAGTCTTTGATCTTCAAATTTGTATCTAGGCAAAAACTTAAATTAGGAAGATATACTTTTCTGCACAACAGTTTATTTTTTGAAGCAAGGCATTAATAGCTAGTCCCAATTTATTGCTTGTTTGTTGAATATAATTTTCAAGAAGACATTTTGGAGCATAAATATTTTTTATCCCACGGACCTTAAAATTAAAATAGCAAACTAAACTACCAAATTCCCAAGGACAGAAAAAAAAAAACAAATGGAAAATGGAATTATAACGCAGCGCCGCATACTCAAATGCCATGACTCTTAAAAATTCCTTACGAAGACAGCACCGATATCTTGCAGTTGAAACAAACAGTAATACACCATATACCAACCATAGAAAGATCTGTGTTGGGATTAAGTGGTATACATAACCTTAGCCAGGTTAGTTTTGTTGTCTTCTTGTCTGGGATTTTGTAGAACCAGCTGTTAGCTGCTGTTATGTTAGGTATGTTGCTCGATCGTTACTTTTACTTTCATAAATCACACGCCAAATGGGCAAAACAAACAAAGATCAACTATTTTCCTCAATCCCCGTCTCTTATTCTGATACTCTTCTGGCACTCTTATGTACATATAGTTAGGATACTCAACGGCGTGATGTATCAAAGTGTCAAAGTTAATTGGACAGACATAGGGACCGATCGGTAATCACTTGACCCACTCACCATACATCGTCGATCGTCTCTCTTCGATGTCGTTGTTTTTATATTTTTTTTCTTCCGAAAAGTGCGAATCAACTTAAAATCGTTGCAATTCAGCTGATTTAGGTGATTAGACAAGCTAGTTCGCTCTAACAAGACACCATGGTCGATGAGGATGATGATGATGGGAATCGTCATTGTTGTTTTCCTGTCATCTCATCAGCTCTCGAAAAGGGGTTCAAATTCAACTCTCCATCTGAGCATAATTTATTCGCCTATCTTCTGCTGAAACGAACGTTCGCGCAATTTCTTTTCACAGCCAATGCACCTGAAGGCGCACAAGGGGTCGATCGATTGCGCGTTTTTAAGTTTGAAAACATGATGATAGGTAGCTATCATATCAGAGATTGTGTAGCGATGTTGATGGTGATGTTGGATGATGCTGGCCGATCAGTCAGTCAGACTTTCTGCAATTGGAAACAACGGATGCAGAATGATGAATCGCCTTTCACTAAATCAATCGTTGGAACTCATTTGTTCCACTTGAACTTTGACAGCACGAGTTGGTGAGAGATGATCATAATCATCAAGATGCCGAAACCAACAAAATGGGAAACGATATCTAATAATACTGATCGGAATTAGTTATTGGCTTGGAAATTATAACTATCACAATAATGTAGCATGTCAAATTGGAATTTTCTTGGAATAACCATTTTTTTTACTATAGCAGATTTAATATATGTAGTAAGGAAATAGAATAAAGAGTGTGTAAAAGATTGACATTTTTATCAATCAAAGGAAGTTATTAAATCTTAAGTGAACTTATTCCAAACGAAACGAATATCAAAAATAAATAATCGAGTGTCTGGTTGAAATTGGCAACTTTATATTTCAAACCGCCTTTAATGGTTTTAATGATATCATGATTTCGTTCCAAGAAATTGACGAAACCGTCAAGAATCTGTGTCGACACTGTCGAGTTGATCTACAGAGTGTTGACGGGATCTTGTATTTACTCTGGGACGATTTTGCTATCACGTATCTTGGCTACTGCAAGTAGCACGGGAATTCCTCCAAATTTTTGTCATTGCGTAAATCATTCCCAAGCTCTTTCAATGAGTGGTATTTGCCTGCGCTGTTCGTCAGACTTATTTGGGAATACATACCGCCGAGTCCCCCTTGATCGAATGCTTTGATTACGATGAAGTGTGTATTTGGAAAATAATACATCGGATGGTTCATTGGGCATTGAATTCACTTTACAGATGAAAACGTATTTTAAAACTGCAAAAACGTAATTCGTCTACCTTTTGACCTCGTTCTCTTCCAAACGAGCAGAGATCCATTTGTGACTTACCAGGTGTTGTTTTGAGCTGTGGAAACCTTACATTCCTATTTGCTGTCCCTTCTGCTTGTGTAACTAACGCGTTGTTATATTTACGGTGAACATGTTTGCGACCAAGTTTCTCAGGAATATGAACTCTAAGAGATTTTGCCTCGTCAAAATGTGATCAAGTTCAAACATTTCTACAAGCGATAATTTTCCAGAATGTGAAACCTGAAATTTTAAGGCTCAGCGCTGAGCAGGCATTAAATTAATAGTTAAGAAAAACGTGAAACGATGAGAACATAAAGCGAAGTTAAAGAATTTAGTATATAGACATGTTAGACTTTTTGGTTTTTTATAAGGATCTCCCTGAAATTAATAAAGCAATTCAATGAATACTAATTAACAATTTTAACAGGCCATTACACCAACTAGACTTTTCAACTAGTTTTAAGCTGATTAAAGAAACATTTATAATGCAAATTTGATCATTAAACCGTTATTAAAGCAGTTAATTCAATCAATTTGCCTCAAGCTACATTACAAACATACCTAAACAGGAAAACTATGAATAGCCGCAGGGTTCCCAACTCTGCGTCATTATATTTAATTTTATAAAATTCTCTCTAAAACGACTTGTCTTAGTTGTTTCATTAAACTTGCAAAATCTCTTTTCAGCTAGATTGATCATTGATGTTCATCACATCTGCAGGTACCTAAATACTCGTCAGATGCAAATCACTCAAGCGTGTCAGCCAACACACGAATAATAATCTTTAGCTTATCGTCGTCATATCCAATGAAATTCCAACGATGACTAATTGGCCACAATATTTTCAGGTGTCACGACCATTTGCATAATTGCTCAAAAGCCCCAATTATGACAGAGCACTCCGACGGTGGTGATGGAATGTGTGTCGAATCCCATTAAGCCACGCTAGTAAGTATAGGTATGTTGATTTCCCATGCTCGATGCGGGGATTTGTTCGTCCATTGCGCGTCATGTTTCTGTAATAAATTGCCATGTTACGTGGGGGTCTTCAAAGACTCCATTCTCGTAAGCCAAAGGTACTATGCACTCAATGCCGGAAGAGTGTGCCACAATGAAGTCGTAGACTTGTTAACAAGGAAAGATACACCCTTCGATGTAGCTAAGAGCGCTAGAAGTTGTCAACGCACGCTTTAGATCGTGTCCAAGTGGGCACAGCCTTTGGCTGATGGTTTGTTCCTTTTTGAAAGTCTATCTTTTTTGTGTTATACATATATATGTGAGAGAGAGGACGAACGCGGCGCGAGCGCAATGACGATGCAATTCCATGCCACGCCACGCCACACTACACCACAATGAAAGTTTTCCATGTTCGCCAAATTGAAACTAAAATCCTTTCTGTGTCAACCATAAATTTTGGCCTATCCTAGTGTAGGCATCGATTGTGTACAAATTGGTCCATCCACCAGACCAGGTGTAGGTATGCGTGTATTAAGCGTAATTCCTGATGTGCTGGATCAAAGACATGCTTTTTTTTTGTAGCTTATATAAATGCTCCGAAAGCAGTGTGTGGGCAATAATAATTGTGAAAAATGTTGATCCCGTTCGCTGTTTGTTGGTTGGTTGGCTCGTTCGGGAATAGAATTACTGGGATGTGAGCTGGATCAGAATGGCATGGCGTATAGTAGTAATAATATGGTGCATAATTGGATACGTGTTATGATTCCTACGTGAAGTCTTATATGAGCAGAAAAAAGGGGGCCTAGAGTTGGTACTGTGAGGTATTAATTTGCACAAATCCCAGGTCAGTACAACATGCTGATTTATTTAAGTAGCAGGGTTGGGTGAGTGGATTTGCAGGTACCACCATCGATAGTTATATCCGTATGGCGTTTATGGATTTAATGCGTTATCGAGTTAAACAGATTTTAACTCGTCTATTATAGTTGATTGAGTGGAAAACACCTGGTTCATTGATGATGCATTTAATGAATCAAGAAAAGTTCTTGGTCTTGGATAAAAATTATAGATAGAGCTTGTAAACGGAAATGAAAAATGAGTATGTAAAACAGAGATAATAGCTCTGTTTTTTTTTTGTGTTGAGAGGCACTAACTTGATATTGGAACGGAACCATGTCATGATCTTTGGCATGAATTAAATATTGTTATTATTGTTGTCTATGCTATGGTTCGAATGATAATTTCTATTTTCACAATAATGGCATCCTTAGCTCCAGATATCGTTTTTGTGTTTCAATTCCAGTCGGACATGAATAAATACTTTTAATCTCTTTATAGCAGTTTCTAGAACTTCTAAGTTTACGCAAGAACTTAGGGCTCATTTTGATTAGGGTAACGAAAATATTTGCACACTAAGCCAAACCAATCTATCTTGAAAATATCTTCTAAATTAAACATTTCCGTTGACAGAAAATAAAATAAAAAAAAAATAAAAGTAAAATAAACTAGGACTGATAACTTTATAGGTAAGCAAATAGAAAATCAAAACTAAGCGACTTTAATGAAAATTATTTTACAGATGCAAATGAAAAATTCCCCTAAGCTAAATCTAGATGTTAGTAAGAGGTATCTAAGGAAGCAGATCATTAAGTGAATTCATTTCACTTGGCAACCATATTGAGTAGATACCTATTCAGGATATTTAGTCATTTAAAGTACCGACTTTGATTAAAATCACGCCTTATATTAATGGAAGCAAATTTAGCTGAAAATATGTTTGCTATCATACAATTATGGGCTTTAAATTTAGAGCACTTTTCTCATCTTAGTTTAAATAACTTACATCAAAATAGTTTAACTTTTACGTCAAAGAAATGCCCCCTGCGCATATTGCACAAACCCTTATTCCTATCGATCTTTATCAATCAAAACGACTATCAATTACTCTATCCAGACAATTATTACTGTAAATATTTCGAATTCAATTTCAATTTCTATTGGTCTCTCGAAGTTTGCCAGCCCAATACATTTAGAGTCTCTCCACCGGCTATTAAGATACTTACTCCACACTTAATCCGTCTATAACGTCCGGAGGCAATGAATTTAATTAAACCAATCAGCACGATTTCAAATACATACATTCACACACATAAAATTCCATGATTACTTCAACCCAATATGCTTCTGGCTAGGTTATAGCTGTAGTGCGGTTTTGGTTTAAAAATTAAATAAATTTCCAGAAACTACAGAAAAAAAAGAAATAAAACATGGAAACACGAGACCAAGCGAATGTCATTGTGTCAGCAATGCTTGCAACAAAGAGTGGCGCTGGCTACAAATCAATAAACTTTGAAACATGCGCCTTCCAGACTAATTACTGATCTGCCCGAACTCGCATCTCATACAAAATGGAGGTGGCCAAGCCCCGGTCATAATTCATTCAGCATCTAAAGCAGCTTCACATCAGTGCAGCAGCAAGCACTATAACGCGCACACACCTTTTGGCCAGAATTTCCATTCCAATTAATCGGCAATATGGCTCGAGATTTTCGTTGAGGAATTCTTCCAAGGCAACAAATGTACCATAGACCAGAGCACTGCCGCCTTTCAAGCTCATCGCAGATGACAGCTCGGCAGTCATCGCTTTCAGTATAAAAAACTGATTTTTATTGCTAACGAGCATGACGTTAAAATGCCCATAAAGCAGCTCGCCGTGCAATTAAATGCACGCGGCCAAGATGGCACATCATAGTGCAGTAAGTTGCTGATGCTGATGCTGCTACTGCGCACTGTTCTGCGCAGAACTGATGCTGGTGTTATAGTGCAGCAGCCGTTTGTCCGCAGTAGACTAAAGTGCAGAGTATTCCATTTTGGATTTGAAATTCAATATTTAACGGATTGAAAGCAATCAGCGAACTCATGTACCTGTCAATTGGAGTTTTGCGGGGATTTGTCATCGATATTGAACGGTGCGGCGACCGGTGCGCGAACGATGGTGATAGCAACAAGATGGCGATGTCGGTGGTGGTGCTTGGAACGCGGCGTCGGTGCGGCGGTACGCATCTAGTATGCTAGAGTGGACGTGGTTTAGCGCAGTCTTAATGAATTGCCCAGCGATTGTGGCTGGCATTGAAAATGCGGGAAAAAGTGCGCGCTGCAGACTTAGGTGAATTGCTGCTGCTGCTGCAGCTGCTTCTATGTATACTATATTGTTTAGCTGCTACTGCTGCTGGCTGTTTTGTTGTTTGCTTGGCAAGTGACTGTAATTCACTTGTTGCCGCACTGCATACAAATCGGGGGCCAACAACTGCTGCGAACGGAGAGCGCGCATATTATGCTTTGGAGAGACTACGTCTTCTGGATACCAAGTATCAATCGAATTTATTTGGTTTAAATTTGCAACGTGCTTGGATTTTTATTATCGAAGAATCTATAGTGATCGTACTTTTATAAATATAGTGAACGCAAACCTAAAACGATATATCCAACGCAGTGAGATTGATAAAAGAAAAAAAAAACTAAAACTAAAAATAGAGAAAAAAATAGAGATGGAGATATAGGTAGGTATACAAAGAGAGAAGGAGATCGATATCTGAAAATAGCCTTGCAGCCAACAACAGTGATTCAATTTTAATCACAAAAAATCGTTTTGATGAAAGTGCAGATCGTATAGTTGGCTATCGTTGATAGATAGATTCGATGGTGGTATTGAAATGGTAGGAAAACAATATTGAAAAACAAAAACGAAAATGGAACACAGGAAGGTTGTGTAACTGTTCTTAGAGCTCAATTCATATAATTAAAGTTGTTTTTCTGCTCAAACATTTTTTGTGGGTTCGTTTGGCTTATGGGTATGAATTTGAGATAAACATCTTACCGGAAGTTTCTGGCGGCTTGAAGTACAGCTTACCAAGAAAATGTAAAATGATAAGTATACTAGCTTCATTGTGAAGTAATATTGAATTATGAGATTGCAACGTCAAATATGAAATTTCTTCAGCTTGGAGTTAAAACATACGACTGAATTTGTTTTGTATTATTGTAAATTATTTCAAAAGTTGGTCAAAAATATATAAAACCATTAAGTCAATTGAATTAACATGCAGGAATAAAGGCTAATTTTATATACATTTAAAAAATTCAAATAGTACCGTTAGGTATAAAAAAATTTACTGTTAAAAATGAGTTCTTAATAGTTTAGACGTTTAGAGTCATAAGCCAAAACTTGAAATAATGCATTTTTTTAAAATTTTTTTTGGCATTTGTGTTATTGGGAAATCCCCAGAAATATGAAGCAGGGAAAAATTCGACACTATCCAACAGTTTTACCACAATGAGCTGAGGATAAATTGCTTAGCGCAAAAGGTAAATTTTATGTACTTTCAGTTTGTATTTTTTTTTTCAATATTCCGTCACGATTTTTTTTTCCGAAATGGTCGATTGAGATTCAGCACCTCCAAAAACATAAAATAGAAAACAAATCAAAACTGACCCACACCTTGCATCTAAATGCCGTCTTTTTAGAAAAATTTGACAAGACTAGGCCGAAATACATTTAGATTTTTAAAAAAGTGCATTTGTTCATATTTATATGAATTGTTTTTTATAATTATTGATCACAAAATATAAAGTTTTCTACCGTATGGATTATTTTAATGGAAAGCAAATAACTTATCGTATATTTATATATTTGGTTTAAACGAAAAGTATAAAGTTAATCTTTTTCAATAAAACACAAGTTATTGAACAGATTTTCGTTATTTTCTTAAAAAAAATTAACAAACATTTTACGATTTTTAAAGATTATAATTTTAGAACTGTAGAAAATCTAAACACTAAACAGGGGTTATGTACTTTTGTTTTCCAATTTCAACCAATGGCGGATTATTTAAGAATAGAAGAATAGAATAGAATATATCTTTATTTTTTTTTTTTCAAAATTAAAAAGTACAATTTTTGTATATAAAGAATTACAAAGCATGGCTTAGTAAGCCGTCTGCCGGATAAAATTCGAAAAATTTAATACATTATTAGAAGAGAAAATTATTAAAATAAACAATTTAATATATAAAATATAATACATTCTATAAAAAATATACATATTCATCAAGGAAAAAAAAAATTGAAAATATATAAAGAGGTGACTTTTAGTTTTGTTAAAACAAAAAAAGTAGAAAAAAACATCTTGAATACTTTAGATATTGTAATTACCAAACGTAAAAAAATTACAGATATTTAAAAAAGAGACTTTTAGTTTAGTCAAAACAAAAAAACTTAGAAAAATATCTCTTATGTTTTAAATGATATTTAAGTTGCATAAAGTAAGACCATATTTTTGATCAATTATAATCTTTTTTTTTTTAAATTCTATTTAAATCAAATAATTATCTGAGTTTTAATATATTTATTTAGATACAGATTTTTTTTTATTTTGTATCTTAAAGTGACTTTTAGTTTAGTCAAAAATAAAGGGCTTTCAGTTTAGCTAAAACAAAAAATAATTGAGATTACATCTCTGTAGATTGTCAAAAGAACTGCATAGAACGTTGTAAATTTATTTAAAAGAAGAAAAAAAAAAAAAAAAAACCATATATAGAATCTTTCCTAGTGACTCAAAACAAGTTCAAATAATTTTTTCTGAAATTTTGTGCGTGTGAGACATACCGTATAAGAGCTCTCCAACCTCGATCTCCGTTTAGAAAACCCACACACTCCTCCAACGAAAGAAAACTCGAACAAAAACACAGTCTTCGGATTTCCTGTAAAATTGGACACAGCGCTAAAAAATGCAAAATATCTTCATTCTGATCAAGGTTACAAAGTGAGCAAACAGAATTTAATTCTATTCTATGCGGTTTATAATTCAAGTCAAGCATTTTTGTTCTAACCTTGAAAATCATACTCATTTCAGATACTGTGAACTCTTCTCTAAAATAATTATTTTCACCTAGTTTGTGGTTGAGTTGCCTGTATATACTCCTGGACGTTGATTCTCTCGCTCGCACAAGATAGTTTTCATAGATTGTATCATCTATTTTGGAGATACATTCATATAATGAGCTTTTCAATCTCTCTACATTGTCCACTTCCAGTAATATTGCAAAGTGATGGTTAACAGCAAGATCATACCAATTTTTAATAGGACTATATACACATCTGAAACAAATGAGAAGGATCCGTTTTTGTAAGTTTTGATTAGATCGCTTCAAAACTTTGATTATATAATCAGCATTAGCTTTTAAATTTTTCAAAAGTATTTGGGGCAGGCCTGACTCAAGGTGTATAGCATAATTGGGAGTGTTGAAAGGCAACCTAAAAATTCGTTTGAAAAAATACCTTTGTATATTTTCCATTTCTTCTAATTGCTCGTACCCGTACACTTCATTTCCATATTCACAGTAGCATTGAAAACTCTAAATTTTGAAACTGGGTCCACAAGCTTGTTGGCAAAAAATTTTGACCACATAGTATTTATTGCTGCTTTTGCTGCGGATTATTTAATTAGAATTCAAAAAAAAAAAAACAACATTCTCAAAGTCAAAGCTCGATTGATTTGGCCCCAATTTGTGTAAGCCACTCCCACTCCCACTCTGAGACTTACACTACATACACTGTATGCTGTCATATCACTTGAGTCTTGCCAATTCTTCGTGACGATTAATTTAACTGTGAATATTCATATGCAAAATATATACAAATACCTATGTATAACTTCATACAAAGGATCTCTCATCTTGATCTCTTGTGCAACACAGAAAACAATTTTCCATTCAAGACAAATCACTTAACTCCCAATCACAATCAATATTCCCAGCATGTGCATCCATTAATTTAAAACACATTGCACAATGTGCAACGCGTTGCATATATTGGCAGATTGGCACACCAAAAATATTTGCCCGCCATGCACACTGCACAGTGCACACACAATATAATACATCTCGGAGGTGTGTCCGCGTGTTGCTACAACCGATCCACCGCCTGATCGCGCGCATTAAAAAGGTCTCAATGAGGTCACAAAATGTATAGCTGAATTGCTGATCAAAAACAATATTGAAAAAAAATTGTACCTACATACATATTTGTATATGCGCTACCTCCGCACACGTGGCTTGATGCTCGCCAAAAGCTATTAATTTCCCACAAAAATGAGGAAAAATCAACTCAGGGGATATACTCGTAGCCAAAGGAAGCCACTTCACGTATTAGCCTCTTGACATTTGCAACAAAAAAAATGAGGTCGCCTCCAGCTATATTGCCATCATATCGTCCCAAAAAGTTCAATTACTAAAGTCTCGCAGTTTTATCTATACGTTGAGATACCAAAGAAATAGGTGAGTCTTGATTAAAAGTCTTTTGCTTGGCAGTCTCGAAATCGAAACAGCTATACCTAATCAATGAACAACATGACTTGTTATAGTCTTCGACAGGAGGTTGCCTAAGCTTGGCATTCCCATCATCCTCAGAGAATTCCAATTTTCCAATTGAAAATTCATGGCTTCTTTGGTGGGAACCAAGTCGCCACCCAAATAGTTGAGACTTTCACCTGATGTGCGCGCTTTAAAGTTTCTCACACGACCGAAAGAGACGCTTCGGTGACCTATGTTGAGTTATAACTTATAACCAATGCCAAAAACTTAAATGATTTTCAATTGTATGCGCCCAGGCAAAGATTAATTCTTCAATCGTCTGTTCCTGGTGATAACAAAAACAAAACAAAAAAACAACATAGTTCATGAAACCCTCTCGGACAAAAAATATTGGACAACATCACATCGTCTCGTCCACCCACAAAAGTTCCTCCTCGAGGTGTTTTATGGCATAATTCATTGTGTGTCCAAGAAGTGCTTATCTGTCGATCGCTGGTATAAATCCTATCAAAACGCAGCGCAGACAAGAACGATGCGTTGCGAATTGGACACCATTGAGCGTCCACCCAAGGTGGGGAAGAACATCTCAGGTGACTGGGGTCAAACGCTGTCAAATGGCAACTCTAATGCTGCTTCATAAATCTACTCTGCTCGCGCTCAAGATGGACCTGTTTAATGGTAAGGTTGTATGGTTGGTTAGCCCCTATGCGCGCTGACCGTCGCGTCGTCTAAAAGTGCAATCCACTTAGTTAAGAGAAAGCTCTACAATATGGAACTGTTTATTGGGACACAAGGGAATTCTTTCTCTCTTCGACATGGCACAACTGGCGGAATCCGCTTCGAGTTATAATCCGCCTGTAATCTCTTGAATTAGCTGTAAATTGTGATGCGAAAATTATTAGTTTCGAAAGAGTGGTGCGGGTTGTATTGTTGTGCTTGGTGATGGTGGAATCGGATCGAATTGCATGCCTAACAGAGATTCGATCTTCTCATCTGTTCCGCATTTAACCGGGCCGGGTGGTAAAATAAACGAGAGAAATGAAATTCACAGGAAGAGAGCCACCAAAGTCTCCATGGCCAGAATGATAAAGCAATACGGATGCCCTCAGGGTGATTGGTTAAATCCGCACAATTTATCTGCTCGCCGATCATGATGATTGTTTCTGGGGCCATCGTCATCGTCGTCGTCGCTGAAAATGCCAACCATAATACCATAGGCTAGAAGCTAGGAACGTAATAATTTATCCATCAGTTATCTGTTGAGGTTAAGCTGTGAGCGAATCGCGATCGATTTGTGAAACGCAATGCAACAGGCACCTCATTAGTTATGGCCATTGGGAGAGACTTCGACAACGACGACGACGAACGCCGCCGCACCATCGACAACATCGAGTTCCAGTTGGGTGGGATATGAATCGGTTTTTTTTTTTTGTTGGGTCGTTTGTCAAGGAAGTCTGCGAGATGTTTGCACAAGGTGAATGTTTGTTTAACCACTTTGGATATAGAGTGCTGCGGACACGTATATGGGAGTTTTTACGAAATTGTATACCATAGACAGAAGAATCACCTGAAATTGCTCACCAGAGGCATTGCTTTGTATTTTAAGTTCTATAAGCATAATGATCTAAGCTGCGGCAGGTACCTCTAGCCAGTGAGGATTTATTTACTTAGGGGAATTTCCAAAGTGGTTATTGTGCTACATTTATGTTGTCTTGTCAGAGAAATCAAAGATTGCCTATATATGTATTTATAATTCCAGTGCAGAGAACTCGAAAATTATTTTTTTCCTTATCGTTGAGTTATGTTTCTTGATTTCCTGATTTGATAACAAAGCTTCAATAGAACGTTGGCTAAGTTAAAAATTTGTGGAACAAGAGTTCAAATTTAAATTTTTCAATAGGTAATAATGAATTAGAAACAAGATTGACTTTGAATTTGTTCGTAGAAAAAGGACATCAATTCTTTTCTCTTTGAATTTTACTTGAATATGTACATTATGTCAATACAATATGCTCTACCATGTGGCTACTGATGGCCATCGTTTTCAAGAAGTGGTTCTATCTGAATAATTGCTGTGAGACTCAAGATAGGAAATGATATTAATTGTGAGTTTGAAAACATAGTGACAGTGAACGGAACGAGCTTGGAGATTCGAGGATTATGTACCCCTGCAATACAGTAATGTCAACTTTTCACAAACGCCATATCGAGCAAAATTCGGGGGGCTAAGACTTGGAAGAAATGGAAGCAATCCATTTAGCATAACCGACATTAAAGTAGCCTGAGCATTGACGAACTACACAGGCAGCAAAGTTAACTACTGACAAGGCTTAAACATTTAAACCTATAGCTTAGTATATATTATTCAGATAGCTTAGTGATCTGGAGATCGGGACATTGAAGTAGTCAATTTAAAGCATTAAACAGTTAGTGAAGGAAAATTGAATAAGGTTCTCCATTAATTTGTTTTGGACAATAAATTTTGAGCCATAAACCCTAGCAAATTTACAAGTGATCTACGTTCTTTATCAGAACAACCATCCAGAAAGTGTCAGGGAGCAGATACTTCATTTTGAAAGCAAGAATAGTTTCAGAGGACGTCGGAATACGTTTTCTATATTATCACAGGAATTCTTTGTTCTAATGTACGTGCTTCCATAGCCCACTAAAAATCTTTGTTTTTAAACTTGGTTATCATAATAGTTATAAGATGCAGGGAAATAACTTCACACGGGACACAACCAAATAACTAAGGGGAAATAATTTCACTTTTTCGAAATAAAGTTGTTTCCCACCAAAAATGGAATATAACTTAACCTTGCAGACTTCCTTGACAAACGACCCAACAAAAAAAAAAAAACCGATTCATATCCCACCCAACTGGAACTCGATGTTGTCGATGGTGCGGCGGCGTTCGTCGTCGTCGTTGTCGAAGTCGAAGTCTCTCCCAATGGCCATAACTAATGAGGTGCCTGTTGCACTTTTTAAGTTAAGTTATAACCTGCCTGTTTCACTTTTTTGAGTCAAATTATTTCTCATTTTAAATAGGTGATAACTTCACTTTTTATGATGATTTAGTTCATAAGAACCTTTTGTGGACCGCTGATTCATCGATCAAAGGATTAAGTCTCTCACATTCATTGCTCTTTGAACCCAAAATTGTTTCAAAATACTCGCCTAAAAGGTGTATCGAGTCATTTCGAAAATTCACTATCCTAAAATTCACACGAATCATTAAAAAATGATTTTGAAAAAAATTTAACTTTAAATTCAAGTGAAATTATTTCCCCGAGTTGAAGTGAAAGTATTCCCTTGAAGTTGTTTCCTTGAACCTTGTTATACATATAATAAGTTCCTTCACTAAAAAAAAAACTAATTCAGCTGTTGTTTTCGTTTTCTATCAAATGTTGACGTACGAATAACTCAACTAATTAAGTTCGAAAACGAAATCCACCTACAGAAGACTTTGGTTGCCTAACATTTAACATCATCATTGCTATATCGCCTCACTTAATTATAATGCCTCATCATTTAAAGAGTCAATCAAATCATTGATTTTCTATTCAAGCTCTCCAACGCAATTTTGTAAGCAACAATAAAACTTACATAATTCTGTTCTCTGATGAGGATGTTGAAACACCGCAACGCGACAAAATACCAAACGATACCGCCTTGAAACACCCCAATCTCCATCAATCTCAAAAGGTTATACTTCTATTATACCTACCCTTCCTACTTCAGCGAGGTTCCGACGATGGCGGCGGCGTGGTAGTTGGCCTCCGTCTATAAACAACGTGCCAATTATCTATCTTTCGGGTGGAATATAATTACTCGCCTCACCGCAAAAAACCTGTCATTAAAAAAGACAAAGAATTCCACAGCCATCGAGCAGCGCAAAGGCCCCTCCAAACTCCAACACAATATCTACTTAAACGTAATATAAGTAAACAAAAGCGAAATGCCACTTACAGTCAGCCAGAACCAGCACTGCCACATCCCACATCCCACTCTCTTGCGCCCGCCTAATTAATGCACCCATTTCTTCCTCCTTCCTCCTTTCCGTTTCTGATCGGTTTGTATTCGAATTCAAATCTGTATGCAAATCCCAGAGGGGAAATAATAATTTATCATCAATCGATTGACACCCCCGTAAAGTACACGATCGGTCGTCAGCTTCAGCGTCACAGCTGCGATTGAAGTTCCATTATTGGTATGGAACTGGGACTAAAACTGGAACTGAACCACTTGGTGCATTCCGAAGGCGCAATCTTTTAAATTTGCTTACGTAACGCGCGCGCGTTCTCTTTGCTCTATACTCTCTGAAAGTATAACTGATCGCTTTCTGATCGTGGCACTGATCGTGTGTCCGCTACTCGTGTGAATTTTAATCGTTCTGCTGTTGAGTTCGTCTTAGGAATGTGCACAAAGGTTGAATTGATAATGAGAAGGAGGAGGTTGCACACAGAGCTTTATCTCGTTGGACAACACTGCAACCGATCGCTAATCGCTGCAGAACACATGTTAACGATCAGTCGACGAGTGGGTTGGCTTTCAAAATATCCCTTTCCTCGACACAGCAGACAAGATTTGACCTAGTTTGTTTTATTTTGAATTGGAAATGGAAGAAAAAAAAACTCGCCCTATTAACTTGGACAACGTTGCTCTGTCATAGATCGATTGTCACTTTGCTGGTTGATCGCTTGAATAGCCAGGGAAACACCTGCGGTGATCGGACAAAAGTTGAAACCTTTTTTAAATTTAAATGCAAAAGTAGTCAACATCAGCGGTAATAACCGTCATTAGAAATCGTTGCACTTTAAAACAACAGAGAAGGAGGAAGAAATCAAAAGCGAATGAAGGAGACAAATCGGTGATGAAAAACCGTGCGATCGTGAGATATCCACTTCACACTGGCGGCCATTAAAAGCTAATAACATTTCACGCGCGCACCACTGTCGGCCATCGACATCGCTGCCACTACCACCGTTGACGTCGCGTCGCGTCCCGTCGTCGTCGCACGCTGCTATGGTCGCTCACTTATGTACTTGTTGTTGCTGGTTATGGATATTGTCAAAAGAAACCCGATGCAGTGCCAAAGCAACTCATGTTTGAGATAGCTTATCAAGGAAATGGCTGCCGTAAATCTTGGTTATTTATGAGCGGTTAAAGTAGGTGAAAGATACATGACGATCATCAAATGGTGTGCTGAGATGTGGCCTCTGGAAGTCATATTGGGGCCAAAAACATGAACGGATTACACAAAACTATATAGATTTAGTATACAGGGTTATTATGTAGGTATCTTGGCAAATAAGCAAGCAGGATGGAGTTATATGGTCAGTTAGGAAGCACTTCTATGGCTTCACCTAAGTTGCTTATGGGGAGTATTCTGACCAATTGACAGAAGGTATCAGGTATCTCTGATGGATTAATTACACCCCATTTTGGCAATGGCGTCACAGGTTGGCATGATGTTTGAATTTAAGGTTTAAGGGGCTCGCCGAGAAAATAAATCTGTGCATACCTACATATGTATATTTCTTCGAAAAAATTCTACATACTTTAAAGACCAGTCTTGTCTGACTACCATTTTGGTTGGTATAACCATCACTGTAAGCTTGGACGACATATTTATTTGTTCTTTGGTAAATAACAAAATTTGAAGATGTGAGTGCAAAAGGAGTGTCACGCTCACAATTAATTTGCAAAATGCGATAATTTAATGAATATTTGAAAGCAGTATGTTAATGTGTTATTTAATATTGTATGAAGACAAGGGCTCGTTCTGCATAATTAAAGTAACGAGTAATTTTAAAAATTGGTAAAAGATTTTATAGAAAAAAATTGTGGCGGACTTCACACTACGGATCCTACACTTCGGATTTCAAACTCTACACTCAACATAATACACTTTACATTTCGCATTTTACTTTTGACTCTACACTTTACACGTATTCAAATCAGAATGGTTTAAGTCCAAGGTAGAAAATTACAATAAAACGAATTTAGAAAAGTCAATACTATTTTTGACCTCAGAATAAAAAATTCCAGGATTCATGCTTTCAACAGGTGGGGGGCTTGGGGGTCAGGGATCACAAAAGGTGAAACCTGTTAACTTAATATTTGTGCCTCCTCTCTTTAGCCCTTTGAGTAAAATTGCAGAGTTTTGGCAAGCACCAGTGGGGTATTTTTTAAACTAGGAGACCACCTTTGCAGTTTTTTTTTTAAGGAAATAAGTATCGCATTGATCCATATCTACACTAAGCCATGTTCTAGTAATTTGTTCGAATGGAACAGTACATCAAATATTTAAATACAATATCAGCAATTAATATGCCTTAGTGATTTGGACTGTTTGGAAAGCTATAATATTCGTTTGCTAATAAAATTTGCTGCCTACATTGAGACGCGATAGTGCAAGGAATCTAATATCAAAAACTAATATCAAAAACAACTAATATCCCATATGACACGTGCGTACATTTGTGGAAGTAAAAAATGTTCTTTTTTTTCGATCCAACTGCATCAGATAATAGTTTCTCCTCAGAACATGTGGATCTGTTTAATTAACCTTTAAAAGCAACCTATCCCTCATATGTATACAGTTGATAAAGAAGCCGAAAATCTATACCTACCTTTTTCTGTGATTGATTAATGTCGCCTGATTCTAAAGTAAGATATTTTTTTTTTGTTTAACTCAAGTATTTTTTCCATTAAACAAAACCAAAACAAATACTCAACTATATACTATAGACATTTCCATTTATGGCCCTAACAACTTGATCACTCAATTTAAACCTTTCCAAAGAAGTCCTATATAAATAACGAATTTACCCTTCTCCAAATTGCTATCCCAGATAACAAAGCAATAAATTCCACACGTGTATTGTCTTATGTTTGTCGTGCATTGTATTATCCAAGATCCGATTCACTTTACCGCTCTGCTGTATAACTACTGCATTGCACTGCACTGGCACTGCACTGCACTGATTGGATTTAGGTAAACCGCCCGCCTGGTTTGTTGGTTGGTTGATTTTAACAGTAGCAACGTATTTGTTAGAACCACTGTAACATATTTCTTGTCACCCTAATTGAATGGAAAAACTCTAAAGGAAATCCACAAATGATCGCGCGCATGCTCGAACAGTTTGAAAAAGTATTGCCAGGTTGATTGATTGTTTTTAAAATAAAGGGTTTTTAAGAAGGGTTTTAAATAAACCGATTAAACGGATGGATTTTCAGCCCTATCTGATGGAGGTTCAGTGAAACGCTTTTCTCGAACTAAATGTAGTGGCATTCAGTTTTTATTGTTTTATTTTTGTTTTGTTATCTGAAAAATTTCAACATCACTCCATGCATAGATTTTAAAATTGGTGCCAAACGTTGAGAAACTAGAAGTTGTACAGCTCGAAATAATTCTAGTTTCTAGCTTAAGTTTTAGCTAATCTTGCGTTAATCACCAGTTTAACTTGGAATAAACTCGATTTTCTTAACAGGCTTTGAAAACCTAGGTTTTATATTATCTTAAAGTCTCTATAATGTTAAGGCTTGCCTAGCAGACAGTTTATCAAAAAACACTCTGGGCAGGAAATATACCTCATCTGGCAATCATATTTCTACTGTAACATACTCTATTGTAAGCCATAAGGCAATTAATGTAACCAGTAATGGAGTTCTAGGGAAAAAAGGAATCAAAAATCGTGGGCAGCACTCGCGCTCTAGTCTAAAAAAAAAATAAAAGAAGTATAGTTAAGTCCGTCTGGACTAAAGCATAAATAAGCCACAAACACGACCTTAACGCGACAATGTTGACAGCCAGCAATGAGCAGCTGCTGGTTTTTGGTGTTTCCTTTCAAATACCAGCAAATGACGACAACGTCGTCGTCCGTCCAACGCTACGAAAATGCTGCAACGCGCGCTGCCACTGACTTCCATGAGGGCAGGAAGACTATTAGATAGGTTATATAGAGACGTGAATTCTGTTTGTAACTTAAATCCTTAACGAGAGATTCAGATTTACAGACGAAAGAAGGCAAGCCATCAATCAGCGCCTCCAGTGGTGTTGTGCTAAAGCAACATCTTTACCTTATGCTTAACTCACAGTGTAGGTATATATCTTTCAAAAGGTTTTAGCTTTTACTTTTTTTCGGTGTTACAGTTCGTGCGCAGCAACGATTGCGCGTTAACGGTGGCAATTAAATGTGATCGTTGGTAAAATAAGAGCAAAACAATAAAACCAAAAAAAAAAAAGAAAACATGCCTAGCGTTAGATCTACTTTATTTGGTGCTATTTTATAGATAGATAGAGTCTATATAGTTAAGATGGCCACAGATGGTCGCGCAATGCCAGAGATTTTAACAACTTCATTGGGAAGCTGCAATTTAGGATGACGATGACGCCATGACTATAGAAACGACGACGACGACGACGCGACATTGAGATTTAATTATTTCCATTTAAGTCTGAGACTGTTTTTTGGATTGTCTTGGCGTATAAGATCGTGCGTGCTACCAACCAACTACTTGCGGTGATGACAAAAAAAAAGACCCACGCAAACACATTTGGAGAACGTTTATGGTAAAAACCTATCGTTATTATTTTTTTTTTAAATAAGAGAGGAAACACTTTAAAGTATTGTACAGTGATAGATTGACTTATATTAAATTAAGTATGTTTAGCTTCTAATGGAAGTAACGTAATTATTATGACTGCTTCAATTGAAATAGCTTCATATTTGGTAAATATAGCAAAGTAACGTTTCTGGAGACATTTACTTATTCGAGCCAATAAATGATCAAAGTTTTGAAAATGTGCTGAATGAGTCCATAGTTAATTAGGTCCACATATTAACAACATTTTTTGTAAGGTTAGGAGAGGAAGAACACAGAAATTGAAAAAAAAATTGAACTTAAAATTATTAAAACTTTTAACTTAACAATCTACTACTTGGTCTAGGATGATTTTAAGCACCTTAAATGATGCATCAAGGCTTTCTTATAGTGTAATTCAATGACAGCTATGTACGTCAACAGTTCTAATTGAGTGGAGTCTGCTAATTCAGATCATTATTCTTACTATTTCGGATCTTCTTTACTTCACTTATTAGACACAGTAATTCAGTAAGGTACAATATTTCTGCGACTGCGATTTCGAGACGTTTGCTTTATCAGACTGTTACTTAGTGACATCTACTATCATCTGAAACTGTAATTGAAACTTGTAATCCTGTCAGCTTTACAATAAAAGCAAAAATAAAACTTTAATAAAATTGTAAAGAAATAACGAACTATTGTTTGGGGAATAAATAACCCCTTGAAGTTTTTTGCATTTCTTGTTAGTTCCGATCCGTAAGAGTTTAACTCAGCTAATCAAAAAATAAATATATATTTTTTTTAGAATTACAATTATATTTTATATCAAAAATAATCTGCTTAGATTTTTTTCTATACAAACAATTTAAAATAACTTAATTGGAAAAAGCATTGTTCTGCCCATAAGATCAGCCCATGGCAATAGCAACATGTGTTTCTGATAATTCTTACCTTTATTGGTAATATTAAAATTGTGCAGCTCCTGGAAATCCGTGTGGAGTCGTCTGCAATTTCTATGATTCGATCATCAGCGTACGCTCACATTCTATGCAGCCAATCAACCAAACCTACAGCACAAAGGCTTCTAGCTCTATTATTATATACAATAGCTAATTTCAGGTAGCAATAGCCTATTTGGCGGACTTCACTGAACCACTAAGACGTCGATGCGACGATGACGACGTCGCATCGTCAATTGGAATTGCCATCCTATATTGGATGAAATGCACGTGGTTCATAGGCTCCAGCATCATTGCATCAGTGGCGGCGGCATAGCTCTTCCCGCATCATGATAGTAGCCACATGATGGTGTGCAATGGACAACGCGCTAGACGCACAGGGTTTAATGACATGGCATTAGCCAGTATTTCAGCGCGCTTCATCTGTCCATTAATCTTGGCAGGCTATACGGGAGCAAAGTTTGTTATTTTATGCTAGGTGCAGTAGCTGCTTCTGGCTATACAGATTCGCACTTTCATCCAGGGCAGCATAGGCACATGAAATCGGGGACAAGACGGAACAAAAATAATCGTCGGGTA
Organism: Syrphus vitripennis; assembly: GCA_958431115.1. Taxonomy (NCBI): domain Eukaryota; kingdom Metazoa; phylum Arthropoda; class Insecta; order Diptera; family Syrphidae; genus Syrphus; species Syrphus vitripennis. The sequence continues at coordinate 8,135,024 of OY288110.1, read as the reverse complement.
GCAAGAAATTATGAGAGTATACATAAGGAATGCTCTTTACTTTGGGGGTAAGGAATCATCATCCAATTTAAAGAGTTGCTGCCTCTTTGGGCACAGACGACGAATTCCTGAGGCTTTATACAATCTATATAGAGGAGGAAGGATTTATTGCAGTACGGCACACCACAAAGCGTGTGAAGCTATATACGCGCAATGGGCGTTGGTTGGTTTGACTTTGAAGAAGCATAACACAGCAGAGCAAAGGAGGGGTATTCGAACTCGGGAATGCTTTAATGGCCCATAAGTCATCGTAATTACCGCTCATAAAAATTTCGTTATAGCACTAGAAGAGGGTGACAAGAGGGAGTGCCCCTTGTCCCGAACGACAGTAGGTATGTTCCATCGTCGTCGTTGTCAATGTGTACAACTTTGTTCCGATTTATTGCTTCTTGATCCTCCATGTGGGACAGTCACAAAACCAGAACTATTTAATGCTCTCCTCCAACATTGTCTGCTAAATTATCGTGTCGCGTTGCGTCTCCTCATAATAGTCGGTTGGATGGTATGGTGGGCCATCCAGAACTCAATGTTGATAGTTTTTTGAAATATGACTGTCTTCCAAAGATCAAGCGTTTTTTATCGCCCCAAGGAAAGCGAAGCTGTAAATCTCTTTGAATCTTGACGTGGTGAGAATTTCCTTGGGCTCGGTAATGGTGGTCATACATAATGCCTAATGAATCACAAGGAGGAGGCTAGGGAAATGAGGTCGTCTATATTACAGCCATCGGATAGATAGTTTGTTTGTTGGTCAATTGGCTGCCTATTACAAGGACCTAACTAGGTGGCAGTTGGGACGTTGACCATTAATCACGAAATCGTTTTGTATGGTCATCAACCAAATATGGCGGATGTAAGAGATACCGCATCAGTATATAAGTTCCATGATCATTTAAAATAGATATCTATACTCGAGCTGTACCTAGAGAAAAAGGTAGAGGACGAGAAGTTGTTTATACTTATTTTGGTAAGCTGGTTATTGTTGATGTGTGCTGCGCTCGATGGTGAGTCAATCAATTTGTTAGGTTATAGTTTTATGCACATAATCAGGGATCAGGGTATATCTATGGATGATATGGCAATGGATTCTTCCATGTGCGCAAGATAAGATGATATTTCTTTGGATGGCTGGACATAATTTGTTGGCAACTGCAAAAGGAAGTTAGTTTTTTTTTTGTTGTTTAAACAGCATAGTATCACGGACGCGCTCGCAGCTGCCAAACGACATGAATGGTGGACAAAATTCTTCGTCATGGGAAATTTAATAAAAAGGAAATGCAACCCTTACTGGTATCGGTATGGTTATGGCTAGTGATCGAAAGATGGTGTGGGTTATGGCTTATGGTATGTTTATATAAAAATTAAATAGATATTTGCGGCCTTGTTGGAATTATTTAAAAATAAGGATTCTTCATAGATTTCTTTAGATGACTTTTTTGTTTTATTTATTATGAAAAGTTGATGAAAAATTCAACGACAGTTATAAAACTGTGTTTTGGTGAAAATGAAGAGCAAATTTTCATCCACAAACAATAGCAAGAAAAAAAAAAAATATTTGCAATTTTCGTATGGCTTACAAACAATAACAAGGTGTCAATATAGTAACTTTTTCGTTATTGTTTTTGTGTGCAAAAATTTATTATTTTGTAAATTTAGTTCTGCATGCTATGAGCAAACCTTTTATTGTCGCTATATTTAAAATAATCAGGAGGCAATTTTGAGGACATTTTTGTGTGGTAACTTATCTGCAACCAGACTGCAAAGTTTTCCCACCATCATATACTTGTAATGTAATGTGCTAGCGTAGCCCAGTGAGTACTTCGATATGTCCCTATGCTCTTTAGTCTAGGTTCGAATCCAGAGGTAATTTTTTCCTCGGAATAATAGCATTTAAGTCTAAATCTATTGATAGATTTAGTATTAGAATGTCAAAACCTAAAATCCAAAATTTTTAGTCTTCAAATTTTGAATTTCCTCCTCCCAGCTATTACAAGATTAAGAACTATTAGTTCAATTAAATTTTAAACTTCATTAAAGGTATACGATGATTTTGTATACACTAAAAATTTGTAATAATATAAATGCTTAATTTGCCCCTTCAGTTTAAGACTAATGACCGCTAAGCTTTTAACCACAAACTGTAAGATAAAAAATCACATATAAAGAAAACTTCTAGTCATTCTATTCAGCCACCTTTGCACCCAAGTGAAATACCTTTCAACCATTTCTATCCCACTAACCGATTTAATAGCTCGAATACATCACCTCCTAATTGCCATTAATGACGCTCCAGTGTGCCTAGCTCAGCCTTCAGCTAACATACCACACCACACCACACCGCACCAAACAACACCAAGCATATGAACAACACTAGCGACCAGTCATCAGTGGAGAGGAATTATTGCACAACTCTCCATACAGCAAGGCAATTAACCTTTTGGACGTTGCATAATCTTCACGATGACCTTGCCCAAGTGACTGCTCCATCGATGATGTCCGACAGAACTCTATATAGACAGAGAGGACTTCCATATCCATTTTTTTCATATACAACTGACTTTGTGCTTTACGGCGTGCTGTCTGTTTTGGTGCACACCGTGCTTAATGATCATCTTGGTTCGCTGAAACGAAAAATAATATACATATCTTTATACCTACAGTGCACTGGATGGCGTTAGTTGTTGTTGAGAGAAAGATATTTGCTGATCATGCTGCACTAAAAATCGATCGGGAATAATCTGATGATGCTGGTTGGTGCTGCATGATGGCATGATCTTTGAGGTATTCGTTTTGTCCGTAGGCTGTGTGTGTGGACAGCTAGACAATGGATTTTTAAGAGATTTTATGAGGTCCATAAAGATGCTTGTTTCGCTTGTTGCTTATTCCCCCAGCAGATAGAGGATAGGAACCATTAAAATTGAAATGCCAACCAAGTGATGGTTGAATGGATTTTTAATCGACAATATCGTTGCATCAAATTGGGGTTCTGCCTGCATCTGCATATTAAATTAAAATGAGCTTGACGGCATATTATGTACATACATATATCTATCTGCTATAGCACTTTAAGGAAATTGCTTTTAAGAAAAGATGGTTGGATGGATTGTTGTGCCTAAATTGATAATAGTGACGGATAAATTAAATATTAAATAAAAATATAATTGAAATGTCGGATATGGCAACTTAATAACTGTCAAAGAATGATGTCCTGTAGTTTTCGGATAGTATCGGTCTCAATTTCTATCTCAATGTGGTACTTTTTAAGTCTTAACCTTAGAACTCTGTCAAGTCTTTTTAGTCTTAGTCTTAGTCTTAGTCTTAATCTTAGTCTTGGTCTTAGTCTTAGTCTTTGTCTTAGTCTTAGTCTTAGTCTTAGTCTTAGTCTTAGTCTTAGTCTTAGTCTTAGTCTTAGTCTTAGTCTTAGTCTTAGTCTTAGTCTTAGTCTTAGTCTTAGTCTTAGTCTTAGTCTTAGTCTTAGTCTTAGTCTTAGTCTTAGTCTTAGTCTTAGTCTTAGTCTTAGTCTTAGTCTTAGTCTTAGTCTTAGTCTTAGTCTTAGTCTTAGTCTTAGTCTTAGTCTTAGTCTTAGTCTTAGTCTTAGTCTTAGTCTTAGTCTTAGTCATCAAAAATTTGAGGAAAAGTATATTCTGGTTTCTGGAACAGAAATAGTGTGAATTTATTTTGTTCGATATGATAGTTCGATATGATGGTGCAGTCAAACATGTCAATGTCCTTTTTATGGACCACATATTATAGGTACAAATCTATTTTAAAAACAACAGCTCCGGCACAAAACCCATCATTACACCATTTTGCTTTTGCTTGGCTTTGAAAATAGTATCGGGACAGTAATCTACATAATAACAGAGTTGGAACAACATGTCAAACATGTTTCGTGGTGCACAGCTCAAGAGCAAGCTACCTAAACATCTATTAAGTGGTCGTCTGAGTTCTCTGATGGAGGAATGAATCTTTATCTATCCATAGAATAGTGTCATAATTTCATTTTTTTTTAATGTCGCGCCAACTGAATTATCTGGCCACGCTCTTGCTCATTTGTGTCTTCCATCACAGCTTCCAACCGTATATAGGTATGGTAGAACTTTTAACTTGACTACACGTCAATTCATCATCGAAGAAATTAATGGATCCCTCCAATCAACATTTCATTGATGCCATGATGGTGAGACTCTCTCTATGTTGTTACCTATTCCTATATTCACATATATGCAGATATATTACTGATTTTATGTCCCAACATCACGCATCAAGGACGTTGAACCATTATAAGAGATCCAGGGAGCAAAGCAATGAGAACAAGTTTGTCCCTTTCTGTTCTGTATGTCGCACAAATGTGCCCGGCAATGATCTTAAATCAAATTAATAATCATTCAAGAGATCGCGCGATAGTAACATGATCTCGATCTTGTAGAGAAGATTGTCCCAATAGGACACAAGAGAACATCAGCCGGGAAAAGATATATGTACGCGTGCGCCTCTTTTCTGTACAGAGAAAATGTCCTTCTTGCCGCACCGCCAATCCAGCCACCTCCAATGATGATGATGATGATGATGGTGCCGGTAGACACACCTCGAATGCAGATTACCTTTTGGGATGTTCATTGCACTGCAATTCATCAAAGCGTGATAGCCCTGAAGCGTTTGAAGTCTGGAGGGCAGCACCTCAAGATTAGCCCGCGCGACTATAGGCAATACAGTCTGCCTGGAGGTAAGGAAGGATATAGACGACACACCAAATGGCCAATGCACCCAGCAGGTGTTCGATGCCCATCGCGATGTCGATCGACGCCGTTGTCGTTTGTTGTAAGTTTGGTTGTCAGTATGCTTCGGACTCGGCTCATACACTATGGGCACAGAAGTGGCCATTGGGATGTTGTATGAATATCTCTCTTGCCGCAGGGCGGAAAGATTTGTGAATGAAGATTAGGTTCATTACACGACAACTAGATAATGGATTATTGGTGGCGCGTATTATCGACCTATAAGATGTATTCTGGTGGACAGATAAATGCACTGTGATTAACGGTTACAATGATGAACTTATATGAGATGATTCAGTATGCTAATATTCACGCAAATTAAATTTACCTATGTATAGAATAGCATTGTGTGTTGCTTTTTAGATTGCCGATACGGCCACAATATTATTATGCGGCGTTCAACAAGCTGTAACTGGCTATTATTTTCGAACTGAAATTCTTAGATAATTAGAAAATTACTGCGGTTGAGTTCTTGGGATGTCTTTATAAATAGTACAAATAACTTATTTTTCAAGATGCGATAAGATATTTCGCAAGTTCTAAAATGCAAATAATTTCCCAAAAAAGCAGTGACTTAATTTGCTGGAGTGTTTTTAAAAAAGAAAATATAATTAAAAAAAAGGTTGTTCAAAATTGCTTCCAACTTAGGCTGGGAGCGAGAAGAGACTTTTAAAGTCTCGTCTGGATCCGTCAAAAAACAAACAGTTTCGTCTACACGTTGCACGTTACACGTTAATAAAAACACCAAAAATAAAAGCGTATGCTTTTGATCTGTAAATTATTTTGTAAGTTTAATTCCAAAAGAATTTCAAAATCAAACAAAAAAGTGAAAATCATAAACAGGTTCTTATACTTAAACTTACCAGAACTAAATATGAAATAATATCAAAAAACTCACTTCCCCAAAATGTAAGCAACCAAACAAAGTTCAATATGATTTAATATTTCATTTTTGTTGTTTTAGGTGAACATAACGTTGAACACAAAAAACTACCAGAGTTATATTCAAATCCAGACATAATCTAAGCATTACTTTTTTTTTCTTATTTCGGGAAAGGGCTTTAGCTAAACATAAATGAAAACAGATGCTTGACTGAGTTCCTTGAATAGAAAAATATTTGGTTGGTTGGTGATGGAGAATCCGTGTAAGAAAAGATTTCAGCGTTCTCTGGAAGAGTTAACTAAACTGTTCAACTATATAAAAGATCAAAAGGATTGTAAATTAGAGAATGCTGTTTCTTTAGTCTAAAAAAAAAATGATTATATTCTACAAGAGTCCAAAGGATATTTTGAATCTTTAACAATAATATTTTATTTACCTAGACAATAGACATATGTATGTATGTCTAAAACAGTAAAGACATTTTGAATAGCTGTAAAGTTTTTCCTTATGGCGTTACTCCATTATGAAAACTTAATAAAAGCAACAAAACAAATAGTTTTTCCAAACACTTCTATAAAGGATTGGTTTAGCTTTGAAGAAGAACTCATCGAAATTTATTAAGATTCTCGCATTTTTAACGGGGAGAAATATACCCCCTTCCCCTACGATTTTTTTTTCCTCAAGCCAACCTACACGCCCTAGAATTTTGCCGCACTGCTCATGACTCACCCTGTATATAAAAGCTTTTTGTTTTCAACATCGTGTTTCGTCATCATTATCATCGTCGGTCGGTTCGACAACCGGGGTCTGATCCTGGTCTCTTTCAAAAAGTCTCTTTACCTATCCAGGTCTCGAGCCGACGCTTTTCAATTGCGCAAGGCTTCAGGCGTCCTGCTTTACGCCATCTCTCCAGCGCAAATATGGTCTACCACGCTGTCGTCTACCATAGAATGTACCACAAAGGACATGCCGACCCGGTTCCTTTTCGCTCATGCGAGCTAAGGTGCCCTGCCCACCGGAGTCTACCAAGCTTAATTTTGTCACTATGTCTGCTTCAAGGTAGATTGCGTACAATTCGTGATTGTACCGTCTACGGAATTGTTCTTCCTCACATATGAGGCCAACAATTCTCCTTAAGACTTTTCTCTCGAACGGGGCTGAGAGGTCGGAATGTCTTTTCCTAAGCATCCAAGTCTCGGTTCCATACCTATTATTGGCAGGACCATGGTCCTGTACAGCAGCAGTTTTGAAGTTACGGTGAGATTTCTGAATTTGAAGAGCTTTGACAGACTATAGTCAACACGTTACTTATTGATATTAAATCCTTACGAAGGCAAATGCAATAGTTCAAGACACAGAGCTTTCGTTTTATCTGTGGTTTAAAGTGATTTTAACGTTGGAATTTTCTATGGCGAATTAGCACAGAAGTGCAGAAGTGTCCGGCTGGAAATCGGAAGGTCCAACATTTAAGCACTTGAAAGAAATAATAAAACTTAGTGTAAAATTTAGAAAGTATTTCAATCTCTTGCGACCATTTGTTTTTGGTCAATAAGATTTTCTCTATTGATTTAATATGTTCTTCTTCTTGGATGAAAACCAAAGCGGCATTTTATAGTTTCTCTAAATATTTCTTTTTTTTCTATGTGACATCAAAAACCACAGAAATATTAAACTTTGTTAAATAAAGCCAAGAACCAATCGTCAGTAGGTATGGCCGTATGGGGAGTTTTTTTTCGAAGGAGAAATTTGCGACATATCAAATTATAAAATGTTTTCGTCCCCAAAGGCCATCATATAAATATGTAGATGCTTTTTTAATTTTTGACAAATAAGAATTGTCAATTATGATTTCATCGTAAAGTGAATATATAAAAAGCACGCATGAAACTTTCACCCACAATATGAATCACACTCTATTATCCAATCCTCTTAAAAAATGTTAAAACCCCCCAAAAATTCATGAAAGTTGAACTCCCAAATAAAAATTGCGACAAATTAGAATAAATTGGCAGATATATGTATACCACTTCCAACTACTGGAATTTCAGCTTAGCTTAGAGTTCCTTTTTCCTTTCACAAACAAAAAAATTAAATTGGATGATATGAACCCTTGCTAAAAAGGTAGACATAGAAGTCACAAGTCAAGTCGAGGGTATATTATACAGTCTGCAAATATAAAAATCAAATAGACTTCAATATGAATGAATACACATCGAAGAGGATCTAAAGGATGAGTATCAAAGAATTATTGATGCTGCGAATTTAGTGAACTGAACAAAAATAATCTCTTAAAAAAATAAATCAAATTTATTTGACTTATCCGCATGTATTATGGAAAATGTAAAGATTTGGTTGGTACACAGGTATTTATAGGAAGAAGCTGATGTTAGCATAAATAATAATGCTACATCAATTGAATCAATCATTTTGAATTATTGAAATTGCGTTTTGCAATGATGATTAATTTAGAAACAATTTAAACATAATTTTTTCGTAAAGTCAACGAAATACAAAAAAGTGCATAGTTGTCAGTTGAACCATATTTAGTTAACTAGCCCAACAAAGAACATTTCTTTTTTTTAGATAGACGAGGCTGGGACTCGAACCCAGACTTCCGGCATGACAGTGTTATGCACACTTATACTTATACTTTACTTTCAAAATTATAGGTATAGCTCAATGAGATTTTCAAAAATTTAATCTTTATTAATCTTTACAAAATTTTGGAAATAATAAAAGAAGCAGGATTTTGAAAATATGAATTTTTTTTAAAAAGAATAATTATGAAATAAGAACTTCACTCCAGCTCTGAAAACCTGAACAATTTATTTTATTTTTTCAAAAGTAGAACCAAATCTCTCGGACTTCAAAAAGGTTCCCAAAAAAAAAAAATTTAAATAAAAGTATACTCAAAGCCTCATGTGCCTTTTGTGTCACACATTGCTGATCCAGCCTCATAGCTATACCTACATATTTTTTTCGGTTTAATTGCAAATCCTTTCCCTCGAGTAGCGTGATACTTTGCTACTGGTTAATAGCGCTTTATAGTATTTCTGTTAGTCCTGTGGATAAAACAAAAGATTTCCCTGTAGCGGAATTATGAAAAAAGGGTGTAGTAGTGTCGTAAACGGCGGAAGGATATTATTTTTTCCCATTTTGTTTTTTTTTTGTTATGCAAAAAAGCAAAAAAAAAAAAACTAACGAACTGAAAGAGTGAGATTTTTCATCCATGCAACTCATTACTTGGGCCATTATCCTTGTGAATTTTCGTGTGTATTCCACTTGAGACGTTCTTTTGTTTTCACTGCAATCATTTGTTTATACCTTAAATTTTGTTTGTGTTTTTTTTTCGTGGTCCTTTAACATTTCGCCGCTCAATGTTTTTATTTTTACACTTTTTTTTTTAGCCGAGGATCTATGTTTTGAGGGTTTTTTTTGTGCATACACACATTAAATACACTGGATTCTAAGATTACCATTTTGTATATTTGGCTGGGACCGGAAAAAAGAATGAAAGAGTGTCGTTTGTACTTTTTTTTTTTTACAAAAAGCTCTAAGTATCTGATTTTGTATTTTTCTGTAGATTTGTATTTGAGTTTATTCTCTCAAGCTTCTGGACCCAGGATTACAATTTTGTACTTTAGAAATTTCATGCAGAGGGATATTTTTGTATATTTTATACAAAAAAGGATGTATTGTTCAAGAATTTTAAGAATCAAGTCTGTTATGAAGTGTTTTCATCAATTCCAGAGCTCATATTTTTAATCTCACAGTTTCAATTTAAATTTTGAGAAAATTAACATTTTTTTTGGAAAATACGCAACAACAAGTATCGTGAGAAGATTATTTGCATTTTTACTGGACATATGCATATATGCACCTGCAAACCATTTTTTTCAAATATATTAACTCTCCACTCCTTGCATTTTATCAAACTAGGACTGTGCCAGTTATATAACAAATTACAGCAATTAACATTTAAAATTATTAACAATAACTCATTACTCCCGTTGGAACGTTTGGTACACGGCTAGCATGCCAGTCGGCCGATAATGCAAATAAAGCCAAGATTTACTAATTCCACTCATTACTATATTTTATTCTTGTCACCTTACAATAATGATAAAACCACCATGGTGAATATTAATTTATTTAATACTAGCTATTTGTTTACTGATTTAATATTTTTAATACCATTGTTGTTAGATGTTGAGAAAAAAAAAAAACAGCATGTGCAAACGAATATCGGCGGCGGTGATTATGGCATACGCGCTTCGAACATGAATGAAATAAAGTTTGTTTTGGAATAATAATAGTTTTGTAATTTTTTAGTTCAATTAAAGTAAATAATAATTAATAATTTTTTTTATTGAAGACAAGTGAAAAATCAGAACTTTGATTTCAAATACTGTGTTGAAATTTCTATAAATATGTTATAAATAAACAAGTTTGAAGTGAAACCGAATTCAGAAAAACGCTGTCTTCAAACTTCCAATTTTGAACGATTTTTCTAAATTTGGTTTGTTATAAAACAGAAACTACAGAATTTTGTAAAAAAAAAGTTCTAAAAACATTATAATAAAGTCTTCGAACTTTACCATACCATGTTTCAAAAAAGGTGCGGAATTGCAGCAAGTGTGGTGTTTTGTCATTTCTGGTTAGTTTAAGACTTTCGTTAACTAAATTCGACAACTAAATTGTTTAAGTTCGTGGCAAAAACTTTTAAACTTCAAATTTATATTTAACCACCGTTTTGATACCAAAACTTCAAATCTTTGTTACTTGTTTAATGCAATGTGCGTTATTTCAAAATTCAAAAACGATCGAGCTTCGTACTGAACTTTCTTATTTTGAAAGTGTAAAATTTATTCTAGACCATTTTTTCTTTTAAAAAATATCTTATACGAGTATGTTTTGGTTTTTGTTAAAACAACATTTCAAGTTTAAGACAGTTGTTTAAAGTATGTATGGTAGGGTATTTACCAAAAGTTTCGTGCATTTAAAACTGAAGAAAACAATCATTCATATTATTCCTTTACCATACCAAAGCTTGTTTAGTTGTCAGATATGTCTTAGCATAAGCCAAGTGCTTATTATAAATTCTTCTATTCATTATTGTAAAGAATTACTTTTAACAGCTATGCCCAAACCTGCATTCATACAGAGGACTTAAGTTCTTCAATTTTACTCTACACATAAAGTACTTTTGAATTAAAAATTCAGTAATTACACGTTTCTTTTTGATTAAGAAGCTTACTTTCAAACACAACAACCACAACGACGAAGAATAATTCTTTACGTCATGCATCGTGTTCTAGCTGAATAGCGTGCCTATATCTTAGCCACATATACTCAAATGAATCCTTTTTCATTTGAAATTAATGATTCACCACATCATCATATCGTCCTGAGGACAAATGCTATATATGATGACGGTGGTGAGTGATGACGACAACGACGTGACGGATGAATACGAAGGGCTCCGTCCGTCATTAGATTCGCTAAGCATTACAACTCACCTAACAAGGTACTTTGTATACCGTATTTACCCAATGTAATGAGATCCAAGTGTCAACATAATCACAGCTCGCCTTTCATCGCTTAGCCATTCAAATATGTATAAAGCACTGCCCCAGTGGGTGTGTGTGCATGTGCAGTATAATATAGTGACTTGCACTCTTTCAAAAAAAAAACACATAAACTCACAAAATCCTTTCACCCTTAAGTGCATCTGCATAACTTTCGTTTGGGAGATCCTTTTCTTTTGCACTTCTTTTCAATTAATTCAAAATCTCTTCCATCTTTTTCTAGATAAATATACATAAATATACTATATGAATGTAGGTAGGAACAGGGAACACATTCTCGCCCATTACCTGAATGACTTTCAAAAAACACTGCATTCAAACAAATTCATATAAGCCCCCTAAAACACCCCATCTTTTTTTTTTTTTGAATTTTTTTTGAGGCAAAAAAAAAAAAAATTCAAATTGTTTCCTTCACTTCATGTACAGTACAAAACAAAAAAATGCGAATGTTCTTCTATAGGAATAGGTAGGTACCGGTACCATGCTGATGGTACATGAAAGGATTGTGTATATTCGCTCCTCAACACAGGATGCTTTTGTTTTAATGAACATTTTCTCGTTTTGATTTTTTTTTTTTTTTGCAATTTTTATCCCATCCACACCCCACACGCTGATGTTGAAATGAATTTAGAACAAAGCCACGAAATATAACAGCGAATCCATTGAAATGTAAAAAAATATCCTTGAAAAGTGCAGAACTAAAAACAGTAGAAAAGTTAAGAAGAAAAAACAAAAAACATGCAATAGCCCCGCGCCACATTAAGAAATGGAAGGAATAGGTGTAGGGTCCTTTTTGTGTACTATAGCATAGCGTTTCAAAGCAAATGCACTTACTATGTACACGCGCCCATCAGAGATGAAAGATTAAGGGTGTGAATAAAGGTGCATACTGTTTTTTTTTTTTATTTTGCATTAAGGATTTCAATTTAAGGCGATAGAGTTTTTTTTTCTCTTCTGTGTTTTGTTTTAGTCGCCAGTATGATAACGTATAAGAGAATAAAGCCACTGCAGAATTTAACGGTTTTTTAATGATTATGATGTTAATTTGGTGTGAAAATATTCATTACCATCAAGCATGATGTTGGAAAAATAATTGCTTTGAACATAATGCCTTAAAAAAGTAAAAAAAAACCTGACTTGAATAATTCGCCCAGCATTCGTGATTAAAAGTTAAATATTATTAACTTTAGAGTAAGAGCGAATAGACGAATTGTGTAAACGTTTTTTTACTCTTTTAATATCGCCAACGAGTTAAATTGCAGTATTTTAGAATTACACCGAAGGAATTTAAATGTATTTAGCAAATCTTTTTTATTTATTTTGTAATCATTACATGCTGAATATATCTTTTATATTCAACATTTTAAAGAAATATATTTTGGATAAAAAAATATTTATGTATTTTATAAATGTATATATTTTTTTATTTCAAAAAAAAGTTGAAAAAGTTGTAACAGTTTTGTTCTAAAAGTATGTACTTAACAATTATTAAATAAACTTAGTCAACAAACTAAAGCACAAAAAAGTTTATCGAATTTTTGTTGGTGCTTTTTAAACCTGCATTTCCGTGAATAATAGCCGTAGTATGAACAAATTGAAAGCATTTCACAGTCACATAAATATTTATTTTAAGATCTGAAACATACTAATTTTACAAACATCGCACTCGATACAGTAAATAAAATAACGAAATAAAAAATTTACTATTTTCACTTTTTTTTTAATATGACTAATATGGGATTTCAGCTGAAATTTTTGTCCTTAATTTTTTTATGTATCTCTGGTGAAACGCCTTTTCACAGGTTTAACTATTTTTGATTGAAATGACTTTTTGATGTCGATAAAAATTGTTGGATTCGAAATTTCAAAACTAAATGTTCTAGGTTTTAAAATGTTTCTCAATACAAAGTTGCAGCCATTTAAAAATGACTTAAAAAACTCAAAACAATTTTTCAGTTATAAATAAATATTGAATTGATAGGAAGTATGTAAAGGGAGTTTTTTTTTATAGGTATAGAACTTTAAATTGGCAACACTTTTTTAAATTTCGGCCATTTTAACAACTGTAAAGAGATTTTCGTTTAGTGTGGTTTGGCATTTAAACATGAATGATGCCTGAACAATGTTTCCAAATTGTGCTAATTTATTTTGAAAACCATGATTCTGTTCGAAATGCGTAAAATGGCCCCGAAGATCGTGCCATTTAACCCTGCTAAACTATATTCTTTAGGTATATGTGAAGTCGCTTGTCTACGCTGATAAACCTGACACGATCGACCACAAATTTTGGAAAAAGTCATCGAAATTTGGACCTTCAGAAATCATATTTTAATTACAATGCAAAAGATTATCTTTCGAATAAAGTCAATTTCATCCAAATTCAAAAAATCATCTTTGTGTTATTCCATTTTAAAGTTCTATACCAATAAAACAAAAAACACCCTTTACAGGGTGTAAATTTATTCCAAAACCAAATAATTATTTTTCAAGATTTAGTGTCTTTAAAAGATTTTTGGATTTATTGAACCTTTGTATAGTGATAAGGTAAAACAATTTAACATGGGTATTGAAATTGTTTATTTGATTTAAGTTCACAAATAAATTTATCTGAAATGTGAAATTTCGAGAAAAAAATACTACTGCTATAGGAACACATAATCCCATACTGGCTTCTACCCTGAAGCAATTTCAAATCAAATCAGCTGAGCTTTGCTAAAACTTTTTTTCGATATCAACATTTTCGACGTAGGAATCATTTATTTAAAAGGAGCTCCTCAAGTATTAAAAGCAATAAAGTGGAATTTTATATTTTGTATGTATGAAGGAAGAAACCATTCCATTGTAAGTGGAACTTATTTGTATTTCGCAACCATATCCAAAGAAAGAAAAAAAATAGAAAAAAAAACTTGAACTTCTTCAATAAATCTTTACCAACGTATTCTTCAAGAAATTGTTTTTTTATTTTTTTGTCTTCAAAAAGATTTCTGTTGTTATGAAGTGGTCCTCGTTCTTTGTGTCGTCACTTTCATCACTTTCCATGTGCATCACGCTAAAGAATTTTTCCTACAAGAAACAATTTCTTTCTGAACGTGCAAGTCGACAACACGACACATCATTCTATCACCCTTCATCAGACTGCATCTATAGTCAACCATTTTCCATCTCACAGGACTTTCGACTTGTGTGGTGCGCGCCAACAACAGAGGAATTGTTTTTCACTTAGCTACCCAAGAAAAATGAAATTCACCTCAAGCCACTTTTCAAGCCCCAATTGTCTTGATTTTTTCTGACTTTTTTTTGTTGCTGTTGTTGTATTACAAGTAAAATAAGGACGAAATATCCTCTTGGTTCAAGAGGATTGATACTCTTACCAGCGTCATCTCTCTTTTTTTCTGTTATATAGAGTCATCACCTCTTGTGCCCAAACTTTCAATATCAAACCAAGGTATAAAGGGATGATGACGCTGCTTTTATCACGGTAAAGCTGACTTATTTTCGCGCCATATTCTTAAGAGGTTTCAAAAGGGAATTAGAAGGACCCTTTAATGAAAAAAAAAAATAAAAACGGGAGAATATAGGATGATGGAGAAGCTGATTCCCTCCACATAGCCTTGAAAAGGAATACTTCTAATTGCACTCACACATACAATTCCAACAAATACTCCTGATGATGATGGTGGAACATTAACATGTGTGGACAGATCCGTATTGTTTTTTTTTTTTTTTTTGGAGCTAGGAGCAGAAAAGGAAGAAGAAAATTCTCTACAAGGCGCTTGTCTTAGTCCAATCTCCAATCCTTAATGGAATGTGCCAAGTCCTTGCACTCTGGGAATGGAATGCAAATACATACACCTTACAAATGCAGCTTCATCACTATCCTTGAAAAGTTGTTGTCAGGCTTGAAATAAAAATGTAGTCATGTTTCATCATTTTTGTACATAAATTGCAAAAAAAAAAAAAACATAATTTGTCCTTCAAAATTTATTATAAATGTATGTGTTTTATGAACATATGCAAAGCTAGGTGTATATTCAAGGTGTTGGTGTGAGAGGACGCTTTGGAAGATGCACTTAAAATGTCATCTCTTTGGCTTGGTAGCGTCGTAGTCGTCGTCATGCGTGGGTTGTTCCACCGTCGCGACGGTCGTTGATGGGTGGTAAACTTGAAATATACTGTACCTATCTGGAAGTTAAGGAACAAATTATTATGCCGTCATCGTTAAAAAATATTTTGTACAGTTTACTGCAAAACATGGTTTTAGTTAATTTTGAAAGCATCCTCGTCGTCCGTCGTCGGTGGCGTGTGACGATGGTGCAATTGCATTCGTTTAAATTCTTTGCATATTAGAAAAATGGATAGTACTTATATGTATGTATGTAGGTCTAGGTTATATACTGCATAATTATGATATTTCAGATGGTGATGATTTTTAGAGTTTAAGTCGAAATCCTGAAGGTTAATTATTATAATTCATAAAATGACAGAGGGGTTTGTTTTGCTGTTGCTCTTGAATTTGTGGAGGATTTTGATAGCGATCTTTTATCATGTAAATGAGATACAGTGATTAGATTTTCAAATGTCAAATAATAAACAAAATCAAAACACCATGTAAAGTTCTTGTTTTAAAAATAAAATAAAAAGTACGTATACGTCACCGTGTTTTCAAACTTATCTTAAACCAAAGAATGTTTAAGTAAACAATATAAAATGGTATTAATTATCAAAAAAACGTTAAAAAAGTCACGGGGACTAACCAACGTTGATGAGAGTTAAAAAAAATCAACGAACCTCTTTTGGCAAGCGGATTAATTTCTACTGGTTGAACCGGCAATTTTATTGACGAACATTTTTTTTGTCAAAACTTTTTTTTACATTTTATTTTTTAACTAATTTTATTTTCGTGGTTTCAAGGTTTTCTCTGAATTTTTTCTTGACAATATATTTTAACAAATGTTTTTTTTGACCAATTTTTTCGACATTTTTTCCACATTCTTTTTCCAGGACAATTAGTATTTTTTTCGACGTAACATGTGATTTTTTAGATAATTTTTATTCTTGCGATTTTAAACAAATTTAATTTGGTTTTCCGATAAAATATTGACAAAACTTTTTTTTTGATGTTTTTTTCAATCATTATTTTTGAGAACAATTTTCAATTTTTATCGCCTTCTATTCTATTTTTTTACCAATTTCTTCTGAAAAAAATTTATTTTTTAACAAATTTTTTTCGGAATTTTTTTGAGGGTATTTTTTTAGAAAAAAATTAAAACTTTCATTAAATATGATATTTAGCATCATGCATTTCGGTTTGAAATTAATTTTTTGATGACAAGCATTTTTTTCGAAAATTTTTTTTTTTTCACAATTAATTTTTTGATTTTTTTTTTGTCCTAGAGATTCAAACAAATTGGCCTTGGTTACCTTACAATGTTTTTTTTTACACAATTTCATTTGAAAATATTAATTTAAAGAAATTGTTATTTTGATACATTTTGATTTTTGATTTTTGATATTGATATGCCCATTTAGCGATAAATTTGAAGCCATCTTATTGTTATTTTTGATAAACAATGGAAATCCGTATTTTTATTTAACTTAAGAGGAAGGATGTTCCAATTAGTGCCGTTAAGCGCAGATCATCCTATTTGATATTTTCTCCTGTATTAATGACAACAAAAGCTTAGCCGAAATGCATTTTGTTTGCTTATTTGATATTGAAAAAAGAGGCTGGGTGCGACCCACACTGATAACTTCCCATTTGTGATCTTGAAAACTTTACCATTTTTAGTTTATTTTTTTTTATATTTTTGTCAAAAACTGTCAATTAGATATTTGTCAAAATTTAACCTTTCATAAAAAATTGTACTATGTATAAAATAAAATATTTTAGAAGGCACAATCGTTGTTCGTTCTCAGGATATTCGAGCTGAAATACAATTGTAACTACATTTCCTTAGAATTTTTAACAGTTTTTGATTTTTTGTTAAAAAACTGCCCATTCAATATTTGTCAAAATTTTATCAGTTGCTAACAATTATGTTATTTAGAAAATAAAACAAATAAGAAGTCAATACCGTTACCCGTTTTTGAGAAATTTGAGTCGAAAGACAATTTATACCAATTTTTGGTAGAATTTTTTGTAGTTTTTATTTTTTTGTAAAAAAACTGTCCATTGAATTTTTTGAAATTTATACCAGTAGTCAAAAACAACATTTTTCGTAAAATAAAATTATTTTAAAGTTGATATCGTTTTTCCATCTAAGCATATTCGAGTTATAAAAATTTTTTTTTTAGTTTTTTTGATTTTAAAAAATAACAGTATATTAATTTTTTTCCAAATTCATATCAAATTTGTATGCCGTCATAGTGTGTCGAATAAAATTTATTACAAGTCAATAGCATTGTTTGTTCGTGAGATATTTGAGCCCAACCAAAATTTTCACTTCTTTTTTAAACTGCTATAGTAAAAAAACAACTGATTGAATATTAATAAACGCCCTTTCAGCTTCTTTCGAAGTTATTGTCTGTAAAACAAAATTTATTTCAAGTCGATATCTCTACTCGTTCTTGAGATATCGACGACGTACGTTCGTACGTCCGTACGAACGTACGAACGTACGAACGTACGTACACACGCACACACAGACATCTCTCTAAAAATGATTGATATAGGCTCTAGGGACCTTGAAACGTCGAGAAATGTCAAAAATTTCAATTTGACAAATCGGACTGATTACAATAACTCCCTATGGGAAGTTAAAAATAGGACATATTTTTCCTGTAAACAAATCCATAAAGAGCAGAAAGATGATGCAAAGTAACAGTAAACTTGTTTCTAGCAATTTCATCTATACGAACATAAAATCAGTTCAGATTTTTATCATCTTCTAAAAACAGCTTAATACAGAAAAGAAAAAACAAGTTCAATTCATAATAAAAATCACGATTTCCTAAGGTGTGAACTGTGAACACTGCCTCAGAAAAAAAAATTAAAAAAAAAAAAAAAAACTAAATAATAGCACACATAAATATGCATCCCATCAGGTATTTGATCTTTTCATTAATAAAGTCAATCAATTCACACCAATATCAGATGCATAGAAAATGGATTTAACACTCTCCATAGCACACATAATATATCAGAGCTAAAAGCATATCAATGCAATTTATTCAGTCTGCACCGCATATAATAATAATAACTGGTCCATAGAAGTAGGTACTTACAAAATAAAAAAAAAAATAAAAAAGAACACCTGACCCGCTTTTCCAGGTGCAAATATTATAACCATACCATAAGTCTTAAATAATGATTTCTATCGACTTAAAAATCTTTATTAAATTTTCCACTTACCGCTGCTGAGTTACGACCCATTGCACGGTAATTCGTTTTTATTTTGATTCAAATCACTTTATGAGAGAGTTTTACAGTAATTGTCAATATCACAAACCACCTAATTCGCCATCATCGTTGTCGTGGTTTGGCGCTTGATTTTGTGTGGAATAATTTTTGACGCCTTCGATAACAGCCCTCGATAAAAAAAACGGGAAGGACCACATATATTGGGACATGGTTCATTAGGACACGATACGGAACCGTTAAAAAAAAAATTGGTAACGATTTCTGTATCTTGATGTGCATACTAGACCTTGGGCCTTCCAAGCTTCCAATAAATTCCTTTCCTCCGTTCATCGGGAACAATCCATATGGGTTTAGATTTGTTTAAACTCAAATCACTTCAAAACCTTAAAAGAAAGCAAATTCATGCAACGTTGTTGTGCACTTAATATTTTTCAATAGTTTGTGGGGCCTTAAAATAGTCTTTGTGAAAAATTAACCTCAGGTAGTATCTATGAGTGGGTTTATGTTGCTTATTTTTCTGATATCATTTTTTCATATTTATGTAGTGGGTCGGATTCAAAAATATACTCCATTGTATACAAAAGTATTTCAAGGAGACCAAAAATATGGAGATTTATGTTTACTGATAATGCGCGTTGCGGTAGCTCTTGCATTTATTGTCAGTGAGATTATTTTTGTTAAACTTTTTTCACATTTAACATCAATTAAAAAGATTTAAATCAAGCAGCCAGATTAACTGATTAAATCGCCCACAGGCTATAGCACATATTCATATAGAGATAGTTCTATACTAAGTACCGCAAGATAAGCTCAATCAATTGATCCATCGGTAAACGCCTCTGGATAAAAGTTGCTTAAGATGTAGTCGCCTCTCCTCCTTGAAAATATATAATAATTCATCATTAGAGATAGCAACACATCGATAAGTCGTTTTAGATATTATACCATCGTAATTAAATGGGATGGAAGCTGTTAATTGTTTATAATTTTTTTTCTCATATTCTTTAAAATGCGGGATGATGTGGTTAAAAAATTGTTGTCTTAAAGAAGGAACATCATAATTTATAAGGCATATACATATGTAGATAGTGGTTAAGTCAAGGTAAGTGAGAAAAAGTTTGATGCAGTACTTTTTTTTTCAATTTGTTATGGCCAATCAGATATTAGATTAACATTTTAAGATTGAACATGATAATTATAATTAATAATAGGTCTTACTATCCATATAATTCAATTGCCTTTTTGTAGTAAAATGTTAATAAAACTAATGAGATGTCTGTCAAAAAATTTAAATATCAGCAAATACGAGTATTAGGTATATTTCGCAAGAAGGTGTCTGAAAATGTTGTTGTCAGAAAAGAGTATTCAATTTTTCTGAATTTATTTTCATTACTCAGTAGGTTTATAATGTAATATTGAAATCTTTATGGAAAATTATAAAGAAAAGAATTTGATGTAAGATTTAGCGAAAATCGTATTTTTAGAGCAGGAACGCACGAGCAAAACGGACGACGTTTTTGAAATCAACTAGACTGGATTTTTTAGAAAAATATATTAGATCATCCATTCACAGAAATAAAAGCGTATGCAGTCAAAAAATAAAGAAGGAAAAAAACAATTCGGATTCAAAAATTTGTTTTTTCTGAAAATTCAGTATTTTGTGTTCAGTCACTTGGGGGAATGTTTTAGAGGAATTTTGAAAAATTTGGTTTGCTTTTTTATAAATTTTACTTTCGCAACTCGTGTCTTTGCCACTGCGACAAAAAAATGTTCGCCAGTAGCCAGTGTAGTACAGATGTGGTTCAGACTTAGTTCGACTATTTAACTCGTCGATTTTGAGTTCAACGTTGGTTCAACGCTGTTTTAAATATTAAAATAGTTGAAAGAACATTTAACCAAAGCTAGAACTCAACTAAACGGTCGAACTTGGAAGATTGAAGCTGCCGAACCATGGTTTTAATATTTGTATATTTGTGTAATCGGTTTGTTTATTGGATCTTACATCCAAAAACAAACAAAAATTCTGTGCATTAGGATTAAATCGTTGACTAAACAAATATTTGAGAAAGTTACTAAACCTTATTTAAATTTTTACATTTTATTTTATATTTTTTTTTTGAGTCATGATGTTTCCTTAATTTTTAAACTTTTAAGAAATTTAACCAAATCAAACTATTTTCAAAATTTAAAATGTGCCAAATACGTATTTAATTATTATACATATATTATAAATTGAAACATTTTATTTCAATTTTTATTGTAAGTAAAAAGGGATTTTTAAGATATGATTTAGGTATCCACATACAACATACAATTTTCCAGCCTATGAAATAATATTTTATATGTAATATTTCCTCCAAGCGCATGCGATTTTTTTCAACAAAATTTAGTAGATCTGTAAAAAATACTTCAAACGATTCAGAGGACGGCCTATAGTACGAGTACATCAGGAAAACCATTACTCCATCCTTTTTTTTTTGGAGCATGTTATCATATGTGTGTAATGTGTATGGTTGATTTTCTTACATGAAAAATTCGGGTTGGTTCTTTTCATAGCACAGTCGTCTCAATCCAATCGCCATTTCTTTGAGTATACAACAATTTATTTTTTGTTGCTATGATGTCTGCGAATAATTCTAAAGGACTTTGTAAGTGTTGCATCTTCTTGTTGAAAAATTTGAAAATTTATTTTAAGCCATGAAGCTGAGGAAGATTTTTCAAGTCAAGATGATTCATCTGGATGTTTCTTCTGAACACTATCGCAACTGGCCATCAACTTTCAGCTTTTTACTGGAAAAAATATAAATAAATGAAAATATTAATTTGCAAATATTATTTAGTTTTTGCTGAATTGCAAATAGACGATCAGAACAATTTTATAAATCAATGCCTGACCCTTAGAAAAGTTTATAAATTATGTACATATGTATGTATGTAAAAGAAAAAAAAAAAAAATACAAAACTAAATAAAATTGCGTCAGTCAGAAAAATTTTTCTGTTTTTTTTTTCTCCACTTTGTGGGCTTTTTTTTGTTGTTGCCTTGTCATGATACCAAATGTGTGTATCCTTGGAAAAAGAAGGGAGCTCACATTACCAAAACCATTATTGCACTTATCTTTTGCCTTCGAAATAAGGAAAGGCGTTTCCGGTACATTTTATTTTCTTTTTTACCTATTTCTTCCTTATTACTTTGTGTATAAGGGAGTTTGATTATTATTATTTCTATGTGTGGTAAAGAATACAGAAAAATAAGAAAATGGAGGGAAATATTGTGTCCCATAGCGTGCACAAAAAAAAACTTGGCTAGGAAATATGAGTGTTGTACTTCGGACCCTCCAAAAAATCACAAAGTCCAACTCTTGAATTTAACTGTTATGATGATGCTTTTATGTTCTTTTCCCTTACCAAAAGAAAAAAAAAACCTATTGAAGAAAATTGCTTTTCGAGAAGAAAATATTTCGACATCAATAATGGTTATAGTATTTTCTTTTCACTATTATTTCTTCAATTTTATATAAAAAAAGAAGAAACATTTTTATTATAATAGTGAGTTTTTGTAGATACTTATATAGTAGAGTGTGACAACTTCAGATCGGTAATGCATTAAATTTTTGCATACAAATTGATTTTAGAGGCGTTTTCAAATAATGTGCTCTGAGTTTTTAAAGTCGTTTTGCTATAAAATAATTCTAAGTTAACTGCATTCTATAAAAGCACAACCGAAATGGCTACGCAATTTAATTTAGAAACAAGAAGCTGCGTGGTTTAGTACCCAAAATTAAGCTAAAGTAACGAGGCTCTATATTAGGGTGGGTCAAATTTTTCATTTTGAAAACTCGTACTGAACTTAATATTTTAAAAGTCCAAAATTTTAAGTTGATGCAAAATGAACTGCGACATTATCAGTTAAAATTACAATTTCAAACCGAATTCGAACGGTTAGAGAATTTGATGACAAAATTTGAAAGCAAAAAAGAATTTTGTGTGAATTAATATTCATTTGAAATCATTTATATGTTTTTTTTATTAATATTTATAATATGACACGGAGAAATTCTTTTTGCTAATTTTTTTGTTTTAAATGAAAAAGATTTCCCGTGTTTTGAAAAAAAATACGTTTAGTTTTTTTATACATGAAGAATTGGAGAAGATGTTGTCTGATTGCAGTAAAATTTTGTATTTATCTACAGAACTATTTGGCAACTTGTACAACTAATGACAGATTTTTTTTATTAAAATATAACCCACCCTACTGTATGAGTATCGTCTAACGAATCTTAAAAACCTTAAATAGTATAATCACTTAACCTTACTAAACCTCAACTGATTCCATCATCATCATTATTTCATTAATCCCACGTCAAGGCATCATCCAACAAATTTTTTTTTATTTTTTAACAAATTACTTGCTCATAAAATTTGTTACATACTGATTCACCAAGATAAAAGAACTTCATTGAAATGATGAAAACGTTATGGGAAAGATCCATATTTCCGTCATAAAACTTAAATGGACTCCAATTACAAATCACCCATCATCACCATCCATCTACCATCATCATTATAAGCTTTTCCGAGAGTCAAGACCTTTTGTGTGTGGTGTTAAGTTCTCCAAAAAAAAAAAAAAAATAGACAAAAGGCCAAGTGAAGTGGCGTCGCATGGTGCGGCTGCGGCGGCGGCGCGACCGGCGTGGCACGCTTCCTCCATCGAATAATGTTTAAAGCGCGCGTTGCTGCTGAAATCAGAAACCATTATTGTGATCTCTATCAAAGTGGTGACTTTATGAGCTGTAAATTACACGCAACCAGTTACAATATATATATATTAATGACAATGAATAATTAGTTTATGAATCTACATAAATTAATACACGTTTAAACCAACGTTTATGAAAAAAAAAAAAAAAATGATAAAAAAAAATTGTTATAAATTTGCATTAATTAAACAAATTAACCCAGGCGCCAGGAAGTTTAAGACTTTTCCTTCTTTCATTAACTTGATCGTAAAATTTAATAATATTTAAAGTGCCCCTAGCATAAAAGATATAAAATGTACTTTTTAATATTATTATTTAAATCACATAATAGTTTTTTTAAGCAAATTGCCAATTAGTATAGCAAATTAAACTTCATAGTGAATGGGTTTGCGATAGAGTGATTTAAGTTTATGTGGCCTCAGACAAATTTTTACCATCGAGTCTTAGTGGAGGTCATATTAGATAAATTATAGTTGAATATTTCTCTAAATACAAAAATCAAGATATAACAATTTATTAATAATTTTTAAATGTATCCAATTTGATTTCAAATTACCTATATACTAAAGTTAATCGATTTGTCAAATAAAATTTTAAACTAAAACAACTTTTACAAAAAAAAATAGGTATACTCACAATCACATCGCCTCGTAATTTTAAAAGTAAATAAATTGGAATTTACTAATTAATGTACAATCAAATTTTTATTTGATCAATGATTAAAGTTTTATCTAGAGCAGATAAGTTTCAGGGGTGATTTTTAACATTAAACGAGTTTGTATTTAAGTTTTTATGGAGTTAACTGATATTTAATCTAATTTTTGACAAAAATACTACTTTCCAATCATATTGCTCTTTGGTAAATTAGGTCTGTTCAGCATATGGTGTTGGCAAAGTTAAGTAAGCCTCACAATCTCAAATTAAAATGTTCCACCAGCACGTCACATTTGTCAAACATGCTGTCAAATAAATATTAATTTTCCATTTACCTTGGTCCGTCATTTTTTTTTTTCATACAAAATATCGATAACTCAACAATAAAGCAGTTCGGTAATACCGTGTCTATCGGGAAAAAAGTTAACTTAAGATTTCTTGACTTTGCTTCGTCTTCTTCACACAGTTTTATTGAGTATTGCAAAACACAACTATTGCTACGTTGTTACCTAAAATGATGATTAAATTACAGAAAACGAATGGATGTATTTTATTTTATATAAAGCTTAATGAGATTGTTTTATACGAATAATTTTTTTTGGCGTTGTGCGGCTTTGCTGAAGTGTAGTTCTGCTATTTTTAAGTGCATTCTTGTCAATATTTCCATGTACACAATAATTTAAACAGACCCAAATTCTCTTTCTCTTTCTAATGTGACATTTGAAGAAACAACAAAATCCATTGAATTTTCTCACTTTCTGCAATCAGGAAGCCAACTTTGGAACTTGTCCAGCTATTTTGAAGTTTGGGGGAAGTTCGTTTTAAGAAAGTGAAACGTCATTGGAAATAGGCGTGTTTATTTTATGAACTTATTTTTCTTTATTGGAAAATAAGGTTTGTTCAGTGATTGGTGAGGGTGGAAATAATTTTATAACGCACTTGAAGTTGACGGAACTATACGACGCGACGCAGCAAACAGTTCATACGAATTGATTGCACCAAGCTTTTTGGAGGGGGAAGAAGTTTCGCATGGGTAAGCTAGTTACCATTTATTCTATAGAAAAAAACACAAGTTTATTTCTGATCTGTTGTATATTTGAAAAAAAAAACGGTTTTGTAATTTTAAATAATCGAAAGCTATTTTTTTTATAAATTCGATGAGTTGCGACTAAAAAAATTTAGAAACGAACAAAGAAAATATTCGTCCATCCGTTATTTTCCAAACAATTTTTGTTATTTGACCTAAATTATTTTTTTTTCGAATATTTTTGTTTTTTTTTTTAAATATTTTATAAGAAGCAAATCAAAACCTGTCTACAGAGAACTAGTAGTTTTTAATATTTATTTCAATAGCACACCTTGCATGATTGATTATTTCTATAAGAAAAAAAGATTAAGTACACAGAAATTTTATGTTAAGAACTTCCGATATTAAATCACCTTATTGGAAACCATCCTTAAGTTATCTCCTCTTAACCTATAACAATTTCTAATAATCTTGAACAACTACGAACTTAAAGTTAGGTAAAATATTGAATTTAATCTTCCATCCAAACAGAGCACAAAATTATGTTATGCAATAAATCCGTATGTCCTTGTTATCTCAGTTCCCTTTGCATTGACATGGATTCATAGTATATTCACTTCGAAATGAAAAGGAAGTCTTAAAACCCAACCTATACCGAATTTGTCCGACATACAATCGATAGACATAAAGATTATGCATATTATATAACTTGTTTCTGCCACAACCCTCCTGCAATAATCCTGCCTGCTTATCTTGTCCAATATTCCAATGAACTTTCTCATCATCCAGAAGAGTAGTTGGAGTTTAGAGCTTTTCTTTCGTTCATGATGGCTGCAACAGCTTTATCCTTAAACTTCATTTATTTACGTTACGCATTAATTCAACCTCTAAGGAATTTGTTAGAATTGAATATTTTTGAGGACATTCTTCTACAAAGCCAAACGCAGCCAGCCCACAATCCACACAAGAAGAAGCCCATTTTCTATGTCGCTCCATCAACACGTTGATCCTAACGAGATGTGATTTCACTTCCGTGTTCAATTTTCCAACTTTGAAGTTCAAACACGCGTCACCTTTCTCTGCCATTGGAATAGACGGATGTTCTGCCAACGAGGATTGCACAAATCAGAAGAAGAGCTATGCTGTGAGCTGAAGTTTGGTGGGATAATATTAATAAGGGCAAAAGAAGAAAATTTTCTTATTTCTCGAGGGGATTTTTCAATATACAGAGAGAAAGAGAGAGAGAGAGAAAGATGTTTTTTTTTTGATTATTTGTTACTCTTCGTTATGCCTGGTTTGGTTTTTTTTTTACATTTTATTTAATTTAAGTCTTATTCATCCAGTGAACGACCCGACCCGACCCAAGGATAAATGAAATTGAAATTCATTGAAGAAATTCTATTCACATCCTGCAATAGGATCAGAGTGAAAAAGACTTTAAAGCGTTCAATAAACAGCACCAGGGATGATGATGAGAAAGAAGTCCAAAAACCAAGAACAACATTGAAGACAACGGCAAACGTGGGGCTAGAACTTGGAAGGTCCTTGTGCCTTGTCGATTAATAAAACTTTCATTTTCTTTCCATCGAGCGGAGCGGAGGTGGTTCGACCACGAACACGAGTTTTCTCTTCGTCATCGCCGTCCACCGCCGCCTCCGTCGACCCTCAACGTTGTCGTCTTTAATGAAATTAATTCCAGAATGGAGGAAGAAGAAAAAAAAAGTCCTTGCAAACTCACTGTGCCGGTACGGGATTTCATCATTTTTTTTTTCATTTATTTAATTTTATTTAAAGTCGCGATAATTCTTTGGGTTTCTTTTTTCTTTCTTCTTTTCGTGATTCTCAGACTCTTTGTCTGTGTCGGTTGTCCTGCCATCATCATCATCATCGTCATCATCCTTAAGGAGATAGAAATCTTTGCAATGAACTTGTAGTGGACCAGACCATCCTGAATGTGAATGAAATAAACGACGTCTGTCTGGGTTAGTTAGTCTTTCTGTCTGTCTGTCTTCATCTGTCCTCTTTATTAGTTAAGGAAGGTCAGTTTAATTCTTTTTTTTTTTTAACTTTTTTCATTTTCATTGTTTTGCTTTAGTTTTTTTTTTTATTATTTATTTGTTTGGGATGTTTGCGTTTTCTGTGTCAACTTCGGTCGTCTATCTTGAGTTTGTTTTGATCATTATCTGGGTGTCCTTGCTTGAAAAATGACGTAATAATTTGTAGAGAGAAGAAAATCAATATTCAAGTGGCGCAGCAGTGGTCAGTAAATTAGGGTGATTTAAATAATTATACTGGCACAGTGTTTTGTAGGTGTGTTTTTCTTTTTCTTCCTTAACGATGTTAGGTTGAATTTTTAGAATTATGTATGTTATTGGAACACAGGCATAAGAGGAAGGAAAATTGTGTAAATTATGTGTTTTGTTGCGATATTGGTTGGAGCTGTAATTATAATTAACCCCACCAAAAGATTAAAGTTATAAATTGCCGGTATTTGTTTTCTCAAAAAAAGTGTCGTTGTAATTTTTAAAAACTATAATTGTAGTT
Source organism: Syrphus vitripennis (assembly GCA_958431115.1). Taxonomy (NCBI): domain Eukaryota; kingdom Metazoa; phylum Arthropoda; class Insecta; order Diptera; family Syrphidae; genus Syrphus; species Syrphus vitripennis. The sequence goes on along the minus strand of OY288110.1, from coordinate 8,107,397 downwards.
ATTTTGTTGAAAGGTATTATAATTAAAATAGCTTAGCAATTTCTTAATATTGCTTAGTAAAATAAGAGTTTGGATTGATATTCTGTATTAATTTCAGGTTTTGGTATTTTGATAGCCTAGTCCAATGTTGGGTACAAAGTATAATGTTCATAATGTAGTTGTTTTTCAGTTTGTTGTCAATTTATTTAACCAGGGAAGATATTTTATAGTATTTCGTAAAGGTAGGAACTTTGGGTAATGGGATGAGTGATTCCAAAAAAAAAAAAAAAATGATTTATAAAAATTTGAATGTAATGAGAGATTTACATAAGTAGCAAGAATTGGAACGAGTACGATAACTTGGGCGCCGAAAATTCATAACTATAAAAAAAAATTATATTTAATCTTATAGTTTTGAGGAATTACACTTCAAACTTTTTTTTTGTGTTTTTTTTTGTCCCGAATTTTGTGTTTGAAACTAATTTTTTCGAAAACTATGTATAAATTTTGCCTGATTTAAAAATTGGCTTATAGTACAAAATCTTGGCTGTAAAAAACAGTATCAAACTTAACTGTAAGTGTTACCGTTATTTTTTAATGATTTTTTTTTTACTTTTAGTACTCTTTTCATAAAATTGCCCCTACCGCCCAAACGGGGCAAGATAGACCCCCCCTCCTGTAGTAAAATTTGCTTGTTTTGGACCCCTCTACAAAAAACCGTTATCAATTTTCGGCGCCCAAGTTATCGTACTCTCCCCCAAGAATTTTGTTAGTAACTAAAATATTGTTTTTGAGAGAAAAATTTCGAATAAACTCGAAAATAAGTTTTCCGAATCTTTAGGTGGTTTCCAATAATTGGTCAACTATAGGCGTAGGACTGTCATGCGGGAGCGGAGGTCTGGGTTCGATTCCCAGCTTCGTCCATCTACAAAAAACAAAACTGTTTCTTTTATGGGTTACTGCCTCTTGCGAGACATTAACAAATTCTCCCAAGAGTATCAGTTGTCAAGAATAGAGTTCAACTCGCCCTAGCAATTCCAAATCTGCATACAATTATATGTCTCCTCGATTTTATTTATTTATAAGCGTTTTTAATGCAATGAATTCAACACGTTCATTTATAAGAAATGCTTTCGAAATAAAAATTTACGTATACGCCCATTGGCTCACTGGAGCGTATACGTACTTTTAAGTTTTTTTTTTGAATATTCACAAATCATCCTCATATTATTATTGTCAGGTTGGTTTAATTAAATTAAAATATTGCAATACGATTTCTTTTGGTCTAACACAACTTCTTAAAAAAATTAAAAAAAAGTGGGTGGATCTCGTCCATATTATGATATATAGGCTCAAATATTACAGTCTCGTTTCGGTTTGTCCTCGGATACCTAAAATTTTTGTCTCGGTCTCGTGGCCTGAAAAATAAAATTTTGAAAAAATAGTTGATAAACAAATTTTTTTCCGGCGAGACCGAGATGAGAATGAATTTAAAAAAATCTTAAAACATAAAGTTAAATATTTCAATAATAATATCAGGCGGTCTCTATAGAATCTATTTGTCGTTTCTCATTTCGCTCAAAAAAAAAGTGTTGAGACCAGAGGCTCAAAAATTTTTAGCACCTTATTGGACTTTGGACTTTTCAAAAACAAAATATGCCATTCCAAATCATTAAACCAGAACAACTTCTTTTTATTGGTCAGCTGTTATATTTATAAATGGTATCATAAGAGTCTTCTAAGTGCATATTAATAAAGGACACTTTTCTTCTAACCACTAAAAAAGTATGAGTTGTTGTACTCGAATCTATAAAACACCTTAAATCAAAGCTGAAACGACTATATGAGTAGCGTATACCTACTTGTACACAAGGTACTTACTTATTCTTTTCAATAAGGTATTACAAAAGAAAAGTGCTTATAACAAATATATTTTTTTTTCGTTATAAACTTTCCCATAAAAAACGCTTAAAAATCCTTATTCATATAATATAAAAACTTTTGCCGACAAAAGCGAAAATCTTCTATTAAAAAAAAAATGTTTTTCTTTTGCTCATGCAAGCACATACGGTTTATTGGCCTCCTTTCCCGAAAATTTGCATCCTTAAGTGGTCTTTTTATTCGTTGACTTCCTTCGTTTCGAATTTATATACGAAAGCAATATTCTCAGAAGAATTCTTTTGTGAAGTCCCGTCGAAATAATAAAAAAAAAAAATCTGATATTTGGAAAGTTTTTCATTCTTTTATATCTTTTTACTCGTATATAAAGTTTATGTTTCTTTTTTTTGGATTGCGTGTTAGCCTCCCTAAGTTTTCTATTGCCATCTTATTTCTTTTACTCCGCGGTGGTGGTGGAGCTGGCATGTTAAAACATCTTGACAGGTTCTTCGCTTAAACTCTTGCTTTCCCCTTCGCAGCAGTCAAGGAGCCTCTGACGGGTTTTCCTCATTTTGTTCCTGTGGATAAGCCCAGCCAGAGTTTTGTGTTACCTCCACACATCCCCATCAAACATTATACTGCACCTTACTCTTAAACTTCGATAAGCGCAAATGTATTTACGGCTTGGACAAATGATTCCCGACACGAAAGGGACCACGGCATGGTCTTCTATTAATGTAATAAATTTTCTCCCCTTATTTAGTAGGTAAAGCAAAAAGTAGGTATACCCACATTTGACCGGTTGGATGGCGATGGCGGTTCGGTTTGGTTTTGGTTCGGTTGGGTTGGGTATGGTGAGTTGGTTAGCTGAATTAGCACCACCAAACCGGACGCTAAGGTATTTTCGCCCGACACGGGGGTGTGGGTTGGCGAATATTTTTGCGATTAATTCAATTAAGGAGTTATGAATTATTTCTTGATTATGACTAATTGAAGGAGGACTTTGCTCTTAGGAGAGTGCTTTAAGTTTATATACCCAGTCATACATTGACGAAGTTTTTTTTTTTTATTCTCAGGTAACAGTATAGAAGTTGAGTTTAAGTGGTCGTATGTCCAAAAGAGGAGGCAATAAATTTCAAGGTGAACACTTAACAGCAATTAATTAGGGGCTGGCGTGTTGTAATCAGTCGTTGATCCTTAGATTGGAACCAGTTGTAGTAGTTATTAAGGGATTTGCGCTAGGATTTGTTAAGAGAGTTTGTGTGGGTAATGAAGAATCGCTTTATGCCATGAGATCATGTTTCCTTTTGTTTTCTTTTAATGAGAGAATTTTATTTTTCCTTCCTTTTTTGTTGGGAAATTTGTTGTATAGCAACGTAATAAAAATAATGGCGTTTGAACATACATACCGATTTGTATTTAATTTGTTTTTATTATTTGTTTGGCATAGGACGAAAACTTAGAGGTCATTCTATTTTTTTTTTGAAAAAAAAAATAAGTTGTAGGGCTTCATGTTCTTGACGTAAATTTTTAACTTTCCATTAAGATAAATTCATAGTATATGTAATTCGAAAATCTTAAGTAAACAACACAATAATGAAATTACTTAAAAATTTTTTGAAACTGTGAATCTGAAAACTTTTGAGTTGGTATCAAAATAAGACCGAGAAACGAAGAGACTGAAATTTTTCAATTTTGATGAGACCGAGATGAGGTGCCAGCATTCGAACATTTATTTTCATATTACATTTTTCGAAGAAAAAATGACAAAAGAAATTTGGTCAAAAACTAAAATCGACTAAAATTGTTAAAAAAGTACCAACGAAAGTTGTTCAGGGAACCAAGTGGGATTTTTGTTTCAACCGAATCCCATCAGGTTATCGGTCCATCAGCGTTGTCCGTAAATATATTTATTATTGTAATAAAAACAAACTTGCTTTTATATATTAAGATACATACGGGTACCTCAGAGTTATTAAGAAAAAATATACAAGAACAATCATTATGGCATTCTTTTAGAAAAAAAAAACAAATTTTAAAAACAAGAAGTTTAATTTTTGATTACTTTAATTAATAAAAGAATTTAAAAATTAAAAAAAAAAAATGAATGATAAAAAAATATTAAAATATACTGAGTCTTTTTAAAAATAAAAGCTTTAGTAAACAAGTTAAAAGTTTTTAATGAAAAACTTAAAAAAAATATATTGAAGAACTAATTTTCCAGTTTTCGAAAAATTTAATTAAAATAAATATTGTTTTTTTTATTTATTAAATTTTTAAATTATGAAAGAGGACCTGCACATAAAAAATTTTGACCGAAATTTGTTTCGGAGAAAATCGAAAATAAAAAACAATATGGGTTTTTAAAAAATCGTGCGACTTCTAACGATTGTCTTTTCCGAATTTGCAAACCTTTCAAAACCCCATATTGTCAAATTTGTTATTGAGAATTTTTAATTGTTTATCAATGTGCCCAATTCGGACAGTACAATTTCAATATTTGTACTGAAAAAAACATAACTTATTTGGTTAAAAATAGAGCTAGATACTGCTGACAAGAACTTAATTTTTTTTTTTTTTTATTAACATTAAGGGGTTATTTACTTTTTGGGGCATTAATTCTAATTTTGGCCGTTCCTTCCCATTTTTATTTTGGCCATTATTTGCTTTTAAGAAAAATAGAAAATTTAAAATTTTGCCCAAGATAACTGAGTTGGGCGTGTTAACCTTCGGCTTTATTGTCTCACGCCATAGTCCATTGGGCTAATGGACGAGTAGATACCTAATTACTGTTAAAAGTTAGCTTTGCTCCTTATTATGAATCAAAAAAATCAACGCATTGTTTTAGGTATTTTCTATTACGACCAACTTTAACTTTGTCTAGACCAACATGAATTTCTAGACCAATAAAAATACAATCATCAAATCAACCACCACACAAAGTCATAACCTCTTTAACTCCTCCTTAAATTTTCCCCAAAAAATAGTAACATATACCAAAATAAACATACACATGTGTACACATACTTGATATCCTGTTTGCAATTTTGTGATTCGTGCAAAAAAAAAAAAGATATCCTGCTTCGAAAAAGGTAGGCCATGTCAAACTCTAATAAAAGTTAACATAACAAATCAGAAAGCAGTAGGTACATAATATCCACAAAAAAAAAACTCTCACTCATCCCAAAAAAAACACTGTCTTCCTATTTTTTTTCCGAATGGGGTGTGTGTGTTCTTTAACACCCTGAATATTAAGAAGACAATAGCGAATCCATACATAGTCTGATTCAAAACATACATATTTTTTGCCCTTCATATCAAGCCGCCTTACAATGCTTACTTAGGTACAACACATTCGGATCAATGACCGAATAATTTTTTGTCGTCAAACGAAAGTGAAAAGGTAGGTATTTGGTTCGCGTACGTAATACCATTATAAAGGACACTACAAAGGACACACTGGACATTTTTTTTAAAAAGATTTTATTGATTTAGTCGCGACATAGGCTTATTTTTTTTTTCCATTTACAGGGGTGAATAAAAACATATCCTGACAAGTGAAAGTTAAAATGAAAATTCTTGGAATTTCAATTCAGTCATCAGAGCACGTAGCATTTCTATGAAAATTTCAAAATCATATTTTTCAGGTATTTTCGGAAAAATGGAAATCAACCTTTTAAGATTGAAGGAATAGGGGGAAATGATTTTAGAAAGAAAAAAAAAATGAGAATTTGTCACAGGTTTGAATAAACTTCAAAGAAAAATGCTGACAATGGAACCGAGACCAATAGGAGACGAGACTGAAATTTTTCGATTGAGATGGGTCCAAGACCACAGTTACAAAGTCTCACCTGTTCTCGTCTCGTGCAAATATTTTTTTAACACCATGTTATACAAATCGTAGTTCAGGAGTTTTATCTTTCCAATTTGGGGAATTATGTCCGTGATACTAGTTATCAAGTATCAGCTTGAACCAGTGTTAAATCACAGCTAGTTCACAGAAATTCTGGAATTTAAAAATTAAGCCAGGGCAAGATGTCTTTAACGTTCACGCCTCCTGATATAAAATCAAAAATCTAAATAATTTTGATTACAAAATTTTTCATACAAAATCAAGCCATCCCGCATGTCCCAAGAGCTTCCTATCAGCATTAAACCATTCTTTTCCAGAAATAGCTATGTGAATATTTTCGCTCAGCCTTGTTTAATTGTCATGGTCACGATCACTTCACTGCGATGCATGCCCAAACAGAATATTGCAGGTATTAATTAAACTATCACAACTTACCATATGGAATTAATTCCCCATTGACACCCAGTGACATTAATAGTTTGGGATTGTTTCATTTATTTGACATACATCTTATACCGGAAAATAGAGAATCAATTCAAAATGCTCTTCGACACACAATGAGATTTTCTATGGTGTTGGAGTCATTCTATTGGAAGTGATCTGCTGCAAATGGAGATGTAGTTGGACAATTTGATCACGATTGTTAGTTTGCGATCGTGTTGTCCTTAGGGGCACAACATTATTTGTTCGCTGTCGTGTTGGTCTTGTTAGTTAGTCTTAAGATTATAGGTAGGTGGAATGGGGAGTTTACTTTGGTTTAAGGTGCAGCAGTCTTTTTTTTTATATATATATATATGGTGACACAGTGTCACCTTGTTGCTACAAAAGGATTTACTTTTTGATAAGTAAGTAGTTTGTTTGACAGATATTGAGGCAGGCGAAGGTGTTACACCATGGTTTGAAGAACAAGAGAAAAAAAAAATAGCTATATAGTCATTCCTGGCACGTACGTTAACCAATTAGAGGTGTGATATGTTATTGTATGATACAAAGAAGGTCATCAATTAGCTGTCGTTTTTAATGACAAAACACAAAACAAAAAATAGAAAGACATTTTTCAGAAAATAAATAAAAGAGGAAAAATCCTGAAATCTGTGACAAAAATAATGAAAGCAATATTTTTAGTCAATGATACTTTTTGCTGTGTTCATTTATTGGAACCAAAGTTTTATGTTTTTTATCATTGAGTATGGTCTGTTATTTGATAGCTAAATGCTTTCACAATTTGAAAGAAAAAAACGTATCAGCTGGGTTCCGTTTTTTTTTTTGATCACCAATATCTTAGCAAATATTGAAAATTAGATTTAAATTTGCTTAAATAAACTTAAGGAACCATATTCAAATTAATTTTTCTTACCCTTCGTAGTCTTTTAGTTTTTTTTCTTTCTTTTTCTGATTTGAAAATATTGATCACAATCATAAGATTTTTTTGAAAATTTTCAAATTCATACAGTCTGTTCTCTCAAAACTAATTGAAGTACCAAATTTTTTGAAAACACTGTTTTATATACATAATCATGGAAAGAAAACAAAAGTAATGCAAAAGATATGAAATAGTTTACTAAATTTTTACTATAAAAATATTTAAAATGATGTTTTCAGAATTAAAAAAAAAAAAAATCAAAGCAAAATTTAGTCAAATGCTAAGCTTGAGCTCAAAACGTCATCTTATGTATCTCAAATATAAAGGTTTTTGAAAAAATAATTCAAATGATTTGTTACAGTAGTTTTTTTCCAAAAATAATTTATTATATCAAAATTTTTTAAAATATTTATGTATAAAAAAATTGATATGATAGTTCTTGGCATTTCATAATGTAAACTTAAAAACAATATTTAAAAAATAAATATTTACCTACACGTTTTAAAAAAACAAAATGATTTATTTTTCAAAAATTCAAAAATTTTTATTTTAAATATAAAATATTAAATAATGTTTTATATATGTATATGTATTTGTATGGCATACTATAATAAAAAAATATGTAGGTAGAACTTCTTTAATAAACAAACTTATTGCAATCTGTCAATCCGTATTTTCGTCAAACCAGGTTTTTGAAAAATGTTTTTTTACCAAATAACTTAAATTTCTTACAAAACCCCACTAAAAATTATCATAAACATATTATCCATTGTGGAAATATGCTTGTTGTGTCTTAAAGGTTAGCGTTATTTTTAGAAATTGATTTCAAGTCTAGGAAAAAAAAAAAAAAAAAAAAAAGTTCCAAGTGTAAAGATTTTTTTTATTAGTTAAGACTATAGATCGAGGTACGGGACCTACTTTTTTAGCATTTTCTATCATCGTAATGTAAGGTCTGATTATTATTTAGAGTTCGATATTTGTACGAATTCGTCACTTATTTTTCCGGCTAATGCACCAAAATGCAACGTCATACCTGAAGATGTCTGGGACTCAATAATGAATTTGAGAGTAAATTGAATTATTTATCAATTCGACCTGTTTTCTAAAATATTTTCTCGCAATTTCAAAATTCGAAATTTTTTGGTCTACATTAAAAAATTAAGATTTTGAGATGACTCAATTTTTTGATATTTTATTAATTTTAAAAATAAAAACATAAAGCTCAATTAAAATTAACAAAAAGTTTGAAAAATATTGTTTTCGAAAGTTTGATATTTCAAAAACGGAGTCGTGTTTTTTGTTTGAGTAATATTTGTAATCCTTATATTATCTGCAATTTAAGCATTCCTAATAGTTATAGTAATGTATAATTTTATCACCTGATCTCTGTCCTAGGAGACTGACTGCAATAACCAAGTAACTCACTTTTAATTATTAAATTAAATGAAAGACTAAATTGAATGAATGAATTGAATATAATCTGTTGCATCCTTCGAAAGTTCAAATACTAAAATAAATATCAATATACCTGCACTAAATCTCGATGATTTAACAGCTCATTTATGAATTAAATCAAACCGTATAAATCAAAAACACCTCTAGCAAAATTCTCATACTGCTGTTCTGTATAAATAAAGTCAAAACAAAAATCCTCATCATATTGAGCCAAACTGAATTAACCAACCGTTTCAATTATATCGTATTAATAATATTTTCACGTTATTCAATTATTTATCTACAAAAAAAATGAAAAAAAAAACATTCATTTATCAAAGCCACTAAGTGATAGTTATACAGGGTGTAAATGTCATTGCCACAACATACGGATCACACTCATCATTGATTGCACCAACCAACGCGGAGTGGGTGAAATGTTGCCTCATTTATAATCAGTTTTTGCAATAATAACTCAATATTGACCACAATAAGTACACAAAACTCAACCGCAACAACATTATGTGACCACCCATAATGACCACACATTCTGATCCATCATCCACACCCGATTCTCACTCTTCCTTGTCCTCATCATCAACTTCAAACCTTTTCATCATCATCATCCCTCACCGGATAAATAAACATTTAATTACAATCTGCATGCATAATTTCAAAGCCAATATTGTTGAAATGAATTTAAATCACGTCGCCATCGACGTAGTCGTCCTAGGTATAGTATTGTAGTCGTAGCTCGTAGTCACACGTTGATTTGGTTTCGGACCGAGCGAGCTAGGCCAGGGATGTGCCGAGGGACGGTGCGGCGACGCGGCGGTGTGGTGGTGGCACCAACAGCGAAACATAATCTCATATTCAGCATTTAGCAAATAAAATTAACTCTTCGCAAACCCCCCGAATTCTGGACTATACTGCAATGGATAATATATACTCCAAACTCCAGCCCACACCTTTTTAGGGGTCGTCGCGTCGTCGTCGGTAAGGTTGCCACAGAAATAACCAACAAGCGTTCCATTAAAATATTAAACCAAACTAAGTGCAACACGTTGTTTGGATGCACATCACTAACTCGCCACCGCTATTTCTAGCACAGCAGAGAATCACTAGCCAGGGGAGAAGTCGTGTTGGTTCGAGGTGTGGGTCTTGTTAAAATGGATAGCCAAGCCAGGATGAAGGTATATAGTGAAACGCAATTAACCCCCAAATTGGTGGTTATTAAATCTTTTCAAACTCAAAATAACTGGTGCGAATTTCACTTACACCAATTTAGTTATAGATATGGATATGGATAGGGCGTAGAAATACTTTGGTAATGAAGTTAAAACTCTCGCTTGGGTCCGGAACGGAACGGCTTGTTAAATGTGGACTCCACAAAAGTTTATTTTAAATATTTACACATAAAAACATTTGCAAAATGTCGTGGCTCGTGGGGTATCGTATAATACGTAGGTACTAGATGAAGTTAGAGGGAACACATAGGAGAGTTAACCAAATGTAGATTGTTCCCAAAGGAGCGCACATATAGCTAGCTTACCTGAACTATTTTCTGTTTCCTGAATGTCCACACATTAACTCGTTGGTTGATGCCCATGCCCATATCCCTGACCCCGACAAAGTGTGATGGCGCCCGGACCTATACCTATAGGTAGAAGTTCGAAACTTTTTGAAAATAATTCCCTAAGTTGTGAAAATGTTCAACTGATGGCTGGTGGGAATTGTGTTTGTTGGTAACTTCCATATGGAAGTTAGAGTGCGGTGGTGGCGGTGTGCCGGCCGGTCGGTCGGTCATGATGCCGACTGCGACTCTGTTATAAAATGAAGTTTGAAGGATATCTTTCTAGTGGTGCCGGTTTTAGGTGTGAAAGTTGAGAGCATATGATTTTATCAGAATTTTGATTGTCCGTGTGGTGATTTAGATGCGGTTTAAGGGTTGACCTCAATATGCAGAGATACACTATTTTATATGTTGAACGAAAATTAGATAATAATAAAGCGGTCAAAAGCCGGTTAAATATAAAATAACAATAGCAACAGCAGCAGCAGCAGGAGGTGGATAATCACTGTTTATGTTGATTTTATTTGAATAATAATGTAATATGATTAGGGCATTAAAAGTTAGAGGTGTTTGTTTTATTATTTGTGTACTAATAAATTTAGACACTTAAATCCTAAATGGTAGCAAATATGATTAGGATTACTAGTCAGTCAATGAATAGTAAATGTTCTTCATTTTTTGTATTAGTACTGACCTGATTGTTCAGTTCCACATTGGAGGGGAAAATTGAGCAGGGTAAAGTAATCGACATTCGTGTAGTGTGGCTAAAGAAAAAATCATCATTTCTGAAGTTGGACTCAAGGGTAAACTGGATTTCAACTGATTATTTTCATTAAAACATTATTGATAGAGATAGCGATACAATAGTAAAAGACAGGAAACTAAAGTTTGGGACGGTGTTCAAGCGATATAACTGTTTCCGTTATATTTTTATTATCTTAACATTCTTTTTTAAATTTTATTTAAGAGATTTAAATGAATTTTAGGAGCGTCTGACTAGATATGATAGTTGTAGGTACTCAAGATGCAAGACTTTATAAATTATAGCCAAATCAGAAGTAGAGACAAACTTCTTGCCATTATACATCCGAAGGAAATGAACATAAATTTGAAAACTTGAGAGTACTTTCATCAGCGAAGCAATTTAATGGATTAAAAGTTTGAAGCAGAAGATCATTGATGAATATTAAAAAGAGAATCGGAGACAAAACGGAGCCCTGGATCATATCAAAATTCATTTTGGTGATTATGACTTGAAACTCTCCAATAGAACTTATATTGAACGGTATAATCCAACGAAGAAAAGATTCACCAAAATGCACATATTTTCGATAAGAGAGAACTTGATGTCTAACTTTTTATAAAAAGATGTAAGGGTTTGAAATTGACGGCAGCTAGGAGACATAGTGATCAGTTAAAATTTAATTCAAAAAATACTGTCCCAGTTATAGATTTCTTATATTGCACAAAGGTTATCTCAAAGATTTTTCTTTAACTATGACACAATGATCCGATTAGCCTAGAGACAATAACACCTTAATAAAGTATTTACCAGGATGAGAAGTAAGGAACAGGTTTAGGGTGTTGACGCAGTGACCTGCAACGTCAGATGTACGTTGACAAACTATATCAGCAGTTGATGACTAAGGATTTCATACATTTACCATAACAAGCGGCACTTAAGATTCTTTTCTTGACATGCAACAATTACCTTTTTCAATTGGTGTTACGTTATCACTCTTTGAGATAAACTGACGATGTTGCTCCAATTGTAGTTTTAAATATTAAAATGTCTTATGCTAAAATCAAACTGTCAAAAAAGTAGGTAAATCTATTCCATTATCCAAATATCACTCTTCACCACGGGGTATTTAACTCCAGATAAAGACAAACTTAAATTCTTGAATGTTTATTTATTCATCTGATAATAAATGTAATTTTCCTTGCACTTTATTGTAAATCTCTTCTGCATACATTGCATACCATTCAATTCCATCAGCGAGGGTTTATATTTTTTTTTTGTCCTACAAAATAAACTTCGACTGACTTTAAATCGCCCTGAAGGATACTTCACAAATATTTAATCTGTAATCATTAGTTTTCCACTTCAATATAGTCCATCCACAGGCACCGTCAGCTAGCTATACAACCAGCCACAACCGATTAACTTTCTCTCGACGAAGAAGACGTATGTATATTGTACTTAAGACGACCGTGCACGAGCATATCAGACTGCTTCAAGTACATCAACCACTTTTCACTCCACCAAGTTGACATATCAATCAAGTGCACTTGTACACTTCCTGCCTTTCTTAGAGTCCTTGCATTCAATCGATAACCATCTGCCCATTGGGGGCATTTTAAATATTAAAATCCAAAAGAAATAAAACTCCAAGAAATCGCATATACTGATGCATCACAACGTCTGCACATACAGTTTATATCCATTCACCAAATAAAGTGGTTATCCTGAGCGATCCAGGTTTCGGGGCAGATTATTATATAGGTTATAGCTAGAGAGAGAGAGAGAGAGTAATTCGTGGCCTGGGAACTTTGAATTCGGAACCCAAAACGCAATCTTCTTTCAACAAGCCGATTAGTTGCTCACAGGTGTAATTGGTACATCGGAGTCGTGCGATAGCCCACGGCGTCCACCACCAACAGCAATACTGACATCAAAGCCAAAGATACAAATGGCCGATAAAAGGTGTGCAGAAGATACAAAGGCTCCGCGTCTTTGTATGCCTTAAAAGACCCACGCACCCCGACGACTCACTTAATCCGCGCGTACATATACTTTTGTTCCCACACATCATCGCATTAGTTGCATTCGTCGGTCGTCCAGACGGGATCCTTTTACTTTAAAGCCTCATGCCTAACCGTTAAACTGATGTAAAGAAAGTAACGATCAGTTGAGGTGTGTCATTTACACACAGAGAGCTGCACTAAGCAGGTGGAAGTCATCATTGTGTCTCCTGAAGGACACACATCATTGATGAATGGGGCAGCAGCTGAGCATGGAATTAACCACACTGGAAAATATGCCAATCCAAGTGCCACTCAATAATGTCGCCCGGAGAACTATACGAGAACAAGCTGGGTCCTTTTGTTGTCACACCGAATTAGTGCAACTCCTACTACTCCTATGTATATCTTGGTGCGGCGGCGGTGGTGTCTCCAGTGTGGCTGCCATTTATAATTAAGATTCCCGCGCATTGTGTATCGCTTATCCCCACAGCGCATATTCAGCGAGTCTCCATCTGATCTCTGTAAGTATAAGACCATGAGACAAAGAAAAACACCAGTTATGGGCATATCGAGGGTATACCATACCTACAGGGAGAGCGTGCATTCTGTGCCACTCCGACGCGACGCGACGCAGCGACCGGACAAAAAAAAAAGTGAAAGGCTCGATATCTAGAGAGGAGATCTGCTCTGATCTGGTGTGTGTAGTGTATTATTGTGTACTGTCCCGACTTTTGCTGGGCGCATGTGCAGTGGCGCTGTGCGCACGGAAAATCGCATTAAAATTGATTTATCGTCGGCGATATTTGAATTCGAGAAACGATTAATGCCAAGTGCCGGAACATAACGACTCAATCGTTTCCGCTTGTTTTGAAATAATTTTTTATGTTTTTAGATCGAAAAACGCTGATTAACCGTAGGTATGTATATTGCAGTGGCCGGGTTAAGTTTTGTTTTTCAGTAGTTTCATGCAGATAACTATAATATTGGGTCATTTGAGATCAGACGTGAGTTAAAAGATTATGATATTAGTGTTGTTAGAAAGAGAGAGGGAGAAGTTCTATGACGGGAGGGTCAACAAAAATTATGCAGAAAAGGCTATCTGTATGATTTGATCCTGAATTAGTGTTTTTCTATAATAGACACTTCAATTAAGCTTATTAATCGAAGATAAAGATCTTGATTGATCTTGGAAAAAGGAGTGGTTCGATTGGTATTTTAATTTTGTTTAATCAACGCAAAGGTTGAAAATTGCAGCTAAGAGGTAGCTTGTGCAACGGTGGTTTATCGAATTATGTTTTGGAAAGCGAATCTGGGATTTTAATAGGAGCTCGGTCTTCAACGTTTATTATTTCTTTTCAATAATATCAAATTTATTTTAAAACCTTTAAATATATTTACATTTTTGACAACCAACTAATTTCTGTAAATTTGTATATCATACTAAATTTTTCGCAGGCAGTTTAGCTAATTGAATTGCAGTCACCATGCCATACTGAAGAATAATGTCACAAAGCTTAAGATCAGGTTCGTTAGTCAACTCTTTTGTTTTCATTGTAGCAAAGTGTAAGCTACATTATAGGTATTGCCAGAAAAAACATAGATTGAAATTAAATTTAAACTATTTTTTAAAAGGGATATAAGAAAATTAGGGAAAATTTTACTTTAAAACTTTAAATAAGAAATAATATCTCAAAAAACAATTAAATTGAAGCAATGTAGTTTATGTTTGATTGGTAACTAAATTATATGAGACTTATCGTCAAGGGAATTGTTTTTATTAATTTTGTTTTTATTATTTTTTTCTTTTGTAAGAATCGTTAAAAATAGAAACTCTATTCTACACAACGATTAACATTTACGTTTTCATAGAAATTATTTTATAAAAATCCAGTTCAAACCAATTTTTAATTCAACCAAAAAAAAATATAAATCGGCACTAGACATATCCGGCAAGCTTAGACCACAAACAAAATTCAATTCAAAAAATTGGTCACTTTAGACCACGAAAGATAGACATTCAAATGCGTTCAAGGAATTTCACATTTTCATATAGTCATTCATTTTTCTCTAAAAACCGAGTCCAGTTATCTTTCAATGGCTATATGGCACCACAGCGATGTTGGTTATTTTCAGCTGGTGTGTGGGCTATTGTAGTGGTGGTCGGTGTTGATGGTGGTGACTTAAGTTGCCAAACTAGAGTGCCACTCTATGCTACCTTGGCTGTACAAAAATTATCTAAAATTAAATTGACATATCTAACCACAGGAATTGTGATGGTAGCTAGACCCGCATTGTCGTGGTAGTCAACTATAAGACGACCGACGACGGCGGCGGCGCTAGACTATAATTTAATTACACGCCGGAGCCCCTTTTCGAGTCCAACTTAATTAATTCCAAAGTATATTTTTGGATATAATTTTAAAATAAAAGTTATTCCTTAACCAAGTTGTTCTTTTTTTTCTATATAATATTTTTGTTATGCGTGATCGCAAACACTTAAAATCCAGTTTAGTTCAAAAGCTTTTTCTTTGATCTGAATTTGATCTCCAATTAGAGAATGCGAATAGTGGAGGCATACTCTCCAGTCTCCATACATAGATGTGGATTTTATATTTGACTTTTTTTGTTGCAACAAAAACAAACAAACATTCGCCAGGCGACCTTGATTGACCGTAACATTATGCTTATGATAATGACAGACAACATAAACTCGATATGTTCTTGTAACCAAGTACAAAAATATTGGTTGCAAAGATGAAGTTGTGCATTTTGTAATAGTAGGTACAGGTACAGGTATGTATAAGAACGAAAATAACATCAACAACATAAAAGATTGTCCTTTCACTCTTGAAAACAAGTTTGATAAATTCGATTTTGATTTTGTTCTAGGTCACGCGTGGCGGTATACTATAGAAAAACAACAAAGAAAAAAAAATTTATATAAATTTTCTGAATGAAAAATTATACTAGTACTTATGGAGCTTTAGGATATACGAAGCTTAATTGCCCTAGATTTTTAGTTTGGTAATAAATTTTGTTGGTTTAAGAGAAAATAACATTGGATGTTAGTGTTTTTGAAGTGGTGAGAGAAAAATATAGTAAACAAAGAAAAAGAGTTATTGAAGAACTATTTTATGTTCACTATTAAAGTCAATGAATAAATATTGTTTTGACATTAATTATTTATTTGCAATAAATTAAAAAAGAGTCAGGCATTGCAAAATAGACAACACTTAATTTTGAGTCCATTGCACTAAAAAAATGGGGTTATTATCCTGCAATTCAATATTTAAAAATCTAAAGTCTTGCAAATCTTGAAGACACACAATTCAGAAAACCAAAAAATCCGAAACCCTAAAATTATATGCTATCGGAATTTTGGGTTTCCTAGAACATATTTGCAAATATAGGGTATTTTTTCAGTGGTATAGAACTTTGGAATGAAATAAAAGAAAGATGAATTTTTGAAATTGATTTTATTCAAAACATAATCTTTAATCTTTATTATTTAAATATGATTTCTGGCATCATAAGGCCGCCACATCTGACTCGGACGTAATTTAATCTGAAGTCCAATTTTCGATCATGTTCTTGCGAATGTTCTCCTCCAAGTATTCGATTGTTTTGGGCTTATCGGAGTAGACAAGCGACTTCATCTCCATTCATCTCCACAGAAAATAGTTTAGCGGTGGTAAATGGTACGATCTTGAAGGCCAATTCACAGGTCCGAAACGTGAAGCAATGCGGTTGCTAAACGTTTCCTTCGATAAATCAATTGTGGTAAGAGCTATTGCACATCATGGTTGTTCAATTGAGGAACGACAAATCAGATATCATGGCCACCAATCAGCGGCCACCGTTGACTGTGATGCTTTGGCCAGCATTATTTTTAAAGAGGTACGGATCAATGATTCCATCAAACCATAAAGCACAAAACAGTCAGTTTCTCTAAATGAACCGGTGTCTCTATATATGCACTTGGGGATTACCGTCAATCTAAATACGGCAGTTTTGTTTATTGACGTAGCCATTCCATCAACATCGGAATTGGGATACATTTGCAGAATTTGGAAGCGTTGTTCAGGCGTCAGTCTATTCATGTTGAAATGACAAACCAAACCATACATAAATCACTTAATATCTTTTAAAAGTGCCCCAGTTAAAAAATTGTTGCTAATTTAAAGCTCTATACCCTTCACTTTGTACTAATTTGCTTTTAAATCTAAAAAAATTATATTAATATATATATATCATCGTTAAATTAAACATTTCACACTCATTTCTCTATGAATATGTATGTATTTCTTTTTCCAATCAAAAATATTAATTCTAAATGTGCACCTTTGCATTCTATATTCTATGTATAGATAAATTATTAAAATCCTGATGAAACATTTCTACCCAAACTCATGTATATTTTCTATTCCTTCTAACAAAAAAAAAAGAAGATAATTCCTGTATAGCTGCTGGTGAACAAAAACATATGGACATCCTTTCACAATAACTACTATCTGTTCAATCAGGTGCCAGGTTGTGAGGTCA
The DNA here is from genome assembly GCA_958431115.1 of Syrphus vitripennis. Classification (NCBI taxonomy): domain Eukaryota; kingdom Metazoa; phylum Arthropoda; class Insecta; order Diptera; family Syrphidae; genus Syrphus; species Syrphus vitripennis. The sequence continues at coordinate 8,090,027 of OY288110.1, read as the reverse complement.
TGCACCTAAATCATTTTGTTTCAAATCAAAAGAATAACACAATTTTGATTTTTTTTTTTTTTGTTCTTTCTACAGAAATATCTCATCAACTATCGAACATAGGACCGATGAATAGCGAGTGGAACACAGATAAAAAAAAAACATACATCCGGAGAACCCTGCGCAACAATGCATTCAAATGATGATGATGAGTCCTTATAGCATAGGTAGATATATACAACACGATGTATAGGAGTGAGAGAGGGTCATTGCGCCGGCAACACCATTTCATCCTCTCGTGAATATATATGTATACTATATATATTCACATCATAGCTAGCAGGAGATTTCATTAGACGATATCTTCTATTCCCTGCGATGGCGATTGCACCTCCTATATTATGATGATGGTGTATAGAGGTGAATACGAAGGAGCAAGACCTGTGTGTGATGTGCAGCTCTACCTCTTGCCATTCCCTGCACACTGATTATGGTCAAGTCAGGCGCGACTATCAATGTTAGTAAATTGATCACGTATAGGACACCGCCCGGGAGACGATGGCTGACTATCCTTTCAATCAATTCTTACTGTTTAGGATGTTTTACCACCACACTAGCAGTACCTACTAAAAACAACAACAACATGACCATCGTCAGGATAGAACCGAAAACGTTGACTATTATGTATGTGATGGCGACTACAAAACGATGACGACGAAGAAAGAACGATGTGCTGCTCTCTGGGATGAGATTTGAATTGCTTAGTATTTGAAAGTGGCGAGGTCGCTGCGTAAATTTTCCATCCGTTTTGGATTTAACTTTTGTGTGTTTTCTGTAGGTAATTTAATTCCCATGCACCTTTTAGTTGTTTTTTTTTTAATTTTTTATTTTTTATTTTTTTGTTACCTAATCAGGTATACATCTTAGGACATAAGGACTGATGCAGCTTACAAATGCACAACAGCAGTATAAATTCAGTGAGTTTTTCTTTGCTTTGTGGCCAAATGCTGTCAACTGCAGTCATTGCTTTGATATTGAGAATGCATATAAATAATTTACCTTTTTTGGATGATGAAATTGAAAGATTTACAACTAATTCAATATGTTAAAAATATGGTGTATTCAAATTTGAAGAACTGTCAATGCCCAAGATTTTGATAGATTTGTATAATGACAATGAGAAAACACCCAAAGAAAAAATGGTTAAATTGAGTCACCCAAAAACGTTTTGAAAAATTGTTGTTTCCAATTTTTTTTTTTAAAGAAGAAAATTGAAAAGTATAATTCGAAAGAATAATTTTACTGAAATAATTAAATTTTTAATCACTTCAACATTTGTGTCTTGACAAAATGGATATATGCATTTTTTTTTTAGATTGGGGAAAATTGAAATTTTGGTGGTGCTGTAGTTTTTTTTTTGTTTTGGAGAGATTGAGCATTATTGCCTTACAACAAACTGTTTTATTCTATTCTATTATTTGCATCTGTTTTTTCATTTCTTTTCCATTTAACTCAGGCACATATTTCAGGCTGAATTTGACCAATAGTAATAATTATGTTAAATTTTCTGTCAGTTGTGGTTTGTGGGCATAGACCTGTCACTTAAAAAACTCAAAAAGAAGTCTAACGTGGTGAAATCGTACGATAACGTATAATGTACATTGTACATTGCCTCCACGTGATATATAAATATAATGGGATAAAATTTTCACTGTGACATGGGCTGTGTGGTGCTTAGTACCGTTCAGTTGAAACTGCATATCTGTGGTGGTGGTTTCATCTTCCAATTACCGCCAATAGAAATTGGTTACCAATAATTAAGAGCGCTCACCATTGACGTTTATGGCGATGGGCGAAATGCCCGACATTTCGCTTCACTGAACAATTCATTCAATTGCACTTGTTTTTGAACCAGCTTCCTTGTTGGTTTCACAACACAGCCTAAATAAATGACAGCCAAATAAACAAAATGGTCGATATCACCTGTCAAAAGCTGATAGTCCCTATTGGAAAACCCCTTGAAAAAATTTAAAAAAGATTATTCTGCGGATTCTTGGAGAATCTATTTTTTGTTGAAATTTCAATATATTGAATACAAATTATTGTAGCACCATTTTCTCAAAAAGTAATTAGCTACTTACAAAAAAAAATAGTTTTTAAAAAACCTCTTAAGAGTTTTTTTTTTCGGTACATAAGATAAATTGATTTACCTCAAATTTTGTTTTTGGTTTGTTTTAGAAATTTAAATTCAAACCCCATGGTTTTTTGAGCACAATGTGCTCGTTTTATGATTTTTTTAAATGCAGGTAAGATACTTTTATGTATATAAACGATGAGAAATATTTCTGTTGAACTAAGCACAATGATTTCTCTAAGTAGATTACACTTTCAGAATTCGACCTAATATTGACGATAGTATAATATTTTTTTTAATGAAGTCTTAAATAGTTAAACTATATCATGTCAAAATGTTTGGTATTTTCAGACACTAAAACTAAATATGTAATGTTGTATCTGTTTAAAAAAAAACAATCATCAAATATACAGCTCAGCAACAGGAGCTGTCCCGACAAGATTTTTCTGCAACTAAAAACCCCCAACAACTTCATCACTTATGCGTCCCACTCAACCTCATATCTATCCGTAAATCCACCTCTCTACCTCTTCTGCTTCCTCAAATAAATCGTATTTTTACATCCATTTTAATATCTCACATCACAGGATCAGTCCTTGGTAACGAAAAAAAAAATAAAATATTTTTATAAAAAAAAAATATTCACTTTGTAAGGATACACATAAGCACAAGAAAAATTATGCACGCCAGACCCAACTAAACCCCAAATGATGTTGAACACATGTAGAAGTAGATGTGACGCTACCGCGCTCTACAGAATCCTTATATACGTTGCACAAAAAAATACAAACAACAATAAAAAAAAACATTATAGAAAAAGATAGAATCCTTCAACAAAACACAATGATGACAACACACATAGCAGTAGTCGACGAGTGAGGCGAGAGGGTCCTTTGTGTGAAGTTGCAAATTTCCAAAGGAGTGCACACATTATTATAATATTTTTTCGCAATTTTTATGGAGCGAGTTATCGTTGTATATATATATATTATAGGCACTGAGAAAAATATTGCTCCCGCTGCTGCATCATTTCCCTACCAGCTCCCAAAACGTAGTCGACAGCCGGATTCATAACAATGTCCTGGTTGCAACACAAAAAATAAAATCATAGAAAAAAAAAATAATATATAACATCTCATCATAGCAGCAAACATGATGGAGAATTATTATTATAATAACGATATCCTTCATCCTGTCTGTCGCCAATGTCTGTATGTGACATTTGTGTGATGTGTAGCTGATGGATGAACCACGTTCCTATCACTTGCATTCCCTACACAACATATACTTATAAAAAAAAGGCTTCATAACGCGCTTTAGGAATTCCCCCGCGCTGTGCCATCACCATTTACAAGGATTTTTCTCGACGTTTTCTATTTTTTTTTTCTTGTTGTTGTCTTTATTTTCTCCTCATGTTCCTTCAACAATCGCTCTCAAACCTTGGATTTCTTTTGGGGATTACTCACTCCGTTCTATGTATAGGTATATTGTAAACATGGTCGTCTCGTTAAGACAACATCGCAGGTTTTTCATTAATTCGAAGCCTAACCTCACCTAGGCTATATATAGCAAGGAATTTATAAATCCAGCCAACTGAGAACGGGACATGTTCAATGTGTTAGCGCGCATCACTCTTCTCCGCAAGGACCCTTAGAATGTCACGTTCTTCTGTTAATTAACGAGGTGCAAAAGGTAAGTACTCCCCGACTCCTGCTCCAGACTGAGATTTCTTTTACCCTAACAGCATCATATACCACTCCTTTTAACCCTTAGACATCATCGTCTCGTGAAAAGCGTGGGTGATGGGTTCAGCACCGTTTTTTCAACATCCTCGCTTCTTTTCAAGGATCACACTTGGTATTTATTTAAATAATAATAAATTGTGAAAACACCATGGTAGATGATTCAAAAAGCGCGCGTAGCTAGGTATAGGATTACACGTGTACTCACACCGCTAATTTGATGTTCGGAGTGGTGCGACGCTGACGTTGTGAAGTCGCTGTCTTGATAATTATGATATTGCGCGGGATTTACGTGGAGACACGATTTCATTCCCAAAGGGACAGGATATTGCGATTACTTAGGGTTTCGCAAGTGTTTGTTCAACGGCAATGTGGTAAATCAATATTGACACATTCGCTCTTTCCAGATTAATAAAAATATAATTTTTATGTTTTCATTGAAATTGAAGCTGAAGGATAACAAATACGTTGATGATGATGATGGGTATGGTAGCTATTGATAGGTAAGGATGATTGAGGACAAATAGGAATGTCTGACACAGTAAAAATTATTTTTGAAATCATTTGAAAAGTGTTTTAATTTGTTTAATGTTTGATAGTTGCCTACAGGTCACTAGATAAATATTTGGCTTTTGAAAAACCCTTCGAACTTCTAAAAGGTGTGCAATGGAGTTCTAACATAGAACAGACTTTATTTTTCTACGAATACCATTCCATCCATTAACTTATCAACGGAAAAGTTATATCGAATAAATCTGTAGAATATAAGTATTTTGTTTCATTGTTGTGTTAAACGCTGGTAATATGCTAGGGGAAGTATCGGTATAGAAATCAGGGTACAAGGAAACAACTCCAAGGGAAATAACTTCACATGGGCAATAACTTCTTCAATAAATAATGTACAACAATTTCACTTAAAAAAGTAATAACTTAACAACACCCAGAAAATTCTCGGCGTTAGCTTAATCACAGATAGAGAGATGAGCTACAAGCGATAAATTTATGCATGTTATCGATAGTTCGTATGGATACTCCTATTTCACTGCGATGGATCCCTTAAACTATTGCCTTTCCAGCTTAATTCTGAGGCTAAAAAGTCCGCAATAGGCAGGTGTGGATCAAAAAGTAGGAAGCGTGGGTAGGGTATTTGGTCTTTTTCGCAGTAATGTGGTATCTTTTTCCTTCCAGAGCATTCTCTCATACATCAAGTGCCAAGAGGTTCATCATCATCATCATCGGCTTGACAACGGTGGCCGGTCCTGGCCTCCTTCAACTAGTCTCTCCACCTATCCCGGTCTCGAGCCGTCTACCATAGAATGTACCACAAAAGACTTTCCGAGCCAGTTCCTCATCGCTCATGCGAGCTAGGTGCCCCACCCACCGGAGTCTACCGAGCAAAGAGGTTAGGACTCTTTTTTTAATCACATATTGGTATAATTGTAGGCCTTAAAAGTACACGAAAAATGGTAGGGAGTTGCTAATCTCTCAAGCTTTTGCTCTCCAAAAACTGTCGCGCCATCAAATGTTTTTATTTTTATTAAATTTTCCCAAAATATTTAAGCCTTGCAGAAATTTCATATCACCGATCGCACCAGCCAGCTGCAAGAGTTAACAAAATATATTCTCACAAGCGAGTATAGCACAATGTAACCCTCTATTGGTTTGATCATTCTACTTGCAAAGATCGAAAGTTTGATTCTTATCCGCGCTATGCAGCACCGTTACCACCCGCCCTCCACACTGCCACCACTATGATGGAAAAATATGGCATGACCTTCTCGTACCTAATTCGCAATTGAGCCATAGACAGCCTTCCGCCCACTCGAGACCAACATAAATGCAATTCCAATTTCGATGGCAATCAATGTACCTATAGTTGTTGTCTTGGCCTCCAATTGCTGCACGTTAATTCCCATGATTCGAACACGGGTGTTAAATCACGTCAGTTCCATATCTCGATTAAGGTCCCTTTCTTATCTGCAGTGGTGGAAAATTAACTCGCCACCACAGTTGCCAGTTGCAACGGCAGCTATGACTGCGGGCCAAGCACAACAGACATCAGGCCAACCAACTAGCCCAAGACCCAGCCCAAAATAGTCGTCCAAAAAGCAATTAAACCAAAAATCGACTGTTAATATTGTCTCCATGCTCTCGCTGTCAACGGTGTATCTAATACAACACAGCAGATAATCACTCAGCGGCTCCATAAATCTCATCGTAAAAGCCCGTGGAATTCCTATGAGTGGTGGTGGTGGTGGCGGTGGCGGGTGAAATGACATGTGGGCTGGTTGCCTTCTGCTATATGCTTGCGCTAAACCGTCCCAATTTGAAGGTTCCATATACCTTATGCCAGCTGAGCATAGGTAGAACCGATTAATGCCGAAGCTGATCCAAACAATTTAATTCGTTCGCTCATTTGCAGCCAGCTAACAGCTCACCAGTTCATTCACTACATGGCTTACGGGATTATTATATCTGACATTAGCATCTGGTGGCATTCAAATAAATCTGTGGCAAGAAAAGTTGACGGGAACGCGTCTTCTCCGTGAGACCTGTGAGTGGTGTGTCTTGTGTGCGCGACTTTAGAGTCGAGAATGTCAAATTGGTCTCAACAGTCATCATTAGTGTGGCGGAGATGTCATTGGGAGTGATTGCCAAAGACTGGAACTGAGGCTCTGAGAGATGGCGCACATCACATCGCCAACGGGCATCTTAGATCAGTCAGCGAGTAAACTCATTGTCAGAAGTGCACCTCCATAATAAACTCTGTGCTTTTGATGTGCGGTGATGGTACAATAAATTGGATTGTAATTGCTGGTGTGCGACGACTCCAACTCCGACTCCAACTCCGACCGACGACGGAACACTTTTGGGTGGGCTGCGCCTTCTCTTTTATGGTCTGACAGTGATATTTCTGCATCCGATTCCAATTATGTGAGTTTGCTCATCGCCCATTATAGCGCAGCTGTCGGTGCACTATGAGTGCGGTGTGTGCGCGCTGGAGCTGAAGTGTGCTTGTGTGTTCTTGTTTGGCAGATCACACGCTTGTCAAACGAGGTAAATATTGTTCGTCCGCCTCTTGTTGTCGGAATGTTATACAGGGGGGTTGGACGCGCCTGGGTTATGAATGTTTTTTAAGATTTATGACTTTCTGATCATGACATCAAGAGAACAACTTATACATAGGTTGATTATGGGTATATTATTTTGTTTTGGGATTTGGAGCTCGAAGAGAGAGGAGTGGCTGATGTCAAAAAGAAGGTTAGTTTTCTGAATTGAAAAGTACATCGAAAGCGAATGTTTCAAATTGACCTTGTCAAAATATTTTCAAAATTATAATTATACACATAGAGTGAATGGAATATGTAGTTATGTACTTTACTTGTACGTTTGCTCTTAATCATACAATCTGGACGGATGAGACTGATGTTTGATTTAGCTTTATTTTTTTTTATTTTTTTTTTCATTCTAGGAATTCTATTAAAGTTAAATGAAGCATGAAATGTTTTGATGCACTAAGGTTTCAATGATGGAATAGAATAGAAATAGAAATCACAGTCTTAGATCAAAACATGGCATTTAGGATAAAATGGGATAAAGCTGTAAAAGGGATTTTTAGAAAGTCATGCATATATTTTGAAATTTTAAGAAAATTACTAAAGACATTATGAGTGCTTAAAAGTTTAAAAATCTGTTGCTTTTCGAACATTTTGCAGATAGTCAAAATGTTATTCAAATAATTTCGTAGCAAAAAATGTTAAAATTGATGTATTCACAAACTTTTGCGAGATCGTAAATTGTCAAGCCTCATTATGATCTTTCAAATATTCTAATTTATCGTGTGCATATATCTAAAATCTTAAAGTCATAACTTAAGAATCTTCAGACATAAATCTTTTGCCTATCCCATATTCAATTGTTTAAAAAAAAAATAGTGAGATCACACAAAAACTATTGAATGCAAAAAAAAAAAACACTTTTTCCACATTCAACAGTTTTTGAATTTATTAATAGGTTAATATTTTTTTTCTTTCATTTTTATGAGCCTTAGTTGCATTATAAATCATAAAACAGATTTCCATAAAGTTCCCATTTCCTCTACATCATATATTTTTTTTTTTTTCAAAATGAGCACACTCTAAAGATGGTTCTGCGATAAAAAAATGTTTTAAAAAGATTTGGATGACCTACGAAAACCAACAATAAAAAAGCAACTTTATTTTTTTTCTATTTTATGAATATAACAATAAAAATCAGAAACCATCAACATTATAGTCAGGGCATAAATATTGCCACTAATACCATTGTTGACCGCACGGTACCATAGCTGAGCCGCCATGGGGAATAATTATAAATTAATTTTTTTTTTCTTTTAACTATAAAATAGAAACAAATAAAAACTAGAAAACACGCATTTAAGGTTATAACTCATTTAATTTGACATTTGGATTGTTTTCAAAAACAGGAATAAAACAGAGACGATACTCGTATGCCCATTTGAAAAAAGATTATAAATAAAAGTTAATTAAAACACTTGGATACAATCTATTGAATTATAAGTGTTGTGTTGTTTAAATATATATGTACGTACTATGCCCATTTGCTATTCAATTTGTCCACTTTCTTTATGACAAGCTATTAAAACTTCATTTTTACGACATAAAACGACCATTTTATTCTCGATTTGAAGCGACAAAAAAGTAATAAAAATTGAGTAGAAGAACTATCGTGTAAAATATATGTCATGGTGGTGTCAAATAAAGTAATGTTTTATGTTTATGTATGAATTTATTTATTGATATGCATATATGCTGCATGCAATAACGCATGCATATTAAATTAAATTCGAAAGTGTCAAATTTAAAGAAAGCTAAAGATTATAAAAGAAAATAAACTGGAAACTTATACAAAAATACACTTTAAATTGTAATGTTTTGGAATAATTGCTTTAAGCTAAACGGAGATATAGAAAAGGAAATAAAAATGCTTCCCTAATGAGCCAAACATTTGCTTCTTTTGAATAATTCTGTATATTATTGCAGGACATTTAAGACGTCCTTTTGTTGATAGGTATATCTAGAAAATGTCCTTCATTAGAAACGCTCTTTGATAGGTATAGACTATAGCAGCGTAATGGCAGTTCCATGCATTTAAAATGCATTTGTGATTGTTGAAGCAGCAAATTTCCACTTCCCATTTATGAAAACCATTCTCTTTTCCTTCCCCAACCCCTTCCCATCCCTCTGCCATCTTTCTCAAAACTCCATTATGCCCCCGTGCAATAATGACACACGGAACGTAATACAGGTCCCTTCATTCAAATATAAGCACTCATCATCATCATCATCATCATCCTCTCGAGCTTCAACAACGTCATATGCTTCCCTTCAAGCATCAGGTACCTATACACTTTTTTTTTTTTTTGTTGGTTTATGGATGAAAACCATCATACCAACTTCACTTCTATATATGATAGGCGTAATTTCGACGTCTAAGTGGATTCCGCCATCGACACATCATAGCAATGAGTTATGCCTAGGCTGTGATGCATCTTTTCCATCATGCACCGCATCATTCAGAGGGATATATAGAGATGTATGCATAATACTTGGTTATTTGTTAGAAAGCAAGAGATGCCTCTCTTTGTGTCACATTTCAAATTCATCATGTAGCGGTGTGGTGGAGCAACACCAGCACCATTAGTAATGAGAATTCAATAACTCTCCTTCCTTTTATTTGTACTTATATACATACATATATGCATCCCAATTTGTGATGATGATGGTACCGGTACCCTACCAACATATACTCGTATAAGCTGCTGTCGAACAACGAACCATAATTCATAATCATACCTACTGCCAAGCCAAGTGTACAAATGCCAAGGCAGAAACATGGAGTATTTTAGTGCTGCATCGGCAGCATTATAATAGAGAAGGTATTTCAAAATTTTGGGATATCCACTCGAGGTTTTTTGGGTGACTTAAGGGTTATATCGGTACTCAGAGTGTTCCAACTCAAACTCTTCATTTTTGGATATTTGAAGGATCACTGAAGATAAACCTATGTATAGTCAAATTTATAGGAGGTAAGTTTATTGACGATGGTTTTCCACTCTAGTTCATTTTCAGCTAGGGGCTAATCGAAAATCCGCCATGAACGAAACGATTTTCACATTATAGAACAAACCTTCTTCAACGGTACAAAAATATAGGAAAAGGAGATTGCTGAATGGCTGAAAAATTATACCGAAATCACGTCAAAGGTGTTCATTATATTAGTGAGTCATTTGCACTTATAAAAAATTCTGGATTAATTATTGAAGGGTGATTTGAATCCAAAATCCCTATAGAGCGGTATTTTTCAAAAAATTGTTTTTTAAATAAAATTATTAGTATTTTTACAAAAAAAATTGGTATTCAAGTTTTTAGTTTAAAACAAAACATCAAAGGAACGACCTCTTTCTTGAAAATTGTATCTGCAATCCATGAGAAAGTTACAGGTACGTACTGTTAATAATGTTTTTTTTTTAAATATTTGTTGAACTATTATTTTTGATAATTTACAAAAACTCAAGAAAATTTTTTTTGCCAAAATCGTTGGAGCCGTTTTCGAGATAAATACGTTCTTTCGTAAGGGTTATATGACTTTTGTGTTATTTTAGGAGCCGGAAAAAACTTCGATTTCATCTTCAAGGTATTGCCTTATGTTCCAAAGTTAAAGAAAACCTCTGCAGCGGTTTGAGTTGAGTTACTTTTTTCGTGATCTCTATCATCGTAATGTTGTCTAAGTAATATTTAGATTTTCATATGAATCGAAAAAATGACTATTGCAAAAAAAAAAAAAAATAGGAAAATGACGCCCAAAAAGGAAATTTTTATGACCTAAAGATGGAGGATTTTTTGAGTTAAGAGGTACGAAAAATATTGGCTTACATAAGTCTTTACAAGTATGCGTCCAAGATCATCTTGTTTTCGGTGTTTGACTTTTAATTTAAATTAAAAAAAAATATTATTTTAAAAATGCAATATTTTGAAAACTAATACCTAGATAAACTTCTTAGGTATTTTGCTTTTAACTTTTTGTTTTTTGTTTCAAAATACTTAGGAAATTTTTAACATATATAAAATTTTTTTCAGCTGAAACTTCTTTTATGGCTTTTTCTAATTTTTCTCTAATCACATTTTTGATATTGTTCTACTTTGAAATGGGAGCAAGTTCGTGAGATTATGTCGTACATTTTATTGTGTATGAGTCATGTCATTTTCCTTGAAGATCATCAGACTTCAGCTTTTGTTTCTTTGTAGGATATTCTGTTATAAGCAAGACAAATTATGTCACACACTCTTATCACGGTTTTTGAAAAAGAAGTATCATTGAGACAACGATCACCTGTTTCGGCAAAATTAAAAGATAATTATGTCAATGATATTTGCAATTAAGAAAAATTAATTATGACAGTCAGGCTTCTTTCGGCTTAACATAAATTATCCTCGGAGGACTAATAATTCGAATGTCATTCATTCAATTTACACGGAGAAAAAAATAACGTGCAAAACAGTTCTATTAAAAATTCACCAATATGGAAGATAGTCAGAATTGGCTCTATACATAAATAAATTCTCTACATTACTTCTTGAGTTTTTCAACAAGGTGTTTCTATGAAGTGTGTTAATCAAAAAAATTGGATCTAAATAGAGTTAAAGAAAAAACACATTGTTCTGAAATTGAGACTTACATATGTCACAAAATTGTTTTTTCCAATTTCTTACAGTGTATCAATCAGTCATTTAGAGTGTAGGCATTGGCTATAAGTGCAAAGCTACATATTTCTCCTGTATACCATGCACAGGCACACATCTTATGCATATCATGTCAGATGCTATATAACAGGCTCCTTCAACATTCGACAAAACAATCAACTAAAAACCCGCGACGATGAACACGAAGGCCCAACTTGGTCCGCTAACGCTGCTGCTGCGGTTTGCTGCTGCTGCCGCGAGAAATAAAGAGTGTTCGCGAAGCAGAAAACATTAATCGCTTTACGTGTCAGCTTAAATCAAACAGTATAACGGGCGGTAATAACGATGACGACGACTACGACGACGACTGCGACGAACGATCGCAGAGAATGCTTTGCATAGAATCTATAAGCTCCAAAGATTACGTTCTCGCGCAGAGTTGAATGCCAACGAAGCGGATTTGCTGATGCCTTTGTGTTGAGTCGAGCCATCCGATAGGTGCCAAGGTGCGGAAACAATCTTAAGCCACGATAATTGATAACACATTGTGGTGCAGATAATGTGGGTAACCGTTTTGATGCGATTAATTGCAATTGAGCTTGAATTGGGTTAGTTAGTGGAGCAGCACGGATTTGGGAACTATGCACTCTTTAAATGCTTGCAGTGCTATTTTAATCTGCTGCGACTGATTTGGTAAACAGACATTGTATTTTTAGTTTATATAATGGCAAGTCTAATGTAAACATTGTAGAAGATAGTAGGCGGGAAATACGGAGCCGAATTTTTATGAAGTCTTTGACTATCACCAAGAGTACGAGCGCACATAACAACCTACAACACTCGTGAGTTGTTTGAACACAAATGCTTTTCTATAATTGGAAATCCAGTCAGCTAAATTTTGCAATGTCTTCATTGAACCAAAGTACCAACCTATAACAAAAAGAAAATGTAAAAGAATTTTTTTGCTAGAGGGATTAACACTTTAAGCAAGCTTAAAGCAAGGTGAGGTTATATAGATAGTGATGTCGTAAAATAAACTATTCCGGTAAGCTTTTACAAAAGAAGAACAAAAACAACAACAACCCAGCACCTATACATATATCTATCGATTTCTTGTTTATGGACTTAAGGTTCTATAATTTTCTTCCAGCAAACTTCCCAATAATTAAGTGCGTTCACGCTTAACCAAGCAATAAATATTCCTTTGCCAATAGACATATCGAATTTCTTTGCTAAGAAAAGTAACTTTGTTTTCAAAAACAAGAAATTTTCATGTTTTACATTCCTAAATATCGCTTAAGAAATGGAAACGACGCATAAATTGAAATGTATAGTCTCTTCTGTAGAAAGGGAATTACAAAGTCACACCGGTGTTGTCGCTTGACATTTGAGAAAAAAAAATAAATTCTTTTATTTGTGCAAGTAGCTTCACAGAGCAAGACTTCCCATCCGTCTTCTACTTTTAGTAGTTTGAATTTAAATCTAAAATGTTTCGATGAGTAATATAGACCTATTTAAAAATCAATAAACTACATATAAAAAGCCGTCGGAGTTTCTGCAGAAGTTACAGGAAAATGGTACAAAACTTCAAAGGCTATTGGCAACTCTTATACAGAGAGTAAAGATAGACACGAGAGAAGATGAATTCGAAACCCAAAACGGATAAGGCGTATAATCAGAAGCCGCGCGAATTAAAAATCCTGGACTGGACCTACCTAATATAAAACTTACCTAACCAAAAATTGACACATTGTCCATTTTAATGTGATTTTTGTCTTTGAGCTTGGATTACATTTCAGCAATGTCTGGCGAAATATGAAACTCTAGTTTTTCGGTCTCAAAAATTTAACTCAAATCATATGTTATGGTGTTCGTAAAGTTTCTTCAAAGAGTTGCTTGTTTTTTTTTTGTTTGGTTGATGAATAAATTAAAAAAAAAAATCAAGTATAAATTAATCTGCTTCTAAAGAAAGACAACTTGTTTTGGGGAATCATGGCGCCACACTCATTGAGTACCTAATATGTATGTAGATATAAAATTTTTGGTAGCTATAAGATTTTGATGATAATCCATTGGGACTTTTGTTTTGATTTTAAAAATTAAAATACCTATAAAAATGTAAGATGCATCAGTCAATTAAATTTGAGTAAATCAACAAGTGGGTTTATTTTTTAAGCAGCTCACAGGGTGGTTCATAAGACACGATACAAAAAAAAAATTCTTATAACTTTTTGTATTTTTTAAAATAGTTTTGTTAAGATTCAACAAAAATTTACAATTGGAAAAAAGAAAAAAAGAGCAAATGATTTCGGACAAAAAAGATTTAAATACATTTTTTTGTTTTTGTTGTTGTTTGTTTTAACTCATATACTCCAACAATGAGATATTCCAAAAAAATAAAAGTTTCATCAAATCCCACTGTCGGATAGTTTTCAAAAAAAAAAGAAGATCTTAAGTACATAGAACACAAATATTTAAGTTTCGTATCTATTTTCATTTTGTAACAATTTTTTGTGAGCATAATTAATTTTTTGCTTGTATTTTCATTTTGATAAACAATTTTTTTGAAATTTAAAAAAAATATAAAACTTGACCAAGGAATTTTTAACATTTATTTAACCATTATCACTATTTAATTATTTAGGTACTGCCTGAAGAACAGAGACTTCCTTCTTATATAATATAAATTAAATTAATTAAAAAATTAAACCCTTGTATTTCCACACCTGTATGAAAAAAAAGAAGATTACAATCTTCAAAGGTGGTCCAACCTGTCAAATCTCTTCACTTTAAACTCTTCACATCACCATATGTTAACAGACAAACTTTGAAACGATTATATTGATCTTGTTACCATCGAAAGCGGATAATGTCATGTCTGTTTTGACTTAAAGGCAAACTGATGCATTTCTATACATAACGTATATATGTATTCTCAGAATAAGCATTGCCATAACATTCTGTGTCATCTTAGCCTTATACATTGCCCATGAAATAAACATAAACACGCAACACGTAATCAGACCCATTTAATGCCACATATCTCATTTAGCAAAAGGAAACCCCTCGAAAGTTTGCAGACTGCAAAAATAAAATTAAAAGACAAAAAAAAAAAACAGAACGAAGAACAGCAAACTGAAAATTGGTTTCTTGTTATAGAAATATATGTGTGAATTTGATTATTTTTTTTTCTGATGGGTAGGTACTCGTATATGAAGAAAGACACACACTCGCCACACCTCCTTCTCATCCTTTCAACACTCTTCCTTGGCATATAATATAGTTTATCCGCTAGTTTCCGGGTGATTTATTCGACTAGACCTTCCTTCAGTGAGTTCCTGGCACAGTCTGGGATGGCTAAACTTTTCCGCCCACCATTGCCACGTCCACAGCCACCAAAGCCGTTAAAATTTTTGGCGATTTGCCGCTCTCTCGATGGTCTTCTAGACAGTTTTCGGAACAAAAAACTCTTTAACTCAACCTTCACTTGTAAACAAAGGTGCTTTCGAATAGAAACTCCTTACTGACATGAAATCTCAAAACACCACATATGTCCAATTCTACATTCTGGGCTAATAGTATAGTATAGGACAAAGCTGACGAAGAAATAGAGTGGATTAAACCCAAATGACTCCTAGCCCTTGCCCAAACCTCAAGAAGAACGAAGAAGAAGAAGAAACACAATAACAGGAACTGCTGAGATGCCCTTTCTCTGATAAGCCAAAAGAATTTTAACCTTTTTTTTGGCAGTGAATCTTGTGGTTGTGTGCCGAGGCTAAAGGATTTTTGTGTCAGTTTTTATGTCCTTTTTTTTTTTGGTGGATTTTTCGGATTAGGTTGAACCGGTTTTATATTTTCGGCTTATTCTGATGGTGGCACAAACAATATTTGCATGTTAACTCTTTGGTGGAGAGATATAGCAGGATAGGTATTTGGGCAGGGCACTCTTTTGGATATGGAGAAGGATGAGATACAAGAGAACTACGTCAATCGCCTTCGTCTGCGGTTTTTGGAGAAGACTTTTTTTTAGCTGCGACTGCTTCACTTCGTCTCCCTGTTGATTAATTCGCAATGATAAAGCCTTTAAAAAAGGGATTCTCCTGTGTTTGATTACTGTAATAACAACAGGCAGACACGACCTTAGACAAATAATCTGATTAATGTTTATTTGAGTTTTATATTGTTGAATTTACGGCGGCGACCAACAACAACGACGTCCGCCCGCTGCCGCCATCGAAAGGATTAATTCAAATCTGGAAATAATTCAGAATTAATTCCTTGCATATATAAATCACAGTTGGAAGATATATAGTAAATTAATTATGGAAGTCGTTAAGAAAAATGTTAAATATGCAATTAAATATTTTTTGAATTTTTTTTTTCTGCACGCAAAATCCATTAATTTTAAAGACGGACAAATCTTCAACGTGTATACATAGACAGACACTTGACTTATAGTCATATATGTAAGTGAAAAGCTGAGGCTCAAATCGTAGGTATAGATGCAATGGATGAATATGTTTTGGCGGCTTTATATGGTATATTGAAAATATATGCATTTAACTGGTTTTCTCTTATATATCCCTGATTATACGTTATTCATATGTGTATGAAGATATAGATAATTGGCATCTATCGATTAGATTGATGAACGATGAGTAGATGATTGATGATGATGAATAAACTTAAGTAGTATACCTACATGCGATCAATAGAAATTCCGGTTAACACATCAAAAATGTTAAAGATATTTTGTTTGCCATATAAAGTGAATAATTATTTATAACGGAAAAGATTTCAATTTGCAATATTTTGTGACGACTATACTCGAACCAGTAATAGAAAAATTTAATACAATGTTATTTTGATTTCAAAGGTTTTTTGATTTTGAATTTTGTATGGATCGTGTATAAATTATTGGGTTTATCAAAATTTGAAACCATTTCGAGTTTTAAGTTCAAGATTCTATACTAATTTTAAAATATGTTTTATTGTATTTTTTTTACCAAAAATTTACTTTCGAAATCATTTGTTTTTTATTTTTTTAAACACATTGGGGCATATTCATAGTCAAACTTTAGACCCGTGTCCAACTGGTCTCTAACCTAAAGTTAACACACAGGTTAGAAACAGCTGCTATTCATAGAGAAATTCGCAGCTCTGTTTGGTAAAAAACGGAATTCTACTACAATTTTAGTACTGTTGCTTGTCAATCCATTGAAATCCAATCCATTTTTTCACAGATAGAAAAAAAAAACAACTAAGTCAAAGAGTCAGCCGTTTTTAAAGTTTGAACTCCTGTTTATCTTTTGAACCTGGGCCTAAATTGTCTATGAATAACATAAACTCCAGGTTAGCTTAGAAGAAACAAAGAAACAACTTGTCAGACGACTATGAATATGCCCCATTGCTTCACGTTCGAAGCCGCTGTGTGGATCTCCTCCGTGTGTCCGACTGCTCTTTCTCTCGCATTACTTCGGGGGGCTAAAAACATACACTTTTCCTTATCTCAGCTTTTTATTGATAATGTTTTCTGGGGTGATATTCTTCCCTCCAGATTATTCAGTTTGGCTTTCCATCTTGCACTTTCGATGAAAGTATGATGTACGTTGTCTGTTGAGGAGGTTTTCTACCGGCACACTGGACTGTTTGTTTTGCCGATCTTGTGAAGAAATTTGTTGCAATAGCAGTGTCCGGTGAAAAACTGTGAAATGTAATTTAGTTAACTTTACCGTGTTTCCGTCTATTTCCAATTAACCACATTTATAATCAGTGTAGCAGTCCATGGCTCTTTATTTTCCAAGTTCCAACGTCCTTGCCTCTTATGTGTCGTATCATCTGTTGCCTGTTTGGCTGATCCTTCTACTCCAATTACCAAATACTGGGTCAACTTTCAAATTAAAAACATTTGTATATGAAAAAAAAAAGTTTTTGAAAAAACTGCCCTGACGATTTTAGAACTTGTCCCCAATGGTTTTCTTGCTTTAGTTCCAGCGACCCAGAGTTCGAGTTGAAGCGACATAAATGTGGATTTTATTTTTTAAATAAAGCAAATCGTAGCACATAACAACACAATTAAGAGTTCTTAAACAATCTGAAAAATCGATACGCAAAAGTTACAAATTTAACGTTTCGCATCAGAGTAGCGAAAATATGAAATTAAATCAATCATCAGGGTCTGGGTTACCCAGCCTCCCATGTTTTTTTTTGGAAATTGATGAGTCTAGTCGCTAAAAAACATCAGGTTACTCATCATAATCATAAACTTTTCTTTGTTTTATACAAAAATAAATAATTAACAATCGTAATTATTTTATGATAAATGAAAGCAAGTGTGACTTCAGACTGAGTCGCTAAGCCAACGCAGTTATCCAACAACAACAGCACAGACTCATTGTTTAATTAGCTGACGGGAGAAGTGCGGTGATGGTTCGACTTCGTCACACATATATCTGGCCTGATGGCTGGAACGAATAGTGATTAATTTTATTATTCTATGAACAATGATTTTCCAAAAAAAAAAAAGTGCCACATCTATAGCACCCCCCTTTTACACTGTCAGACTTCAGTTGTCTTTGTGTCATTACAAATTGCGATCCGCTTATTTGCGCTAATTTACATATCATTGTTCCGTGTCAAAAAAAAAGAAAATAAAATAAAACAAAAGTTATATTTATTTTTGAAAACTTCTTTATGATTCTTTGTTTGTATTTCTTATTATTTTTTTTTTATTTTGAATTTCTTGTGGAGAGGTAGACTATAGTGTAATTAGTCACAATTGACTGGTGAAGTTCTGTTCATTAAAAATGTTTAATTTATCAGTCCATTAATGGATCATTCGCCTGTTTGTTAAGGTGATACCTATAGTTAAGTCATCTAAACCTGTGGTTTCTCCTTTGACGCAGACGTTGTTAACTATAATTTTTTTTAATAGAAAAAGTGAGAATGAAATATTAATATGTACCCATTGTAATTGGTGCTAAAGGGTTTAATCAAATTAATGATAAATACCTATATAAGTGTTGTATAAGTCAAGCGTATAGAAGAACAGGTGTATTTTAATCCTATAAGATTGTTTATTGATATCATTTAGGATTAGGTATGGATGTCACTTTTCGTTCAGTAACTGTCACTGCTGAACTGTATATTATATAAAAATTTTGATTAATACTCTTCTAATCGCGATGTGTTAAGAAGCGCATGTCAAATTGGCAATTATAGGAGTCTACTTGCATCTATCATTTATATTTTTCTTGAGCTTAAGCCTTTTCAAAGATAAGCTCTTCTATTGCAAAACTAGCCCAACAAAGCCTTCATGTCTTCATTCACATCTGCTCAATTATTTTAAGCAGACGTTTCCCATAGCAAAGATTAATCCCGTGCGTCGTCATCGTTGCAGTGTCAGTCGGTGATGTTGCAACAAGAGAGGTTTTCACTGCTGCAGATTGGATGGATGCAGCAGCAACCGCGCTAACAGCTTGGCTTTAGCCGGTAGCATGCGTCCGGTGTGGTGTGCGCGTGCACATATCGAATCAGCACCTGCAAATGATATTTTTTTTTTTTGTTCAACGACAAAACATTGGAAAACGTCGTCATCATCACTATTGCCGTCGTCGTCGTGGTCGTCTTAACTCTGGCTATTTTCTTGGACGGACCGACAGAATGATCCAACACTTTGGAGAGTTCCTCATGTTGGTATAATAGGTTTTAAAAGCCTTGGTCAAGAGTTGTTGTTGTTTGTTTGTTTTTTTTTCTTTTATCGACTTCAATGACGATATCTTCATGAAAAATGAAAAATTTCAGCAAACACAAAAAAGTGAAGAAAAAAAAAATTGAGAAAAAGATAGCAAAACGGCACTGTCGCAATTATTAAACCTATGAGCTTGCAATTATGATTCCTATAGGTTATCCCTGTAATATTGATAAATTGATTGCAATTACCTGTGACCGCCAGGAATCCAAATGTGGTTATGGACCATTGTGTTGGCTATAGCCATCAGAGACAACAACAATCCAATACCATTTAGTAGGTATAGGTTTCCACAGTGAGTGGAAATAGTTCCGGCTGCCAGCGGCAACAGCAGCTTCTGGCCACATCGACCAACGTCGACGACGACGTCAACAACGCTGTCGACGGATGAAGCGATTGTTGTACCATATAGTATAGTACCAACGGAGCCGAGCTGCGCCGGATGTTTGATGTTATGCAACTTAGCAGCAACGGGAACTTATTTATCTTGCAAAAATGTGTAATTGACACAAAAATGTTTTCTGTGCGCGATTTTGTTTTTTTTTCTTCTTCAATAGCCATACATTCATTTTTATATTTTTTTTTTTGTTTACTTATTAAACTTGGAAAGAAGTGAAAGGATTCGAGCCAATTAAACGTGGGAATGGTATTTGATGATGACGTTTGAAGATTTATCTTAAGTGTTCTCTACTTATAAGAGTGTTAAAATAAGTTCATAAAAGCCTTTGAAAAAGTGAATACTTGCTTGATACTTGATCTGTGCTAAGGTTGTAAAAAAAAAAATTCAAGACATATGGAAGTGGTCAATGTGATGGAGAATGCAATAATGCACTTATTTACAATTAACTTAATAGATTGATATCAATCAAAAAATAATATACCGCGCAGTTTGTGATGCTAGCGTGTGCTTTCCAAAAAAATTCTTTAATACCTATAGCGCCAATTAACAAAGGGTTTCATGGCAATTTCTGATAAATACTTTAGTTTAGTTTTTCTTTGTTGTAATATTATTACCTACTTATAGTTTAGCGAACATTTGTGAAAGGCATCGGACTTTGGAGTTTAGAAAATTTGATTGATACGAGTATTTAGTTATTTTTAATTAAAAACAAAAATTGTTTCAAAAACTGTTCTATGTATATAAATAGATCGGAGTATTCTATGAAATCATTAAATAATTGTTTGACATCTGTCAATCAATGTTTTACTAATGGAATCCATGTCATGACCTCTAAAAATGTAGATATGTATGTACTTGCTAATGGTGAATTATAATAATTTTCGAGTGTTGACTTTTTTAATGAGTTTTAAAAAAATCTCCTTCCTTGAACCATTTTTTTTAATTTAAAAATTGTTAAACTCAAAAATTGGTTGTTCTTGATAACAACCTTGCGCATTAAAATATTTTAATTAGCATTTGGATGACATTGATGAATAATCTTAAAATTTGATAGAAAAAAATATGGTATGACTATGTTTTACCAGTTTCCAAAAAAGGTGTAACATAGTTTAAAAAATACAAATATTTTAAATAGCTTTGAAAGATCCAAATTTCACTTCGAAAAATTGCACTTTAAAATACAATTTTTGGTTAAATGTATCCACAAGTGTTAAAAATGTGATATTTTTAATTAAAAAACATTTTACGTATTAAAATTGTATGGGAAAAATTTTATAAAAATTTGGACATCAATCCGCCCAAGCATTTATGAGAAAATTGGCAATAAGAAATCAGCTAAGGCTGATAAAGTTTTTTTTTAAATGCTTACAAAACAATACTAAAAACTCTACAAAAACCTAAAAAAAAATTTCATCACAATTTTTAAAGCCGTTTTCGACAACAAGTGAAAAATTAAAAAAAAATCAATATCACCTCAATCAAAAATCTTAAACCCCAAAGGACCATTATGGGCACTTTTGTATGGACCCGGGAATAATTTTAAGTATTGTTCAACAATGATCAAACATATTCCAGCTTAGTTGAAATCCAACACGAAATTGGTCTTTTAAAAGAAATATTAAAAAATAATGGCCACTGTGACAAAAAAGCTATAATCCATTCATCTTTCATGAACCTTAAAAAAAGTCCGAGGTTTAATAATTTTCAATTTTCCCAAAAACTAGGAGAAATAAAACCATTTGGTGTTCTGTTTTGGATTAGATACACTTTTTCTGGGTTTCTTAAAAGATGAACATCTATTTGGTTAACTTCACCGTTATTTAAAATAAATATTTTCTAAAAAAGTACGTATACGTCAAAGTGTACCATTGTTTTTTTTTCTTTAAATTTCTTATTTAGTCAAGAATGTTCCGCAAACATATCATGAAGTCGTAATTTGAAAACCTGAAAAGAGTTTAAATATTTTAAAAATTAAAACTAGTTAGAAAATAATAAGAAAAACGTTCATAAGATGTATTTAATTAACAAAATAAGACAAGAAGATCGCTGTACTCGAAGTTTTTTTTTAGGATTACAACTAGCAATAACTATCAGTGGTGCAGTAAAATTTTAAGCACCAACACTTTGGACTTTATACGACTTCACTATTCTAAGACAAACTGAGACCAAGGAACCAATCAACATATACACGACGAGACAAAAATTTACGACTAAAAAAGCTGTAAGAATTTTGATTGGGAAATCACTTTTGCAAATGCATTTAAGTATTTTCAATAAAATCGTCGATTGAAAACTTTCTTGAAAAAAACACACATCATAAAAGTTGCAAACGGAAGTAATAATGATATACTTATCCTTAATGACTTGTTGCATTAAAAATAATCTGAATTTCTTTTCTATATATTTTTTGCTTCGATACAAAAAATATAAATCCATTCAATTCAACACAACACAAAAAAAAAAAAAAAAATTGTAAAGAAAAATTCTAACAAAAGCCCACCAAGATTAAAGGCGTTTTATACATCAGTTCCGCCATGTAAGGGAATATACAATACATATATGTAGGTAGTATGTATACAAAATACCCTTCTGTTGTGGAAATCAATCCGCCAGCAGCACAATAACCCTATACACACAACATACAGAAGAAAAGTAACACCACCAGCGAATAGAATTTTTCAAAAGAAAAGAAAGCCATCTCCTCTTCCTTATGTGGAGAGAGAGAGCCTCAGGATGTGTATCTACGCTAAGTAGCCCTAGCAAAAAAGAAGAAAAATAAGCGCAACCCAACATCACCGCACCGGCCTAACAGCCACCACCTACAACTACATGTCATCTCGATTGAGTAACATACACCAATCTTAAGGAATACTCCACCACCAGCTACCACCTTCGTCGTCGTCATCGTCGTCGCTTCTCCATCACTACCTCATTCATGTCGCAGTTGTTGGTAACATCACGATGAATAATAATCACACAATGCTTCAGAGCCCAGGATTGAAAGCCTAGACATTATCCATCCCATTGAGCACGTACATCCTCTTATCCTATAGTCATTCTTTCCAGAGCACCGCATGTATTCGTCAAGAGCCCACTTGGCGTGCACACAATGATGACAAGTGCATGGCATCCATTACTTAAGTTTGCATATACATACATATATGGATGGGGATGTACATATATTTACCGGGGGTTGTTATATATATGGGGGCTCTAGAAGCATTGAGCAGCTCCCCAGTCCAGCATCAGCGCTCAGAAATGCCAAGGAAACATTTTTTTTTGTCAGCATGCCATCAGCCATCAAGCCCAAAAGATGAGAGATGTCAACGAGAGTCCTTGCAGTTTATCCCTGCCATGCGATAGGACTATCATCGCTCGGCGCTCTACCCACCCAGATGGTCGCCTCTTCAGCTTGTATGCATAACAACAATGGCTCTTGAGAATTACGCTTCCAATCTCAAGCAAGGCTGGCAGGACTGATTGAGCTGGCTGCAGCAGCAGCAGCAGCAGCAGCAGGACGAACGACAAAAATGTTCCTCCGCAAGTGCTTGTGGAGAAATTGTTGTCGAGCCACTTAAAAACAAAAAAAAAAAAAAAAACGGCACAAAAAACTGATATTCTAAAAAAGGGACAAGCCTCAAGAATCTGGGCGAGTGCACGAAAATTCAAGTGGCGGATTCATGCAAAAGTGGCCAACAAATATAAAAGCTGAGAGTGTTTCTTGTTTTTTTTTTTTTTGTGACTATGATACGACCAAGCGACGACGACGACCAAAGGTGAATAAAAGAGAAGAATTATTGTTATTATTTTCATCCTTTTTTTTTTTGTTCATCAGAGAGGTGGGTCCATCCAGGCGATAAGTATCCTTTTCTTTATACTATGCCTACCCCTACATGTGTTTAGTTTATTTTGGGAAAGCATACAAAATGATTGCAAGGGTGTCCTGTGATGTCCCTGTCCTGTTTTTGGGTGTGATGCTCGCATGTGTTTGTTTACACTTGGGATGCTATAAATCTGAAGAAGTGTTTACCAAGTGATATTTTGACCAGAACTCTCGCTACGTATATGCTGATGGGACTGCGATTGTGAAGGACTTATGTTTACACAACTCACACAGCTTGTGTTTCACATGTGACGAAGTCCTTCAAGTGTTTGCTGTCTATTAGCTAATGATCCTGAAATGATGTGTATTTAGGGCTCCATGATGCTGAAATTTATAAAATCTCATTGGAAGTGCTGGAACTGTATAAAGTGTGCGGAGAAGTGCCACACTGGGAGGCGGTCATGAAATTTTAAATAAATGAAATCAAAATTTAAAGGATGAAGTTTATGAGCAGCCGTAATTCTTCCCTTTATTCAAACTATTTCGAAAAAAGTGTCAAAATAAAGAGAATTTAGGGGGGAATTTATAAACTCCAAGGCCAAATAAAATAAATTTGAATCCACCTTTTTAATAGTTTTTTCGCTAATTTTCTCTTGGTTTTTGAATCAATCCGCTAAGCGATAACTTTACATTCGGCCACTAACAATATTTTTAAAACGGTACTTTGGACATACATTTTTTAGACTGTTAAAGTTACGAATGCGAAGAAATCCTTGCTATTTTTAGAAGTCTTTAATTTTTTTAATATCAATAACTTCCATCTTTTTGAACTATGAGAATAAAACTTTGTTTTGTGTTTTAAAATGGCTTCCTTCTTTGGGCCAACGTGTGCTATTTTTGTGCTACCAAAAAGCCAAAATGAAAATTGAAACTCATTGTTAATCTGCCCACAAGACTTTTGTCACATGCACCTCTTTAAGTCAATTGCAGAAGTACCTTCTATCGCACTGCGCAGTAGCAGTAGCATAATACATTTGCTGCTGCACAATATCATTACTTGTGTGGTTTTTAACACTCAAGTGCTATGGAACGAAATACAAACAACAGACGCGATTTATGGAATACGCTGCGTATAAAGACCGTACTTAGGCGATTCAAATGCCATGATAATGTCAGCCGAATGTAACGGGTTTTCACCAAGTGCAGTCCACAAAAGAATACACTGCATTCGAATCGATCGATGATGAACTGTGGTGCGCCCGATCGCACGAGCGAACAGAAGAACCATCCTCTGCATTATGGTTGTTGGGCTGCATTAAAGGCTTGGTGAAGAAGCTAATGCCAAAGAGCTAGCTATAGCAAGTTGCAAGTCACTAACAACGATATCTATGTATACTCCTTATAGTTCCTTGAATTTAAATCTTTATTTAGAGATTAGTGACGGTCGCAATTTGCACATCACTAATGGGACAATGTACTTTGCGCAACACGCACCGCGTTACAACAACAACAAAAAAAAGTTATATGGCCTGGCCGTGACCATAGATGCGATGGCGATCTTTGTTGTCGCGTCTCTTCGTCGTCGTCGTCTTCGTCGTTTTTGTCGTGGTCGATGTCGTTATGGCCAATCCATACTATGTGCGAATGGACGCATTATAGTCGATTTGTACCTATACCTATTGTGTTGGAACTGGAAGCCTATACAAGACGCAAGGTGATGATGGTGTTTCAGTTTGGATGCGTTACTTTTTTTATTCTTATTTTATTTTTTATTTAAGATTTGATTGATTGATCGATAGCCATTTGAATGTGGATATGGTGGATGGCATTATTCTCTATGCGAGCATGGTTGTCATTAACTTGTTCCGATAAGGTGCTAAGATTTGAATTTGCGATTAGCATGGCAACGTATAAAGTGGCTATACCAGAGAAAGATACCGCTTGAGAATTAATTAATGAGATGAAGTGATGGTTGTATCTTGTATTATGCAAAACTTAATCCAAAAGAGAAACATATTTTTTTTGCATCTTCGTATATTAAGGCGTAATGACAGTTGATTTTTCTTTTATTTAATTTATAAGTACCGTTTGGAAATGAGGTGTATAGGAATACTTGATTACTCAGAGTATTTAACAATTGGTTTTTCATAAACAACGGAATAGGAACTAAAAGTAATATAATAAGTCTCGTTTTTCCAACGGATTTCAAGCTCTAAACATCTCTTCAACGCTTATCTTAGCTTTTATTCGTTTTTATTGGCTGGCGAAAAACAATAACGCCTAAATAAAAACCTTCCAAGGCAATTTTTAAATGTTCTTTAATGGCCCAAAAACAAAATTGTAAATTTGGCACAAACTTCACACTTTCATCATATTATAGGATGAGATATCAACCATAAGTATTTTGAAATATAAATAAAAGATATGTATATATCACCTCAGAAAATGTTGTTGAAAATTTTGAAAAATTTGAATAGCGTTATTTTTTAGATACAGATCAACATCATCATCGGCTCGGCACCTGGTTTTCCGGTCCTGGCCTCCTTCAACAAGTCTCTCCATCTATCCCGATCTTGAGCCGACACGCCATCCAGTTGCGCATCCCAAGGCTTCAGGCGTCCTGGTCTACGCCATCTCTCCTGCGTAAGCATGGTCTACTACGCTGCCGTATGGTAGACCATAAGGGACTTTCCAAGTCGGTTCTTCTTCACTCATTCGTCTACCGAGCTTAATTTTTGTCACTAGTCTGCTTCAAGGTGGATTGCGTACAATTCATGATTATACCGTCTCCGGAATAGTCCTTCCTTACATATGGGGCCAACAATTCTCCTTAATACTTTTCTCTCGAATGCGGCTAAGAGGTCGGAGTGGCTTTTGCTAAGCACCTAAGTCTCGGATACATACGTGAGTACTTGCAGGGCCATGGTCCTGTACAGCAGCAGTTTTGAAGTTATGGTGAGATTTTTGGATTTGAAGATCTTTGACAGACTGTCGGAATTGAGCAGCTGCCGCGTATTTCTTCTTCTATATTAGAAACACGCGGGCGGCTGCTCAATTCACATATCAGATAAGTATTTGAAAATTTTGATAAATCTAATAAAAAATCAAATCAAAGCGAAAAAACAGAGAGTTTTTACAATCTTAACGTTAAAATATATTTTTGCGCATTGCATTTCAGTTTCCTGTACAATCCACATATCACGCAATAGCAACCGAAAGCCATTATATGCCCAATGAACGGATATTGATTTCATCGAAATTTAAAAGAATATCCTGTCGAAGAACCCTTTTGCGAATGATGGCCATCAATTCAAAATCCAAAGCAAAAAGAAAATATCCACAAATCCCGTCAGAGAGCCCAACATCAGGAAAATCATCGACCACCTTTTGGTTTGACCGTCACTGCCACTAATTCCATCTCTAATAGACATCAATTACATGCATTTCATAACGCAAAATGAGTCCGATATTCACGATTCGTCCATAAACGTGAGGCAAATTGTTCGCTGAAGGCCAGCTCCATTGAATCCATTGCTGCCATTGCAAGATCAGCTATAACTGCTGCTGCTGTTACTGATGTTGTGTCGTGGTAATCTGCATAATGGGTTTTCTGCCAATCAATGGAGCAGTTCTTGGCTGCCTGCTGCCTCCGCACCAGACCCACAAGCAAAACGGCAGCAACTAGTGTGGTGGCATCTCGTCGTCATCGCATCGTTATGATGATGAAATTGCATCGAGCTGCAGCGCAGCGTTCGCATAAATATAATGTAATGTATATATCCCATCATCCAGCTTCAGGGTGTCAATATGTGTTCCAGTGATTGTTTAACTAGTTAAGGCACTTTCCGCGTTCCATGCGCGCTGCTGTGTGTTCCATTTAATCTTCTCATCCACAGAGCAGCAGTGAAATAAAATGAAAACATCTTCTCTGACAAATGGTTGGTTGGCTGCGGTGCGGCTGGACCCGGTCTTGGCCATCGTCATGGTGAATGGTAGTTGCGGTAGGTAAATGAGATATATTGTCCAGCACATTGTCCAGGGTGGGCGACAAATTCTACGATAACACACTCAATTGAATCCACACACTACATCATCATCATCATCATCATTATCATGAGCCGCGGAATAGTCAGGAGGAGCAAGAGGAATTTTCCTGCTGCTTGGAACACAATAGCTTAAGTGACCATGAGACGATGTCTTAACAGCCCCAGAGATGATCACCACCCGGACGTGGCTGGATCGCCTTGGGAAACACACCATAGAGCACCTGGGCTCCTTTCGATATACCTTAGCTAATTCCCGCTGTTGTATTCCGTTGTTAAGGTGGAGCAGCAGAGGCAGCGGCACACAATAACAACAGATACGGTATCTAGATATGCAGCGGTTAGCTAGTTGTTGCATGGCATCTTTTCCTGCTGCGATGGAAATTAGAGAAGGCAGGTTGGAGCAGCACTAGGTTGGCGTGGCAAGTGCTGGCTGGGTTTGACTATGAGAGCCACAGCCTCGATGGCTGAGAAATTGGAAAATCTTTGAATGGCAATGATGGTGGTGAATGAATGATGGTGATGGTGACGGCGACACGGTGGTACTAGTGGGTTGTTGCTGAAGCTGCTGCTTGGTGCAGCATTGCAAGCGAATTGACATGAGAAATTGCAATAATAAATCAGATAAATTGCAAAATTCCTCATGGAAAACAATTCGATGTCAGTTGTTGTTTTCTCGCTGGTTTTCTATTTTACTGTGCAGTTCATGCGATGGCACAATACAACTGCAACTGCTGAACTGAGCTAAGCTGAGCTGTGTTAAGGTTGAAGGAGGTAACCCATTGTGTAAGATGACAATGATGAGGAGGAAGGCTATAACTCAAAATAGAAAATTTGCAATTCGAAAAGCATCGCATATAAAATGGTTGATTCTGTATCAGAATCTTTTTGTATTGTGACTTCTTAATTTGGTGGCCAAGATAATAGGCATTTGAATTTATAATGACAAAATATAGACAAAAAGTGAACTTGCAAAAAAATACTTTTGAGTCAAACGAATTCGTTGTAAATCAAGGAAGTTTTCCAAATTACAGCTGTCTTGAAATGCACCCTGAAGAGTGTCATAAAGCGATGTATTTCTTTATGATATAAATGTGAGTCTGGAAGTGCGTCAGAAAGTTCTTCATGAAGCGTTTTATAAAGTTTGTCATTAAGCGTATCTTGAGGCTTGTCATAAAGTTCGTCTTAAGCTTAGAACACGCCGATTACAGAATTAGTAAAATTTGACTCCTGTCGAATCAAATCAGCTCGATCTGCTTTCCCTTAAAATAAAAAAAACACAATGATTTTGACAAGTTTTTGACGTAAAGACCCCACTGTAATTATCTGTCTGTTTTACCAATTTTTATTTGGAGCTTTAAGAAGAACCAGGAACATAAAAAAAATACTTAATCCGAACGGCTAGGATGATAAGCGCTTTATTCTTGAAAAGTATTATTCTTTGAGATTTTGTCGATTTCTCGAAAGAGGCAGTAGCCTGTAAAACATTTCTGTTTTCTAGTTTGACAAGGCATGGAATTAAACCTAGACGTCCGGTATGAAACTCCTACGGACTAACCTTTGGGCTACGGGCTGCTACAAAGGCTTGGCATTACATATGTATATTGTTACCACAGCTTAGGTGTAATTTTTGCCAAAAAAAAAATATGTATACATAAAACCAACTTATAAGTACCCAAAACCACAATCCTCTCAAACGATAACACATGCATATACAAATATGTAATAATTATTGTTTGTTAACATTTTAATGATGTGCTAAATGTTCGCAAGCGTGCCCCATTATTGTAATGGAAAATCTCCTCTGACGATGACTCTATATACCAACCTACTTGTATTATACAAAATAAGGTATTTTTTTTTCGTCGCCACCGCGTCATCCTCATCCAAGCGGTATGCCCTTACGTATACAATATACATACTGTATATTTGTTCTTCGTCAATCCGACTAATGGTGTATAATATTATTTGCATACCATCATCCCCTAATACGATACACGAACAACAATGAACAGCACAATTTAATTCCGATTGTGTTCAAAATATTCCTTCTGCGATACCCATATATTTTTTAACATACGATTTACATATAAGTACTGTTGTAACGCAAGTTTTGGAATCATAAAAAAATCAAAATCAAAAATCAAACTGCTGAACTGATTTTGGAAACGAGGTTTTACCACACCAGTTTTATTTATCTCGAAAACATTAAGGAAGGTTGTCATAGAAGTTTGAAGTCCAAAGTGGGGTTAGGCAAGGCTGTATACTGTCACTAATACTATTTTTGTGGATGATTATTGATGCAATTTTGTCAATTGGACATGGAGGAACTCAGTGGACAGCCTTGGAACTTCTTCGTTTGGACAACCAGTTGATATAGCTGAAAATGAACAATATTATGGGAGCACTGTCTGCACTGATAACCGAACTTAACTTGAAACTAACGAAGCGAAGACTGCGCTATCCAAAAAATGGAGAATCTACTCTTTAAAATATCTTGCCGATTTTCTGACCCAAACGTATTTTCAGTGATGAGATTCATGCAAGATCAGAATCATCTATCCTTACAAGATGTTAGTGGCAGTGGCCTGTCACATGCGATGTAATCGAACCCCAATACGTAGGCAACCAGTAGGAATGGCAGACTCAGAATAACTTGGTGAAGAAATCTCGAACAGGAACCCAGCACAACTAGGTTAGAGAGAGCCGAGGTACATCTTCAGGAACCGAGCGTGCGTGGAGGCCCTCCAGGGCAAGAACCTAAGTAAACAAGGAAGTCTCTACTTCTTCGTATGTCTAATGCAGTTCGAACGATTTGAATTCAACAGCTTCTGTAAAACCTACCTCATACCCTAAGCTTTGGTGTAGTACGTCAAAACATTCGTGTCGACAAATGATATTATTAACAATTTTTGCATTTCAACCATTTGTTTAAAACTCTCACCAATATTGATTAAAATTATGTTTTTGACTGAAATTTTAATTGTTGCTTAGAACTCTTTTTGATTTTACTTCTATTTTGTCAATTTTTTTAAATATAAACTTAAACTTTCTGAGCAACTTCGTATACAATCATTAAGTAGGCTATGTATTAGTTGAAGTACATACGACTCAGCAGTGCCTTTATTTTAATTTCTTTCAATTCAAGAAGTACTTTTTTCGAAAGTTGTGGGTGATTTTTCAGCAAGTATTTTACAATACCGATCCTGAATCTATAACTGAATCCCCAAGGAATAGTTGTACTACTGCTAACGCCCGCTACCACCACTACCTCTTCGGGCTGATTTGTATCCATGTTTGTTTACGAAGCTATTATTGCGTGCATTATGTTGTCATAAGTTATCGATGATGGACTTACTCGCGCAAGCATGTATCGTGCCTTTGCTTGCAAGAGAAATGGTTGAGATGGAGTTGCAGGATTCGCGAGTAGCAATGGGCTTTTGTGTAAGAAACAGGACACAATCCTGGCGATAGGAGTGAAATTATTGAAAATTGCAATTGCGGTAGTGACGGAAGTTACAGTCGTTCATGTGGCAGGTATAATTTCGCAAATGGTATACGTAAGAAAGTTCGCGGATATACACAATGAACAGCACATATTGTGTGTGTGGGTTTTTTTTAATATTTTTTTATTTACAAAAAAAAAGGGAGAAGGATTTTTGAGTCCTTAAGTCCTGCACGAAATAAAAGAAAATCATATACCAAGAGTGGAAGGTTTAATACTTTTGTTAGCGATTATAATGTTTTTTTTTTGTGTTGTTTGCTTATTCATTTTTGTTTGGTTTCGGCACAAAATTATTATATCTTTTTGGGCAAATTACTCAATTGGTTTGGAATTCTGTTTGAGAAATTAAATGAAATGAGGGATTAAAGTGATTAGGGGTGTGCTGTTTCAATAAAAAGACAGTTTTAAATAATCACAAAAATAAAATTAAAGAAAATTTCGGTGGATGATGTGTTATTTTAATATTTACTCTAATAGCGAACTAAGAATAAATCAATTATTAAATAGGAAGTAAAATTCGTAGTTAAAATTCCTGAAAATCCAAACTATTATTTTTCGTTGGTTTATGTTGGATCATATAGTTTTTGGAGATATTTTTTAGGATTTGCTCAAGATATGGAATAACTTTTTACAAAAGTTAGGTCTGACCACGAGACAAGATCTAGGCGAGACGAGACTTTTGAACTCTGGTCTTTTTTTGTGGGAAAAATGAGGAACAACAATTTGAGCCTGCCTAATTTTTATACTGAAACACTATTTTTGAATGATTTCTTTTACTGGAAAAACCATAGAGACCGAATGCAGCTTTGTCGAATTTTTTGAAAGCAGTTAATGGTTACCATCTTAATTTTAACAATATTCTGAATTTTCGCCTGAATATGTACGCGCATAGCTTCTGCACACTCTTACTTACTACCTAACTTCGACATACGTAAATTTTTACAATTTGACAGTTTCAATGATGAGTTTAAGCCAGGAGCAACTCACATGAGTGTCAAACTCTAACCTATTACATGGAAAATTATAGTTTAAAAAAAATTTTAATGATTGACAACTCTTACACACGTTAGGTAAGTTCACATCGGCGGCGTGTATCTCACGTCATCTGTATGGATGACGCTTCATCACTTGATTAAGTCATTTATTATGGCTAATATGGCGCCACTCAGTTTTTTTTGTATTAATTAACTAACTTTGAAGTTTGAACATCTACAAAAAAGAAAAACAACCAACAGACATTTAAATTATGTATTTTTTTTTTGTGTCTATACTAACTGAATGCACCCTTAGCGCATTTAAGATGCATCGGCGCATTCACTTACTTAAGTATACCTATGTCCCCTTTGCTGCAATGCCTTTCTGGTTTAGTTAGATCTATAGGTACTTCATCAGGGAGTGGATCATTGGCGCCAACAACACAATTCCACAACAGAGCATGATCCATTTTTCAAGCTAAAGGCCCTTCCTTAGTATGCACAGGGGCACTTATATTGCTCATAGTGTTCACGTACCCAGGAAGACAAATCCGCAGCTGTATGAAATGCGCTGCTCATGTTCCTCAACTGGTACGAGTATATCGGTATGTCCAGGGAGTTGTCTGACATGAAAGCGTCTGGGTGTAACTTCCAATAATACAATTCCAAATAAATTCGACGTTGAGTCCTATACAGCCAGCTGAAAAAAAAAATCATTAACACGATCCAAGTCAGACATCTGGAGCCACAATGACGTCAAAGATCCATTGCAATATAAAGCACGCGCAGCACTCAACTACTGTACATGTATATAATCTCGGTGCATTCGCCGCACCTGAACCAAACTCCAAACGCGTGCCATATTGAATCACAAGCCTTCACTTTGACAACAACACACTCTTGTCAGAGCACATTGACGGTGGCGGCTGGCACTGACAGATGATGATGATGATTCGGATTTGGATTCGGATTCCAATCAGTGGACTGATTTGCTTGCTGATTCATGCTGATTCCAACAACTGATGACGATGCTGCTGACATATAGATTTAGAGGCACGAATCCGAATTTTGAAAGTGCGGCAATAGCGGTAGTATGGACTTGGCCAAGGAGAACGCTAGCTGCCAGAATTACTAGAACACGTCCTCCCTCTAAGCTAGCAGCCAGCCGCGTTGCCCGTGCTCTGTTTCTATGACTCGATCCAGATAAATAGGTTCTTTGTGCTCAGCTTAATGGGGGTTTCGCTTTGTTTGAAGGTATCTCTCTGGTGTGCGGTGCACGTTTTTTTGTTTTTATTTATTTTTTTTTTTTATTTATTTAATGAATTTAATATGTTTTTGTTGTTTAGCGAAGTTTATTGTTTTGTTTCGTGCGCCGCAACAATGCTTTGTGTACATTTAGAGTGGCTCGCGGTGCGGTTGCAAGCTGTCAGAAGTGAAACCTCTCAGTCAGTCAACGGGTGGTTGGTTTGGAACCTTTTGGATAGGTTGTTTTTTTTTGTTTGTTCGAATTCTGAGTCACAATTACTCACATCTGATGATTCGTCACAGAAATACCTAATTCGTAATCAAAATTGAAATGCTAAGAGAGGTGGGGAGTTTTTTTTTAGCAATAATATTTAGTTCATTCTTTTATGATGTCAATAAGTATAGCCCAACTTTGTAGGTAAGCATTTTTGTATTTTGAATTATAAAGAAAAACTCTTATTGAATAAAATTTTTACTCACGAACTCGAACACGAGATTTTGATCTGTCTGTCTGTCTGCTGAGCTGAAACTTTGTGAATTGTAATTTTTCTACACTTATTAAGAACAAAAATAACGGTACTTTCCTGCCATACATTTCCGTTGCATTTTGGAAAATTCGATTATTCTCGAAAACGGCTCCGACGGTTTTTTGAAAAAAATCTATTAGGTAATTCAAAAAGATGTTGGCTGACCTTAAATGAAAAAAATCCAAAATGTGGGATGAAACTTTACATCCTATAGAATCATAATTTTATGATCTAATATATTCTTGGAATTGAAAGAAAGAATGATTTAGTTTCGTGAAATCATAACAAAATAACCTCCAGTTGGAATTTATGTTTCTAAGCCTAGATTAAATTTTGCTACACCTCGAGGCAAGTTTTCTTAACAATTATTTCATGATTTACCTAATTTTGTTTTTTCTATTTTTCATGACAGACTAAATTCCAGCCAACATCAAAACCTAATAAATCTCCCTGCTGTCGCCCAGCGTACGTCATAATTATCGCCAACGGCTGCCAGCCGACTGGCCGGCCGGCGCAAGCGGTGGCGGTTGCGAATAAGTATATACACAGTCTCTATAAGCCGCCATGCCATTAGACATGATGTCCAACAAGGGATTTTTGATTTATGATCGTCGTCAACGCATTTCACATCCAGTTGGATGAATATCTATTTCCATCTTTGCGATGATGATGGAGGAGACTACATGCCTCGCCTCCTCCGCTCCGATTCAAAAAAAAAAAAAAAGTTAAACCGCTCTTTAACTTGAAGCTTCAACCAAACGAAAGGAACCAACAGCCAGCCACCTGCATCATGAACAAATAATAGCAACTGCTATAAGCTGGAGTTGACTCCCGGTGTCAATGTGTATATGTGTGTCGCCATCTGTTTGCGAATTCCGAACAACGCTCCAGTGCTTTGTGAAACGCTAATGAATTTTCCATAACGCGGAATGTCATCCGGACAACATGCCCACAGCGAGAAATTTATATCAAAACCCCCAGACCATTTGTATCTATTTGTCAAGATGCCTTCCATTGATTTAATTAACGTTAAAAGGAAACAACGCGCCGACCATTATGGACTCGAGATTCGAGTCAGAGACTTCTGGGGCTGTTTATATAAATACTATAAAGATGATGCGAAGAAGATGAAGGCCAACATAAATGCTGATGCTGATGGCTGAACGAAGCGAATACAAGTGGCGAACAAATGAACCTGACGACAAAGAGTATAGATATCTAGTTGGCTTCGGCGGTTTTCCTGCATCCATATTTGCGGTTTGGAGTCTTACTTCTGTTTTTATTTGTTAGTTCTTTATAGGCGTACTATACGCACTGGGGCTAATCCCAGCTCGTTGCACAGTGGCACCGCAAATTCTGGGAAATCGAATCTCGCACTGAAATCATCTAAGTATAGTGGATTCGCCTTTTAGACCATAATCGTCACTAAATCGCCCGCAATAGTTTGTTACTATTTATTTTTTTTTGTTTATATTGTTGTTG
Source organism: Syrphus vitripennis (assembly GCA_958431115.1). Lineage (NCBI taxonomy): Eukaryota > Metazoa > Arthropoda > Insecta > Diptera > Syrphidae > Syrphus > Syrphus vitripennis. The sequence continues at coordinate 8,054,681 of OY288110.1, read as the reverse complement.
TTTTGGATCCAGAAAATGGGTTGTTGTCCAGATGATGATGATGGTTATGGCAGTATCGGTATCTTTCTAAAGGCAAAGTACCTATAAAGAGACTTCCATATTATGCGAACGTCTTCTGGAATAATGTTGTGTCTTCCCAGAAATGAGTGATATACACGGTCAAGATATTAAGAACTGACATTTCCCAATTTGGTGCCCCACTCACAAGGTAATGAATGGCATCAGCAGTTAGTTGTTGTTCTGATGGCAATAAGGTAGCAATAGTAGGTATTTATATTTTGTATCTGGCTATTCGTCTGTTGCGGTTGGCATTTAACTATGACAGCCAGATGGCAGGCACGACCATATTTGTAGTGGGCTTGATTAGCACTCGCGGTGTGTGTTTGCTCCATTGCATATGTGGGTTCAGATTACTTGAATACAGATCGTGGCAACGTAGAGTTTTCTTGCATTGTTGTGAAGTTTTGTAATTTTTCATCAAATAGCACGCTCCATAGGCAAGCTAAGAAACAATATTGATTTTGTTCGTTTGACACAAAATCCATTTCAAAATTGATAATTTATAATGATATGCCAAAAGGCTTAGAAGATTTTATCCGAATGAAAATATCTGTGAAAAGATTCAATGAAAAAGTCCCCGTTTCCAAGCTATAAAAGGGCGAAAAGTTGGAAAGTCCAGATGGTCTAAAAAGTCTAGATGGTTAAATACTCTTAAGACAGTTTAGATGGGCTTGATTGTCAAAATAGTCTAGGTATGAAGTCTGAGAATGCAAGTTGGCTTGACATGGGCTATAGACAGTCTGAAATTAAATGGTCTAAAAAGATAAGATTTTCTGTTTTATGTAAATGGTCTAAATAAAAAATGATTTTTAAATTGTCAACTAGAGTCTATAGACTATCGATAGACTCTAGTTGACTTAGATACATATTCTAGATAGTCTAAATTTTAGACGATCTTGATGATGCTTAATTATGCAGATGGTCTAAAAAGTTTGGATGGTCTTCATTATGTAAATGGTCTAAATAAACCATGTTGTTCGAATTCTTTTGTAATCTAGACACCAGGTGGTCTAGATATCTAGTATAGATTACATAGATAGCCTTGATTGTTTAAATTTTTTAGGTGTTCTAGTTAGTCCAGATGGTGCAGTTACTCTAGATTGTAGACATTATCATCCAGGATATCTGACAGTCTAGATTTCTTAAATTGACAAACAAATCGTAATTGAATGAAAAGTCATAGTTCAAGTGTTCGAATTGGTCTAGATGGTCTAGTCCTAATTATATTGATACGTTTTTTAAAAACAGTTCACAAGACCACCTTTTTGCTTAACGTACATCTGATTTTCGATATAACTTAAATTTTGTCACTTCTAAAATAGGTATGTTTCAATAAAACGAGTAACATACGTTCATAGATACATAAAGGTAATTAAAATTTTAAATGCGGAAAATTTTCAAATATCAAAAGACGTCATAAGTTCTTAAAATTATTTCCACGTTTTCAAATTCAATTCACAACAAACAAAAAAAAAACCTGGTTTCCTTTCGAAAAATTTTAGAAATTCTTTTCAAGCTTTAGTATGCAAGTTGTATGTCGCTCTCGCTATATATGTAGAAGCAGAGATACTTACATTTCGATGCACCATCTTTGCTTAGTATACTTGCAATGGAAAATCGATGGATGGATGGATGGACGAACAATCACATGCGGATGCGTTCAAGTTCGTATCGCATACCAAAACTGCATTTTAATTACCAGACAAATTGCTTTTATTAATTTACACCATGTTCCAGTAGATGTCACGATCGTGCTGCTGCTGTTGCTTTTTGTATATAAATGGGCAAGCAGAGAGGGGAACCTATACTGTAGGCACATATAGAAATCGACAAAGTTAGTTGTAGTACGTGCGCGAAACGTCAGGGAAATGCCACTCAAAGGAACGTCAACAATCCTTCCTCTTTATATATATATAGTATATTGTTCGCGCGCCATCTTGGATGACTGACAACAACAGTGACGATGACTGCCACGACCGACGACGCACGCCGAAGAAGACGACAAACACTAACGGCGCGGCGGCCGCGGCGACCCACTGCGAATATTTTCAGCGAACACAGAAAATATGTCAACTTGGCAGCTTTGGCACGAGTGCAACAAGTGTACCGTTCTTGGTAAGCAGCGAATGTTGCTCATTTTGGCCACACACATCACTTAGCAAAACACCAAAATTGGCCAAACCGACAATGACCAGAACACCACCACAACACAACATGGATGGAGGACAGAGTAATTTTTCATGGAATCGCTGGATCCTTCTTCCGCGCGGCGGTCGACTGCCCCCAAGTCAGTTCAATTCCACATCAACATGAATTCCTCAGAGAATATCTAGAAATACCTCCTCTGGTAATATCGGTGCGATGTGCTATGGCCATGGCATAGTGATGATGATGATGGTGGTGGCGGCCGCCATTAGTGAAAATCTTCAGCTTCATTCATCACGGTTTGGATGTGATGGAAGATTCTTCTCAGAATCAATTGTTCAGCAATGCCAAATGGACGAAGTATTAAAGATGCTGCGAACTGCGATGCGGATGTGTGTACAATGCCGGCCGGTCGGCAGAAGCAGCACCAGCAGCTTAAGCCTCAATTGATCGATTCAATCGACCGGACCCGGAGGTGGGTCGAACAGCTTGAGGCTAGTAATTTTCTCACTTTGGTTTCGAACAACGATTGTATATCTGCCGATTCCTTAGTGGACTCCTGCGCACCTGTACTGAGCTCTTAAAAGTAAACTATGATTTTTTTTGAGGAGGTATTGGGGGGATGTTCATCTTGGGCGCAGATCAGCAAAGGGACCAATTATACCATAAATCAAATGCATCTCTACAAAGGGATAATTTAACACGTCGTAAAGGTTCAAATCCTAGCTCCTCTTATTCTCATAAACTCACTGTCTCTCTCTCTCTCTCTAGCTCGTTGCATACCTACTTGGAGTTGATAGAATTTCCAAAGGATACCTACTGCAATCTGTGCAAAATTTATTTTCCATTTATTTGTTCTGAGATAGTTGGGGTTGCCGAGGCCGTTTTTTCCAATTAAATTCGATTGCTTAGTATTGTGGAGGTATGTTGATGATGGTCTTCTGGTAATAAACTTTCTATCAGTTTTGTATCTCTGAAAAGGGGGGAGAGTCTATAAGCTACGGAAGGAGGTGAGGGTGAAGTATTATAATATAAGTATATGGCCACTGTGTTCACTGTGTTCTAAGGTGCAATGTGAAAAGAATGCCTTTTTGTGAGCACTGAGGTGTGAAAAATCTAATAAACACTTTTGGTTGAGGTTAAACCGAGAGAAAGGTGCGATTTTCGGGTCAATTGAGTGCACACCAGACAGCTATCTTATAGATGCTTTTATAGATTGCTGATTTTTTTCGCCGCCTTTGGGGTTATAAAAAAAAACTTGAGTTGGAGGTATGGATTCGATGGAGTTTGCTTAGAAGGTTAGCTGCAAATGTTAGATGATTTATTTTTGTAAATAGAACGTTGAACCTATGTACATACGTTACCAATACTTTAGCTGGAAGAGATACTTTTTATTGATTTAAATGGGGAAAGGTATTAACAAACCAAAACAGAGTGGGGAGAAGAAATGTATTTTTATGAGAAGTAATTAAAAAGTGTTTGATTGAGCACATTTAAATAGAACTCAAATAAAATCACTAAAGATGCAGCGCGATTAAATGAGGTTTCTTGTGTTTTTCTTCTGAAAGAAAATATATGTAGGTAGATAAATGAACTAGGGCTGGCCAAGAGACGAAAGAGGAGACTTTCTAAAGGTGACCCTAAACGACGAACATGTTTGCCGAACATGCTCGTTTGCGTTTTCCCTAACACGGCGAACACGTTTTGCCAACATTCATTTCGTTCCGTTTCTCCAAAGAATAAATATGTGTGACAAAGAAGCGCAACAACAAAGTTCAAGGTGAACATTGAAGCCAACGAACACGAGAAAATCGAAATGTTTCGCCAACAACGAACCGTTCGCGAACTAGCCCCTAGACGACGAATATTTAGCGAGCATGAGCAAGTTCGGCAAGAATGTTCGTCGTTTAGGGCCACCTCAAGTCTCGAATAATTTCCTTTACTTGAAAGACCGCTGATACTCTTCTGATATCTAGCTTAAGCTGATGTTTTTGAAAAAAACATTTGCTGTTCAGGGAGCTCAATATTTTAATTGTACTCTATCCTAAATAGTCGTTTCCCATATTTTAACCTACAGTCTTCACTTCTATTAAAATAGTTCCTTTCAAAGGGCATCAAACGTGCTATATATCGTATATTGCATCACTTTTTTATTTTTGGTGAAAAAAGTCAACTTCCTCACAAAGTTAAAGGGCGTTAATAAATTAAATCGAATCTGTTTGAAGTTTCCCACTTTCCCTCTCAGTAATCTCAAAAGAAACTCTAAATTTAATCGGCGACGAAAACTATCACTCTATATCTGATTTGCAGCACCTTTAACTCCAGAAGCGTTTATCTTCTACCGTCGCGTCGGCCGTCCCTCAGATCATACCACCCGCTCTTAATACCAAAGGGAACCATCACACAGCAATCCACCACATCATAGGCTAGCGTGCGTGGCTGTGCCATCTCAATAAATTAGCTCGACGACAATAAATTAAAATGTTCGAGCAATTTTCTGACATATTTTTTGAAATACGAGTCTTCATTGATGGCAATGTTCCAGCAGAGGTTCTTTCGCTGAACTCAAGCATCTTCTTCTATTATAGAGAGTATGAGATGAGCAAGCATGGAAAACGTCATCATCGGATAAACAAGATTCCCGTCAGTTTTTCTCAGCCACATTATTATCATCCCATACTTGGCGTTTCTCAATCGAATTGGGTTGAGAGTATGTTTAGAAGTGTGCGGGTAATCACATTTTGACAGGATCACTGAAGATCAGTCAATTGGGAAATTAAGTATTTTTCTCTTACCCAACTGCAGTTTGTCAGGAGACAAGACACCACCATCACCATCACCAGCCACCACTAACCACTATCAACAAAGAATACAAAAACAAATAAATGGAGAAAATGAAGAAAAATCAAAGAAAGAAAATTCAAAAAATAAAAAATAAATAATAAAAGAAAACGTTTACGATTCAATTGGATATGCAACTCACGAGGAACACGATCTCTCCAAGAACACAAAGCCAGAACATGGCCCGAGTGCAAGAGGCTAAGTGGCTGTGTCCATCAATACCGCATCGAGTCAATTGGCGAAATGTCATTGTATGCTAATTAGTTAGCTATGAGCGTCAATCAAAAGCGTTGAAACATTTCTATGGCTTAGCCATAGCCAGCTCTGCAACCAGTAAACATATAGAAACTATTAGGTATGGGTTGGTTTGATATTGCGGTCTATAGCAGCGGGCAGGGTATGTTGATGAAGCTGGACTAAAGAACGGACTCGTCGTGACTACATGGTTTCTCACTGCTGTCGGGACGGGACAGTCTGGCGCAGAGACGGTTATACGGCTTATACAATATTGTCCCAATCTACCCAACCAACCAGCAACAATATTGTGCGTGTGCAATGGAATTCAGTTGTCAGTTGTCTAAGTCGCGGTACCTGATATTTTGTGCCACTTGGCGCTCCCGTCGCACGCCCGGCGTATATTGCTAGCTATATTACCAACTTCTTCCGCTATTTACTCTTGGACTTAAGAACAATCGCTTCACCTTAATTCGTAAGCGAGTACACCGGTTGTCTACGTCTATGCCACTGCTATTGCTGCAGGGCTAGCGGCTTTCGATTGGCACATGGAATTCAAATGAAAAATCTGACGGAGACAATGACGGTCTTTACGTCAGAGCCTGGTTGTAGCTTTTTAGTTTGGCTTGCCAGAGGACTCCTTACTCCGTCCGTTGCTGTAACTATGATGATTGGCGATGATTCGGTCTTTGGACTATCCCATCATCATCGTCAACAACACAACAGCAGGGTGGGGAACTCTTTATAGGTGATGTCAATTTGAACAAAAAAAAAAAAGTTTTGGCATTTTTGACGTAGCTGTGACTTTTCCTGTTGCTTTGAATTTGAGTTTGAGATTTGCATGGAAAATCGTGACTTAGTTACATTGTCACAGTCTTTATTACCACGGCATGATTCCAATGTAAGGCGGTAACATTTTCATAATAATTATTGAAAAGCGAATTACGTGTTGGACGGATTCAACAACTACTATAGGTACTACAGGAAGAATGATAAATTTTGTGTGGATGATTACGAAAATAATTTTATTTCTAAAGGCAAAAATTAAAACAGGAAAAGAAGAAGTAGGAAGGATCAACCAGAAACGATGAGTTGCTATTCTTGAAGGAATCTTAAGACGCATTCTCACATTAATAACTGTTATTTTTTTATGAATTGAATTACTGTCCATCAAAGTTCTTTTAGAAGAAAAAAATGTAAATTTGGATGATCTAGGTATTGCATTAAAGTCAATTATTAAAAAGCTGAAAAGATTAAATTTTCAAAGAATTCAAATTAAGTTTTGGTAATATCATTGATTGATGTCTGTATTCTTAAGCAGATTTTCAGGAAGTTTATGTCTCTTTTTTAAAACCACTTAGAAGCAACCATTAAACTTTTTTGCTTAGCAAATTTTACAATCACATTGGTTTCGTTCATGTAAATTTGTGATTTCAAAATGATTTTCCCATATCCCAAATCAGCACCAGGAATGAAATTATTACCTTTACAATTTTCAATAAAATTCCTTTTATTTGGTGTTTCTCAAAAAAAGAACTAGAATTTGAAATGTTTTCAATATGGCTACGGGTAGGTTGGTTAGCTATCATTATATCGTTCAAGTGTTTGATTTTAAGTATACTAAGGGGATTGCAAGCATTTCTTCAAATCGTTATTGTTTGGGTTGTTGAGTTTAAGGGTTCGAAATTGCATTCAAATCATTCAGGGTACATTAAAATTCTCTTGCTTTGCCATATTTTATGAAAGAAGTGTTCACTTTGATGGGTTTTATTATTTTTGAATGAATTTTTGTATGCAAATTTTATTGTTACATATCATTGGATTTTGCATTTTAGATGCCACTTTATGTTTGAGTGGGTTGAGTGCAAAGAAATAATGAGAATTTTTAGATTTTTCAAAATTTACTGTAGCAGATGTTCAAAATGGAGATGTATAAAGTGTTAAGTAACAATGATTGGAGCAGAAGCTTTTTTGAAAATTTTTAAATAATAATATTTCCCTTCTCTAAGGAACGGGTTTCGGTTCCGAGCTTACAAAATAAATAAATATTTGAATACAATATATAATTTTGATTTGATTTGAAAAACATCTTTCGAAAATAATAACATTGAAAATGTCTTACTTAATTCTCTAAAATTTAAAAGTTGTGAATCTGAATTTTTTAAATACCGACTTAAAAATTCGGTTTGAAGTTTTTCAATCGGTTGCCGAAAAACGGTATGCACTGTTAACTTCACAATGAAATCGGGGGTAAAATTTTATTAAAAAAAAATTTTTTTGAGAAGACTTCAAAACTTCAGATTTGTATTTTCTCAAAATGCAAATTAGCTGCCAATTTTTGATCCTTATTTCAAGTTCCTATCTTGCAGTTGCTGAAAAAGGGACATTGTGTACTGCCAACGTCACAGTGCAGTATGAATTATTTCAAATGAAGACTTGGAGTTTTGAACTTAATGTTTTCTGGAACTTAAAAAAAAAAAAACTAAAAATTCCCGAACTTTTCCTGAGAAAAGGACATTGACTGCCAACAGTGAAGTTAATGTAAATATTAGGCTCAATTAGAAGCAAATTTAGTCATCTTCAAATCGTTCAAAATTGTTTTTCAAAATCGAGGCCTTTTTGGCTAAAATCGGCAATTGCTGAAAAATGTGCAAATATTTTCTGTATAATGCTGCATTGATTTGAGGTCTAAAACTTGAATGAATTATTGGCTTAACATCAAAAACAACTTAGCCAAAAATCAGAACAACTAGACTTAATGTGTGTATTGGGTTACTATAAACGGTTTACTTTAATTCTAAGAAACTGGCCTGCGGGGAAAAATGTTCCTTAACAATATTTTTATTTGATTCTTACAAAAATCTGAAATAAAATATTCATAAAAAAAAACAACGCTTAAGCGAATTCCAACGTGGCAAATATATTTCCATAAAACTTGAAACAAAAAAAGAATTATAATTACAAAAAAAAAAAAAAAAATGGAACCTCCCAAGTGGCAATAACTAACGACGATAAATACATATCTCTTTCTCATTAGCTATACTAAACATTTCTTAATACGAGTTTGTATATGTAAAAAATTAAAACAAAAGAAAATAAATAAAAATATCATATTCCACGATCATTAAGAGCTGCTACCTACAGTGAAGATCGGCATAAATGTCCAAGTAGTGATTTTGCTGATGATTCATTTTTTTTTGTCATCTTGATTTAAACGCAGAGGTAGACTCTGTACACTTTTAATTCGAGTGCATTATGGAATCATCAGTATTGCACAAAGAGGAGACCTCCGTAATGGCAATCTAATAAATTCCCATCGCATTTATGTCAACCATATTGCGTAGCAGATCCACATGATGATAGTTATACAACAATATATTGATCTGACTGAACTGTCCATCATAATTGGATTTAATCGCTATTCCAAAGAAACCCATATGTGTATCCTGATGGAAGAATTCTAGAATCCCAGATGGAATTTTCAAGGATCTGTCTGCGGATAATCAAAACTTTCAACAATCTTTATGTGCAACAGTGTATAAGTTTTTTTTTTGGGACAAAATTCCTGCGATATGAATCCATTCCATATATAGCCTGAATTGTTCGTCCCGTCCGACAGTCCTGGGAATCTCATAGTACGATATTATTTAAGTATCTTTAGCTTCATCATCAAACCTCCCATGGACTATGTGTATATATGCTGTGCAGTGTGCAACCGATAATTGCAGCTATTAAAACGAAATCAACATCCTTCGCGTGCATCAGAGAGAAGAGATTTGTGCGATGTGACTTCTTCGAGTGGTCGTAAACTGAAACGAATGACACATAAAAAACACCTCTCCATCAGAGATTCTCATCCGGAAATGAGGCTCATCTTGGCTCGGCTTCAGGAAAACGAACCAAACAAACGTCTGCATCAAGCACAAAACGTCTACAATTATTTTAAAGTCAATAAAAACGAAACAAAGAAGGAAATGGATCTTTCACAACCTCACCTTTTCTTGGCCTGGGCCTGGGCCTGTACAACGGCCAGCTTGGTCTGGTGATTTGTAAGCGTTGTGTATTGTGTTGTGTTTGTCGTTGGTCGTTGGTTGTCTCTTGGTCACCACCATTGCTCCTGCTTGTGGTGCTCTTTTGCGGCTGCTATGTGTGTGCGTTTTTATTGTAAGATCTATAAAAAGTGACTTCCGTCTTTTGTGCACCGCTGCGAGTGTTTATTGTCGAATTTATATATCGTAATAGATAGGGTAATAAAAATATCCTTTTTTTTATAACTTGATTAGAAGATACCGCTCTCTTAAACTAGTTGAGAATTATGATGATTTGTTTAAATAGGTTCTTAGCGGGACTTGCATGTTAGTTTCCTCTCTGCTTGGTACTTTTTACAATGTTGTTGAACTATGTTTACATCAGAATCAGTAATTATTTAGCTTTAAAACTCTGGAACAATAGAGATATTTGTCGAAATGGCACTCAACACTCAAGTGGCAATCTACGTAACTGTTACATGTAAGCATTTAATTTACAAGCAGTTATCCATTCAGTATTTCTTTTCTATAATTTTGGGACAGTGATTTCGTTAAGTTGGTGTAAAGTTAGCGAAAAGTATTTTTTTTTAAACAAGAATTCTAGTTTAGCGAAATACTTTTTTCCTCAGTCAAAAGCTAAATTTAATTATTTTTAGGCCTAGATATCAACCAATCTTTAGAAAATATTTTCAAATGTCTTTTTCGCTTAGTTGTTGTTTATTAAGTAACGAACAACAACTGACCGAAGTACTCTTGTTCCATTTTGAATTAAAAAAATTCTTACAGGCGAAAATAATTGGCAATCCATTATTAAACCCAAAAGCGGAAAAACTCATGGAAGAAACAAATCCAAAGAAACCTGTAATTCGCCTGAGAAATAAACAATTCAAGAATGATGGATCTCAGAATCAATCCATTTTCTGATGATTTAACTGTGATTTAACAAGTTTCAGAGCGTTTATTTGTATTCTTGGAGATAATTGCGCTAAATCGATGGATAGTTTAGTGAAACACTATTTATTCGCAGTTCGGAAACTTCTTTTTCACACAGCTTAGCAAAGCTGACAAAGAGTTATCAAAATAATATAATAATCGATTTTAATTCACTTTATGAATATATTTAAGTCACCAGAAAGTCTATAGAATATATTATAAAATGTAGGTCTTACCGATTCAAATAAATAAAAGGTGTTTACAATCAGCATAAGACTATAAAGTAAAATAAATACATTTCTTCGAGTATTATTGAACGAAGTATAATAAATAATTTCCACTTCTCTACTCCAACAAGTTCTCTTTGCATAAAATTATCATTCCAACCATTGATTCCTGGTGGCTCATTCTCAAACCTATAACCACTTTTAGAATTAATTTTTAATTAGTCGTATATTAGTTTCTTACGAATGGTTCAATTAAATCAACTAAAATGTTTTCTTTTTTTTCTAAAGATTTTTAAGATAGGTAGGTAGGTAAGGTATAGCGATAAAGATGTTTATTTAGATACTTCGTGTTGCACGTCAAATAATATAAAAGCTAATTCTTGTGCGCTGCAACTTCTTGAGTTAGACGTTATACACTGATGCAACATATGCCTTATCTACTCAACTCAAAAACAAAACAAAAAAAAAAATAAAAGGAAGAAGAACTCACAGACTCAATTAACTAGACAACCCGTTATTAATAGCTTGTGTCCTAAATCATGTTCTTATCAATTAATTTATGCTCAAAAGCCATTAGGCGAGCATCGGCTGCAATTAACTCTGAAAGGTTTGTTGATATTTTTGTTAGGAGAATCACATTGACGCTGCACCGCTAATTTCAAAACAATCTTTTTTTTTTCTTATATTATTTTGAAGTAAAAGATAAGATACAAAAAATAATGATCGAATTGTGGAAAAAGAAAGAAGAGTCGTCTATTGAGTTTAGATTCAGCCTATTGCGAGTATAAGAAAGTTGTAAAAATGTTGCTGGTGATTCAAAGGCGAATAACTAGACTTTGAATGATTTAATTTATTGAACTTGAAACATTTATTATTTTATTTATTAACGTGATGATTAAAAATAGATATTCGTTTTATATGGAAGAAGGGACAAGGAATGCTTGGTGTGTTTTGGAAGTGTAGAAATAGATAATTTAAATTTTATTGATATTTTTGAGATTGAACGATGAAACAGTAGCCTTATAGAAATTCAAGAGTTGATAACAAAAAAGAAAACAGGAGCGGTTTTTTAAATTATTATCAGGCCGTTTTATTAGATTAAAATCCCGACCGGCTTGGATAGGACTTCGACTTTTAACGAATTTGATACGTCATATCCGACTGAGTCCGGAAAACTGTTCTTTAAAGTGAAATTGTTGTCAATGACAATTTAAAAGTTCACAGTTTTATTTTTTCAGAAACTATCCGAAAGAAGATATACAACACCATTGAGCCGATTTCTCATGCTTCAATATCTCAGTTAAGGAAATATTCGGAAGAATTTTACATTACCGGTATGAAGTATGTAGGGCTCAGAATTAATAAGACTACGAATATTATGATTCTGAAGCAGCACCAGCATTAAAACCGAAAGAGCATAGTAGCTAGAGTATTAGGTTGAGAGAAGTATGTTTCCAATGTTGCGGAAGTCAACCTCATTCAATGGCTTGCCAGAATCCTATAAGAATCCGCCATTGTTTTGAAGAAGTGTTCTTCAAGCTGACACAACCGCTGCGCAAGCATTTCCTACCTATCGTGTTGGACTGTTCTCTTTCCAGTGGATGGGAAACAGCAATTGAGCAATGGTCCATGTCCAGCCCGTACACTTCTTTTCAAATAATCGTCAAATTATTCTCAGAAGTATTTCTTTAAAGTCATGGAAATTGTGTATACAATCACCAGGTCAAGAAATGTCTGTTGAATAAATGGCAGTAGGTGCGTCAATTTTAGTAAAAGTTCTTCTGGGAACCGAATATTACATCTTACCGTAAAAGCGGAAGATATTTTAACATCGTCTTAAAGAAAATAAGTTTGAAAGTAGTATTGCAATAAATGCGTTTATTAGAGTTTGCTTGTCGAGAGTGTACGCGGATTTGGTATCGAAGAATCTGTGATATCGTTGGGTAACTTATAACTTTTTTCAACACACAATTGAAGCTGTTTGTTTAGTTTCTAACTCTCTTTCTCTTTTTCATTTTCTCTTTCTGTTTTTTCACCAGGCCCAACATGGGGCCAACTGATCTCCTTGGCTCCGTTTGGGCACCTATGCTCAACTGGTCATTTATTTACCTCCACTTGATAAATAGAAACAATCAAATTATTAATTAATGGACTTGCAAAAAAGTAGTTAAGAAAATTTTTCAACACCTCTGGCGTAGTCAGTAAGTTCTAAGATTATTCCAGCCAAACGCACAAAGCTAAATGGTCATTATTCAATAACCAATCGACCTCATTTTGTGTGGACCTGATTTTGGTAGACTTGTCAACAACTTTCCGTATAATAAGATTATTGGAACAAATCGTACAAATTTTTTTTTCGACATTCAAAGAATTCTCCAATTTATTATTCATGTTAAACAAAAATTAATTCCCGAACCCAATCAATCCATCACACCTTAAAATGTCAAAATCGTAATAACTTCTATCATCACTGCGAACGTCACGTCGCGGTCGTCGGTCGCCCCCTCTGTCGGCTGTCATCGTTAAACAGCAAGTGAGCTTATCTGACCTTATGTCCATTTAATTTGCAACGATCAGTTTTAAAATGCCTGTAATTGCGTAAATCACCCATTAAAACAGCCCACGAAGTCAGAAAGGTTATTTTGTACTCGTATATGAGATTCTTTTTTACTGATTCCGATTTTATTATAAAACTCTACGAACACCGAAATCCCAAGCAAACACCCACCCCTCCCTGGATCATCGAGAACGCGTCGCCTCGGTCGGGTACGTGGACACTCCGCATTTTATATAAACAGCTAAACGAACACCGCCAACACAACTCTTGGCAAGATCTATAGTGGAGTTGTTAGTTTAGACACATTTATTAGAATTATACTACTTCGGCTTTTGAGTTATCACCAAGAGTGGTTCTTTATTGTCGTTTGTTGTTTTAATTCTGTTTGGTTTTTTTTTTCAAACTTTATTATTATTTTGATTTGATTTGCCATAGATGAAGCCCACCTGGATATAAGTATTCTTGGTGGATATATATTTTTTTTCGTTTCATTTAATTTGTATTTATTGAACCGTTGTGTCGCACTCTGGTTCATTGGAGGTGAACCGTTTATTTCTATCCTCACGGGTTCGGTAATATCTTATAGTGGGTGGGTGTGTACATTAATCAATTTTCCCACCCAAAGAAATTAATAAACGTCATGTAGACTTGCGTGGATGATGGAAAATTATGATTTGTTGTTGTACTTTTTTTTTCTATTTTTTAAGTCAGATTTTGGTTTTGGGTGCGTTTAGTTAGAAACAGCTGTTGAGTCAAGTCATAGTTTTAAAGGAGTTATAATGCCTTGAGGCATGAAATGTTATTCTATTAACCGGGTTAATTGGAAAATGTTTTATGTCTCTGTCGACAGATTTTACGTATTTTTCATTTAAAAATGTGAGAACAAAATCTGAAATGGAATTTCAAAATCACGCGATAAAAAATGTGTGTTTTATTGATTTATTTGTTAACATTACTTTGCGTAAGAAAACGTGCTTAACGCACTTAAAGAAAATCGAAGAAAAATGAAAATGAGATTATATGTTATAGGCTGTTTTTTTTTTGCATGCATTAAAGACTCAGTTTGTAGTTTTATCTTTTAATTGAAAATAAAGTAAGTATACTGAAAAGTCTGATTAGAATGCGTAGCAATTAAGTATCCAATAGAAAAAATAACTACACTGAGTTACAAAAAGTGGCACAGTCGTACTTTTTGCCGCTACGTTTTTGCAGGGCTTATTTTTTTTAGTTTAGCAATATATTTGTGTGCCCGTTTGCATAATGTCTTTCCATTTTCCATGTAATACGTGCATCATAATGAGGAAAACACATTATAATAATTTCTTCATACAAGACGAAATAGAGAAATTTTGACTTCCAAAATCCCACAGACTTCAATCAGTAAGAGGGACAGCTGTGAATGGTCAAACTGTGAGGCGCGATTAGCGGAGAGTGGCCTGAGTGCAAAAAGAACTGCTCGTGTACCAAGACTCACGGTACAGCACAAGCGACGTCGGATGGAATTTGCTCGCCTTCACCAAGGTTGGACCGACGCCGCCGCCGGATGGGCTAGTGTTCTCTTTATTGTTGAGACCAAGTTTTATCTATGCTCACCAGATGGACGCAGCAGAGTGTGGAAAAGATCAGGTGGGAGATACTCTTGGGCAACAGCTGCCCAGCGGGAACATTTCTGGGGAGTTTCCGTCACAGTGTGGGCAAGAATTTCTATGCACGGAAAAACTGAGCTGTGCATCGTGAAAGGATCGGCAAACTCCAATTATTATATCAGCAACATTCTGGAGAAATATGTGGTTCCGTTCGCACTATTTACTGGTGAAGACTTCTTATACTGATGCACGACAATGCTAGACCTCACGTTTCCAGGTGCGTTACGGACTACTGGGAAGAAGTGGAAATCGATTTGATGGCTTAGCCTGCCATGAACCCGGACATGTATCCCATCGAACACGTTTAGGACCTGCTGGGAAAAATGATAAGGCAGCGGCCTGCCCTTCCCTAGGCACTCAGATAATTTGGAGCACGCAACCCTAAAAAACTTTATTCAAGGTATGTCAAGGTATGTATACTCGAAAGACCACCGAGAAAATTCGTTTCCATTTTGGTATCTTTTATTGTCTCGCATGCTTAGGAATTAGGAAAGCAGAATAGCGAAATTTGAATGAATCATTAAATTTTTATTAATTGATTTAACTCAAATGAGTGAGGTGAGTCCCTTTTCTTTGAAAATCAGTTAAGCTAGTAAAAGTGAGTGAAAGATATGTTCTGTTCTTAATGTTTTCGTTGGTTTCGATATTTTTCTCTCCGTCACTCATGTCTTTCAAGTGTTTGATAATTATTTCACTTAATAGCTAAATGGCTAAATCTCAGACACAGAACTTCAAGGAATTATATTTTTCATAACACATTTTTAAAATCATCAAATTAAACAATATTTCACCAGGTTTAGTTTAATTATTCGCCTCCATAAAATTTAATAGCTACCCCAGATTGAATTTCATAGACTCTTATTTCATAACTGTTCTTTTCAGTTTTAAATGACTCATCACTTGTTGTATGTTTGCATTCAAATGAAAAAAAACAAGCTTCTGTTTCATTCTAATCGTCCGCCCAAACATCTGCGCCCGATCACGTTTCCCAAGAAATCGAACAAACTTCCCATTAGATCTCTACAAAGCTTCTACAATCTACATGCATGCATACAGTACGTTAGGGTATTAGGTACATTATACAGAAGGTATATTTAATTACGCCTTAAATAATGTAAAACAATGAGCATTACTAAAACTCTTGAGCTGGATCCATTGTTTTATAACATCAAACGCATTTGCCGCCCAATTCAATTCGTATATAATGTCGGTCGGTTGGTGTTTGGTGTTCATAGTATTCAGTGAGTGCAATTCAAATTCACGCTTGCAGTTCTATTTCAAAACACAAAACTGTCAGTTATATGTATTTCTGACTAACTGACTGACTGACTAACTGACTGCAATTCAGAAGCATAGAGACAAAATGTGAGCTGTGCATCTGTGGGTTTTTATTTCGATAAAAAAAAAAAACTAATTGGAACACAAAACAATCCCAAATGAATCGCTTTTCGCAAATCGCGAACTCTGTGATTATTTTAATTAATTAATTATATCCCGATCGCTGGTGCTTTTGATGATGAGAAACGATGATGGGTGGAGATGGAGAGGGGATGAGGCGAGGGTGGTCTCTACCGGGTACCATTAGAGATAATGAATCTAAAATGCATCATGGCCATCGGGCTGACCGCAAGTTAGATTTTGTGACGTTTCGATGAAATGTGAAGGCGGCGATTCCAACGAAAAATGTGCAATCAATTGGTTGCGATGTGTGTTTTAATGTTGACTGTTGACACACAAAGTCACAAAGAGCATCCATTAAGTGGCTTGTATCTGTTCCAGTGCTGTCCTTATGTTTGTGCATGTATACCTACCTTACTTGTAGTTAGTTAGAGTTTTCATTTGAAAATTGTTGTATGGATTGGGGTTCTCCCCCATGACGTCCACCAATATGATGCCATCATCAGCATCATGCATATATGCAATCAAGATGACTCTGTGATTTCGGTTGTGTGACAGCTCCTCACCATTGGGGGTGTTTTGATTCGATTTGCAATTAAATTCAGAAGCAGCTGCAATATGCTTGTTGTGACAAATCCATCACTGTTTTTCGAAATTTACAACAAAGCTTTAAATAATTGAAAAAAAATGGCAAATTAGTCAGTTTTGAACTGATGGCATCAGCTGTGAGGGGTAGTTTTTGTTTTTGTCGATTTTGTAAATTACAACGAGTCATCTAAGGCGATTTCGATATTTGAGGTTAAAGGGAGAATAAATATCATCATTTGATGAAAAGTCCTAAAGGCAATTTTTTTTTATTCTGTAATATGTATTTCATTACAATTAGGTAAATTGTATTTGTTGTGCAAGTTGTGGGTTAGGCTTCGCTGCTTTATGTTTGTGATAACAGATCGTATAAAGGGTTTTATTTAGAGGTATGGAACTTTAAGTTGGCAACATTTAAACAGCTGTTAAAGAATTTATTTTGAAAATTATGGTTCGAAATACGTATCACGCACTACGTCTGTTTTACGGACAACATAATAATCCATTGGAGCAATTTATTCGATTATCTTTGGACCGTTTTCGCACCACGTTTACTCTAAGTGATAATACGCATCCACAGAGACGTGTCGTATAATGCGAACGGAAGAAGGCATTGCTACTGTAGAGGGCAGCCTAGAGGAAGATCCGAATCAGTCTATCCGCCATCGTGCACAGGAATTGGATATGTGTCCATCCACTTTATGAAAGATTTTGCGAAAAGATCTTTGTTTGCGTTCTTAAAAAATCCATCTAGTACAAGAATTGAAGCACACAATCACCTAGGAAGGCGTAGATTGGGGGAATGGACCCAAAACGCTTTGGCCAATAAACAAAACTTTGTTTGGAGTGATGATAGTCTTTAAGTGTATGTTGAGACACCGTTACATCTAGAAAAACTGATAGTTTGGCGTGCTTTATAGGCTGATGGAATCATTGTTCCGTACTTCCTTAAAAACTATACTGCTCATAACGTTACAGTCAATGCTGAGCGCTATAGAGCCATGGTTACTGACAATCGTTCTTAAATTGAGCAACCATGACGTGCGGCAGCTGTAATTCCAAAAAGATGGCCGGCGCAACGTGTCACATAGTTTGTCCTACAGTTGATTTATTGAAGGAAACTTTTGGAAACCGCATATAGTTTCACATTTCAGACCCATGATTGGCCTCCAAGATCGGGTCATTTAACGCTGCTAGACTGTTTTTTGAAGTCTACGCCAAAAGATTAATTTCGAATAAAGTCAATTCTAAAAATTAAGTATAGTTTGATTCCAATTCCAAGTTCTATCCCCCCCCCAAAAAAAAAAACACCTTTTCGAACATGTCATTTTAAGGGTCCAGTCATTTCTAGAATTGTTAAATTTTTATCAAAATATTCGCTTCACAGACTTTCCATGTGATTTGGAAAAAATCATTTACCCTGTGATTCCTGTGGGAAAATATTTTCTAATCTCAAAAGATGAACGTTCAACAAAACAGGATTTCTTCAAACTACGATACTGACCTAAAACTATGACTCTAATAAAATTGTTGTAAAATCTGCTTCAGAATTTTGTAATACCAATTTCAAATAAAAAAATCAAAATTGTAATGTTTTACAAATTTTAAATATAATCTATATTTTATTACTATCCTCAGAGATTGTGGATTTCAAACTTTTAAAAGTTCCCACAGTTAAAGTGATAAAATTAATCTTTTTCCCTGACCCTTTTATAGCCACTCTTCAAACATTTAACTCATTTTTCCAAATTCATTGGCTATAAATTAAACTTTTAATTATTTTTATTACAATGTCGGTCGTTGCTATGGGATGCATTATGTGTAGGCGACTTTAAGTCGTCACCATTATACTATTATTTTTTATTTTATTTACTCAAACATCAAACATATAAAAAAGTAATCGTTAAGTGCTTTAAATTTGTCTTAGACTTTGACTCCCGTTAGCCGCCATCATCAGAAACAAAGAAAATGACTCAACTCACACACATGATTAAAGTTTTTGTTTTTAAGGGGGCCAGACAGTGTGCTAAAGCACTTTACCGTTAAGTAGCCGAAAAACTGGAACAAATTAATATAAATGTGATTTAGGCGACAGTGTTCTTCTATAAAATTATGTTCACCAGCACATTAAATGTGCCCCACTGTTTAATTTTTATGACCTCATCTATGTACAGAAGATGGGTTGGGTAGGTCTAAAGCATTCTGGAAATATATAAAATTGAGATAAGCGATCCCTCGCTGCTCGCTGCGACCGAAAATGTCACCCAGTCTTAAAAATCGTAAACAAATAATACGTGTGACGTTGAATGGGAAACTGACTTCTTCGTCACACCAACCAATTGACGACCAACCGGTCAAGCCAGGTAAAACGCCCTCCCCCCGGTTGCCCTTCTGTCTTGTCCCGCATTAGCTTTGAACATAGTCAAGTCAAGTCACCCATCGGAATTATCACAACCACAAAAGTGGACGCATCGCATGGAGAAAGAAGCATTACCATGAGGTGGAATGGAAACAACTGTGGTTTGGTTTGGTTGGTAGGTGTAGCTTCTATGCTATAGGTACGTGGGAAATGTGAACGAACTCGATGTAAACAATTTTTCCAGTTCCAATGGAAACTGATGCGTTGCCCTATGGTGCTGGTGCTGGTGCTAGTGCTGGTGATGATGCTGATGCTGGTGCTGGAATATATAGGTTCTTCCTGATGTGTATATATGCCCACTGTGCCCAGACATTAATACCACTGCATCCACTGACAGCTCTTCGGCGGCAGACACAGGCACACATGATGCATCGTAAAGATATAGGTTTTGTAGAAAAAGATACTTCTGAAGGTAGATAGGTTGGTTCCCTATAATATCGCGACAAAGACCATGATACACCATGATGATGGCTGGATGCAGCCTGCAGTTTCGATGTCGTGTTTGCGATACGAACATGAATACAATAAAAACAGTTTGAAGAAGAAGAGTATACCATAATACCTACTTCGACATCAGGACCGGTCCTCATCAGGTTGTTGTTCTTGTTGTTGTTGTGTGTTTTTTTTTTTGGAACTTTGAGTAAAAGGTTATTTGCCATTAAAAAGGGTTAATCGACTGAGTTCGACTGCGAGATGTCAATGTACTGTTGCTTTTTTTTTGGTGGCAGTCAAGACTATTAGTTTAAATGGTGGGAGGAAATCTTGAAGTTGAAGCTGTACAAAGAAAAATTGTATATACTATTTTACCTATTTATATAAATTGCGTCTGCGACCTGCGAATTACATCAAACTCTGATGAGTTCGCTATCTTGAAATAGCTTACTCTCTGTTTTCCATTATATTGTGGCAAATATTCCAATGAATACTTAAAGTCAATTATATGCATTGGTGATGTCTCTATTAACGATTGACTTATTGAAGCAACTACTCTTTTTTTAAATTACGAAAACGACCACCTTATTGAGGCAAATACTCCCTGTTTCTCTTATACTGGAGAAGATACTTCAATAAATCTCAATCAACTTTTACTTCAATAACTACGAGTACTTATATATGAGCAAATACTTCGTGTTTCTTTAATATTTGAGCAAATATTCAAATAAATAGTAGAAGAATGAGTAATCACTCCAAACTGATTGGCATGTAACTATGCGCAAATGCTCGAATTTTCTCTCATATAAGCATTTACTACTAATAAGATTGGAATATTGAAGCAAATATTCCCTGCTTCTTTAACATATTTCCTTTTGTTTCTATTGCATGAATATGGTGTTCTTACAGAAAAGTGGATTTAGTGCGTTCGTTACCAAAAAAATATCTCAGCAATTAATTATGTCAGCATTTAAACTTATCTACCTATATTAAGAAGGATAATATAAGCACAATACTTTTGAATTTGGAATTCGGTGATATTACAAGTGGAAAAAAAAACACTACAATGATGATCACTTTGGTGAAGATTCGATTATTCAGTCACAGTCATATTTTGTCCGTCGGACTAGGTAAATTCTTCTCCAGATTGTATCTTAGATCTTCCATTTGACAACATGTTTCTGTTGTGGAGCTATTATCCTTCTAGAAAAGGAGTTTCTCTAAATTGTTGATCGCACCTGCATCATCTGGAAGGTGGCGAAAAAGAAACCTACATTTGTCAGGCTTTCCATTCGCGTCATCATCGCGCGTCGTCGTGGGAACAAAGAACGAACAATTTGTTTGTTTACACAGTATAACGTGAACTTTAACAATTATAACAACAAAGTAGGTAAAAAATATCCAAGTTAGCTCGAACCAAACTATTGCCTGACAAACGACGCGACGACGCTACATGCGTGGCTAATGTGTAGGTAGGCAGGCAGGTAGGTAGATATTTATATATTTATATTTTCGCAACATTGTTGCAAGATTTTTTCTAATCGCGTGAGGTGGATTTGTCCACAATAAACTGTCAAACTTGACAGATAGATTTATGATTTCCCTATATAGGGTATGCTGATCGAGGTTGGGCTGATTGTTTGATTAAAAAAAGGTATAACAAACAGAAAATAAAAGATTTACTGCCGACTTCTTCGTGGTAAGTCAATATAATAGAAAAAAAAAATTAAAGAAAGAGAGTAAAAGGCATTCAAAGTCGGGACTTGTCTTTGGCGAGAATTGAATAGATGAAATCATACACGACATAATTTGACAAATGAGTGCAGATTAATTGATAAGCAAAATGCTTAGAAAGGTTTTGAACATGAAAAATAAACTGAATACAGGCTTTTTTTTATTCAAAGCCAGTATTAATCTACTTTGTAGTAGTTTTAAAAACACTTAAATATTAAATATCTCAGACTCAGCATGCATAAAGACTTTGAAGGACAGATAGTAAATTATTTAGACAAAGTATGGGAATATTGGGGGTGTGGCAGTTTCGCAAAATTCTTCGAAAAATTGTTCAGGAAAAAATGTCGAAAAAATGTTCCTCAATTATTTAAAGTTTGTTAATTTGATCTTCACAAAACTGCTGCACACTATGTTGCTCTGTTAATTTTAGTCGGATTTGATGCATATAAGAGTTTTTGGGGTTCTATGTATTATGTGTTGTCCAACACATTAAAAGCTTGTTAGCCACAATTTACTGAACAAGCTCTAACAACTTATTTATATTCCAAATCGAGCGAAATCGAGCGAAAATCGCAACAAACATAAATCTGCCTGATGCTTGCAACAATTGAAACAACAACAACAATAACAAAAACCCTTTAACATATTCCCATGGGAAAATATATTTGGAAATTCCCCCCAAAAACGAATTGCTTCCTTGTAAATTCACATCCACGGATGATTGTTATTCAACTTTCAGTAATGTTCCCATAGTCGTCGTCGGTCGGTCGTCCGCTACCGCACTGCTGATAGTTTGTTGTCGTTGTCGTTGTCGTTCGGTCAATGATCACCACTGATCAGTGGCATCATCTCATATCCGATATAGTGCCATGCTGTCGTATCTAATTTCGAATTCAGTTTGGTAGCAATATGCTGCTGCTGCTATTCCGAAACTGAACAAATCAGCAAAACAAACAAAATCAAGATCCGCATCAAATGCATGAATGTATGAGATGTCGATCGGTCGTCGATCGGTCTCTTTCTCCAATTGCAATGCACAAATCCCTGGGTTGTCGTGTGTACTGCTGCCAGGAAGCAGACAACATTCGATACATTATGCATGGCGAACAAAAAAAAAAAAGGTTGAATGGCATTAGATGTGCATCCGATGTTGGGTCTCTTTTGGTTTGCGATGCGATTGATGATGTCTCTGCTGCCTCGTCTCCTGCGGGACGAACTGCTCAATGTCTGCCACAGCCAACACCGGAGATGGACATCGATCGATCTGTTTTCTTTCAACCATCGCACGATCCCTATCCAAGAAGTGCACAGGTATATACTGTATACTATGATAGCCGTATCACAAAACAATATCTAACCCAAGCTTTGACAGAAGTCACTTGGCTCCTCGGGTGCATAGTGAATCCGATAGCAACAACTAAAGCTGATGCATGGCTTGCTGCAGATTGCCGCCACTGACTGTTGTAGACAGGAAACGATCAACCGATCGGCAGAAGCCGCATTGCGCTCTGGACCTCAATCAGGCGATTGGTAGATCATTGAATGCTAATCACAGAGGAGCCTCTCGCTGCTGGTCTGGATGGATGAAGTCCATGAATTTCAAATTGAGCACACGCATGTCCTGAAGAAAAGACTACACGCCCATAGTCTGAGTTGCTAAGTTGACGACCCAAGGTACACACAGCATTTGCTGTTGCTCCTTCGTTGTTTGTTCTCCTACTATGAAAATCGCACACTTAAGCGAAAGATTCCGGTTCCCGATTTCGCCGCTGGCTTGACACATTACCATGCGCTAATTTCATCCTGTTCCCGCATGTCCACTGTATTGCGAATGGCAGCATTAGATTTACGACACATTCCTCTGTGTAAGCTAATTTCATGCTGGGCAAATCTGAGGAAGAAGAAAAATTAGGAATGCAAATCCAAATAAATCAAAATTTGATAGGCTGGCAAATTGATGTTCTGATGCAAGGATGGAGGGCGACACGACGTACGATCGACAACTACACTGCCGCAAGGTGTTTTTTGATATTGGAGCATTGATGGAGTATATTTTTGAAAATGCAATTAGTTGACACAAGATAGGAAGTAAAACTAATTGGTTTTTAGTCGTTTTTTTTTTCTTAAATCTTGTTCTTTTTGGACCTAAGGTCTGAAAATCGGTTTCAGTTCAAAAACTGACTTGGTTCATAGTGTGAATGAGATGTGTGTTATTTGGCATAAGTTGAAAATCTCTATGAACTTTGGGACCGTCCTCAAGACTGTTTGAATGTGTATGGCTTGACATTAGCAAACTTCGTAGTCATTTTCTATAGAAAATGACAGGTTCTATTGTGAATGCTTCATGTTCCACTAGAAATTCATATTGATATGAAACGGTCATATGATTTTTAACCGAATGTGGCTTATTCACAATAGGAGGTTGTCATTTTGTCTATGTCTACAAACCTTGCCAATGTGAATGTTCTCTTTTAATCTGTAGGCTTAGCACAAGAAGAACATGAAGAACTACAGGTTGAATTGTGGCTGTGACTCGCCTGATTAGAGATCCATTGAAACCACTTCAAAACTTTGCAACCGCTTTACTACAGTTTCAAGGCATAAATAGGTTTCTAAACAAATCCAAAAAACAATCACAATACAGCTAGTTGTCGTGACCACACAATAAAGCGTGTCCCAATCAGATAAAATAGTTGACACATTTTTGCCATATATTTTGACATTTGACACAACTTCCATTCAAACTCTTACAATCCTAAAACTCTAATTTTCTAACCGCACGATTATACATTATTTTCTTTGTCAGGTGATGGTTGAAAAACCCTTAATTTTTTACTCCCTTACCCCAATCAAATGTCTAATTTGAACCAAGAAAAGAAGAAGAAGAAGAAGTGGGGAAAACTTAATAAATTTCTATTTCCTTTCTATATAATCAACCCGGGAGTAATTTCCACGTAATTTTTCCATTTCCATTGTGCGTGCTTAGTTTTAATATACGCAATGTATTTTAAATATGTTAGTTATATTTTTCTTGTAGACATACAGTTTGAAAAACGGTTGGTAGTGTTTTTGTGGGCGTAGTCACAACTGACCCCAACACCATCAAGAGAATCAGCAACAAGCAGTAGATTTTATATTGGGTGAATTTCACCATTTGAAGTTTCTGCTAGGCGGGACCACTTTGAACATGGATGGTTGAGATAGTCTCTACGGTCTTGGTCAGATGAAGATAAAGAAGAATATAAAAAAGGAGAAGAAGAAGAAGAAGAAGAAGAAGAAGAAGAAGAAGAAGAAGAAGAAGAAGAAGAAGAAGAAGAAGAAGAAGAAGAAGAAGAAGAAGAAGAAGAAGAAGAAGAAGAAGAAGAAGAAGAAGAAAAAAAGAAAGACACTTGCTTTTATATTCTGTAAACGGTGCGGTGTAGAAGTAAATCACTTGTGAAATTTACTTGACTTCTTCAACAGCTCAAAAGGAATAATAGATAAGTGGCACCTGAAGGAGTCGTCACATTTTACTGCTACTGTTGTTGCCACTAAATTACCATAACGCAACAGAACGTGAACATTGCTGGAGGTCTCTCTCTCATCTGGGAGGATCTGATATCACGTCAACGGCTCTATATGATCATCAAACACATAGTACACCAACAGTAAGTGTTAGAGAATCATTTACGCATAGCAGTCCATGAGTAGGAAACATCATGTAACACCAAGTAAGCTCAAAGTATAACAGAGAGTGCTTCCACAGATGGCAAGGGGTGATGAAGAAGCCAAGGTATAAAGGTATATCCGTACCCAGGTTAGATTCTAATCTCTTGGACATATACCAAGCGGCCAAGTGACGGGAGCATTTATACTTCTACTATACACTCCAGCGCACGATAAAGTCATAAAATATAAATCCTGCTAATTATACGAATTTCAGTATAGCAGCATTAGGTAGGCCCAACAACTAAGTACGTTGTTCCTCGTCGGTCGCTAGTCGTCGTCGGCGGCGCGGCGTATCGTTGTCGTAGATGCGAAACGTGTGTACCTAGTGTAATAGGTCTGTGTACCTATATAACCATATAGAATTGTGCAACTAATTAGAGGCTCTATACAGAGAAGAGAGAGGGCAGTTTTTATTTTCTTCTTCTAATACTTGATGGTGGGGTGATGGTGGAAGGTAACAACTGGCAACAATCTCCTCTCACTATATATTTGCTGATGTGATGGGATGATAGTAATTACACCATAACGGCAAACCACCCAACTAACTTAACCAACCAACCAACTAACCAAACCTACCAATAACCAGGATTACAAAAGTGAGTTATACTTTTGCATATAAGTATCGACCTGTGGCTTCCGGATTGCAATGTGGTGGGTTGTATGTTTTTTTTTTTTTATGGAACTTTGTTAAATCAACAAAAAGTTCTCATTTTACCATAAAGTTGTTGTTGTTTTTTTTTTCTAACGCTCGTAGGCATACGTAATGAGAATTTACGTTGTGTGAATGTATATGACAGGAAAGTGTGATTATTGGAAATAATGTATAGGCCCGTACATAATAAGCCGTTATCATGCGTTGGAGGTTCGTGTAAAACGCACCCTTTCATACTCATTTGGCGTGTTAGCCATAGGAAGCTTGACTGATGAAAAAGTGGACCCTCATAAGCTTTGTTTGTTTTTAAATATACATAATGCACCTACTCTAGTATAGTGATATCCGGAGGACTTAATGTGGCACAAATTATCAGCGGGGCTCCTTAGGTTTGTTTTTTACTTCAAATGTAAATCCAAAATTCTGTATTTCAAAATTCTGTAAATCTAAAGTTCTGAAAAAAATAAAATTCTGCAGTCCAAAAATTGACATAGCAATAAAAGTGATGCCAAACACTTTTTTTGATTAAAACAAAAATTCGGAAAAATTGTTTAAAAATAAAATTTTGTCAGAAATAATTTGGTAAATTAAATAAATTTTGAAAAAAAAAAAAATATTTTTGACAAAATGAAATCTCTCTTTTTTGATCAAAAAAAAGTGAAAAAAAAATGTGTTCGAAAAAAGTATTCGTCTTCAAAAAATGGTTAAAAACATAAATGCGAAAAAAAAACCAAAAAAAAAATTTAGTCAAAAATTAAGATGTCAGAAGAAAAGATCTGGCAGAAAAAAGTGGCAAAACATTTTTTTTGAAGATAAATATTTTTTTGACAATTTCTTATTTTACTATTTTTTTAAAGGTTTTTCGGCATTTTTTGAGATAGCGTTAATTTTTTTAGAGTAAACTTATTTTCCAGTTTTAATTCTCGTCGAAGAAAAAATTTAGTATGCAAGGAGTTTTGATTTTCTTTTTGACAAAATTTTATTGCTTAATCGATTCATATTCGATTTTTTTAAGGAAAGTTTTTTTGCTGGCAGATTTTTTTGTTCCCATTATGTATTTTATACCAATTTTTGTAACAAAATTTTATTTTTAACCAATTTTTCAGATTTTTTTTTTGGAATTATTAATAACTCAAAGTTATTGTAGAAAAATTATGTTTTCTTGTTTTTTTTTTTAATTAGATCAAGTCAATGACATCCAAAACGGATGCATTCAACTGAAAAATCTTAAGTTCTTAAGATACCCCTACTTGTCGGCCATGATCAGAAGGATAATTCACTCGGTATCAACTTTAAAGAGACAAAAACCGACTTCATCCAAAAAATCTTCAAGATGTTGCATTAAAATCAAATTTATATTAAATTTCCACGAAACATTTTGACAACAAAACATCGATTATATGCATTGTAAGCCCTGTCATATGTTAAGAGAAACCCAAAACCAAAATGCACTTTCAAAATGCACACAAATGCAATATGCTACAAACTTAACCACGCTCGCTCGCTGCGCTGCGCTGGCTGGTGCGTCATCATCCTGAATTCAGGAACTATCTCACAGTGCCCGAACTCTTTTCACAACACATCCACACACATACAACACACAATAAAATACAGTAAGAAGAAAGATAAAAAAAAGGGGTTGGGTCATTGGTTCCTGGATGTGAATGGCCTGTCCACCACAGCCACTTCAGCTACTGCAAAGGAAATTCACTCTTATATACGTTCGTTGGGAGCAATTAATTCAGAATGTTATTTCCTTTCATTAAAATTCCATAACTCGCTCTTGGGCGATAAACTAAACGGCCGTCGACAGCGTTTGACAGTATGCACTACCGCTGCCAGCCTGCCAGGCGGTAGCTGGACAGACAACGACGACGACGGCTATGGCGGCGACGTTTTAGCCCATTGGAATGCTGCCGGTGTTGTATTTTGTCCCGATACAGTACCGCACTTACGCCCAAAGATATTGGGTTACACGCAACCTCTGGACAATAACAAGTCCAAAAACAGTTCCGTGGGTTGCATTAGGTAGGTAGGTAGGTAGGTATATTTGGGGACCAACAAAATAAAAAAAAAATAATATGAACAAAAGGTTAACTTGACATTTGTATAAGGCTCCATGCGATAGGATATATGGTGCAGCTGTGACTACTAGGAATGTAAGTACCCTATATATGGCAGCTCTCTCACTCCTAGCTCTACACTGCGGTCTGTTTGATTTTAGGTTCATTAGAATTGGCCTGCGTGAACTTATTTTTCGTTCGTCCTTCTCCCGTGCTCGAACCTATTAATAAATTTAAACACCTTTTGGTGTAAGCGCCAATTATCCACACCCGTTCGGTTGCAACACTATACATACATCCCCAGGATGAGTAATGACAAAAATAAGGACGATATATAAATTCAAAAAAGAAAATGACTTAAAAAAAAAGGGTTAGGCAACTACCTACATACATATGTACTCGAAGCAACCATCATAATCGTCGTCGTCCTTTAAAGTGCATTATTATTATGTATTTCACTTCTTCACAATACTTTTTCTCAAAGAAAAAAAAATGTACAAAAAAAAATAAATAATGTCATTGGAGTCCTTTTGTTCGCGGTTGCGCCTCGGCTGGTGTTCACATTTCAATTAATTTGAATTACAGGACGTAATTTTAAATATAAAAGTATATTAAAAAAAAACTCGTAATATACGAAATGCATTTCTGTACGTGTGCACTTCAATTTAATGATATGACGCGACATATGCGTTAGATTGTGCAATTGTAAAGGACGACAATCGAGAACCAACACCAATTTGAAGGACAAAATTAAAAAAAAAATTTATTAAACAAAAAAACCAAGAAAAAACGGATTCCATGTAAAACAACGAAAAAAAAAATCATATTTGGGATGTATATTTTTTTTTAGTATAGTTTTTATGAACCACCATAGAGCGATGAAAAACAGAATCCTTTGTTAGAAGTTATTGCGTTTTTTTTTTTTTTGCTAAAAGGATCTCTTCTGTAGCCTAAACTTGAACAAGATTTCATGATTTCATGATTTTTTTTTTGTTCTTTATTTTTCTGAAATTCAAATTTAACCCTTGCGCATATCATTGTGTTTGATGGTTAACTGATGTGAATGCGATGTGATATCCTGATTCCAGATATAGGCATCAGGAGGGTAGTTTTATAATATACTTGATAAAAAGAGGGATAAGTGCACGAACGGTTTATATTTTTTTTTTCTTAAGGCTTATTTTCTCCACATATCACTATTGTTCTGGATTTGCTTTTAAACCAAAAAAAAAAATAAAACAATTCTTTGCTTGAGAGGGATTTTTTTATTTAAAGAAAAAAATTTGGCCCGTATTTTTAATATTACGATGAACCATTTGGCAGGACTCAATTGCGCGTGTGCGCATTTACATATTGTTTTAAAAGATTTTTTTTTATCAGATTTATCCCGTTTAAAGAGAGATGTATGTAAAGTTTTTTTTTTTAAAAAGATACCTACATGGATATAACTATAAGCAATGAAAAATTACTCCCGACAGCCGGAACCAATTTTTTTTAACTTGACAAAAAAATTTTAAGAATTTTTTGCTTGCTTCAAAATTGAATATATTATTTTAAGGCCAAAAAATATTGAAAACCCTGATTTTTAAATTAAATGACATTTTTGTTTGACACGATGATGTTAACCTTTTTTTTTTGGAAACTTTAAAACTTACACCTGGGTAATGATGCAGAAATAATCCAATCTGCTGTCATTATTAATGTGCACTTTTTTCTGTTTATCGTTAATGGAAAACGGAGTTCCAAAAAGTGAAAAATGACAATCAGGGGTATATGAAGGATAATGATCAAAATCTAGTACAGTAGTATGTATAGAACATTTTAACATATTTTGTAAATATCTATGAATTTAGGTACTCGCTAGAAATAGTATTCTTAACGGTATTCAATCTACTTTACTCGTTGCTCGCAACTCTCTGTTCTCAACCCGTTACTCGCTGTAATAGCTCTTGCTACTCTCCACTAACTTTTCATTACTCACGCCATTCGATAGTACATATCGAACCGTGACTTGCTACTCGTTAATCGCTAATCACTACTCGCCACACACTTTTCATTTCTCACAACTTTTATCTCACCAGTCTCTGCTTGTCATTAACTCGTTGCTCGCTGCTCGCCACTCATAACTCGTTGCTCGCTGCTCGCTGCTCATAACTTGTTACTTGTGTCGGACTGCTGAATTTCTGCTTGCCCCTATTTTTCTATTTGTAATTTGACTGGACTATGAAAAATTATCTTTTGACCACTATGAAGCACCCTAGTGTACCTATATTAAAAGCGAATAAAGCTGCTGCAACATTATTTCCATCTAGGAGCTTAGCCTATAAGATACATGTAGCATGTATGTAGCAACGTACGTACAGAAGAGGGAAAATTTTTGTTTTAATAAATAGCATCTTTCCCGTTCCTATCTCAATTAAATATGTATATTCACCTATTACCAACGTATACAAACCTTTAATCCCTTCGGATGAATTAAGGTTAAAATTACACCTTTAGCTGATGTGCGCAAGCAACAAATGAAGTGTCCAATACAAATTGCCAAACATTAAACCACGTACACTAATGACCCATCTGTAACTTAGTTTAAAGATATACAATATAACTGCGGTACAATTGACTCATCTTTAATTTGAAAAAAAAAGAAAGAGAAGAAAAACCAAAGTACATTATCATGATGATTACCCGACGTGGTATCGTATATAGCCACCACAGAGATCTTATTGCATTTCTTTTGAATTGTTTTAACACGCCACATAGTCTAGCCTCGAATTAAGGCTCAATCAGCTAAATGACACCATCATGAATGTTGCGTGGTATGAAATTCACTGTCATGATACTAATTTCGCTGTGATGGAAACACAAGAACAACGAACAGAGAACACGAATCGCGATCATTTAACGACCTAAACACTCTTTATAGCATCAGTTTCAGTATAAAATTCCTGATCCCATCCATCCCTTAAGCTATATAGAGGTGAAGGCATCAGCAGCAGTGGCAGTGGCAGCGGCAGCGGCTGAAGAAGATTGTATGGCTGGACGGACGGCCGTATAGTCGTCATCATCATCATCATTATATCAAGCGAAGTGACTAAAATCGAATGTAATAACTTTGTTGGCTGGTAACATAAATTCATCTGCCACTCTATCAGAACTGACCTCAAAAACCCATAACCTTGTTCAGCTTCAGATCGAAAGCCATCGCCATCATGGGGCATTGGCCACCCTCTGTTCACTGTCCCCTATAGAATGACTCCCTGATGTGACTTCTTGATTTACGTCCATAAGAAAAGTTCAGCTTACTGCAATTGTATCATCTCGGAGATATCATGCGGTGGATATATATGGCTGGTACTACATCCATTTTCTGGGCATCTGGTCACTCACTGATGGTCGAATTGGAAAAAATATAAAAAAAGGGGACCTTCTATCATTAATTTCATTAAATTTTTTTCAAACTCAGCTAACTTTTGTTTTTGGAATTTTTTTTTTGAAATTTTTTTGCTGTCAGTTCATCAATTTCTCTGGATCTTGAGTTCCGCATTTGGTTCATTTGAGTTTCACTTAACGCTTAGCTTTCGTAATCTTTCACATGACGCGAAGCTACCATCACGCACTTTCGTCTTCCACGAGTTCGTGACTCTTTCGTCAGTCGGTTCGTCGTGATGTTGCGTCGCGTCGGTCTCAGTTTCAGTTGCCGGTTCTCGCGCTGCTATGGCTATCATAAATTTTCGTAATGACCCTTGATAATGAAGCGCAGACGATTAATTGGGGACACTGTGCCCGTGCATAGTGCATCAGACTGGATGCGGTAGCTTCCTCGCTGACTCCTTCACCATCATCATCATGCAGAACTTGAAGTGATGTATGTACATTACATGTTGTGAGAAGAGTGCTCTGATGGGATCCAAACATCAAAACAACAAAAAAAAAACTGGCATTTTTTTTCGGGCGAAATGAGGAGCAGATTCCTTGCCACATTGCACAGTAAGCGTTCCGTGTTGTTAAGTTAAGTTATGTTTTATTTTTTCCTTTTTACTTTCTTGAATTGGACATCTTTGGATGATGTTAAGTATGCAGAGAGAGAGACAGAGATCTTTTTTTGAGTAATGTGGTTGTTAATTAGGTTCTGGGTTTTAAATAGGGTGCAAAATAAAATTCTGCAGCTTTTGACGAAGTTGATTGATAATTTTCTACGACAAACATTGCTTGACATGTCTGTGGTTATGCGGTTTTTTTTTTGTTTTTTTGAGGAAACAAGCTGCTCTCAATACACGAATAAGATAAATTCGCCGCTTTTTATTTTTTCTATAAAGAGACCGATACTTTAATTAGTCAAAATTACATTTACACTTTGATCAGAAGCTAGGATTTTAAAAGGCGGGCAGCTGCCGTTAAGCAATGACAGAAGCTAAAGGTATTTAGTAGGTGCTCTGTTCATATGGAGAATTCTTTCCAACTTCAGTTCACTTGAAAGAATTTATCTTATCGCTCTGATAGTGATCGAAATGTTAAGAATTTCCTATGTTTAACTCTGGAATAGTTGAAGAAAAATTTATTATTAATGATGGTTTGAGGTGGAAGAAAAAATAAACAGAAGTGTGATCAGGAACTTAATTATCTTAAGATATGAAAATATTTTCAAGAAAAATTTAGTATCTTACTTATTTCTGGGTCTTTATAATAAATGATTTGTGGAACTTTTTACTTTTTTTATAAATAAATAGTTTTCGTGTTAAAACAGAGTTTTCGAAGTTTCGATGATATGTACATTTAATAACTGTTGAAGAGGAATAAATGTTTCCTCCAACTATTAATTGTATCATGCGATGGAAGAAAATATAAAACTGACAACGTCAGGCCACTTAAGCTGATTTCGAGACGAGACCGAGGCTAGTGCTTTGAAATCTTGTATCGGCCTCGTCAAAATCGCACAGTTTGAGTCTCCTTCTACTAATGTTCGTCTTCAGTGAACTTCAAAAAACAATATTAGACATCATGTATTATGTCGAGGCACATTTTTTTTAGGTAGATTGAAACACTTCATGATGTTCTTCAGGACGCGCAGGAGTTCTGCAGGATGCACTGCAACTTCAACTTGAAGACGCACTTAAGCTTCAAGACTCGCTTCGTGAAGTCACAAATCGTGCTTCGTAAAGCTTTAGGATGCTAAAAGACACACTTTATGAAGCATAGAGAGAGAATGAGAGAAAGGGCAGCCATGAGCCCAACACTGAGACGAAAGTAACTCCCAATCAATCGAATCGAGACCGAAAAGAGAACGATATGCATGTGTTTGATAATCAAGTAAAGAACTCAAAAGCTCCAGGTAGTAAGAACGCAATTTCAAAAATAATAAAATATGGCTGAGTCCATATTTTATTATTTTTGAACCTTCAGAAAATCAATCAATCAATTTTGACTTACATATGTATGTATGTAACACAAACCACTTCGAACAGTGTTCGATTACACTGAACTTTTCGTCTCTAAATTCAAAGGGACAATTCGACAAGTGTGAAACCTTCTGTTTTTTATTTTAATTTTGGATATCAGATAAAAATCCAGGAGCCTTTAGTTTTTATTTTCTGACCAAAAACTGTCATATTCTGACACCTTAGTATTCCAAAAAGGGCATTAAACCCAGATTTCTTATTTAAAGAAATAAAAACAGAAAATGGAACTAAAAGAGTGCCAAGTATTGGAATACTAACCACTATTTGTCGGTACGAACTGATGAAGATTATATATCCAAAAATGTGTCTCCAATTACACGTCACCGACATAAAACTGTCAAAAATATAACATCGCAATCTTTTTCCCAAAAAAAACAAACTCATGTACATTACATTCGCCGCAATGAAAAGTACAATAACACAGTAAGCGGGCCAATAAAAACATCATCAAGTGTCCTCCAGAACTCAGCTCCAGACCATCAAGGATATCAATATACCAATGCTTCATGTATGTACCAACCGATCGATGGGATGCTTGTCATCAGATTTTATTTCATCAAAATATTTTTCCTTAAAGAGCAATATTGGTAGGTATGTTGCTTGAGGTATTACAATTTCTTGGAACTGCCATCATACATTATGCTGGTCTATGTTGGAAGGGTATTTCACCACCACCATCTGTACAGCAGATACCCCAGAAGGTGGGGCAAAAGCAGGAGCTTCTTCTTCTTCTTCTTCTTCTACTTCTGTTCGTGCTAAAATTTTTTGTGACTATATAAACACGTATCATATTTTTTTTTTTACGGACCACAAAAACTACAGCCATCTAAAGCAGCAAAACAGAAAATTCGAAAACAAAATAAAAAAAGAATCTGACAAACAATGAAAAACATGAGCAGAACTAAAATAAAGTTGAATAATGACGAACCCTACTGCCACGCTGCTGCTGAATGTTGTGCTCTGCCTCCATCATGCCACCCGTGTTCGCTCTTCTGTAAACCACATGAAATTCAATTCAAGCATTCAAGGTCTCCTGGTACTTTATTGTCAGCTTTTATGGCGATGGATGTAATGTCTCTTTCGTTCCCATAAGGATAGTTGGGCTTCTTGCCAAGAGTGTAAGGTATAGAACCTACTATAATAATATGAAGACATTTGCGTGATGTGATGGCTTCTCCTACAACAACGTTCCGATGGATGCGTTTACTTCTTGTTTTGTTTGTTTTATAGGTAGGTTCCATATACTCCAAATCGATATGATGATGATGGCTGATGGCTGATGAGATGGGAATATAGTCACGGGCCCCCGCCCCCTTTCGTATGGATGAGAGATGATGAGGGAATTTTGACGAGATGAAAGTGAGATTAGGAAAATTCTTAAGAATTCGGTAAGCAGCGAAGTGATGTGTTGGTGAATCTACTTTTGACAAAGATTCCAACCACAACGGAGTGTGAAACGAACTAGAAATATGATATAGGTATGAGGTAGGGAGGTATATATAATATTTTGATAAACACCAGTAGCTTTGGTTGTTTCTTCAAGAAGGTGACAGCTGAAAAATTCTTCATGTGATTTGACACCTTGACGGAGAGTTCTTATTCTAATGAGAACCTCCGTGTTCGAAAAAATCAACTTTAAAAGAGAAATTGAATTGGTTTTGAGAATTCTATGAACAAAAGCTATAGTGATTTAATAAGGAATGCTTACCAAAAGAATTTAAGTACGAATTTACCGAGGATTATCATAATCTCGACTCTGCCACTGTTTTTTTCGAAGGCCCCACTTGTGGTGTTTGCTGGGTTGACCTCGGGAAACGTAGATAGGCCTCCCGCTTTTAGATTTCCCATGTCTGAAGCCAACTAAATGTAGGCGTCACGTTGTTGCCACTTCAGACTTAATCGTCTTATTCTCAGGGACCCTAATAAAGAGCAGAGGAGTCAATACACGGGCCTTGTGAACATTGGTTCTAATTGTGAACTCTGAGCCTTTTTAAATAATATCTAATCCAAAAAAACTTCATCTATCTATCTCTAATTTCACTCCAATATTTTTTGAATACCCATGATGATTTTTTTTTTAATTTCCAATATGCATACTCTACTCATAGTCTACTTGTATGGGGGTTAATTGTAAAAGGATTAAAGCTGTTTTAACGTGTTAGACTTATAGCACATTGAAGGTATGTATCGGTTGTTCTCTCATAACGTGTGCAAAATTCTGCAGGTGTAGCTGATGGTGTAACATAAGAAAACAAAACAATTTCTTTATGATGGTGTTGTAATATGATGACTTCTAGGAAAACTTAGAAATTTAGAACTTAGAATTATACACAACTGTACTTTAGGCATATTTATTATGCAGATAGCTTGGGGTTGTTTTTAGGAAACTGATTGTGCTCTGGGAGTAGACATTTGAGAGCCAAAAATTGAATACTTTAACATTATGTAACAGTGTATATATGTATGTGAAAATTTGAGCTGAAATCACCGAAATCTGGTATTTATCCCTCCGACAAGAAATGAGTTGGAAATTTCGAGAGAGACATTGTTTATTTTGCAGATATTTTGAGCACGAATTTTTACTCCATTTCAAGTCGAATGTTTTAGATACTTGTTTTGGGGAAACTGAAACCTGTTATAAGTATCAGAAATTGAACAGGAGTGATTACCCAATTGCCTATTTTCCTCAAAAAAATTCTTGAAGTTGAAATCTCAAAAGCACAAAATCCAAAAACTACACAAAATTTAGAAACCCCAAAATACCAAAAAAAAATTCGGGTATTCGAGCATATCCAAAATCGATGTTTCGAAAAATTTTAATATATGCAGAACTAGCGAAGCACAAAATCCTTAAATGTTTAAATTTCACGCTGATGCGATATTCCCTGGGAAATCCCTCCCATCCATTTATCAAGTAATCGCTGCCACAGTGTAGGCTCCATCGTCAAAAAAGAATAACTGATTCAATTTGGACTCCATCTATTTATCCTCAAGCAGAAATCCAAGGACAGTAATAAAGAGCAAAGGACCTAAAACGTTTCCCTGGTGCCCATCTACTCTAATTGGGAACTCTTCTGTGATTCCTGATGGGCATCTAAATACTTGCACTTGGCGAAGAACGATTGAAGAGAATCAGCACAACTGGGCAAGATTTGAAATGCAAATGAACATAGTGAGTCTGAGGAACTAAGTTAGTAAGTAAGCAAAGAACTCCCTTGATAATAGAAAGAGCCAATTTCTAGACGATGATCAATTTTTTTGGTATATTTTTTAGAAGAATTTACGAATGATTTTCCTTCTTCTAATTTTATTCGAGTGTTTGATACTCTCATCTTTTTTAATTTGTGAACTTAAAGTTTACAGCCATTACGGTTTAATTAATTCATATACCTTTTAATTTGTTAAATGTGAATTTTATTCTATTAGTATTTATTATAACATTTTTATAATGAAAGTACATTTTTTATTTCTGTAAATTAACTACTATTTCAACCATAACTTGAACATATTCATCTTTTAGTTTTAGAAAAAGAAACTACTTATCTCACATAATAAATAATATGCGATTTAATACGAATCTATTCTCTTGATATTATAACTAAAGTATTTGTTTTTTTTTTTTGAATAAAAAAAATATTACCATAAATTATCACTTCCGTTTCAGGTAATTACCCACACCTGTTTATTTTAAAGCAAGAGATTATAAAATTGAAATTTTCTCTCCTCGTTTCTAATTTATTGGCATAATAGCAGCTTTATTATAAATATTTATAAAGTGTTAAAGGGCTTGCTGAGAGAGAGAAATAGATTTAAATTTTTTTTTTATTGCGCTTGTTACAAGACTAAATTAGAAAAGAAAACAAAAGCTAGACAGTTAAAATTTATTAGATATAATTTGTTCAACAATATACCTTCTAATTACTATGACTAATTAGAATGAATGAAATAGGTATATGTATGTGGGGGACCACTAATTTTGTTGGTTTTGCATATTTCATGAATTCTATTTATGTTAACAATCTTAACGATCTGTAATTGTAGGGGTTTTGTTTTCGTTTCCAAAATATCAGTTCACACAAATTATTTATTTTGTTTTATGTGGTGAATATGAAATTCACCGAAAATTTAAAAAAATCTTAAGTCAAGTCATAAAAAAATAAAGCTTTGACAACGACCTCAATTTTCCATCAGAGGCTTAAAAGTCAATGACATGTTTTTTTTTTTGTAATCCGAAAGAAAAACAAATAAAAACAAAATATCGGATTGACAAATAACTCGTTGTCAGAATTGAACCCAAAGGTTCTTTCCTACAATTTAAGGGAAGCTATATACGAGTCCATATAAAATACATATACTATATTATTGCAAACGAATTACTTCCGCAAACGGAGCACTCTCTGCGAGTAAAGTTACAACAGCTCAACCGCACCATATAAAACAAACCCAAAAGGAATCGTTAAATCATTAAAACATTATACGAGCTATACGAACATTCAATTACGGTTCCAATTCGAATGCATCGTCTCCGGTTTGACTTTTCCATATAAGTATACCAACCGAGTAGATATATTTGTACACACAACTTTACAGCTTGCAGCAGACAAAACGACACGCATATTGCACAGCTCAGGTTCATCACGAGCTATCATATTGAGGGGTGTTGTGAAGAGGTGGAGAGGTGGAGATATAGCAGATAGGTGGTTTCTGTTTCTGATGGTCACCATAAACCCCCATCATCATGATGGCGTATAGCCCCCATGACTACCTTTTGGGATTACAAATAGTTGCAAGTGGTACACACACATATCCATGGCGCATTTAACAATGTAAACTTAATTCTCAACCCCCAAAGCCATTCCAAGCCAAACTAAACCAAACTGAATACTGAACGGAACCAAGCCATAGCTAAGGCAAGGCAATAAGGCAAGGCTCGGTTCGTATCGGCTCGGGTGTCTGCATATTTACAATACCTTGCAGCGGTAATCCAAATATGTACTTAACAAGATAATGAAAAGTCTGACATTGCAAAGTCAATAAATAATATAGCACTGTACCGTTCGTTGTATGAACAACATGGCACTGGCCATCATCATCAGAGAGTGGAGTGCGCCTCACATACAAAATCATCCCTTGCTGCAATTGCACCGGGTCGGATTTGGATTTGGTTGGAAAGCATGGGTTGGGGTGGTTCGAATATATGGCTAAAGAAAGTTGGGTAAAAAAAAAAAATTGATTTCACCTGTCAGTCATTTCGAGTCGGTGAGTTGGACACTTTGCTCCTCTTCGGTCTTCGCTCTAAGCCGGGGGCCGCTACCAGGTATGCACGTAGGTTATGTACCTATCAGCACAGACATTGGCCCCATGTGTGCAATTGACTTTTGGGCTTCCGCTTTTAATTCGATCAGAAGTTAATTAATTTCGACGCTTCTCCGCAACAAACAAAAACAAAAAAAACCCAGAGCCAGAACCCAGGTGAGTTGTCAGTCGTTCGAGTCGTCGTCGTCAGTTGGTCTTCGTGAGTGTATGTGAAGCCACATAAGGAGCTATACGACATCAACTCGAACTCGAACCCAAAGCAATTTATCTCCTTGCTAGCCGCTTTGGATTACCATTTCCAGAGGCTATCGCCGCCGAGTGCTTCCCTCTTTTCTCTAAAGGGATACACCACTATGGCAAATAAAGAAAAGTTGAACCGTGGAACGAAAATATAAAAAATAAACCCAACTCACAAAAACAGAAGAAAAAAAAAAAACAAGTCCCAATCGAAAAGCGAGAAATTAAAAATTCAAATTGTTTACCCGATGTCTGTCTGTCATGTGAGCGATGAACGTTATACTCTACCATACCATAGGAAAACGAAGAGGAGTTGGCTTGTTTGTCCCTGTTTTATATATTTATTTTTTTTTCAAACCTATTCTGGCATGGCTATATGGTCCGAGAGAGAGCAATCTGTTTGGCCGACAGATTGCAGCCTATTGAACTGAACTGATAGGCAAATGGAGACAGATTTTCATGCAAATTTAATGCGTAAACATGGTCAAATTGGAAATCGCATCTTCTTCTGGATTCCACACTCCTCATGAGCATAACGACCAACGACAATACAACTTTTGCAAAGAGGAAACAAGATCTGACCCAACCAACCAACAACAACGGGCTACGTCCACGGCCATGATATGTGATAGAGAGGTGATGGTCTTAGCATCATCGATGCGGTGAAGCTAGTTTGGTGTTGAATATGATGGGTATATATAAAGTGAGTTCTGATTCTAGACTCAATCATAGTCCTAGGCCTAGACCAATTCAATCAATTATTCCCTTTTCTTGGAAGCAGTATGCATATAGGGAACATCTGATAGCTTCTGTTTTATTTTATAATGATTGAGTCTTTGTGGCACTTAAAGAATAATATGGCAGGTGTGCTCAGTGCTCACCATCATCATGTGGTTAGTTTTTTTTGTATATACTGTAGATAGGTATAGGCTTTGAGTTTGGTTAATCACTGTTGTGCTAAGGAATTAAATGCCTCGCTTTTACCAATAATTCAGAAATTTTAGCTTAATGAAGCATATTTCACGTGATAGGTCCAGAATATCCAAAATCTGGTTAACCAAAAATCCTGGAAAAAACATAAGAATAAGAAGTCCAAAATATAAAATAGTAAGAATCCAAAACCCTCACACCTAACCGGCCAGAACTCTAAAAAACAAAAAAACAAATCCAGAAATTTCGAAATCCCGAAAATCTAAATTCCAACACTAATCGATAACCCGTGTAAAATGACAATAAGTCTGATGGTTTCGATTTTGGGTCAAAAGATTTTTGAGATTTTAGTAGATTCCTGTAATTCGCCAATTGAAGGTTCCGAAGTTTTTTTTTCGAAATCAAAAAATATTTGATTTTGGAATCCTATAGGATTGTTTTTTTAACTGCCTGTAACATGGTTTTTAAGATTTTTGAGTTTATGCAAATTTACGGTTTTTTAGAATTTTTGTTGTTGTCAGGATGAAACAACTCAACTCATTTTAGGAAATGAGATTGTAGGTTTTGACAGATTAAATTCCAGCAATCGCAGAGATTATCGGTGGAAAATGAGTTTTGGAATTTTCTTATTGTAGGGTTTTGCAATTTTAGTGTATAGGGTGTGCGGGATTTTAGTATTCTGTCCAAGTCAGAATTTTGATTTTCTGTCATCTGGGATCTACTACTACTTATTTCTTTCTCAGAGATTGAATCCCGAAAAATTATATAAAATGACAAATTTTTGAAAAACTTTCAATTTGTATACCTAATATTTAATGGTTTCGATTTCGGTATAAAATTTGAGCAGGTTTCTGGATTTTAAGGATTGTCGAAATTCAGGGTTTACCAAATTTCAGGTTTTTTGTATTTTCAACAGAAGCGGTTTTTTTTCCGAATTCTTTATGATCAAAATTTTGTTTGCATAAGACTCAGATTTTTCTGTTTTCAAAATAATGCTTACAAAAATTCTATTAGAGTATACGTGACAGACATTTTTTTTAATGTAAGAAATTGAGCACTTTTTTTAATCATAAAATTTCCATGACATATTTTTGCATCTTTTCAAAAATCTTGTTTATCCCTCTCAAGCAACTTATACTATAGTTCCATTAATTAACATCTCTTCTATCTCAGCTTAGCCACACCTGTTTTATTTTTCTAGTTTTAGAGAAAAGTCATATGACAAGCTTATGTGCTGAATACAAAAATTGTTTTAAAAAGAACACCCAGAAGCCAACTAACAACATAGTCGGCATCCATTAAATACAAACATTTATATCTCTTTATAGTCTTAATCTTGATTATTCTCCGTTAGAGCTATTTAAATTATTACGCTTTTCG
Organism: Syrphus vitripennis; assembly: GCA_958431115.1. Classification (NCBI taxonomy): domain Eukaryota; kingdom Metazoa; phylum Arthropoda; class Insecta; order Diptera; family Syrphidae; genus Syrphus; species Syrphus vitripennis. The sequence continues at coordinate 8,013,700 of OY288110.1, read as the reverse complement.
CTATTTATACAATATTCTAACAGATAAATAATAATAAAATACAAAAATATAACTCAACTCGAGCAGTTTAATTTATCTCTTCATCACCACAACACCATTATCATTATCATTAGATTAAGGTTAACATGTTTACATACTTAGGTCTTCTGGCACTGGTTCGTAACCAGGGTCAATAGCCATTTTATCTGTGCTTATCTGCCTTTCTTCTAAAAAAAAAATAAAAATAAAACCACAAACCGAAGAAAGTCGGAAATATAAAAAAAAAATAAAAATTAGTAATAAAAAAAAATTCAGGAACACAAAAACAAGAGGAAAGTATTTAGGTTGTTTATTTTTTGGATTGGCATGTTGTTGGCTTGTTATCACTCGCAAATCATCACCGCACAATAAGCCGATGAAAAATTCAAGTGCTACATTACTTACCGAAAGGGTTGGTCCCCATTGCGGATGCTCATCGGAGTAAGTTTTTGAGAAATGTCAGTTCGCCCTTTCGCCGCGAAAAACGAAAAACAACCCGATGATCATCTCTCATGTAAATTAGGTGAACCGATCATTGATCGCACCTTTCTTGTTAAAGAAAGAAATTAAAAAACCAAACAAAAAATAAGGGTGCATGTTGTCGAGCGAGTCGGCACAGAGAGTGCATTGCAGTAAATAAAATTTGGCGAAAAGTGCAGTTTACCGTTGACTTTGGCCCTTTTATTAAGTTATTTTTTAATTTCGCACATTTTTATCGCAACTGGGCATCAGGGCGTGTAGTTTGTATAGGAGTACAGGTACAGTACATATTGGACCCCTTTCTTTTTTTCTCTTTTTGGTTATCTTATATTCTTATATTAAACAAGTCCAACACCGAAATTTGTTACTAGTGTTGTTGGTTTTACATTTCATCAATAAGGGGTCAAGTAGATAGATAGATAATAAAAGGAGCAAGTGCAGAAAGTAATTGCGATGCAATTATGGCATTTCGATATTATTTACTGTTAGTTAATCGGTCAAGCGGGATTTTTGTGTGTGCGCGGCGAGCAATTATCAGAATCAAGATGGTTGGCGCGAGTGAGTCGCGGTAAAGTAAAGTTATGTAACCTCATGCGGGATGATTGACCTCTTCATTATTATTGCATTTTGGCTGTGGATGAAGGCAATCGATGGGCGATGGGAGCACGCTTGATTGGTCCTTATTATGGCCAAATGGCGTGGTAAAGTTGATTGATATGTGAGTAACTTTGAGTAGTGAGAGAGTGGCGCCCAACAACGGGACAGCTAGCGCAAAGGCAAGCTGTTGCAGAAAAATGTAAAAAGAGTTATAAAAGTAAATGTGCATTCGGTGCATTGCTGCATTTAGAGGGCAATGACTTTTTACAGAGTTTTTTTTTATGTTAGCATTAGTTGAGCAAGGTGAGACAAAACTTCAATCGAAAAAAAAACATTTTTGAATGTCTGGAGTAACGAGACAGACACGAGACCGAGATGAGACACAGACGAGACTTATTTATGGCATCTGAGACTTTAATTTTCGGATCGTTATTTACCTAGAGTCTCGGTGAAATCATTCAAAAATGCGTTTCTAAGCAAGGAGGGGCAATTGCTCTTCCTGGTGCTTGGCAACACCACAATACCAACAATTTTTAATATGGAAGAAACACGACTGTTTTCTTTACTTTTTTCTTTATAGTATGCCCCCCCCCCCATGAAAATAATCCTGCGGATGCCATATTTAATAATACATATATAAGAATCTTACCTCTCTGTTCAGCAATCAGTAACATCAAGAATCTGAACTCCAGGTTGTAAATTTTTCCATAGAAATTATCAAAATCCAAAAAATACACTCACCTGCATTTAAATTTGTCAAAGTTGCATTGCAAGAACAAACTGCACCTAACTTTAGAGCTATATTTAGTTTCCTTAAACTTTCTGTCACACGCACTCGCAGTGTGATGTATGATAAGGTGTGGAAAGGGGAGAAGTAGAGAGAGAGAGAGAAAGAGAGTGGATTCACTTCAATACAGTGTCGAGCCCTATAAAGAAGCGCATAATGCTGTTATAATGACGAAAAGTAAACACATCGACCCAGATCTCCGGACAAAGTAGGTATCCGCGGAAAATGAACGGAGGGATGTAGAGGTAGACGTTGACGGCGACGTAAGCTGACGAAGATGTGGTGTAGAAAACATGTTTTCCTAAGGTTTGTTATATTTGTTTTGGGGCCCCGGTAAAATTAGCATGAGAGTTACACCTTTCCACAGAGTGCACTGTCGACTTTGATTGACAAATGAATGGATCATCGTCGTCGTGGCATGGTTTTCGCTTAAAAAATAAAAAAAACCAGACGACTTCGCTGTATATACTCTGCGTTGGCAATAATTCAGCGTTCTGGTATAAGTTGTGTGTGTGTGTGTATAAGTAGAGGTACCTTTTGTTGTATACTGTTGATGGTGTGTTGACGGTGAGCGTTTTGGGGCCCTTTTCCATAATTGGCAGGCTAACATATCACCATCATCAGCAGCAACAGCAACAGCTCGCAAGAACAAGATCTTTTTTGGTCGGTAAAAGTTCATTGAATGGTTGCCAACTGATGTTTTTTGATGTGTACAAAATAATGATCTGTCTAATGTTTTGAGTTTCAATTTTTTGTGTTTAAAACCAACATTTTTACTAAATTCAAGGCTTCCTCAAACCGAAGCGAAACATCAGCTGACTATGACGAAATAAGAATAAAACACTTCAATGTCAATTTTATCAATCACCGTTGGTCAGACCATAACATATGTAGGTTCTAGTGTTAATTTTACAAATGATCGAGTTGAATCAACATAGGCACCGTGTTATTTTATTTGATTTTTTTTGATATTTAACATGATCATCCTGTTATTGATCGAAGTGCAGACAGAGAGACCGATGCAAAGTCTGACACAATTGCAGAAATCTCTTTTCCTCGTGATTCTTTGACTTTAAAATGTATTTTTTTACTAAACCTAATCTTAGCTTTTTTGGTTTAAAGTTTTCCGATCAAAAAAAAAAGGAGTAGGCATAAAAAAAGAAAAAAAATACGTATCCGTCACAGTGTACAATTTGTCAGAGGATGTCCATAATGTCAAATCTCCCTTAAAACAAATTTTAAAAATTGATATCTTACGGCTTACGTTAATTATTAAATAAAACAACTAAAATATTTTTATTTTGAATTCTTCAATAATTTCTTCAGTGGCGAACACAAAATCTCTTTATGAAAATGTTGGCAACATTATCACTTAGCCCAAACATAAAAACACATTCGTCATCCATATAAACAGAATATTACCGTACTTTTCTCTCCTAGAAAAAACTACACATATGCACATGTTTGAAAGCTATTCAAATTCTAGCAAATCAAAGCGGTTAAGCAAGCACACTGCAGCATCGACTCAGCCCAGGCAATAAAGTATAAACGCTTGTCAATCTGTCAAACAATGCAATTGTGAGACGCAATAGGTACATGGTCGGCAATTCTTTTCATCTCATCATTGTTGTTGTTGTTGTTGTTATTCTTATGCTTTTCCCATAGCTTTCTTTTTCGTTTTCACAAAATAAAGAACAGGAAAAAAAAAGAAGTAAAAATGACATTTTGGACACTTTGTGTGCATGGAATGGATTGATCTATGGAATACCGAATACGAACTACAAAAAACGCATAAACACTCCTAAAAAATATCAACGCAGTGTTGGGATGTGGCTAAGGCGAAAAGCAGTGCATTATATGAATATGAATATTTTAACGAAGCGAATTAGAAAAGGTGAAGCGAAAGATGATAAATGGGTTGTGTTTGTGATGCGGTTGCGGCATGCAGTTGCAGTGCACTGAGCAGCTTGCATGCTTGCATTTAGTGTGAGGTAGCTAGCTAGTTGATGGGAGAGTTCCGGGTTCGCACAAGATCGCACATAAAACGTTGTCCTAAGCCAATACCCCACTCACATACCCACAACTATTTAAACTTATAGTAGGGCATTGCGTGAGGTGTATGCATTAAAAGGTTATAACTGCACTGCAATATAACTGCAACTGCAACTAAAACTGATGCAACCCAAGCCCAGCACAAGGTATTTTCGATTTATGGTGGAAAATGTACATAAGCGATTTAATCTATTTTTAATTGAAATTCATTTTAATTTCATCTAAATAGCAGCACACAATAACAACGATCAAAAATATGTTTATATTTTTCTTTTTTTCTTAATTGATATGGTGACAAAAAGCAATAACAAATGTCAACTGGGTGGTTTAAATTGTGATTTATTCACACGAGCAAAGTCATTCGTTTAACATTGTGTCGAAAATGAATTATAATGACGACGATCGTTGCTGTCGTCGTTCGTCGTCGGCGAAAAGTTGATGAGCCATTGATGTTGAATGTTCAAAGGAGTTGACAAAAATGTTGTTTAATCACATAAAGATTAAACAAAAAAAAAAAAAAATTTGTAAACAATATTTTAAGTATACTTAATTGTTTTAAGTATTTAAAAGTTTTTGGGGGAGGACTTTTTGGTAGTGGACTTAAGGAAAAAGGAATAATTCCAAAATGTATAAATAAATATTTGAGTTTTTTTTGGAGAACAAGTTTCTAATCAAAACGAAAAGTATGTATTTAAAAATAAAGTTTTTTTTTCACGGAGGTTTATGTGTTTAGTTTGAGTGCAAAATGTACCTATATTAATTTTTGAAGCAAGTTAGATCCATTGAGAGGCACCATCTAGCGTTAAAATACCTCTTTGAAAATTTTGACAGTCAAATGTTGTAAGAAAAATTTTACTCTAAATAATGTAAGAAAAAATGACATGTAGCTAGATGTTTGAAAATTTGGAAAACTGAATTTTGAGACCAGATTTTAAAAACAGAATTTTGGAAAAAAGAATTTCTATAAACAGAATTTCGAAATTATATTTTTTTAAACTAAATTTTTAAAAAAGTCATTTTTGAAATAAGAAATTTAAAAAAAATAACTTTGAAACCATCCTTTCAAAAACAGAATTTAACTATTGAAAACATAATTTTGTTTCCTGAAACTTACAATGTGAATCCAACAATGACATTAGCCTAACTATTAATTTTTTACATTCCCAGTAAGTTTGTTTCTTAACCTTTTACTGCTTCGACCGTAATTATTTTTTTATCCAAGCTTTCAAAACAAAATAATATTATTTTAATTTTTGAAAAAGGTTTGTATCCAATTCCAAACACAATCTTAATATATTTATACATTTATAGCATCAAATATATAAACAAACAGACTGCAGTATCTAATCCGATAGAGCTCTTAAGAAAAAAATAGAACATATCTGATATCTTTTTTCTCTCCACAGCACTGTCTGGATAAATGGGAAAAAATATCTGATCATTTTTAATTCAATTCAATATACATTTGAGAATTTTAATGATTTTCTGGTTCTCTTCATCAGAGAAACCATTACAATAAAAATTAAAACCGACCCCCATCATCCTCATTTTCTGACCTGTTATCTCCTCTCCGTCTTCTTCTTCTTCTTCTTCTTCTGATAGTTTTCTTTTATGACCAAATTCAAATTATCTAAAAGATAAACCTGTCATGTGCTATGTGCTATGAGTGTCGTGTCAATCTTCGTATCTCCCAATAATAGAAAACAAAAAATAAAAATCAATAAAAAACAAAATCAAACAGGCTGTACAACACCCATTAACAAATCAAACCTATCAAAAATTATGGGCACACTTCAGGCCTCAGTCGCGTATTCAATTTCGGATACTTTGACTTCGGCCGAACTTGACGAGAACAAAAAAAAAATGAATTTATATGAATAAAGTTTGTATCATATTATGCAACAATGCGAACCGGAAATTAAATTTGTAGTGTAATGAGGAGTACCTACCTATAAAATTATATTGTGCTAGTTAAGCACTTAATCAACTTGAAGCACCCGCTTCTCTCCAATTTCAACCTTTTGTGGACGTTTTTTTTTTTTTTTTAAATTTTAATCCACTAATAAAAAAGATTATCGAACATAAAGTGGTGGATTCGCTGATCTTGGCACATTATATGTTTTAAAACAACATGCCTTCTCTTTTTTTTTTGAGTTTACGGTTGCTGTTGATGATAAACGAACATTTACGTTAACTTGGCAACACCACCTGCTGAGCAATTGGTTAATTACGCAACGCACGTACAATTATATTGTTCTGTTATAATAATTGCTTTCAATATAAATCGGATGGATAACTAATTTTTTTTTTACTAAAGCGAATTATTGTAGTAGCTGTTGGCTTATGTTGGACATCGTTCAATGAACCGTTAATATTATAAAATGGAAGTTTTGATAGAATATAGAGGAAAAGTCATGGTTAGATGGATTGGTAAGTAAGGTGTGTAATATTTGTGGCTCATTAGGTTGATGGGTGCTTCATATTTCCAAAATAAATCATTGATGGAAAAAATTGTTTAATTTTAACATTATCAATATTTGAAAACAGAAATCATTATACGATTTCATCTATCGCCGTGTTCAGTACCGAAGAGTTATCTTGAAAATGTTTTTTTTTGAAATAATCTTGTGGTGTAACATTTTAAATATGATTTCTGGCATATGATCGGCTGGCTCGGAAGCAGTTTTATTTTGGAGTTCCAATTTTCGATCACTTTTCCCAACGTGGCAAATGTTGTGCTCCAAGTGGTCGATCGTTTTGGGCTTATCGGCATAGACTTAGCGACTTAACATATCCCAACAGAAAATAGTCTATGCGGCTACCAAACGTTGCCAATCAAATAAATCAATTGTGACACGAGCTGTGTGCCATGTCGTGCCTTCTTGTTGAATTTACAGCTCCTCCACATCATGTCTGTTCATTTGAGGAACGAAAAAGTCAGTTATCATGGCTCTATAGACGTCACCATTGACTGTAACATCATCATCATCATCATTTTATTATCGGCTCGACAGCCGGGGTCCAGTCCTGGACTCCTATCCCGGTCTTGAGCCAACGCCATCGAGTTGCGCACCCAAAGCTTCGGGCGTCCTGGTCCACGCCATCTCTCCAGCGCAAGCATGGTCTACCACGTTGCCGTCTACTATAGAATGTACCACAAAGGACTTTCCGAGCCGGTTCTTCTTCGCTCATGCGAGCTAGGTGCCCTGTCCACCGGAGTCTACGGAGCTTAATTTTTGTCACGATGTCTGCTTCAAGGTAGATTGCGTACAATTCATGATTGTACCGTCTCCGGAATCGTCCTTCCTCACATATGGGGCCAACAATTCTCCTTAAGACTTTTCTCTCGTACGCGGCTAAAAGTTCGGAGTATTTTCTTTGTATTTCTTCCTCTATATTGTTATCGGCTGCTACTATTGACCCAAGGATTAAAATTCGTGCGTACAACTTGTTCGGTCCTACCGAAGATGTCAATGTCGTCAGCGTAAGCCAGTATCTGGCTGGACCTGTTGACGATGGTTCCTCTTGTTGCCGTGCCAGAGTCACGGATTGCTTTCTCCAACGCCAGGTTGAAAAGGAGGCAGGCCAAACCATACCCTTGTCGGAGTCCATTAAAGATGTTGATTGGTCTGCTGAGCAATCCGGCTATTTTTACTTGGCTTGTTACGTTGGTCTTGGTAAACCTCCAAAGTCGTGTTAATTTAACGTAATTCCACCAGCCCATAAAGCACTGCAAACAGTAATTTTTTCTGGATAAAATGGTGTCTCAATATACATAAACTTGATGATTCTCTTCACTCCAAATACAGCAGTTCCTTCAAATATGAGCTTGATCGTGATTCAACCGTAAAATGGACGTAATGTTTGATACGTATTTCGAACAGAACCATATGGTAACAACTGTTATAATCTCATTTAAACAAAAATTTAGTTAAGCACCGTTTTAAATTTCTCAACAATTTCAAGCCATTGATTTATAAAGCATTTGTGCAAATTGGCATTTAGCTATGTTAAATAACATCCGTGCTCTAATAACGTGATATAAATGTGACGTGAATAAGTTCTTTTGCACATTCCACTTGGTTCAATATAAAAAGACAGGTTGCTATAGAAAGAGGTACTTAAAATTCCAAACTATAGCATCTAATAAGCCAAAACTGTCCACCACCAACTGTGACCAAGCCACTCAAAGTCAATTATTTTTGAAAAATAAAATTTTAAATACTACTATAGAATAGAATATTTAAGTGCCTGTTCTAGGTACCGTATATGCATGCATACCCTATATCAACATATATAAGCCTTGTCTTTAAACGTGTTCCCTGTCATATCTTTTAGCTAAAGTCAGAAGCAGAAACTAATGGAGATTTCAAGTTGAATATGAGTAAGAAAAAAAAAAATAAAAATAAAATCCAGCCAACGGAATGTCAGCGCACAAATATTCCTTGATTTCTCAAATTCAACCCTCCACGCTCCTTCTGATGTTCAGTTCTCGTTCTTTTTTTAAATATAAACTAAGATAATATATGAAATAAACAATTTATGGACCTTTAATCCATCCAATGACAGGGAATGTGAATTTCATGCGGAAATCAAGTCGCCAATATAATGATGAAAAAAAAGGATTAAAATAAACTGCAACAACTTATTTGGTTGTCATCTCTTTTATCAGACCAGTTTATCGAGTGCAGCGACACTTAATAATATTTTTCTTCTTTTTTTTTGTTATAAGTTTTTACGACAGGTATATAAAGATATAAATACATATTGTGTTTGGACAGTAGAGTGTAAAAGTTTATGAACGTATACAAATTTTTGACATTTCTTTTGCAACATATAGTGAAAGTAGATTTTTAATTTACATTTTTTATGATTTTTTATGTTAAATTCCAAATTCCAATACCTATGTAGGGAGATGTAAGCAGATAAAAATGCCTTTTTTCCACGATGCGTGACAAATTCGAATTCAGAAACAGGAAAACATCACAACTACGCACTGCAGAAGAAATTGCTTAACATTTTTTTTTGCAGCAAATCAAAACAAATCCAATCGAAAATACTTTAAATTTTTTTGAGTAATTTTTTTTGGCATACAAATTTACTATAGAAATAGTGATTATTAATATTAGTGTTTTATTAATATTACTTCAACATAATAATCTTTGAAATACAGGCGTGAATTTCGTTTAACATAAAAAAATTAAGAATTTTATTCATTCCCAAACAATTATTATTATTTTATTTTAGCAATAAATATTATTAATTATGCCAAATTAAAAAGCATTTCTACATCCAATAAATTTTAGTTAATGTTTTATGAAAATTAATCCGAAAACTTTTATTTGTCACTGTAGAGCACTTTAGCATTACTGAATTCTGCTGGAGCACATTGACATTTTTTTGTTTGTTTGTTTTTACACTTGTTTGTAGGTATGTAAGAGTATCTTTATATATTTATTTAAATTTCATATAACAACAATTGAAAGCTAATCCCCATGGATGCACAGTTTGGCTTCCCGAACCGAATCGACAACAAAACCGCGACAACAATGTCAAAGATGTTTACAAAAAAAAAAAATCGACCAACGACATAGAATAACAGCAACAACAACAATTAAAGCTAAATCCACTTCCTATCATATGCTCTGGCTCTCCCCCCTCCACCCCTACAACACCAACTTTAACAACAAAAAACAACATAGCAGGTAAGCGGGTGACAGATACCCAATGCCCATATCAACTATCACCAACTTCAACCTGAAGAGTGTTGTTTGCTGCTCATTCCGCTCTGCCTGCGCGGCGATGCATTGTGGGGGTTCCTGCCATCAAGGCAGACACATCGTCGTCGTCGTCCGACATCGTCATCTTCATCCTCATCATCGCACCAGCCAACACCATCATCGTCAACGAACGGTCTTTTGTTGGATTGGAGTTGGAGTGCGATGGCCAAATAACATTTTTTTCTCTTTCCTTTTTAATATGCTTAACAATTACATTTTACATACGCGTATTATATTTTTAACGGGAGAACATGCATATACGTACAATGTATTTAGCATTAATTTTAAGGTGTCAACACAATGGAAAGAAAGGAATTTAATGTGTGACTCTAATTCTACGAGCGGCGTTGCGTTGGCGTATGGGTGGTGCGGTTGATGTGTTGGGTTGATGTTCGGAGGCGGTTTGTGTCTGGGATTAGTTGATGGTGTAATTTTTTCTTCTTAATGTTATTGCAAATCGATACCGCCGCGAACAAGCTGTGTGTGTATGACACGTGTAGATTATAATGAAACAATAAAAATGTTCAAATAGACAAAACCTACATTAATCCGTCAATTTGCTATAAATTATTATTAGCATTTCGTTGTTTACACTAATTTTTATTTGACACCTACTTTGCACCTTTTGTGCGCCAAGTAATATTCATCAGACTTCGACAAGAATATCGATATTGTGTTATGTGTCGGTGTAGATTGTTGATGTTGATGTCGTTGCTGGTGCTGTTGCCTGTAAGTCGGTGTCGAAGTCGAAGTTTAAGTCAAAGTCGGTGTGGTCTCGCATTGCATTGCACCTTGTTATCTAATTAAAGGTGTGCCTTTTCCGTCTGTCTGTCTTTATATTTTCCAAAACAAGCGTAAAAGCATTTTTTTTTTTCTAAAACAAATATTAAGGTGAAAAGCAAATAAAATAGGTGTGAACGCGTGGTGATTGTTCTTTGGCAATGGCGCCAATATGGAAAAAGATTTTTGTCTTTAAATCTTAAATGGTATATCCTATTTCTTTAACAATAATTTTTTGTTTGATTTTTTAATTTGTTTTTATAAAATAAAAATAAAATAAACAATCTTTAAACATATCGTAGATAAATTCTTTTTGCGATAAAGTGTGACGTAGGAAGTGTGAAGAAATACAAAAGTCAAGTCTTACTTCTGAAATGGTACAGTCAACTCAACTCACTAGGAATATTGAGCCACGCTTTATTTGACAAAGCGGAATGGGTAAAAAAAAAACAAGAACATGTAACTGCATAAGTCTTATTCGCGGTTGAAATTCATAACGACCTCTGCACATATAGTGCATTTTTTAAAAGTTGTTTTCCTTAACTTTTCACTCTTATTTTTTTTTGCAGATTATGCTAAAGAAAAAAAGTTACTTATATTTTAAATTATCAGTGCTAGAGTACAAATTTTTAGGGGTAGAGCTGGAACCCCCAGAAAATTTAAAAAGTCTAAGTTTAAGATTTCTTTAAAAATTTGAATTTAAAAATTTTTTGATTTTTTTTAAAATCGACAATAGTTATGTATATCTACTAAAAATAAATAGGGAATTTTTTTTTTGGCCATTTAACAAAGAAAGACTTGTTGTCAGGGGTGTGCCTCAATTTTTGAAAAAAAAAAAAATCTTAATACATATTATGTGGTTGTCATATGTAGGTACTTATCTACATTTTTATTTTTTTTTAATAATTGACCCGCACTCAAGGGGTTATGACTACCCTTTTAATGTTAACTTTTAGGAAAAAGATGGAGGATTGAGTGGGAGAAAACGATGTAGATTTGTCTTTGTCAATGTCCAGGAATTGGGGAGGGAAAATAAAGTCGGGTAAGGACTTCCACATTCGTGTTGTACGACATTCCCAGCAGAACGTATATTACGTCAAATTGTTTGAGTGGAGGAATGCATATACGATAAAATAGGGACAGGCAAGAGATACTTCGACGATGTTCTAACGAAACAAATGTTTCCGAAAACATACACTTAAAATTTGAATATTAAACATTACTTGGCTTAAGACCAGTTAAAAAAAGATATAAACACAATGGTGCAAAATTTAAGTCGGTTTAAAGCCAACTTAAAGAAGTTTTAGGATAGGTTAATGATAGGTTAAAAAATTGCAATTGGTTTATTATAAAAAATGTGACACATCAGTTAACACTTTGCTAAAGTTAAAATCACCAAAAGAATTATAAAAGCACCGAACAAAAAGTTTGGAAAGTGAAAACTGTGTACTGTGTTGTGTTCCGCTTGTGATGTCATTTGCTGGATTTTTTTTTAATTTTCCAAATTTTGAAAATGTAATATTTTCAATTTCATATCTATTTCTGTGGCAGTATGAGAGAGTAGCTTATGTTTAAAAAAAATGTTGTGAGAAATTTTACTTATCTCAACTTAAGCTATTCTCACATAATGCCATAGATAGATTTATCCATTTTGGTCCACAAATATATAAAATATGCTATTTTTTTTGCAATTTTTCCAACCAAAAAAAAATAAATGTGTAAAACCGTTTCAATGTGATTGCATTGAAATTTTTTTTACAAATTTCGCTCTCAAATTTTGATAGTTATATTTTCTATCAAATTTTCGAGTGTTCAAAAAAAACTATCGTTTGCCAATTTTATTTTGAAAAAAAAAATTACGAATACCACACAAATAAAATTTTTCGAAAATTAAAAAAAACTGATTTACTTATCCATAAAATTTACAAATTCGTGAATTGAATTTTTTGGTGCGAACTTTAGGTTTTGAAATCAGTAGGACCTCGGTAATTTTTTTATTTGAATGATTCTTACAGAGGTGCCCGAACTACTTGGTACTTTTTCCTACTTTTAAATTTAATGAAATACATTTTTCCAAACAAGAAAGAAAATTATTTATTGTTTTAATAGTCTAACAAAAGACAAAAAAAAAAATAAAAAGAAGAGACGCCTTCATATGCATAGATACGAGTACATATGTATACTCTGCTGATCACTTGAAATCATTATTCATCCTAAATCTTTTCAATTATTATGCAGTTATTTTTCCAACTAAAATTCAACTAAATATCTCTTAAACAGTCATTTGTTTTCTTATTATATTTTTAATAATTTGTTTGTTTAATATGAAAATAAATAAATTAAAGATGATGTAATGAACATCACCTTATAAGCTGTTTGATAAATGTTCCGTACCTAACAAACTCTTCCACTCAGTCAACAAAAACAAGAAAAAAAAAACTTTTCATTTTGTTATTTTTGTGTTAACAAATATTTTTAAGTTAAGTCTATAAAAATGTCAACAAAGAATAAACTTATAATATTCCACTTCAACCACGTGTCTGATTGTCCAAACCACTAGAAAAAAATATTTAAAAAAAAAAAAATGGGCGAGGCTCTTCAACAAGCCAATTTCTTTAACACGTGAATGTGATTATGAGCGAAATTCATCGTGGCAAAAAAATTCAAATAAAAAAAAAAGAAAATAAATAATAAGCCAAAATATAAAAAAAGCACAACAACAAAATTTAAATTTCAATCCATGAATATTTTTTTTATAGTAAATCTTCAAGCCTAAAGTCCAAACCAAGCGCGTGGTTCTGTAAAAATTGGCGCGAAAAAAATATAAAACAAACACAATAATAATATTACGAAGATCAACATGATGAACATGATGATCTTTATAGCATAGAGGTATATTAACCTTAGAAAGCTGCACTGCGTAACGTCACAAAATTATTCTTTAATAGCCTTAGCTACATAAATAAACTCATTCTACATTATTAGAATGATGGAGCACTAAACCTATAGAGGAGCTAAAGAGGGTTGGGCATGGAAATGGGCACTGCTGCGGTTAGAGAAATAAAAAAAAATATACAAATAATAAATAGAAAAGAAAAAAAAAAAAAACTGTCAGAGATAGGAAAAATAACGCGCGCGTCTATATGTCGTGTCGGCATGCTTGTCCAGATTAGAATCTTCTTCTCTTGTTATAATAATAATATATGATAATGGAAATTTACAATAAATTTACCTACACTTATTCGTGCTTATTTTTCTGTGACTTCATCTAGTGCTCGAGTAAGATTTATAAAAATAAATATGTTTTAATGGTTTATGAATAAAATGCAAAATTAAAATTTATTTCATTTTTTGTTTTATTCTCATGGACTACAAAGATTATTCTTGTTTAGCTGGAAAAGATTAAATACTGTTTAGCAGTTGTTGTAGAAGCGAACATAATTTCAAAGAATTTTCGGCATCTTTTGCTCTAAAATTCAAAGTGGGTTGAAATAATAAGATTGTACAGTTGTACTTTTGAATTCCGAAAATAAAATGGTTGGTTGTTAGTACCCTAAGGTATCAATACAAAACAGTTCCATTAAATTTCGGATATTAAAGCATTTGTCTTTGTTACCGCGAAACCCTGAATTATTGAAATTCTAGAATTTGTCAGCAATTTTGTAAAAAGCTTTTTTCTTACCTGTACTTTATTTCGAATATTCTAAGATGTCCAAGAGTCTGCCTTGATCTCGGAACTCCGTTTGCGATAGGATGGAAAAGTTTTTTTTTATCTTAAATTTTGAACCTTTGAAGAGTATAATCTTTAATCTTCAACATTTCTATTAGTCTAAACTCTAGAGAGGATACTTTGTTGGAAATAAAGTTATCGAAGCTACTGAAGAATTGGGCACAGTTGTCATGCTCATATCTGTTACAAAAACATGCTAGCGAGTTCAATTCCTTAAACTGTGGAGATTTCATCTGCAAAAGCTTAGACTCCAGATAGCCAGCATAACCAGATCATCAGTGAAGATCAACGTTTTACTAACCGTATTGGGGTTATGCTAGCTGACAGAAATATCTCCACTAAAAAGAGCAAATAAAATTGGACTCAGAATGCATCCCTGAGGAACACCTGCCGTAGCTGAAAAGAGAGATCGAAAATGAGTGGCTACAAATTACATGTTAGCTTGTATTGAGCAGACAGATAAATGATTGTTATCATGTATCCCTCACATTCCCAAGAAAGTTTTGCTTATTCCGACAAGCCTGGTATTTTCAGTCGCCAGGCCGGTGCCTGGATTAAGGAGTTATTATTTTTTAAATTTTAAGACCGTATAATCAATAACAAATCTAGATTTTATTGACTAAATAAAAAAATGGAATATTTGAACAATAAATATCTCAGACTCTTCCTGTTATTATCAAACGTTGCACTTCATCATTATTTTCAAAAACCAAGTTCGCCATAACTTGTTTTTTTTTTTAAAGCCTTTTATTCTAGTAAGTGTCTGCAACAATGTAAATAATTTTTCTAACAACTTTTAAATAATAACAAATTTTAAATTAAACTTGTATTTTATAATACATATTATGACTAAGAGTAGGTGTTGGTAGGGTATAAGCACTCTTAAAGGTAGGTACATTACTATTCATTAAGGAATACTCTTCTGAAACATCTAAATAATAATTAAAAATATCCAGTAGTCTCGAATGAAATTTAAACAAACAAAAATATTAGAACAATTGACATTCAAAAGATAATGAAAGCTTTTAAATTTGTAAAGTTTTTTTTATTACTTGAAACAATTAATTCTTTTCCATGTTTGTAGGTATATTATTTATTCAATAAAACCAATAAATGTTTGTTTCTTTTTTTTTTCAAAAGAGAAGTAATAAAAACAGTTGTTCATTTTTATTAAATTAAATGTTTAAGATCTAAATTAAATGTTTGCAATTATTTTTTTGAATCAATTTTATGGGTTTTTTTTTAAATTTATTAGTTTGTATTTTTTAACTTTTATCTTACTTTTAATTTATTACTTATATACTGTTTTATGAATAAATATATGTATATTAGATATACAAAAATGCAAACAAGTTTTAATAATAAAAAAAACTTTTATTGAATAAACGTGTTTTTTTTGTGAAATGCTCGTTTTTATATCTTTAAACCCCATTAGACGCGTGTATCCCACATACTTACTTTTCAAAACTCTTTGTTTTTCTTTACCGGTGTCTAGTCGAAAAATAAATAAAACAAAATATTTTTAATAATTTTACTTTCTGCGAAAATTTTATTTTTAGTTTTAAGTATGATTAATACCTATTATTATTTTATATTTTTTTTTTAAATTCTACACAAAACATGTTTCAAACTATATTTTTTTAAATATGATAAATTTGAAAAAAAAATTACAGTTTTTTTTAAATATAGGTATGTATTCTTATATTAGGGTGTAACAAAAACTATAAAGTACCTTCCATATATGCCAAGTAAGAATATGTTGTTTATCCAATACAAATCCTATGGAAAACCGAAAAAGGTGTTACAGTTTTAATATTTTGTTTGGATCAAATTTTTACAGATGTGTTTTCCTTATTCGGAATTTTTGAACATGTATCGAATTGGGTCTAAAATAAAAAAGTAAAAACCTAATGTACTTTAAAGAAAGTGTAATTAATATGTTATGTACATATTTTAACAACTTAATGTTCTAAGGCCAAAAAAACCTTATGTACGTCACTCAAAAATAAAAAAAAAGAATATATAAAAAACCTCCAACATGCATGATTAAAAAAAAGCTAATACATATTATGGAGAACAACGTCAACAATTTTTTATTATTTAAAGTATTCTAAAATTGACACATTTCAATTTTTTTTTTTTTGTTTTTTATGATCCTATGATCTTTAGCACTTAATTATATTCACTAACAGGCAATAAAATATTTTTTTTTTTTGGATTGAAAAGATTAAATGTTTCTATTTTTAATAACTATGATGGAGGAGTGCGTGTTTATGGTTTTTATTTTATTACACTTTTGTTACACGTATTTAAGTAGGTATACTTTAAGTTTATAGTATTTCCAGTATCCGGTTAGAAAATTTGAACTAATTGATAAATCAAAATTATATCTATAGGTTTTTTTTTTTGGACCTAATGTGTAAATTCTTATCATAAAAGGTGTTTCCGTTTGATCTAAGGCATCGAGGTATAACAATAAAATTTCGAATTAATTATTTGGTCAATTTACATGATTAAACGTCCAGAAACTATAAGTCATTAATATTTATAACTCGAGTGGATCATAAATTGTTGTTGTGTCAGGGATTTTTAGAAAGGCAAATACCCTAATGGGTATATTTTTTCTGGGTTTTTTTTTCTTAAACTAAATTAAATATTTAATACTTTTGGCAAATGAATTATGAATAAAATTTCTACTTTTAGGGGAAACACCTTTTTTACAATTTATTTTTGAATTTACTATTTCTTATACTCACAACAATAAATAAATTATAAATTATAATATTTAGGTTAAGATTAATTTTTAACAAATGTTTGTATAAGTTATATCTCAGTTAACATAATTTGAATGGCTATAAGGAAAAAATTATTGTCGTACGCAGTAGAAGTAGTGCTTAAATGCTTTCTTGGTAATTCGGGTTTGATACCCAGTCTATAGGCAGCTTTCTTTTCTATATTCTCTCAACTGGAAGCCATATCTTGGGATTTAATGCGAAGTGATCAAAACCTTATTTCTCAATCCACTGTGCCAACAAAAATCTATCCGGTCTTTCTATTCCTGTTAACTTAGCCAAATTGTTTGTATTGTTTTTTTTTTAAGAAAGATTCCTGAATTTACAATTTTAAGTCTTACAATATTATTTTTAAAGGAATTAATAGATACTTCTGTATAATTTATTATACCTGTTCATAAAATGCACCCCGAATTAGGTATTTGTTTATATTGTTCTTTGTTTTTGAAAAGCTGTTACTTTTTTAGAGCGTTAATGATTTTTTATAAATTCAATTCAAATTAAAAAATTATACTGTACATTGTCAAAAGTGTAATGAATTATTTGTGAAATAATAAATTCTGTTATTTATTTGGCTTCTAATTTTTTTCACAACTTTCAGCAAATCAATCAGTTTTTCCGTAGTCGGTTTTAATGTTTGTAGGTATCTCGAAAGAAATATTTTATGTAAACTGTAATGTAGGTATACCTACCTAATTAACTCTTTATTTGTATACATTTGAATTTTGAAAGTATTCATTATTGTTATCCGATATTTAAGATAATTTCCACAGTAATTAAACAAATAATAAATATTTATCCGGTTCTAGAACTAGATGCAATTAACACACAATTACTGAAAACAATGTTTTTGTTCGTATTCAATTTTTGGTTAGTGTTTAGAACGTTATAAGACGCTTGATAAATCACTATGCGCAATGATATTATTTATTTACACACAAATCGCACTATCCTACCCGCTAAAGTTAGATTAAAATAAAATAACGAAAAAAAAATTCGGTATCTCATGGACCACAAATTAAAAATTATGAGTCAACAGAGCTGAGGTTGGAACTTAAAACTTAAAAAAAGAAAAAAAAATACTTAAATAATAATAAACTTTTTCTCCCATGTGGACTTATAATGTTGCAATTTTTAGTTCATGAACAATTTTCAAACTTATTAACAAAAAAAAAAAAAAAAAAATAAGTCCACGGCTATTTTTCAGTTTTCCTGTTTTTATTTCAAGAACAGTTATCAATTTTAAGAATGAAAACGATTGATTTCTATAATGGTTTAGCTTTATAAATTTATTCCTATACAGAAATAAAGTCTTTATCTACTTACAATAATTGTTTTAATAACTATAGATTCGAACATATTTTTAAATAAATGCATGAAATTTTCAGTTTAAACGCTGACCAAAGTTAATTATAAGCTAATTTCCTATAGGTATTAAAGAAAGATGTTTGAAATAATATGTTAACACTTAAATTTGAAAAAATTCATAAAACCAATTGATTGAAGTAATATAAATTAAATTAAAAAAGAGGATCATTTAATTGTTTTAATACATCTTTTATTAAATATTTAATAATTACATCATTTGAATTTCAATCAGTTAAGTGTCACGCAAAGCTAAACTAAGCATATTTTAAGGGATATGGGTAGGTACAATGTATTTACATAGGTTTTTATCGAGTTGCAAGTAGTATATTTGTATTAAATTAATTTTACTTATTTTGAGTAACTATTGTGATATTAAAATAAAAACATTTAGGTACATAGGTACCTATATGAACTTAATATATTTTAACAGAATAGGTATGTTTTTTTTCAACAAAACTAAACAGATAGTTTAGTAACAGTTCTTATATTGAACGTTCTGATTCAAGAAACAAATTTGATTTTTAAGGAACACACATTTTACATTATATTATAATATTAGTGTAAATTTAGTTTTATTTGTAAATTTCTAAAAACTGTAAGAGTGAGCATAGATGTTCAAAGATTAGTGTTTTTAAAATTTCTTTCATAGAATTTAATGACTAACTGTTTCAAAAATCAACTTGTGCCGTAATATATTTAAAAGAACTTTATTAAAACAGCAAAAAATATCAATGTATATAAAAGTACTAAGTACCTTACCTACATAATGTTTTGTTGAATATGCCCTAAAAAAAATATTATTAAGATGAACTCTGTATTTTAAAATTAGTTTAATAAATTTTGGGACAGAAAATGTGTTCTTAGATAGGTATTTTATATTTAATTTAAACATTTGAAAAAAAAATGATTTATTTTAAATGAATAACACTACAAATTAAAAAAAAATAATTATATTTCAATCCATTAAAATTTTTATTAAATTTATTATTTAATTAAAAGATTCAAATTGTATTCTTGTAGGGATCACTTAAACATGCCACGTGTCTATCTTACGCATTTGCACAGAATCATTTAGAAAAAAAAAGGCGCGTAACTTGTTGTTTAAAATGTTCACATTCTAGAACCGCAAATGTGATGACGTAAACTAAACTAAAAAAAAAAAAAAAACACCACCATAAGTCCACTTGATTTAGGGCAGATCATAGGCGTAGCTTCTTCGTTTTTTTTTTCAAATTTATTTTTTGGTTTTCAACTTTTTTTTTATAGTTAGATCATAAAGGTATAATAATTTACTAACCGGTATATTTTTTTAAGTTTAAAACTTTTTTTTTTATTAAGGCATTGGGAAGTTAAGATAAATTATTGAATTTAATCATATTTAATTTTGTTTTATGTTGGCTATCGGCTCTCCAAGAGCACGGTATGAAGTTCCTACAATTTAAATAATTTCACGTAGGAACTCTATACCTCGCTTATGGCAAAAAGCAGACATTTTTTTTTGTTGATTTCATTAAATATAATTCACTGTTATTACTTGCATTAAAATATTTATTTTTTAATATGTACTTTCTTTTCAATTGAAAAACAACGAAAACACTTGCTTACTATATCCACAGAGTGAACACAAAGTATAGGCTTTATTATCCATTATCCAGTTAGAGAAAACGCATGCGTGGTACTTTATACGACCCGCGATCTATGGCCGATCAGTCACCGAGGTTAACTGACTGAATGAAATAACATTCCGTTACGCTAAGTTCCCAACAATCGACTAAAATGCACGGCCACTCGAATTCACGCTAATTCCATTTTATCCGTACGTTCGTCGGAAAAGTTGTTTTCTTACAACACACAAAGCCACAGAAGACAAAAAAAAATAATAAACGGTTTTTTTTTACTGCGAGAACAAATTTCCAATTAGGGAGACGTAGTGGAGTGTTAAAAATCAAACTGGAAAGCAAAACACATTCGAATAAGAAAGAGACGATCATATTCAAATGCAAGGAGCCGACGACCACGAACACGGAAAACCACCAACGAAGCGGAGCAACATTCACCAACAACGGTTGAAGTTAAACTGTACACCAGCACAGTTATTAGTACTCGGAAAACCACCATCACCAGAAACCAACGCGAAATGACACACAACGACACAACTACAACGGGGAAACAACAACACACGACTGTCGAAGTGTCGATAGTGACTATTGAGTGTGGCGGCGCGGCGGCCACTGACTCGACTGTTGAATATTAAAAACCGTTGTTGATAGCCGAAACACAAAGCACTTACTACATTTAGCATTTAGGGGAGTGAAAAAGAGACCGATGCAGAATATCGTCGATAACTGCATACGCACACACCTTTGTTTAACTGTTTCCCCTTGCATTCGGTCTTTGGTGTGCTGCATGTACGAACACACACTCACATTTATTTACAGTTTGTCGCGCGCGCGACTCCATCAGCCATCACTTCAGCTAGTAACACACACCATCTGTCTCACTCTTTTCGAATTATTACTTTGTCGCTTTGTAGAATTTTGTAGCTTTGTAGTTTGCAGTATACACAAAACTCCCCACCCCCTCCCTTTTCAAAATTTTTCTTTCAAGGAACTCACGTAATGTACATTGTACACTTCGGGTTGATTTTTCCCCTTTTTCATGCTTTGACATACGCATTGAAATTTGGTCACAATTATAACGTTTTTCGGTTGATATCGTTTTGTTGTTTTATTTTATTTGTTTGTTTGCTCTGGCATGTAGCGTTATACCCGTCGCATTGCCCCTTTATTTGTTGTTTCTTTCAACACATTCATCGTCTCTGTGCGGCCTAAATTTGGTTATTTGGCCTCACTGCGCGCGTTCCTACATATGTACATACATACATAATTATTTGTATGAAGTTCGAAGCACCAAAAACGGGATAAATGCTACTCGATAAAAGAGACAAAAACAATAAAGAAAGAAAGATCAAGATGCGAACAAAAATTTGCACACAGTTTGTTGTTGTAGAAATAATATTTCAAAAAAAAAAAAGCTTTTACGCTGTAAAAGTTCGATGATCGCTTGTTTACGCGTCGGTGTCAGGCATGCCATATTTTATTGCCTTTTATTTTATTTTTGTTGAGCCCAAAATTGACTTAATTCGCTTATACTTATTTACACTTTTAGGTTATTTTTACTGTTTTTTTTTGTTGGTTTTTGTCTTTTTATTTTGACATTGATGAAAGTAGGTAAGATATTTTTATATGTTGTTTTTGTGTACCGATACCTATTTACCTACTTATTGTGTGCTTTTTTACGCATTCAGGTATTTTTTTGTTTTGTATTTTTAGTGCGTGATTTTTTACGTTTTATTATTATTAACATCTGTTGGATGATAATTAAGCTTTTCACGTGCTATTGCTAATGGGATTTTTTTTTTGTTTTATGAAGCTACGGTGGTCTAGGAAAATAAGTTTTGGTTGTGGTTTTAATAGGATTTTTTCTCTACAATGACTTGTTAACTTTTAAGAAGAAAAAAAATTAAGTGAACATTTTCGAGTGTTTTTGCATTTTACACCTTTTTGTTTATGATATTTTTTTTAGGTTTGTCTAACTTTTAAAGCTAGCTAGACAGTAAAAAAGTTTTGAATATTTTTAATATGTTAAGTTCATAGAGAGGAAATATGTATAGTCTAGTGAATATTTATAGTTATAAGACATCTAAGCTCTTTGTTAAATGGCGCCCGGACAGAAGTTGTTTGAGCAAAAATGTTACAGGTAGATATGAGGTATGAGAAAAAAATAATTAATCGATTTGAATGATAAAAAATTACATCGTGTAGGTATAAAAATTGTAGTCAAGATATTCAGTTCAACCGCTTTTTGGTTAACTGGCGCCCAACGAGAAATGTTTAATAAAGTACCATATTTACTTGAAATGGCAAGTATTTAAAGCAAAACTCACGAAAAGCTGAACAAAAGTTGAACAGCAAATTTAAATGTAGGATATTTTATTAAGTTATTCCCAGAGTTTTGTGGTATTTCCATATGTGTAAGTACCTATTTAAAATAAATTTCTCAGAAATTCTAAATTAGATCATCTTATTTAAACAATTTAATGCTACACTGTCAATCATCAGTGTTGATACAGATTTGAATCATTTATAAAAACGATAAATCATTGATGCAATTATTTTTTTTTTATTATTGTTGAAAACAGATTTATAATAAAATACAGTCAAGATCAAATTCAAACGACAGCAGAATTTTAATTGTGCGTCTAAGATTTAAAAAAAAATGACCTCAGAAACTGATAAAGTTCTTTTGTTACTAATAATAAAAAAATTTTACGCTCTATAAATGGGATTTTTTTTTTGTCATTAACTATAGAAATATAAATATCTGACTTTATTCACGTTTTAATATAAAAAGAAGATTCTGAGTAATGTTTATGATTTTTTATTGTAATTAAAACGTGAATTAAGTCACGTAAAAATTATTATTTTAATTGATTATAAATTATTGTACTCGTATGTATTACTCATTTAAAACAATAAGTTTTTTTCTTCATAATTTACGCCCATATGAGTAAGCGATAGTAAATGTGATGCAATTTAACGAGACTTTACAAAGAGCCATAACGATTTGTATTTCCTTTGTATTTCTTTTAAATGAAGTGATTTATGATTTTAGAAATATTTTTTTTTTTAAATTCTTTGAGGTGACTGAAAAAATTTGATTTATTATGAGCTTTGTCTTTCATTTTCTTAAATAGCGCCCAAAAGAGTTTTCACATAACATATTGTTTCTTGGTATTTTTTTACGAATTGCATATAAAAATTGCAAAAGTTGGCAGAACTATTGAAATCATGATATGTATCATTAAAGATGTTAAATGGCGCCCAATAGAGAATCCCTAAGAAAGTACATACATAATGCAACATAAGCAGATAAAATAAACTGTATCAAAAATGGATGATATGTAGATATAGTCAAAAAAATCTATATTGAACGGGAATATACGGTGCACGTAGAAGATGAATATTATGTTAAATGGCGCCCAACAGAAGATTCATGAATTCACACAATTTTTGTACCTATTACTTAACCTATTAGAAAAAACCGACTTTCTTTTTGTTTCATTTTAAGTCATACAGAATTTGTGTTTTCCTTCTGCCTTGTTTTCCATGCATTATAAACCTATTTCAGTGCTAATAAAATTGAAGTAATTCAGTTGTCCAATAAAGACTAAAACACCTGGGTAAATAAATGAATTTAAATTAGACATATTAAATGGCGCCCAACGGGAAAACCCTAAGCAAATATTTAATTAATAAACAGATAAAACAAACTGTTAACAACGAATTAAATTAGTCATACAACCATACACTTGTTATCAGTTAAATTGAGAAAAGTTTGTATGTTGGTCATGGGTCCATATCAGGGGTAGCAAGAATCATAAGTTAAATGGCGCCTAGAAGAAAATTTACATAATTTTGTTGTTTAAACTCTTTTAATGACCGTGAATAATTTTAATAATTTCTTTGTTGACTTTCACAATCATATTTTGTTAATAATAATTCAAAATGACTAATAATTCATGGTACGTAATCTTCAATACGGTTTCATTTTAGTTTCTATTTAAACATGCTTAATTAATTTAACGAAAACCAAAACTTTTTTCTCTGTTTAGTTCTAAAAGCAAACATTGTATGCCTGGCTTTGTAGAAAAAGACCTATAGACACAAGTAAACGTTCAATATACCTAACAATTTAAGTGAATAAAAAAAAACGACATTAAAATAGATCCAAATCAGCACCCAGCCAGCAGCCCAGCGTAGGTGTATCAAATAAGCGTTTTTTTGGAAAAATTTATATTATTTTCTGTCTGATTGCAAAAAAAAAAATAATAATAAAAAACACACGTGTCTATAGATTAAAAAAAAAAAAAATAAAAATTTCATCAAGGTTCTAGGTCGTTAGTAAAAATATGTTCCCTCTCTCACTCAACATTTTGAATGGCATAAATGTCAGATAGTCTCATTGAACGTAGGGGACTATCGGACACATTCAGCGTTGAGATAAAAAAGCTTTTTTTTGTATCCAAAATGTTAATAGGTAAATATTTTTTGTTTCATTTTTTCGTTCTTTATTAAATTCATTTCATTTAAAATTTTTTTTGTTTGGTTTTCTTTTTGGAGATATATCCAATTGTTATGAAAAAAAAATGTGCAGTTTTCATATTTTTTACCTCAACCGCACATAAAATTCACGAATCGATACCTACTTGATGTGAATGTGGTGTCGAAATGAAATGCACGATGCATTTGTTTAAAAATGATTGCCAGCCTTTAGAGTCCAATATAATATTGGTGCGATGCGAAGTACCTACATACAATATGCCTCTTTGTTCCTCAACTTCTCTGCATGTGGATGGATATTGGATATATGCAATTTTGGAAATCAATTTTGTATATTTTTTTTTTATTTATGGGTTTCTCTCGCCAATTGATATTGTAGAGATATATGAATATATTTTTTTTTTTGAAATTCCTCTCATCAGCGATTGACGCCGTACACGTGCATCATAATATGATGCAAATAAAAAAAAAATCAGTCGATTGTGGTCAGAGAGAGAAATCTTTATACATATTCAAAAAAAAGTGTTCTTGCTGCAAAACTCTGGATGTGGATGGTCTCTGTCTCTGGCAACTTTGTATAAATTTTACGATGGGAACTTTAAATTGATGATTATTGCTGGTCGTGTTGGGATTATTGAATATCTCTTTTGAGTAGAAATCTTTAATTAAGGAATCCCCGACTTGATTGTCTTTTATTTTATTTTTGGAGCTGTTTTTTTTTTTTTTTTTGTTGCTCAATACACATGGGTAGGTAGACTTTTTGGGTATAAATATTTTGATACCGTGCGGAATTCACATGAATTCAGGTGTCCTATAATACAAGATACGATTATAATTAGGTCACGTCTTGTTTGTTTGGCTAAAGAAAATTACTTCTAATGATTATAGTGCAGCAGTGAGGGTCGATTTAGTTTCTGATGGTTTGTTTGCTTTGTGCTGGGTGTAAAATAACAGTGAAACATCGAATGATAATGGCGGCAACAACGCCCCATATATATCTACTAAATATAGCAACAGAACAACGTGAAAAACTGTCCCAAATCGATTAGAATTCGTCCTTTCTTATTCGAGGACATTCCACATGTAGACACCATCGCACTATATATTCTAAGTATAGAATCCATAAACATGGTGGCATGCGTGCGTACAAGTGCAACTCTCATATATATGTATATGCGAGGGTGTAACCCTCATATGAGCAGTCACAAGCCCATATATGAAGGATATGTGTACATATGAATGTCCCGCCCCAAAAATTTCATGCGTAACACACACTCTGCCCATACCTCCTATAATACGTACGAGTATAGCCCAACAGGATTGTAGAAAACGGATGTTGATTTCCTCTACCGTGAATGACAGGAAACGAGCCCTTAAATTGGATTTTATTTTTTTTTTGTATTTCTTTTTACTGGATTTTCCTCAACCTTATACTAGTATAGTTACATTATATCGATTTACCCATACTCCACACACATAAAAATAAACTAACGGGTATATCTCTAAAAGGGATTGCAATCTACGCATGTTGAAACAATATGAATTTCCACACCACACACCATGTGCGTGTTTTTTTCTTCTTTGAAACAATCATAACTCATGTAACAAGAAAATGAAATAAAAAAAAGTTAAGTAAAAGAAAAAAAAAATAACTTTGTTATGACATAACAACCCTTAAAGCTGGTTTAATATAACCACCCCATATTCTCCTTTAATAAGCGCGGGTTTGGATGGATATAATATGGGGCACTTGAAAGTTAACATCACAGTAGAAGTGCCCTTCCTGCAGCGCCCGACCTTTACCGCTCTTGTCAGGTTGCTGCTTTATGAAAAATTGGTAATAAAATTTATTACTTTCACTTCTTTATACACAGACCCCCGTTTTAGTCCATGAGAAGAGGATGGGCGACCATATTTATGCAAATCAAATGAATTTTTTTTTTTTTTTTTGTCATGTTTAGTAAGGTATAAGAAATTCGTGTTTGTTAAAGTGCGTGAGTATAGCTTTGGTATGAAGGGCATAAGAGGGTACATATTTTGAAGGGATTAAATCGTTGGCGGGATAAAGTTTTTTGTTTTTTTTGTTTTTGTAGAAATTTATCAAGGGATTTGTAGAAACAGCCATTTAAAGAGAATTATGATGGTATTTCTAAGAAAAGGTAGATAGAATTTTTTTGGTTGAGAGAATATATATTTTTTGTCAATGGGAAATAAGATCGTGCTGTTGTATAATAGGTTTTTGTTTTGGGATGATACTCAGCTTAGATGAGACAAATAGAGTAGTGTTAATGGATTCATAAAATAAATTAAGGTAATGTTTTGTTTCTTTTTCGAAATAAGAGCACCCGATTTGTATGAGAAATTTTCAACTCTATTAACTTTGAGGGACTATTATACATAATATGTTGGGTAACCAAACTTAAACTATTTCAAAATTGAAGAGCAGTTATTCGAAGATGTAGTGCTGCTATTAGAAACTTGAAAAAAAATGAGGGGCTTATAGGAGTTACTTGTGATATTAATCTGTATAACATATTCTATTGTGATATTATTAAAAATGGTCCAAAACTTAGTTTATTTATTTATTTCAGTTATAAAAAAGACAGAAGAGTTTTTAATCATTAAGTCATCCTTATAGAACTTTGACTAAAACTAATGTCAACAGTCTCGAGAAACAAGACGAGACCGACACAAACAAACTTCTTGGTATCCGAAACGAGACTATAATTTTATGAACCATTTGTTCATTATCTATTTTTCGTATGAACTCATTTAATTTAATAACGTAAAACGTTTTCGTCAATTCGTTAAGTCAACGAATCTATTCGTTAATTCAATGTCATCTTTAATTGATTTAATGAATGAATGTTTTTTTTGCTAAGTCAATAGAATTACTCAAGGACTTAAAAAATGGATTTTCTTGGCCCTACGTGTTTTTTTCTTTGAGCTATTTACTTTAATTATTTATTTCCACTAAAGCTTCCATTGAATTATAATTAAGGCTAATAAATATATGACAGAAATGATTCTTACATGATCTCTAACATCAAAACAAGGTAGGTATATGTATATCCAAAAACGCTCATCAATTAACTAACTTTTGTCACACGAAATAAACTTTTTCCAACTTATTGTCATAGTTCTGTCATCCAAAACACAATCGCATAAAAGTCAGAAGTCACTTCTAAAACCATCATACAATATCCTTCCTTAACCCATTCTGTGTTACAAACAATTTGACACAAAACATAATTCCACAGGCATCCAGTTCAAAAAGAAAAAAAAAATTATAAAAATCATCAAAAAAACAAACCATCAAAAGCAAAACTAAATAAATTGTACTTCGTCATATTTTCTCTGGCTGTAACACACACATTCATATAGATATTTTATGTGGGTTGATCTCTGATGCTTCTATATGCATGTATGTATGTGATTGCAGTAATTTTACACTCTTACTTGTTCATTTTGACATTTTGTCATGGCAATTTGCAAAATTAGACATTTGTCTCTAAAATTAGCCTTAACATTCCCCAGATGTTTGTTATATGAACAACAATATAAATAATATTTCCACACACACACACAAATACAAATACACATAAATAAATGCATAGAATGCTCTCCTCCGCACAGAAGATAAAATAAAAATATAAATAAAAAATAAAATAGCGTGCTTGACAAAAAATTCTTGTCATATCTACAGAGACAAATTATAACAAGCTGAATGTCTACTTTATACAACGCAACAACGATAAAAGTTGAGTAAGTATTTTAAACATCCTTGTGTATCTATGTTTAGTATATTCTTTATTTATGTATATATGCATGATGTGATGATGATGATGCCCAGCGTCAATGAACTCAGTCGTTCATCTCGGAAGAATGCAATGCTTCATATAAAATATTTTGTTTGTTTTGCAAAGAATGTACGATACCCTATTTATTTATTTTTTCAAAAAAAGCTTATTTTTGTTGGTATGTACTGTAAATATAAAATTATTTAGGGTTCATCAAGTGTTTTCTAACTTGAAATTTTGATTGATTTAAAAGAAAAAAACTTATTTCTTCAAGAAAGCTTTGCATAAAAAAGAGCTTTTAGAGCTTTAAAGCTTTCACATTAAAGCTGTTTATGGATTTAAGATATCATTTTTAGTTAAAAATGTAGGAATTATGTAATTGGTGACCTATCCAGTTGTGGGCTCTAGATCAAAAAAAAAAGGATCACAATGGATCAACTTAAGGTATAAGCCTTACTGCTGCCAGCATTTTCATTTTATATAAGACTAGGAAAAGTCCTATCTCCTGATTAGACAACAACGTCCAGCCTTGAAAATATGAACAATTTGTATTTCTTACCTCTATATTCTTTCAAGTTTCCTCAAAAAACTATTTACCCTATCTTATACAATGATGGATAAAGCAAAGGAAAAAATAAACAGTTACTGTACTGCTGCTGCTGCTGCCATCATAAGAAACATGCTAAGTGTATATTTTTCCATCTGAATCTGCTACATGCCGCACTCATTCATTTTATGCAAAAAAAAAATAAACAACCAAAAAAAAAAAGATAAAAAGGTCGAACTCACAATTGAAATTCCGCAATTTCGAATTGTTACGCAAAAGTAAAGCAAAAATACAAAAAAAAAAAAATAGTACTACCATACCGCACGAAAAAAAAATGACAATAACGAACCAAAAATTACGCGGGACACGTTGAGCTCTAATTTAAACACAAACAAAGTGTTTATTTTATTTTTAGATACTTTACCCATTTTTGATTTCTGTCTTGCGTTTTTTTTTTTCTGAATTATATGAGGTTGGTTATATTATTCGCTTTGCTCTCATCATAATAATAATAATATGACTTGAATATACTATACGTACAAACGTAAATAGGTATATGAATGTTCCTATCTAAATATATAATTTTTAGATAAGAGAAAACCCACATAATAATAATAATTGCACAGATACACGACATCTATATACTTTACAGTACACATTCGCTTCGGTTATAGAGAAGATACTTATATAGCACTCCTCTAGTAGCCAATTTAAATATTTCAAATAAAAAAACAGAAATTATTAGCTTCATCATTCCCAAGAGGTGACATCAGATGTTTCTTGTTGTTGTAATTTTGAATGGATGTTTTTTTTTTGTTGTTGCTAATAAAGTGAATGGCGGAATGGTAATTGTGTTATATTTGTAGAAGTGTAAAGCAGCTTACCGCGAAGCGTATATCTATTTTGATGTTGCATACGTAGTCTGAGTGTCTCTGAGTGATTTGTTTTGATTTGGCGAATTGTGGTGAATTTTTTATTTATTTTTAAAATTTGTAATTCGTGTGTAGGAAATATTGAAATTTAGCAAGGGTAATTTTTTTATATATGGATCACCAAAGTAGTGTTTTTTCAAAGCATTTTAGTTTTTTTTAAAACGAACTTTAGTAGTTTGTTTTGGAAGGGTTTGGAATTTAACACTAATTTATAAGGAACCAGGACTTTCTGTTTTTGGGGTTACCCACCTCTAAGACTGTTACAAAATAAATGAATTCTCAAAATGTATAATACAATTCAGAAGATAACTCTTCACTTAGAAAAAAATCAAGAAAGGCAGGCATAAAAACTCCTGCATCAAGCAAATGGAACAAAACCTGCAAAACCTGCGTTGGCCTCAGGCATGGAAAAATCCAACACTGAGAGACCTGTTGACGTTTTCCGACGTTTACAGTGGGAGAGTTGTGGTCTCAGTCGAGATCTACAAAATATCCCACGTTGGGCGCCATTTATAACGATCAGTTTAATGAACATGGAATGATGATCATCATATTAGAATTTCATTTAATCTCAACGTAAGAACGCCCACCTCAAAAAAAAAACTATCAAGCATTTTGTTCATGTCGTCTATACCTCTTGTCCTTTTTCCTTACAAACTAAAAGCTTCTAGAAACTCAATTTTCTCGTGTGCCTTATAGGAAGTCTCGGCGGGTTTCCAATAAAGAAAATTATTCAAAATTATTGTTTTAAATCATAAAATCTAAAATAAAATGGCTGTTTTTCATTTTTCTCAAAAACTAAACGAAGAAATTCTGATTTGGTATCAGGATGAGACAGAGATGAGACTTAGTCATACGAAATCGAAACAAGGAAGTAGAAAAAAAAGAAAATAAAAATATTTAAATTTTATTATATAAATTCTGTTGTGCATTCGCAACATCTGTCTGGCCATAGAAACAATAGATCATAACACTATTCCCACACAAAAAAAAAAATACCTACATACACATCAAAAATATGCCACGTACGGGTTCTTAGCCCGCTAACACAACCCGTGTCTTGTTAGAAAGAAATCTCTTTGTCTCTGGTTTTTTTTCAGAATGAGTTATTACCTCTGTGGGGACACAAAAGTTCGTTAACTGTTAGTTAAACAACGATATTTGACGTGTAAAAGATTAATGGCTACGATGACGTTGTTGTTTTTTTTTTTTGTTCGTTGGTTTAAATTTATTTATTTCGGGAAATAAAAATATACAAACTTTTTTTTTTTTGAAAAAAGAAATGTTTCTTAAAAAAAATATACAAACATTTTTTGTACATAATATTTCACACATGTACCCACAAACTTAAAGTGAGAAAATATGTATTGTTTTTGGGGGATCAAAAGAAAAAAAGTGGTGTCAGTAAAATAAAATTTTATCATAAAATAAATTGAGTACAAGAAAAGGAAGAATAATAAATCAAAGAATAGTAAAAAATAAAATAATTTTGTGTACTTCAAGATTAAAAAAAAAAATTGTCAAGGTCATGGACTGAAAAACTTACGTTGGGCGCCATTTTTTGCAATTAGAAATAAAGTTTCTAAATTATTGTTGTCTATCATCGTGGCTTGTCACATTTGACT
The DNA here is from genome assembly GCA_958431115.1 of Syrphus vitripennis. Lineage (NCBI taxonomy): Eukaryota > Metazoa > Arthropoda > Insecta > Diptera > Syrphidae > Syrphus > Syrphus vitripennis. The sequence continues at coordinate 7,982,290 of OY288110.1, read as the reverse complement.
GCTTCGACGACTAAGTGTTAAGCCCTACGTTGGGCGCCATTTTTGAGAACCAGTCATGTACTGTTTAAACGTTATACAGCACTATAAGCGGCCTATATTTTGTAAAAACAAAGTTTTATGTTTAAGAGTTCACAAAATACAGCTTTTTCAAAGTGGCTGATGACTTCAGATAATTTCTGAAATAAAATTTAATACTTTGAATAACTTTCCCTTATTCATCAAACATCTTTAAGAATTAACTTACAACTCGTAAGTAAAAAAACCACCATCTTTTTGATTCACTATAAAGAAATATAAGATCACGAACTACGCAGAAGAACTCATATTTTTAGAGTTAAGCTCTATAAGTAGCCATAGCATAGAAAAAAAAACTTATGAAAATCTCACATCAGCTAAAAAAAAATATGCATATAAATTCGTTGCATATAATGCATCCGTTTCTATTTTAATTCACTAAATCAAGATGTGGGTGAGTAAGGAGGATGAAGATGCGATGATGATGATGATGGCAAGAACTCGAGTCCAATCTCGATAATTTAGAAAAAAAAAATAGAAAATACGAATATTTGCCCTCTTGAGCACTCAGATACTTCTGATTCTGATAGCGCCTATGGTTGGCTCTTTGAATGCAGATTTTCGCTCTATAGGCGATATGCAATTGTAGTTTTGCTGGCTCTGTTATTATTGCTTTTGTGTGTAAATTGCAATTCAATTATGACAGCTGACGTTTTGTAGAGAATTCAAAGAAGAACACAACCACGACGACGATGAACTACACCGCCGACGCCGATGAATACAACGCGAAGACGGCTAGAAATCCCGTCGGACAACTCATCATCAGAAAGGGAAACTCAGCCTCAAAGGGTAGACTTTCTACGATCATACGAGTAGGTTATAAGCAGAAAATTCTTTTCATTCCTTAAGTGATTCGTTAAATGCAAATCAATTGACATTTTCCCTCAAACCTTTCGCCTCATTCACATCCACATCGCATCGCATCGCCCATCCGTCACAAGAGATCGCTTCAACGATGAACCAAAGTGAAAAATTTTCACACTAAACTATAAACACCCGGTATAAGAAAAAGATACACGCCGATTAAATATACTATATACTGGATATGTAGATACGCCAAAACCGAACCCAAAGACAGGCAGCAGAAGTATGTATAGGGGCTTTGAACGGTGCGGCGCGACGTAACCGTAGTGTGTTGTATAGCGACTTTTTCCTAGATATTATAGTGAGCATTATTATTGAAATGCAAATGAATTATGACATATCTGACAGATTCTCTTCTAGGGTATGTCATATTTCAAGTGGTGACGTGAGTGCGCAGTGTATAGAGGAATTTTTCGCTGCACTGCACAGATCTATCTCTTGATTGGCTTGCACATTATACACATTATACGAGAATGTGAGTATACGAGTAGTTGAAGTTTATGATTGCGTAATCGATCATGGTTTTTCTATTATTTTATTCGTTTTTCTTGTTTGTTTTATTATTTTTTTTTTTTCAATTATTTTTTTCTCAAATAATGATTGCTCTTTGTGCCTTACTCTGTCAGTTTTCCACATATATGCATGTATAAAATTATTAGATGAAGCAATTTGTTGTTGTTTTTGTTGTTCTGGAATAAATCCAACTTGTTGAGAATCTAGAAAGAAATGAAAAAAAAAAAATCTACTTGATTAAGACATTCGTTTTGGTTTTTGATTTAGTTTTAAAAGATGAGTGATTGAAAAATGATTGAGATGTGACATACAAAAAAAAAAATGAAGAAGAAGAAGAAGAAATGAATAAATAAAATAATAAGTAATGTAAATAAATGCAATTTACGCACGAACTAGATTTATTTATAGAAGTGCAGAAATTGACAGATGGTCAAGTAGGTAATAGTTGACGTCAAATAAACTAAGTAATTGTAATGTCAAGAAGTTTTATTCATTTTAATATAAATTTTTAATTCATTTGGAATGTTTTAAAGATGTTAATCTCTTGAAGGTGATGTTTTGATTTTCCTAAAGTCAATTGGCAAATTTCCATTATTTTTTCCATTTTCATGAAAAGCTCAATGAAACCATTGTTGATGTTGTTTCATCTAAATTGATGGTTTGTATTTTTAAAATTGGCGCATACTACTTTTATGGGAACTGTTAAAAAATCTGAAATTGGTCAAAAAATTTAAGTTTTTACTTTGAATTTGATGAACAAATGTGACAAAAAAATTCTTTAAAAAAACTGGAGCATGTAAACGAACATATGTTTTTTAAAACATAAATAGGAAAATGATTTTCAATTGAATTTTTGCGTTTTTGAAATTTTTAAACGCTCAGGTCGTTGGCCTAATTTGCAAAATTTTCTAATAATTTCGTGATGTCAGATACCAATCAAATATGAGAAAAATACCACAAGAAAAAAATATTTTGACGAATGTACTAAAGATTGCTTAGTTAATTTTTGAACAAAATATTTAAAAAATATTTATTTTGCCAAAAGGATTAAACATGGTTTTATGTTGGTTTGTATTTTCAGGATCATTTCAAGATGACTTGGTCAGAAGTCTTCATTTTGTTTCACTTTTTCAGTTTTGCAATTCCCTTTGATTTTACGGATTTTACAGTGTAAGTTTTAGTTTATGTTTCAATCGACTAAAGTTCCCAGAATTTCATAAAAAAAAACTATTCACGAAACACAGTTTCTTAAAAATTATCTCATTCTCATTTCTATTTACTATTACTATTCCTTGCAAACATTTTCTCAAATATTTTATCTAAAATGTAATGACAACAAACATTCTTTTTCAAGATAAAATCAAATATAAACAAACTAAACAGATACAACTTTTCATTCCTCATTATAAATTCGATTATTATCAATTCACATCGCGTGTTAACAATACTAAATCTGTCACTCAAAAATGTAAATTGGTCCTTCGAGCTGGAAAACAAAGCGTGAACAAAAAAAAAAAGAAAAAAAATTATTAAAAAATTCTAATCACATCACGAGCCATTTGATTGCATCTCGTCACACATATTGCCTTGCATCACATCATACAATTAATAAATAAATCCCGCATCAGATTATTTTTTTTTTATTTTTATCAAAATAAAATTCAAAGACTTTTATTTGCAACAATATTGCAACAAATTCAATAATTCGCATTAGTATCACGTTCTCTCTCTTTATAGAGTCCACGTTAAGAGATCGTTAGGTATTTATTTTTTGTTTGTAATATTTTTCTCCTTTTTCTGCATTTAAAATTTTCTTAATTATACAAAACAAGAACATTTTCCGAATGCCAGAAATAAATAGAAAAAAAAAAACAAAAATGGTAGTATGAACCATAAGTATACCTCTCTACCTTTTTCTGCCATTCGAATTATTATATTATAGATGAAATGGAAAAAAAAATATCTCATTGCCACGAATAAGAATTGTATATATATTTTTTATAATTAATTTTAATTTATATTACGTGACCGTCAATTGCATATAAGGTATCTATCTATATATTATTATAGATAGGCACTCTCTTTACTCATAAATAATTATTCTTTGTTGCAAAGTATCATTTTGCTTAAATGATTTTTCTTTTACTCTTTGGCACCTTTATATAGTTCGTTAGCTGGATAGGGGTATTGTAGCTCCCTTCATCAACAACAACAACAACAAAATACATTAATTAAATAAAATACACATTGCCACTTGTTAAATGAGTTTTGATGCCATACAAGGAATATCTATTTCTTCTTTTGACTTTGTATTAGTATAAGATACATCACTGCCGTCGGATAGATGGATTTATTTTAAATTCAAAAATCTATACAAACAAAGAAAAAAACTTAAGATACAAGACAAAATCCATTTTAAGCTGTAACTCTAGATTTTTTTAAAATCATTATAAGACCACAAGTCACACCACTCACTAGTCCTAGGAGACTTTGCAGTTCCACAGAGATATCTATATTGACAGTATAAGAAGCTCAATTTAATTACCGTATAAGGAAACAACAGAGATACTCTCTTCTGAAGGAAAAAGTTCTCGATGATTGCACCGATACTTTGCTAAATTATCACGTTTACGAAGGAAGGTTGCTACCTTTTTATCTAATTTCCAATAGTTTAATCGTTTTATTTATTTTTAATTTATTAAAAAAAAATTAAAATTTAAATCGAGCCCACACTTCACTCACACACATACGACCGCTGCTGACTGATTTCGCGTTGTTGACTATTCGTCATTTATAAATATTTTTAACTCGTTAATATTGTTGTGATAATAAAATTGCTAAAAATAAATTTTAATTTTTTATCATCGAACTGCGCGGGCATTTTAAATTTAATTTATAATACCCCATTGGATTGCTATACCTCCTGCCCGTCGTAATAAGGTAGATCAAAAGTATATTGAAGAATTTATTATTATGGAAGCAGCCAGCAGGTTTACTATACTTATTTTTTTTTTTTTTAATTCTATCTACATGAATCATAAGAATGAAAAAAAAAAATTATCTTTGTTTGTTTTTATTTTCTGATAACAATAAATTTTTTGTTGTTATACAAAACAAAAAAAAAAAAAAAGTTGAAAACGATATTATAAATGAAAAAATTGAACAATAATAATCAATTTTATCAATAATAATAATGAGTTGTGCTTTTCAGCAATAAGTTGCAATTGCAAGCACTTGTTCTTTGTGTACCAGATATTTGTATTGTCTGTGGAAAGATATGCTTTTGTGATAAATAAATAATGAAAGGAGGACACAATCTGGAATCGATAAATAATATAAATTATCCAACAAGAGGTAGACAAAGCTGATGCGCATATGATTCTCACAATTTTAGGTAAATAAATTGCAATAAAATTGGGATATTGAAAGCTTTTTGTTGTGTGTGTTTTTTTGTTGATTTAAATTTTTCAGTTCATTTTTGAAACAGAACACATTGACAAATTGATTTCGGAATCTGAAAGCATCAACTTTTTTACATTATATTAAAATTCCCAAAAAATGGTTTGTGATGCACATACCTAGAGTCGGAAGGGGGGGAGGGGTACGTCTCGCTTTAACGACAGCAGGCAGCATTGAGTTTTCGAAGCATTAAGTTCTACACGATTTCTTAATCCCCATTTTACAATGCTGTCTAAGTCAGAATTTACTTATCATATTTAGCCGTTTCAGTTCCACGTCCGAAGAGCAGGGATGTGAGTCTGGAAATGAATATGAAAAGCTAAGAGTGCTATCGTCAGCGAATCAAGGAGACAAAAGGGAACCCTGTGGCACACTAGCATTTATGTTGTGGGTTTCAGACTTGAATCCGTCTAATACTACTTGTCTACAGCGATTCGAAAGAAAGCTACTTATCCAATGAAGAAGGGTTTCATCGATACCAAAAGCACGCACTCTCGCTAAAAAAGCAGGTTGCCAAACTTTTTCAAATGCTTTAGAAATATCATGTGCAATAATCTTACTTTCTCCGAAACAATGTTAAGATGTATTCCAATGTTCGGTGAGATAATCCATCAAGTCACCAGAAGACCTATTGCTGCGAAAGCCGTATTGCCGGTCATTAAGAAGCTTTCGATCTTAGCGTTTCCATGACCTTGGAAAGAGGGACGTAAGTGCATTTGGTCCGTAATTAGAGGGTGAAGTAGAATTATTAAAGAAAAAAATAAATAACTACTTTTGGGAATTTTTATAAAATTATAAAACGGTAACTAACTACATATATCTCAAAACTCAACCTAAAAACTTCAACAATTTTCAAAATGAAATTTATGTCTCGAAAAACTGACGATTCTTCTGTGAGAAAATGAAAATTGTTGACCATAGTGTTAAAGTAAGCAACGTGATATCCTTGAACTACAAGACAAAGTTCATGTGATCGTACATTTCTACTTAACAACATGAAATTAAATATATAGAACAAAGAAGTTAAATGAATAACAACTCTATGCTATAATTGACCAAACCAAAAAATCCACACGACATTAATAAATTTTTCTTTACAAAAAAAAAAAATTCAGCGACAAAAAGTCATAAAAATCAAACGCCTCAACATAAATTTAATTAAAAATGTACCATTAGATCACGAACGTATATGCAATGGTAGATAAAATTGACTGAGCTTAATTACCATACACAACTTATACTCTACCATTAATTAAACTATAACTCTGGTATAGTATACTATATCTCGAAAGTCGATGAACCCTTAATTGCAAACAACACACAAATTGTGTCTATATATAATTTTTCACCAGATGGTTATGGTCATATAATGTCAAAAGAAAATATTTTATTAATTAATAAACATAACAAACTGTCTTGGCTTATCTAAGTTTTTAAAACATCACATAGAAGGTATGTATATATTTTTCGCAATTATATAGCTACAGCTTACCTAGACGAAGGTGCGTTATAAGATATTGGGTATGTCTGTCCCCTCGGGTGCGTAATCTCCTGCCGGGGATCACATTCCCATTTTTATTGGATTCATTTAATTTTTAGGTTTTTTTTGTTTAGTTGATTCGTATCGACTTTTTTTTGAAAATTAAAAACCAATTCTTGATTTTGTAATAAAAATTCATTGAAATGACAGAACAGTGTAGAAAGCAGGAAATAAATCAGGTAACATGTCTTGGGGACTGGTTGTGTGAATTTGTGACTTTGGTGACTTTCCACTTCCTCCCTGCGAAACTCTGACAAAGAAAGATTGATGGGGTGAAAGAGATAGAAATGTTTGCATGTCCTTGTCCTGTCGGTTTTGTGTGTGCTTATGCACTGCGCGCAATTATGTGGCGATTTTTATCTTAATTGAAAATTGTATGTTACCCACAGCACAGCATTGACATTGGTAGCAGTCCTAGCCAGTATAGTGACTATAGTGAGTGGTGCCAAATTAGGAAGTCTATCATATTTCTTTTTGACATGTTTTTTTTTTATTTTTTCTTTTAGTTGAATTAAATTTGTTTGCTTTTAATGAAAACCTATAAATTAAGTTTCTCTCTTTGTCGTTAAGATACTTTTGATTGGCCATGCATGTCGATGTGAATGATTATGTATTTAACACACTTAATAAAATTACATTTCGGCTTTTGACCATGAATATGTATATGTCCAGACATTCATTATTGCCACAAAAGGCAACTCTATATAGCACTTTTATGGTTTTCAAAAAAAAAATGAAAAAACGTAGGTATTGCATATAATGACAAATAAATGAAAATTAATGAAAAGGATAACATATTAGTGCACATGTGTCTCTGTATAGGTGATGTGTGGTATATTTTCTTTTATGTTCAATTCACATTCAATTCATTAGTCAAACTTGGCTGGAGATATTTTATGAATTGGAAGAGGTGTAAAAATTGAATTTTAATAAAAAAAAGGTAAAGGGTTAAAGGATACGTTGAATGAATTTCATGATGCATATAGTTTTTAAATAGAATGAGTTTCATAAAAAAATAAATTTGTAGAGGATATTTTAATTTGATGACTTCTACTTGTAACGATTATTTTTATTGATGTTATTCCTTGTTATTACAACAACACCAAAAAATTGATGCAGGGGCATATTTAATCGATAAAGATAGAGACTTAAGGGATGAACAGGCATTTATTAAATGAGACTTTATTAAAAAAATATTATGAAAAATTGATGAATTTTGGTCCTTCGAGCCGGCTAAAATTTGAAACTAAAATTATAAAACTTAGTAATGTTTGTTAAGTTTCATTTAATTTTTATTTTACTTGAAAATTAATTTTTCAAAAACACATCAATTCAAAATCAAAATAAGGACCTAGTTTAATCTTTGAAAAATAAAATATCTCGACATTCTAATATTTGTAAAAGTATTGAGTAAGAGTAAAAAAAATTAAATCTTGAAATTCTTGAATTTAATTGGGTTCTTCAAAGAAAAGTTTGTGATTTAAGCAATGTCGGGGACAAACATCTTCAAAAGAAACCATTGATTTTCAAAAGGATTTTTTTTTAATTTTCGTACATAAATTTCATTCAAAATAATATTGGAGAATGATCAATATACAAAAATATATGTGTAGAAGACAAAATTGAAATTACATAATTATAATTATAAGTATATTAGGTTTAATAAATACAAGACCCAAAGTAGGCAATTGTCGGTTTTACCTTCAGGTAGGTTCGTAGCCACATTGTGTATAATGAAGGCCAAAACACATGCAACTTAATGAGAGCAGTTAAACAAGAAAAAATAATGTTGCCACTGCACTTTACAGACGAAACAAGAAAATCAATATTTCCTGAAGGTTTTAAACTTGTTTTTATTTTTTTTTTTTTCGTTCGACTTGATGAGAGGGAAGTCTCATTAAATGTGATTTGCTCTTCATTAAAATTATTAAGTAAAACGTTTTTTTTTCTTATCCGGTGTATAGGTTCAGGCTTAGATGTGTGGATTGGAGTTGGTATCATTTTTTTTTTCATTATTTTAAAAGTAAGGTCTTCCCTACAAAATTATAGGAAGCGTCAAATACATAATGTATCGTTAGCCACAAAACCAAATTTTTATTTAAATTCAAATTTATAAAAAAATTATTTGGAACTCGATTTTTTTTGTAATATTTCTGAGGGGATTTAAAGAACAAAAGGGGTGGTTTTACAAAATTTTACATTTTACAATTTCATTATTAATAGTTTTTAATTTGAATTTTTTTTTCAACCTCGCCATGTAAAAGAGCGAATGTATCTTTTAATTAAATTTCAAAAAAGTTGATGCTATATTTTTATGATTTTGAAATTTGTTACAAATATTTTCTCGTTGAAAACCAAACTTCTCATTTTATATATTTGCTAAAAATCTGGTGAAAATATTTAACCGCACTACAAGCTTTTATATTGAAAGATATATTTTCTACATTTATTCCCATTTCATCGTTGATAGTTACATATTTAACAAAACCACATAAGTTTCCATAGAAAAAATAAAAAAAAACCTAAATATCATAACTTTCTTCACTCAACTGTATAATTTTCAATTTCATAGAATACAAAATTTGTAACAACTCAAGTGAAAGCAGTTTTCCACAAAATTGTTTTGTTTAGGGTTTTTTTTTTTTGTTTTATTTTGTTGAAAGGTCTCTTTGTGAAATTTGAAGTGTGGTATATTTAAGTAATGACAGCAGGAATAATACTAAAAACCAATTCCAAATTTCAAACCCAACAACATTCACAAAGCAACTGACATTCAATTCAAAAAAAAAAGTTAGCATGTCTGCTACTTAATATCCCTCCTTAAATATTGAAAAACAGGAGATACCTATACTTATGTACTTATACAATATTTTCGAATAATTCGTTTTGTATATCTTCAATTGAAAGCCTGTGATTAAAAAAACATGAAAACACAAAAAAAAAAAAATAATAATAAACGAATCGAGTATGTTTCGTTTTTTTTTTTATTCACCCCAGGCACAGAGGCAGAGGTTTGAGTTGGAGTTGTTGTTGCTGTTGTTGTTCGGTTTAACTTTGGATAGTCTTCTTCTCATCCAACAGCTATATGATGACGATGATTGCTGTGGTTCTTCATGAGAGAAGCATGATGATGATGATCCATCTACACAATTCTACATGACAATTTTACTGCTCCAGTGCTTGCTGTTCAATGTTCGTGTTTGCTTCATCATTTTCATGGTCGGAAATGTAGTCCTCGTCAAGTTGTCAAAAATTATGACAACCATTATACAACACACACAAGGCAAAAGAAACAAAAAAAAAAAACAAAAAAAAAACAGAACAAAAATATGTGAGTTTCAGTTTCGTGTTTGCGGCTCACACCCCCTCTAGCGGCGGCCGTTGTCGTTGTCGTCGTCATCATTATCATCGGGCAAGTTTATATCTACAGTGGAATTGTTGCAGACAAAACCGAAAATTAATTGTAATTGTTTGTCAACAGTCATTTAGGAGACCATCTCCCTGACAATGCATCAACTGATGGCGACCGACGACCACGACGCCAATAGTTCGGGAAAACTCGACTACAACAATTACAATGACGCTGACGACCGACGACGCTACGATGTCTTTCTAGAGGAGGAGGAATGAAAGCCAAACAGGGAACATCACAGTCCACATAACAATGGAACCACCTATTATCGGGAATCAAGCTCTCTCACATGCAATCCCAATCCCGATCTCCAGAAACACGAATGCAATGTGTGAGAGATGTTTAACAGGTTTTATTTCTTCATCTTTTTTTCTTGTTGTTGTTGTTGTTGTTTAGTTTATTGTTACGTTTTGCGGTCAAATATGACGAGTGAAATTGTTTCAATTTCGAGTGAAATAATTGTTTAAAAAAAACTTCAGTTCAGGAAAGCGGGGGAAGTCGATCGTGGATTTTGTCGACGACGACTGATGGCACATAGGTATGCGTGACAGTTGTATTTTTGTCTGTAATTGATGTTAAATGTTGTCGAAAAAATGTTCAAAAAAAAAAAAAATCAACAAACGCTATCATAATTAGCGACACAATCGTGCGTTCAGTCGTGCATGGAAGATCTGGACAGACAAAAATGCCATCACCAGGTAAGTTAGAATACAAAAACATAAGTGGAATTTTTGGAAATCGTTAAAAGGTTTAAAAATATTTTTTTCAATTGCCAGGGATTTTATTTGAAGTAACAAAAGGATCTGAAGAGAGGAAATTTGGAGTGACCGAAAAATGAACCAAAAAATTCAAGAAAATTGTTACCATAATCGTCACATCTAAGTTCAGTACCTTTTTCATTAACAGAAGTTGTAAGCTATCTGTATTTGTGTCACTACCGTAACAAATTGGTTTAGGATAAATCTTTAAAAAAGAAGTTGGTGACTTTTTCGGCAAACTTTGTATCCACTAAAAAGAATACATAATTCAGAAGTTCTTCAATGTATGGAATCATTATAAATTTGCAAAGTGTCACAACAGTAACAAACATATCCACCATATCCTGAATTTAGTACAGTGACGATTTTATAAAGAAATTTATAAAGAGGCAAAAATAATATTCTTCATTAAATCTGTTAATTTTATTGAATCCAAACTATAATTTCAACTTTGTGTCACTGACGTAACAATTTGGTTCTAAAAAATCTTTAAAATAAAGTTTATCCAATTTTTGAGCAATTTTAATTTCGGGATGTTGGAACAATGTTGTTCAACAAATTAAAAAATTCTAAATTTATAGTTTTAAAGTTGTGCCACTAACGTTTTCAATTTATTATCCTCTTTTACTTGTCCACCAATAAAACCACAACCATTAAGATTGTTAAAATCCTTTAACAAAAATTAAATAACTTAAAAATAAAACCGAAAGACTGTTTGGTGTGCGTTTTGTTATATATAAATTTTATTCTTTTAAAATGCAAAAAACCAAAAAAAAAAGGCGGACTGGATTGGTTACTTTGCTGATGCATAAAATTTACAAGTTTTTTTTTTTCTTTTAATATAAAAATATAAATATAAATGAACAATCTTTATCTCTTGAAAAAATTATAGCTTTTCTCCATTTATAGCTCCACTAAAACACCATAGATATGTATCTCAGGTCGTAAAAGAGGATTTTTCTATACCACCGCCGCGCCGCGCCGAGTCACGTCGTCACATCGCATCGGCCGCTGTGTGTCAACTCACAAAAACATGAGTGGGAGTGGGTGCAAATTAGTTTTTCTCATATTTGAAATTGTATATAAGTATCTATTTTTTTTTTAAACAGACTATGAAACAATAATATGGAGAGAGCTAATGAATTATAAATGGGAATTGGTCATATTTCGTGGTTCATTAGTGATCAAATGGAAATATATATATTTTTTTATAAATTACTTCAACAACAAGAAAAAGTGGAGGAAAAAAAATTAAACTTTTAAAAAACCTATAAATGGAAAAATCATGATGCTATTTATGGTAAATTATATTCATTGGAGGCGCGCACACTGTCCATTTTTTTTTTTTGAGACTTATATAGCCAGGGATTAAAATAGAAGTTTTATGAGTTTTTTTTTTTTGGTTTTGTTTGTCTTTTGGAAACCCAGCTTAAAAGCTATTAAATTAATTTTAAATGTATATCGAATGGTATGCCATGGTTTTTTTTTTCATTTCCAAAAGATTGTTTTTTTTTTAAGGAGTGATATAAGATATAATTTTAGCATATTATCATAAAAAGATATTTATTATACATGCATTCAAGCAAATATTTTTTTTTTGTTGTGATTTAAAGCTTTCATTATTGGAATTATGATTTATGATTTATTCATTGTTAGTAAAAAGATGTTCATTAAAAAATCGCGGTTAATAAAGTGAATATTAAAAAATCAATGAAATCAAAAAGATGTTTTTGGTATATGTGACCTTATTGTGAAAGAGAAAATTTATCATAATAAAAAGTAGGTTGTAGAATGGACATCACGTCATATAGATTTATCAGGTCATCATTTTTTAATAACTGTATTTTTTTATCTTTATATCTGGATTGTCTTTAAATACGTAAGACGGAAGCAACATGGATGGTTTTGTTATTAAAAAATTCTGAGATTTTTTAAATTACTCCATAAAAAGATAAAAATCAAAATGTTGCATAAAACCAGTACCTACTTCAAAAAATTCAACCTTGGAATTTTACGCTCTAACGCGTGCAAAGAAGTTTCATTGTCACTGAACTCAATTGTTGTCAGTGTAGTGTTGAATGTAATGGTGTTGCTTAAAAATATATATTAATCAACTTTCAAGATGGCGAAACGTCATTCTATTGATAGAAAATTGGATTGGATTTTTGGTAAAAACTGCTAGAATGCTCGGGACTATAAGACCAAACACTTCTTCTGAGCTACACAAACTTTTCTTACTTGAAACAAATCATCTTGTCAGACACCTTACACACACATGTGTGACTTGCAACACAATCTTTCGAAACACTCTTGAAAAACTACCCAGATTTCTAAATTACAACAATAAATTAAAACAAACACATTACCCCAACAACGCCTGCAATATTGCTAGTTGACTTCTCAATTAAAATAAAAAAAAAGTGATAAAACTACCGAAATACTATCTAATTTGTGCCCCTGAAAAGAACTGTTATCTAATACTCTCTCCAACATTCCCTCCCACATAAACATAAAACAACTTGCACTTGTCCTATAATAAACCTGCCAGCTCTAGTACCTAATCTTCTTTCCCGACTCGGCTTAAATACTCTGAACTATTTCTTTTTTTTTTTTTTGTTCCAAATGGGTAAAACTTAATGACAGCCATTAAGTTTCAAAATTCAAAAAAAAAAAAAAAACTGTGTAATAAAAAAGTCAACTTCAATAAAAAGAAGCCGCACATGTACATATGTATAATCGAAATGTTGATATACATTCATACACCGAATTAGTGCATCTCCATATTATCCCCGATCTTTGTGTCACAAAAAAAAAAAAAAAAAACTAAGAACATACGATCATGGCACAATCAAGTCTTAAATTTATTTTATGATTTCTAATAAAAATTAGAAAACAAAAATTAAACAAAATGAATAAGAAAAAAATCTGTACTATGGCATTTTGACATACTTTCTCGGTTTTATTTTCGACACAAGATATTCGAATCAAAGATATTCGAATGCGGAGTCCTTAGATGCAGATTTATAATATATCTACTTCTACACTCTGTCATTAACACCATCATCCAACGCGCAAGGTGGAGAACACCGCATCATCATCATCCAATTCAGGGATGAAGTAAAGGGGAAGCACACGCATTCACTGAACTCGCCGCCACCGCTCCGCTCTCTAAAATTTTATTTGTGTTTTGTTTTCTTCGACAAAAATATGTTTAATATTTTTAGAAAATATCTTTTGGCAGGTGCTTCGGTTGTATCTTAAGCAATTTATCTTTCATATTCATAAAACAATCTTGTATGGTAGTGTTGGTGCGGTGCGATGGCCGGCGCGGCGGCGGCGTGGCAGATATCGTTTAGTCACCAATAGCTCATTAGGCCTGACAAACAAAAACACTATATACCAGAAAGCATCATCTATAAGCAATAAAAGATAGTGTATCTCAATATCGAGATGTGAGTTGAGTATGGATATGATTGAAAGTGAAATAATCTCAAAGGAAGAAAAAAAATATTGTTTTGTGTATAGTGATAGAAGAGCTATTTATGTTTTAGTACCGAAAATAAATTAAAAATTTTTTTTTTCTGTTATTGTTTTCGTTTTTGTTGTTGTCATAATTTTCATGCATATGGGCTACAAATAGTTTTGAAGAGTCCACGGTACAATGAATTTTTTTATACGCATTTTGAAGCTTTGTCATGGTTGTTGCACTTCACGCATGTCACCGATATAATATACCTACGTACGTATCTGACAGTGCATCATTGGGTCTTGTCGGAATATATTAAATTTATAAAATGTTGCAGTTGGAAAATGTCACAAACAATTTTTTTTTTACTTTTTTCGAAATACATACATCTCATTAGATACACCTATAGATACATTTTTACTCATTTTGTATATTTTTTTTTCTGTATTCACACTATTATTATTGCGGTTAAAAATTTTGGTTTAACACAGATATTTACATTTTTTTTTCTTCTTCTTCTTTTGTGGTTATGTTTGTTATCTTGTTTCACAGAAAATGTATGTTTGTTTGTGCATCACAGAGATTGGATTTGAAATTATATTATTGTCAATGGTGATAATGATGATGGGAGAATATTTGCCATTCCCATGGTTTGAACAAGTACAATCACTCATCTACTAATATTTACTGACATTAGCCGTAAACTAATTTGTGTACACGCATGTAAATTTAATATTGTGTCTTTTTTGTGATTTAGTTGTTAAAATTGACATTTGAGAAGAAAATATTATTTTGGGTACATTACATCTCTGTTTTATATTATATGGAATATGAGAAAGTTGTTTTTAATAATCTTACCTTTTGGATATTGAAGATGAAGCATGATGAATCTGCAAGAAAAAAAATATGGCGGTTAATATTTGAAAAAAATAGTTCAGCATTATTAAAAAAGACTTTTTACTCTATCAAAATTTCAATAAAAAATTGCATTTAGTCAAACCTGTAACATTTCTCTTAGGTTTCCTTTTACAAATTCAAATTTCATCCTAGATAAAAATTGTTGAATAAAAAAAGGTCTAAAAATTATTTGTCACAAAAAAACTTGGCCAAAAAAATTGACGAAAAAACATTCTGTGAAAAAATGCCAATTTTTTTTGTCGTAACAAATAATTGTAAATTGAACAGCCTGTCGAGTCATGAGCAATTTTCATATGTCACTATATTTTTAATTTCTGAACCAATTAACCTTAGTCGAACGAAAAA
The DNA here is from genome assembly GCA_958431115.1 of Syrphus vitripennis. Taxonomy (NCBI): domain Eukaryota; kingdom Metazoa; phylum Arthropoda; class Insecta; order Diptera; family Syrphidae; genus Syrphus; species Syrphus vitripennis. Next base: position 7,966,940 of record OY288110.1, on the reverse strand, counting down.
CATACAATTATAAAATAAGGGTTCACTATGGCGTATACGCATTTTTTTTATTTTATTGGATTTTTAACAAACTTTCTTAAAATTCTGATTATGAATGTTAACATTTGTTTATTTTAATTGGAACTTAATGAGAGTTTTTTAAATAACACAATACATAAACAGGGATATCATTTGCAATCAAAATCCAAAGTTGTTGGGGAAGTTCTTAGTAAAAAAAAGATCTTTTGTGTTTACCTTTACAAAGTTTCGCAAAAAAAAGTTATTTAAAAACTAATTATTTTAAATTTTGAATTTTCAAAATATTTTTTTTTCAAAAATAAAAGAATTTTTTTTTAATAAAACAAAAGTTTATCTGAGAAACCAAGGACGATAACTACGATCTCAAAAAACTTTGCTTGAACAAAAACTCCAAAATTTGTTACTAATTTTAATCTTTAAGTAACTAATGGTGCAGGTCGGGAAAAAAATAAGACATTAATTTACAGTTTTGTAAAAGACATTCTGCTTTAGACGTGTGAATCCGGTAAAATACTCGTTAAACAAAATATTTTTAAACCATCAGTAGTTATACAATTTTGTTTTAATGAAACAAAAAGCATAAACGATTTTAAATAAATTTCCTTCATGGGCTCCTTTGCATAACTTGAACACAAATAAAATAACTAGCTAACAATAAAACTGCTCCATTATATTAAATTCCAAATTTGGTACGCAAAGATGAAGCTGCTGACAACTACAAAAAATTAGATAGGAACAACAACAATAACCAAAAAAAAAACAGATTTAAAAAATATTCCTCCTACAATAACCATAAATTCTGTATTTTTATATTTTATTTCTTCCTGGTGAAACATCAGGGATACAAATATACCTTTTCTCTACCGAGTGACGACGACAACAGAACAGACCTTTAAAGGCAAGCCAAATACCTCCCGTGAACCTCTCTGGCTGTGCATATTAATGATGTTCCGGTCAATGGTGGTGGCTGGTGATGCGGTTGTCGAGGTAAAGAGAATTGTAGAAATGCCTAAGACATGGCATCAACAACCAAAACAACATCCCCAAGATCTATAAAGTTAAAGGATACAAAAAAAAAGTATTATGTTTTTTTTTTTTTGTTGTTGTCGTCTGTCTCTGGTGCAAAGGAATTAGATACCTACACTCAATCTTGTCTACTTATTTTGGGATTTGCTTTCAACCAGTTCCTTAAGTTAAACTATCAGGTTGCTCCCAAAAATAAAAAAAAAACTTTCATAACAAACCTATACCTACCTACCTATGTATATATTTTTGTATTGATTTTTTTTTTCTTAAACTTGTCTTCTATTGAAACATATTTAGGCTTCAAAAAAAAAAAAATATTTCGCGCGTAGGATTTCTTAGACGAGATTTGACTTTTGCCTGGGTGTGAATTCTTTTTCGTTGAAAATATTGCTTTTTTTTCTGGTTTCAGTTTACATTTTTATTAAAAATAAAACTAAATGGGCTGTCCCTTCCCAAAATAAAAAAAAAAAACAGACACTTTAATAGATGATCCACAAAAACACGTTGTTGTTTCTTCCTTCCATTTTTCGTTTCGTTTGTTATACCTGCGCCTATATAATATATGTTAGATAGGCACATACTATCTACCTACCTATGTCGTTCCCGAATTAATTTTGTAATCAAAATTCGAACCTGACTCTATATAATATTGGTTAAAGGTGCTTATATATCTATGTGGGGGCATATATGTATATATGTTAATCATTCCAGAATGTCGTCTTGACTTCCTTTCAGGTTATTCAACTCTTATATGATTTGCTTCTAAGTCTAAAACGCATTTAAAATTTGGATTTTTTTTTTATTTCATAGAATTTTTATTTTTTTTTTACCTGAAAATGTTTGACTATGTGTCATAAAAAAATTTTCATATATTGATTGTTTCTAGAAACTCATTATCATAAAAGCAGGAAATTTTATTATTTTGAAAAAAAAAGATTCAAATTTTATGTTAGTAGCGTCTCGGGTTTTTTTTTTAAGGCTTAGGTGATAATGTATTTTTTTTTTAATTTTTAGAAATCTGATCGTTAATAAGGATGTGAACTTCGATTGTTATATTAGAAGGAATTTCATGGACTTGGTGGTAGTAGATGTTAATATAATTTTTCAGAATTCTTTGACTTTTTTTGAATTCATAGAATTTTTGATAATTTATACAATTTTATATAATTACTTTGTTCGCTTCGAATTTCAAATAAATCGGATCTTTTCAAAATTATATTTCACATTTTTTTTCTGAGTGTTGATTTGACTGGAATTTTAACAAGGTGCAAGATCCTATTAATAATTTAATAATGCAGTCTGATAAACAAATATTTAAACTCTCAATCAAAAATCAATGAAGTGTTGATTTCGATTATTTCGGTTTCAAAATTTTATTTTTTTTTTCAAAATTTAGCTTGACAAAAATCCTGATTTCAAAAATTTAGTAAATTCGTAAAATTCCAAAATTATGTTCATGCAAAATTCTGTTTTCAAAATAATTATTTCAAAATTATATTCTTAAAAACTCTGCAAATATATTATGAAAAATAGATGATGTAAAAAAGATTTTGAACTTTTTCTTTTGCAACAAAATTTATTACATTTATAACAAAATTTTGAAACTGACATTTTGAAAACAGAATTTTACTCAATACAAGGTAATACTTGCCTGTATTGGAATTTAACATATATCAAAAATCATTTCGCCGATTCCATCCAAGAAATTTGGTCAAACACCAATCCTCAAAAAATAATTTGTTCCGATTTGAAAACAAATTTGTGGGTTAGCTAACTTTTGAAAAAAATTAAAATATTTTTACGAAAGTTCTTGCAAATAAATTAATATAAAATGATTTTGGTTTATAAAGTAAATTACATAATGTAACCACAGAAAAAAGGTTTACTTCCGTCAAATGTCTACTCACAATTACATATATAATCTCAAATCCCATGTCATTAAACCATCAAGCCAGCTGATAAAATTAGTTTTTTTTTCTCTTTTTTAAATCCTTACCACTTTAATCTCTTGAAACCTTTATTTTTTAAAAAACACAACAATATCTATATACATAGGTAAAAGGTAAGTCCTTCCTGACCATTTGAGCTCCTGTCAGTATTTTTGTCTGACCCCTTTTTAATTTTTATTTTTTTGAAAAGGGATGTTTCGCCGAAGCGTCTTATAATTCTTTTCATTTTTTTTTTTTTCATTTATAATTTATTCGATTCAAAGGTTCTAATAACCAGACCTAAAAAAAATTGAAATTAGGGACTTGAATTTTTTTTTGTAAGGATCAAAGGTCACTTCATAGATATAAATATAGACAAAAACTTGTCCCCGTTTGCATTAGATAATTAGTGTCATCATTATCAAATGTAAATAATTAATGAAGGTTTATATCTAAATATCTAAAAAAAAAAAAATTGTTTGTCTTTTTTTTTTTTAATATTCTTATCGGAATATATGCATCTGTTAATGAAGGCCATTTCATTAAATTTGGTTCCTGCAGTGAAATCTATTAATTAACGTTAAATTACCAACGCTGATTGTATATACGTGTATTATAGTTTAAGAGGGTGACTGTATTTTTTTTCTTAACTTCCAACTGTTTATTTTTTTTTTGGGTAAATGGTTATAATGCACGCAATGTAAACACAGAGAAAAAAAATTGGATCAAGATAAAGCTTTGGAACTTAGATGAATATTCTAGCAGCGCTGGTTTACTATAGAGTACCTAATATGGGTTGGCCAGTATTTTAATGTAATCAGTAGCTTTTCATCATTTGTCATCTTAATGTGACACAAAAAATATACAATCATTTGACCTTCGGCAGAGGGGATAGGTAATTTGTAATTGAGTATGTATTTCCATTTTTTTTTCGAATTTAGACATTGGAGTTTTTTTTCTATGCATATGCATCTTGAAATAAAGTTACCAAACTAAAAATAATCTTGGAATAAGTATTTGTCTAAAGAAGAACTGAGTATCAAAAAAAGCCTTAAAAAAATACGCAACATTTATTTCAACACACCTATCTACTGTTGAGTCACTGAATTCTTCGGAGTTCATTTCGAATGGAATGGAATGGAAATGGAATTAAATCTACTTCTAAAGTTAAAACGAATTATGTATACCATGTGTGTGGTACATCTTCAAAAATATACGAAAAAAACCCCTTCCCACATGGTTTGACACGTGAAATTCCACATCCCATCCACACCTGTTTTAGGATTCAGTGGGGCATCTCGCATACTCGCACCATTTATAAATGGATGCTATACGCCTGGATACAAGGCGCATTTCCATGTTAAATCCAATATAGAGTTACCCATTGTGTGACTTACATATAATCATGATTTATAGCCGTCAAACCATCCCATATGAAAATGTTGCTGCACGTCAAGACTGCACGGCTGCACCTTAAATTGTTTTCTTTTTTGTTGTTATACTCAATTTGACATACAAAAAATGCAAACTGCGTGGCAAACTACGAGCACACTAAACACTAATCTAGCAAACTTCAAGTGGGCCCCATACCTCCTACCTCCTCCTAGTCGTATGTTAAATTCCACAAAGATTGTTTTTCTTTTTTGTTGACATTCGAAACCGAAAAGTATTTAACTTTAGAGTTTTCCCCCATTGATCTAGTCAGCAGTGTGATCTCTCAACATACCAAGTTAGACCACGATCGACGAAATTCTTTGAGACATTTTCATATTATGTATAGGTAGATATACCTACATGAAAATTTAAATGAATACAAAAATAGAAACACATCCTTAAGATACATTCCGACGAAAACCAAAAAAAAAAAAACAATGTTAGCGATGTTTGCATTGTTCAACTTAAGCAAAAGCTAAGTTTTTTTTTCGCTATATCGTATATGAATTGATGATGGAGAGGCACCTGGGTGGTGCCTGAAGGCATATGGCTATGTGGGAATTTTTCATTGAATTCATTGAATCGATGCTTTTGTGTATCTTTTTTGAAAATTAAAAGAATTTCATAGAAATGTAGAAATTTGTCAAAATGTCAGTGGATTAGAAGATGTTGGTGGAGGATATTTAAACGAAATTGAAAGACCCGACTATTTCACTATCAGTGGTGTCAAGCATAACAAAGTGTGTTTCTGACCTTTCAGATAATTTGAGCACGATATTTTAAATTTTTTGTTGTTTTTTTTATTTTTTATTTAATTTTCCGCTTAAGCGAAGGCTAAAATTCCCCCTTTTAAAGAACTATTTTTTTTATTTGAATTTAACCAACATGACTCCCAATTAGAGAAGGTGTGCACCAGGGAACCGTCTTGAGGCCCTTACTTTTTACTACTGGTTTTGACGTTCTGCTTGAGAATAAGGTGACGGAGCCTTTAGAACAGAAATGGGTACCTACTGTCATGTATTCATGTAATAGGAAAATGTTCTGAGAACCAAGTTCACAAGACAATACCACACGATTTTCCAACACTATCGCGGAAAAAGAGCAGGCGCAAACATTTCTGGAAGAAACAAATGTATCGTCACCTCGGTCTACCGACGAAACCCGCTGAAGCCTCAGGATGAAGCAGTCAAGTGCGAGAGTTGTGGCCACTTTGAGTTCATGAAAATCGCCGGCAGATAAAGAAGAAGATTTATGCCAAAAAATGAGCATTCAGCATCAAAAAACGAACGGTTTAATTAAAATAATTGTTTTAATTTTATATTTTACTCTATCAAGTCTGTTCAAAATTTCATAAATGCTTAGGAGCCATCAAGTAAATAAATAAATCAAAATCTTCAATATTTCATTAGCACCTCAAAAGCATAACAATTCACTTTAACTGCTCTCTGACTAAACTTTGTATTGGTAATGCATTTTAAAATCAATGACTCAACTGACCATAAAACACAATGTATACCAAAACATATCACAAATTTGTTAAGCAATATATCCACGTTAAGACTGACTCTTTTGATTTATTCCTTCACCAAAACCAACGATTGAAAAAGAAAAAAAAAATTATAAAATCTAAAATTTATTGACACCAAAAAGTGTCTTTCATCTTCTGCCGAATACCGCGCACAAGCACATCTTAAGTCATTTTTGTTTTTTATTTATTCTTGCCGCCCATCCATTACTTTTGCCCACTTCGGTCATAAACATAAAAAAATTAAAAAAAAAAAATTGTGTATAAAAATTTATAGGAAGGCCTAAAGGTAATACATAATTAAAATCAAATTTTGCTGGTGATATCTTCACACCATAACACCATTACAAAAATACACCCCGCCGCACATACTGAATGGCTGTCCCGTTCGTCGTCGCGACGCTGCGCTGTCCCCAAGGTGGGAACCTTGTGGCACACCATAGCCATCTCTACTTAACATTAATACTGATTGATGAAGAATTTTAATTACACCCGTGATATATTAAACCACAAAACTATTTGGCATTTGGGTTTTTGGCTTTTTGATGATGGTTTCCCTTGCGCGCTGTCAGCTATAGCCCAGCCTGTCAACCTCACCCCTAATTTTTGATTTAGATTTTTTTATTTTTCAAATACACTCGTCGCAAACTCTTTTTAATGAAAATATCATAGGCCAAAAAAAAAAAAACATTTTGTACGCAAATTAATCTGTTTATGCCTGAGGCTAAAAAGCAGTGGCAGCAACAAAAAATAAAACAGGGCACAGGGGTATAATAATCATTGTTGTACTTTCAATCAATTAAAGTCTAAATATTTTGTATGACTTGAGACTTTGTTTGTTTTTTTGATTTTTATTCTTGTATCGCCTCGGGTGATAATTCACATTTCGCGCTTCTTGAGAGCTGCGAATTCATGAATGGGTCTTAATTTTGTTTAGGAACAAGGCAAACATTTCTCCAGGGTATATTCTAATGTGTTTTATGAAGAAACAAAAAACATATAGACAAAGGTCAGAGATCTAAACTTAAGTGAGGAAGCTGCATTGTATACAGAAACAAAAAAACACCATCAGCATCAGAGAGATATAGTCACCAATCACATAGTTCACACACTCCTTAAAATTTAAATTGAGTTTTTACTATCAGCAAGTATATTTATGGAAACTATCTATCTAATGCCTGCAAGACTCATAATCATAATTAATGGATGATAATCAATTTTAAGATATTTTTCTGACACTTTTTTGTGCTGACTCTCATTCAAGTGGCCTGAGAGATAGGGGAGGCAGAGGGGGGGGGGTGTGTGTGGCAAGATCATTGATGACAAGCTGAGTGCACACAAAGGCTTAGTTTGTGTGGTTAGGAAAACTATCATCCATGATGCGATGATGTAATTGTTGGGCTAACCAATCAATAAGACTTTGTTTCAGCTTAATAACCTAATTAATCTTTGCTGTCATATCGCATTCGAAAAACTTGGTCAAAACGTTGTATGAGAACTCTTTGGTATAAGACAAAAATAAAAAATTAGGTCGATGACGATGCAAATTTACTTTATAATATAAGAAGATAATGTCATCATGATGTGATGATGAGAGTTTAATTTAATAATACAAAAAATTAATGAAGAATATATTTATGTAGTGGATTTTCAGCATGCATAACAAAAGATGATAACATTTTTTTTTATTTATTTATTCAAGTGGAAATTTTATATTTTTTTTTCCGTGGGAAATTTTCGAAAACTTGTTTTTTTTTTACTGAATTCTGATTTGACTGTTTTTATATAAATATATACATACGAGATATTTTAACTTAAGTAAATTTTTGACTTTCTGACTTCAGATTGAAATGAATACAATAATCAGAAAATTTATAAAAATTTTAAAATTAAAATAAATTTTTTAAAAATTGGTTTTCAGAGTAAATTTAAATATTAGATTTTTCGTGTTTTTTCTTTTGTATTTTTTGACTACTAAGACACTGTTTTAGCTTTATTTAATAAATGTAAATAACAAATTATTCACGTTAACGGTTAGACAACCTACGCTTGCCTCTAAGTTGGACAGTTAAAAGACAACGATAAACAAGGTTTTTAATTGATAGCCGTAAATGTTGTCCCGATTAGATTTAAACTTAACGTAACGGTGATAGAGAACGTGAAAATAGTGGGTCCAGCAATTTGTCAAACTGGAAACTTAAGGTTTTTAGGTAATTTTGCAGAGGCCAAATAAAATTGTTTTATTTCTAAAAATAACGGTACCAGTCACATAACCGATAAGAAAATTTATATTTATCAAAAAAAAAAACGGGTCTAACGATTTTGATGATTTTTTTTTCATGAGTAATTAAAATTATTATGTCAAAAATGTGTTTCAAAAAACTAACGGTAGATACATGCCACAAAACCGATTTATTTTATTTGGCTATCGATTTTCTTATAAACGGTTTGAATAATTGTGATAAAAATTGTTATGAAAGACACTCTATATATTTATACGTAATAAAATTCAATATTAAAATTTTAAGAAATGAAATAATTTTTGGATTTGAAAAAAAAAATCAATTTTTCTCAATATTTGGAAAACAGGTGGATTTTTTCAAATTTTGTTCTTAAGTATGTATTCATTCTTGTTTTTGTATTTTTTTAGTCTATAGTGTAATTTTTGGGTTAACAAAGTCATTAGTTTTGGGTACATATACCTATGTCTCCTTGATAAATTTTTAAATTTTTTTTTAAATTAATGCTTCAAAAATGTGATAAACTATATTATGAGCAAATGCTTACTTTTGATTTGGTTCATTAAGTATCCACGAAATAATCTGAAAGAAAAAAAGGAAAAAACGTATGAATAATTGGTCGTACCAATATATTTTTTGCTAAGAATATTTTTAAAGTAGTTTAAAAATGAAATGAAAATTTAAAAGAAAAAAAATATTGAGTCATGGACAGAAAAAAACTTTATTAAAGATTATAATAAATAAATACAATTTAATACTTAATACAATAAATAAAAATTATAAATGACTCATTGCAATTATTAGTGCTTGAACATTAAACCATCAATTTATGATTGGCTACTTGATACGATATTGTGTTAAAGTTCTTTTTGAATTGAACCCATATTTATATGATATTAACGATTATATTAAAGTTCTTCGAAAAACTTTGCTGAAGAAAAAAAAATGATTACGCTGTGTAATTTATGTAAGAAACCAAATGATTTCAAAATACAAGTTATGAATTCAAGGTTAAGAAACTATATGCTAATTTAGATTCGAGAAACCTATATAATATTTTTCATATCAAACTATAATACCTAACCAACTATTTGTTTGAGAGCGAACAACCCTTCTCTTAAAGAAAAAAAAAAACAAAATCTTTGAAACATCTGCCTTAGAAATTTGCATACGAGTGCTCGGATTTCCTTAGAGTATACTCAGCACGATGACGACAAGGTTAGTTCGGTCCATAACCCCATGGAAAAAAAGGATATGCATGGATTGGAATAATTTCTCAATGTTGTTTGAGATTCAAATGTTTGCTGGCTTATTCACACAAACAAACAGAACTCACAAAAATCGTTTGGAATATACAAACCGTGAGAAATGTCAATTGAAGCATTTGTCAAAATCATGTTAAATTGTCAAATTGTATATTCTCCCGGATGAGAGGCTGTTTTTAATCCTTTTTTTTATTTATTATTTTTTTTTAAAGAATAAATATAAATGAAGAATGAAAAGGATGGGACATTTGTATGGGGAATTTTGAATGCGTTAACCGGTTTGTTTTTTTTTAGTGTATTTGCATTTCGACTTAATCTATCTAAAAAAAATGCAGTGCGTAATACGTATATCTGAATTAAAGAAGGAAATGTTTAGGAGATGCACGTAGGTTTTTCGAGTTTCCTTATTTGCATAAATTGATGCGTCATGCAAGAGGAAATGATCAATGTAACATATCAGTTAGAGATATTCAAGTTCAAGGGCTTGAATTATAATGATAATGTGACTACGAAGCGAGTGATTTCTATTCCAAAGTAATAAGTTGAACTTTGAAGTAAAGAATCGGAACTTGTTTCATTTTCAAACGCTATTTTCTGCTGATGCGTTTTCAGTTAACATTAAGTTCTTGTTCATTTCTCTGTTTATAAACTAATTGTAAACAAGTATTTGACTTACTGACTTGGTGTTCTGTATTATCTCAAATAAATTTTCTAAAGAATTTTAATTACTTCTATGGTTAATGTGATCATTCAAAGAAATGTCATCAAAATACCACAAACTGTTTTTGTGATCAATTAATGTTTAATGTATCTATATATTTTTAAGTATGAACAAGTGCGTAACAACGACAACTAGAAGCTGACAAAATAAATTTCAAATAAATTCCAAAAAAAAAGATCGATCACCAATCTCATATTTAATGGACAACTAAATATGTTAATATATGATACACGTGAAGTAGGTAATGACAGTAGCTTAATAAAAAAAAAAAAATTTAATCAAATTCCATTTATATGGACTTCACAAAAGATTAAGATTGATCACTCTGATGTCCTCATAGATGAACTTTAATGATCACACGAGATTTAAAATTTAAGAAAACAAAGATTGATAATGAAACTAATCCTATCCTATTAGTTCTCATTAGCTGTGATAATGATCTATAAGTTAAGAGTTTTTTTTTTTTTGCTTGCTGTGTTGTTATATGCAAATTGAACTCATTAATCGTAATACAAATTCAGGCCTATAAACCATAAACAAATGACAATCTTGAATTTCGATCGATTAAACATAATCAAAGCTTTACAAGTCACCATATATAAAATTAATCGATCATATAGCCAAATGATAGCCCCCAATATATAACGTTTAACAACTTTGAATTGAGTTCATTGAAGTATAAGGTTTCAAATCAAAATATAAATTATGCTAATAAGATGGTGTGGAAAAACTATGCATTGTTAAATAACTTTTGTTTTGTTAATAGCTGTAGGATGTTACTATGTATTCTATGGCGAGTTTAAGATTAAGATCAATTTGTAACATAAAAATAGGAGGATCTACGATCGGATGATAAAAAATTATGTTTGATGGATTCAAGGTTTTTATGGCTTTGATTCCCATACAGAAAAAAATAATCGTTAAAAAGTTATTTACCACATTTGGAGGTCTTGGTTCTTTATTCTTTAATTTATTGTTTCGGGAATCAATTAATTTAATTTTGTAATTTGTTTGTCATATTTAAATATAAATTTTTTGTACTAGTAAAAGAATTTTTTCTAACAACGAAACTTTGCTAGTTTTTTAACAAAAGTAATAGTAATTAATAAAAGTAATCATGCAATGACTGAAAAAAGATCTTCAAATTTGTATAACCTACTGTAAGAATCCAAAATATGAAAATTCTAGAATTCAATGTTAAAAATAGGAAATGTCTTCTTTTCACAAAACATTGTGTTCTTCTAACTGTTTAAATTTAAAAATAAAAAATCTGTCTGAAAATTCTTTCAAATCAGAATATTCGTCACAAAAATACTCAGTTAGAATGTTTTAAGCATGAAAAAATTGCACACAATTTTGGCGATTAACATTTTGACGATCTATTGCACTATTCGCAATAATTTTGTATTTCATTTTTCTGGTTATTTTATCATTCTGTATTCAAAAACGCTCTAAATTCTGTAAGTTCAGAATTTTGTTTTCCAAAATTCTGTTCCAATTTTGTAAACCTATAGTTTTGTTTCCTTATTATTCTGCATTCCGAAATTCTGGAAATCCAGTATTCTGTTTGAAAAAAAAATATTAAAAAAAAAATTTATTAAAAAAATGAACTTTTAAAAAGATATTTTGAATTTTCTTACATGTTCCGTTACGAAACCCCATTTTATTATTATATTAAGGAATAAGTACAAAATTTTTAAATCTAAATCCTGAATTATGGATTTAAAGAACTCACAGAAATCGGTTATTCAAAAATGGTATCAACATTTATTTTCCGGACTTTAAATTATCAATTTATCAAAAAACTTGTATACACAAGTTTTCAAGATTCAAGAAGATGTCAGTTGTTGAAATGTGTCAAAAGCACAAAAATTGCAAACAAATGTATACAATTTGATAGCTGATTCTGTCTGAAGTGTTCGGAGTTGTTGACAGAATTGAATCAAGTCCGTATTCCAAACTAGAAAATAAAAAAAAAACTAAAATTTGTTACTTTTATTTGCTCTATTCAAAAGTATTGGAAACTGCTATCACTAACTTTTTTCTATTAAATACAGATCACCTTTCATTTGTATGTATGTACACGACTTTTTTAAAACCTTAAGTTCTGGTTTCCTAAATGCGTAACCGTCGTGCGCTGCAGATTTTTTTTTCCTAAACCATTATCCATCCACCCTTCTAAACAAAACATTACTATCTCTTTTTACCTGTTCGTTAAAAAAAAAGAAATATCAAAATTATATATGTTTTGTAAATTTGCCATTCTATGTACATATATTTAAATCCTAATAAATGGCTGTTTGTCATTTTAATGAGATTTGAATCAGAATGAAACGATGCTATATGTCCCTTTTTGAATAAATCCATCTTTTCATATCATTATACGAGTACCTACAAGTATGTATTTTGTATCTATTTTTTTTTTGTTTATTGTTGTTGTATGGTTTTCTCTTTTGATTTTTTTTTCTTGTTCTGTTCGAGTCCGCGAATTAAATATGCAAATAACATGTCAATGTGCATATTGTTTGTAAATTACCCTGACAATGGGCTTGTTATAGAGTGTGTGTTTATGAAATTATATTGTGCAAAAAAAAAAAAAAAAAAATGATGGTGGGACACATAAATACAAAAGGGATAATTATTTATGCGAACAAGGATAAATGTATTGCGAGTGTACCTATACATTTACAACAGAAATCCCTTTCTACCATTTAAGCACGCCAAACATTGTACCTTCAATATGGGATGTGCAAAAATTGAATACCTATCTAAATGTCAATTTAATATCAACTGGTTGTTTTTTTTTTCTGCGGCAAATTGTAAAGGGATTAGAAAAGGGATACCTACATATATATCGATTGATCGATTGCTGTGACAAATTGTTTTTTGTTTATTTTTTTTTTTTGCACAATGGCGATGAGAAACCCATATTATATAATTAAAATGTGCAGACAACACATTTTCAAGAACAACAACAACAAAATAAAGGTATAATGATGTATAATCCTTTGACACCTGACTTAATGGCATATAAATTCACACCTTTTGGGCATAAGAAGGAGTCAAACAGAGGGTTCTTATTTGCATATTAAATGCATTAGATGTATTTTTATAATGACTGGATGATGTTCATTTTTTGTCGTGTCTTAAAACGTTGGCATGCAATATAAGTTTTTTTTTTTTTTTAATTTTAATTCGATAAGAATCAGTAGTTTGGAAGAGGACGGCTGGTTTGATGAAGGTTTTTTTTTATGAATTGGAAGTTTGTATACACGATAATGGTAATGCAAATTCAAAAACAGTATGGAAGACAAGAAAAGACAGACGTTCTTCATATTAATACAATTTTTTTAATGAATGTATTTTTTTTCAATTAAAAATTTTGTTACATAAGAAATTGAAAAATGTTGAAACTTGATTCTGTCATCAAATATAAGGTGCACTTCACACTTTATTGTTTCTCGACGTCTGAAGCATATACGATTACTTCAAATTGCTACTTTCTGAATCAAATTTCAATTGAAGTCGTTGAATTCTTGGCCGCGAATATATTGAAAATTAAAATTGTTCTATGGAAAGAAGAGTCTTTGTCTACATCAACGTAATGTGTCATTCTCGAGTTTAAATTCCATAACCTATAATCGCATGTAAAAATAAAATCACAGATTCAACGCAAATTCAAATCGTTAGTTTATCCAAAAACTATTAGTTATAACCAAAAAATCTAAAAATAATTTTTTGAAACTTTCTTTCAAGCCATACTTTACTTGTGCATATTTCTACATTCTACTACATATTAATCATTCATTAGCGAAAAAAGCCCTCTTCAAAATTTAAATGTTCAATTTTTGACACCATAACACGCGCATCTATGCTAAATATACCAATTTCCGAATCTACATCGGTCGTATATCCACAAACTAAATTCCCTAAATTGCTCGACTTAGTCCATGCTCCTTTCACACTTTGTCCAGCATTTTAACCGCCTGACACATCTGTCCTTCCCTTCTCAAAAAAAAAAAAGGTGCACTACAAACGCCAGTGTCTGTAAAACATGAAGAAATAAAATAAAATAACAAAACATAAAAAAAAAAATAAAAAAATATTTTCATAGCCACCAACATCAGGAAGGAGTGCTAGTCTGGGTCTGTCTGTCTGTCTGTCTATCTATCCTCTTACTGGGGCTATATAAATTTACATAATTACATACATATCGTATACTCCAATATAAAAATTGAAAAATAAAAGAAAAATATGACTCTCCCTCTTGGCTCCTTGGTTTTTCTCTTTCACTCTTTCAATCGGTTTATGATTACATTTTATTGCACTTTTGATCGAGTGAAATAAAAAAAATCGTAAAAACTCATAATTTTCAGCACATTGCACTCTTACTACATGATGCATGGTCTTGCAAAAAAAAAATCGCCACCGCCGACGGCATTTCGCCAATATCCGTGGCTCCGAAAAAAAAGGACTTCACAAAATTAAGACACAAAATGGTCTTTTTTGGTATAGGACGATGAAAGTAGATGTAGTTGGGGATTAACCAAACCAAAACCTATCCCTTGGGTAGGTATTTTCGCAAAAAGGTTTTGAAATGTGCTTCACCAAATCTGGTCTTGCGATCGCGCATTACTCACGATTCTAATCGATCAATTTCGTTGTTTTATATTTATTTCAGCTGAGAAATATTGAATTTGAAAACCTTTGAACGTGAATTTGCTTAACATTCCAATTTATTTTTTTCGGTCAGTCATATTATATCGAAGCATAATAATTACGATGTTATACGGTGTCTGCAGAATATGTCGGTGATGCAGTGGTAGAGGTATCGCTTCATATGAAAAGGAAGTCTTTTTTTTTTTTGGGGAGCTCAAAGTCAAAATTATGCGTATCTGATGCAAAAAATATCGTGCCGAATGATCGGTGGCCTTTACGATGTGCGAAAATCCATGTGAGATTGAATTGAATGGCTATTGTTGTTGTTGTTGTTGTTGGTCTTGATGTTATTATGGAATCCCTTTAATTTTAGGGATGGGCCAAACCAAACCAACCAACCAACCAACCAATATATTTTGGAACATCATGCGAACGTGGATAATTGAAGGGAGGCTCTCATATTATATTCATGCCTCCGGGACAACCGACCGACCGATCGACTGACTGACTGACTGACGCACCACCGACCGTACTGCTGAATTAAATGATAAATTATGGGAATGGCAAAATAATAAAAACAAAGTGAAAGCACGTTTTATAACCATTAAACAAAAAAAAAAAAAAAAAGATTTTTATGAAAGGAGAAGATTCAAACCACAGCAAAGTGAATAGATGTGTTTTTTGGCTACAAAATGTGCCAGACAAGGCGAAGATTGAAATATATACAATGTATATGTGGTGGAATATGTATTTTCTTATTTAATGATTGATGGTTTATTGATAGAATAAATGGCAAACAAAATTTATGTTAATTTTTTTTTTGGTTTTGGTATACCAAGTTGTTTGTTTTTGACATTATTGAAAGTTTAATAAAAATTATTATTAATATTGACATGATTTTACATTTAAAACTCATTAATAAATACTTGATAATTAATTTATCTTTAATAACAATCGATTTTGATTTTTATTTTTATTCAAAGTGGAATGTCATTTTTGTTTTGAATAATCGGCCGATGGAAATTTTTAGCATCCTAATGATTTGAACAAAACTTTTTAATTTTTATTAATGCTTTTTATAATAATTAATAATAATTTTATTTATGTAAAAATACACTAGATACTCTATTTTCAATAATCAATTTTTTTCTTAATGCAAAAACTTCCGATTCAAAAATTAAATAAAATGTAAAAATTGCAAATAGCAAAGTGTGAAAAAAAACTAGGAATTTGGTATGCAAAACTCGTGTCTGAACTCAGAATTTGTTGATTAGGTTGGTTTTTTGAGTTATGAAAGTTTAAATTTCGCTATTTTATTGTTTCGCAATATTATCAGTTTGCTAAATCTTACATCGCTATTTTTATCTTGTATTATTTGCAAATGGCATAAGAAAATACTGCGCTTATATAATTGTGTTGCAAAATAGCTACTTTAATTTTTTGTTTAAATAAAGGAATTAGGTAATAGAAATATTTTTCAGTATTTGTTTGAATTTTGAAAAAAAAAAATAATATCCAGACGAAAAAACAGACAAATATGTCAATTTTATCAGGAAATCTCTATTCACTGCTTCCCTTGTTGAATATTTTTTTTGGAAACACAATTTTATTTTTCAAACAAAACAAAAACTTAAATTGGTCATTAATTAACAAAAAAAGAGTCTTAGTCTTTAGTTTATATTTTGGTTTTATTTTCCAATGGTGTTAAATTTGCATCTATTTATTATTTATTCAGTGCAGTCAAATCAAGATTTCTATTTAAAATAGATAATTTAAAATTCCTGGAGAAGGCGGAAATAGCCAATGCTAATTCTATCCGCATTCAGAGCAATCAAATCCCAAGTAAAGTAATAAATTTGAATTAAAACTCCTCCAAAAAATAAATCGGGGCTAAAATCACTGACAACGACATTAGAAGGCTATGTGATTGTTTCCAAGCCGATAATATACCTAACTATTTAAAAAAAAAAGAAAGCCACAACTTAATCTCTATAAAGATAAACCTTACAATATTATAAATGTATGGCATCTTATTTAAAATTCATATAATTATTTCAAATAAATCAAGTTCTTTTAACAAATATAATATCAATAATAAATCTCAATAGCTTTAAGTTTGAACTTAATCGAAAAATATTAATCACTCTCATGACAAAACTTCATTGTAACTATGTAGATATATTTGTATATTTATGTAGGCGAATTTAAAAGAGGTGTTAAATTGAACAAAGCAATAGAATAATAAAAGAAAATTCAAAAAACAGATAAAAATCATTAACAATATTTTTTTTTTTTCATTCCACAATATTAAGTGACAATTTATTATCAAAAATGTCAACCGCCTTAGTTTTTCTCCATATACTAAAACTAATTTGAATATTTAATTTTGTTGTAGTTTTCCATAAGAAGGTAGTTTTTTTGTTGTTGTTGTTTTGTTTAGTTTTATTTTGAATTCGATTTTCTATAAATCTTTTTAATAAATGACTATAAATATTTTGAATATTTATTATTTTTTTTTTTATCTTAATAGATCTAAACATATTTTAATAGCTTAAGCGCTCTTAATTGAGAACACGTATATTGAAGATATGTATATGTTTTTTGAATATAAAATACGTCATCTGATAGGTATAAGTAAGAAATGAGGTATCAACGAACGCAGCGCTGAGTTAATTAAACACAAAACTGAAAGAAAATAATTATAACCAAAAACAAAACAATCACCACGCGTTTGAATAAATTTTAAAAAACAAAGATTGATATTGATACAACGAACTTTCATTAAATAAAAAAATACTTGGGTACGTACTTTTAAAAATTTATAAGGAAAAAGTTTGGTTTTTAAAAAAGGAGTCTTTTGTATAATTGCTTACACTGAAAATATTTTTTTATAAAAAAATTAAAAAAAAAATTGTTTTCCATATAAATTCTTCCTTTCTTGTTTCTACATTAAAAATGTTGATTTTTTTTTATTAATTCATTTATGTAGTATATAATTTGAAATACAGGTTTTATTTATGATGATTAAAAAACAGTGCAATGAATTATTATTAAATTAAGAGTATTTTAAATTAACATATTTAATTAGGTATAAGTACTTAATAAATAAATATTTTATATATTTTTATGATGTGTAAATTATTATAATTATTTTTACACACAATTAATTCTAAGAATTAAAATAATTTTAATAAGTAAATTAAATTCATTATATTTTTATTTAACAGCTTTAAAAAGAATAAATAGATATCGAATACAATTTTGTCGTCGCATTTATGAGAAATGATAAATGATATTTATGTCTTTTAAAGTTAAATACCACAACCAAATTTGGAAACTTGTTTTATAAATAACAAGACATGGAAAGAATGTTTTCGAAGCAAAAATGTGTAGTCAAGGAAGTAGGGTTGCAAAAAATGTTTCATATTAAAATTCAAAAAACTAAAAAGACATTTTAACAAAAATATGACGAATTTTTATAAAAATTTTCAATTAAATATGACTCGATTTTTTCTAAAAGTAACAATACTCACGGTTCACTGGTTGTACTATAAAACAGCACAAAGTTTTGCATAAACGAATGGAAACTTACCTGAAAATAAAAGAAAAAATATATTTAAAAAAAATTCGAAAATAAAACAATAGCATACATTGAAATAAAAAAAAAGCTATTTAATAAATTGTTTGTTTGTTGTTTTGTTTATAAAACATATTTACACTAAACCTGTTTTCCTGTATTTTTCGTCTGATTGGTAGTACAACCGTATCACTCAGACTATAATTGAAATTCATGTATTTACGATCGGCAGTCGATATGTTGTATATTCCTCCCTCACCACCAAACATCCAGCGACAAAAAAACAACCATCTCACCGACCATTATTAATATTGACTAAGGAGAGAACTATTTTCGTAGAACTTGTTGCATTAATTTAAAAAAAAAAAAAAAACATACATACGAGTAATACTATTTATCCACCAAACAACGTATACATGTGCAAAAAGATACTCTAGCTATCGTTTTAGGATATCTAGCAACAGAGTTGCAATATTGATGTTAGGCATTCTAAAAACCATTTTTTGTTTTGCAGTCCATTCAACCAGTAGCCAGCTAGAAGCAGTAGCAATATATATTTAGTTTATAAGACTTAAGAGGTCCTCGGGGGTAACATGAACGAAACAAGGTAAACTCCATGGAGTTAAGGTAGTAGTTTAGTTTAAATGAATATTGTATCTATGATGGGTGCGATTTTCGTATAGTCCATAATAATCTAAAGATAGGCACTATATGGGTTGAGTATACGGTTTGGCTTGGTTGCGTTGAGGTGATTCAATATAGATTGGCGCTTAAATAGTAATTTTACCATTTAGCTGCAGATGGACGAAGGTGAAACGTGGTGTTGGTAAAAAAAAAACAACCCAATATAACAAACAGTCAAGTTAACACACTTTATGGCTTTTAAGTTGTCGCTTTTGAAGTTTTCTTATTAGTCTTGGAAAATATAGTGTATGGCAGTTATGTTCAGTTTTTTTTTTTGTAATAACACAAAACGACAACAACTAGCTGCAAATGTTGGTATATTATATGAGAGTAGCGTTTTGAGTATTTTGCACGTGTTAACGTTTCCAACCATACCTTACTACATAACCACTAATTTATTGGCTAAAGTGTGTTGTGTAATTATTGTTGAATTGGTAAGATTTTGTGTAAAATTGCCTTTGGGAATTGGTTATTTATCAAAAGTGATTACAAAAAAAAAATAAAAAGTTAAGATAATATGACTTAAGTAAGTGTGCCTTTTAATGATATAAGTACTCGTAGCTTGTATGAGGTGTGAAAAAAGATTTTATAATCGACTGATGGTCAACATAACTTACAGAATATCTTGTGACAATAGTTTTGAATGATATATGAGCTATAGAAACAAATTTATTCAATTAGTTAAAACTTTCTTTTCGAAATAATTGATATGGGACTCTTCGTAATTTAGAGATCGAATTAGGACTATGTTATCTTGTAGTTACGGTGGGTCAAAGGTCAAGAAAGTTGTAATTTCACGAGTTCTTGAGTCAGTAACCCTCTAATGCCCACCACGAAATAAATGTAATTTGTTTCAACTTATCTTTAGAATATTTCACCTTTGAGGCGGCTTCCTCAGCCTTTCATACAACTTTTATTTATTTAAAGTTGCTATATATGATAATTTTAAATTGCTTACTTCTTAAATTAAAAATATTACGATGTAAAATTTAAAAATTAAACTTAACTCTTTATCCATAAGATTTCTTTGTTCTTATAAATATTCATTCCATAAAATCAATTTGTCGCTAACCCTTTTCCCCTACAACCTTTTTTTTTTTTGATTATAATAACATTATTTTTCTTCTTGTGTTAATTTTTTTTCTTTCTAGGAAACAAATTAAAAATCAGCACACATGTAGGACAACTATGCACAGAAGCAACAACAAAAACTAAACCTGATTGCATTAATTTAAATTCCCTTCACTTTAATTCATAAACAAAAAGCCATCATTTAATATAAAACAAAAAAAAAAAACTCTGCAAAACAAGATCAGAAGAGAGCATCATCAACATCAGCAACAAGAGCCTCGCACATAGAATTAATCGAAAGAAACAGCAAAATACACCGCATCCCCATCCCCATCCCCATCCATCCCCATGACTATAAAACAACATGTCGTTGCATATAAAAATATCTTTTCGTTGTCCACTTAAATACCCAGGAACAAAAAAAATTATACAAAAAAAATATATATGTATATAAAATTAAAAACAAAAAAGAAATGAAATTAAACAACAACAATAAAAAAAAAAGTATCTAGAACACAACGAGAGGAGTGCGAACAAGTACTAGATGTTTGTGTGTTCCTAAGTGCGATGCTAACTAATTTTAAGCTTGTCTTGTTTTACTGGCTTGGTGGGATTTTTTTTTGCGCTTCGGCTTCTTTCTTTAAAAAACCCCTCCAATCATGGGATCACCTCCTCTTTGGTCCAAGTCCTCTCTATTTATTATTTTCATTATTATTATTCTAAAGCAACAGGCAGCAGTATAGCAGCTATAGCAGCTATACCAACATCATCTGCACAACAACACCGACACCAATCAATTTTTATATTATAGAGCAGAGTTGATTTTATTTTTAATTTATCTTGACACAGGTAGCAGGAAAATGTATCTATAGCAACACATAGTCCATCAGATACACCAGGGTTAAGTACAGATACAAATTGTATCGCGCTACCTACCTACCTACATACGCTGCCATCGTCGCCAGTCCGCAGTCGATAGTTGTCCTATTAATTTGCAGATATTTTTTTTTTTTTGTACTTCTCTCTTCAAAATGTCAGTTTTCTTTACCCCCCCCCCCCTTGCCAGTGCCTCGTCTCTGCCTTAAAAGGATGTTGTAAAAATAAAAAAACCTTCTTGTGTTTGTATCCCTCAAGTGGTGGTGGATTGTGGTTTAATGACTATTAAATGAATATTGAAGTATTTCTCAAAGATAAAGTCAAAACATTTGAAAAGAGATGAAGTTCAAAGATACGTCCGTCATATGAATTATGAACACTCATTAATATCAAATTAAAAATATGAATGTACAAAGTTTTGAATTTTTTGTTTTAGGAAATATAATCCGCGCGCACTATTCGCCCAATCCCGCAAAGTAAAAAAAAAAAATATAAGCGAGTGAGCTATAATATTATGTAGATTGTATCTACCGGATAGAATTTCATATATGAATGCTTAGTGACAAGCAGTGGTCAGTATTTGCATCTAGATAGTCAATATCTTATTTGTTTGCCTGAGGATACAATCAATAATTTTTTTTTTAAACATATATTCCAATTTTCAAAGCCTGACTTGATCTCACCAGTTTTCATATCAAAACTGGATAGGTATATATAGAGATGTTGTTTTATGTATAAATATATTTTGTATCTGAGTGAAAAAAAAAATTGCAAGTTAATTGCAGATACATTTTGAAACTTAGGTATCTATAAATGAAATATTATGACTGTATATTACAGGAATTTAATTTATGATGTCATTTTCCATTTAAATGTTTTTTTTTTTACTGTGTCAAACTTATAACTTCGCCTTTGTTTGGATATTTTTTTTTGTATCTAATAGATGTATGTACTTATAATTTTGATTTTGCGTTGGTTTTATTGTGATTTTTTCAAAAGTAGACCGACAAGCTATTTCGGGGGTGGACAAACAACATATAGTCATACCAGTCATCAGTCAGTCAGCCAGACATAGCAGCTGTAATTACAGAAGCTTTTGGTCGCTCTATATCTAAAAATGTATAAAAACATACTTTACTTATCAAGTAACTCTGACACAAAACACAAATATCATGTATCTTGATAGTTTTTTTTTTTTTTTGTTTAGTTATGTTCGGGCAATTTATTTTTACAAAATATCGGTACGCCTTTGTGGTGCAAATCAAGCCGGCTAAATACTGTGGGTGGAACGGTATATATATTGTCTAAAGCTGAATAATACGAGACTTAAGATGACATTAAGTCTCGCATAAGATAGAATTACATTCACTTTTTTTTCTATTGTTTGTTGTTTTTTGTTAAAATTGTGATTGTTGTAATTCAATAATAATAATAATAATCATAAACTTGAATTTGAAGTGCGGATTGTGAAATCTTGTGTAACAGTGTTTTATAGATACATAAAACTTACTGGGTTTTAATGAATAAATTATAGTTATTAAAGTTTATGATTTTATAAATCTCTTAAAATATCAAAACTAAACAGAAACTTGGTTACAAACTGGGAAAAATGTCTGCTTTCCAGGAAATACATAAATCCGTTCACTTATCCCATAGATAGCACAGTAGTTATTGTAATCATTACATTGTAAACTTGTATGTAGTGTATACAAATATTAGGAGTTATGTGGACTATTAATAGTTCTGTAGGCTCAGTGATTTGTTAAAGATAATATTTTGATTAAAAATAGTTTGTAGTTTTTGTTTGTAGTGTAAGTAGTAATTACACGTTGCGCGTATTCAATATTGACACAGTGGAAATCGCTTGTGCTCATCACATTATTTGCTGCCACAACTTAAGTATTTATAATAAAAATATTGATAGTAGTATACAATACATATTGTCTGTATTGAGTACATAGCGCCTGCTTAAACACATTCGTTAAGGTGGGTTACCTTCGGTACATTTAATGAAATGTAACCAGCACAAGTTAACTTTAAAATAGAAGTTTTTTGGGTACCTCATATAAACTTGTGTTTATTACAAAACAAAAAAAGTCCATGTACTGAGTGCATTCTTTTATTTAAACTTTGATTGTTGTTATGTTTGACCCGGATCAAAGGTAAATAAGTAGGAGTTGGTACAACTCTTCTGTCAAATCATATCTATGTCAATAATACACCGTCCAAAAATATTTAAAAAAAACGTAATGTCTGAGTAAGTATATATTTTTTTAAATACCACCATTTTTTTATTTTTATTTACTACGATTACTACAAAATTCCCATGGTTAGCATAATTAAGTAATAAGTAAGTTTATATTAAAATCATACTTTGAAGGACGAACCTAAAAACCAGCATTTCATTTCTTTAAATTTATTGCACGCGACATAAATACAAACCTAACTCAATCTTGTCCTAAATTCATTTCTATATGAATTATTCTATATTATTATAAAATCTGATTCAAAATTAATTGTTATTAACTTATTTGAATAAAATATGGACACCTTCTCTACATTAAAAACAATCCAAAAAAAAAAAAAAAAAATAAAACTAAACAGCTTTAGGCTCAAGGTTTAACTCATTGGATTTTTGATTCCAATCGAATTCGAATGTTTGATTAAATTAATGCTTTAGGCATTTCTTAATCATAAAAAAAAAATCTAATTTTTCGTGCGATGACCCAGTAGATTAAATTTTTTTTTTTTTTTTTGTAAAAGTAAAATACTATTGATTTAGTTTTTTATTTTAATATAACCGATTAGCCTTAGCATAATTTAATATTTCATAAGCTAATTTATTCATTTTGAATAATTATTTTATTTGTTTTTGTATACTCTTACAACGTTTAGCATCGGTCTTATGTTCCCAATAATAATTATGGCATACAATACTGAAAATTAAAGTGTGACTAATTTGATTTATAAACCAAAAATAAAATTAAAGCTTTTTTCTTTTATTTTTAAATAAATTCATGGAACATTCACACATTTAATTAAAATTGGTTTTTATGAAAAATTGAAAATAAAAAAATCACAAATATCAAACTTTTATATAATGGAAATTAAAATATAATACATTTGCATAAGCCTTCGATGGGCTTAAGCTAATTTATTCATCTTAAGATATTTTTTTTTTTGTTTTTAAAGAAAAGACTAGAAAATGTAGAAGTTGATATTATACACGTCACATACAAAAAGTTCTTATCTAAGTTGATTCGTTTTTTTTTTGTGTTTCTTGATGCCAACACGTTTTATTTTTTTTTTAATCAAGAGCACACACAGTCTTAGAATTCAATGATTACTATGCCTTTTTTTGAATTATTCTAAACTAAATAAAGTGGTTGTTGGTCAAGTTACTTTGTATAGATAGATTTATGACTAAATACAGAAAAACTAAAAAAAAAATTAAAAATTCAAATGAGATAACAAAAATTATACATACCTACATATGTACATAAATAAAAATCAACGGGGTGAACATTTTTGATAATAAATTGTCACTTTCTTGACATTAACAATGGGCGTTGTAACACCCTCTTTTGTTGTTCTTGTAAATGTTTTAATTTGTGTTTACAGTTACATGTTTTATATTCGATATCAATATGTCAATTTATTATGTGATTTAATGCAATCAATTTTTTTTTTCAATACAATTTGAGTGGGATTGACTTTTTTTTGATAAGATTTTTAAATTTGAATAAAAAACTGTCTGCATTTTGGTTATTGAAGAAAAAAAATAAATCAAGATTAGTTTCCTTTTTGGGGTTTCATTATCATTTATTCCAAATTTAAAACTGTGAAAGTGCATAAATTAGTTAATTAATTTTAAGGAATGGCAACACGAACTGAGCAAAAGAGATAAGTAGGATGAGATACATTATTTTTGAAAAAAAATTAATGTCAAAAAAAGTTTTTAGATTTTGGTTTTTTAAATTTTTTTTTAAAACAAATAATTTGTATTGGATCAATCTTTAATATTTTGGTTTGTATATTTTGGTTTCCATTTTTTCTCCAGATTTTTAATGATTATTTTTGATTTTATATAAGTATTCAAATAAAGCTGATTTTTATTTTCTTATTTCAATATAATTTTTTTATTTCAATATTTTTTACACATTTTTTGGTAGGTAATGATTAAAAAGAATTTTTTTTTAGATTTTTTTCATCAAAACTTTGAAATATTACTTTTTTTTGAACTTCTCCATTTTTTGGTTTTTGGATTTTTTATTGATAGAGCCAATACCTGCCGTGAAAAATTGGTCTTTTAAAATCAATATTGTTAATGTAATTGTTAATTCTTTAAAACCATAAACCAATTAAAATTGAAGCAAATGAAAAAATCGTTATATTGTTTCAAAAATTCATACAACTGCGACAGTAAATGAGCAATGTCAATGATCTGCATTAACCAAACACAATATACCCCTAAATTTAAATAAAAAACTAACATTTTTATTTGTTTAATTATAAATTACACACTCCTACCTATACCTACTCTTCTTCTTTTCAAATAAGGCCAACTGTGTATGTTCAATATAGTCTCTGCTAAAACAAACACTAACTAGTATAATAAATAAGCCCTCAAGAAAGATGCTATCGCACAATATAACTACTATACAAGTAAAAAAAAAATAATTTTTTTCAAGTGTATTAACAAGTTGAATTAACCATTATCGATTTCATTTGTTTATCTACGATTACTATGTTTTCCTTTCATAATATTCAATCCACGTTTATTTTTCAGTCTCTTCATATGTGATATTAGTGACATTTTCAAGGAAAGTCTACGTGAAGACAAATAATAATAAAGATACGCATTAAGTACATATATCTTTGAAGATACACAAAACCCAATGAAGAGCTACCAACTTAACTTTTCTTCTTTTGTTTACTCTCCTCTCACTTATAGTTAGAAATTGTTTATCAAGTAAAGATAAATTTATAATTATTGTTGATTTCACCAAAAGATTACAATTTTCGAGGGTTTACCTACATTACACACTACTATAAGTACATAATAGGTAACGTAGTCAGTCAATCCTTTTGTGTGTGGTTTGGTTTATTGTTTTGCTACCTAAGAAGCTAAAACTATCATCCAATAGGCTAAATCAAATATGTTTGTGCATACAAACTTTGTTTTTTTTTATCTCAAAAAAACAGCAAAACAGAAATTTGTATCTTAAGTTTTTATGTGAAAGAGCGACATCTCTATATTTTTTTTTAAGGAAAACTACAAGCATCATAAGTAAGTAGACTTATCTAATAAAAACAAACATCACTTTGTACAGCAAATAGATAAATATTTGTGGAACGTAAGACGGTTGTTAGATAGGTATAATGTTTATCTGAGTCTAAACTTTTATAAAAATAAGATGGTGTTTATTTGTTTGAAAGAAAACATTTCACTTTACAGCAAAAGTGTGGAAGATATGCTAAAGCGTTAAGATTGAACAACATTTTCTAAAAAGTTGAAACTCCATTCTTAAATTGACTTCTCAAAACAAGTTGTTTCATTGAATAGTCTTTGAAAAATTAATTTTCAAACATTTGTAAAAAAAAATCAAATATTTTTGTTCAAACTGATTTTTTTTTCAATGCCCTTATCAGTTGACCAAACCTGAAAAGCGTACTCAAGGTTGTTTCGGACAAAACTTATAAACAGCGGGTTTTTAAAGAAAGGATTGGAAAATTGTGTTGACTCTCTCTTTATCTAACCAAGAATTGAATTGAATGGAATTATCAATGGAATTGATGTATTTTTAGTTTGCGACACTAAGGACAGGCATGTCACTTTCTCGAGATGGTGGCACACTTTTGAAAGAACAGTTAAAAATGTAATTCTTGTAAATTCGAAATATGAATACACCAACCAAAAAGAATTGAGGTCACTCTGAAATCGTTCACTGTCATTTGTCATGAATATTTCATAATGAGACACTTTAAGTACTTCAACACAGATGGTAAGTCGTTTGTTAACAAAAAAAATAAAAACAGTATAGGGCTCAAACGACTACCTTGTGGAATTCCAAAAACAGCTCAATTTCAAAATTTAATTGAACGACATAGTTTTAGTTATTATCCCACTTGCTTTCTCGATTTCACCTTTGCTTTTGCCACAATCTAATAATTTGACCAATTTTTTGAATACTCAATATTATTTTTAAAAAAAATTAATTCTCAGAAAGTTATCTTCTAAGATCTCAAGAAATATAAACGTATCTTTTTTTGACCCATTTGCTAGCATACTTCAAAGTAGGCTTCAATATATTTTTTTTGCGCAGGTGCACTAACAAAGAATTATTACAGTTTTAATTTGAAAAACAAAACAAAGCAACAACAAACAGAACAAGACACAAAAAAAAACATTTAAATGCATCTGTGTGCTGATGGGGCAAATTGTAATCTTCTTATCCATTAAAAGTCATCAACCCTCAACTAATGATGATGATGAGCTCAATTTATGGCCATTTAAGTCATAAGAACTTATCAGCTCACTAAAAATTATTATTTTTTTTTTTATTGTGATTATAATTCGACACAGAGGGAGGGAGAGAGAGAGACGACTAACTGACTGATGGGCAATATTATATAGACATTTAAGTGTGATATCGTGTATATATATTTGTATAGGAATATAATTGTTTTATTATTTTTTTGTTGTTGTCTTATTGTTTTATTTTTGCTGCCACTGTGTCTATATGATAAATTATATAAATTTTCATTTGTAGAAACATCCCCAAACAATAAAAAAAAAAACAACAACTCAATAAAACAACAGAAAAAAAAATCAAAAATTTAATTGTTTTACTTGATTAACATTTTATTGTGGTCTTCGCATTTTTATGGGGCAAAAGAATATTATTATTAATATACACTGCGAGGGCTTATCATCGTTATATTCGCGTGAAACAAATTGAATGCACTTGTTGAGATTCAAAACGGCGCGGCGGCGACTAACCTTTTTTTTTTGCTGCTTTTTTAATGCAAATTAATTTTATTTTTTTTTTTGGTTTCAATTTCAACTTTAACGAACATGTGTGTGCAATTTTTGTATGTTTATTATTTTTATTTTATCTTTTTGAACAAAAAAAAGTATAAAAACTCTGAAGGAAAGGTTATGACCGCATCAGATACGTTAATCAGTAAAATAAATATATATATACATCAGAACTATAAAAGATTTCTTTTGTTTTTTTTTTTTTATTTGCAATAAAGCTGTTTGGGCGGGTTTTGTGAGGATCAATTGTTTTTAATGGCATTGCACTTATTTCAACTTCATTATGATTATGCAAATATATTAGTATTTTATTGTTGATGTATTTCAAATTTGTTTTAATCAGAAAATTGCATTATTTTATTTAATGAATAGCAACATTATCAACTATCGTTCATAGTATTCATTTGAAAATGTCTGTGTCTGTTTAAACTCTTCCCATTTAAGTAAGTTCTCAAAAAATTATCAATCATTTTTGAAATACATATTTTTCATAAGAATTATTTTAAAAAGTCAGAATAATAGAGACTATCAATAATAATTATTCTGTAATAATTATTTCACAACCAACATTATTTAGGTTTCAATTTTTTTAAAATACATTTTTTGTACCTAAGCCCAAAAATGTAGTAAATTTCACATAGCAACAACTTTAACGACCAAAAATACATTTTTGAAGCGTCTTTGTATCGATATAGCATCGCCTTTTTTCAATTTTCTGAAAAAATGTGAATTGAATTTTTTTTAAAAACATCACAATCCGTTTAGATTTGCGAGTGATAAAATTTTGAAGTTAATATTTTTGAATTAGTAAATTTATGTACCTGTCAAAAATATTTAAAAGTGACCAATAAAGTTCTAGAACCTAGTGTTTTAAGCTTTATTTAGTGTTTAATAAAATTATATTATTTTTGCTTACCTTTTTATTTATTTAAGACAAATTGGTAATTAAATTCCAGTAAACATTCTGCAAGAAAAAAAGAAAAGAGTTTCATTAATATCAATTTATATAATTTAAAAATTGGATTTAATTTTATTAAATTTGTGACTACTACTAAAATTTTAATCACAGTGTACTCAAATGTTCAAAAACATTGGGACATCGATATTTTTTGACCATGTAAATCGTGTACTTTAGTATCTTCTTACAGAATATGTATATTTATTTTAAAGATACAAAGTTATACCATTTAAGAATCATGTCTTAAACTTTTAACTTTTTGATTCAATTTCATATGAACAAAATCATAATAACTGTTTTCTTAATAGTTCTCTTAGATCTCTATCTTCGATAAAGATGATATTTTATGTACCAAAATCTATAAACTTTCTGCCTGCATGTTTATTTTTATCATTTATTGGTTTCCTTATAGGTACCTACTCCAAAAAAACACACGATCTTTCGTAAATTTTTTACGATGGGCAACAAACTCTGTCAAAGCTGTTTACATGTAAATTAGATGGACCTACATTTTATCTGGTTTGACAAAAAAAAAGAACCATAGTAATGTTTCATTTTATTGCGTGTAATTTACGTTGAAAAGCCATTTAAATGTTATAAATTTTTTTTTTTTTAATGTCGGAAATGTGTGTGATACCGTGAATTTTTTTTTGTAGTTTGACTATAAACCAGGAAGAGATGTTTTTTTTTTGTAAATTTAATCGATGCAATAATATACACCTACGTGATATGTTCATCGTTCCAACTTATATGTATGTAAAGACATACATTTATTGGAGTCTCTTGAGTTTAATTGCGAGCAAGTGATAGTGATATCATCACGAATATATAAAAACTTGTAGGCACGTTAATGATCTGTGGAACATTAAATCGTTTGAAGATTAGATGCTAAAAGATTTTTTTGTCAACAATATTATTCACACAACTATATTTTTTTAAGCCTGCGAAACCCACGTTTTAAAATATATTCGGTTAGTTTTTAAATTTTATATTCAATAAAATTAAGTCATATCTTGAAAAATTTTAGATATCGGAAAATATGAATAGTCTTCGGTGAATTAACGATACTGTAATGAGTACAAACTGATATACATTCATTCACGACGACAATTAAGACTTAATGCCCTTTAACATAAATATTCTCTTTGATATCTATGACGAATTCAGAATAATGTAATGAATACAAATCTTCTGTATTCAGTACATGTCGATATAAAATTATTCAAAGTCTCAGCTCACGTTGCTTATCGGCATCCATTTAACTTGCTGCGAACTTTTATTTTTTTCATTTCGATGGCTTGCTTGTATTGATTACATTTTAAGTTTTGAAAAAAAAAATCAATACGAATTTTAAACACGTTGCATGTACCCAACACAATTTTATTGCTCTAATGATTAAAGATTTTTATTTCAATATGTTAGAGTTTTTAAATAAGTATGATATGTATTGAGTACATATTCGTATGTTTTAAAAGAAAATCATAATTTGCAGGTTTCAGATATATTTTTGACTGCATATTGCATATACTAAACATAAATCAATATAAACTCATTACAAGTTCAGTGTACTAAAAAATAACTTTCTGAGAGGACTGCAATTTTATTTTGGGTCTTTTCGGTCGGCATATTGGAATGTAACAGGTACCTGTTAAATATGATTGGTATTGAGTGCATATATTTTTCCTAATCATTGTAGACGAAGAAAATTTATTAAAAAAAAATCCTCGTGTGATGAAAATCTATATCCTTTCTGAATTCTTTTAATTAATCAAAAATAATTCTCTAACACTATTTTCTCTTTTATCCCAAGCAATAAATGTCACAATTTATTAGCAGATACTCATTCTTTCATCTAACAACTCTTTTTCTTCTTTTACTTTTCATATACCTACACATTCAAAAAATCTATCTAGCACATCCTTCTCAATAAATTTCAATTAAAAAAAAAATGCTTATAAATATATTTTCGCCCATAACTCTGTCTCCTCTTTTATTTCAAAAATCAATTATACCTATTTTTAGCCAATTTAAGTTGAAAAATCACCTGCACATGTGGCGCCATAATATAAAGACGTCTTCAAAAAAAAAAAAAAATTCCACCACCATCACCAAGAGATAGGGTATACGATTAATATTTTTGTTTTGTTTGTTTGTGTATCTTTTTTTATTAGAAAAAAACTGACATCTAAAACTATACACCTTGCACTCTTCGCAGTGCAATTTATGATCACAACTTTACAACTTTATCACCATTCATTCTACAAAAAGATACATTTTCAAAAAACAACAAAAAAATAAACATGACTGTGAAAAGGAAAGATTATTATGAAACTATACAAAAAGGACCGATGCAATGTATGCCTAATGCAAGCAATAGAGAAGAATAAAACAAGAAAAAAAAAAAGGGAAACATAGGCACAGGTGTGTTGTATCCTCCTCGCCTAGGTTCCTTTCACCTTTTTGTTGTAGGGACTTGATATCAACTCCCTCACTCACTTTATATAGTCAGCGTCAGCGCACAGAGCATAGAAAGAAGTTCAAGAACTACTACTACTACCTATAAGGTGACCAAGAGTACCATCGATCAAAATGCTTATCTCGACAGTAACGATCTTCTTTCAATTACACCACAGAAGTGAATTTTTTTTTGTCTTCTATGTTATGAACCTGCGACTCCTCTATAGAAAGAATCCCATAGATACATTCTGTATCTTTTTATATGATTTGTGAAGTAAATGAAAAAAAAAGCTCAAGTGAGTCGTTTTTATGCTGCTCTTCATATATGAATCAGAATAGTTTACTTTTACCATCATCCTTTAGATACATAGATACAACTTTTCTTCTTCATCATCATATCATCATCTTTTGTGTGTTCTTCAGGAAAAAAATAAAAGAAGAAAATATCTACATCAGAAAACAAAAAAATATGTAAGTGACGTGATGACGCTTTATATCGCCAAAGAATTATGTTTCCTTTGGATGTTTTGTATCTTTTCTCAACTTAGATGTCATTATCTAATGAGTTGTGACTCAGTGTGCAGAGACACGGTTAAATTGAAATAAAATATTTATCTTTCCATATAATTTACAATCAAAAAACACTACCTACATATATACCTATATACGAGCGATCGATGGACGAGGAACACAACAAAAATTGTGAAAAATAATACCAACACTCAGCGGGATGTTGGACGGATTGGACAGCTCAAATAATACGCATGCATCTTATGCTCCTTTAAATGAAATCCCATTACAGCAGATTAAAAAATATTATGGAAATAGATATCAGTTTTTTGTTTTTTTTTGTTTAAGAACGAAAAGAGTATCTTATGTGAGGTGTTTATCTGTGTGTTGGTATAGATACATCTATCCACACATTCATTGCTCTATGTGGACAGGAGGATAAAAAATCGTTTGCACCTGTTTCTTGTGAGTCAAAGATTAGGCGATTACCAGGCCAACGGGCTGTCCGTCCGTCCTCAACCTCATCGGCCAACGATGGATGCATACATGTATCTATGTATCTTTTCTATAGATGCAACATTATTCCAGTATCTTTTTTTTTTTTCCTATTACGCGCCGTCTTTTTAGTTTGCTGGGAGGCATTTAGAAGAGTGTTGTTATTTTTTTTTTTGTATGTAATTTTCTCATCATGATCATGGTGTACGATAATTTAGTTGGAATCTTTTATTTTTTTTTTTTGTTCTATCTCCTTCTGTTGGTTTATTAACTAAAATGTTACATTCAACAATTTTTTAATGTGTGTATGTGTGTTTTTGCAAATATATTTATTTTTTTTTTAACAAAAATAATTCGTGCTATAATATAGAGAACTGTCGATTTAAAGTTAATTAAACTATCATTAGGTTCGACTTTGCGATGATGATGATGATGATATCGGCTTCATTATAATCAACACGAAGTCCAATGTCGACCGGTCGGCTAGCGCACGGCACTGATCGAAAGACAAAAAAAAAAAAATGACAACGTGTATATGTAATATAACGACAAATAATAATAACAATTGAAGAGCACGCGGTATTTTTTACTTTGAAGTTTTTTTTTTTTTTCTATTTTAACAAAAATGATAAAGTTAATTTTATTTGATGATTTTATTTTTTATTTAGAGAACCATAAATTGAATATACGGTATTCAACAAGATAAGGTACCTACTACTTTGCTAATTAAAAAACAAAAACAGAAAAAAAAATACTTTTTTAGCGGAACTAATCTTTGAAAATTTTCTAGAAAAAAAAACAAGGTGATAAAAGGAACTTGATTGGAAAATGATTTATTGAAATTGAATTTTGACATTTGACACTGGGTGTTTAAAAATATAATTTGGTGTAGACATATTTTTAAATTCCTCTTGCAACAATGTAGCCGACATAGATTAATTAAAATTTATTGTTAAATCAGGGAGTGGCATACAAAATTTCGGGTCTAAAGGAATTTGAAAAAGATTTAAGAGGATTTTTGTTGTTTGTGGATTAACTCTGGATTAACTGACAAAATAAATGCTGGGTTTGTCATCCAGCGAACATTTGTCTGTCTTTTCGAGTTTATCAAATTTTTAAAAATTAAAAATTAAAAATGTTCGAAATCTAGGACGATACGGATAGTTACACCAATGTCGAATAGGAATCAAGTGACCTTAATGTAAAAATAAAAATGAAATTGGGAACTGTTCTTGGGGGCTAAAATTTTTTATTAAATATTTTAAGATGACTCAAAACTGACATTTTTTTAAAATCAAGTAAATAATTGATTGTAAATTTTTTCAATGCAATGTACTCGTATATTCCTCACCTATAAAGTTGAAATTTCATACTGATTCACATCAATATAATTAACTACCAAATATACAAAAAATTGATTTAATTTTAAAATAATAAGTATGGCTTTTTGTGAAACGTACGCGGTGTACGATGGCGTATGTGGAATATTTTTTTTTTTGTGAAAACAGCTTTTCTTGATATTAAAATTGGGTTCATTCAAATTTTAACTCATTTTAAATGAAATCATCTCATTCAAAATAAAAACAATTTGCTCATTTTATTTTTTAGAAACATCATCAGAAAATGTTGTTTTTCAATTTTGTCACCAATTCTTCAACTTTCCCCATCACTTAGTACAAAATTATAGCCTGTTTAAAAATGCTTCCACAATAAAATATTTGTATAATCCATTTATGTAACAATATGACATTCATACAATTTAAATATCAATGATTCATTTATTTAAAGAATTAACCAACGTCACTATACTCTAAATTAAACAAACTCGCTTTCCAATTCATACTTTTTTTGTCATTTTCTCTTTCTCAAAAAAAAGAGAGATATCATTAATTTTAATTTCACATGAATATTGAAACCCATTGAATTAATTATTTTCCACCCATTCTAACTGTCATCCTGACCTTTTTTTTTAACGAAAAACAATATCAGAGCCTTTTCAATAACAACAACACAAAAATAAAAAAAAATTAATTCGAAATACTATTAAGCCAAAAAAAGCTCTCAATAACCACAAAATAAAACACACAAATTCTCCCAAAATTGGTAATGCTGCCTGCTGCTGTAGCTGTAGCTGTTGCCTTTCATCGAAATCAAACGCCATTTGAATAAATAAAAAAATATTTATATACTATTTATATATTTAGGTATCAAAAAAAAAATCCAGTTAAAAAAAAATGAAAAAAAAAATTAATATATAAATAACAAAACATAAAATAAGTATTTAAATTGTGACTTTTATTAAGTTGCAGATACAAATTTGTATCTGGTTTCGGTGTTCTTGTTTGCTGTCGTCGTTTGTTGCCATTTATATTTAATTCTATGTCACATTAAGTGAGTTCTGAGTGTGTCGCTTGATTAAAATATAAAGTCCCCAAACAAAATGGTCAGACGATATAATTCCCGTTCACTTTGTATCATTATTTATTTTTTTTATTTTCAATTTTTTTCACATTTTTTTTTTTTTATTTTTGCTTTTCAATTTTTCAGAGTGTTGTTGTTGTTATTGTTGTGTTATGGCTTGTTGGTGGTTAAGCTTTATTTTTTAATAAAGCCAAGTGCGGACACAAGCATATTGTGTCTCTCTATACATTTATGTATGTATAGATGCAACTGCATCGTGTATAGATTAAATTGCATTCACACATTTGAAAAAAAAAAAAATAATAATAATATATTGGTGGTAGATATGGTGAAGAAAGGGTATCCGGGGGATGCAGTTATATCGCGAGAATATTGGGTCGCGAGGCAATCGCAATACAAAAACAACTATTCAACCATCAACATAGCTAAAAAGAGAAAAATTGAAAAAATAAAAAAAAAATTATAAATGGACGCGATTGTAAGAGTCAGGCCGCGCAAAAATATATAAAATGCCATGCATTTTATTTATTTGCTCGAAAGGGGGATTGTTTGTGTTATTATTTGATTTTTTTTTTTTTTTTTTTTTTTGCTCGCTGTATATTTGCCCTGTTCCCAGAGACCCTTCTCTATACAGCTTTATAGATGCATTCGAGCTTCTGGTATAGATACGAGAAGTGTATCGCTCTTTGAATTGTTACTTTTGCTCTGTTTGATGATGATGATGATGGAGCAAAAGTGTTCCATACAACAGTGAAGTACTAACAGCAGCAGTAGCAAAACTATAGTAGGTATTGTTGGCATTTAATATAAAATTTCTTTTTCCAACAACAAACGTTAATATGTATATAGACAATTCACTGTTATTGCTTTAGGTTGAGAATGTTGTCTTTTTTTTTTTTTGTAGTTTAGAGTTTTGGGCAGAAAAAAAGGTTCAACTCGAGCTGAGATGAGTTCGCCCAGGAAGGTATATGTTGCGGAACGGAGTAAATTGCATAGTCAACATAAAAATACATTGTGCAGATTCAAAAAAAAAAAAAAAAAAACATTGCAGACAAATAAAAAAAATTATATCTCTACAATATGTATCTGAACAATGCATTTTTTAGATGCAGCGGCAGCAGCAGCAGTAGCAGTAGAGTTAGGTTGTACAGCAACAACAGCAGCAGCAGCACACATCCCCCATCAGCATGTACCTTGCATATTAATCACAATTGTGAAACTTGCTTGAATAGATTGATAATAAAATTGCTAGTTTTGCATTTGAGTTTGCTTTTGTGTGTTTCACTTTGCAATTTAAGTTTTATATTCAGTTTGCTTGCCAGTTTATTTATTTTTTTTTTTTTAATAATAATAAAAAGTTGGTATGTGTATATATACCTACCTACAAACTTGTTGACTTTCGCATTTTCTCTCTCTTGTTTTCTATAATCTTTGCAAAACTGAGGTACAAAAATATTTCTCATTTTTATTACATTTCTTACTAGATACGTAAGCTAAGGTATGTATGTACATATATTGAATCTAAAAAAAAAAAAATCAGTTTAAAAAGTTGTTGTGCGGTCGGATATTATTTTTTTTTCTTTGATCCCACTTAACTTAAATATATTCAAACCCTCTGTACTTCGTCTGGATATGTTTAAGTAGGTAGAACAAATCAAAAACTAGCTATAGCAATCACTATTTTCCTTGATTCATTGAATTGTGTGACTTTTTGACTTAATCAAGAGTTAGAAGTGAGGGAGGTGAGGGTTTTTAGAGGGCTCTCTGCGGGCGACCTCTTCTCAATGACTATTTTTTCGCTTAATGACAGCATTATAAAACCTTGACAGATACATTTATGGAAGGTTGTAGTTCTGATGCCTTTCTATACAATTTACTATTTTTTTATTTTTTTTTCATCGCTTGTATAATTTTTATTCTTACAGATACTTCTGTGGTGTTTAAAGATATACACAAATACGTTTATAGAAATTTTTTGTTGATGACTATTTGATGCATGAAACGAGCTTAAAAGTTGAATACATCATTTTTTTTGAAGAACTTTTTAGGTGTATAGATGTATTATTTGTGCATTTTAAATGTCATTAATCAGATAAAAATTGGAGAGAGATAGACAGCAAACTGGAAAAATCCGGATCTTGATTTGAAGACTTAACCAAAATTTATTTTTTTGCATTTTGTTTTTTTTATTTTTAATAAAAAGCCATAACTGTGATGAATTAGTTTAGTTTTATCAAAATATTGTTTTCTAATTATAGTTCGATACCTAAATAGTTTTAAACATTTAAAATATTTAATTTTTTTTGCATTTTTTAAAATACTTATCATTTTTATTACTACGATAAATTACTAAACATTTAAAAAAAAACATAAGTCATCAAAAAAAAACTTAAGACATTGTTAATGATGTTTATAAATGAAGACCTATCGAAACTATTAAGTAATTGAAAAATAGGTAAAAAGCAAATATTTTAAATAGTTTCTACAAGTGCAATTTTGCATCCCTCTAATTCAATATAGATTTAAAATACTCTGTTTCGGACAAGTCTGTCGATATCATAGGCTTTTTAATTATGAAAGACAAAGTTTTCTGAATCTGAAGATCTGAGCTTATAGGACAAGATATAATAAGTAAGTTTAAATGAGTATGGAAAAGAATGTGGGAGACAAGGCGGATCCCTGTAGTACACCAGTATTTTTTTCCACGAACTATTTTTTTATGAAATTTTGAACTTTTCATTTATAACTTTTTATTGAATTATTGAATAAGCAAATGCATATCTAAGAATTTTAAAACGAAAATAGAAACGTTTATTTGTTAATTGTGTCTAACGGCAAAAATATTTTTACTATAATTTTCCCCATATAAATCTTTTTCAAAGAGTCTGCCAGGGAAAAAATGCATTCATCAAAAAACCGGCTGCAATAATCTCTAAATCATTTTGAAAATTTTAATTTGCAGAAAAAAAGGTTCACTTCAAATAAAATTTAATTTATTTTACTCTATAAAAATTCCTCCAATAAATAACCACACTAATTCTGTCATTCTTATATGAGATTAAAATTATTATGATCTGAATGAAAAACTGTATTCTAAAAAAAAAACGAAACTACAAAATTTGATCTATCATCTAAAATATCCCCATTTCCTGCACACGATCGTTCACCGTTTACATATACCCTCATGCCCAAGGACATTCAATTCGGTTATAAATTTTTCATTATGCAATACCAACATTTATATGCATTCAAAAGTCACAATAATAATTATTTTTTCTTGTACATTTTCTTTAAGAGTCTCTCAAATAAGATCTCTCTTTTCCTTTTCATACGATAAATTATCATATTCCTGTCATCGCTTTTTACGCAATTTTCAAAACTAATTTCCCACCAGATTTAATTTAACGCTAAGTTTTAACGTAAGCATGTATATAAGTGTAGATTAATGTATAGTTTATAATTAAAAATAATTTTCCATTGCCAATACTATGCACACATTCATTTTTGAAAAAAAATAATAATAAATAAATGCAACATCATGCATGCATATGGCATTGCATTAATGGCACTGCACTTTCAAATTTTGAAAGATTAATAATGTAAATTTATTTTAGTGTGACATTAATATTAGAATTTTTATTTTTAAATTTAAATCTTGCCATTTTATGAAACACAAACTAATTCAATATGATAAGTACATATTGCAAAAATAAAAAAAAATATATTGCAGGTAAGTCTGACACGTGTTTTATTTTTTCTTATGAAACACATATTTAATAAACAATAAGCGTTTTTGTATATGACTAAAATAAATAACTAGGTATATTTTGTTGGCTTTTTGAATAATTTCAAATCATCTTTTTGATTAAAAAGTTTAACTTTTTTTTAATATTTCCGCTTTTTTATGCATTTTTTATATTTTTTGTATATAATTAACTTTTTATGACATTTTAATTTAATTTCTTATCATATTTTGTTTTCTAACTTTATCAATACAAAATGCTAATTTAACTGTGAGAAGAAGAAATATGTTTATGATATTTTAAGAATAAATTATAATTTGTACCAATTTGTTATTCAACAAAAATATGAATATATTATTTAAAATGTTTTAAGCAAAGCACTAAATTTGTTCCTTTTTTAAATTTCAATGACATTTCCTGATGAACAAAAAAAAAAAGAAAAAGAAGAAGATTATTGTTGCTAATAAACAAAAATACAATGTGATTAAAATTAATACATTTTTAATTTTGTTTGATCTTTCCTTTATATCTTTTTAGAAGAGATTTCATAAAAATATCTTGAATTCTTTGTTCATTATGACAATCATTAAAAAATATGATTTATTTGAATTTGAAAGCTTTTTTGCTTGGAAAAATAAAAATTTTAATCTGAGTAAAAAATCAAAAATACTGGTGCTAGAAAAAAATATTTTTTTTATTTTTTCATACTTATTAAAAAAGAATTTTTTTACAGTTTTAAAAATAATGATCTAAGAAATTTTCTGAAACCACCGTATTTGTATGACTTTTTCAAATATCCGTTTCTAGTCTTTATTTATACCTTTTTGAAAAACATTTGAAAGCAATTTATTTGGTTGTGCTCTTACCAGTTAATAATTTATATTTTTAAAGCTTAAGCGGAGATCGAAATTAATTTTATCGAACTTGCAATTTTTTTCAAAAATTATTAGGTAAACCTTAAAGCATTTTATCCCAGCACTTGTATATTTGAATTTTTTCAATTCAAAATTTTA
This sequence comes from Syrphus vitripennis, assembly GCA_958431115.1. NCBI lineage: Eukaryota > Metazoa > Arthropoda > Insecta > Diptera > Syrphidae > Syrphus > Syrphus vitripennis. The sequence goes on along the minus strand of OY288110.1, from coordinate 7,927,277 downwards.
GCTCTGAGATCACATGGTATTTTTATTTTAAATGTGATTGAAAAAAAAAAATAGTGTCTAGGAAAGCTAAGTGGTAAATATTTTTTGTGAAGAATTAAAAGCGTATTTAGAAAAGTGTTTGTAGCAATTCTTATGAAATTTGAAAAAGACGTTTTCGAGAAAAAAATATTTTTCTTGAAAATTTATTTTTATTTGTAGATAGAAGTGTTATAGATTTAGCAGATTTTACTCCTAGTTCAGTGCTTAGCTCTGAAATTCTAGAACTAACTAAGAATTTTTGAAAAATGCTCAGATGTTTTTTTACAATTCAGTTTGAGGAAATTTTTGGGGATAAAAGTTCGTTAAAAGAGTTTAATTGAATAATTTTGGTTAAAACAGATCCCTAATTACACATTAGCGCTGTGCTGTGCATGTATTGTACAAAGCTATGGACAAAAAAACTGTACAACAAATTTCTAGGATTTTTTTTTCTTTAATGTGATGATAACATGAAATATATTTATGATATTCCAGGTATAAGAATTTATTTTCTTGTTAAATTGGATACCTTTTGAAAACCAATTGTTAGAAAATAAACTTAAATACCTAAATGTCTCAAAGATAAAGATGTATACCTACCTACCTCTATTAAAATACCTCATACATATATGTATCTGTAGCCAAATAATTTCTTCTTTAAACGTTTTAAGACTCTATTCAACCAATTTTTTTAAACACGTGCACTTTTATTTCATCCACGTGTCACCGTTTTAAGTGGATACAATTATATGAAGAGATCTAAAGCTTTTCTGCGCACAAGCACATTTTAACAAATTTAAACTAATATTAGGTATAATTCTAAAAATTCAATAAATTGATCTTCTTGGTAAATCATAAAGTCAAAACATTATGTAAAACTTATGTGACAAATAATTCGAGAAATAAGCAATAAATCTTCACTTTTATTTATTAAAAATATCCTTGCAGAAAATTTTTCAACATTATTTTTTTTCATTTTTACAATAATTATGTATTCTCTACTTCAATTTAATTACCTAACTACGAGTTGCTAATTTTGAAAAAAAAATCTCTAAATAAATTTGATCACTTAATCCTTTCCGTGTTGGATTTAATTCTTCACTCACGCGAAACCCCAAAAACAAATTTCACAAAAAAAAATCATCTTATAAAATCATTAAAAGCACATGCTATGACCTCCTGCCGCCCGCCTCTTTAACTCTTTCTAATTCTTAATCTAACAGCAATTTGTCTCCAAAAAAAAATATAAAAAAACACACACAAAAAGAATTATAAGTCATCAGAAAAGAAAAAAAAAAATATTGCATGGTAACACAACATTTTAATTTAAACTCTCTTCATATCGGGAAGTAGGTATGGTGGGCATGGTTATTTTTGTCCTTGTATTTTTAAAATGAAATATACCCAACAGCAAAATGATTTTAAGAAAAACAAAAAAAAAAAACTAAACTAAAATGAAAATTACACTAAATTGGCTTCAATTATTGTATTAAATTTTTCGGGTTGGTTATAGTTTCGGCATTTATATTTTGTTTTAGTTTTTTTTCTTTTTTTTATTCAATTTTTAGGGTAGGACTATAAGCGCCATTTCGTGTGCGCCTTTTTTGTATCCTATTAACGCCTTCTTGGTTTTTTTTTTTGTTTTATTTTAAGGAAAGGATGAGAATCGGTTAAATCAAGGATTTTGAACATTAGCCTTTCTATAGGGTAGACACATATAAGGCTACGTTACACCAGGTAGTTCATATAGAGGAAACATGTGTTTCACGATAATTACAGGAAAATTACAAAAAACACATCAATTCGAAATTTTGAACAAAATTTTTATTAAATTAAAAACTAAATTTGGAAAAAATACCCGAATTTTTTAAACTTTTGTTCTTAAATAAAATAGAAATAAATAAAAATCATTACCTATATTTAAGAATTTTTGTTTTTTCTTCAGCTCAATTTTGTTTAATCCTATTTTTGTGTTGCATATTTTTAGGAAAAAAATCATTTATTACTTTTCACTGTCACACTGGTGTCAATTATTATTTTACACACTTTTCTGTACAATTTTATATATAATTTTTTTTCTTTATTACATAAACAAAAATCTGATTTATATTTTTACAGTCCACATTATTTTAGTTATATACATACATAAGTCACATGAGTTCTTTTTTTTTCAAAATATTATTTATATAGTTTTCTTTTTTTTGTGTCGTAAATTTACATCGCGATACTATTCATCTTGTAAAACCCGCCGCAAAGAACGAGAATTTTTAAAAGCGAATGCAATCTTTACTTAAACAATTCTATTAAGACAGAGCTTCACAGCTTTAGCAATTTTAAATCGAATACAAGAAATCACTTTTTAAAGTTTTATATTTTTCTGTTAAGTACAGAGAGTATCTTAAGTGGAAAAATACACCACCACTTATACTTTTTATCTCGCACACTGGTTATATTAATATACCGCATGCAAAAAAAAAAAAATACTATCGCAAAATTATGGTAAAAACAAAAAAATCCAACAGCAGCAGCACAGTATAAAAGATACGAAGGAACAAACAAAAAATTCGTATCGTTCAGATACACTTTTATACGAGTACACTGAGTTATAAGTTCTATTATTTTTTCCTCTGAACGTTTGTTGCTTGTTTGCTGCTGATGCTCGCTCGTAAGTTTAAGTACTTGCTGCTGTTTGTTTTTTAGTTGTTGCTGCTGCCGCGACGGCAGTTGCGATTCTGGCTTTAGATGAAATTTTACACGAACCGTGAACCCAAAATGAGGTTGTTTCAGAGACCAAAAACCATACAGAAAAAAAAGTGGCAGCAATAGCAGCAAATATACCTTTTTTTTTGCATGGGTCCACATCCACTTTGTACAAAGTTAATGTTACACTCTCCATGTACCTACACTCTCCCGGTGTATTATGGAAGGAGATGATGATGCGACGGTGTGGTGGTGGCGGTGGTGATGTTGGTGGTTCGTGGTGTATAGTGTGTTTTGTGGTGTTGTGTGACTTGCTTGGGGTAGATAAATATTTCCATCAAAAACAACAACAAAAACGTTCAAAATTTCAGCGCGATTTCCTCCACACAACCGTCATCCACGTCACTGTGCGGTGTATTGAAACTTTGATGGCAAGTTGATGGACATTGAAGTATCTTTTTGCATGTTTTTTTTATCTACCTTAAACAATTTTTTTTTCTGGCTTAAACTGTGTCTCGTGATCCTTCTCCTCCCATATTTATATTCAACCTTATGTGGTAAGCCAGTTGTTTGACGGAACACAACACACAACGTAAAGCGAAGAACAAGAAATATACTAAACAACAAAAACGGCAGAGAACAGAAAAAAAATGCAACGCCCCGCCGCTGCTGCTGGCCAGGCCACATGAGGTGGCAAAATTATTATATTCACCACTCACTCGCTGAAATATCTGTATCTGCGCTTTGGAAAACACAAATGTTTATCTCTGTGTGTGCAAATAGCTCCCCTTTCGACGAAGGCGATGCAGTGGGGGCCAATTTGCACTTTTTACCACTTGAACAGCAAACAGCCAGAGCGTTTGGGGAAAATTTATATTGCACATTACAGTCACACACAAATACCGACAAAGTCGCGTTCAACAAAGCGTAACATTGTTTTTGTGCATAGAGACGTGCGAGTTTAGTTTGGGAAAATTCACCCGAGCGGAATTTTCAATGCATTTCCCCCCAAACAATAAAAAAAGGAGGGGAAAAGATAAAACAAAACTCACCATTACACGTCGTCTGCTGTAATAATTTGCTCGAAAGGGTTGCGAATAAGCAAATAAACAACCCCTTCAACACACCTTTGAACAAATATTATTAATTACAAGAAATAACACTGCATCCAGGTGAATGGAAAAACCGGTTTTTGTATTATTTTTTTGTCAAAGGGGTAGGTGTAGTATAGAGTATTGAGGTGCACTCTCACGACACTCACCTGTATTCGAAAAGAGGGGGTTTTTAAATAAATTTTTCTGCGCAAATGCCACCACAATAATTTACTATGGTGAATTTTGTAATATATTTTTAATTATTCACCATCGCACTCTTTGCAGCCCTTTTCTTCTCGCAACAACCCCTCAGAGATACGAGCTTGTAGACGGCATACCCACCTACCTACCTACCTATATCAAATGGAAAAATGATTTTCATGTTCTCATGTCGCTTTGTAGTATATCTACTACACAAAAAAAAGAGGAAAAAGAAAAGGAAAGAAAAATAAATAAATAAAAAAAAGAAAAGAAAAATATTGTGGGTGTTACATGTATGGGCTATTAATAACACATGACTTAAACACTTGATATGGTTGATTGGGGTGGAGTAGTACGAGTATACCCCCGAACCCATGTTGCTATTGGAGGGAATTTTCGCACCAATTAGTTTGTTGTAATGGAAAATAGAATTATTTATTTTTTTTTTCATTTTTCCATTTTTTAATTTTCAAATTGAAATTTCATTATATTAACAGCATCCTAAATTAGAAATGACATTGTAGCGGTGTTATGAGAACGTTTGGGTCATTTGAAGTGATTTGAAGGTCAGGGCTAATTTTAAAAACATTGTAAAACTTCATACCTAATAGCTGTAGGGGGTTTTTGTTTGTACATACCTACATAAGACGAAGGCAGAGGGGAATATAGAGAGTGAGAGTCACGAGTACTCCCGAGGTTATGTGAAGCTAGCTGTGAGAAGGGCGAGTTGTTCGGATGTGTTGAAAATTGAAATATTCATCCCTTTTATATTTTTTGATTCTCTAATATGTTTGACACAAAATGAATTATATTATTACGATGAGAGTATTTTGAAAACTTTTTGTATAACACCAGAACCACCCCCAAAATGAAAAATAGATGATGTGACTTTCTATATGGAAATTGAATAATTGTGCGACTGGGCTATGGGTTTGGGTATAGGTGGGTTATATTATTATTGTTCGTTTCTAGGGTTTTTGTGGTTAAAATATTGGGGGATGCGGTCGGTTTTGAGATGATGATGTTAAAGCGGACGTATAGTTGATACCTATAATACCTACTGAGTATACAAAAAATACGTACGTACGTTTCTACTATGAAAATGAATGGATAAAATTGGTTGGATGGTTGGAGCATGTGGATGTGGTTTTTTGAAAATTTGATATGGTCGCTGACATACATTTGTATAAATGGTTATTTCAGGAAAGATGAAAATATGAAAGAAGAGAAGAGTTTAATTTTATTATAAAATCATTTCGCTTGTTGCTTCAGACAGATTGGAGAAATTAAATCATATAGGTATGTAGGTACCTATACGTTTATCATGAATATTTTGATAGTTGCAGGCTATTTCTAACTGGATGGATATAATTGCATTTATTAAACATGTTGAAAGAGGATTTTTAAACTAACTTTTGACTTATCACATTATTTTGGTAATGGAGAAAATTATTTGTATTCCACTCAAATTTTTTATTGTGGCCATAATTACATCATTTAATGTAGAAAAAAAAAACAGAAAAACTTGCGACATAATTTTTTGATTTATATTTTTTTTAATTTGGTTTAAAATTAAATTAAAAATGAAGATTTATTTTAATTTTATTAGGTAATTTATAATTTAAAATTTATAGACTACCTATCAAACAAAAATTAAAGATAATTGAGATTCAATGGTTGTTTTTTCGATTTTTGATTTTTCTTGTCAAATTTAGTGAATTTTTAATTTTACATTTCATGAATTTTGACGAAAAAATTTTACTCCTAATTGAATTATGAGAAATAAGAAATAGATTTTGATAATTTGCATTTAAAAATGCAACCATTCCATTTTCTCGCTCGTACAGCGTTGTTCATACAAATCAGCTATAATTTTTAGACATTTTTAGTTCTACTTAGTCTCAGAAAATCAAGCGGATGTGCGCCCGCTCTTAAAAAATGCAAAGCAATGATGAACAGCTTTTAGCTAAACGAGAAGGCTCAAAATATTGTACGAACGTACACCATGATGCACTCTTGTGTTCACTGAAAATTAAATTGGTATCATGTCGAATACGAATTATGTATTTATTTTATGTATGACTTTTGAAAATAATTTGACTTTCCTCTTTCTTGAACTGAGATTCACAAAAAAACCACAAATGTTTATTTTTCCTTCAAAACGTATTTTATGTAACAATTTCTTTTATCAAATTTCAATATTTTTTTGATTTTATTATTGATCAAAACTGAATCGTTTTTTTTCCCTACGGAAATCGCATTTGAGAAAATCAGTGTAGAGTATCTATAGGAGTGTCGATAAGTCTTGTCAGTTTCATTTTTCACTTTACAAATTTACCTTCCACTGCTAAAAGTTGTATCTCGTAAAAATTTTTAACTATTATTTTTTTATAAAATGTCTAATTAATTTGTATTATTTTCAATACAAACAAAATAGATATAAAATCGACAACCTCCCGCAAAAACTAGTTAAACAAGCTAAAATATCATAAAATTTTAATTTCATTTTATTTTTTTTTTCTGTATAACTACCTATTCGATATTTTTTTGCGCATATCAAATTAAATGTAAAATTTAATTGCTAAATAAGTCTTTCCTGAAATCTAGATAATTCGTTTAAGATTGTAGGTATGTCTTTTACAAAACTTCTATTCCTTATGCATTTTATTTCAAATACTAATTTATTATAGCAACATTTTTTTTCTTTCTAACTTGATTTAGTTTAATGTCTAATTTGCTGCACACATAAAATTAATTAAACAGCGGTTGATCTATAAAAAACGCATATATTCGACTGCATTTCTAAATATGTATTCGATGTTGTATAGATAGATACATGGTTTCTATCTAAATTAAGTCATAATTCTAAAATCATGCTATACACGAATATATAAAAGCAATTAATTAATTAATAGAATAAACATTTTAAATTGTTAAATTTGTTGCTAAATCTGGGACATTGAACTACGGCCGCGGCGGCGCGACGTTGGAAATAAATTTTAAACTAACGAATATTTTTTTTAAATGACTTCATTTTGTACATAGACACATATCTATACCTAAACACAGAATATTAAATTAAAATAAATTTACAACAGGTTATTATTTTTTTTTGAAAGTAACTTGCCTATTTTATCAGCAATCTATAACGTCAGGGTATTATTTTGTAAGGCTGTTCAAATCTACATAGTTTATGTGGCAGGGGAACCTTTTAATTTTTCACTCAGCAGGATATTCAAGGGTGGTTATAAAATTGTACGTGATTAATGATTAAATATAGGTACTGTTTAATTTTTTAAATGATTTTAGAGTAGGTATACTTTCTTATTTGGAAAAATAAAATTTAAGCAAATAATGAATAATGTGCAACAGAACAACATTTTTTTATGATATTTCGACCAAATCGGAGTAAAACTTTGTTCTACTACTCGGAAATTTCCTTAATATTTGAGCTGCGATTGGGTAATTTGGTAGAATCGGTTGAACAAAAATATCACGAAAAGCTACTTTGCTATAAAATGTCACACTAAGGACAAAAATCACACAAGCAAGTGATTAAACAAATAATTTAAAAAATCATTCTTATAAAAGGCATGCTCGTAAAAGAATCATAGTTTGAAACACTCGAATCAAAAAATTTTCTGAAAGTTAACTGTTACTTTTCACAATCACCCGAATTTGCAATATTTCCCAAGATTACTACATCTACATCATCCGAACAAATGAGATAATTTGAATGCTTCAACAATGGTGAGTCATTTTTTAAGAATAAGAAAAAGTATAGGTCCTTAATGGCTACCTTGTAATATTCCAAAGTTATTTTATGCTTGCCTTTATGCTGTTTCTAATTTATTTACATACTGATTTTGGAAAGTAGCCGGTTTAACCCGCCACTCATAGTTTTTTTTTAAATTGATTTTAAGGGTCGCTTGCACAGGTCAAAGTTCGAGAAAATTTATGCAGTCAAACAAAATTCTGTTTTTCTAAAATAATGAGTTTGTTGGCTATGATCGTTTCTCTATTTGTTTCAGCTCAAAAAAGAATACCTTTCATTAATTGACTACAAATCCAAGCTTGGTATAATTAATTAAAATGAATATTTCCCTCCACTAAAAATTATCAAAAATCGCAAAGGCATTTTTTATTTTTATTCTCTAAACCGCGATATGCTATAAAATCAAAATACCAAAACGTGTAGGTAGATTGTTGTTTTTTTTTTCCAATCAAATTCGGTAGCTGAAATTCGTTGATCATCCGGTAAACAAAAAAAAAAAAAAACAAACGAAAAAAAGAATATATAAATGTATCTTTATTTGTAGATATGTATGTATACATAAAAAGGTATAACCTCACAAAATGTGACAGAGAGCATTTTTTTGAGACAGGCGCGAGTTCGTTTCCGATTATAGGAGATATCGATATATCGACTGTTGGTGCGCCACCATATCACTGCAACATTGTATTTTATAGGTTTTTTGCGGATCAGTTCCATTAGCCCAAAAGAAAAAGAATGAACCCACTTTTATAGTTTGGGTTACATTAAAAAAAAAAATACAATACTCAAAAAACCTCTTCGGGACCATTATGAGGACTTCCAGACCTGAGGACACTCAACTTGAGAAGTTCTCTTTTTATGGTCAGTTGTTATGTTTGGTTTTGTTCCTTTTATTTTTTTTTTGTTGTTGTTGGTCGTCTTGTGGTCTTTAGGAGGTAGATTTGCGGTAGTTATTGGTGGAAGAGTATAGAACACAATCTTGTTTATGTCCACATTGTTTTTTTTTTTTTTGGGTTACCTTACGAGATGGTATAATGGCATCCAGATACTAAATTCTTTTCAGACATATTTTTTTTTTTTGGTTTTGCATTTTCGACGAACGGAATAAAATACCTCTTTGTTTTATTTTTGTTGGTTCTTTCTTAAATGAGCAACTCGTTTGTTCTGGCCGTTTCGTCACACATCGTCCAACGTTATAAAATGTTTTACAACCATCATTTGAGGTGCATCATTGAATTAAAAAAAAAAAAATAAAACAGAATAACTAAAAAAAAATCGTTTTGTTTCGCAAAAAGAAGTCCTTCAGTGTTAAGATACCACAAAATCCTTCAAGGTAAACAAAAAAAAAAATAAAATCGTTCGACATAAAGCCCCAAAGAAGAAAACGGGTTTCTCATCGCACAATTTTTTTTTTTTAAACATAATTTTTCTCTTCCTCGCGAAAAAGATTTCTTGCGATTTACCTGTTTGCTTTTATAGGATTTGGAGCACACGGACGCAGCATAAAACCATCTTGATGCTCCAGAAACCAAAGTAAGAAAAAAACAAAATGTACAAAAAAGAATTAAATCAAAGACGTAGTAGAAAAAAAAAGCAAACGGTATAAGAGCTCGGGGAAATCAGAGATAGTCTTTATACTGCTGCTGCTGCTTCACAACCTGCAGCAGACCGACCTATACCTTATTCCTACAACGTGGTCATCATAAGGACTTGCAGCAGTTACAGCAGCAGTATAAGAATATAATCGCGCAGTAATAATCAACCGAAAAAGGGGGCAGGAATCGCAGGCATTAAGTCGCAACCTTTTTGCTGTTGCTCTGTATATACCTATTGCCATAGCGATGTTGGTTGGTTATTTGAGGCTTCTCTGGAAATTGGGCCACTTGGGAAGCAATGAGTTTGTCAACAACAATTACTTCTTTTTGCCGGAAAGAGAAAGTTTTAAGCGTTGTGTTTCCTTTATTTGCAAAATGATGAGAGAGCGGGGGGGGGGGGAGATTGTTTGATGATTGTTGTTGTTGTTTTTGCTGTTGCTGCTGCTGCTGATGATGATGATGATGGACTGGCGCAACTGACCCTTTAATGGTTTTTGGTGGATATTTTTTTATTGTTGTTGTTGTTTTGTTGCGTTCTATTGGAATTCTTTTGCGTAAGGCTCTGTGTCTCTGTAAAAGGAACAAGGCAGGCAATTATGTGTAATTCAGGGCTTCGAATGATGGTTTTTCTGCTTTTTTTTTGTCTTAATTCAGAAATGATTTAGTTTACGTAAATTACGGGATTTAATAGGGTCGCTTGGGAGATGGGAGTTTTTTTTTTATTTGAGGAGAAGATTGCTTTGCTTGATATTTATACCTAACTGCTTATTTTTTTATATGGCTAACTTGTTGAATTTTTTTTTTAAAGAAATGTCAGGAATAATCATATAGGGGGATAAGAAAATAAGTTATGGTAAAACTGGTTTTATCCGTGTTTTTTTTTTTTGAAAATTTGCCAGTTGAAAACATTTTTGGGAACTTTAAAGGCGAAATTAATTAATTAGCTAAAGGCTTTGATAAAGATATTTTCTACGTAAACTTTTGAAAAATGCTTTTTTTGTTTCCGTTTTTCGAAAGATATTCAAAACCAAGTTGACATACCTATAATTTTGGTGAAGAATCTTGTTCTGTTAGATATTCCGTATACCTAGAAACGTTTTTGAAACTTTTTTCGGTTACGTGGTTTCGAAGCTAGGTTACAGAGAAAGTATTTTAAAAAAGATTTTTAAATTGCAGAGACATACCTACATTAAAGAAAACATTATGATCAAATATTATTAGAACCTAAAACTCTCAATAACCCCAGTACCCAAAATATTAAATCCCATATCCCATTACTAAATTATAGGAACAGTTCCGATTCCATAAAATACTGATTTCTTATACATATTCCAATTTATATAATTTTGAAATAAAATTATAATACTGAAGAAAAAATTTTAAAAGCTGCTTTAAATAGAAGATTTCTACCATAAAAATATGTACATCTTTGCGTCGGTCTAGAGCCAAAATTTAGATATACTTAATATTTTTTTGTCAAAACAAAATCCATCTACAAAAATTTTGTTCCCTGTACACGGAGAGATCTGCCCAGGCTTAGATTAAGTCTTATTATCAGAAGAACATATGTACATTTTTAGTTTCAAAAACAGTAGTTCTTTCAAAACTATATTTTGATTTGTTATAGGTAGTTAGAAAATTGTATCTTCCAACTGATGAAATAAAGATTCAAGGATTATATACCATCCATCCAATTTTAAAGCTTCGTTAACAGGAGTTATTGGTATTAAGTTTTTTCACGAACCATATTAAAAAAAGGAGACATTTTAAGGCTGGCTGCAAGAGATGGAAAAAGTTTCGATCACGGTTCGATGAGATGTGAACCGGACGAAACTAAAGCGAGACTGATTTTTTTCTGAGGATAGCTGATAATGTTTTTAAAAAAAGTGAATGTTTTGCTGTTTTCTAAATACCGAATTCCATATAAAAGAACCTGATATAAAAAAAACTTTTTCTTCGTTAACATAAAATATAAAAAACCTAATTAGTCTTGTTCAATAATGTCTAAAGTCTGACTCTTATAAATTTTACAATACAGTTAACTTAATTTTAAAGAAAAAATGAAATTTAATCTAATAGAAAGCTTATAGAAGCTTAAATTTCATTCAATGAAATAGATGAGATATTAATTATATTAAGGAAGAAATAAATACTTATGTTTTCAAATGATAGGTATACCTACTTAAACATAGAAATTGTTTTTTGAAATTAAAAGAATATTTCGAAGTAAAAAAGTATATTTATTTATTCCTGTAGGTATTTTATTAATTTTTTTATACAAGTAAACAAAGTTATATCAATCTAGATAGGTATCTAGAAAACCATCAATTTATAGTTTGTTGGATACATTTTCAAAAATTCAACAAATTAAAGTTTTCTAATAATAAAATATTAAAGCTTCCCTGTTTATTAATATAAACATTTTTGGTCTCCTATAATTACTATATTATATAATAATAATCTGAATTAGTCAGATGTAATAGAAACTTTACAGAAAAACAAACTAAACTTGAATAAGAAATTGAAGGAAACCTTATAGAAACTTTATAGAGTTTAAAAATTCTATCGAATCAATTTGAGTAAGTAACTTTAAGAAAGTAAAGTAGATACCTACATTGTGCTCATATATTATCGGGACCGTGCAGAACATGTATACATTTTAAATTGATCTTAAAAAAAATAAAATAAAAAATGATTCGTATAAAACTAAAACTTCTAAAAAATCTAGAAAATAATCGAAGTTCATTCTTTCCAAGGAAGTTATGAGAAGATACGTTTCCCATGTAAAATAAGACAAGTAGGTAATTTTACTCTACATGCTTCAAAGCAATCAAATTCTTGCCCTTTATTTTGTTGATCTAATGTTTCAAAGAATTCATTATTCCTGGATTTTTTTGAAGCAAGCGTAGGTATATATATCTACAAAAAATTGTGTTCATTTCAACGATCCCCATTCGCATCAACTAAGCCTAACTACAAAACCATCTACCTCTACCTAACTTTTGATGGAATGATTATTATCTTCCCTTTTTTATAATCTGACCTGCAAAACAAGAAATCACGATCGCGATCGCAGAGAATCTTGTGAATCAACATCACGTTAAATAGGTCACCAAAGGAACGACGAAGGAAATCTTTTTTTTTTCTTCTCCTTCTTTTGAATTCTTTATCATCTTGATTGAAATTAAAAAAAAAAAACACACATCAACACAACCACACAAGTTTTTTTTTTTTTTTGAGTCCAGATAATACAAATAAAATGTTTAGAATTAAATTGGAATTGGAACTTACATTTCTATTAATTTTTTCTCTTGGGCGCCATTTAAGGATATTTTGTTTTTGGTAGATATACCTAAATAGGTATAGCGTTTCACTGTCACTTATGATAATTTTTGAACAACATGTTTAAATGCATCACTTGTTCACTTCTGTGTATCCGTTGGGTGTCTTCACTCATTATAGGCAGGCTTAGATAAGTATTAAACGAATTTTAAATTGGTGGTGTTTTTTTTCTGAATCGCGCACTCCAACCGAAACGTTCTGCAAGCCAAACGGATGTGACTTCAAAAAATTAGAGCCTATTAACTTAAAGGTCTACCATCACTGATGTGTTAACTTTCGCTCTTTTCTCTTAGTAAAATCCATCATAAATGAGATGAAAAATAATTTATTTGTAACGCAGGGAACGAACATCTTTCATCCTCTTTAACCGTTAGTAAAAGTTACTCTTTTTTTTCTCTTTGAATTTTGCAAGAATACAAAAATAAGTAACCACATAGGTACATAAATTGGCGGGCTATATGATGGGAAAATGTTCGTATCACGCGACGTTTCAAAAAAAAATTATTAAAAAAAAAAAAACTAATTATCCTTGGAGTTTTTTAATCTTATGAACAAATAACTGTCATTCACCTGTTTTTTTTTCAACTTTTTTTTTTGTTTTTTATTTTTTGTGTGACAATTTATAATTGTGTGATCAATTTTCTATAAATTATGGTGTAACGGAGGAAAAACTACTGCGTAGACCGGCTGTCGACTAGAAACTGGCTGAGACTTGACAACAGGATAACCCAAGGAGTCTCTTGCACTGATAAATCATATGAATCCAAGCAACATAAACACGCACACTACACTTCTATAAACATATATCAATACCACCACCAACGCACATAAACATCAGAAGCAGCAGCACACAAAACCCCATCATTATCATTATCGAGAACCACCTTCACTCCGCATTGAAGGCCATCTCCGGTGGGCCAACAAACCTACTCTTTCTACTCCTACCTATAACACTAGGTACCGATACCTTCACTGCAAATAATGCATGCACGAGTACAACTTGTTATAGGTAAGGTACGCAGAGGGGATGTGTAAAATGCATCCCATGTCGAGGCAAGGATTCTTGCCAACGAAGGAGTAACAGAGATGGTTGGTATACCTATGTCTTGCAGACATTTAATTTCCACCCTCATTCCACTTGTAAGTCTAAATAAAAAAAAATTGAGCAAAAAAATCAGTCCTCCTCAACCCCTTTCTAGCTTCTCAGCGTCCTCATTCTCGGCGAACTCACTTCGTCCTGCTACCTTCCTACCTATATTTTCTTCCGAGGGTTGTGGAAATCGTCCAATATGGCCTGAGTTAAGGGATAGCGGCCGATAGGAAAAAAACCGTTTTAGTACCTATACCTACTTACTTTTTTTTTAGGAAAAAAAAAACTTAAAAAAAACTCCGCCTCTTTGAGGCGCTTGCGTACCATGTGTTGTCGACCATGCCATTTCTTCCCACCCCACATCATCGGCAAGCAAAATATAAAAATTGTGCAAAAATGCACCCCCTCTCCATGGTGCCATTTTTATTTTACAGAAAAAAATAGGTAGGTATGTAGGTATACGATGCTTTCCCTTCTACCCACTTATCTTCACTTCAAAACACTCACACACACACTTGTACACAAGCTCCGTTTTAGAAACATTTCATTTTGATGGTAGGTATATTTACTCTCCACATTCCACTTTCCACGAGTTTTACCACAAATAAAAAAAAATAAAAAAAACTGTTTCCTATTCCTAGCCGCGCAACCTGCGGCGCGGCGTCGTCGGGTGAGAAAAAAAATTTATCATCGCGTAAGAGTCACTCACACCTTGTCATACACTCGCTTAACCGAGACTCCCCTGTTTTTAATGCAAAAATTCACAAACAAACAAAAAAGCCGCCCCCTACTCACTCGCGAATTAATCCCGCTCCCGCTGCCGTCACACCTCACACCAGCAGCGCCTTAGTTCACAGAGAAGCTCTTTGCATAGAAAGTCCCCATTAAAACCGTTGTAAATAACACACTGTGGTGAGTGAGGTATACACTCTGTTTTGAGACATCGCAGACATCAACAACAACTCAGAGTGAAATTCTCAAGGAAACTAAGCTCGTCGGCTATGAAAATATTTCCTCTTTGTTGCCCCTTTTTCAAATTGAATACCAATTCTATGTGCATGAAGGAGATGGAATTATCTCTCTTAATTTCCGGATGCGCAAAATCCACTTAGGGGTAGGAAAATGTCGCATATTATTGTTTTTTTCTTTTGTGTATAGAAAAATGGTTGTGCAAGGGGGATGAGGAATTGTCACCGCCCGTTATGATGGGTGAAATGCAATGTAAAACATAAAGATGATATGTTGGCGATGTTTTGGCTATGTTACTCATTACTCGAAAAGAGCTCCGCCCTTTTTTGTTTTGTTTGTAAGGGGAGATTTTACGTAGAATATGGTGGCATCTAGCGATGAATAGTGGAAACCAATAGATTGTTCTCAAGGAATTTGAGTTTTTTTTTGAATGATGTTGTACTAAATGGAAACATAGAATGAGTTAAATTTGTTTTGGTTAAGTTATTGGATTGAGAAGTTGGTAAATAGGAGAAATGAGGAGAGTTTACGTGGGAACAGATTGTCTTGGGTATAATAATATTGAGTGAGAGTGAAATGGTTTTGAAATTGGCGATGTTTACCTTGCAGACTATGTTATTTTATTTAGAACACTGATTAATAAGGGAAAGGAATAAAACATTTTTAAGATCGAATAATAATAGAGGTAAGAAAAATGCGTTGCTTATTATTAGTGTTTATAGATGATAAGAGTAGATGGATTCACTCAGTTTAAAATTATAAAATTTGCTGCTGATTCCTGGAATTAAAATCAAATCCTAGACAAAAACAAATTTGTAGGTACATAGGTATATCTATGAATTGAAAACTTATTTTTATCAGACTTATCGCTAATTGTTTTAAATTTTACTGTAACCTACCTATTTGTAGTGTTACAAAAATGGCTGAATTTTTAATGAATTAGAGTAAATTATAGGTAGACCTATTTGCATACATAGCATTTTGTACTTTTGCACAAGCGATGCGATTAAGTTTAGGAATTAGGTAGGTAGGTACCTACCTACTTATAGCTTATTTAATCACAGAAATCGTTAAGGTAATGTCTGAAAACAAAAATATCAGTGGACAATTTATTATTATTTATTATTTTATTAAAAATAAAAGACAATTTATATAGGCAGTGCATGTACCTACGCCCAATCGCACGACTTTTTTATGGTTGATTAGATAATTTAAAACTGCACCGCTCTCTGTTTGTGCGTCTTTTCACTAAAAAATTCAATGTGCCTTTGTTAGTTTAAATTCTATAGGCATCCGAGACGAGACCAAGGCGAGACCAAGACCATACCGAGATAGGCTATAATACTTGGGCCGAAGCTTACTGAATGTATCGGTGGTGTTTCCAGTAAAGAACATTTTAATGTAAATACAGCCCCTAGAATTTCTCACAAAAAAAAAAACACACCGGTTGCACCAAACGCTTCTAAACATTTAATAGACTTTCAAGTCTTAAAATGACGTGTTTTCCATAAAAATACATATGTCATTCGAAAATGTAATAGCTTTTTAAATATTGGAGCAACCGAACATTAATCGGAGAAATTTTAAGTTGGTACCAGGACAATACCGAGACGAGGCGAAGACCGAGAAAAATCGGGAAAAAATTCTGAATGTCACCTTCTTACTTTTAAAGACGCAAACATACACTTATTTTACTTCAATTTTTAGCAAAAAAAATCCACTTTTTTTAACATCTCCATCGTTAGTTTTCGGAAAGCTGAACTTATTTTTTAAAAAGTTGAATTCTTTTCTATCAATAAAGATGAATTTAATTTACAAAGTGCAAGACATGTAGAAATAACAATCTCAAGGCAACCTATGGCACTGTAGTACGCCGCGCCGTTTTGATACCATAACACATTTGCCCTATGATTGAAAGGCAAAGGTTTACAGAGAAGCTTCACAGCGGAGTATGCTAGTTTGCAAAAAGACTATAGTTTAATAGGTATGTAAAAGTATAAATTTAAATTGAAAACAACGCAACGCTCATGAGGAGACACCGGACCACATAATAGGTAAATGCGATGCACTAGTGCATCAAAGACAAAAATATCTGGGCAGGCACCATATAGAAGAGAGCAAAATACATTCTCTGAAAATATCCCAAATTCTTAAATTTCTAAAAGGTACGAATCTGGAGGTTGAACTGTAAATGAGAAACCTCATCCGGTTCAAAAGGGGGGCACAATAGATCTTAAGGTCGCAGTGCAAATATACCCACATAATTCATTCATTCAATTGAAAATACTTATGTTCCTTTAGGGGGCTTGATGGTTACAATTGTTGTGATTTATAAATATTGAGTATATAATTATTTAGAGATTTTAAAAATCAAGATGTTGAAAACAAAATAAAAATCGCCTACAATTTATACGGTCTGAAAAAGAGCCTTTTTGGGTGGCTGAAGAATACCGGCGGCCGGCGGCGGCGCGGCGGCTCGTCTTTTATTGACAGTCAACGTTTTGTGAATTCGAGATCATTCAATCAACGTCAAAGTTTTGCTTGTCGCATTTGGAAAAACAACTGTTAGTTTTAATTTAAAAAAGGTCGATATAAAATGATATTTTAATAAGTAGAAAAAATGTACTGCAAAATGGAAGCGAACTTCATTTCTTTAACTAAAGTTAGGTACTGCCAATAGCTAAAATAGAATCTCCCAAAATAAATAAATATGACAGTTGCACCAAAATCCACCAATACCAATTAGTGCTTACAAATTTGTTAGTCTGAAATTTGTCTGGATTTCCTTCCAGATCCCTGTATCCCTGTATCTAATAGATAATCTGTTTTAAGAACTGAACGAAAAAGTTTCACCAGAGCAGATAACAAAATGAGAGATGTCAAATTTCAAACCCCTTCCTCACTGTCCTACTGCGTATTAACACAATGTCAAAAAATTATAAGAAAATGTTACATGTCTTAATACTCAGTGGGATGGTGTATTTTTGTTATAACTTTGCTTTTAAAATGTATCTGGAGGAAAATGGCTTTTAATTTATTGGTCCTTTTATTGGCTTTCGGAACTAAAACGTTTTTTAAAAAATTATCGAAGCACTAAATATTTAAAAGTCTTTCATCAACTATTTTTTAATTATTTATCATTATTCATTCGCAAGGAACTGAGACTCGAAAGAGGATTTAAAATGTTGGTTTAAACGTGTAAATTTACTCGCTTAAACAATTCAAAATCTATGATTGCACTGTAAGACTACTTATTTGTTGAATTATTGTATAATTGTGTTTAAGAAAAATCATCTTCCATTAATTTAGTTTTAATGTATCATTTAGCATATAACTGCTTATTTATTTTAAATTAAAATTGATAATTTCTTAACGATTTAATATAATTGATGTTGTTTAAAATTTCATTCAATTAAAATTCCATCTCAAAATAATTATAATGCCAATTCAATAGCTCCATGTATATTGTATAGCCGTAGCCATATAAATCCTAAAGTCAATTTCATTTTGTGAATGCCACCTGCGGTGCATTATTTGATGTTTTTTTTTTTTTTTGTTGTATTGACACAAAGCCTCATCTCATGGCCCAGAACAAGAACGAGAAGATATTTTTCGCTGATGGAGCAAAATAATTATGCACCCTTTTGCATCAATAAGATTACATGGATAAGAATCATTAGCTGTCAATTCGTCGTCGTCGTAGTCTTTGTCGTCGTGTCGGTGATATCGATGTTGACATCATCGTGTTTACACAATGAAATTAGAATTTAATGAATGACTTTGCTAAATTTTTATACAATGAGGTAATCGTTTTATTGGCATTAAACCGTTACAATGCTCATTTTGTTTGCATTTTCAAAGACACCAGATTTTTTTATAATTTTAATTTAAGGGTTGGTAATGATATGATGATCTGTTAGCAGGAAGTAGACTTTATTCTGTATTGCTTAGGTAAATATACTTATTTATTTAAAAATTGATATTGGATGTTGTTGAAGTCAAAAGATACACAGTGCCATTCCAAGCCCTAAAGAATTTCGCATAGGCTATGAAAAGTCAACCCCCATATTCTTATACAGAATTAAAAACAAAAACAAGTTGAGAATAATTATTGATTGAGTAAGTCGTGGATTCTTCACTTTTGAAAATTAACAAAAAACAGATGTTTTTTGTTTTGTTACCATTAAAAAGATTTAATATTTAAAAACCTCATTATGTGAATCTCATTGATTTAAACATATTTTTTCTCTATGTAGCTTTCATCATCGTCATCGGTTCAATCTATGACGAGTAATACATACCTCACTGTATAGTAAAGTGAGCAAGTGGAACACGAAGAAGCATTCTCTACAATTAAATTTTTATTCTTGAAAAACCTCATGTTTTTACATCAAGTAAGGTCAAACCGAAAAATTATTAAAAAATTATTTTTAAACTGCAAGAAAATTTTCTAAGCTTGTACTTGGTTCCTATGTTCTTTAAAATCATATTGTCACCTGAAATAGTAAAGTTAGTATGTATCGTATAATAATATTAATAAAGGATATTACTGACTTTTGACTGAGCGAGATAATCATAATTTATTTTTAATAAATTTTACAAAATCCTAGCCTACCTCTCAAGATTTTGAAAATTTTGTCTGACTTGATGAAAAAAATTAAAATGTTTCATAGTATGTGTATAAAATGTTTGAATGTGTATACATTTAGACAAGTTATTTAAAAGCTTGTTCAAGTTCCTTTAGAGCATAATTACGCAATTTCAAATTTGTCATTTATTTATTACAGAAGTTTTAAATACATGTGTTTTATTTTATTTTATTTTATTTTATTTTATTTTATTTTATTTTATTTTATTTTATTTTATTTTATTTTATTTTATTTTATTTTATTTTATTTTATTTTATTTTATTTTATTTTATTTTATTTTATTTTATTTTATTTTATTTTATTTTATTTTATTTTATTTTATTTTATTTTATTTTATTTTATTTTATTTTATTTTATTTTATTTTATTTTATTTTATTTTATTTTATTTTATTTTATTTTATTTTATTTTATTTTATTTTATTTTATTTTATTTTATTTTATTTTATTTTATTTTATTTTATTTTATTTTATTTTATTTTATTTTATTTTATTTTATTTTATTTTATTTTGTTTTATTTTTCGAACCATTTAAGCAAAAACCGTCGCCGACTAAAGTATTTCTCACACTTGAAGAAAAAAATGTTGTACTCAAAACCATGTTTTCTATAAAATTCATGTTCATTTTATCTATCTTTCATGATAAAAAAAAAAAAACGTACTTGTGGATAAAATATGAATTGAAATTGAATAGACTCCTTAAACTTCATCCGTTTTAAATTTCTTATTGGAACTAGGCAAACCACATTGCCAACCTAATCCGAATAAGAATTTCCATCCAAAGATGTATACAAATGTTCCAGTATACGAGTAGCTCAGGAAAACCTTAGAAAAAGGACATCTCCTTTTTATCTAGGACACATTTTTTGAAACTGTGTTATCGACATTTAATATTTGATTTCTATTTTCACGGTGCGCCACCTGACGGATTTTAACTGTATTTTTTGAATGTGTGTATGTTTAATGGTTCATGCATGAAACGGGGTGAGTTTTAAATAATGGTGAAAATGAAATTTATATTTAAGGTGAATCGTGAAAAAAATTGATTACAAATATATTTTCTCAAGACTCTATCTTATCTTAAGCCTTTGTCAGGCATATAAATTTGTTGATATAAAAAAACCCGTATGCTTTAAAATCTGTCTATATGTCCTTAGTTCGTCCAATTCTTGAATACTGTTCAATTGTTTGGTGTCCTAATGCTGCTGTTTCTATAAATCGTATTGAAAGAGTTTAAAAGGCTTTCACTAGATTTGTTGTAAGGCAACTTAAGTGGAGAATTGATACTCCTTCATATAGCTCAAGATGTGCTTTAATTGGTCTTGACTCTTTGGAAAAGAGACGTTTTGTTCAGTGCTTGTTGTTTGTTCATGATGTATTTGCTTATCGAATAAAAAGTTCAGCGATTGTTCAAATTTTCGAAATATATGTTCCAGAAAGAAAGATACGTCAGCGTCATTTTTTAAAGAACCCTGGACATAGGTATAATTATGGTTTCAATGAACCTTTCACTAGGTGTATCAAACTTTTTAATAATTTTTGTGATGAAATAGATTTATCGATGAATCGAATAGAATATAATTCTAAAATATTATATTTAATAAATTAATATAAGCTTTGAAAATTGTAAGTAGTCTGTAAGATTCAAAATCTGTAGATGAATAAAGAAAATAAATAAGTAGATAAAAACATTTTTCGGAAACGTAGAACTTATATTTTCGATAAAATTTTGAAATAGGGGGAAAGGAACAAAATTCAAAAGAAAGAATTTTCATTTAAATTAATTGCAAAAAAATTAAATATTGCAATTAAAATTTAAAAAATATTCGCTTTTCCAAAAATTCGATTCCATTTCAACTGGAAGGAGGTCAATAATACACCCATCGGAGAATTATAAAGGCAATGGGGCATATTCATAGTCAAACTTTAGAATCGAGTCCAACACTGGCCTCGAGCCTAAAGTTAACACACAGGTTAGAAAAAGTTGCTATTCATAAAGAATTTGGCAGCTCTGTTTAGTGAAAACAGAATTCTACTACAATTTTAGTACTATTGCCTGTCAATCAATCCATTTTTTGACAGATAGAAAAAAACAACTTAGTCAAAGAGTCAACCGTTTTTAAGGATTGAGCTCCAGTTTATCTTTTGGACCCGGGTCTAAATTGTCTATGAATAACATAAACTCCAGGTTAGCTAAGAAAAGACAAAGACAAAACTTTTCAGACGACTATATGAATATGCCGGAATATGATTTTTTTTCTGAGAGCGCAAGTTACTTTCGCAGGAAGTCAAGTCTACCTTCATTATTGGCTACACTCGTCGTTGTTCTCCCACTTCCACTTAATTTTTTAAATTTCAAATTCAAATCCTAATGAAGAATAGATCTTTTTATTTCCCGTTTGACTTTCTTCTTCATCTTTGAATGAATCATATACTGTTCATCTTTGTTTATAAAATTATCGATTACACAACTGGACCTTTCTAATCTTCTAGCTATTTTCTGGTTAGACAACCCTTCATCACGGTATGCAGATTAGGCATACAAATTTAGGTCCCCTCTATTCCTGCAATAACACGCACACTGGAATGGTTGAGAATTGTAAGTCACATATATTATAATTTTTTGGATAAGTTTTTGATATTGATGTGAGAATCTCAATACCTATATACGATTTTTTGAAAATGGTTAATATTCTGTAGGTAATGCGAGATTTAAGTACGCGACTTGCATTATGCTGTGAATACTGCCTGGTGCATAATTTTTTTAAACTTTCTGTACTTTAATATTTTCCAACTTCAGACCAAACCAAAGAGTCAATTCTTTATTTGAAAATGATAACGAAAATATCAAAGGATTATAAAAACATACATTCCCTTGCAAATGGGTACAATTAATTATATTCTTTTCTGCTCCTGAAATTTTCCAAAACCTCTATACTTTGCCCATTAGTTTGTGGTGCGATGTGTTTCAAAGACCAAATCCTCTTACTTTGAAACACACATCCGAAAATCCTTTTAAAGTCTGCTCCTTGATTAATTGAAGGATAATATCTTATGGGTCATCGATCACCCTTTCTATCTTTTCACAGAGATGCACACTGAACAAATGAACCGTTATAACTCCGTCATTGAACAAGGCCCTTTTAATTTGAATGAGAAACCTTTCACTTTCTTTTGATCTTTCTTCGGTTAAAGATTTTTTCACAAGCGGGAATCTTTTAGTTTTAGACCGCAATTCATCTTTGTTTCTCATGAAGATAGTTTTTCTCAGATATCATTGGAAAAGGTGCAACGACCTTTTGCATATCTAATATGCACAGCAACAGGGGATGTTCTACATAGCATAGACAAAGATTGCCTACATGGCAATAAATTGCAATAAAAAAAGGGTTAAGACACCCATTTGCATCAATGATCCTGCATAGAAGAGTTGCAAAATTGAAAAATAATGAAAAATCGTCCTTCGGTTGATTGCATGTGCAAATTTTCCGGCCGATATTAAAATTGATGCACAGTTCTTTCTGCCATTTGCAAGGATGTTTGTATTTAGAGTGCGTGCGTGTATCTGTAGCTGGGGAGAGTAGGTATATTGTTTCGGATTTGCAATGATCCTTATTGGAAATCTCAATTCATCCGTAAAGTTATGAATAATAAAACAAATCCGTTGCCTTTTGTTTTCTCTCGTTTTTATAGAACAGACATTGTGTTTGCTGTATTAAGGTACATCCTTGTGGTCGGGGGGTAAAAAAGGAATCGTGTACACATTAATTTTTTTTATTTGATAGCATATGTATGTTCAATTAGCTAAATGGTTACAGGAGCACGGAAAAGGATGTTTTATTTTTTATTTTATTTTTGTTGGTTTTCCTTGGCGTCGTCGTCGGTTGTAGTCGTCGTGATGTCGCCTGTTGTGAAGTGGATTGGAGCATAATCGAATATTCTTAAGAGAAAAATCAGAAATGGAAAAGCTTTTTTTAGTTTTGTTCATTTTTTCTCTCGCCTCAATCTAATTTTCTTCTTTCTTTTACTGACTCTGACTGACTGACTGTTACTCTGTTGCAAAAGAAAGTAAAGAAAAAAAAGCAAAGTGGTAATTCGTATGGAAGGATATGAGCAATTTCATTTGGCAAGAATTTTTCTTTCTTTGACTACACAGGTATAGGTGGTAGAGGCTCCTAAGTACCTATACTAAAAGAAGAACGTGATGGGGGACATAATTAAGTTAGAGTGGTATTATCTGTATGTGAGCTTTGTTTTGATTGAAGCAGACACTTCTTTTATAACTGTTTGTCAACTTTTATCAATTTTATTTGGAATTTTCTTCATATAGCTGCTCGTATCAAATTAAATTGTGACTTGTGAGACTATGGTTTTTTTTTTCTTTGGATCATGAAATGGTAGACTTCTCAAAGTCAATATCTTCATTCAATTTGGAAAGAGGAGAGGACAAGACGTTGTTTGTGCTTGGAGGCATTTAAGCTTGAATGAAATACACATCTCTTGGGCTAATGGAAGAATAATCTACGGTAGATTTCTATAACATTAAAAAAATGAGAAGAAATAGAAAAACAATTTGGGAATGTGATTCGTGATTTCAATATATAAAACCAATCAGTAAGCCATTAAGTAGTAAAACATGTAACGTACAACTCTGATTTTCGATGACTTTGTTCGTAAAATAATTTCTCGTCAAAATTTATTTTGCATTTATTTTAGTACATGCTTTTTTCAATAAAATTATTTTTATGAACAGTTCTTGAACAAGGATATTTTTAGACTAAGAACTATAATAAATGAAAAAAATGTTCTGAACGGGTTTGGTAAGTAGGTAGGTAATGATTTTTTTTTAAATCGGTGTTAGTGAAGAGTAACAAAATGGACTACGTCTGCAACAAGATTTATTTTTAATCTTTTAATACATTCGACAAAAATATTTAAAAAATGTTTATTTTAAGGTTCGGTTCGGTTTTAAAATTATGCATTTGAACATTTTGTCTCTTAAAAATTTGGTTTCAGAATTCTGCTTAAAATAGTTTGAAAACGTTCCAAACGATTTCTCTTTTACTGTTGTAATTTTTTTTGCAGAGAATTTTTAAAAACAACATTTAAAAAAATTGTATTTCGAAGCAAGACTTTAAAACATACCTGCAGAATTTTTAAACACATAATTTTGAAATACAGAATTTTCCATGCACAAATTCATGAAAAATTCTGTTCTGAAAAACTCTTCTTCTAAGTGTTTCTTACGTTGTTACGTTAAAAAGATTAATTTAAAAAAAAAATCACTAGCCTTTTTTTTCAATCTGTATATAATTTAGAAAAAATATTTTACAAATGTAGCTAACTTATTAAAAAAAATTAAAATGTTATTTTCTGCCAAAAAAAAGTCGAAAAAATTATCGTTTCGTGATTTTTCTACTTCCTTTATTAGGGAAAAGGTTTACCTAATTTTCAAAAAATGCATTTTCTATTAAATCAGGAATGAGTCATTATACTTTTTTTCTTCTTCTTATAACGAAATTCCTATTGTAATTTTCTTTAAATTTTTTAAATGCATGATTGCAGGTCGGATTCAAAATTATGACAAAGTTAACAGATCTAACAAGTTTCATTTAAGTTCATAGCAAAATAAAAATGGATTGTTGTGCTCGTATCCTTTATTTTAGAGAGTTCTCGTAAGAAATTCGAATCACAAAAAAGTAAATAAGTATTTTGAGAAATTTATTGTTCAAGGTTTTTCCAGTTCAGTTAATTATTGGCTTGAACTATAATAATAATTTTGATTTGTTTTTTTTTTCGAAGATTAAATAAAACATTTTACAAATTTTAATTTATTATAAAAATAACAATATTAAATTTTATCTAGATGGGGGTCAAAATTAAGATTTCAATTTCTTTTAGCCTAGAAATATTGATATTCCGCATTTATCGATTTCTATAAGGGTTCTATAGTGCTTTATATAGTAATTATAGTCTTGATAACTCCTTTTTTAAAGATCGTTTTTTTTTTAAGTTTTACACTTTAAAAAAATTGTAGTTTCTATTTTTCAGATAAACCTTTTTAAATGCTAATATGAAAGGAAAATTTGAATGAAGTTCATCATCAGGGGCTTTTAAAATATTTTTTTTAATTTTCTATAAGCTTTGCAAAGTACTTGGGTATGACTTGCAAGTTTTAGAAACGAAATAGTATATGACTGATAAAATTGAAATTTAAACAGAATATAGTAAAATACAAGCTTAAGTTTTGACAGACAGCTTCGAAAATGTTCGGAAAGTTAAGCAAGTATATACTAGATGGTTCAACTTCCATGTCAAAGAAAGACTGCTTGTTCTACATTTTTTAATTTTTTATTCTTTATTCAAAACAATATATTATTATTAATTAGAAATAATGCTACATAAATATAAAAAATGTTATATATAAGAATATAATTCACCAGTTTAGTAACACTACTAAGCATCGTCCACTGCAAAGCAATGTTCAAATTACACAGAAAATCAATTTTCTTTGAGTTGCAAATATTTTTAAATCCATGGAAAATCATTAAAATGTTTTTATTTTAGAATAAAGTCATATATTATTACAAGAGGTTTTTTATGCAATAAAAGTCGCTTCCGGAAATTGAATGGAATATAATTTGTTGTTGTGCTTTGACTTTTTTAAGATTTAACATTGGAAAACAAAATTCATTAAACAACAATATACTCATGTTCTATCCTGATCATAAGACTTTTTAGCTTTTTATTGATAAAATACCCATTAATTAAATAAAAGTTAAACAAAACTATCAAAACAAATTAGAATGACAATAGACTAGCTTAAGATTTTAGTCGATTTAGTACAATTATAAAGTAATGGTGCAATACATATGTATATGCCCACTAAATTATTTTAAACAATAAAAGAAATAACACCCGTGGGTTTTACTTCCTTTTTAAATTGGTAATAAAACCAATTTATAAAACAAGCAACCTTATTAAGTCGACACGGGTTTCTTAAACAAATCCGGTAAAACTTAAATGTCATATGAATCCAAATTATTTTGCAAAGGCATAATTAAAAGACTTTGCTATATTTTATGTTTATGTCTCCATCAATTCGCCAGATAACTCTTTCTTCTCAATACCTGGAGATAAACCTTTTTTTTAGGATAAACCATTCAAAAGTATTTTAGAATGTGGATACATATAGCTCTTAATTACCAATCTTGGGCACTTTGGCCACCTATGTAGAAACAAACTGCACTTCAACAAAAAATTTGAACATTTTACATTCTTAATTTTTTGTTGTTACATTTTTGGCCAAGGAAGTTTGTGAAATTTTAAAATTCGCATAAATTTATCGAATTTCATAAATCTAATCTCACATTTTTTGGGCTTTGTATAACAACAGTAAAAATTAGGAATGTAAAATTCGCGCGAAATTCACTAATTTTTTTTTTTTTTTTGAAAATAAAAAAAAATGTTTACCTTTTTTTGTCTTTTTTTCAATTTTATGTAGAAACAGAATTTCACAAATTTATTAAAAACAAAAAAAGATATTAATTCTAAGTTTCTCAAACCAACTCTTTAACAGATATAAAAATGAAAAATGTTTAACTAATTTTCCGTGGTTCCATTTAAGAAAATCACTCAAAATTCTGTTTTATTTAAACAAAAAAATTAATATTTTAATGTAGCTGCTAGTATAAAGCAGTTGTTTCTCATTTTTGTCTGAAAAAAAAATACAATATTTGAGAAACTCTGCTTTGGCAAAAAAACGATACCCAGACGAGATAGGAAATTTTCAATTTTGAAGACACCGATGCGAGAGACTTCAATAAAAGTCTCTCTTCTAAATATAAACTAAAAATTAAAAGAAAAAGAATTTTTAAGAAATTTTATTTTTAATACAAACTAAGAACATCAAAAAAGGTACTCAAACTTTTTTTCAAAACAAAAAATTGTTTTTTTTTTGTTTTTTTAACTTTCACTTTCAAAACAAAAATGGGGACTGACATTAACTATACACGTTGCATACATTTTAAGTTAAAAAAAGCAATAAATTGGACATAATGCAATCAAAATTTTGTAAAAACATTTTTTCTTTTTTATTATATTCAACTTCACTTAATTTTTTTTTTATTAAAAATTTGATGACTATCAGCCCTCCAAGAGCACGGTATTAAGTTCCTACAATTTTCTAAATGACACGTAGGAACTCTATACCTCGCTAATGGCAAAAAGGCGATTATATATTTATATGTCGTAGTTGCTGTTAACATTTTTTCACTTCCACTTTTATACACTTTCATTAAAACGTTTATTATACATAAATATTAATATTATAATCAAACAAATTACAAAATATTTATCGAAAATTGCAAAATAGATATTAAAAATTAATTCAACTCACCTTTCGAATTTCTAAAATTGTTTTCAATAAAAAAAGGATAATCCTTCATCGACAAAAAATGTTGCACGCTATCGTAAAAAAAAAAATTAACGATATAGGATACATCAAACCACCATAATAGCCGTGTCAACATTATAGGTATGTTTCTTCCTTCTTTAATCTGGTATCGCCACAAATCACGCTCCATGTAGTATAAAAGAAAACATCCTTTCTCCACTCGAAATAGGATTTATTTTTTTTCTTCGTCTGTCAACTTAACATAAAAATGCGTTTTTTTTTAAAGTAATAAAAAAAAAGACAACAGCATAAGTTAAAAAACACAACCCGGAAACTCATTCAAATTAAATAGCCTCTCCATTTTAATATCCTTATTTTATTAGTGAATAACCATAAAAAAGTACCGAAGCAAATATTGTACATATATTTTATCATCACAGAACCGCATTCCTGTACCTAAGTTTTATTCCTCTTAATTTTTTTTATTTTTAACGATTTAGCCATAAGACTTTTAGCCAACATCAAACCAGCCCCAAAGTCTATTTGCATACGTGTGTCTACCAAGGATCACTAAAATTGAGCAAACACTTGAATAAAAAAAAATGGCCGAGACAAGCTCCATATCAAAATGCATGTATAGGTACGAGTACGTTAGTAATAAAAATCAAGTAGTATGTTTATTCAAAATGTGTGAAAGTAAGGATTCTCTTTTCTACAAAATATTTGTACGGCTAACGGTTTATGTGATTTTTTCAACTATTTTTTGCATAAAAAAGTACTCAGTTAAAATTGGACACTAATATGGAACTTATAAGCTAATCTCATGTCTCGGTAATCGAGAGATCATGAAAGTTTTTTAATTGAAAATGCTATTAATTAGAGATAGGTAGGCTTAATAACTTTGGTAGCGGCAATTCACTTTTTATTGAAGAGCAAGAACATAAAAAAAAAACATTTGCAACTCTGTTGTCTATGATGACAAAAAGACCAATGGTAACGTAAATGTATGCAAACATAAAAAACTTGCATCGGTTTTGTATTTAACTAACTATTGGCACTCAAATTTAATAAAATGTTTGTAAAGCTGCAACCTCGCAATGGCGAAGGTTTTTTTTTATTTTAAAATATATTCAAACTTGTTGCTTCCATTTGATGAGGTTGCATGAAATTAAATTTGATGGGTTTAATGAAATACACTCGTACTAATCAATGAGTCATTTTCAATGCCAAATTTTATTGAATCATATATTTTTTTTATGATTCGTTAGCTGTTAAAAATGTTTATTTTTTTAATAAATTTTCAATTGGTTACTGTGCAACATTTATTGATGTTGAAAGAGAGTAAAAGTAATAGAGGCCATTCCAAACAAAATGACGATCTTGACGTACCTATTTAAAAAAAAAAATTAATATTGATTTTTGTAAGAATGTTAAAAAAAAATATTTAAAATCAAACAGGATAGTAATAAATCTATCAATCTATCCATTCTATACTCACGAAACAAATATCTATTTACATAAATACCTCAAATAGCACAGGACCACACACCAAGTTGCAGTAGCAGCATTTTTCAACGAGCGCACATACATTTTTTTCCCATCTAACAATTGAATTGCCATTATTTGCCAATATAATTAATTTAACCCCATTCCACTGACAAACAATTATTCAATTTTAAAACGAGAGGCTTTATTGGGGTTTGACTTTAAAGTAATGTTAAAGTCTATATCGTATACAAAATCTAACGACAACTACAACAGTTTCTATAGTAACAGAAGTTATTGTAGCTTCGCGTAATAGCCGCCCACTCTCTGCTATCTAAGCAATACGCGAGTTGTATCGTCACAAACTCTTGCTAGAGTCTTTAAATAAAAAGAACATGATGTAGCCACTTATTGTGTGCACAAACCACCAAAGACCCAACCCATTTTGTAAAGATATATGTATTAGGTAGGTACCTTGGAATTTCTTGGGTCTATTACTATGTCTAAAAGAGATGCTTATGGTTAAATTAAAGTTGCAATGATGGAGACCAAAGTATGTACCTCTACATCAACTCCATCATTCAACTCAAGAAATGTTGACTGATGATTGTTGATTGCACCTTTTGTGAGTTGTGCGATGGTGTAGTATAATACTCGCATGTGATTATGCTAATTGTATTAAGAAATAGCAAAGCCATCTTAAATAACTACCAATAGGTACATGCATATTCTATAGATCCATACAACAAAATACAAAAAAAAACGCATTCAACTCTGATTTACACAGAAATGTTGTGAGACTTCAAGATGGATTGGTTATACAAAAGCTTTTCAGCATGCAAATTGTTAAGGTACTATAAGGCAAAAAGGCACACCCAAAAATTGGTTAAGGTGCAGTGTTATTCTATAGATGGCTTCTGTGTGTCGTGTATTTGTGAATCTTTTTATTTTTTCTCCTCTCTAAACGTCAATTGTTTTGGCATTGAAATTTTAATTTTATGTTCCTATTTTATTTTTCGTTCGAATTGTTTCTCATGCGACAAAGTGAGATTGAAGATGGACTTAAAACGTAGAATGATTTAATTGTGGCATTTAATTATGTTCATGTAGAAAAGTTCATGGCACACAAAAAACTTTGGAAGCTATATTAACATATCATATAAATCTTGTTTCAAGTTCGAACCTCAGCTCTTTCGTTTGCATAAGTTTTACTTTGATTTAATTGGAAAAAAAAACTTTTTACTAACTTTTAGACATGGAGGTATACTTTACACCTTTTATACAAAAAACGTTTCCGTATAGGGGGGAGGAAGAAGGGGGAAAGGCTTATCCTCTTGCATCTGGACTTAATAATATCTGACAAAGTTCATGAATCAACGTCCTCTCTTTGAGAAGCTTAACAGTTTTCTTCAATTTTACACCATTCCTGTTTAATTTTGTTAAGATCTTAAAGTCTTTCGGTTTTAAGGTTTTATTCATGCTGTATCGTCAAACAACCTCTAAAAGAAAAAAAAAACATGGCCACCACTTTTATTTATTTTTCTACAATAATTATCACAAAATTTGTTGCACCCTTCAAACAAATTCAAATGTGTCACTTTTTCTATAAGATCCATAAAATAAAAAGTCTCCCTTATAATTGTAGTTGAAGTGTGTGGCAACAATAAACTGGCCACAGTATTTATTCCTTCTCGCACTCAGACAACCACATAATGGCATCACATCACAAGGGTCAATCCCTTTTTTTTCATAAAATATATTTATTTCAGCACAAAAAGATACATTATCTCATATAAAAGAGGGTAGACAGTAAAAAAAAAAGAAATGAATTTTCTGTGCAAAAAGACGACGAAGAGGGTCTATCTTTTCAACTGTACATTTACATTTTCCTCTTGAAGCCAATTGAAATTTGATTGGTTTTCAAAAACTAAAATAATTAAAATGGTAGATGTTGTGATATGAAAGATTTTATTAATGGTGACCAGTGCCATACATTCTCTTTTAAGAGAGTGCAAACGATATAATGTTTCAAATCAGACGGACGCTTGCCTCTTCATCAAATTGGATATTGTGCCCAGCAGGTGAGCATTTGCAATTATGATTATGTGCTAACACAATTTCCCCTCTTTCCATATGCCACTCTGGCAGAATGAAAATCATAAATCGACATCACAAAAATTTTTGTTGCACTTTGATTGGACTGAAGAATTGCATATCTCTATGTAACATCTTTGTAACAGCAGCAGCATGCGGGAACCTGCTACTGACTGACGTACATAGACCCAGCTGGCCATCAATCATTTTGTGGCAGCATATTGTGTCATAGTTATTGTTATAAGTTTAGGACCGAAGAAACAAGTTAAAAATTCTAATTGGTTTGAGGGGGTCTGAGTCTGAGATATGCATATATACAAATGTATCTACATCTAAAACAAAAATGCAACCATCATTTTCACAGCTTGAATACAGTTATTTTACATGTTTGTTTGTTTTATAATAGTGCAGAAGTGTTGAGTTGGAATAAGCAATAAGGCAAAAAGTACTTGTATCTACAAGAGCATAAAAATGGAATGGATGTATCTGCACTTACTTCTAGACAGAGGTATCTACCTATATTGCAAAAGATATAAAATTGCAAAACAAAAGAATTCAACG
Source organism: Syrphus vitripennis (assembly GCA_958431115.1). NCBI lineage: Eukaryota > Metazoa > Arthropoda > Insecta > Diptera > Syrphidae > Syrphus > Syrphus vitripennis. The sequence goes on along the minus strand of OY288110.1, from coordinate 7,895,311 downwards.
AAGGAGGTTGATTGAGGGCATAAGCAATTGCAGGTAATATACGGAAATCTATTTGCGCAGAGTAATAAACGCCGCCGGTGATGTTGACCTTAAAGCAATTGCTACATTGTAAGATCACAGCTAATGGAGCATGAAATAGTTCTTAGATGTCTTAAACCACTGCGATAAATTTATTCAGACATTGTGATTAGTATCTGCCAGCTTATGGTATTTTCTTCTTTCACACTCATTACAATGTATGGACGGAGAAGGGTTTTGTTTCAATAGAACAAAGTTGTTTTTTTTTTTTAAATAATCGCTTGTGATTAAGAAAAAAACTCTTTTTTCAACATTTATTTCCTATATACTCGTAACTCGCAAAGGTATTTATTTATTTCGGTTTAAGAAAAATATATTTTAAACATTTTGAAATATAAATGAATAACTATTTGTATAAATTTTGTCTTAACGGGTAAATAGTTGATAAGATAAGATTTTAGTTTGGTCCCTGGGCCTTGTCTTTAATAAAATTTTACTTATCAAACTATCTTCAGAAACTCTTTTAAATCAAATTTTCTATTCAATTCAAAATAATTATATATTCAATTATTATATACAAAATTATCTTCGAATAAAATAAAAAAAATTGAATTCCTTAAAAAACTCAATTTTTCATGGATTCAAATTTGGGAAATAATTTCATCATATTTTCTACATAATGTATTACATTAAATAAAATAGGTATTGTTGTTGTTGTATCTCATTTTTCAAATACCAATCAACTTCCTTACACCTATGGGAATTGAAAATATATTTTTATACATATCCAAAAAAAAAAACTGGAAAAAAGTTTTACCCAAACAAAATGATGCCTTTCATTTTTATTTGTCAGTTTTAGCTTATTTTTTGTCATGGGGTGTTGTAATAAAATTGAAAAAAAAAAAAATAAACTCAAAACTCCATCAGAAGAACGCGAAAGTAATTTTATTCCATCGAAAAATAGAATATATGCAAATTCTCATACATATATAAATATAATAATATGGAGATTTCTTTTTTTGTGTTTTTTTTTTTTGGAAAAAGTTTATATCAAATTTGTCGCAGCGTTTCTTTATGAATGAATAACCGTTTCTTTTTATTCGCATATATTATTTTATTTGGCTTGTATGTTTTTTTTTTTAAAGGAGAATTAGAGATGAGAAATATCTTCGTTTTGTTTTCAATTTCAATTAGTTTTTAAATGTCAATGAATAAGATATACTTATTAATGCATTCTGTCAAAATTTGGAAGAATGAGAAAAATGTGAAACAACCATTTTATTCTAGAAGCTGTCTAATATTCACATTGAAATATTTAATTTTATTTTTTAAAACTCAATTTTTGAATGGATTTCTCAGCTTTCAAAAACCAAAAAAATATTGGACAAAAATATTGAAAATCAACTGACGTTTACACTGATAATTGGGAAGTAAAATTTGCGAAAAAACATCCAATATCCGTTTTTCTAGTTTCTTAGAATTTCCACTTTTTTCAAATGTTCGTTAATTTTTTAATGTTCAAGTCACATTTTGGACTAGCTTCAACAATTTCTGAATTAAATTCAATTTATTTAAAATAAAAAGCTTAGAAAATACGAATATCCTAGCAGTGGCATAAAAAAAGGGATACAGAAATAAATGAATACCTCAACCGACTATACAATACCTTACATGTAATTTGTTCCCTTTTCGATATTACCTGAACAACGCAGTGAATATTATACAATGTACCTATCGTACAGCCACCGCCAACGGGAAATGGAAATAACGTAAAATGTAACATTTTTGTCAGCTTACAGGATGATTTGTTTTGCATTTTTTGCCCTACCCTTCACTATACATATCTTCGAGATACAAATGTAGAAAAATGCACAATATCTACCACCCCATCGTATACCTTAGGAAATAACATTTCTATGCAAAACTCATACTCCTTGAGACTCGATCTTCAATTTCAATGCAAAAAAAAAACGAACATAAAAAAGGATAATAATAAAAAACTGGAATATATGCGGGTAGGTATGTAGGTATAGGTATATGAAATGTATAAACAGTTTTACGCAAAAATATCTAGAACACAATTTGGGAAATATAGGATTCGAGATGGTATGACAGTGCTTCGTCTTGCTAAATGTAAATCTACATAGTGTTATACATATTTTATGAGGAGGGGGAGGCTGCGGCTAACAAGATGAACGAATTTATTTTTTTTTTATTTCAGAAATGGATGTCGCATTTCCTTTAAGTCACTTACTGTTTGATATTAAGCCCCCTTTTTTTCTTTATCACCCCCCGGGTTTTTACATTACTCTGGGAACTCTGCTACATCATATAACACCAATACACAACACAACACAATCCAATTCATCCATCCATCCATGATCCATCTTCATCCCTTTGAATTTTAGAATAGAACACACGCCACATGTCCCCCATGTAGGTATAGCATATTATATGTGAACGAGTATGTACATCGACTTTTGGTGTGAGTTTTGAAATTGTATTTTGTGTATACCCCGAAAATGTATAAACGCAAAAGATGAACAAATATGTAAGTGAGTTAGGAAAGAAAAAAAAAAAGAGGGCGTATGAAGCTCAACCATCCCCTGTAGTGCGAAATGATTTTGTGGGATTGCACAGTGCGTGTCTTATTTAATTTATTTTTGCACAACCCTAATTTAAACATTCAATACCTACAATCTACATTATTGGCATTTTTTCAAATAAGTTTCAAAATCATTTATAATTTTTTTAAGGCTGCCCACGACCGAGCCAACTAACTTGCCAAGCAGAACTGCATCGTGTGATTTGAACTCTAAATTGGCCCCGCCTTTTGGCATCATACATGTATGACCAACTTTTTTTTTTTTGCAAAATTTGATTTCATTAAAAATTTTGCACTTTTTCGAGGAAATATAACTAAATTGCAACCATTTTGAAAAAGTGTCAAAAAATCTGTCATTAATAGGTTTCCGAAGACAACAACCAAGAAAACAAAATTCTCTTAATAAAATGATTCCCTTGGCACGATGCTATATCAACCCCAACGCCTCCTCTGTCCAGCTGGCGTCCGCATCCGTCAATGCTTCTTGGAAGAAACCAGGTCATTTCGATCACATAACTCCCGCAGACGTAACAATATTTAAACGTATAGACAAAAAAAACACCGACCTCGCATTATACGTAAACTCTGGGCCCCCATTAAGGATGTGAACATCCGTTCATGAAAACAAATGTTTACCCATTGGTCTAGCATTTGCTGCATGCATCACACCACGACTAATCAACTCCGCTCCACAGCAGCAGAGATATATCGTGGCTAGAAGTCCAGTCGAGCGAGCCAGAGATCTGGCGACCCAGACCAACATCAGATTCAGCTCAATAGTTCAAGAGACTCACGTTGGTCGTATAAACGATTTGCTGCCAAATCAGCATCAGCCAGTGCAAGCAAACTTCAACTACAAAAACCGAAAGAGGTGAGTAATGCAACGGTTATGATCGTAAATAAGAATGCACAGGAGGCACTTTGCATATAATTACGTCCAGATGGTGGCCACAATCAGCGCACAGATGAGGTCCAATGGTCCATTCATCTTTTCGAACCTCTCTCTCATCTTCGTCTCTTTCTCTCTCTCTCTGTCGGAATATTTCTAGAGCATGGATATGTATGATGGTGGATCGTGAACTGTGGGTGTATAATAATAATAATAATCCGTAGACGGAATCTCGAGCTTGTAAAGTGGACTTGCAACCAGCATCCATCGAATCGGTGTTTCATGCCTCACGAAAAGCGATCAGTAAAACGGATTTATGGATATTTCATGAGGTCCGACAGAAAGAGGATCGTGTAATAACTCTCGTGCACTGGCTTACAGAAGTGTTCATTTGGCAGGTTGTAAGATGGATGCTTCAACCACCACCACCACCATCTACCTCACCATTCTCTCTATACCTTTCTATATTAAGTATACAGATGGATCTAAACTGTGTGCTGGCTCGAAGCTGATTTGGATGGAGGAACTTTTCGGTTGCCAGAGTAGAGAAGGCAACTTCTATGGCGCGGTGCGGCGCGTTGTGTCGTTTAGAGTCCCTCTCTTTTACATGAGTGATCCCAATCAGTGTTGTTGTTTATGCTGGTAATTGCTTGATGTTGAGTACCCAGAGCTTCTGCGATGCCGTTGTTTCCATCAGCGGGCGCGCAAAAGCGATCGCTTAAATTATTACACAATTATATTGAAGTTGATAATCGCACGCTTTGCATGCCGTGCCGACTTTGGTCGCATCATTGTTTAGTCGTTGTCGTCGTCGTCGTCGTCATCATCATCGTCATAGCCATCACTCTCCGCGTGATGTTCAACTTTTGGTGGTGGCCTTTAACTGCTGAAAAATGAAATAATTTTGAAATAATTGACGGCACACAAAGCCAATGGTAGAGTGATGTCTCTCCTCATCGATGTTTGATGATGGTGGCGCTTTTAAAAGTTTTAATTGTCAATTTGGGAGATTTTTTCGTTCCAATGTGGCCAGGCCATGGTGAACGTGATTTTTCTTTTGGTCGTTTTTGAAATAGACATATGCGACTTAATGATCCGGACATGGCTAGATAGCATATTGATTCAATCGGACATGGGAATCATGTCAAAATGCAAAAGTCGTTAAAATTGAAGTGATATTGGAGTTCGGTGTTTGTGTGACAATGCACATTGGATTTTTGACGCAAGAACTTTGTTATGTTTTTCATTTGAAAGGCTAGATTACTGTACTGCTATAGATAAAGACCATCTTAGGGAAGTGAGTCTTTTTCTTCCTTAAAATGAGGGTTGCATAAATTTGCGCTTATGATTCGAAGACTAAAGTTCACAGAACTGAAGTAGCAGCTCAAAAATCAAATCACAATGTTCAGCAAAGCTTATAAGGAATTTGACTGAGCGAAACAACCGGAAACAGGATGAAGTCATCCGCTATGTACACGTACACTCCTACATATATCCTCCCCGGATACTAGCCAACCAGTCAACCAGTTCGGAAGATGTTCAGCAAACGTTTCACAACAGCAGCCGATGGAAAAACAAACAGCGAAATGTATAGAAAGAAGTATAAAGGGCTATTCAAATGAGAGCGACCAACGAACTTTTTTTTATTCGTCGCGAATGACGTTTTACCAATTCAGCCATGACCAACCACGAAGAAAACAAAAACCAAAAGTGATTTTGAGGTTTTAGTCGCGCGCGAACAATTTGTTCGTCGAAGTGTAGATCGTATGTCGAACACGAAAAGTGTTTGACAGATTGCAATTCGCGACGAATAATTTTTCGTCTTCATGTGAATAGGCCTTAAGTGTCAACCGAAGCCCAGAAAATATTGTGCCTTCGTTGAAAATGACAGCAAGAAGGAAAAGAGAGAAGCAGACGACAATGTCTGGAAAGAAGGTGAGCTCATAAAGTTGTATGATTGCAGACTTTCAGTACTCCTGAAGTAACGCGAAGAGTGGTAGTATTTATAAGAAATCTTAAAGTACGGTGAAATTGTTGTCCGTAAGGTGGAATTTTTTCTGTATGCTTTATTCAGTGCGTTGGATACTAGGGATTGGCAGCGCTGAAAAGACTTCTCAAACAAACCTCAAGCGGCAAAAATTCTTCATGCTTTAGCCCTCTTGGACTTTGCAACAAACAAAGCTTTCTGAGATTTCAAAACTATTTCATTCCAATTTTCCCCCAATAAGACCTTTACAAAAATCCCCACGCATCTGCTACTGAATTTAACATTAATTTACAGTTGAAGAAAAGACCAACTATGTAACCCTATTATAAAAGCATCAAAATGTTGCAAGACAAAAAAATTGAGCAAAAGAAGGTTGAACGTGGTCACATATCTGATTATATGAATAAAATCAAAGTATGTCCTTTTTTTGTGAAATAAAATGGTCAAAGTGGTCTTTTATATTTAAAATTTAATAAAAGAATCTATACCCTTTTCTCTTTTCTATCTATGTATATGTAAATACAAAGGCTTTTCTTTTATTTGAGGAAAATATAATCAATTTATTTGAATTTTAAATTAAAATACACACATGCCCTTTTGATCTCTTTTATGCAATGTGGTAAGGGTATTTTTTTTTTAAACCCTTCTTGACTTTTATTTTATATGAATAAAAGTTCAAACATTTAGATAAAAGAATTCTCTGCAGTCATAAAGGGTCTGGTCATCTTGTAACAGACTTTCTTACAATGAAACCATTTTCTTATTGGTCTTACAATTTGAGGGTTGTTTCTGATATGAGAATGGGAAAGGGATAAAAAATTATAGATATACCAAGGCTGGTAGTCTTGCATTCGTAAAAAAAAAATTACCACGAGATTTTGATCAAACTCGACATGACGATGAAGACGAAAAAAGTGCATCTATTAATTCTCTCTATCAACATACGTGTCTAGTTGGCAATTTTTGTTTCCAAGTTATGGGGACCTGCCATTACCTCCTATAGCACCGTTTTTTTTTATTTTCAAAATTTGCTTTTAAATGACATACTGGATTAGAAATCAAATTAGCCAATTCAAGCCGAAGTTAAAAAATTATGTCTTAAGTTTGAAATTTTTTCGGCAGTGATTATGGAACACCCTGTATAAAGTTAATTCCCATTAAATTGCAATTTACTACGCATGCAAGTGTCGTAAATGAGGAATCTGTTTATAAATTCCACACCAATTGATACTTAATCCGAAGTTATCTTTAAGATAACCAAAAATCTTGTTTGAAACGTAAGAAAAAAAAAACAGAGCCTTAATCAAAAATCAACATCTTCTCATTACAACCATAAAATTGAGCCACCATTCTCAAACAAGTGGTAAGATTAAAAGGATACAAATTGCAACACACACCTGCCGAACCAAACGTGGTGCAATTTTGTGTATCTCGCCTCTGAGTCATTTTTCAGTTTATATCGCAATACCTATAGTAGTTAAGTATCAGACATTTTGGATCTTCGTATAAGTCCTGACATGTTAACAGCAATTTTATCACACATTTCGACTTCGCGTAGTGATTTGTGTTGATGCTGATTTACCCATAAAATCAACAAAAAAAAAAAAACAACACAAAAATCCAATCGAAGACAACGGTGAATTTGTACACTATACAATGTGCATATGCTGTAGATACTTCCATGCTGATGGCTATTGCACTCAGTGTCTGGGAGGGACATTTAATTTTTTTTTACGTTTGTATAGTATTCCTACACGTTTTTGGCTTTAAGCCACCCATATAGAAAAAAAATTGTATCTTTCAATTATGTAGGTACATGGCATTCCGAGGCGAAATAGTTTTTATTGTCTGGCGGTGCTGTTGCAGCTATATAGCACTGGACTAACTTCAGCTGTTTAGACTTTAGAGCTTGTCCCGTTTGCCTTTTGCAGATCGAAGCACTCTCGCACGTCACGTCGCCGCCATCGCCAGTGCATTGTCGTTGCCATTGCCGTAGCGTCGCGTCGAGTCGTCGTTGAATGTTGTCGTTGTTGTGTCCAAAATGCTTGTCGCTCCCTGCATACCTACTTATACCTACCTGTCGAGACTACAAAATGCCATAAAGAAAATCCCACTGAAAAAATGCAAAGTGCACCAGGTTCCCATAGGAAGTGAATACCCTTGCTTCAAGGACATTTTGAAGCATTCATGTAATAGCTGTGATGGTATGTTATGGTGCAACATTGGTTTGTTGTTGCTGCTGCTGCTGCCACTACATTTCAGTTGGATAGAAAAAGATTTTGCCCATAGAAACATCACATAGACAGAGCCGGAGCAGAAGCAGAAGCAGGAACAGATATCGAAGGCATTATTATTGAAAAATTATAAAGAAAAATTTCATTTGAGTTATTGTTGGACTGATCGAATCTGACGGATTCTTTGAATCCGTGAGATTAATTTCCATGCAATCAATCATTGTAGTATACCAGTATAGTGAGTGTACTGACAAACCTTTGCCTATAGTAAACGTAGTCATCGTCATCATCATCGTCGTCGATGTAGTTATAGTCGTCCCGTCCAATAATTCGGATCGGATGGAGTACGCGGTATGAGTTTCCGTTTGGATTTATTATTGTGGAATCGAAATTGAACGACGAATGTTCGGTTGTTGGATATTTTTCTTTTTTTTTTCTGTTGTTGAAATAAATTGGAATGCTGTCGCATTTCTTTATAGTTATACTTTATACATATCTATACGATTCCGACGGAAGAGGGAATAGTTAAAGAAGGGTATTGGTGTAATTGTGTACCAAGCAGCAGCAGCAGCAGTATAAGCTGTATTATGGAAGCCGTGACAAGTTAAACGAGCTACTGGGTTATGTGTATCGATTTATCTGATTGCTTTTAATGTCAATTGCTGTGGATTTGATAAATGTCTACATTGAGCTAGGCTTTATGGGAACCTGTGGGGAAATCTATTTAGTAAAAATAAGTTTAGTAACTAGTCTAACAGGGGCTTAAAATGGGGTCATGTTATGGATTTTATTTTAAAAAAAACTTATAACAGCATTACTGAGTTTTTAATAAAATTATACATTATGTAGGTATAAGTAAAGTTTCTCACGATTTTTTTTTTTAATTTTGTAAACTACCTACCTAAAGTAACGATTTTTTTTTAGCTAAGGTACTACATTTTTTTTCTAGAGATGTCTCCACATTATTTATAGTCAAAAAACTAGATTACTTAAGTTACATCTAATACATTTTTTTTAAATTATACCAGGTTTTCCCAAAAAGATTTTTCTATATTAAATTAATTTGAAACCACTCTTAAAAATTAAAAAACAAAATTAAAACTATTTTTCTTTCGATATCGTTTCTCAAAATTACAAAAAAAAAATAAATTTGTTGATACCTAGGTTACAGGTATAGTGTTACAGAAAAATAAACCTTCAAATATTAAAAAAAAACAGTGTATGACAACAATAACTTGCCAAATTCAAGTTCAATAATTTTATTATTTAATGAATATATTTAATAAACTTAAAAAAAATTATTTTGAAAATTTTGTATTTAAAAATACTTAAAAGAATGAAATCAAAAATAGAAATTCAAAATTTAAAGAATATTTTTTCTTTTGAATGTCATTACCATACCTTTTTATGCAGTTCTGCAAAAAACCCTAAAAAATTATAAAAAAAAATCTTACCCTTAATTTTTTATTAAAGTCTGTTTTATAAAAAGTAATTCGGTGAATAGAATGAAAATCAGTTTCAAGATATGTAGTTTAAATTATTGCTTCAACGATTTAATGAAGGAACGTAATTAACTCAGGACCTTTTAACTATAAAACAAAAATAGAAAAATCATTCCAAGTGTTCATAACTGATTTAACAAATATTAAAAAAAAAAACACAAAAAAAGAATCCCTAACATAAATTATTTTTGCAGATTGATTAAATTAAAAGGTTCAATGTTTTTCTTTCTTCTTCTTCCCAAAAAGAATAATAAGTACCTACTTAATTATTAAAAACAAATCGTTATCCAATCCAAAAAAAAAAATTAATTAGGTACAAAAGCTCAAATTACTGTATTACAATCATTTATCTCAATATCCAATATCCTATTTTATAAAGATTATAAAGTCATTGTCCTTGATTTCAAAACTCTTTAAAATACTCCCAAGTTCAATAAAGTCATCCTCCTCATGTTCATCATATTTAATTAAATACTGACACAAAAAGATATAGAAAGTTGGACAAGGTCATGACGCCCTATAAATAAAGTACCAACAAAAAACCATCATTATATATCCACCATCATCATCTACCTACATCTTTTGGGGGAATCCTTGTTGTACAAAAAAAAAAAAAATATTCTAGACGTTTTGGTAGACAACATCTGCTCTTCATTGCTATACTTCTAATTATGTCTATATGAATAATCATAAAATATACATATAAGTACACACCGTTATTTAAAGAAAACCCAGATGAAGAGAGACATTTTTTTATTTTTTTATTTTTTTATTTTGCTGTACAAGAATAAGAAAATGAAGGATACAAAAGTGAAATGAACGAAAAATTTCCCCCCCAAAAGAAAAAGAAAAAAAAACAAAAATTAGTTCAAAGCGCCACGAGTACAATTACAAATAAAAAAAATCAACCCCCTCTTTCTTAAAAGAACAAAAAAGCAGTGAAAAGAGAAGAAACTTCATCAAGCATTTGGCGCAAAAGGAAGACGAAGAACCCCATACGCCAGACCAATTTTCGAAGAGCGAGCTTATTAGCAAAGATTGTGAGAAAATGGTAGGTACACAAAAACAAAACACAGACTATTATATGAATGAGGGTTGGGGAGCGTCTTCGTCGTCGTCGTTGTAGTCATCTTGTCTCCATCTCCATTTTCAACTTGACGCCATTAAAATCAACCTCTTCTTCCTTGAAGCAAAAATGAAGGTAATCCCCTTCGAAAGGGGAGGATGAATCATCATTAGCAAGAAAAAGGGGAAAGAAAATGAAGTAAAATAATTGCCGATGGTGAGTGTGTGGGTGGGGGTTGTTATTGCCAAAGAAAAGCAACAAGTGATCAAGGTAACTAGTTAAATAAAATTGCAAATAGTTAATTTTCCGGGGAAAGTTCGACAAACCTTCACAACGAAAGCTTTTCCACCCTCAATTTCGCTCATCAACCGTTGCATAATGGTGAAAGCTTTCTCTATGCAAAACACTAATGAGAAAATTCCAAATGAGACAAAAGTAATCACCCCACACCAACACACTCGTATTTATTTCAGCTCATTCACAAGGACAATGCGATGTAGATGAAAATGAAAATGAAGACTATACGTTCATTCACCGGAATTTTGTCTAACGGAAGTTTCGTCGTCTTCCGTTTAACTTCTGCTCTTTTTTAATCATTTTATTTCATGTCTGACACCCCCATATCCCCAAACAGACGACATTCGGTATAAGCAATGTGGAAAAAAGGAGATTGCCAGTAGGAAAAAAAAAGAGGATAATGAATATCTAATTTGCATTTGTGGGTGTGTCTGAGAAATGCTGGATGGTGGATGCTGGAATGGAAATGAAATTAAAAACAAAAAATAAAAGAATAGGTCGAGCCGGCACAAAACTTTGTCCTTGTATAGAAGAGAAGAGTCTTTCGTCTGCTGCTGCTGCTGTTGCAGAGGATGCCGCAGCGCTTGTACTAGCTTTACCGCCACCGTTCACCGTCGTGTCGTCATCATCATCATCGTAGTCGTCGTCATCGCACATAGAACTCAAAGTTTCGGTGTATAGCTGCTATATGCTCCAGCTTCCCGGCTTTGGTGTGTCCTACTTTTGTGCACAGAGCAGAGACTAATTTCTCCCTCGTTTATTCTCTTCTTAGATGGTGTATGGCAACAGGATTTTAATTTTTCATTTTATTTCCTTTTATAGGTTTTCTCTTTTGTTTATTTTATTTTCATTGCCATAATTTTGTTTTTTTTTTTTATTTTTTATTTTTATCTAGGTCAGGAACTTGAGATTATTTTAATTTCAGTAAGTTGAATTCTTTGTGGAAAGTGAGAGTTTGTTGTTTTTGTTTTCTTATTTATTTTTTGTTTTGTTTACGGAGAATTAGATTTGTGTTGGTCTGGATTGTTTTAATTGTTTTTTTTTTTGCTGTGGGTTTGCTTGTTAACTTTGAAGTTGGGGTAAGAGTTTTACTTTTTAAGATGTCCAAAAATATTAATGACAACTTCATTTAAAAATAGTAAGTATACTACAGAGTGGATCACTGTTTTATTGTAATTGACGGATCTATGAAGTGAATCGGTTAGTTAATTTTTGAAAAAAAAAACAAATTATTTTTTAGAGACGTGCAAATTTTATGTTCCAAATAAAAAATCAAGCAATCTAATAATTATTCGGATAGCAAAAAAGTGATTTCTTAAAGGTTGAATATTTCTGAAAAAAGGGGAAGGTTTGACATGGACTCTTTCTTGATTTGTTTTGGAACACGAGCAAAAAACGACTTCGAAAACATTTAATCAAAATTTTAAGGCCAAGAGGTCATCCCAAAACTTTGAACATTTATGAGTTATCGTCAAATCTGGAAGACCTTTTCATATAAAAAATCTGTATGTATGTATGTAGGTAAAAATATTAATTATATTTTAATATTTTTTTTTTGTTATTTCTTGGACAGTTTTTTTTAGCAAATGGGGTGTTTTTTTTGCATTTTTTTTTTTTTTTGAAAATGTTTTCTTCACAATTTTTTTCAATTTTTTTTTCATATTTTCTTAAGACATTTTTGCTTTAGTCCATAATATTTTTGAGAATCATTTTTGTTCACCAAATTAAATTTTTGACAAAACTTTTTTTCCATTTTTTTAAATTTATATACAAGTCCGTTTGGAATTTCTAAAAATAATTATTTATAGGATAATTTTTTTCTAAGTTTTTTAAATTTAAAACCATGATCTTATCATGATTTTAAAATCAATTAAAAAACTTATTAGCATTTTTTTTGTAATTTTTGTCCTATTTAGTACCATTTATATTTTTTCACATTTGGTATTCTCATAACTTTTCATTTCACTAAAATTTTGAAGTAAAATTAAAAAGTCTTGATTCAAATACATAAATGATGCTTATTTTTCACGAAACTTTTGACAAGTTAAAATCGTAGATTTCTGGAAATATTCTTTAAACTCTTCTGGACCTGATTTTGTTTGACTAATTTGGGTTTCAGTCAAAATTTTACGAACTAGCAACTAGACTCAGAAAAAACCTACTCTTTAAACAAAATTAATAAAAGAAGTCTTAAAAAATCGGCGAAAACATTAAGTAAAAAAAAATTAAACTCCAAAATTCTACAAAAATATACCCAAAGCCAAACCCACTTTCAACGTTGCCGTCATCCTATTTCACGCAATCAATTTTCCAAAAAAAAAAAATAATTTATTCGAAATAAAATTCCATTTATTCTCGCATTATGTTATAGTGCTTTCAAAATATTACTCTTTTATCCTTCTGACAACAATTCTCCAAAGATCATCTCTCATTCCCATGTCATATGATGATGTTGTCATCTACCACATCCTCCAAACAACTCTGCATAATCTTCATTGAAGCTCTGCCACAACAAAAACATTAGGTTGCTACAAAAAAAAAAATATACAAAATCAGGATATCGAGGATATACATATTTTTCTCAATTTTTTTTTTTATTCTTGTTGTTTACCAATGGAGAATAAAATAAAATACAGTAGGTACACAAAAAGAAATATTAAAAAAAAAAAAACCGAACAACATGGGAAAACGAAATGCCTGTCATTTCACTGTTGCGAATTATCCTAATGCTGTTTCCAATGTCTACTATCTCTCTGTATTTTATACAAATCTACTTGAAATGTAAAAAAATAAAATAAAATAAAAAAAAAAAACAGAGAAACATAAACGAATTTGATTGAAAACCTTTTTGAAGAAGGATGTCCTTTCGTTTCTTATAAAAGCATATAAATATATATATATAGATACGTATATGTATTTATACATATATAGGGAAAATAAATAAATAAACAAATACATTGAGCTTTTATCGTAATAACATTTTGTACTTTGGGAATTGAAAATATATATATTATATTCACCTCGTATACATATAGCATCAGAAACATCATATCCTTTTTAAGAGCAAAAGAAGAACTGAAGCAGCAATGACATCAGCGTGCCAGAATATTGGATTTGACATTAGCATAATTTACTTCGATACGTGTCAATTTGCCCCGGCGATGCTGGCGACGACGACGACGACGCCGACGAAGTTGCTGATAATGAAGATGCTATCCTTTCACTCAAACTTTTGCTTATAAGACATATCCATATCACAATGACATGAATGTGAAGTTCTTATTTCACCCAGTGTACTCGTATGTATGTATATAATATTTAAACAAATGACAAATCCATCGAATTGTTGAAACTTAAATTGACAACGAAGTATCACATCAAAAAGGACCATCAAATTGATATCCGTAACGTGAATAAGATCTCAAGTGTCCTTTTGAAAGTTTTTTTTTTGTTGTTTGGATTCTTTAAAAAGCCGCACCCATTCTACACATTATATCCTTCTCCTTCAACATGTACATACATAGTATAGAAGTATCGTTAAATTATGCCATTTTATCGCACGGAAGAAAGATTCAATCCAATTCTTACATATTTCTTTTTTTTTTTTTCTTTTTTGTCGAGATGAAATAGGTACTATAAAAATGTATCCTTTTCAACATAAAAGCACATCAAATAATAAAAAAAAAACTCAAGTACGATACGTATACAGAATCTTGAAATGGTGCACCATTAAAAGAAAGCCAACTATAGAATGTGAAGGGCTTTCTCTTTTTGCTCTGTTTTTTTTTTTTTTTTGGGGGGGGGGGGGTTATGGTACCTATACAAGACAAGCGAAGACATAACCTGGGTTAGATCCGCGTTGTGCAGAGGTATAGAAACGATGTGTCGAATTATCGTGAAATGGTTTTGATATCTCGCATCCGTAATTTCCCTGAGCCATCCCCATCAGGATAAAGGATATATCTATATACATATATGTACTTTGTTTATGTGAGTGTTTTTTAAATGCGTCAAAAATCATCACACAGTATAATGATGATGATGACACTTTGTGTCGACATTATAAGAGTATATCGTTTTCATTTTTGGATATAGGGGTATAACCATGTCCTTGTGATGATGCTGGGATAGAATCTCAATGAGCTCCAAAAAGTATTGGTAAATGTGCTGTATTTATCCTAAAATGATTTCGAGATTTTAATGTGTTTTTCTTAGACAAACTGGAGGATCCTTAAAATTATTTTTTTTTATCTTATTTGAAATACGATACTTTGTTAACGTTCACGTTTTCTTTCAAAGTTTTTTTGTTTTATAGTAACTTTCCAAACCTAATTTAATATCTTTCTATGTATTTATAACAAATCACCCAGTCCTTCAATGAAGACTCTGTTAGACTTGGCTGTCCATTGAATGTTCATTTGTATCCATAAAAAATTACTAACCCTCTTTCAGTCAAAGAATATTCAATAATTTATTTTTATAGCAATTTTTAAAATTGAAAACTTTCCTTAAAGTCCCTTAAAATAAAATATTCCACACTTTGAATTTTATAAGAAGTCAAAGAATTATCTTTTCTAATTCAAAAAATACTAAAAAGTCATCCAACATTTTTAATGGAACGAATTGAATATATAATAAAATTTTTTATAGGAACTTTAATAATAAAAATTTGATCGCCTAATTTGCTTTGTTTATCCAACGTTAACCGTTACTTTTTATAGCATTTCTGGTATTTGCTTTTAAAAAAAAAACTAATATTTACTTTTTATAGCAACTCATAAATTCTGTAAAAAATAATTCAAAGCTTTAATTCTATAGTGATGCTTTCAATTAAAAAATTTTGTTTTAATTCAAAAGTTGCTATAAAACTGTCAAAACTACTATCAATAACTCATAGTGTCAACTTCTGGTTTTTCGGTGAAATGCACATAACTTCTTCACCGAAGAACAATTGTTTTTTTTTCATAAAATCGGTAAAACCCCATTTTATTAAACTTTCATATTAAAACAAAATAGAACCCGTGTTATTACAACGGTCATGAGAACATCTTACCTACATCCTTCAGCACAAATAAAATTCTTGCCGACGACGAAAGTCCCCTTGCTTCAATTCAATTCGTTCTTCAAGCTTTTCGGAAACATTTATTTTTTTTTTTTCCTATCCAACCTCGAGAACAGACATTTTTTGGCAGATTTACTGCATATTGGTTCGGTGTCAAGTGCACGCGCGATAACCCAACGACCCGAAACTAAGACCCAGCTTTTTTTTTACCCACAAAAATAAACGAAAAAAAAAGAACAATGATTGCTTACCATCACAAAATTTTAGGTTTGTATGAAAGTAAGTATACCCACCCAGTGAACTACTCCACCATAGCAGTCGCAAAGAGAAAGGCCAATTCCGTGGCCAAAAAGGAAAAAAAAAAAAATTCAAAGATTTATTTCGTCATTTGTTTCTTCTGCTGTACTGAATTCAAAATATATCCTCTCTTATGTTTCAGTTAGCACAAAAAGGATTTTCCATGTGAATATTTTGTATTTAGATAGAAAATTTGAAAATAAATTTCTCATAAAAAATTCAAAAAGGATTTTTATTTATTTTTTTTTTGTATAGATAAAGCTACCTACTTAAAGAGTTTCGCAATATTTTGTTCTTCTTCTTCTTTAATTTTTTTTTATTTTTAACCCTCCTCTTGTGAAGGACGAGAATTTGACAGCATTGTCATTTAAATTTATCCCAGAGTCTTTCTCTCCCTTTCGCTTACCTAAAAGTCTCTTTGTGTTTGCAAGGATTTAACAAATAGGAAAAAAAAAAATATGAAAATGACTTTTGTATCCTGCCAAAAGGGGGATAAGCTAAAATCTATACTCAGTTCGGTAACGAGCTCAATATCTCGAAAGCCAGAAGCAAAACTGCTGTAGTTAATTTGCATACGTTGCGCGAAAAGAATACCATTTTTGCAATAGCAGCAAAAAAAAAATATAACCCGCACGAGATCTAGCCAGGATCGCAGAGGGGTGAAATTCTATCCGGTTAACTAGAAAAAAGAAAATCAGCAGCACACAATATTCGTAAGTAAAGAGCGTCACGCATAGGACAAATTAATCATACTCTCGAGTTTTAGGTGATTTGCATAAGCTAAAATAACTGCTGACATTGTATATGTGCGTTGCGTGTATTTTTTGAAATCCTTTTAAACGTGTTTTTTTTATTTATTGTGTCTGAATAATTGAATTCCTTTGGAGATCGAAGCTCCAAATGCAAATATTCTTTTCTATCAAAACGAAGGAATCCATTTTTTTGGGATAAACCCTTTTAAGAAATCACCGACCCATGTGATTGTGTGGCCAAATATAATACATACCACCTATACTTTTCAATAACTTGTTTTTCGTCAATGATGGCGGCGCGGTGACGACGTCGACGGCGGCGTTTAAACTAATACAAAAATGCCAATCGGGTGCACGATAGAAAACCCACCCCTACATACGGGTACGTGTATTCCTATATCCCGTTTATTTGATTTGCAAAAATTGAAAAAAAAAGGAAAAAAAAATGTAGGTATGTACACATATCCTTTTATTTATTGTGTGGTATATGATTTTGGTGAAGATTCCTTTCTGTATAGCAGGAGTCAGGATTCAACGACGACGAAGTCCTTTATATAATACTTGTATGTCAATTTGTGTTCTGCGACACAATTTTCCAGGTTAAAGGATTTTCTTTTGCAATATATTGAACTATTCCTGGGATTGATTGAGTGTGTGTTATTTTCGATTTTCTGATTTTTGAAACGGGACTCTTATTGATGTAGGTATAGAGGGATTCATATATACAAACATTTCTTATTCCAGAATTATTCGTATGCAAGTGGTATAGGTATGTATGTATCTACCTACATAACTGGATTTTAGATTTAGGTACCTATACTCCTTTTGATATTCTTATATTCACAAAAAGGAAAGAAAATTCGGTATGAGGTGATTTTTTTTACCAGCACAGACATTTTGAATTTGATTTTCTCTATTTTTCTTCTTATTTTTTTTTTGTGTTGTGTTGAAGAAACAAGGACTCTGAATTGGCTTTTTGGATTATTCGTTTATTCTTTTTGGTAAACCTAAGTGTACCTGTATATCCTTTAGGTAACCTATGTACCTTATAACCATTTGCTAATATTGTTTTTGAGGTTCTGAATCTTTTTGAAGGAGGTATGTTTATTCGTAGAAGGACATTAAAATTGGTGTACCTGTACATTCATGTACAAATATATACATAATGTATATATTTATTAGACTGATTCAAATAAAATTTAAGTTTTTTTGATTTTCGAAGCTTTATCCGTTTATTTTTTTTTAGAGTTCGATAAGAGACTAATCCGACAAAATTTCAGTCCACCGGGGGTTGATATTTAGACGTTTTCGTTTTCCTATGACTGAAATTCTAAAGATTGAGTTAAAAAATCGTTAACTTAATTTAAGACTTAAACACAAACAAAAAAATTTTATATAGCATGCACTTTTAGTTTGATTCGATAATTGTTTAAAAAATAATTTTAAAAATCTGAAAAAAAATTTCAATTTTGAGTCAATTGCAAAAATTTAAGAAGTATAATTGATACAAATTTATTATAGTTTTATTTTAAAATAAATCGTACAAACAAAATTAAGAAAAAAAAAGGCCAAACAATTAGTTTTTAATTTCATTTTTAACTCAAAAATGTTTAATTTATTAATTTTGTGTACTTACAACTTTAATTTTATATTCGGTTTTTTTTTTTAAAGGAATGAGAAAAATTTATAAATTATTTTTCTTGCTTTTTAAAAATTTTACATTTTTTTAAGTAATTTTTTAGCATTTTAAAATATTTTATGTTATAGTTTTTTCATCCAAATTGTAAATAAGTCAAATAATGGGTTCTTTCTATTATCTTTTATAATTTCTTGGCGCATTAATAATTGTTTTATAAAATTCCGTATAAAAAACAATCGCAAACTATTTCCAGCAGCTACCAATTCTAGTAGACTAAGAAACTTAAATTATCAAATACTGTTTATTTTGTGAGTAAGTTATTAAAGACATTACAAATTAAAAAAAAAATAGAAAAGATTTAGGGTTTCCAGAAAATTCATGCTACTTTTTCGGAACACTCGGCAAAGGGAACCAAAATAATTGAGATAGAACTTTCACTTTATTTGAATACCTTTATGAAAGAATAATTTAATATAGGTACTTAGATAAAGTTGGAACACACAAATATTAATATAAATTGAAGAAATTCAAAAACATCATTTTTAAATGTAATTTTTTTTTCAAATTTTAGTATAAATTCTAAATTTGTTGTCTCTTTAACCAAGTTCCATATATGTAAGTAATGATCAACAACAAATTGACCCAAATATTTAAACCAAAAAAATTGAGAAAAACTCATTTTTCAAGATTATATTTTTTTCAACAAATAACAAACCTTAAAAAGATAAAAATCAACAGTTGAAAAATAATTGTCATAAAAAAAGATTTGTTTTCAAAAATCATATTACTTAATATCTGTTAATTCGAATAACAACCCTATACGCTGCATAGATTTTAAGTTTTTTAAAACAACCCTGAAAATAAGAAATCAAAAACTTTGTAGAATCGTCTTGTTGCAGAGAATGGGAAAAAAACTATTTTTTTTTTCTGAAAATTGGTAGCATTCTGAAAGCGCATCCAACTGAAATATTTTTCATGGGTTCAAGTGCTTAGGTACTAAATTAAGAAAGCTTTTATCTCACTACTTGTCATGTAGGCAACTCACATAAATTCCGTTAACAATATTTTAGAATATAATTTGAAACATTATTTGCAGTAGCCATTATTTTGAAAAAAAAATTGATGACTTTTTCAGTATTTCAAAAATACTACCACAAATTTTTGAAACCTCGAATTTGGAAAGCGCAAGAAGACGAAAAAAAATTCGAAAACAATATTATAAAAACAATTCAATGAAATAGTCATTGTCGGAAAAGGTTAAGTGAATCAATTTAAAAACTTACAGTAGATATTATTGGTGATACATTTATTAGTCTGAAGAACTTCAGACCAAAATAAGTTAGAAGTATCATAAACTTCTATAACAAATAAGGAAATCATCAGGAATTTTAATTTCAAACATTTAAGACATATTACTTAATATCTGTGCGTTTTACTTAAGTTTAATCGCCTTACTTTTTTAATAAATAACGTAACGTTAAAAAAACCATAATATATCTGATGGTAGGACTTGGACGTGTTTTTTGATGTAAAATTTTTAATAGTCTGATACCAGTTAGCGGATGATTAAAATTAGTAAATGCTTAGCATCAATGTGATAGAAATAAGTTCAATTATCATGCTACGTTAAAATTGTTTACTATTGGGTATCATTTTTTGTAAAAGCATTTTTCAAATTTTAGATAAAAATTAAAATGTGTTTGATTACAAAAAACTGCATCAAATGAAGTTATCATATTTATATCAAACCCCATTAAAATAAATTTTATAATTAAAGTTGTTAGATTATTATTTAACACATCCTCGATATCGCAAAAAACTAGAAATTCGAATTTATTTTACAGGCTTTTTCCTATTCTTTAAAACGCAAATAACTGTTTAATAAAAATGAATAAAAACAGTTATTTTTTGTTATACCTTCAATGTCATCATCATTTTTTTTTTAGTCAATATTTTTCATTATTATTTTAAGTAACCTATACAGGTACCTACTTCATAGATTTTAAAACGCACAACGAGCGCATCCATATCTCAAGAATATAAACACCCTATACCACAAATTTTAAGGCATCTATAGCTTAAATACCTATACAAAAAATTGCAAATAAGCCCTTAACAAGATCCTTAACAAGCTCTTAAAATCACGCAACGAACCATGCAAATATATCAAACTACAACACTGCACTTAGGTGCATCCACTTAATTTCCAGAATTTGCACATGTTTGCAAAAACTAATTTAAATATCATTGAAAAAAAACAACAAGATCCTTGATAACTCATCCAACAGTATAGTTACCTATAAAATTGCATCCTGTAAACCTATTTAACAAAAAAAAGTCCCTCATCAAAAAACCAAAAAAATTAAAAGCAGATGAGCAAACGTAACTGCGTATGTAGAAAAAAAAAACTTAAAATAACCTTTGCTAAATCGCACACCTATAATCCTTAAATATGCAAATTACTCCTAAAACGAGTATACCAATGTCCTATCTACTGTATAGTAGGCAAAAAAATTTAAATAAATTTCACGATAGAAAAAAATGCATACCTACATATCTTTAGGTAAAAAATAAACTACTCTTCAACACACTCTGCACACCTTTATTTTTTTTTTTTTGAAAGTTTTAATTTGCATAAATCACAGGGACTCTCGCTCATTAACATACCAAAATCCTAAAATTCGTTGAGCATCTGCTATTTTGCCAAACGAACAAAAATCTATTTTTTTTTACCCTTTACCCTCGAGTCTCAACGAATTTTTAATATGTTAATGAGTTAATTCTTATGAATGGCATGGAAATACTATGTCACGGCCAAGGACATGACTCCATACACACAGATATAGGTAGGTAGGTACACGCACACACTACGATGACGATGATGATGATGATGATGATGAATCCCAATGAATTCTAATTAAAAAAAAAAGGAATGTTCGAAGCGAAAATGAGTCCATGCTCAGTGTTCAATTAGCCCGCTTAACGAAGAGAACGAATCGGTTGAGAAGCAAGTTTTTATTTTACTAAAGGACGATTTTTCGTTGTTGTAAGTCACTCACCTGAACAATAGTTGATATTATTTAAAAAAAAAATAATTTAACTGATCACTTAATCACTGAAGTAATTTTTTGTAAAAAACGAGTCAAAGTCCTTTTTTTGAATATTGAAAACGCAACCACGAATAAAATCACAAAGTTCTGTCCAATCCGTAACGCGTCAACTTAAGGAATGACGAGTATCCTTAATCGCTCAAAGATATTCCTGTGAATTTCTCTACTTTGCCAATAAATTTTGTTCCCAAAAAAAAAAAAAACACATAAGAAAGGGACTCCCAAGGATAATACACGACTGCGTATCACTCACGAAAAACCAAAACCGAAAATTCAATAGACACCCGAATTTGCCTAAAGTCCTTTTTTATACTTATATACGAGTTAGAGTATTATGCTCGTTGGCAAAAAAAAGTTCGATGATATTTTCTTCTCGCAACACAAAATATATATGATGAACCAAATAAAACGGAACTTTCTTAGATATGGCCTTAATTTGAGAAATTCGAGAAATGGATATTTTGTGGACCGAAAGCTTGCAAGTCAAGCAATCAAATGCTACTGCCACAAGGAAAATCGGTTGTCCTTAGTCCTTGTCGTTTGCAATGAATGCCACCCGAATGGTGATGGTAGAATATACAAATGTGTCATATCGCGTGGTAGGATGAGGGCGAGGAGATATCGTTTTCTCGTTGTTGTCGTCGTCGTCGTTGTCGTTGTCGTTGTTCTTGTGCGCGTACTCAGTGGCGTCAAACAAGAAACACGCAAAAGTGTATGAAGAAGACAAACCGAAATAAAAAAAATGGAAAATCGAGAAAATAAATGGAAAAACACTTGAAAGCATGACAAAAGTCATTCCCAAACTAAATTCGTCCATTTCCAACCCCATCCCATCACCCACCCCTAGTTGTACAAAATTGTGGTGATATAGAGCAAGGAGCTGACGTCTGCCCGCGCTTTCCTAAGGATATTCCAATTCCAATACAACCGCAACAACAGGGAGAGCAATCGAAATCTCTCTTTATACCTCCGTCCGCCACAATACCCCACCATCACGCATTACTTATAACTACAGCACACAGAAGCTCTGATGGTAGCAGCAACAGCAACAGCAGCAAGGACGACATCAAAGTAAGTATAAAGAGGCAAAAGCGCGTAAAAGGGGATAGTTTATCACCCACACTCTGAAAAGTCCTTCCAGCAGTTTGATAAGGGTGGATTCCAATTCCATTTCTCTACCCGCTTTATTCGGTTCGCTGACAAAAATTGTTACTGTTCCATAACTGTACGTGTACATATATTGAGAATTTATAGTCCTGCGCTTTTTTTCGTCGTTTTTTTTTGCTGTTATTCTTCACAAATACACTGATGATTATTTTTTTTTCTGAAGGAGAAAACCGGAAAAAGGATACAAAAAGAAAAAAAGAAAAGGGGAACTTTGCCCCTCCAAATGAAATGGATTTGGAAATTCTTTTTCGGCGGTTTCTTGATTTTATTCTCTGTCAGCCTTTTCGTCCTTTTTTCTCCTCACTGTATTTTTTATTTAAGGATCCAAAGTGACTATCCTGGTGAGGTCGATGAGGGGGGGGGATGAATACGAAGTAAAGTTTTGAGTTATGCGTGCGATATGCGAACATTTTAAACGATGGCGCTTTTTTTATGGGTTGTAAAGAGGGGGTGGAAACTTAGCTGCTACTGATGTAAGGTTTGGGGTGCGCTAAATCTATACTATGCGGGGTGGTTTGGGAACCCTTTTTTTTATATTTTGCTTGTTGGTGTGGCCTTATCACTAGTTCACATTCGCTTTTTTCGCTAACGTCATTTACTTTTGGCTTTGTTGTTGTTGGTGTGTTTTAGGTACTATTTGATTACTGATGCTTTTGGATAAAAGGATATATGAAGAGCGGCAAGCGGCGGGGAATACCAACATCTATATCTAAATATAGCAAAAAAAAAAGGCGTATAAACGCTAAAATGACTGATGGATAAGAAGACTGTTTGTTTTTTTTTGTGTTTGCAAATTCGAAGGGTTGGGGTCTTATAGGGTGCTATGTGTAGCACGTATCGAAACGTTTTTTTTTTTTTATCCAAAATCCATATCCGGAACTAATTTGCGTGGAACAGCGGTGGTGGAAGAAGATTGTTGGTATCCCAGTTTTGTGCTGTATTTGATGGAATGGGATGATGGTGTGTGATGTTCGATTTTTTTTTTTACTCTTATCCTGGGGATGACATTTTTCCTTGTGGAGTTAATTTGCAATGACATTTTGCTGTTGTAGATTTTTCATTCGTCTTCTATAAGTTTTCATTTTATTCTAAGGAGATGTAGAAATGGAAAACAATTTGATAAAATGATGTGGGGTTGATTTTATTAGATTTTGGGGAAGACAGAGGACAGGTTGATAATGATATGGTTTATTTAAATGTTCCTAATGTCATGTTTAATGGATAAACTTAGAAGTTTTGGGTTGAAAGGATTAGTAAGGTAATTTAAAGAAAATTAAAAAATAAAAAGATCTTCTTTTCGATTAGATTGAATGGTTGATTGTGGGTTTGGGAGGAGGAACAAGATGAATTTAATTTCTTTGATTTTGGCACATCTAACTGAATATTTAAAAGATTAAAAACCTTTTTTTGGTGTTTATTGATAAAAGCAACATTTGACTTTTGTTTCTTTGCATCTTTAGCACGTGACAGGCAACTAAAGTAGTTTCTTTTTTATTTCAATGATTTCGTTAAAATTGTTATCGATAATTATTTAGAGTAATACCCCAAAAAACTTAACTCACTACGAAGAATTGTTTAAGAACACTTCCAACATGAAAAAGAATTGGTCAATGTGTCCCTTTCAAAAAGAAGGAGTGGTTTGCAAATGTTAGAAGAAAAAAGCAAAGCAGAAGTACCTCAACTTTGAGCAGAGTGCACGGAAAGCATGTGTATTGGGAGCTAGAATGAATATCTGCAAAGGATTCACTGTTCAAGAACTACGAGAAGCCATCATAAAAAAAACGTGCAACCAAGAAATCGTAAAGATTGTTTCACAAATATTGGATGTCCGTTTGTGGAAAAAAAACAGCTTTTTGACGAACAATTTGTTTCGAATAAATCGAAGATACAATTCAAAATATAAGATCAGAAAGGATATACATCAGATCGGACATAGAACTATCAAAAACCGGGAGACCTGTCGAAGTTTTCTAGGCTAAATACGGTGAACACTTCAAGTTGAATCCTAAGGTGAACCTGTATTGTGGAAAAGTTTGGGGTCCCAGTCATGACAATCGATCCAAGTTAGATCGCTACAGAAAATTAAAATTATGTCAGCTGAGAACACACAATTCGAATTTTCAAGAGTGGCATCTGTGAAAAATGTTGACACTTCAGCTTTTGGAAGCAGCAAGGAATACCTTGTTACGGCGCTATCTAATAACACCCAAGGCAAATGCACCCAAATCAATTTGGAAATAGGTATCACCCAAAATGGGAATTATTATCTTTTTAATTTTGAAAAAGTGAAATATCACTGTAACTTGTTCACAAACATCGTTTTAGAAAATATAAACAGATCAATATGAGTTTTTGATAGTTTCGAAAAGTGTAATGGAATTTCAAAATTTCTTTTTAAATCGGATTGAAGTCGTTAATCTTATTAGACTTTTGTTAGTTATCAACGTTTTCAATATTAGAATTATTTGTAAAAATTTAAAAAAATCTCAATACATCAATACTTAAAATTTGCATCGCTCAACTGTTTATATTTTCTTAAGCGATGCTTATGAAGTAAATTCATTAAAATTTCTCTTTGGAAATATCGGACAAATTTTACAGAACAAATATTTTGGAAATATGAAAAAAATATATTTGGGCAATATTTCCATTTTGCATTTTGAAGTACAATTATTTAATTTTTGGCAGTATAAAAAGACTACCTATAGCCAGTTATTGCCTCTAGGGTCGAAATATATATAAAACTACACAAAAAGCTAAATGATTTGGAAACACTTTAACAGCCCCGCACTCAATTCAAACCTAATACATATGATTTGTTAAGAGTTTTTTGAGATATAATGATATAATTTAACTGATACTGACTTCAGCAAATTCAAACAAAATTAGACTAATTTTAAAGCGAGTGAATAATAGAACTTGTTGTAATGTAGCTTCCTTCAAGGATATTTCAGGAACCTATTCCTATTCTTTTTCAAAGTTTTTTATTATTTTGCTTGTTATTTCTCATGTTTGACGTTCTACTAATGCACATAACAATACAATTTTGCACTGCAACAAAAAAAAAACATCAAAAAAGATGTAAGTACGTAGGTACATATAGTACAAAAAAAAAATAGTCCCAAAAAAATTCCAGAACATGGGATCAAGAACCTTATAATTCAACAAATCCACTATACCATAAAATGGAGCACATTCCTTTTGTGTTTATATATACGAGTATTCAGTATTCACTCTCATATCGTAATTACGCATAAGCTTCCCTTGTCATATACGTTTTGAAGCTTGAAGGGAAACCAATCCACGTTCATTTTTTTTTGTGTACTTTATTTTATTTTATTATATTTTATTCCTCAGAAAGGAGAGTAACAAATATCTATATCAAGCTCCCATTTTCATTCCTCCTCTGCATATATATATTCACCCACACCGCATATCTACAGCAAAACCGGGCTAATTTAATAATATTTCTAATAATATAAAAATAATAATAAAAAAAAAAATCCCCAACAAAAAGAAGGAAATTCCTTTCAAAATAGTTTCAATCTTTTTTCTTCTTCCTCCGAGGATCTCTCCTATATACCCTCCCCCATCTGTTTGCCTCATGTCCCTCATTACCAATTCTTTCCTTCAGTTCGTACAAATCTCTCAAAAAAGGGAAATATCCTTTCAGGATAAAAATGAAATATTTTCTACTTTATACTCGGAGCGGTGGAGTATGGAATCAGCCAGAGCTGTAGGAGCACCAAGCACTAAACCAGGATAAAAAGGAATACTTTGCGAGTCTATGGATATTTTTTTTTAAATTTTTATTCTGTACCTATATTATTCTTTGCCAGAGGATGGTATATGGCTGCTGGTAGAAAAAAAAATTGGTAAGAATACCACCAGACCAAGCCATCGCATCGCAGCACTATACCTAGGAAGGACGGACGGCGCGGCGCGGTATGGCGATGAAACGATACCAAAACCAACAACAACATTATAACGACAAGTAAAATATTATTGTGATGCTTGTATTTTTCGCAAATTGGAAATTTGGTTAGACGGGCAAATGGTGAAATACAAACAACAACAACAACCTGGTCATCATCAACGAGGACACGATGATGATGGACGATGTTTATGGAGCGCTTCAACGGATGTCCATTGGCATCAGCATATGAATATATGTCTCTATTGCCGTTATGTTCATTTATCTGCTTGTCTGTCCGTGAAGATGATAAAAATAATCTCCAGAGTTGAGAACCATTTTTCTTTTCTTTATATCAAATTTTTTTTTTGTGTGTTGTTTTGTGTTTTTTTTTTTTTTGTTCATTTTTTCCTATCAATGTCCTGCCCAAAATAATTTGTTCCTTTTTCACTCACTCATGTCGTTTGGAATGTCCCGCATTATCAGTCAAAGGATATCGTCATCATCATCAAACTAACAAGCAATATTGTGAAAACTTGGATTTTCCCAAGCAAAAGAAAATGGAATCCATACTTCAGAAGGATTTGAAATTTTTTTTTTATCTTGCGTGGTGGTGATACGTGTATCACAAATGCTATGTATGATATCCTTTTGCCAATATAACGAGCTTCAGGAGGATGTCGATGATGACTATGGCGACAACGACGACGACGGAAAATTCGACGAATTGGATATATATACAAAGCAATATGATCAGTATTGAATTTGAAATTGAAATGTAGGTACATTGGAATGTTCTGTCACCAAATCAAACTGAAGACGAAGAATATATGCGACATCGGCTCCGACTTAGCACATAACAGGACGAAGCTATTGGCACAAAACAAATCTAATACGAGAGAAAAAAAGGATTTATCATGAAAGATATTCCATCATTTATGGATCCTGTATGATAACTTTTATCCAACAAAAAAAAAAAAGAAGCCATTGGCAACTGTCATTCTTGTTTTTTTCATATATGGATGGTCTATAGTACACACACAATAGGTAGAAGTATCTAAATATGTATCTATATATTTTTTTTTTTATTTTATTTTCATTCTTCTCCACCCCCTCCCCCTCTCGATAATAAGATATACGCAAAGCTCAGATGTATGTACACATATACATATATTGAATTTCGTTTCGCATAATAAGATACCCTTCAGCTGAAATCAAATTTTATTTTCCGGGGGTTTAATCCGAACAGCCTTCAGTTTTGAATGAGTTTTCGATTTAGGGAGTTCGAGTTGGAATCATCATCAGGGGGGTGATGAAATTTTCTATTGTGTTTTTTTTTTTTTTGGTATTCTAAATTTTTTATTTCTATGCATAAAGTGTCGACAGGAGATAATATGATTTATTAAAGATTTAAATAAAGTTGATGAATAAAATTTATTGAGGAATATTTTTACGGGAATACAAATTGGAGAACATATTGCTATACTTTGTATTATTCATATATCTAAGGTTTCAAAATTTTAAAAGCCAATATTTTTATTTTTCCGAGAACTTATGTAGCATTAGGACCTTCAACACATATCCATGGTATGTACCTACATTATGTTCTTATGTTTTTCTTAACATTTATATGGGAATAATAATAATGCCTTATTTTAATTTTTTATATTAGCGGTACCAATACTAACACACTAAAAATCATCCAAATTGTTGATGTCGTTTTCGAGAAATTTGAAATTTTTGAAAGGTTTTTCACATTTTTATGAAATAAAGTTAATTCAAAAATGAAATTATTAAAAGTACTAACTGTTTTGCAATAAATTTTGAAAATTTGTATTAAACCTTTTTTTAAAATATTTTATTTGTAAAACAATTATTTTTTTTATTCAAAACTCAAAAAAAAAAATAATAATTTGCGAATTCAAGAAATGAATAGGTACTTGTTATAAATTTGAGATGCTTTTGCATAAAAGTTTCAAACGAAATGAAAAATGAAAAAAATGATTGATGGGAATAAGGAAATAGAATTTTGAATTTTTTAAAAATTAAAGTGAGTCAATAACTATTTTAGTTTATTATTAATTTTTTTTCCAAAAAAATTGTCATAGCCGTTTTCGAGTCTGAAACAAATCAAAAAATTGGTCAAAACACTCTAAACGCCAAGTTTCAAAAAAACACACATACCCGTTTAGTTTGTAGCTTAATGGACATGAAGTTTGATCGAAATCTCGAGTTCGATTTTTTCCACAAATTCAAAACTTGCCCTATTAACCCACAGTCGCAGGCAAAAAGTTTTAGGACGTGACTATACATCATACATGCCAAACCAATTCTAACAATAAAATAATTTATTTATGAGATGAATGCCAACTTTAAAAAAAAAAGCAATGAATATTTTTTCTCAAAAATTTCTTTCTCTCATAAAAATTATCATACCAATATTTCAAAATTGTACAAATAATTGAAATATACAAGTTTCATGCACAATGTGATCTCTTTCAAAGAGAACCAAATTAATCCTAGAATCGAGGTTCTCGGTAAGTATCGTTCCCAAATATTTGTTTTCGTCTTGGCCTCGTCTCTTGGATTCTTAGGACTTAAAGGAAACTAATTTTAATTAAGGACAGTCATAGAAGCACATAAAAAATAAACAAAAATTACCAACACAATAAAGAAATACATAATTTCAAAAATATATGAAAATAGGTATCAAAAATAAAAAAAAATATTAACATTTCGAAATTAAAAAAAAACTTTATCGCATGCTGTGATGTTTTCACTTAGTCAACGCAGACGACGAATCCTTACTCTCTCATATAGGATCACGGATCTCATTTAAATAACGAAAAGGATGGAGGAAGAAGCTGAAATCGTTGGGCTAAAGTTCGACTCGGTAAAAAGAAAAAACGATCAATCTTGGAACTTCCTCATCTGTTCCACTAAATATTTCTGAACAACCAGTTGAGATGGTGGAAAATATCTTGGGAGTACGTCTCTACTGATGGGAGATCATCATCATCGTCGGCTCGACAAACGGGTTTTGGCCTTCTTCAAGAGGTCTCTCCAACTATCCTGGTATCGAGCCTACGCGAATCCAATTCAATGATTGTACCGTCTCCTGAACAGTCGAATCAGGAAAGAAAAAATAGATGCTGTCGAAAATATGGACAAACAACTCTATGAGCTTAAAGACCAACCTCGAATGTTGAATTCGTGCTTCTTTATGGATTCAGCACTTGAGAAGTAACAACTGCTCTCACTTGAAATTGTTTCGTACAAGTTATGTTTAGTGAGTCCGAACTTTTTACGAAAGTTTCGTCTTCAATGATCTCATAACAAAATTACGAGGATGATTCGCTAAGTTTAAGTACCTACTGTAGTAACATAAAATTCAAGTAGTTTCCTAACAATAAACGTTTTAAACTCCATATGCATTCCAAAATCACTAAAACTTCAATAGAAGGTAGTTCCTGATACATAGGTAGTTCTACCAAAAAGAGAAAACCACTTTCATACACCTATATACTTCAGCGCAAAAATCATCGCGGAAACACCACCATCAGCTAAACTATTTTGTTGCGGAAGTCAACCCTTTTAGTTGCTGAGCAACCAAGAGTTTGCCATTTTGCATACACGTCGTCGCCGTCGCGGTCGTCCCCACAAACGACATCCTAAAAATCACAATACTCCGACCAGGACACATCAGCAAGAGCAACCATAGCATCATCCCAAAGCGAAGCGAAGCGAAGGTGGAAAGGGAAAACTTCTTGGTGGATGCTTGTTTTTGCTTCTAGCATCATCGTGCTTGATATGGAGGTTTCTTGAGCTGTGTTTGGTGTTTTATTTTGTACATATCAATTTTTGCCCAGGGTACTAGTACGTTGTACTCGAACATGTCGAAAAAGTCCTCGCATCCTGCAAGGATTCTGTATTATTTCTTTTTTTTATGTTCTATATTTGTTTTGCACGTTCTTTTATTATGAATTTGAATTTTGTTTTTTTTTTTTTTTCTTTGAATTTGAATAATTTCGGCAGACCGACGACGTGGAAGGATTCAATAGAATAACACACATTCACTCATACTTATGTTAATATCTTGTATCTTATGTGTTTGTGTGCGTATATATAATATTGTATGTTCAGAAATCTTCGTTTTATTTTTCTTCTTCTTCAATAACAAAAAAAAAACAACAAAACAAGAAAACAAGGATGAACATCAGAGAGTATAAAAGAAAAACGAATCCTTTTATCCCTTTAGGCCGCACCCACCCTGCTTATAGGTACTTGTGTTGCCACTACAAATGTTTGCTAGGACACATATTTGCTTTAGAGACGTGTAGTCTCACATTGTTGCTGCTGTCTCTGTGAGTAGTGTAGTGTTCCTCATATTCTTCACGATGACACACACACACAAACATTCAATTTTTTTTTTTTTTTACAAGCAGCCCGTTATAAAATGATAAAGAATTTCATTTTCCATTTCTCCGATTTGGCTTAGGACCGGATTTCATGTACATACTTCCTTTGCATGTGCATGTGTGTTGTTTTCTTTATCAACCCTTAAAAAAAATTCTATTTTTGGTTCTTCTGCTATAAGGCTTTACGGGTTCACATCACAGAAAAGACTCACAATAATATGAAGGGATGTTTCCGTTGGGCTGGTTACTTGTGATCATAATAGAGAACACATATGAAAAATTATGCGTATACGTGATAGATTGCTATATTTTTTGGTTCGTCAATACACATACATATATCGAATATCATATAGGCAAGTTTTTTTTTTTTTTTTTGCCTGTCGGAGTTATGTTGGTCGATAGGGGATGATTATTAGAAACTAATAAATTCGGAGTAAAATCAATCCAGAACAAAAAAAAAAAAAATGGGGATGGTAAATAGGTTTAAGTGCGGAAAGCATGTAGAATTTTATTTGTGCCGATAGAGTAGTGTTCCTATGAAAAGTTGGTTTCAGTTCAGTTATGAGTACATATTTATATCTATTTAGATAATTTTTTTTAATAATTTCTTCCACTCATATTAAGGATCGCCACGAGACGAAACTTGATGAGCCTTTTCTCGGCCTCATCCAAGTCTCGTATGACTGAGTCACGTTTCGATCTCAGCATGGTGTCAACTCAAATTCTTTTCCATTTCTTCTTCTTTGTTAAAAAAAAAATTGAAAAACAACCATTTTGTTCTAGAGAATGTTTAATACTTTTACACTCAAATATTCAATTTTATGTTTTAAAAATACAGTTTTGAATCATTTTCTTTAAGGAAAACTTCACCGAGTAGGTACCTCGGAAAGTCTCGTTCCCAATATTCCAAGCTTTGGGATCTACACAGGCCCACGTGCGTGGATCTATGATCAATAGCGAAGAATCTTGTGATGACGACACAAACATTGCGTACGCTGAGGGTGGATGAAATGGCGGGAAAATTCTGACATCTTCTGTGATCGAGAAATGCCCGCTTAGCTGAAAGGAAAGCTCTAAACGGCAGTTGTTGGACAATTTACATGAAGTACCTATGAAAGTAAATTAAAGGGAGCTGAAAGTAAGCAAGAAAAACAATTTTGCAGCTTTTGGATCGATGTCAGAAAAAAGTCTAAATGTGAGATTCGTGACTTTTGGAAAAACAAAACATTGAAACTTGGAAAAGCAATACCGCCTGTTTTTAAGGACAGTGCGTACAATTAGATATTTTTGTGATTTCCCGATTGTTGGATGTACAGGATAGTATATTGCAGATTTTTTGAAGATAAAAAATTTAAAATTCTCTGATTTGAAGTAAAGACATTTATTCAAAAACTGATTTTCCTGTCAAATTTCGAATATACTTGACATGATAACAGAACGATCAGGAAAGTTACTTAACTGAACTTGAAAATTCTCAGTGGATGGCCATAAACTGGATTTGTCTACACAATGAAATGTCAAAAAAATTATCTGAGATCTTATTTTTCTGCTTTGATTTAAAAGAAAAGTGACTTTGATTCAAACTAAAGCTACGGTAGTAGAACTATTTCAAATGCTAATATTGAAAGCAGAATATCACTGAAATAAGTGAACTTTTGAAATTTTCAAATATAGAGAAAGAAAGATATAAAAAAAATTAGTTTAACTATATTCTTACTAAGCATACATAGATCGTTATATTCTGTATTCTAAAATTTTCTATGAATCTTTATTCTTTTATTTTGCTTTTCCAATTCTGTATTCCAAAATTATATTTTTCAGAACTCTGTAAATGATAAAAGACGAAAATAAAAACAATTTTTCTTTTGTACTGTACACAATTTTGAAATACAGGATTTTGAAGACATTATTTTTTTTCAGAATTTAAGAACTCTGAATTTTAGTTTTGTAGAATTTCAAAGTACATACAATATTTTATAAACTGTATTTTGACACCAAAGAATTTTAAAATGCAGAATGCAGAATTTGTCTCAATTATCATTTTTTTCGAAAATTGAATTAGACTCTATATGTACTAGTACTACAGTAAGTAAAGGAGGCTAGGCATTAAGTATTTCATTTGTTCATAAGCCCACATGTAACATTTATCTAATGGAACGTGATTAATTAAAAACAGCCACTCAAGAGGGAAAACTTTAAGATCCTCTTGGCGGCAAAAACATGGCATAAAAAAATATTATAATGAAGCTAATTTATGCACATGCATCTCCAGTACTCCCATCTTTTCATCAAAAATTAAGAATGAAAATAAAATTCAAAAATGCAGTGACTATGCTTTATTTTTCATACAATGCATCAGTCCTATTGTTTAGCTGAGGCGAGCATTCTTGACACCTGGTCCTCAAAACACATTTCATAATTACTTGCAAACACTCGAACCGCCACACATGTCATACCGAGCTATTTTAATGTTCACATTAAAAAAAAAAAATAAAAAAATAAAAGCAAATATCCTTGAGATGTTGTGTATAGGAAATCCTTGAGATATTCATAAAAGAATATAAACTCAACCTACCCCTCTAGTACCTTCACACAGAACTTTTAAATTAACATAACAAACAAACAAGGCATAGCAACATTTTTTTTTTTATTTTTAAATAAAAAATACGGGAACAATATGAAAGGATTCAAAGAAGATGACAAAAATATAAAACGACAAAAACACTCAACGGGTTCCCTCTGGCAAGGTATCCTAACGACACGTTCCCCATGTCATACATCACAATCACAACACTCTCGCTTAACATCCAGAAAAGAAAGGACTAACTATAGACGTTACGAGCGACGACGTCGCGTCGTGGGTTACGGTAGCGGTACATGGTATACATGGTACACCTTCACCATTCCAAAGATGCGAGAGAACGCAGAGGAAATGTCACGCCATTGTCACATAATCACCCAGAAGATGTACTTTCAATTTCAGGACCTCAATGCAAAACAATAAATGAAGTCTCCCACTTGCTCCTTATACACACATCCTGTTTGTATGCTTATTATTTTTATGATTATTTTTTTTTCTCATTCTTCTCTGATTGTTGTTGCTTTTGGGGTTGAGTATGTTGTTTTTTATTTCATCCATATATTTATTATGATTATTTTTTTTTGCAATAATTCCTTTTGTGCCATTGAATCCTTTTGATATGGGGATATGACGAGTGTTTGTGGAACAACGATAAGTGGGATATGTCGTCGTTGGTATCGTTTTCTTTAACGTCTCTATGGTCTATGGCCAGCCAGGATCGTGCGTTCATAATACCGAAACCGATTCCGTCACCGTCACAATCTTTTGGCACAATATCTACCTCTTATAAGAAAAATAATACATCCCTGGGTACATAGAAGGAGGAACTGTATACATATTCTTATAAAGCGAGTGATACCCTTGAACCGGTATAATGTTATCCAGCAAGCACCATCACAACAATACGATTTTGAATTAATTTGAATTGAAGCGAATAATTTGGATATCGTTATATCGTCGTTGAGTTGGTTGTAGATATATTTTTAGGTAGGTGTAGAGGGGGGGCGAGAGTTTTGAGTTGGTAATACGTAATTTTGCTTTATTGTTCGCCGATATGGAATTTTATTCGAAATAAAAAACGTTTCCACTTCGGTTGTGGTAATGCTCTCTAGCATCAGCACTCCCGCCCATTTTTCTATACATATTTATTGTATATTAGATATGTTAATGATGTGTGTTGTTCGAATACTTTCTTTTTATTTAAAATGTTAAACGTTCTGGGATAAAATTGAATTTGTTTAGCGATTGCGATTGCGATTTTCTGAAAAAAACCATTCGTGCAAAAATAAAAACGAATAGGTCTTATATGTAAATACATGCATAAATAAAAATGTTTACAATTGAAGAAATTATACTAAACGGGACATTTTTTTTTAATACGAGTGCAGAAGGTTATATGTATACCTACATAAATATCGGAATGAAATACAGAATATTAAAATGCTTAAATTCTCTTAAAGCTACTTATATATAGATGCTTCATTGATATACAATTACAATTTTTTTTTTACAAATGTTGGCAGAGGTTTACACTGTTTATTGAAAAAAATTAGGAAAGCTATTGCTGATTGTAAATTAAAACTAAATTGTGTTTTAACGACAGTTTCAATAAGAAATAAATGTTTTATAATAGTTTTTAGATACCGCCGTTTAAAGTTTGCACTTAATTCAATAGATATTTTAACCTAGATGTCGCTCTAACTCGAAAGTGGACTTTTTTGTATGGTGCCATTTTTGTTCTAAAGATGCGATTTGTATGTTTTGCATGTATACAATTTTTTAAGTTTTGTTGGCCAAGAAAAAAAAATATCTTATCTGGGTTTTTTCCCAATAAAAATACAGGTTAATTGGATTTTTATTTTTATAACGGCTGTCTAAGAAAATCAGACTTGTTATGTGACAAGTTAGAAACAGGAATATTTCAAATGTGAGAGACACTTTTCTTGTTCAAATGAGATATAATACAAAATAAAATCCACAAAAAATCCGTTAAAAGCTCTATTTTAAATCAATAATGCACAAGTACAATTAAATAGTGCTGTATTGAGTGATACAAAGTGTATAGAATTTGTGATTAAAAAAAAATCCTTCGTAACAGTCTTTGTTCTCCCTAAAAACAAACAAAAGGAGTCCCTCTGGCGTATACGTAATTTATTTTTTAAATTTCAAAATCAATAAAACGAAAACTTTTATTAAATTCATATTTTTTTACTGGTTATACCTAAAATGGGAAATCTAAGCGGTTCTTTTTTTAAGCAATGCATTTTGAAGAATGGACGGAATGGAGCTAAGACATTTGAAAAATAGGGTTGTACACAAAAACATTTTGGCAATTTAAGACCACTTGTACAGACTTTTCTCTCGAGCCTCTGTAAATAAAAATGGACAAAAGCAAAAAGTTTTTTATTTATTACTTTTTTTCTTATCAGTGTTCAACCCTCTCGTTACGGCCCTAGAATTCTGCTTCAGTACAAATTCAAAATAGAAAATTCTAAAATCAAACGTTGATTATGTTAAACAACAGATAAAAGAAGACAAACATATTTCTTTGTCTATGTCTAAACTTCACATTTGCATTTGTTAGGATTTAGTTTCAATATATTCTTTTATAAAAATACACAAATTATATCAGATTTCAATAAGCTTTTCTTTATTAAATCGATCTGATTTCCCTATAGAAATATATGGAAAACTGTTTGTTTTGTTACTTTAAATAGTTTTATTTTTTGCTAACAAAAGACTAAATGTTTTTGTTTTTTTATTAGTTTTTTCTATTTACAATTTTATTCAAAACTTAGACAATTTCCAACAAAAAAATAAAATCGAAATAATAACAACCACATAATTATAGCTTAACATTTTGCCATCAACAACAAAACACAATTTTTTAGTTAAGGACTACAAAATATAAAAGTTAGGAACATGACACTTTTTTCATCAGTTTTTCACGTGTGGAATGTGGATCTTACCGCAAAACAGTAAAATATTGAAATTCTTCAATTTACTGGTAAGAGTAAAAAAAATTGTCAAATAGTGACCAAAATAAATTTGTTTTTAACCACCTTTAGTAATTTATCTTGTCAATGATCTAAGGACAGGCGTGTTTTTTGAGTGCTCCATGTTTCATAGTAACGTTTTCATTGCTTCTCTGTTTCATTTATCTGATTAAAGTTTTCGAACACAAATTCTGAGTCATCTCACTTCATTCGTCAAAGTTGCCATAAACCTTGACGCCGAGAAGCCTAGTCTTTCAAAGCTGCAATAGGACTATTAGAAAAGTTTGAGGCCCTGATGAAATCAGCCATTTTGGAAAACACAAAAAGCGCTTTATCCCTTATCAAATATACTATAAAAAGATTTTAATTTCAGGTTATATTTGATTATTTTAACGAACAAGCATAATCTTTATCTACAAATTAACACAAAAGTAACTACACGTCAAACGATAAAATTTGAAGGTTAAGACAATTTTTTAGAGCAGGTTTTTGAATAGTCAGTCAAATATTAGATATTGCCTAAGTTCTTTTTCTTGAGATAAATCATCAAATACTAGTTTCTGTTGATACCTATAGAACTAATTTCATCTTATAAAAGTTCCATTAGATTATTCGTGTTTTATTCACTCGGTGAGTTAGAAAATTATTAATAAATAATATCATTCAATTATACGTTTTCAAAAAGTAGAAGATTTATTTCTATTAGATTTTATATATATTTCTACTACGACGCGCTTCCTTCTTAAAGTCCCTCAATCTACAACTAAAACTTCCCAAAAAAATCTTTATTACTTATGTATGTACGTTTCTAATTGATTAAAATGTTTCTTCCGACCTTCTCAATTTTCTCCCCCAGTGTCATTAACCTTATAATGCCAACCAACCCAAAGGCAATTTAATAAAATCAAAGACCTTTTTTTTCCTCATTAAATCTAACCTTGCCCTAATTTTCCCAAATTAATTAAATTAGCCTCGAAAAATATGACTCCCCCGCTCAAACGCAAAAAAAATTTATATAGCACAAGGACACAACACCGTCTACCATCAGCCATTTACCGGTAGATATGTATACCCCGCAACCAAAGTCAAAAGTAAACTCAGAATGAAGACTTGCCTCGTTAACATTCCTTATTAGCAACTTGCGTCCTCTCTTTATAAGACACAGACAGTATGGCACACAAAAGTTCAATAACTCCGTCTGCTCTTAGAACATACATATATATACACACCTTTGTATGAACGTATAGATATACATCAGTATAACAAATTAATTTTCCCACTCCTCCCCCACCCCCATCAAAAGCTGCAATGAAAAACGAGAATAAAATGAGAAGAAAAAAAATAAACAGAAAGAAAAACCCAAAACGCCAGACATAACACTGACACGGATTTCCATCCCTAACCAACCCTAACAAAATTTTAATTAATTGCAAATAAACGAACCACGAACATCCCAAAACATTTTATGCCATCACCCCAACCCCCCACGCGATTCCTTGCTTTATCACTCACACCCCTCCCTGGCAACCAACTCATCTCAGAAAAAAAAAATAATAAAAAATGAAATGAGAAACAAAAACAAGATGAACAAAAAAAAAATAACGTTTTACTTTCATTTTCTCTTCGTCGTCGTTGTCGTCTTGTCGGTCGTGTAGTTTTTGTTGGCCCGGTTTTTGAATTACTCTATCTCGGGTTTCCTGCCCCCCTCGAACACCCACCCACCGCAACCCCTTGCGATGGCACTCATTATAACATTTACTTTGGCAACGTTCGTTTGTCGGGTATACGAAGCGAGCGGAGCGGAGCGTGCGGGTGTTACAAACGAAGAAATGGGAAGGCAATTTTATGAATGAAATTTGTGTTTAATGAAAACGATTGTACGGCAGCGGCTTGAGGGCCACGAACGGGCTACGGGCGGGCGGGCGAGA
This sequence comes from Syrphus vitripennis, assembly GCA_958431115.1. Classification (NCBI taxonomy): domain Eukaryota; kingdom Metazoa; phylum Arthropoda; class Insecta; order Diptera; family Syrphidae; genus Syrphus; species Syrphus vitripennis. The sequence continues at coordinate 7,856,850 of OY288110.1, read as the reverse complement.
GACGGCAGAGGACACTTTTGCAAAGAAAATGAAATGGAAAATTAAATTTCCTCTCCTTTCGTATACGACCGGCACGACACGACTGATGAAGAATGAAGGGGGGAAGTGGGAAGAAAATTTTTCTCTCCGTAATGAAAATGAAAAGTGAAAGTGTTGCTGTCGGTTTGTCGGTTCGGTGGGGTTCGGTGGGGTACAAGAAAGAAGAGTAAAGTAGCAGAAAAAAAAATATCCCAAAACATTTTTTTCTTGTTCTTAATTTCCTGATGATGACATAAAAAAAAAGAAGGAATACGATCGTTAAGATTTGAGGGATTCCCAATCCCAGGCATCATCGACTTGGTATCCCAAATGATGGTGATGGGTTTTGGGCTCCCGCTTCATGATGATGGAACCTTGTATAGCATGATGGCGCACGTGATTGTATCAACATCCTTTCAATTCCAAATAAGAAGCCCAAGAGATGATGAGGTTCGTTCTGGATCTTTGGTTTGATGGTAATTTAACGCAAATAAGCATACACAAGCTTCATGGAATGGGATATAGGGATACTCTGGCTGTGCGGGTATATATGTACATACATAGAGAATAAAGATGTCCTTGCTTGCATGCGGAACCAGCATCAGGAGTTGCTATCTTACCACACTATGCACACAGAGACATGTAGCATCACAATCTTAAGACGACTTTACGTAAGATGCTTGGTTGGTATAGGTATACACTAAGATGCCGTTGGCGGGAAGATAGCGGCGGCGGTGGTGACGGCAGTAGCATCAGCATCAGAAGCAGCAGAGCAGCTATTGAGTTAAGGAAATTGATGTTCCAGCTTAAGGAAGTCGATAGATTGATGATAATAAACTTAATTTGAGCTAATCCTTCGGTATTAAGTCACGTCAAAAGCGGTTGTAGGTAAAATAAGTGACTTGAGCGCTTTGGGATTTTCTTCATTTTCAAAAGCATCATCATCGGGCGGCGCGGCGCAGTAGCGGGGGTGTATTATTATAATGTAGGAGAGTTCATGTGCGAACAAATGAAATAACTTTGATGAAGAACGATTTGATTCGATGATTCGATGTATGCAGGATTTTCCTGAAAATAAGTTTTGAAATACGAAATAGAAAAAAAAATGAGAATAATAAGAGGCTGTATAATGTGTGGAATATGAATTACTGTTACGTGATGATTGGATCGATCGAAAACCTTCTTGAATAGGGTGAACAAGAGATGCTCAAAAAAAGGGTTTTCTATATATCCTTAAAAATAGAAAATATTTAGTATTTTAAAGTTTATTTTCAGGTTAAGGGAGAGGAATCTGAAGATTTTTAAAAGTCCCAATGAGTAATCCCCTGAGAGAAACGTAATTAATTTCGAAGTTCATGAATTAGTTAACTCATTGCATAATGTTTGTAATAAATACATTTTAAAATTTAACTTGTGTTGCAAACTCACTAAGAAAATATGTGTCATGCACTCAATGTGTTCAGGATAATGTTCTGACTAAAAATCATAATCTTTGAGTTTTGAATGCCATTTCAATAAGGCCTCAATACGGATTACATGTACTTATTACATAGCTTGCTGTGATGATTGTTGTTTGTGCAATGATTGCCTGCGATCTTATAAATTTCACTATTGATTGTTTTTTTAATGGATGACTTTCGACTTTTTTGCAATAAAAATGTACTGAGTACATAACTTGTAAATGTACTGAGTACATAACTTGTAATTATGGTTAGTATAGTAAATTATGACTACATAAAACTCAATATAGACACAATAAATGTTGTTTTAACTGACCACCTAATGTTTTGTGATGGATACAGCTTTTGTTTTGATGGATTTTTGTTCTTTAAGAGATTATGTACTCACTACATAAAGTCTGTATTAAATTAAAGTCAATTTAGTAAGCACATAAGAATTGCTTATTTGCAAAAGTTCGTGACTTTTAAATGAATAAATAAAAGTTATCTGTACTCAGTACATGATTTTTTACAAACAAAAAAATGTTATTTAAGCTCTTTTATTTGGAGCCATAACACCATGGAATTAGAGTGTAATGGAATCAAAAAGAGCAATAAGCAAATGCCTAACATTTTAGTCCAGACAATTCTTATTACACGGTTTAGTTACAATAAGTCTGATAGCCATTCTGAACGGAAGGAAAATCGTTATAGGAGTAAATGCTGAATATAATTACTTTCTCAGATATTTACAGCGGATGCCATAATATATCAGCATTACAGGTGCAATGTGTAAAAAAAAAAATGCTATTAGCTATATGTATTTACATCCTATAACAGAAACTCTTTCTGGAGTATTTGCACCAATAAGACAAATGCTATTGGAGTAAACGCTGTTGTGTCTCAAATCCTCAAATATAGTGTTTAGTATATGAATAAGTAAATGATCAGTTAAATTAAAATTATTTTTTCAACTATTCCCATAAAATCTCTTCACCTAATTGAGTCTCTTCAAATTTTGTGTTTGTTTTGTTTATCATTGCAACGATCAAGCACAATTTTTGAGTGAAATGCTCATTTTTTAAGAAAGTGCTTAAGCCCCCTATAATACCCATCCGATCAGATGCCGAAGATAGCGAGAAATAATACGCAAAGCACTTAAAGGATACCTTGAAATGATACGCTCTTAAATAATCGTTATTTGCTTTCACAGATAGGAAAAAAAACATATTTTGATTTATCCTTGAACGAATGTATGTATATGTAGTTTATTTTTTTAATACACACAATGATCTCGATCCTGTGTCAGGATAATAATTTATGCGCAAATTCATAAACGCACCAAACCGTGCAGAAAGTGTATGTGTTTTTTTGAATTTCAAAAAAAAGGGTTGTTTGCATATTGGCATACCAAAAAAATACAACACCACTCGACTTTTTTTGAATATAAGGACCTATACCCACCTATAAAACATAAAATCCATGTTATTGGAAGTGCAGGATAGTTGTAGTACAGCCGAAACAAACAAAACAAAAAAAAATCGACAATGATGACGCCTTGAAAAAACAATCGATTTGGATAATTTATGTCCTACTTTCGATTATTATCCTGCGACATGCATAAAATTTTTTGAAAAATATGCATTAAATCGAGAGTAGTATACGAATACCCTTTCACGCTTCTGTACTGTACATATATCTTTTGTGAGATGAGTTCTTTTTTTTTGTTTGATTTTATTTGATTTGATTGTGTCGAGGATGAATGCGCATCCTTTTGGTGTTTATCCAGGTATCTGTCTCGCATTCAGGATATAGTATAGTGAAGTGGTATAGTGATGGCTTTTGTGGTTTGAATTTTGTTTTATGTGTGCGAGTTGTATTCTTGTTGTTGTTGGTTTTGTTGGAAAATCGAAAAAGCTATAGAAGTGATGATCCTGATGGTGCTCGACCCTTTTATTGATATAGAAAAAGGATTCGGTGCGATTTTAATGGGCCTGGTTTTGTTTAATTTTTTTTTTTGTTTTTTTTTTTTTTGCTTTTTGTCTGCATCGCATATTCAAATGTTCACATTTTGTGTTTTTGTCAAATTAAATTTATATGCAAAATAATTTCCGGTCGATTTAGTTTGAGTTTTGAAATTTGTTGGTGGCTGGTGGTGGAGCGTATGAGACATATGTGTGTTTATTTGGCTTAGAAAAATAGTTTCAAGTTTAATGTTGTGCATAAAGCATGAGAGACTTGATTTGAAATCTCAAAATGAAGCCGAAGGACATCCAGATTGTGTTTGATTTTTTTTTTCAAATTATTCGATTCAACAGTTTAGAATTCTTGTGATATTGAACAAATTTAAAGAATTTTTTTTTGGAATACTTTTTTCCATCAAGAGTTTTGGTTATGATATTTTAGATTTTTTTAAAAACAAGCTTAAAACGAGGTTTCAAAATATCAACCTCTTCCTTATCTGTTGAAGTTGATATTTCTGGAAAACCAGTAAATATGGTTGAAAATGTTCAATATGTATCTTGATATTAACAGCAGCAACTGCGTTTGATATGGTCTAATATCTTGAGGATTTTCTAGCGAAATAATCGAAAAAGAAGAAATTCTGCTCATTTTTGTTAATGTTTCCTAAATACCATAATTATTTTTAAGGATTTTAGAAACGATTTTTTGCTGATGATCCAAGAATATGTATTTTTTTTGAAAATAAACCAATTTTTCAAATGTCATTCTAATTTCTAGTACAATTCACTGCCAATTTGTTTATATTTTGAATAAATGTTACACACCTCTATCACCTTCTTTAAGTTTTCTATTTTTTTCTAATCCAATAATTTGACACTCCATCAATTTCAACATTCCGCCCATTTTTTTTTTTTTTTTTCATTTACACATCCCAGCACCCTAGAATTTTGAATGCAAATCTCCATCCGGTAACCACCTCCAAAAATACTCGCATGTTATTGAAAATATAAAACGCATCACCGCATGTGGCGCAGCGCGCGCACGCAAATCAATCTTCTAAATTTACATCCTTTTTTTTACTCCTTTCAATTTGACTATACAACTGTTCACCTCCCGGGTCAAACAACTAAATAGAAAAAAAAGAATTTTGTTTATTGAATTTTGATTATTTATCTTCTTTAGGGAAATTTTAAAACTATAGCTCAAGGGATAAAGGATATCATTACACATTGATCACAATTCACCAACTGGGATACTCGATATACTCGAATATCATAGCAAACAAAAGGATTCCAAATTTAGTTTTTTTATTTTATAATTTATGCGCCCGGAAGAAGCTCCCTATTTATTATTATTTAGATTTGTTTTTAAGACTTAAAGACAGACAGACAGACGGGTTGATTTTTACCTTTACCTGTGCGCATCATAGTTGGCATAGCACCCTTTTGAGAGCGCGCATCCTTTTTTTTTTAATAGATTTTCAGGAAGTGATGGGTAAGGATTATTATTCACTTCTATTTTCGATGTTTCATGGATGAAGTGAATGAGTCTACTGTTCTAGGAGAAGGGATCAATGCCTGAGTGATCTTTTACAAGAGGCAAATCGTAATTTTTCACTTTGCATTATGTTATTTGGTTTTGAATTGTGATTGACAGAGGGTTACGTGGATAGTAAAATTTTCCTTAAATATAATAAAACAGATGGTTTAACTATAAGGTGCACTGTGGTTAAAAGTGTGTCAATAAAAAAGTACAATCTTAAGTAAATAATTTTATTTAAAGTCAAAGATTATTAGATAAATAATATTATGTGGTGAAATATGAAACTATATGGACAAAAGTGCATGTTAAATAATTTAATGGTAGAAATGTATCCATTAAAAAATAAGTTACAAAAATTAAACTAAAAGAAATTTCTAAACAATTAAAACTTGCAATCTGTTTTTTTTTTTTAAATCTATTACGGCCCCAATGATTTCTAAATTTACTATCATACTGACCAGAATCAATGAAGAGATGCCTAACAAAAAGGTCAAAAAATGTTTTTTTTTTAAATTAAAAAATAAATATCTATTTTGAAAACAACAGCGGTTTTCTGAATATTTAAATACCTGTATTTAATTTTTGGTCCAAAATTGTTCTTAATTTAAAATGTACCGATGTTTAAAACACTAAAAAGAATTTAATTTTTTTGAAAATGATTCCAAAAAAATTTTAAAAAATGTGCATGTTTGGCATAGTAACGGTAATTAATAATAATTTTTTTCAAAATTTTATTAAAATTTTCAAAAAAGTTTTTTTTTATATTTCAAAAACAAATAATTTTTCGATAGCTAGACATTTTAAAAATTTGCTAAACAAATTATAAATTTTCATAAAACATTTGTTTCAGAAATTTTAAGATTCCAATCTTACTACTTGCTACTTTAAAAATATGAATTTTGAAAAAAAAAATGTTTGTTTTTTTGGGAAGACAAAAAATGTGCAAAAGCATTAAATTACTAAATCTTTGTTTCCAATATTCTAAATTTCTTTTCTCAATTGCGACTTTAGGTAGGTACCAGGCCAGGTTTTGTGTTCGTAAAAATAGTTCAACTCGAGTTATTAATCAGACCTTCCATTATACATTGATAGAGAACGTGAACAAAGTGGGTCCCGCAATTCTTGATGTCTGTCTGTAGGTGTGTCTGCGTGTCTGTTTTTCTGTAAGTTTTTAGGAAACTGAATTTTATTTTATAACTAATATAAATGTACCTATCACACAATTGTTACGGAAAGACTATCTTATCCGAAAAACAGCTCTAACAATTTTAATCAAATGTTTGCTATTTTCAAAAAATCTTAACTAACGGTACCTGCCTTTGACAGGAGATTTTTGGTAAATTCTAAATAATGTTACGGTTTGCAATAAACATTCCTGACCCCTTTATTTCGGCATAAGAGTGTTCAAAACTTCTTCTACAAGCAACTTGTAAGAAAATTCAACAGCTACAGCTTCCCAATTTGTTTCAGCATCTCAAAATCAGCTCAAGGAACTACAAATATTTTAGAGGAAACTCTACTCGGAGGCTAAGGTTATTCCCTTAGGCCAGTTATCCTATCGGCAAAGAAGTTGATTAGAAACATCGTCAACCAAATGGTGTAAAGAATTAAAAACTCAAAAATAACCCGAAACAAAGTATCTTAGTACACTGACCTCGAGTCAGCCAGCGCACTACCGTGGCTGAACGCCAAATCTACTCCAAAACCCAACTCAACACACCGCCACTGGACAACAGGGACTAAACAACCCTGGAACGAAAATGACAAACCGACTTTAGGCAATTGTATAAATAGTAATGTTCAATGGAACAAAATTAAATTGAATGTTTGAAACTTTTCCAAGTTTGCTTTAAATTTTAAAAAAATTTAGTAGGTCTCTGAGCAAAATTAATTAATTTGAATTGCCGGAAATATTTGAAATTTCTTTTTCAGAAAAATCATGTTAGCGTTATTCAGGGACTTAATCGTAGTTAACGTACACCCAGGAACCCAGGGAAGCGTAAATGATATTGACTTTCATCGTGACATCACGAGCCTTTGGAAGATCCCAAACCTAAAAGGATCCTCCCCTCCCCACTATCGAAGACGCTGCTCTAAAATCAAGTTATTATTACAATACACTATTAGCTATTTGATTTTATTTAAAATACATTCCAATATTGTGCTCAATTGAAATGTAATGATTTCTTTAGTTTTTGAAAAAGAAAATCTATACTCCAGCACTTCATTAAGCTAAAATATTGCCTCATTAAAAAATGACTGACCCAGTTTCACTTCGTTAATTGTTTCTGCCATTTAAGCCTTTACATCAAATTTTCTACCATGCATTTAAATAATTGTTTGATCCAATTTAATTCAATCTTTTCTTAGTTACTACTGTTTCACTACGGACCAAAACTTCCAATTAAACGAACATATTTTGATTGGCATCATTTACCTACTTTATATAATATCACATTCGCTAACCCAAAGATGTCCAACAACAGCTATTTATTTATAATTAATCTCCTTTGACATAACCAAAAGCAGTATCACGTAAACTGGAGTACGGTTGCATCTGCGAATAATCGAAACAAAACACAAATAACCTCCATTTGTCAATACAAATTGCTTACAAATTAATTTAATCTTTCCCGTGTATAGACTTTCCGTGCATAAAAGGACTTTTGCCACAGCAATATTAACGCTAACTCAATTACAATTAACCTCTCTTAAGATAATCACTTGAAACATAATATTGTATCAGATGAAGGATAAACATTGTTTTTTTATTAATTAAAAGAAACGTCCTCCCATTTTAATAAATAGAGGCAATTAAGTATTTTAATTTGAAGTAATTTTTTTTCTGAAACTTACTTTGCGGTTGAACTGAACTTCTTCTGGTCTGCTGAAAAGAAGGTAGCAAGGTTGCTGGGACTGTTATTGTTTGCGAACACCAGAACACACACTCTCTTTGGGAAGAAAACTTGAAAAAGAAAACTTGAAATACACTGTATCAAGCCACTTTGGGGCGGTACACACATGTGAAAAAGAAAGTCTTTGAAGGAGCTGCGATGCAGAGCAAAAGTTTTGGCCCGGTTTATTCGCGAACAATGGAAAAGTTTTTTTTTTACCGAAATTGAACTCCCGCATTCACACAATGTCGTTGTTCGTCCTTTGTGTGTGCTCCGCAATGTTATAAGAGAGCTCACCTTTACACAATACCTATCTATATATTGAAAGGAAACAGAGAAAAAGTTGAGGACTATTCGTCAGAATAGTCTATGTTCTTATGTAAGGCTATGTGGGTGCAAGCTGACGCCAAAGTATCTGTTTTTTTTTTCGGGGACCCAAAGTCTATGCGAATGATTTTGACATCATTTGGAGTTCCTTCAGTTTAGCCATTTTTTTTTTATTTTTCGTTTCTAAGGAAATCCCATTACTCCCTTTTTCTCCTTTCAACTGGAGCCAACAATATGGCGAAAAAAAAGAATCTCTATAAAGTTTTGCTCCAACATAACAAGAAATAAAGAGCTTTTGCTGCGTGATGGCGTTGCTATTCCATCGTCTATATATTATATTGGCAGCAGTGTGGAAGGAGCAAAAAAGGATTGAATCCTTTTCCTCACTCCTATCTTCTTTTTTTTTCTACAAATTCACAAAAGAGGAGAACGCAAAGAAAATTGGAAATACTATAGCAACAACAACAACAACGACAAAACGACATCAACTTTAGGTACCTATCTACATATATATAGAGAGTTAGAGTCAGCACATCGAGAAAGGATAATAAACTTTAGGAAGAAAATTGGACGAAATCTCATTCAAGTGCTGACTCGTGCACATCCATCCAGAAGCACATAGATAGACACTTATGTGCACATAGGAGTGAAGGAAATAAATTTAGTTTTTCGTATTATTTATTTGGATGAGTACACACAAAGAGAAATGGGAATTGTAAGGACGATGCGCTGGCGATGCGATGATGGTATAAGAAAAAGCTATACCAAGGAGTTTAGAATAAAGGTACCTATAGAAAGAGAGAATGTTGGCTTTTTTCTATTATATGCGGAGTAAGAGGAACGTAGCGGCGGATCCTATAAGAATGAAGAATTTTCCAATTTTGAAGGACGAGACAAGGCACCAATCCAAAATCCAACCGAACTGAAGTAGTTTTTCTTTACTATTTTATTTTCTTAAAAGTTCTACAACAATGTATACGATATGATGGGCTCTCTATCCTGATTGTGGCAGGATTCCAATTCATTGAAATGTTCCGTCTGGCGATGGGGTATCTTAGAAAATCATTTTAGGTATATTTTATAATAAACAAAGTGATGGATGTTTTATAAGCCTATTGGAGAGTCAGGTTTTGGCTGCTTGTTTACTCGTTTTCGAAAATATTGTGACTCCTTTCACTATACGTGTACATGTACACTCCTTAATCGTTTTATGATTTGGAAATCAAAACAGAAAAAAAAGAACACCATAAAAATATTATAAAATGATTTGGTATGGTCTTCATCCAAGTAGAAAAACCAAGTGTAAACATGGTTTACACTTGGTTTTTAATATTTTGCGTTTTCGAGAAATTTAATATTTGGAAGGAATTTTCAACAAGTGTTTTATTTTAATCTTAAAATAAATTTTGCACAAATTGTTTAAGATAGTGATGTGAATCGACCAAGCCATGTTTCGAAAGATGTATTGCATTTTGAAAAAAAAAATTTGAAATCAGTATTTTTCAAAATTTCAAATACGTACTTACATATCAAAAATTAAATTAGTAGACTTATGAGTCATGACTTTTTTCGAAATCAATTGAAAATGAGACGGAAAATAACTGAACCATGAACCGTGGGGCAAAATTTAATTTCAAAGAGCAATTCGAAGGAGAGTCTCGACTAATGAGTTGTCGTGTAATAACAGACTATTGGGAAAATCAAAATCCGTTTTTTTTGGAAACACGAATTTTATCAAAATTAATTCAACATTGAATAAAATTTTTTTTTCAAACAATGTTTTCAAACGTTTTTGCTGAAATTAAGATTTTCCAAAAAAAAAACACGACAAAAAATATTAAGATTCCAAAAGTGGTGCCATTAAAAAGTTCAAAACATTTTGTAGAAAGAATCTTCAAACTTAAAGATAATCCACCAATCTGTTAAGTCTTTATACGACGGACTTAGAAGTTCCTTTTTTTGATTCTCTGACCATGGATCTCAAGTTTGAGCATGATCGTTTGAGTTACATTTATTAACGAAAGTTAAAACAAAATGAAAATTAATTTAGACAAAAAAAAAACAAAAACTAGCTAGAAGAAATTTACTAAAAAAAAGGCCAAGAAAAATTATCAATAAAATAAATATACGGTAAATGAAATCTCACTAAGAATTCTTATACAGAATTTTTAACATCTCTTATCTCAGATTTTTTGTATCAAAACTAAGATGAAAATCATAGGTTCCTGATGGCATTTGGCACTCTGTTTTGAAATGATAACAATTTTTGTGATTCCGATTTTGATTTTAGGTGCTGAAAAAAAATTGACCACTTTTCGAAAAAAAAAAAAATTATGAAGAATTTAAGCAAACTCAATTTATTTTTAAGCCAATGCTTAATGAGAAAAACGTGCTCAAATAATCTCTGGTTCACAGTATACCATACACTTGGCACTGGATTGGTCTGTCGTTGAACATTTTCAGCTCTTTTTCTAAAAAAAATATTGATCTTATAAAAAAAAATACTACAATATTTTTAATTATATAATTTTTGGATTAACTTAAGCAAGTCTTAAATTGTCCCCCTTCATTCCAAATTTTGAGTTCATTTAAGCAATTGCTACAGAAAAGAAAATGAAATTCTCCACCAATCAAATAAATTGAAAGACACAATTTTTTTCATACAAAAAGATATTCTGTGACGAGTCTTTTTCTTTTATGTACAATACAAAACTTAGACCAATTTTTTAACTTAAGATATATGTATTTCGCAACTAATTAATCTCGGATTAGGAAGTTTTAACTTTTATCTTATTTTGTCTTAAAAAAACGGTTGCTCTTTCTTTTGCAAAATTTTCAACCGTCTTTTTTTATTTCTTCTTTTTTTCGATAAAAACAAAATCCATCATTTTGTAACATTTTTTTTTGTTTTCTTCTTTCCACTCCATGTAATTCTTTTATCCTTTTGCCATCAAGTGAATAAGGCAACCAAAAAAAAATGCGTACCTAAACCCTTCAACATCAGTCAACATTTGTGATAAGAATCTGCAATTTATTGCCCTCGTTTTTATCATGCTGCGTGTGCAATATAGCTATTTATTTATTTTGTATGTGTTCTTTTTTGATTCTTAAGCTTTTGAATTAAGATGAAATAAAAAACAAAAAAAAAAACAACGACTTCCATCAAATTTGCAATTCGATTTTGTTTCTACGAGGGCATGAGTATGTTCTTGTTTCATATATGTAGGTATATACAAAAAAAAAGGACGTGATCTGACTTTTGGCTTCGCATGTCATCCATGATGTTTTCTTTCTTTTTTTTTTTGTCTTACTTCTACATTTTTGATTGTACATATACTTAGTTATGGTTACCACTTAAAGAAAAGAATTTCATCTGAGTATAAAAACACTCATGTATCACCAGAGATTTCTTGATTTTATTTATTTATGGTTTTAAAAACCTGGGGTGGAATCGTGTAAGGTGATTTGTGATAGGTGACAGTCACAATCAACAAATTCGGTGATAGTCACCGGTGACAATCACGATTTGGCGACTTTTTCTGGTGACAGCTCTTTAGTTGTCACCAGAAAAAGTCGCCAAATCGTGATTGTCACCGGTGACTATCACCGAATTTGTTGATTGTGACTGTCACCTATCACAAATCACCTTACACGATTCCACCCCTGTATAATTTTTACAAAATTTAGGAGTAAGTACCTTAAATGCGAAAAGAGATTAAGTTTGAAGAACTCCTGGTACACTTTTGACTAAACAAAAGTTTTCAAGATTTGCTTTAAAACCCGCTCCCTATAAAACTGAAGAAAAATGTAAATGTAAGTTTTTGTAATCATTACATTCTGGCAAGTGTAATTATTACATACCACGAATTAGTCCATAAAAAGCTATAATAGGCGTAATATACTTATATGTCACCTTCTCAGATATGTGTGATAAATTCCTAACAATGTGTTGGAATTGTATTCATTACATATCAATAAGAATTGAATGGTTTTTGTACTCATCACATATTTTACTTTAATGATGACTGCCATGTTTATTGAGATAGATAGCATATCATCATTTCGTCTGTATTCAATAAATGTCAATTAAAACTCAGCGCATCTTGTATGTATTCAGCACACAACTTGATTTAATGAACACAATTTTGTATTTTGATCTTTATCAAATAAAATTCAATACGCAATCCAGTAATGTACTGACTGCATTACACATGGTAAGCACTAAAAGACAATATATAGACTCAATGCACTTTGATTGTATTCAATACATGACTTGTTGCAATGATTGTAATTTCATGTGGAGATTTGGAGACTTCAAATATTTATGTATGTAGTCACTATTTATTACAATGTATTATTGACTTACATAGGCAAATTTAGCCAGTTACCAGTGTAAATGTAACCAGTACACGATAGATGTTCGAATTAAATGGAGCTTTCATGGCAATCTCTTGCTTTTAACTTATATATCAATTTCGGAGTGCCTTCATCCCATATTTGAGACAAGCCTTGGACTCCACCAACAGGAAGGTATCTATGTTCTAAAAACATGCGATTTGGACTTTTAAATTGTTAACGAACCTTCAAACTTTCAAACCAATGGCGATGTTATGGAGCTAGATAAAAAAGAAATTAGACGAAAAAGCTTGACAAATTTGCCTAAATTGCACAAAATTTGAGTATAGTGAAACGTCCAAGAACTTGGTTAAAAATAAGATAAGTGGTAACCTCTTATATAGAATACCTACCTATACTTATACTTTGTACCTACCTAGACTTTGTTTGGCGTTGTCAGCATTGCGGGATAAATGTGTGTTCTTGTTTTGTAGGTAGGTTCATATATCCACCAACAAAACCCATCCATCTCAGCCCCTTTGCACAAATATAAAAAACAAACGAAAAAAAAACAACCTTCTATGTGACACCAACTGTGTGGCGAATATCGTTTTTATGAAAAATGTCAGTCAAAAGCGAAACAATTTCCTCTACGAATCCGTCTTACACCCGTCTTGTTGCCACCATACTTATACCCACTCGCCACTCCGACGCTCTTTTCTTGGGTACATCTATGTACCCTCTATACCAACCTACCTACATATATCTTAACCTATTTGTGTATGTATCCCATGACATGGAAAATTCAAAGAGTTTTTTTTTCACGGAAATGGAAATGGTATATTCAGCGAAGGAGTGTGAGGATTCTTAACCATAAACTCGCATACACAAAGTATATGTCACCCCATCTCTATCCGACCACACTTAGTTTGTGTTGCTGTCACTTTGGTCTTTGGGGGGTGGGGGGGAGGTGTGAGGAAGCTGCCAAAGACAGGGAGCAGCAATCTTGCCAAAGAGTAGGTATACATAATATGAAATGGAAAAATTGCAAACGTGCGTATGTCACTTCAACCATTTTGAAACGAAATTTGACATATGGTGGCATCAGCATCATGTGTGTGCATCAATCATCCCCATTTCTTACTTTTACTCTATACTCTACAACACCCACACCTTTGCAATATCTTACAAATAAATCGCTCCTCCTTACGATGTGAATTTCTATCTCGATGTGTAACTTTTCATCACTCGTCGGTCGTTTCACAGAGAAGACAACAACAACAAAAAAAAATAAATCGATTAGAAAATCCATCTATCCATCCAGACATTAACCTCAACAATAATAATTAATCCATGGCTTTTATCTTCCTTTTTTTATCTCATTTTCTTTTCAGAGATGGGAAGGAGGCGAAAAACACAAAGTCAAAAAGCCAGACATAGACGTATTATGCGGCGCTTTCACCTTGACCTTGAAACCCACATTTATCGTTAGCGCCATTATCTCATCATCATCAACGTCATTATCATTATATCCTTGCTATCGTCATCAGCAGCAAAAGCAGCAGCAGAAGCAGGCGGCAGGGGAGTAAGCTCAGCCATATACTATGGCAGAGCAAGTGAAAGTGGGGTCGAAGTATAAAGTAATGAAAATGAGCAAAAAGAACAAAAATATACGTATATAGCTACACCAAGGAGCGAAGCTCGTTGCTTAATCCTTATTTAAACATTCAACAGACAAAATGAAGCAGCAGCATCAGCATCAGCATCCTGCACAAGGATATTCTCAAGTCACATTTTTTTGTTTTTCGCATTTTTATTATTTTCAACTTGTTTTTTTTTTTTTTGTTTATTTTCATTTTCTTTTTACTTCAAGAAATAGAAGAGAGATATTAATGTGGAAGGGAAATGAAGCGGCCGACGGCATGGCGGGTGAGATGAAAGGATACTGATGAATATACTATCAGCTTAGCACGTGGAAAATGAACTTTCGCCTCTCTTAGAAATGAGGACACTGATGAGATAAGTTTAAGATGCTCTATCGAGTTTTGGCGGTAATGTGTGTAAAAAGGATTTAATCATAAATTAAGGATATAGATAAAAATAAAGTTTTGTTTACAAAATATTGCGGTATCTGGTATCTGGAAGAAAACCATTCAAAAAAATCATATAATTATTATCAAACTATAAGTTGATATTTTTTGATTTAAACGTTTTCACAATAAATTAAAAAAAATTACTTTCTGATGAGATTTTTTGAATTTTGTCGTTTTTTTCCGAATCCAGCCAACAATTTTTTTTTTTGTTACATTTTTTTATTTAATGAAAATGTGATTCGAAAAATTAGAAAGACCGACGCCGACGGTGCCGCCAAATTTTTTTTCACCCAGTTACTATTACCATTGGGTAGGTAAGTAAAAACTTAAAATGGAATATTTTAATTTTGAATTATATTATAAATCTAACCTTTACTTAGATTTAACAAAATAAATGCATGAATAAAAAAGTAAGATTCGAAAACTCTATATATCCTGCCATTGGCCCCCGGCATCACACAAAAACTTTACAATTCATAATTTTTTGTAAAATATCGATTTGATTATTTTCCTGAACAAATTCACCAAAAAAAAAATAAATGCATTTGTTTAAATTATAAATGACAGTCTAGTCTATTTTCAAACATTCATTTTGTAAATATTTTCGATTGGCTTAGAATTTGTGTTTTGAATCGAACCAAAACTTCTCGACGAGCCAATTATTGATGCCTATAAGTCTCAAATCGGGCTTCAGTGGTTTTTAGTTTTAGTCTTCTTGGAAGAAATATTAAAAATCCTCTTAACTGATAAATAAGTCCACACCTGTTTCATTTAGCACACGTTTGGCTTTAGTCACAATGAACGAAGTGGAAAAGTGGCAACATTAACAAATTTGTCGAAATTCATCGAGCACTCACAAGCTTATGGGACTTATAATTCAAAAAATCCTCGACCATAAGCTTGTTGAGGATAGATTTTTTAGTTATGAGTGTCATAAGACTTCGAGCGCTCAGTGAATAGCTGCCCATATCATAACACATCATATGCCGTGCGCTTTTCAATACTTTATTTTTGTTGTTTGGATACCAACTATTAGAGCATAATGCTCACCTTGGGGGCTCGACCCGTTGAAAAATTATTCATTATAACAATTTTTGTAATTTCGATTATACAGCATAAAAGATGTATTTATCACCGTTAACTGTTTTTATGGTGGAGTTTCCACGCTCATAAAAAACCGTTGATTCGCTATGGGTATGTTCAGTGAGTTCCATTTTTTAAACAGAAATATTTTATTTCTCGATTCGCTGTATGGAAAAAAGTGTTTGGCCAAATTGTATACAAAAAAATAAAAACAATATATTTTTTCATTTATTATTTTAAAACAAATGTTTTCCGAAAAAATATTGAAAACAAAAATTAATAAAAAAAAACTGTCAAAAAACAACCAAGTTTAACAATTTTTGAACCAGCAACAAATTCAATCATTTAATCAATATGTCAGAGATGTGTGCGAGCTTATATTTATTGAGTCAGCTTTAAAATATAGTTCCGAATCTGACGTTTGACATAAATCACATTTTAACCAGTTATATCTGACACAGTCCGAATCTGATAAAGTCTCGATTTGATAAAATAGTTGTTCTTAAGAAACAGTGAAAGTGAGAGTATGGAAAGCGAATCAAATCAACCCATTTGTGCTTTGAAAATAATTTACCGTACTGAGACTTTGTGTTCTACTAGTAGACTTGCAGAATATAGATTTTAAGTAAAGAACAAAAATGGTCGGATTTCGGCCATAGGATGATAACAAAATCCGACTAGTTTAACTATGTATATACAGACAACATTTGATAATATTAGTTCAACTATATAAATTTAATGAAAGAAACGATTTTTCGATATTGTGTAACAAAACTTGTTGGCATTTTGGTTTTATTTAATTGTATCACTATCCTGAAAAAGCTAAGAAAATTGTGTAAAAACAGTTAACAAGTGTATCATAATTTTTTTTTTATCGTTAAACGACTTTTTGATTCCGACACTTTTGAATAGTTGATGTAAATTTGCACCACTTTTTCTTTTTACAATTCACAGACATACTTTTAATTTATAGGTACATATGTAGGTAAATAGGAATACCTAGATAGTACCTAAGTTTATCGATTCTAGTAAAAATACCGGCATTTTAATTACGGCATGCAACCCACATTCATATGTATGTAGGTACCTATGTTTCTCATTCGAATTTTTCTTTTTATAAACAATTTCTATTTATGTTCCAAAGTCAACAAAATGCTACAGTTACAGTGAATGCGTTATCTGTCGAACAAAACGTCCTTTTTTTTCTTCTGAATACTTTGCTTTTATAATTGAATTGAATGATAAATCCGTTATGACGAACTCGTATGACTTTTGAAATAAAAGTTTTGTTATGAACTGTAAATAGGTATGTCAGAAAAATTCTCAATCATAATACGCAGCCACTTCCTATCCAAGTAGGAAGGTATTTATTAAGCAATTAATTAAGAAATCGCAAAAGAATTTTGTATGATAACTTATTCCTACAGTAAGTCCCACAAAAATTGACCACATCACAAATTAAACTTAAAAAAACTTGTCAATTATTAACACCTATCAACTTTCGAACTAAACGAACGAATGTTCATTAAAATTAGCCACGACTGTAAATAAAAGCTTATTAAAAATCATTCGAATAACTCACCCACCTAACCTCTTATCCATAAAAAAATACACACACACAAAATGAATCACAACTCACAATACACTTGAATGTGATGAAAAAATGAAAAGAACACTCGCGAAATTATTCGAATAATTTCAATATGTGAAACAAAAGGCAATGGAATCTTGTTATCCTTCCATACCCACATTCATTCTCCCTCCACTTTGCTCTTCTATATTTTACAGTTCAGCCATATTCGCACAGCACAGTGGGTACAGAAAAAAAACAAGAAATGTTGGGGAAAATTTTTAACATCCCTGCGCAGGTCCTTATTTCTAGCGCTGTCCTTATTCCACCCGCAAGGATATACAATATGAAAAGTTTTTCAAAGGATGTGTAGGTACATCGGAAAATCAACAACAACGCAGTACAAAATGTAGAATTGATTGAGAGAGAGAGAAAGGGGCTGGCGGCAGGCACAGGAATACCGCACACACACACACACAAAACACAAATGAATGAAAATCCTCATCAATGTAAACTTTCAAAAAAACAACAACAACCAGCAACAAAATTGTAGGGCAAATTTATTTTTTTTGTTCCATGGAGGATGATTTTTTTTTTTGCTTTGCTTTCGTCCTTCGTTATGTAGTGTTAATTGCAGTGATTCTCTCTGCTAAATACCAACATCCTGGTAATTTTGTTCCACAGGCAAGCAGCAGGAGTATAGAGAGCCCAGAGTTGATTTTCATTTTCATTCATTTGCAATTTGCTTTTGGTGCGAGTGGCGGCAAATGTTGTCATAGTTTCTTTATTTGTAATTTTTGGGTGTGCTAAGAAAGTAGTGCAAATTTAATTATTATCAAAAGGAAGGATTCATAGAGAAAAATTAAGATAAAAATTTTTGTTCAAAGGACATAGTGAATGAAAAAAAAAGTGATGTAATCTTTTGTGCTTGCGAAGAAAACTTATTTAGATACATACCTAACCTATATGTTGGATTATATCTATATCTACCTAGAGGGAAACAAAAAAAAAACAAGGACATAAAGGATAAAGCTGCCATTTTGAGTGCTTCGTTTGTGAGAATAGAATTTTCCCATATAGGCAATAAGAAATGGAAAAGAAACACAAAGAAATAGAAGTAATAAGGAAGCATCCATCAATTTGATGGATAAATATATGCAAATTATAATGTGTATCCTTGCTTGTTCCATCCACATACATATACATACATATAGAAGTAAAAAAAAAACATATCTGGTCCTCTGTCGTCTTCGTCGTCCTCGTCCTTGTTCGCGTTGTCGTTTTGTCGTGTATGCAAATCCCTTTACACAGTGAGTACCCAAATCCAATATTGTATGGGTTTTAGTGTGTATATATTTGATGTGGTGGAGGAATTGAGAACTACCAACGTAGGTACATATATAAATATGGAATGTTGTACTACGCAAGAAGCAGCACCTCTCTCTACCTACCTCTATACCGAAAACCTGCCATCAAAGTAACAACGAGACAACCAAAAGGATATTTTGCGACAACTTTTTTTCTTGTTTTCATTTTTTTTTTTTAATAAATTTTCCTTCCAAGGTTTTTCTTCCTTTTTGGATGATGGGAAATGAAAAAAAGTAACATCCCGAATATCCCACGCTTTTTCAACCCCAACCCCATCCCCAAAATTCATGTAGATATATTTCTTCAAAAATATTCAGTTGTTCCCAGGCGAATAATAAAAAAAAAAACACAAACACACACACACACACAAGGACACTCAACTCACATACAGATATTCAATTTTTATTTTCTTTCAACATTTTTGTTGTTTGCAAAAAATAATAATAACAATAAAACAGAAAATAAATAAATGAAAAATGAGAGCAGCAGGCGACAACAAGGACAACAAACACGAAGAGTTTCTCACCCCCCATCCTTTTCGGTTTATTATGGGGTTCAAATCCCCCCACACAGCCTCTCCTATAGCTCTGCCAAGCGACCCACACCCGCGTACCACATCAATTTCGATCGATATTGAATGATTGATGGATTCGAAGAAGAAGTGTCGGAGGTGTTGCTGGAAGTAGAGGAAGAAGAAGCAAACACAGCATTTGAAAACATTTCGTTGAAGAAATTTATATTCAAATGAAAATTGAAAGACAATATATTATATTGCAGATGAAGGCAGAGCACCAACAGCAGCATCAGAACGGAGCATGCATCAGTGATAGAAACTCAAACCCAACATGGATGAGCTGTTCCATTCAAGACACTCCTGGATGGTTCGGCTTGGCCTAACTGTTCTGCGCCTGCAAAAACATCAACGGAGAAGATGACGACGACGACGACAATGAACGAACGAACGAACCAACGAAGAAGGATTGTGTATCAATGTAATTTGATAAAAAAATATGAAATTGAAATTTTCTATCTCACAGATAAAACATAGTGAGTTTGGATACAATTTTTCACTGCCTTCTATCTTCTACCTTATAAAGTTAAAGTATGCTATGTGTGTTTGTATGTATATATGCTTTTTGATAAACGAGAACCGATAGAAGAGGTGTCACATATAGATATAGGAACCCAACGCGACAGATGGGGGATGTGCAAAGTGGGTTAAGGTATTGGCGAATATATAGAATTTATTAGAAGAGAGCTCCTTTAGTTCCAAGTAAGTGCGAATTACTTATTCAAAAGAGGCTCTTCCAAACCAAGCAGCACTACCAGCAGCAGCAGAAGATAAAGAAAGTGTACCTATCTACTTCAATGTGAATTTGATGGATGCTCTAGAGTTCTGTTTTTTTTTTTAAGTGTACCTTTAGGTGTTGTTTTTTTTTTTTTTTTTGTATGGTAGAAGTTTCGAAGGCGACAAATAATTGTCACTACTTGGTTGTTAGAAGACGGTGTTTTATGATAATAGCGTTTCTATGAGGGAACCACAAGTAAGTTTCTACTCCAGACAGAATTTAAGAGGGCGGCAAGATTGATTATTACTAAAGGATGTTATTTCCGGGTGATCCTTTTGTAGAGAGGAACTATAGAACAGTCAATCAGAGTTGCAAATGAAGTGGAAGTAAATATAGAGATAGGATGCAGGGCCAAAAAAACCATAAATGAATTTTGAAAACTTAACGCAAATTATTTCTATAAATACAAGACCTTTTATTGTTAAAATGATATTATGTTCTCTGCGGGGAATTTTCGTTTTTAGATTTTAACTGTTGAGACGTATCGGGTATGATAAACCCTTTTAAGTAAGTTTTCAAAACCTTTTTAAAAAAATTCATTCTTTTGTTTCTTTGAACGTTTTCTTTCTTTTTTTGATATTTAAAATTTTTGAAAAGTTTAACTGCCTGAAGAAGGATATAAACCAAGCATATTTAAATATATATTACAATCAAATCCCAAGTAGGGAATTTGATGAAGATGAACGTTTAGCAAAAAAAAAAGTGAGTATACGCCTAAGTGTCCAATACTGTTTTGCTTTCATTGCTACATGGTTTGCCGTGTTCCCTGGGTTTAAGTTAAGGACATAAGATTTCAATTTGAAGGGAAGGAAGTATATCGTTCAGAAATCGACTATAAATTGATAAGAATATTGAATTATTAAAAAAAAAATAACAAATTGATACGAGTAACGTAATGCTTTAGAAGAATTTAGTTTCAACAAAAAAATTTCATTTTTATTTTGGTTGGATGTTAATTGTTTTTTCAAAGCATCTAAATGAAGTAATTTTAAAATTAAAGTTTACATTTTTGATGTAAGAAGAAAATATATTTCCTCTCTCGTGTCGAAAGGGAGAAAAATGTATCCCATCCAATTCGATTTGTTTCTTATCTTGGTGCTAAATACATCCTACACATCGAAAAAACCAAGCAACTGTTTTTGATTTTTTCAAAAGTTTTTGTGTAAATTATGTAAATGCCAAACAATTCCTAGGAAAAAATTCAAGCCTGTTTTTAGCGACTTAAATGAATAATCAAGCTTTTTAAAACACGTCATTTTAAGATTTCCGTTCTCTCAATACAAGCGTCGCAGGTTTCGATAAAAAAAATTTAAGCTTTTGTATGATGCCTTATATAATCGAAATAATCACAGAGCAAGAAATTATTAAACAATAGCTTCTTTCAAGTCAAAACTCAATTTTTTAATTTGCTTTGTTTTAAATTCAACTAAATAGTTTTTCAACAATTTTTTTTCAATTTCGAAGTCTTGGAAAAAAATGTTTACGTACTATTTTTGTTTTCAATACTAAATCCTCTTACTAATTAAAAGTCAAAAAAGCAAAACAAGTGCTTACGCCTTAGTGTTTCATTTTATCATCACAATTTTTGGTTTCATCCGTTTTTGAAATAAACAACCAGGTCGACCCCCTAAAGTTATTGAACCAATTTTGTACATCAAAATATTTTGTTAACTTAGCTGAAAGTTTGACACATTAAATGCCAAAATGGTCAATTCTCAATTCGCCTTAAAAATTGTATGTTTATAAAAATGTTTTAATACACAAAATTGGTATTGTTCTTAGTTTGAAAAAAATTGTCATTATTCGAAAACATTGGAATGAGCAAGTTACTAAATTCTATTTAGTCATGACACCACTGATAAGGATATAAATTTCACACATTAAAGGAGATTCTAACTGTATTTCGGAATTTTCAAATATTTTAATTTACTTCGGATAAATTGGTAAATCGAAAAATTCTTTCGAAGAGCAATGTAAAATCAAAAATATCAAAATGATGTATTTGGCGTACCTACAAGTCATGTTGGCAGTGGAAATTTTGAAACTTACACTTACAACAGTTCTTTCTTAATTTCGGTAGAAAAAAGTGTTATCATCACCGTCGCTGATCTATTAATTTTTTTTAATATCACCAGAGTATGGTGATAGTTTGCCTGAACTACACACTCGGCAATCATAGAAAAATAAAATATCTACCGACAACTTTTTATCGAATCAGTAAGCAGAATTATTTCATTAATTCCGATACATCTACAGGGCAAGAACCTGTACCAACTTATGTAATGTACAATATCTTGAATAAAAGAGAAATATTTTATTGATAGGCATAGGCATAGGCAAGGTAGGTATGCTGAACGTATGCATTTACCGATTTGTGTCATTAAAGTTTATTCCCAACTTAAGTGCCTCTTATCGATAGTTGAACTCAACTTAAACGAATAAAGATCAAACCAACCGAACCGCTGCACTATGCTACGCTGCTGTTGACTGTTGCAAGACACATTGGCAGCGTGGTCACTTAAATGCCATCAGCACCTGTCGCAACTTCAATGACAAATATCACAATAACTCCAGAACATAACTTCCCTGACTTGGCAGCAAGAGTATCTATACGTCCCAGTCATACGACAGACAGAAAAGATATTCTATATATCCATCCACCAGCAGCTGTGTGTGAGGAACCATTTAATGTTTGTACTGACAAAGCTGGCAGTTATGGTATACATTTGTCTTAATAGCCCGATGGCTGCCTATCTATAAAACTCGGATGAGCCCAACTTCCTTGGTCAGTAAGCTGTAGTGGATATTCAATATAAACTCCTTCTTTTTGCTATTGCCGTGGTCATTTAATTAATTTCCTTTTAATACTTCAGCGATAACAATAAATAGTTGAGCATCTCCTTTCCGTCCAATGTCCTCCTCTTGCACTTACAACAACAACAACAACAAAAGAAGTAATTCCAGCAGGAGAGTCTCAGTCTAGTGGGTTTTTTGTTTTAAACCATACCATCAACATCATCGTGTGGAATTTCAATTAGACAGGAGCACTGATTATATCCTGAACTGGATGCTGGGACAGAGAAGATATTCCCCCACAACAGCACCAGCACAGCACAGCACATGAGTAGCGCCAATCTTTGGATTTATGATCAATTAGTTAGTCGTTGTTGCTGGTCAAGTCAACTACTACCTATACAGAATCCCGCTGAGCTGTGTCCGATAGCTCGTTCTGCAGTCAAATCCATATGTTAATTGCAACATTGGGGCGTTTTAATTGATTCTGCGTTGGAGCGAGCACACGATATATTTCATCTTTACGATAGTGTTTCTGTTTTATTAATTTTTTCTCTGCCAAATGAAATTCATTTCGATTCGTGTAATTATCGCTAGTTATACTCGTATTACAGATACAAACGGGTGGATTAAGGACAATCGCAATTAAATGAGGTTGTTGTGTAAAAAATATTGTTATGATGATGTTTGATATTGAAAAAAAAAAGAACAATATTCCAATGCAGATGTAAAATAGCAATTATATTGTCATTTTATGAAAATTTATATTTTATTAATAAAATTTTATCATGAAATTTATAAAAATAAAAGTACCTTTAGAAGAAACATCTTTTAATTTTATTGCTCCTACAATAAAGGAGGAATGATTGCCAATTAGGGGTAAGTTGATTTTGAATCTAAGTTATTGAGAAGGATCATAAGGGAATGTAGGTATCATTAGTTATGTTAGTAGATCTTTGAATGGCAGCTATGATAAAAGATACATTTTGAAAAAAAAAAAAAAATTTATATGCGGTTATATCTGTGGCAGTATGACATAGCAGTTTATGATAAATAAAGTTTTTCTGAGAAATTTATATTTTTGTCAGAAATGTTTATTTATCGTTGTTATTGTTTTTTTTAAGTCAATTTTTTTTTTAAATTTCAATAAAAGTAGTGAGCGCAAAGTAATAAAAAATATCCAAACTTAGGTTCTTCTCAAAAACCAGTAGTCAAATAATAGGTACCTACTTATCAGTTTTTCTATTAAACTTTATTTTTTTCAACTTCTATTTTCTTAGTTTCGAATAAATTATGTTTGTACATAATTGTGCGTGACACCCAAAAAAAAAAAAAAAAATTACAAAGCAACTTAAGTCACCTAAGATTTATGAGAAAAGGCAAAATTTTAAAAAATCGCACGGTTTACCTCGACATAAGATTTTCTGTTGAAATTTAATTTTTTTTTAAATTTAGGGAATTTGCTTGACTTAGGATATTCTGTTGAAAGCATTTTAAAGTCATTCAAACATAAGTGATTAGGAAAACAACAATATTTTAGCTCGGGAGAATGATTTTAAAATGGGAGTGAGACAGAATTGTAGAGTTCTATCTTTATGACTTAATGATTGGAGATTTTTTGAGTTCTTGGTGAATACCGGCTTTACTGTTTTATTATCTTATAAGGTGTTTAAAAAAAAAAACTAAAGGTGACAGCTCGTAAAGTACCAACCCCTGTGTGGCTTACAAATTGCAACCATTTCTGTGGGTGTGTTAGTGGAGGAATGAAAAAAAATGTCGGCGATGGTCACATAGCAACATTAATCGATAACATGTTTGGAAAAGTATTAAAAAGTAGACGATTGAAATTCACTGCTGTACCGCGTGCGTCGGTGAAAATTTTGTTTTACCAGCTATTGCAAACGTATTTAGATATCTAAGAATTATGAAAAAAGTTGAAGAACAAATGAGGCCAAGAGTGCAATAATGGCGTAACTCATAAAATTCACTTTGGAGTTACGAGATATTTAAAAAACAGGTTTTCTTTAAACCTTTGTATTTTTATTCTATCATTTTTGATTAATCAAAAACGTTGAAGTGTTTGAAAAAGACATATTTTGTAGAGCAAGCTTTTTTTGAAATTCAACTTTATTTTGGAAAAAAAAAGTGGATTACGCCACTATTGCACTGATAGCTTCAAATGTCGTATAGCTCACGAAGATTCTCTAAATAAAATAAGTTCAGTTTCTGTTTTAAAAATTATGCGCTCCAGTACATTTTAAGAGGGCTCATGATTTTTCAAAGAAGATTGTGATCACAACGATTAATATGTCTATGGACTGAAAAAAAAACCTTTTCTAAAATTCTTTAGTAAAACACTTCTGAAAAAACATTTTCTATAGTCCTTTTCTTGTACGTACCCAAACTCAATACATTTTTTTCATTTATAATAATTTCATTATCATTTGATATTCAAATTTTTAATTTCAAAAAGATACTACTTCACAGAAAATTCATGTAAATTTAAAAAAATAAAATCTATTAGAAAACGAGTAAAAATCGACGTTTAAAAAAAAAAAAAAAACAGTCTTATACATAAGTGAATGCTAAAAAAAGACAGCAGATCCGGCAAATTCATTCACTCCGGACACTCATGACTTACAAAATCGAATGTACCCTCCATCTGTGTAAATACACGTTGTTTCCTAATGTTAATAAAAATGTTCATGTTTTAATTTTTTTTCCTTATTTTTTAAAATATTTATGAATTTATGTAATTTAAATGAAAATTCAATAACATGAATAAAGCAATTACCAAAGATATTACGTGTTCTTTTTGAACTAACAGAAAATGTTCTATTTAACCTAACATCAACACGACAGACACTTTTCAGAACATCATGCCAAGATGCCATAAGCCCACAGGAGATTATGTAAAGTCAGCTGGAATCATTCAATGGACATTTTCAAATTTGCGAATGTTATTTTCTTTTTTGCGTTCGTGAGATGTTCTCGTTGTGTTGCTATATACTGGAAGCATGATCGATCATCGCAGAATGAAACTGCAGGTTCATGATCATAATGTTACAGTCACTGAAAAAAAGAAGACAGAAAATGTGTTACGGTAGGATATGAAACCTGTCCTTAATTGGAAACTTCTTTTAGTAAATGTGAGAATATTGTTAAATGTTTTAGTTTTTTTTATACTCAGCTATTGCGTGTCAAGAGTCAGTCAGTAAGTATATTTTGTAAAAAATAATATAGAAGAACAATTTGGTTGGTACTGGATACAGTACACATATTAAAGATATAACCATCCTAGTTTTCGTGTTCGTTCAGTCCGTGCCTGTCTATGGTACTTTTTTTAAAACTCAATCTGACTCAATCTAATACAAGGTGTCTCACAACAAAGTTGAAAATATTAGCGGAAGAAATGTTTATTAATTATTTAAGTATTGAATTTTGGAATTTATTTCTTAAAAATAATCTGGTCCAAATAAGACCCTCGTATTCCAGTCACTCATTCAATCAAACAAACTTATGTCGTCAGGAAGAAACTGATTAACACTCTCCACGATTTCTACCATTCGCCCAGATTTTTTTCCAGCGGCAGCGTTGTGCCGGACTGTTCAAACTTTTTGACCCATTTTCAAATAGGAGGAATGCTTAGCTATACATTAAAGTGGCTGTTGGTTGGGAAATCCAATACACTTAGAACAAAGTATGGTTCGTGATATCACATGGATCAGTTGATCAACCGTACTTGTTGAACCACTTGGAGCTTGAATGAAGCTTAGGAGACAAGTGATATTGGAGTTTGCTAGATAGCTGGGATCATTGAAGTAGACGTCTCTAAGATGAAGTCTTCGTCTTAATGATACATGTAGGTCAGGACAGATGCATAGAAGATGAGAGACTGTTTCTTCTTCCTCTTCGTCCCTGCAACTCTTGCAAAAATCATTTGCAGGGACTAAAAGTCGAAGTGCATATGTCTACCTATAGCAGTGTATCCAGTCCGGACACCTATAACGTAGCTAGTATGCAATCTACTCAAAAAGATCAGTTGCTTAGAGCGTCTGGCACTAAGTTAAGACCAAATTAATTAATTAATAATCACTATAAAGGTGGTGATGTTATTCCACCTTTAGTTTGTTCTCTCTATTGTATCTTGCTTTAGTAAGTGTGTGCATCTAGCCAAAGGCATACCCACGCTAGCTTTGTGAGCCAGCAGTTGTAAAGTTGTTCCTCTTTGCAATTTCCTGGAATGTCTCTATAGCCCTGCACCCAGCAAAGGTGAATATTGAACTGTGTATGGCCATATCCGGAAGAGATGATCGACAATTTAGGGCTGTTAAAAACAACCTCTAATACTGCAAAATCTTCAGCCGCCGAATCATCCTTTTTGTGATTCTCGGTCTGCTCACGAGAAACGCTCCAAAGCAACTGAATTCCAAGAGCCAGGCTACCGATTGACCCTCGTGCCTCCCCCCCCCCCCCCCCCCGAATTTTTTGCTCTCACGCAATAAGATAAATTTTGTTTTTGCAAATTCTGGAAGTTTTGCCGACGACGACGAAGCTATCAAAACGCACTTATCATTACGCCTAGCAAAACTCACTTGTCAAAACACCGATCGATAGCTACTACAGATTAATATTAATAAATTAATAACTGCACAAATTATATTTTATGAAGACGAAGGAAGTCGGTGAGAAATTTCAGTGATCTTCAATAATTTAAAACGACATTTTTTTACCTAATTCAACCCTTCCTCGATTTACGGGAAATTTCACTTGAACATGTAGGTAGTGTAAGATGATCTTTAGTTACCCTTTCTTCATTTTTCATCTTTCTTGAAGATCTTTACTGATTGAATACAAAAAAAAAAAAGAATTTCTCAACCCATAACCTCTAATTGTGCAACAAAAGGAAGCGTATATGCAAAACCAATCCTTCCCCTAAACCAAAACGAAGATCTAAAGTCAACGAACTACGAACAATGACAATGAAATATTTTCTTCCATTGTAACCAATTTCTTTACAGATTGATTTTTCCTCTTTTTTTCAAAAGGATCTTACAATATGTAAATTAGGATGAAATAGAAATCCTTTCACTATTTTGGAACATGCAAATATTTTTTTACGTTTTCCTTTTGTTAGGTATTCGAAAAAAAATGGAAAGGACATTTCGCAATGATTTATGGGAAAAGGTTTTTTTTTCGAATGAAAATCAATAGATGACGATCGAATGTCGAATGACATTTCGCACTGTGATCAATATTCAACTCATATGCAGATGTATTTAAAGGGAGCTAACGGTAAGGTGGTGCTGGTGCCCATGAACCATCATCATCGGTGTGCTCTAGATTCGAACTGTGAAAATTAACATTTTCATTCAAGTAACTTGAGGTGTATGGAATTAACCCTCCAGGTAGGTAATGTCAGATTTGCCCTCGATTTATGTTTCTTTTTATTATTATTTTTTTTTTTATTAATTGAATTATGCAAATTCGGGTGAAAGGCTTATTGCCTCGTCATGTTACGCATTTCTTGCAAACATTAAAAATGTGACTATGGGAAATGATTTATGTGCGTGCAATTTTAATGTTCTTGTGCAATCGAATAAAAGAGGTTAGAGGTATTTGCATTTTTGTAACAATTTTTTTTTTATGATGCAATGCATTTGCTATAGGAGTGTGCACAGGTGGGCGAGAAGAGACATAGCCAAACGGGACATATAAATTCTCTGAGTGCCTGTCATATTAAAAGATACATTGGTGTTGGATTTTTTTGACGTTTGGAATGCTTACATACATTCATGGGGCTATATTGAATTTATAAACCACAATTTGGTTTTATTTATGTGATTTTTTAGGTAGGCAAGTATTGAAGGTACTTAGTGTCTGATCAGAAGAAAAAATGTTATTTTAAAGATATTTACCAAGGCTATAATAATAATAAATAATAATGCTACATAAATTAATTTTTTTTAATAAAAAAGACAAGCTCGAGTAATTTTCCTTAAATTTAGAAAACCTTACACCGCGATGGTCAGTGGGTACAATTCCGAATCTTCTTTAGT
The DNA here is from genome assembly GCA_958431115.1 of Syrphus vitripennis. Taxonomy (NCBI): domain Eukaryota; kingdom Metazoa; phylum Arthropoda; class Insecta; order Diptera; family Syrphidae; genus Syrphus; species Syrphus vitripennis. The sequence continues at coordinate 7,828,015 of OY288110.1, read as the reverse complement.
ACCTACGCGTAACTCAAAATGTGTTACAGATAGTTCAATTGTTTTAAACACATTTGTTTTGGACAATTTTTTTTGTCCTAACATTTTTTCAACCATTTTTTTATGAGGACGAAATTTTTTTTTTAATAATTATTTTTTCACAATTTTTTTGGCCAAATTTAACGAAATCTTGTCCTCAATTTTTTGACTAATAGCTACCAATTTTTTTGCGTTTTTTTTTTTGATAAAAAAAAAACTTTTTATTTTTAATTTAATTGTTCACCAAATTTTATTTTTCACTTGATTTATTTTTTTTAATTTATTTATTTAATTTATTTTTTTTTAACTTTTATTTTGTCATTTACCATAATGCATATTTTTTTTTAATTTTAAAATAGGAAAAGAATTTTTATAATTGGATATAGCAAAATACTTTTAATTAAAAACAATCGGGCATATTCATAGTCGTCTGACAAGTTGTTTCTTTGTCTCTTCTTAGCTAACCTGGAGTTTATGTTATTCATAGGCAATTTAGATCCAAGTCCAAAAGATAAACTGGAGCTCAATCCTTAAAAACAGCTGACTCTTTGACTAAGTTGTTTTTTTCTATCTGTCAAAAAATGTATTGGATTTCAATGGATTGACAGGCAATAGTACTAAAATTGTATAAGAACTCTAAACAGAGCTGCCAAGTTCCTTATGAATAGCAACTGTTTCTAACCTGTGTGTTAATTTTAGACTCGAGGCCAGTTGGATTAGGTTCTAAAGTTTGACTACGAATATGCCCCAATGTTTAAAATGGCGCCCGCCTATTGGGTGACTAATATACCAGAAGCGTATCAATGGGGTTGCGGGGGGTACAAGTACAGTGACCCAAAAAAGAAAGAATTATAGTATATACATGTGTATCATATTTTAAGACGAATAAAAATTTAGCCCAAATATACATATAAGCACATAGGTAACACGGAGACTCATTGACTAACGGGAGTTAGCAACGTCAAAAAATATAACTTTAAAAGAGATGCCGACATGCAAAATATTTTTGGTCTCTAACGAACGTCCCTTATCTTGGCGGACGACACTTTTTGGTTCAAAATTATTTGTTTTGGCCTTTCCGCTGGGGTTTTCTCGTTTACACCGCCTTATTTTAGTGGAAACTTCAATATAAAAAAAAACTATGCGAGCTACAAAATTAATTTTTGCGCAACAAATTAGCATTCAAGCTAAAAATTTGAGCAAAAATAAAAATGTTGCTTTCTTATTTATGTCCGCCAACTTCAGTCTTATTTTAGCGTTAATTTTAATATTTAATAAACTGTTACAGCTACAAAATTGAGGTTTGCACTAAATGCAAGCATTCAAAAAGCTACAAATTTTGGTGCCTATTAAAATAACATATTCTTATTATGTATTTAAGATTTTTATTGTAACTTCAGACTTATTTTAGCGGAAAATTGAATAACTAAAAAAATAAACGAGCTACAAATTTGCGGCTTGCGCAACAAATTAGCATTTAATTAGCTACAAATTTCGATAACAAAATAAATCGATTCCGCCAAAAAGTGTCCGCCAAGATAAGGGACGTGTCTAACGATGGCTCAACTCAAGACTCAACTATACCAAGTGCAATATTAAGCCAAGTGTTTTAGAAATCTCATAATTGGTTTAAAAGTTATTGAAAATTATTCCTTTTGCTACAAAGAACTTAAATTGTTTCTTAAAATTTTTGACGCTTATCTTTTAAAGGGTTGGTTTGCAACTTTGGTGCAGTTTTTTGAGATATAATTCAATTTAGAAAAAAATATTTTTTTAAATTTTGATTCTAAATAACTTTCAAAAATCGTATGTAGGTACCTACATTGCATAAGCCTATACAACATCTATAAATGTAATTTAAAGCATCTGAATAAGTTTTAGAAACGTTGAGGGTATCAAACTTGGCAAGCATTGCGAAAACGTTACGCAAACTCTGCTTTTCCAATTACCTTCAATTACACTAAAAGAATCCAGAATGTAAAATTGCAAGTTTCTGTAGCCGCTTCAAACACAATGTGAAATGCTCGATTCTTAAGTTCCGTAAATCAAACCCATACGAATTAATAAAATATTTACCTTCTCTGTAAGTCATTATGCGACCTACAGTCCTACAGGCTACAGTTCCTTTAAAATAAAATCGAGTTCATTTTTCATGCCAATAAAATCACTTCCATCTGTGATGAATTTCTCTAGCGCCATCTATTTGCAAATAGTTACACTACTTCGAATATGTCAAAAGGACCAACACAAGTCGGTAGTGTAGTTCATTTCAAAGGAAAAACTTATTTAAGCGGGAAATTCAAATTAATAACAAAAATATTAAATTTCCCATGCCAACAAAAAAGAAAAATAAAAAAGCGTAACCTTATCCAAATGGAACACAATTTATTTAATTCCAATTGGATTTTGACACATTTATCTGATAACAATCCAACCAGGACAAGAAAATCTTATTCGAATAGTTATTTCAATAATTTCAGGTATGTTTGTTTTTTTTTTTTCCTATAACCGTTGACAGTAGTTATTTATTTGGCCGTAATAAATTTTCGCAATTAATATGCAAATTTACATTTGTGCGCGCATTCAATTGGCGATGTGATGGCCTGGGCCAGAACATGTGTGATTGTAAATTAATTGACAATGAGTGCTGGGGCTAGCATTTTTTTTATTTTTGTATATAGATATAGATATCTGTAATTTCAATTGAACATGATGTATTGCTGGTAGATTTTCAATTTCAGAGCGAACAGTTAATGAATGGTGTCGACCATAAATTATAGCATAGGACCAGTTCGCAGATTGTGAGAGAGTGAGAGAACAACGCCGCCGCGCCGCGTTTAAAACGCCTTCGGTGTTTCTGTCGAATGAATATGCCTGGCCTGGTACTTCTGGACTTCAATTTTCACTTTGCGGGTTGTCACAATATTTTGGCATCTGGATGCAGTTAAAGTTGTAGGTAACATCGACGAGTTCTGTAATATAATTGTGGTTGCAGATGCAATGAAATTTATCTTAGCAGCAAGCTGCTGCTGCTAAACAAAAAAAACAAAAACAAGAACAGAGAAGTTGTCATAACTCAGAAGGAATTGTGAGGTAGTATAATAACATTGGATTAACCGTCTACAGACCTTGGAATGATTAACACTCGAAGGTGTTAATAAAATTTGTAACCTTCAAACATTTTAAAAGGATTTTATTGAGTTGACTTTTTTATGGTTCTTCTTTCGGTGCATAATTCTTGTCGTTGTCACAGTCAAGTTTTGTTTCTGCAGCCCAGCTAGCTCAGGCTCTAGTTATTTTACATCAACTAAAAGTTATTCCGAATCCCAGAATATCAAGAATTTCACGATTTTGCATTTTTGGGTTCGTTTTAAATGCAAACTTTTTAACAAATCTGCTGAACTTTCAAAGCAAGGGACATGCCATCTTGAAAAAGGTGGTAATTTAATAACCAAACAACGTTGTCTTTGACCATCGATATCTTAATTTCTCAATTAAAGAGCAGTTTTGAAAATCTGGGCGAGATCTCTAAAAGAAGCTTTCAAAATCATCCTTCATCGTTATTTTAAAAAAAGGGTATACAAAAATATATTTTTTTAGTATTTCATCTGAATTATAAATATTGATCACGATCTTAATATTGGTTTTAGGTTTTACAGAAAAATTAAAGATAAAAATTTTAAAATTCAATGCAAAATTTAAAAAAGAAAACTTGACAAAAATTGTCATTTTAGTTTTCTTTTGGTGATGCCATAAAGCGATCTTCGAAATTATTGAAATTTGCTTCCTCAATTGTTTTTTTTTTATTAGGTCATTCAGCACTAAAATAATAGGCCGAATTTATCTGATTCCCCTGATTTAAATTTTCAATGTTTGCAAAAGCTGAAATCTTGTCTTTTCAAAAATGTTTTCATTTTTTTAAGTCTATACCTTTATTCTCCAATTTAATTTAAATTTTTAAAGATTTTTGTATTTTTCCAAATTTTGTTAAAATGTTTCTTTTCTTCAAAACCTTAAAATTTTTTTTCACAAGAAAATGTTCCTTAAAATGCTTACATAAAAATAAAGGGGAAATGATATCTTTAAATTGTTATGTTTTTCAAATAAAATCAAACTATTCAGGAAAATAATTGTTTTGGAAAATTGTATGGAATGACCGGAAATAGGGCTTTCGCAGCAATAGGCCCATTGGTGGTTTATCTCACCGAACAGTGGAACAAATCTTTACATCGTTTGGGAGAAAGTAAGATTATTGCACTTGATATTTCTAAAGCATTTGATAAAGTTTGGCATTCTGCTCTTGTATCAAAAATGAGTGCTTTTGGTATCGATGAAACTCTTCTTCGTTGGATTAGTAGCTTTCTTTCGAATCGATCTATATACAAGTAGTATTAGACGGATTCAGCTCTAAATACTGGTGTGCCACAGGGTTCTGTTTTATCTCCGACCCTCTTTCTCATTTTCATTAATGATCTCTTAGCTTTTCATATTTGTTTCCAGATTCACATCCCTGCTCTTTGGACCTGGAACTGAAATGGCTAAATATGATAATTATATTAAATTCTGACTTAGACAGCATTGTACAATGGGGATTAAAAAATCGCATAGAATTAAATGCTTCGAAAACTTAATGCTGCCTTCTGTCGTTAAAGTGAGACGTACCCCCCTGTTATTATCTATGAGTGGCACTTGCATCAAAGAAACTAATTAGCTTGCGATTCTAGGTATGTGTATCACAAACTATCTTTTGTGGAATGCCGCAAGATGTTTAGGTTTTCTTTGGAGATTCAAAGAAATTCTTTTTCCCTTCTTCTAACTACCAACTCTCTGGGCTGGTGCTCCAGCAACTTACTTAAGTCTCTTCGATAGTATACAAAGACGAGCCTTCAAAATGATCGGAGACTGGAACATCATCGATACTTTTACGTCACTTACAATACCGGCGTAACTTTTCCTGTCTCTCACTCTTTTATCGTTACTTATACGGTAAGTGCTCTATTGAAATAGCCAGTTGCATTTCTCCCCTTATACGATTCAACCGTAATACTCGCGCTTTCAGGAATGCTCATCAGTTTACTCTTGAAACCAACTTCTGACGTACTGTTAAGTACAGGGATTCGTTCTCTAGCCGTACTCCGCGAATGTGGAACGTGGAATATTCTGTTTTTCCCTCTCATTGTGATGAACTGAAATTCAAGACAAATGTTCACTGACATCTCCTTTCAAATCCCCTCCTACTTACCTAAAGCTCGCACTGAATCTTTGACATAAAATCCCCTTTACTGCGCTCTAATTATAAAAAAGAAGTTTTTTTTATAAAAACTTATAAAAACTAAATAAAATTTTGGAAATTATTATTAAATACTTATTATTTAAAAAGTTACTGTTTTTCTTATTTTTTATTAAATCAAAATAGTGATATATTATATTTTGATTTCCATTTTCACAATGCTTTTCAAACCCCTGTTTGTTTCTTAGAAATGATTGCTGGGCCATTTTCGAACTTGAATTCATATTAAATCATGAAAATTTAAATTCAAAAGTCTCCGCAGCTTTATTATGCATCCATTCAATTTAATTGCTTGGATAATATAAAGCAATTATAATCATTTTAAATTATATGTGTAAAATATATTTTTTCCACGGTTTTCTCGTTACTTCTCATTTATTAAGATGTTTTTTTTTTACATTTATACTAATTTATTCTTTGTCTCTTTATATCATATTCTGCGAAATATTTTTTTTATTTTATTTTAATCATCATTAACATCTCCACAATTTGTAATTTTCTTGAGAATAATGAAAATATTCATACAATATCCGCAACAAGATAATACTACTCAAAATTGCCTTTTAATAGCTGGCCTAGGCACCTCCAACTTATTAAATGCATATTCTTATCTTTATACACGCACTTGGTGTTTAGGTGAACATCATAGCTCGCCTTAGACCCTGATGGCTATAGCTGAGCAAAATATATAATACTCGTATCTACAACTGAGTTATTTCAGCCAATAAACATAGCAAACTCATCTTTGCCATTTATGCCAAACTCTCTACAGGGGGTGTCGTTCGTCGCGTCGCGTCGCGTCGTGTCGAGTCGCCTCCTGTGTGTCGAATATATGTTCATGTCCACATCGGAGTTTTCTGGTCAACAATGGAAAACCAGTTCTTATAATACACCAGACAAACTGCCCATCAGGAATACACAATCGCATCATAGCCTCTAGCCTCGAGGAAGTTATAACCCACTCAAGCTCGCACTCAGCTCAACAATTTATGTTATGGATCTTTTTGAATATTATTTGTTCCTTCTCTTTGCGCTGCACTGCGCTGCGTGGTGTGTTGCATTGCTTCTATGCCAATTTGCATTTGGCAATCAACTACGCACTAAGTGCATGCACTTACTTTGGCAATTAACAGCAGCACTTTGTGTCTGGAGGACTTTGGCTTGGCTTGGCAGAGGCTTTCCGAGTTTTGAAGGTTCCTACGTTGCGTCGCGTCGGTCGTCTTTTCGTTGTTGTCTTCTTATGTTTTTCCTCTTCCGTATCACATCACAACTCCATGTCATTAAAACTGCATCAAGGTGTTTATTAACAGATCATTTTCTGTTCGGGACAACATAGGGGCATACATACTGGGTAAGAATTTGGATGCATCCTTTTTCTCATATTTGCATGGAAGCATTCAAGGCACGTAATTGGGCCTACCCACATTTAAATTAAGAAGTAAAATAATTGACCCACTGTATGGCAGTCAGAGCCATCTATATAAGAGGATTCAGTGAGTGAGCAGTGAGTATATGCACCTTACGGAGAGTTGGTCGGACAGAATACATTTTTAAGCCCTCTTGTCTTTCTTGAAACACCTTCCTCATTGCGTAAATTATATGGTGGGTCCATTGCAGAAAATAAAAGGGACGTTGTATGCATTCGCCCATATATTCCTTCTCCTCGGTGCACCAGGTTTTCCGTTGTTTTGTTTCAAGTAATACCTAAGGGGCAGAGTGGCACATTCATTTTGAAGTTCGATGAATTGAGGAAGAGCACACGTTGGAGAAGCATCAATTTTACGAACAAGTAATTGTGGATTGTGTTCTGCTGTAGGTAAATCGGAAAAGAACACTAATTCAGACAATTAATATGTCAGAAGGAAATTTATTGGCTTCAATAAGGATAAAAGAGATGATTTAGAATGTTTGACCTATAAAGTTTGATAATGCAACAATTGATTTCAACAATGTTTAATAGGAGGCTTCTGTAAATTAATCAAAAGTTTTTATACGTTCTCTTTCCAAATTTGTCAAAGGACTTAATGATTTTAAGCCAAAACTATGTACTTAAAAAAAATATTTTTGGGAGGGAGAAGTAAAAGAAATATTTTTTTACCGAAAAAACTCCACAAATTTACCACAGTCTAATGTTAAAGACACACAGATTCACGACAGACGTTTTTTTTTAAGTTTTATTCAATATCGGTGTATTTTATTGCGAAACTTTGCCTCACTGAAAAATTAACTTAACAGCCCTATTCTCCCCAACATCACTGATACCTCACAAGTCACAACTAGTGGTGAAATTGATTTTGTGACTTTTTCGTATTCTCCCCCACGGTCACAAGTTGTGAGAGTCACAAAAACTATCGAATTTGTGATCTCCTTATAGGCAGGTCACAACTCAAAAAATTTTTGTGTTTTGATATTTCGGTGTACAAAAGTTTCTGAATTTGCATTTGTGAGATATAATGGAAGTGGATTTTATTTTATTCCATCTTATTCGAGATGTTTTATCTAAAAACGAAAAGTACCTACGAATTGTATGGCTTCAAAGAACCTATTGTATTTGTAGATTGTAGCGAAGACGACTCTTAAGAATGCATTTTCATTAAAATATATTAATGTGTTACCTGGCTCTTGCATTATTCAAATAAATTTTTTGTTTTATTTTTCAATTTGGAAATCCTGTTCTTGTTTTTAATAATCAGCTGTTCCAAAAGTCACAAAAAAATTCACCTTTGCAGTGGTGAGTTTCGTTGTGAGTTTTGTTGTGACGATTAGGGGGAGAATACCAAAATGTTATCGAATCACAACAATCCTCACAAGGAATAGTCACAAGACCTTGTGACTTATGACTCCTCACAAGGGGGAGAATCGGGCTGTTAATTACTTTAAATGTACTTAAAAAATTCTTATGCAAAAATTTTAATGTCTTCCTTCATTGTTTGTATCCAGATATGTAATTTTTATTCGAAAACAACTTAACCTGCCAAAAAGCGACAAAATGTTAATTCAATTCAAGTTTTAACGTCAGCTCTTTTGTTTCTATAATTTTCTTAAATGTCTCTCGATGTCAATATAAAATTTTTACCTTTAATTAAATGATAAATCCTCAAATCCTGTTTGGGATTATTGACACATATATGTTTGTAAATTATAAATATTGGAATACCATCCATCTTCACCATTACACGAATGTCACCAATTAACATGCCTACCTTAACTACGCATCTTACACGTTTAAAATCTGAACTCACGCATTTCTGATCGTGTTAAAACAAACTGTCTTTTAAACAAGATTTTCTCATCGCTCAACAATTATGAAATACATGACAATATTTCCTAGCTACCGATCATTTTCATCCATCCTTTACTAGATGTCGCTGATACTGTCATAATCTTATCAGAATTCACCTGGAAAGTAACACGGTAGCGACACGTGAGTCGGTCGTAGGGGCCACGCATCCAGTCATTAAAAAAAAAACTCCGCCCATCATATATTTATATATACCTACATTTAGTTATTTTTATTTGGTATGTTAGCTGACATCTGCTTGCTGAGCCGTCATTATTCCTGACAGCTAAGAAAAACATCTCTTTCTGTTTTGTAATTTTATACCTTAGTACCGTACATATACGTATGCATATACGAGTATAATAATATCCCTAATTTTAGTTTCAATAATTTTCATTCGAATTGTTGTACACTCTATATCGTATAGTGATATCATTGCTTTAAAGAATAAACAATGCTTTTTGTAAGGAAAAAAAAACTCAGCGCTATATTGTGTCCTCTGTCTGTCATCGTGCTGACAATGTTGCAAAATCTGCATTATTTATTCAAAAAATAATCTTAAATAATTCGATACAAGAATATTAAATAAATGAAAAGTAGATACGAGTTATACGGAAAAAAAATATTTAATTTGAAGTACTTAACACTTTCAATTAATATGTGTAGGTAGATATAGTCCGCGACATGCAAGTCTTTGGCAGATGTCTTCGCTTGGCTATCATCAATAAATGCTAATGAGTTGGTAACTCATACTTTTTAAACCGTTGCGTGAGTGACAATTGAACGACAATCTGTTGTCATTAACAATTGCAAGGACGTGTTTGCTGTTATTTAAATTAAGGTGAGTGTAGGAAGATGATTGATGCTGGTTTATGCAGGTAAAAGCAGTAATGACCGATTTAGTTCAGGGTTACTAAACGAAAACTTTTTTTTTCGATTTTAGCCAATTACAAAATATGTAAATTAGTCAATACACTTATGAGGTATAGAGATCCAACAAGAAAAGAAAAAGAATTCAATTTATTATACAAACGCTTAAATCATCTATTTATAGATTAAGTACGTATAGATTAAGTACTTTTAAATTTTTTAACAGTATCAATATCTTCAATGTGACTTTACTTTTTTATAGTAAGACTTGGTAATTCCTGACTTTTGTAAAATGACGAACATGTTCAGTAGAGATCAATCAAATCAAAAGAGCTGACGTTAAAACTTGAACTGAAGTGAAAAATTAAACTTCTTCAACCATTTTCGAAAAATTATGTAAAATCATACTTATATTAATTTTGAAAAAGAAAAACAAAAATAAAAACCTGTTTTCTTTTTTTATTCAATATAAAAAAGACTGCTGAAGCTTCTTTAATAGTTCGTTTAATATCACATTTAATTTTTTAAAACAATGAAAATAGTTTAGCGGTTATGATTGGCCAGCAAGATTGCACCTAATATTGTTCAGCCAATGGAAACAAATTATCGGAATACCAAAAACATCAAAAATAAAAAATATAATTTGGGTTTTCTTGGAAAGTCATTTTTTGAATTAAATCGGTTAAGTGCATTTTTTGAAAAACTTAGCACCAATATTTGTTTTTAGTATCAGCTATTTGCAATTTTTGAACAGAACAGATTAAATCCTTAAAAAATTTACAAAATGTTAAAAAAAATTGGTTATGCGCTAATAATAAAAATGACATTTTGTTTAACCTCAAATTATTTGAAATTAAGGAGTTCTAAAACTGAAGCTGAAGCTAAAATAAAATTAAAGATTTTTCATCATATCTTTGAAATCCACAGTAAAATTACGAAATATATTATTAAATATTTGGTTGTTTGATTACAAAAAGCCATTTTAAAACTTATGTAGATCTGAAAGTATTCAGGCAAGAAATCCCACTTTAACTTCAACAACACTCGTATACCTTGCCACATGTTTGCTTGTCTTAATTCAGTTCTTCCACTTGTATACAGCTAAATATACTCTCTGAGCCATGGAGGTTAAATACCTAAGCAAAAGAAAAAAACAACACAAAAATTCGATGCTAAAATTATAGATAATTTGTGTATTTTGTTGATTGCAGGTTATCGCACTTCGAAGCCAAAGTCAGCTCTGCTCCTTAAACTCGAATCGAATCAAAGAATTTATCTTTGACCACGTTGTACAACACCGCTGCTTCGCGCCATGCAGTTGCTGTTCCACAACCACCACCGCACCTCGCACCAGTTTTAATGTTCAAAAGCTAACATCTGAAACGAGCCAAAAACACAAGAAGTTAAAGTTAATCGATCGTTTGGATGGATTTTGGTGAACATGTTTAACCAGGCGAGGATAATCGATTGGTGAACGTATATTTGTATCCATAATTCGGGCATTTGGATTTCACAGGTTGCGCCCGATCGGTGTTCTCCTCTCGAGCATACATATATAGTTTGTCCAAATTTATAATACTACATGTGGATGTGGTGTTGTGGCACACTTTTGCCAGCGATCGACCAAACTGAGGATCATCGGTTGGTCGATCGGGACCTCTATATCCATGGCTTCAATTAAAATACCCCAGGTTGTTTGTTTCTCTTTATATTTTTCCTTCTATTTTCGAGAAAAATACCTTCAATGTGATCATAAGGCATTCCGAACATGTGATTATATTGAAGTTTTTATGATGATCGGAAAAATAAAACATCATACGAGGATCGCAGTTATTTTTCCTGTTTTGAAAATGATACCTACTTACTCTGCGGGATCATGAGCAAGAAGAAATTCCAAAGTCAACTTGGAGACAAATTGGATACAAGTTTGAGTTTTTTTTTTTGTTTTGTGTTTTTGTGGTAATTTATAACCTCTCATTACTCAATGAAAGAGATATTTTTGAGTAATTACTTGGGGATAAAAGTAAATAATTAGCTGAGCTGCTACGCACTGCATCCTCTCTATTTTTAGATTGAGGCATTCCCCAGCAGCAACAGCAGCGAAACTATTTGTATTTAATAATTTACTTAAGCACCCATCATGCATCTGTGTGCACCTGGCTGCAGCCCTAATGAGTAAATGTTCGCTTAGCGTTGTCGTTCAATTTACTGTAATATTTATGGCTTGAACGAAATGTCAACAAATTCCAAAAAGTATTTTGTTAATTTGAACAATTTTTTATTTTACATTATTAAGAAATAAGTTAAGGTATATATGTAACGAATTTCTAGAGGTTCTCTTTTAAGGGGTTTGTTTCTTAACTCAAGTAGGTTTATCGATAAAAATGCAAAAAATTTCCTTTGAAAGATCGAAAATAATTTTTTGTTTGGCTTTCGAAAAAAAAACTTATAAAGTACCATAATATTAATTAGTTTAAGTGGAATTGCATATATCCTAAATTAAAACGACCAAGAAAAGTACAAAATTCATGATAAGAAATAAAAACAAATCTTATTGAGTGTTATCGATTAATTAGTTATCGACAAGACATAAAGGCTTTTTTCAGCACTATACTCATACAAAAAGCTTTTGATTATTGAAATTCGATTATGTAAATTGAGTGAAACATTATTCTAAAAATTGGTAAATAAAGATTTCTTAATAAAAATTCATTTTTTTCATGACGAATGGAATACAATTAATAATTGATTTTTTTGTTGTCACTGTGATGGTCTTATTTCTTGTCGGTGTAGCTGTCAAATCTGCACTCAAATTTGTTTTTATTTGAAAAGGGTTTAACAACAATTTAAATTCAAAGATGATGAACTTGATGTATTTATTAATTCATTTAAAACTGCTTCCATATTTTAATAAGAATTATTTATTTTAAACTCTAATCAAACTGACAGATACAAATTGTTTTAGTTAGTTAGTGCATGGAGGGGTAAATCTTTCGAAAAATTTATATCTGCAAAATTGATTAAAATCAAAAAAATAATCAATTATTTCTGCCCAATGAAACGCTTTAATTGTCAAAATCAGCTTTCTGACAGATTAAAATCAAAAAAATACATAATTGATTATTTTTGCCAATAAAAACCCCATAAAATTTTCACCTACTCATCTGCAGATAACTGAAAGCACTTGTATGTAAGGGGTGTTCTTTTAGAAGTAGAAATTGTCATAAAATCTACTTTATGAATATGATTTCTGACATACGACCGCCACGCCACAGCTAGCTCAAATATAATTTAATCTGGAGGTGCAATTTGCAATCACTTTTTCCAACACTTGTGGCACTATATCGGCATTATATCGGTTTATCGTTTCGGGTTTATCAGCGGCGTAGAATTACGGCGACGGCGGCGTAAAATTACAAGTTCTCAGAGGTCAGTTCACCTGTCCGAAACTAGGCGGTTATCAAACATTTCCTTTAATAAATAAATCAACATGTTGTCCCGTCTTAATGAAAGCACAGCTCCTGTACATTATGGTTATTCAATTGAGCAACGAAAAAGTCAGTAAAAATGGCGTCACCAGTGATTGTAACGTTCTGGCCAGCATCGTAATTGTACCAGCCCATAAAGCACACCCAGTTTTTCTGCATCTAACGGTTTCACAACATGCACTTGAGGATTATCTTCCCTCCAAATATGGCAGTTTCATTTATTGACGTAACCATTCAACCAAAAGTGAGCTTCATCGTTAAACAAATGAACATCGGAATCGGAAACGGGATAAATTTGCACATTAGAAGAAGAGTTGTTCAGGCGTCAGTTTATTTATGCGGAAATGCCAAACCAAACAAAACACAAATCACTTCACAGCTGTTAAAATGTCCGCCAGTAAAAAAAAGTGTTGCCAACTTAAAGTTCTATACCTCTTTAAAAAAAAAAACACCCTTTGCGTTACATAAAGTGTCTCAAAAGAAAGTTTCAGACAAGTTAGAACAGTCAGTCACTTGACAGATGAAACAAAATATTACCTACAGCTGATTCTGACAGTTTTCATGAATCTGTTCTAGTCTGCTCTGACTAAAAGGCAAGTGCAAAACATTTTGTTCTAATCTGTTCCAAACTGTTCCTGACATACTCACTGAACAGCAAATCAGAACAGTTTGGAACAAAACATTTCTCACTAAATAGCCAAAAATTGTAATTTTCTGTTCTAAACTGTTCAGAACAGCTTCACTGAATAAACCTATTTACTAAGCTTAATTCGAGCGGCCCGGTTGTTATGTCAATGCTCTAGTTCCGTGGCTCTTGGAAAATCATTCGCTCTGGACCGTTTCTCGGGAGTACACCACGCGTTGTGTGTGTGTGAAAGTTGTACAAAAATTCTGTTGTTTGACTCAATTGATGCGCCTCATGTTTGAAAATAGGTCAAAAATTGAAAGGGACCGGGCAATGCCAAAATTCAGGAGATATAAAGGTCGTTAAGAACGGTAGTAAACGTATTGATTGTTAATCAGTCTGTTTACTTAGTCCACCTGCCAAGCTTCTGGTATCATTATTGTTACAAGGTTATCCATTAGGTATGAATATAGATATTTAATAATTTTAAATTAATTTAATTTAAATGACAATTGCACGGAAGAGCTTGACTTACATACTACTTAGTATTTCATCTAGAAAATGGTCTTAGGAACCACTATAAGACTGAGTTACAAAAAAAAATGTGTTAGGTATTTTATTAAAAATCCTATTTTACTGATTCATTTATTTATTTTTGTTTTGGTAAATTCAACATGCAACGTCAAGTAATCAAGCAAATTAATTTTTTTTCCTATTTGCTGTATTTTCCATCAGGTACAAGCAATATTAATAATACCATCAATTCATCTCCAATTACCCATAACAAGGATGATTTAGATTTTTTTTATAAAGAAAAAGAATTTGAAAAAAAAACAACACTAAAACCATTCCAATCAGTCATTAAAAAATGTAAAATCCCCTTCAATCATTGTCGTCGATAAGGAAAATAAAATTTTAAAAAAAATAATTCTGAACAAAATTTTTTTGTGACAAAAAAGAAAAAAAAAATCTAAATTGAGTTATATTCAGTTTGTCCCAATCGTAGCAATCAAAAGCGACGCGACGTGAATAACGAGCTCGAAAAAATCTTCAAAAATCAGCGAATCCTATTCAATTTTTGTTCTCTAATAATTTCTGTTGAGCTCGCGCAGCGTCGCGTCGCGTCGTCGTCGTGGCTTGGGTTAGGAGTTATATTCTTAAAATTGGATTTCATTTCAACCATCAGAGATTCATTTTTTTTTTTTGTATTTTTTTTGATTCACAGAGCAAAAACTGGGATATTGACAATGTTCATCGTGATGACATTTGATAGATAATGATGACGATGATGATTATTGGTAAAAAAAAAAATACCACTACTACTACTCGCAAGGATATTATTTCATTGTAACTCATTGAAGCGTATACTACGACCAAACCATATAAGAGTGGGAGTGAAGTGTCCTTTCAGAAATAATCTTTTGTGTGAAAGTGAAAAGTTTGTAATCACCAGGAACCTACCTATTTCTCTAGAAACGTCATTATTGACAGCCATAATGAGGCTGTTGATTTATCATATTGATTGTGAAAAGAAGACAGCAAGAATGATTTTTTGTTTGTGCGTACAATCACAATCAATGAGATTGAATTTCGAAAAAAAAAAACAGATTGATTCGTCAAATTAAAAATGTAATAAATTGTTAAAAGTTGCTATTGTTAATTTAACAAAAAATCGTACTTTAACTGACATTCAACAATATATTTTTTTAATAACAATTTTTGCCATCAGCTTGATTTAAAAAAAAAACTCATTTCTTTTTGCCGATGGCAAAATTTAAATTTCACATGAAATCCTGTCCATGCAAAAATAAAAAAAAAAACATAAAACAATTTGTTCTGTCATAGACATTTGATTTCCTTAAGGACATGTTCACAAGGAAACAGACTAAAAAAAATAATATTAAATAAATATCCAACGATGCGTATTACTGAAAAACGTATTATATCATCCCTTCCTACTCCTTCCCAAAATCACAGCACAGCAACATCCTTCCTCAAGAAACAGGAGGACATCATCTCATGGGTCGGGGCCCAAGGTATACCTACACAATTCAACAAAAACACATAATTGGGTAAATATTTTCAAAATTAATTTCTTTTATCCTTGAATAATTTTTGTAGCGAATGTAAGTATACAACTCTCATCTTTCCCCATCAGGACTTAAAATAAAAAAAAAAAAAAACAGTTCTTTCTTTTGCCTAGAGATTTTTTTGGATTTATTTTTTTAAGATAGGTATGTATTTGTTGTCTCTGGGTTCTGTGATGATGGGTTCTTTTGCTTGGCAGAGTGCACATCAATGTCGTTTGTTGTCGAGTCGTTTGATTATTCAAAAAGATCAGACGAGATTCGCAATAAACTTATATACCAAACCATCAACCTACAAATTACCCCAACACCACCCACCCTGATTCTTTATCGAAAACACGTTTCTGGCTGGTGATGGCCGCTTCAGGAATGATATATGTTTTGTTATAAAATGCAAAATGGCTTCCGGGATGAATTTTTTGTTGTTGTTGTTGTTATTTTTCTTCTAAGAATAAGATTCTGATTTTGTTGGTTTTTCATCTCATAGGAAACACAGCATCCGGAAATAAGGAAAAAAAATAAGAAGAATAAATCTGTAATTGAACAATGCTGAGGCTCAACCGAAGAGGACTTAAATCACAAAAATAGTAATCCTCTTCTGTACAGGGCCATCACCGCAAAATCCTCTCCTTTTTGAATAGAATTTTAATTTTGAAACATAAGTAATAAGGATTTTCATGATTTTTTTTATTCTAACCAAAATCTCTATATTCCCTGGACATTTTGGGATTAATTCGAATTGTATGAATGGTGAAATAAAAGTCCTTAAATTAAAAATTTAAAATATATGAATCCAGAATCTGAAGGAGCAGGTGAGTTAATGCAGAGATTCTTTTTTTTTAACTCATTTTATTTTGCCTGGGCTGCATTTAAAAATGGCTTTTCGTAGTAAATTTTTGGTTGGAAAAAATAAAAGGTTACTTATTCATAAACATATATATGTACCTATTTTTATTTACAAACAAGTTGTTGGGAGTCATATATAGTCTCGTCATCATCATTAAGTAGATGATTAAAACCTATACGGATGGCAGCATACTTGAGTGTGTATTTATTTATATATGTTTTCCAATGGTAACGATATTTTCACGGCTGAATGAAATTTTATGAATTTATAAAAATAAAGGGAATATATACAAAATAAATATCAAGTGGAATGCGAAGCTGAAGCTGAAGCTTCGCCAGAGTTGTTTGCTGAAGTTAAACATTAAACCAATAATGTTAAGTGGATTACAAAAAATAAAAAAAAAATGAGCATGAATTGAAATTTTTTTTAACGAAATAAAGTTTTGCTGTTGAGTAAATATGTAAATTAAAATATATATAAGGACTTTTGAAAGGTTTTCCCAAGTATTTTTTGGGCAAAATAATTGCACTCTTCAAAAGGCTTGTTTTAAAAATGTTTTATTATGATAATGCATTAAAATACTTTAGTAGAAAGTTATTTTTAAATTTAACAAGAAAAATAAACATATATTATTTTGGCTATGAATTTTGGAATTTATTTATTTTATAATTTATTTAAGGTATCTAGAAATTATGTTCTGTACTGTACAATAGTGTACATGCAATGTTTTTTGTTGCTATGAAGTCCATTTTTATTTATTTAAAATAAACCAAAGCCTTTTATAACATTTTATTTAAAACCTATTTGTTTTTATAATTTTAAATATTTTTTATAAAATTATTTCGTTGGATTCAATATATGACTTGTGGTTATAGGTATATGGGAAGTCTTGGATTTTGGGTTAAGATAAAATTTAGGTTAAAAAATGACGGTACCCTTAAAACAATTTTTTTTTAATTACGTTCAAATATGTTAATTTCTGGAAAAAACAGCTTCAAGAAAAGTAATACAAATTTGAGTCTTGGGCAGTATTATTACTTGGAAGATTATTAAAACAACCGTGTTCCGAAAATAATGAAATGGCTGTAGCACACTTTATGAACATTTTAAATTCTGAAAGAAAATGTATCCCAAGCAGCATAAAAGACGTTTTTCGTTCAGTTTTGTTAATAAAAATGTTCTCCAATATTTGTGCCCATACATAAGTGATAATTTTAATATACATTTAATATATTTTGTGACCCCAGTCTAGATTTAAAACAGAGAAAAAATAATTAAAAACCAAAACCATATTTTGTTCCTAAGACAGAATTATTTTCTCTTATTATTTATTTTAAATCGATATAATTTAGCGAACAGTTTAAGAAAAAATAATTTTTGAACAAAGAAAAAAAAAATATTTTTATTCTTACTGATTTTTTCCAAAACTTTTTGAAGTCTCAATGTTTTCAAATCAGGTGCTTATTTTTTTTTTAATAACTAAAAACATTTTTTTATAAAACCCTTACAAAATTACATTTAAAAATATTAATATATTTACTTTTGTAACGATTTTTGAAATTCTTTTTATTATTCTATGATGCATAAGATTGTATCTTCAGTTTTCAAATTTCAACTTCTCCAAAATTTTTTTTTGGCTTTTATGAATTTTATGCTTTTTCATATTTTTCTTGTTTTTGTTAAAAAAAAGTGTCGGTAAACATTATATCCCCTGAAAAAATGTTTTTTAAATTTTTAGGCATGTAATTGAACCTAATTTCGGAGGTCAAATAATTTAAGATTAACTTTCAAATAAATATGCCCAAAATTTTAGTAAATTGCATATATGTATTTTCTAAAATCATCCTATAGGTATATGCTTAAATTATCACCAAAGTATCTTTGAAACCTTTAAGTTTTCAACCGAACCATAATTAAATGGCATTTTGGACCTTTCAATTTTATTTTCCGCCACAGCTGAATGCAAACAAATGATACAAAAAAAAAAAACTAAATGCACACCTAAGCAAAATCTCTGACGGAAGTCGAGGAAAATTGATTCAGAAAAAAGAGCAAATTGTTAAATAATGAAAAAAAAAACAACTAGAATTCAACAAGCAAAATGAAAATAAGAATAAGAAGACGATGACGAAGTCAACGAAAAAAAGAAAAAAACCAAAACGAAAGAAAATTGAAACTAAATTTCCAGAGTTCTGCATGATTTGAATAAATCAACTTACAATTTTCTGTGATTCGATTTTGGTTTTCTCATCTGTGTATCTGCCGTGAAGCAGTCCATTCCATTCTATACCCACTTCCCCCCTCAACAAAGAAGAAGATGAAGCAGAAGATGACGAATGTCCTTCCACATAGTATAGTAGGTGGTATACACAGACACAACTACAAATATACGACGATGATGGCCGTATAAATTGTCCTTTTATAGATCCAAAATGTTACGCCGCGCACAGCGCGTTGTCGTCGAAGCTACATTCTTGGTAATTTTTATCCTGATGACGTCGCTCAAAATCAAAATCACTGATTTCGGGATTATTATTATTTTTCCAAAGGACGAAAAAAATGAAGAAAAAAAAATATTCTCTGAGGTGGATCATATAAACGCTGTGGAGTCGTTGGTCCTTTATTTGAAAATTCTTTCGTTAGGTAGGTACAGTGGGTATGTACCTATACTTTTTTGTTGAATTTTTAGTTCTTATCAACATTTTATTCTGCTATGCTGATGCTGCTGCTGCTGCTTGTGGCGGATTCTATCTTAATCTGTTGTAAATCGAATTTTCTATCTTTTTTTTTTCTTTTCTTCTTATAAGGATTTTTCTTATTTTTTTTTTCAATTTGATTTCAATCAAAACGCATGTAGAAGGCAAAGTATATACTATATACAGAAATACATTCTATGGAAGGAGATTTTTTTTTCCTTGGGGTTCTCTTCGAATAGGATTACGTCCTGATAATTTTGAAAATCAGTGCATTTTCACGGAAGGATGAGTGCTATTTGTATTTCTATTTTAAATGCGATATCTGTTTAAAACTATAAAGGCATGTACGAAAACTGTGATCAAACAATTTCGTTAAGTAGATATTTATAAATTTTTATATAAATGCTTTTGCTTAAAAAAATAGTAAAAGAAAACGTTGTAAAACTTACTTTGAATATGGTAAAAGTTCTCAACTAGTAATAATCGCACCTCGATAAGACCTCATTGCTTACCCCTGCGCAAATCAAAATCATTTGAAAATTCTATTTTTTGTAGTTGATAACCCAGGATATTTAAACCTCTCCAAAAAAAAATCCGACATATGTAGTTAAAATTTGATGGAAAAGTATATAAGTAAGATTGAAACGTCTATAAATAGAGAAAAAACTTTCTCTACAAAACCTTTAAACCAGAAATTAATAAATTACTTTTTTTCTTATAGTCCAGTGAAAGCGTCTCGTGACCTTCAGGGCAGAGAAATGGTGTGTTTTTTCATAGAAGCTTATCCGATGGCTTGAGTCCAAATTTTACCAAACCTAATGACTTTTTTTAACCATCACATGTTAAAAAAAAAAGGTTTTAGATTTGAATTCAAGTCTCTCAAATAAGCCCTTATCGATCTATGAAAATAACAGGTTAAAAGGGTTAGGGACTTTTTTAAGCTTTGACAGGAGTGTTATTAAAACAACGAGTACTCCAAAGAACATAAAACGACAACAAAACTTTTGGAGCAACTTTTTTAAATTTTTTAATAGCTATTCCAATAAATAAAAACTTTTTCTAGTCATGAAACGGATCTCAGGAATGTCCATGAAGGGTAATTTCTTCGGCTTTGAAGTTAGTAACTAATGGAATCAGGCTTTAAAACTTTTTTTCAAAAAAAAAAAAAAAACCATTATTATCTATACAAAATAAATTTTTGGTTTTTTGGTAGAAAGGGGTTGAATCACAAAACTGTAGTATTGAGAATTTTATTGCCAAAGACTCACCTCTTTTTTTATCGCTCAGTTGGTATTAAAATTTCTAAGCACCTAGGTACATTTAAATTCTACCAACTTTTCTACAAAAAAATCTTTTAATTATTTTCAACATTCTCGAAATCCATAAAAAATCATCATCTTTTTGAAAATACAACGCCATACCTGATAAATTAAGATTAACTTAATAATGCATTTGAGAGTTAATTGATTAAATGGTATTTGTATTTTTTCAAAAAAAAGACGTATTGTTTTTTAACTATAAATTACAAAATTTTTGGAATTTGTTTTTCATTTTTGAAAGATAATAATTGTTTTACATCAATTTTCCTAAAGTTTCTGAATTTCATCTTTTTCAGAATGGTTTTCATAAAATTCAAAATTATATATGTATTATACATATGTAATGGGTGATTTTAGTTTGTTTTTGGGAAAAATAAATTTGGGAAGAATAGAAAAAAAAATTTTGGCGACTTTTTTAATTTTTAGTTTTTATATTAGGTGCCTACATATTTTTTATTATTTTTTTATTATTTTAACTTAAAATTATTTCTTCAATGTATTTTTTCTCTAATTTATTTATTTTCAATTATTTCATTGGAGTACATAATATTTCAGTAAGAAGACAATTTAATTTCAACAATTTTGGCACTCATTTCTTTGAGCAAAAAAGGTTCTTCCAATTTCTTTAAGTTTTTCTGATAATGGCTTCTCATGGAGTTTTTTTTTTTTTTTAATTCTGAAATTTGAGAATCTGATTCTTTTCTGTCGCACGATTTTGACAAATTTGAAAGAAATGACCTTAAATATGTGTACCTACTAAGAGATACCGTAAGTATAATCATTCATCGCATTATCCTTGCTGGTAGGCATTTTAAAAGGGATAACTGTAAGTAATTCTACTAAATTAAGATACTTACATTACTATTTAGGTTGGTAACGTGTTTCATTAAAAGCATTTATTAAAAAATCAACATTTGTTTTTCCAAATCCAACCTACTCTCACTTAATCGATGTATAGGAGGTAGGTAGGTATAGGTCCTTTGAACACACTCAAGGTCTTTTGCACTTAACTTAACGTAGAAATGAAAGGTAAAACACGCGCGAATACCACTGAGACTTGTATATACCTTACCTATGAGATCAAAACGCGAATGGCGCACAGGATAACTGTAAGATATATGCAATCAAATTTTATATTTTATCCTCGCCCAGAGTATAGAAGGTATCATAAATCCACAAGGAAGCCATCTTTGTTTTCATCACATATTTTACTGACGAGGACGAGCGCGCTCGACGCACAAACAAACAAAATATAACAACATTCTTCCTTATAGTGAAAAATCCGCAAAAAGCTTATAGCAAAATAAGGGGTCGTATGGCTGACAAGGAGCGTATAGGAAGGGAGGACGATTTAGCATTACTTAATGTTTCCCTTCCAGGATACCATGTTTTTTTTTTTTGTGTGTTAGTTGTGTATTTGTTTTTCCATTCTCACCCATCACCACCCTCTGACGCCTGGCCGTCGCTATTTCGGCGCGCGTACAATAACAAAATGAAAATAAGTAAAATCTATAAAGGTATTATGACGATAAAGCCACCATTACCATTATCTCTACCACCCCACGAGCCAACAAAAAAAAAAAATAATGCTTCTGCCTTTGACGGAGTATTAGAGTGAGCGTGTGTGTGCGGTGCGGTGATGGCGATGCGCCTTACTTTCCACCCTCATAACGTTACCCTCAAAATGGATAAAAAAAGAAATATACATATATAACTTAGCCGAGTTCGCCTGCTGTTGCTACTACGTTGTAGCCCACATCGAATATAAATTCAATCCTCCTATTCCGCGTGAAAGTCCTTTGGAGTAATTTTTTTTTTCGTTTTTATACTCATAAAAAAAAATATAGGTACCAACACCACAACACATAAAATACAGAATATAAATATCCTTGGTTTTATGTGTGTACTAAGTATACCCTGATGGATTCGCTTGAAGAAACTTTAAAAATATTGAGAAAAAGTTCCATTTGAATGCGGTTAAACTCGAAATATTGGAGGAGGATTCATAGGTTTTTGTTGTTGTTTTTTTTTTTTGTTAGGACCTAAATTTATTTGCAAGGATGTGGGTGATGGAGCAGGAGGACATTCGATAAAATAAGGGTGTGCTTTGTATACACACGGTTGGATTAATAACGCGCAGCTCGGTGTCAACGTGTGTTGTTTTTTTTTTTTAATGTAATGGAATTGATGGATGCACGGCAATGGATGGTATAACTGATGAGAAATTATTTGGGAACCATCTTTTATCTGATGAAAGCCATTACAAGTTTTATATGTAAATTACAAGTACCTATACCTAAGATTACAAGATACAAATTTAGTATTCCTCAGGATAGTCAACTAGGACCCTCTTTTTTTACAATAGAGTGCGAACTAAACTGTTTTACGTACAATTCTCACTTCTTCTACTTTTCTTTCCGTGTATCAAAGCCTCCTGTCTAGAAGACTGGGACCAGAACTCTCCTATTTCACTGCACAACTCTATGGGTATACTTATGGGGTTCACCGGATTGACGACCTCAGGAAACTTTGTCAGGCTTCCCAGTTCTGGACGAATAAATACAAAACTACTAGAATTAACTACAAACATGTTAGAAAAAAATTAAACATTTTAAATATTTACAGAGAAATAAAATCTAATATTTCATAAAGTTATTATACAAAAATTGTATTGAAAAATACTGGTACAGAAAATAAAAACCAACTTTCGTAAATGAAGGCTAAAAAAAACAACGGTCCCGGATTACAAAAAAATAGACTTTTATTCGAATTTAATTCAGAAAAAAGGTGTGCACTTTTAAAGTTCCACTTAAACTATTTTGACTTTCTACCAATGTTCTTACCTGATATTTATTATCACATAAAAATTTAATGAAGCTTTTAAAGTTGAGCACTAATGAATGTGCGACAAAATAATTTTAGTGTCATTTAGTTTAACGATAATCCATTTTTATAATGAAATTGTAATGCTTACAAAGTTATGTATGTATAGACTATAGCTTACCACAGAAGACTTGAATTTACATTGATTCAATTCATATTGGTAGCACCCATTTGAAAATTTACATTGTATAATGAATAATCGTATTTTAAGGAATTGATAAAGTGTCCGAGCAACATTTTCATAATTTTATGGAGATTGCTTGGCTTTACGATACAGAAAAAGTTGATATTTGAAATAATGTTTAATAACTACTGGCACAAATTGGAAAGTATTCAATTTAATAGCATTTTATAATAGCTGGGGAAAATATCGTAAGTAAATTAAAGCAAAAACCACTAGGTATCTAGTGGAATTTTTTTTATTGCCCTTCTGAATGTAAAGCGAAAGAATGAAAATGAAGAGGCATTTAATAAAAGATTTTTTTTTATTAAAATACTGTATTGAAGTGGTTTAAAAAAAAAAAAAATCAGCATATTCCTCGTATCAATACGCTTCCTGTGTATTTTTAAGCTTAACCAACATTAATGAAATTGTAATGCTTACAATTAATTAATGGTGACTTTGAACTGAAGAAATATTTTTTGTTTGTTTTAAAATATTGTTTATATGGGCAGCTAAGGTGCTCGTATCCTTATTTTTCGTTAACAGACAAGTACCAGTATAAACAGTATAAATGTGAGTTTCACAGAGTTTTCAAACAGAAATATATTTTAAGAGTAAAAAAATTAAGGTAAAAATAAAAATTAATTTTTTTTAAATTTTCGTCTAAAAAAATTCCAAAAATAAAAAAAAATGTAAAAAAAATAAGTCGGTCAAAAGCTATAAAAAAAAACTTACCAAAATGAAAAAATAGTAGTAGTAAATATTTAATAAAAATTTAGTTTAATTTCAGTTAATTTAAAAAAAAAATCTTTTTGAAATTATGATGAAATCGATGTTTTTAAAATCTAGCAACAAACATTCTTTTGAACTCTATTTTTAACATTTCAGTTATTCTAAGGATAAAAAGAACGGCACAGATATTAAAAAATTGTGTTAAAAATCTTATATTTATCGAAAAAGACTCTCAAAATTTTTTGACATTTTTTAAAATTTTTGGCTGATCCAATTTGGATTATGTTGAATTTTATATTAAAGATTTAAAAAAGGTCCAACAATATTGGATATCATAATTAAAAAAAAAATTTGAATAATTTTTGAAAATTCAATATTTCAAAAACGGATCATCGTGAAAAAAAAACATTATTTTCAATAAACTAAGAGCTCAACTTATATCTAAATTAATGATTTTATATTGAGGTTTTGAAAGCAAGATGTGACATTAAATAGTATGTAGCAAGTTTGTATTCATAGTTTGTTCTGGGATTTGGTTAGCCAGATTTTTCGAAATAAATGTACAGTTTTGATTGCTTAAATAAATGTCAAATATTACTTTCATAAAAAAAAAACACAAAATGTTTTCTCTTTTTTTCGTATTAAATTGAATATTTCCTAGATGCTAGATGTGTGAGAGAGAATGCTGAAATTTCTGAATGGGCTGTTTTCGGCATTAACTTGAAATTTTTCCATGAATTGTTATGATTTGTAAACTTAAGCAATACTAGAATAGTTTTCATTGATCTTTTCATATAATCTTAAATAAAGGGTGCAACTTATAACTTACAAAAGTCGAACTAACTAAAAATGGGTACCACATTTTTAATTCAAATTATCCTTCAAACGAAAAAGAATATAACATTTCACTACAAACAAAACCAAATTTTGCTTTGACAAGTCACGTTGAAAGTTACAGTCTCAAGTGCAAAAGATTAAAAGACCCAAAGACCTTTTTTTGGACCTTAACAATTTCCAACGACCATAATAACATAATAATAATTATTTTTGATTTATCAATCCTGCCTCAGCATTTATGCTAAAAAAGATCAACATCAATCGTTTGTCTTGTGAGACTCTATATCTCCAGCTTTTCATTATTTTGAAATATAATTAAAAAAAAACAGAAAATAATTCCAATGTGTATCCACTGTGTGGTAAAAAAGAATAAAAAATAAAATGATATAAATTTGAATGCTTTATCTTTTGCACCCAAAAACAGAATACTGTGCTGTAGATATGAGCATGTTTGCTGTTTGTTTGTTGTTGCTTTTTGTATGTGGTAAGTATATGCCTCTGTAGTGTTTCTTGTCGTCGCCAAGTATAAAACCATAGAAAAGAAATTCTTTGAGGGCCATTTGAATGCTTTCAGGAGTAAACAAGAAAATGCCATTTTAAAAAGTTGTGTAGGTATATCCTTAAGATGATTTCGAGTTATTGAGTGTTTTTTTTTTCTTCGTATATGTTAGTATGTATATATTTTTTCGTCCTTTTTTTTTGTTTACCTATACTTACGTAGATTTTATTTTACTTGCTGTGTGCTCTTTTATGTTAATTTTTTTCGATTTTCTTTTCTTGGGATGGAATTTTTGAAGATGGGATAACGGGACAACAAGGAATTCAATTTTTTTTAATTTGAACGTATAAAGGTGGATTTGATTTACCTTATATTTTTGTTTATTCTATTTTTTTTTATTTTCTTTTGTTGTGTGTACTTTTTTTAGGGGGGGGAGGTGGTTAACTTTTTTACCGCATTTATCATTCTCACAAAAGCATAAGTACACAAAGGTTTTGTTCAAATAAGTAGAGGTACAAGGAGGAGGTTTTATTAAACATCATTGGAATAACTTAGTGGATTTGGTGTTTGGTTCGAAATTGAATTTTATTTTATTTTGACTTTTTTTTAAGAAAATAAAATATTTATTGTTATTGAAAAGTTGCATCAATTCGTACCAACACATAATTTTCCTTAAATACTGCAAAAAATTAACAAATTCATACTAATTATAAATATATCATTTTTCAAACAAAAATAAAAATATTTAATTCCTTCCTAGAAAACCTGTTATATTTTTTTAAGGTTTTTGGGAAATTTTTTTTCGATCTTGAAAAATTCAAAAATTTGTTCAAATATGTATGTATTCTGAAATTTGATGGCTCAGAAATTTCGAATAGTATTAACGATTCATTCGCCCTTGTAACAACATTTTATAATTTTTTTTGATCATAGGAAAAGAATTCAAATTTGTTATCATTGTCATAGTTAACCTTATTTCTTTCGACCTTATTAAATTTCCTCGTTTACAAAAACTCGACCAAGGGATTGCATTAATTTGATATCATTATTCAAGGAATCATAGCCAAGTGATCTTCTCACGATGTCCCCCTAAGAAATAAAAAAAAAATAAATTGAAATAATCTTGATATAAAAACGTCTGACTGTCTTGATGCTATTGTCTATTGGCACGTAGGAATCTTAAATTTAAAATCAACAATCCACCACCTATATATGTACTTTCGGTCCATCAGACTTCCGAACTTCCACATGGACTTCTTTTTTGGTTTTGTTTTGTTTTCTTAAAGGGGTGTGTGAGATATTCTTGGAAAAGAGTTCTTTGCACACACCTTAAAAAGAAATCGAAACATATGCACGACTCGATGTCAAAGAATTTCAATTTTGAGTTTGAATATACAGGAAAGCCAGGAAGTGAATTGTTTGTCTCATATGCAAATTAATTCAGTTGTATTATTTATTATGAGAACGAGAAAAGCAGACATTGTTAGAAGAAGTCTTTCTTTGATATAATGTTGAATAAATTTCAAGCCCTAGAAAAGGGGCGTTTGACAATGTTTAATAAGGAAGGAAATTAAATTCTTTTTATTCCCAGAGTATTTAAATTCATCTTTTTTTTTAAGTTATTTCAATTTGAAATCGAAAATTTATAATTTTTCTTACCAAGCAATTCAAAATATTTTTTAATTATGTCCAACAACCACGAAAACCCGTACGAAATCAGTACTTAAATATGTTAAATATTAAAATTTTTTTTACAATTTCAATTTAAAAATATTTTTTCTCAAAGTTTAATGAAAACAGCTAGATATACTCGTAGTCTAGACTAATTAATATATAGTAGTGTACAATTACCCGTTATTTTTCCACTATCATTCTTTGTGTCAAATTTCCCTACAGTGTTTTTTTTTTATTCTTTAACCAACAATAATTATTTTAAATTTCAAATCCAATATAACGAACGATGTAATGTCCACAATCAATTCGTTATATCGAAACGTTTTTTTTTTTTCATACAAACTCCTCTTTTATATTCGTCAATGATTTTAATTTTTTGCTTTCATTGTAAGTCATTTGCGAGACGACATCTTGCAGAACTTTCTTATTCAGCATCAGATATGAAACCAAGTAACATAAACCAGACGCCAAAAAAACATAAAACAACAAAAAAAATGGGACCAAAAATCATGGTCAAACATTCATGTTAGTAGATATTTCTGAAATTCGTTTTTTGTTCGTAATATAGAATACTTACCTTATGGACTTGAAAAAAGTGTTCGTAATATCGATCTATGTTATATCGCATGCGTTATACTAAACAACTACTGTATTGTGAAAAAATTATTTTTTCATAAAATTTTTTATTGTAATTAGATTTAAAAATACAAATTATTGAATTCCTCTTCTAGAACATTTTAAAATAATATATGACAACAAGAGTATTAAAAAAAAAAGAACTATCAAATCGGAAATGTTTCTCAAAAGTTTGAAGTAAACAACTTCATTCATTAAATATTGAGATTCAGAAAATAAAAGAGATAAAAAAGTTCTGTAATTTTTCAAGAAAAACAATTTTGCATAAGAAAATTCCCCAATAACTTTAATCAATATAGCGGTCATGATGACAATTTTTTTTAAAAATTGTGCAGAAAATTGACAAATTTTATAAAAATTTGTTGTGTATTTTAGTTGATGACAATCTTTTTAAAAAATTGTGCAGAAAATTGAGAAATTTTATAAAAATTAAAAAAAAAAACTTTAAAATGATTTTGGGAAATTTGTTAGGTACAGAACACCAATATTAACTTTCGGTGAAAATTTATCATCCAACTTTTTATCATTCCTGAAAGTTTAATCAAAATTGATAAGGTGGTTTATAACTGAATCCAAATTTTCTATCTAGTGGTATTAAAAACTGCTATACTTATGAGAAGAAAAAAACCTTTTAATATTAAATTCCGTTAAACTCATAACTCCCCTTTCTTAATTTCTTTATATTTCCCATTCTAAGTGAAACGAAATATCTTCAATATTCAGTTGACAAAAGATTTTCAGATTGTTATTCAATACAAAGTGTGTATCAAATGTAAAATTCAAAAATCCAAAAGTGAGCCATTTTGTGTATTCTTAAGATTTCCAAACAATTGACACCATTCTTTTGATTTTTTCTTTGTTTCGTTTATTCAATATCACACTGATATCTTTATGGTGAAAAAGCACGTGTCTCCCTCATCATTCAGCCTTCTTTTTCCTATACCTAATCATAATTGGCAAAGGACACGAACCAGAAGCAAGCAAATTTATCAATTGCCGTAAACAATATCATTGTGCAAAAAATACAACACAAAAAAAAATATAATACACAAAAATAAGAAAAACAAAATCCTAGACAAATAATGGCACTGAAATGAGTTGTCAATGGGATTCACAATGTCTAGGGGTTGTGTTATGGGCTTTGTTGTTAAAACGAACCAAGGACATCATCATCATCATCATCGCAATTATACTGATACTCTCTCTCTGGTTTGCAAATAATTGTCTTCAGCCAATACCCAATTATCGGGATTACCAATATCAATAAAATTAGGGGATGACGGAAGGATAGTATCACATTGGGAATCGAAGAACCCTTCAAAATTAATTTTTGCACTTTTGTATCCTATTGCAAAATCCCTGCATCCGAAAGGGGAATGATCCTGTACTATGCGCCGCACAAAATGCAGGATTCCATGCAATTCAATTGCAGTAATCATCCTCCTCGTCATCGTCATCCTCGTCATAGAGTAGTTATCGAAGGACACAAAATCCATTGATTCGAAAATCGCATCGCATTATTAGCGTTTTATTGTGCAAATTCTTGACTGTGAGTTCGTTCATTCTATACTCAAACTGAACTGATGTTGTTGCAATGCAAATCAATGATAGGTCCTTTGAACCTTTATCTAGACTACATTGCACATTGATGGTATCAGTGATGTATATATATGTATGTAGGAAAAATCAGCGTGTCCTTGCACAATGCAAAAACTTGTTGATTTTACCGAGCGGAATTATTAAACCTACCTTTTTTTTGTGGACAATAAGTGATGTTGCGGAAGTGTTTTTTGGGCGCGCGCTTGTAATGCTAATTAATTTTGGTGTATAGCATCATCGGATTGGCATTGATTGTTGTGGTGATGTCCTTTGTATTCAATTGCAATGATGATGAAAACGATGACGGATAATCATTTAATTAGTCAAAATGATATAACGAGTTTGATGAGAGTAAATAGAAGGGGCTTGAGTGTAGATGGTATTTTTTTTTTTGTTTAACTAGATGATGGGATATTGCGAATCTGCAGGGATATCCAGAGCCTTTTGTTCTGGTTCATGTTGCAATTTTAATTAGTTAGTGTTGCAGTGCGAAAAATATGCGGATGTTGATTCTGGAGTTAATTAAGTTATTATTTAAAAGTACAAAAATATTGTTGATATTATATTCAATTAATTATTTTCAATGATGTTTTATTTATGATTTTTTTAAATGATACTTAACAGCTATGGATTTAGATGCCTGATGGAGTTTTTTTTTGTCTATATAAGTGTCGAATTAATTAAATTGATGAATAGATTTGCTATGAGTATTTTTTATTTAATTAACTTATCAACTCGATTTAGTAACTATCTGTATATATATCTTATTAAAATATTATTTAGATCTCATTTTAAATTATATGTAAAATAAAGAATGCTGATATTTTATTGGAGGCAACTGAGCATAAGTTTTTACAATTTTCAATATAATCTTTAAATATTAATATTTTAAAAATTATCATCGTCGACATAATCGGCTAGACAACCGGGGTTCGATCCTAACCTCCTTCAACAAGTCTCTCTACCTATCCCGGTCTAAGGCCGACGCCATCCAGTCGCGCACCCCAAGGCTTCGAGCGTCCTGGTCTTCGCCTTCTCTCCAGCGCAAGCATGGTCTGGCACGCTGCCGTTTACCATAGGTGCCCTGCCAACCGGAATCTAACGAGCTTAATTTTTGTCACTATGTCTGCTTCAAGGTAGATTGCGTACAATTCATGATTGTATCGTCTCCGGAATCGTCCAACAATTCTCCTTAAGACTTTTCCCTAGAACGCGGCTAAGAGGTCTAAGTGTCTTTTGCTAAGCGCTCAAGTCTCGGATTCAAACGTGAGTACTGGCATTATTATCGGCTGCGACTATTGACCCAAAGGATTGCACCACTTCAAATTCGTGCTCCGCTACCTTGATTGTTTGACCAACTGTTCTTCTCGCATTCGACGCCACCATGTACTTTGTTTTACCTTAACTAATATGCAGCCCCGATTTTGTGCCGCCTGTTCGATCTGGATGAAGGAATCGTGTACAGCTTGTTCGGTCCTTCCGATGATGTCGATGTCGGCTGCATAAGCGAGTATTTGGCTGGACATGTTGACGATGGTCCCTCTTGTTGCCGTGCTAGAGTCACAAATTGCTTTCTCCAACGCCAGGTTGAAGAGGAGGCAGGCCAAACCATCCCCTTGTCGGAGTCCATTAAAAATGTTGATTGGTCTGGATAGCAATCCAGCTATTTTTACTTGGCTGGTTACGTTAGTCACGGTCAACCTACAAAGTCGTGTCATTTTATTTGGGATGCCGAATTGTCTCATGGCTTTGTAAAGTTCTACCCTGACTACCGTCCGATGGTACCGTCCTGTGGTAAAAAAAGAATCTATTTACTTAAGGCAACGTATGAGGTACAATCTGAAAATCAATATAATTTTGTTAAATTTCCTTATTTCTGACTTACACTCGAGATACTGATGTCTTATTCATAGGTAACTCATAACTTCTGAGCCATCAATTGCAGAAAACAATGTAAGTACCTATTCGAAGTTTGAGAAAAAACCTTTTAAGCCATTTATTTCAGTCAACAGACTCTTCCGTAGGTATCCCTTTTGGTAAAATGAAATCAATTATATCTTGAAATTTTTCTACAGTAAAAGTATAATTTACAATTAAATAAATGAAATTATTAGTTTTCAAAAAAAATAAATGAATAATAAATACTAACACGCACATCACTGACTCATTGAATTGTTGAATCATTAAGTTACTGACTAAATCACTAAACTCTTTGACAATATTTTTTGAACAAATTTGTTTTCCAAAAATTATGTTTTCGGCAATATTTTTTTCTCAAACTGTTTTATTTTTTGAATTTTTTTGGAAATTTATTCTCTAGGTCAAAATTTTTCATTTTTAACAGATTGTTTGCGACAGTAGATTAATATTTCAAACGCTGATTTTCGATTTTTGTTTATTTTAAATATTTGTATGAATGAATTCTATAATAAAGAATTCTAATTTTTTTCTTTAAAACATTAAATCAAATTTTACATAATTTTTTTTTTAATTATTAGTTCCACACCCCTAGCCAGTTCTAAAAATCCATTTCATAAGTGTATTTTTCAACAGTTTTGATACGAAATTGTCTTTGCAACAAAAAAAAATGATTATAAATTTAAAACCATCAATAACGGTTTTCTATTTTTAACAACTTCTCTGATTTCTATATTAAAACATATTAATATTAAAAATTTTATATTCATAAAAAATTACAAATTTTTGTTTTTATTTTATTTTTTAATTTCTTCATATCATAATTTTTTTGAAACAAAACTTTAATGTTTGAATTGTACATATTTTACATTTAAGAGTTTACGTTGCGAAAATAGTGTTTCCTATATAAATTCTTAAATAATACGAGTAAACTAAATAATTTGTATTCCTATTTTTTATGTGGAAATAAATGAAAAATCAACATTCCATCCAAATAGATATTCGAAAAAAATCTAATTTCTTTCACCAAATACAAAAAAGTTCAGGTCCAGGTAGGAGGTACCTACCTGCTGCTATAGAAGAAAATAATTCCATGTCAAAAGCACTCTCATTCAATTATACGAAAATAAATTTAAATACATTTTTGGTATTGATCCAACTCGTTCATCCGATTTTGTTGAAAATGCTGAGTTTTTGACGTTCACGCAAATCTTTTAGGTAGGATGTATATATGTAGATATGCCTTTCCAAATAAAATACCTTCATCACCAAAAAATCCATACATGTTGATGTTGAATCCTTTCAAATTTCAACCGTGGAACTCAAATCAGATGGACCACTCCTTTATCGGCCAGACATTCGATTTTCCTTTTTCGTAAAATGATAAAGAAAACAAACCATAAAATTCTGTAGAGAGTCCTACACTTCCCGTTTTCAAGCTTAAGTTTATAGAACATTTAAATAATTTTTTGTTTTCTTTTTTTGCAAAACGAGAGAGACTGTAGGAACGTCCTGCTGCCAAGCCGCAGTAGGTATAGAGAATCTCAATAAAGCTTATAGCTTCTCGATGAAAAGATTGCAATTCACTTAAAATTGGGGAAAAGCAATCCACCATGCCGGCATTGTGTTATACAATAGAAAACCGTAGACGGCCAAAGGACGAATCCTGCGAAAGAAAAACAAGTTGGAACTCTGACAAACCTTAGACATCCGTTTTGTATTTAGCCGTAGCCATTGTGTTGGCAAAAAAGGATATTCGTGGTGAAAGTTCAACTAGCCAATTGCCTAATGGATATCCTGATGGCCATGGCAAATTTATATATAGTGTGCATGTGTGATACGGTTTATGCAGTTTTCTGGACCAAATGAAGTTGTTTGCTTAACCAAAAAAAAAACATCCAAAGAGACCGTCACAAATTTGTCAAAATTCTTGAAAAATTAAGAAATTTTTGGAAAGGGAAAAAATCATCCTTATTTCTTAGTTGTCACAAAATATTCAAAGTATATAAAGGTATGTATCACTTCTCTCATCCACACCCATCTGCATCAGAATTATTTTCCCATCACATATGCCACAACAAACAACTGATATTTTTGAAAAAAAAAAGTTAAAGAAAAAAAAATATGAAAGATGATATCAATTACAACGGATGTTCCAGAGAGGAAGATTTTTATCAACAACCATTCACCCATTGTTAACCGGTCTCCTCATTCCATTGTTCCACTGATGGTTTCTTCTCCTAGACGACCAAACATATTTTGTAGATGATCAAAATTTACATAAAAAAAATCACTCTCTCATCGTACAGGGATCAACAAAAAAATTACAAAAAAAAAGGATATCCAACAAGGGAAAGAAACCCTTTCGACTCTCAGTACAAAACAAAACACGACGACACATAAAAAATTATATAAATAGTTTTTTTCCTCTCTTATTTGGGCAAAGCAAAAAAAAAGATTCTCTCACAGAATTAATTGAGAAAAGAATTTGATTAATCAGGAAAAAAAAACAAATTTACATGCGGTAAAGCAGGAGCCCAGGTCAAAGGACAAAAATATACGGGGAGAAAAAAAAAATCATGGTTATCCTTTTTTTTTTTGTTTTACAATTTCGTTTTCATTGTTTTTTTTCTGAGTTTTGAACAGAACGACAGTAGTTTAGATTTAAGAAAAAAAAAAGTGCGTGGATGGGTTAAGGATATTGTAATATATTTTGATGAAATGAAACTGAAATTATATGCAAATTAACATCCGTAGAAGGCTTCGGTTTTTTTTTTTGCTTTGGTACATATTTTATACATGGGTTAGCTTATGTGTCCCTTTTTTAATCACTCGGTGAAGTTCGTTCTCACATTTCAAATTAGAAGGTAATAGGGTGCATGACGGGCTTACTTAAGGAACATTTTGAAATGAATTTTTAGTTTCAAAATTACAATTTAATAGTGAGCAATAATTTGAAACCGGATAAATATAAAACAAAATTGTTTAAGGTTTTTAGTTCAAATCCTTAGAGCTATTTTCGAGAATTCGATAGGTACACATACATAATTGACAAATATTCTCAATGTTAAATTTTATAAAATGTTGTTTGGAAAAGGTTACTTTATTTTGGTTCTATAAATTAAATTCTCAAAAATAAAAAAAATATTTTTTTTTTAAATCTAGTAGGAGCATTTAAAGCCTACAGTAATTTTTTTTTTCAAAACACTCGAAAAATCAATTTAAAAAAAAACTATCAAAAAATTTACCTTCAATATTTTAAGAGTAAGGGAGGTTTTCAAATAAGTTTGAATTATATTTTCTTCGGAATTTTGAATAATTTTTTTTTTTGATTGCATCCTGCCCAACAAGAGAATACATATTTTTTAGGTTATATTATTTTTCAGTGTTTTTTTTTTTGATTTTTACTTTTAAAGGGTTTTTGACAAACAATATATATTTGAAAAAATTTATGTAAAATAAATTAGTTATTCAACTTTTTTTTTATAAAAAATTAGGGCTGTTTTTAGAATCTAAATTTTTCGAATGAATTTGAAAAAAAATATGTTTTTTGTGAGTAATATGTGTGACAAAATTTAGTATTTCTAAGTTCTGTAAATCTAAAATTCTGTGTTCTA
This sequence comes from Syrphus vitripennis, assembly GCA_958431115.1. Taxonomy (NCBI): domain Eukaryota; kingdom Metazoa; phylum Arthropoda; class Insecta; order Diptera; family Syrphidae; genus Syrphus; species Syrphus vitripennis. The sequence goes on along the minus strand of OY288110.1, from coordinate 7,792,938 downwards.
AGATTTTGAAAAAATAAAATTCTGCATTGATTCAGAAATTAAAAAATTCGAAATTTTTAATTGAATAAAAGTTGTTCCACGGAGACTAGAAACTTATTCAAAATTATTTTAGAGTTATAATGAATAGAATAGAAGTTGGGATTTGAATTTATAAAGCACAATTTGGACTTACAGCATTTTGAAATACTGAATTCTGAATTCACAGACTTATGAAAATAATAGAAAAGTAGAATAAAATAATACAGGCTTATGCTCAAACAGAATAACGACCCGTTCCTGTTATTTTAGTTTATTATTAATTTAAAATTCCAAGTAGTTTTTTTAAGATGCATCAAAATTATTTAAAATAAAACATCAAACCTTTCTCTCTTTCTCCCTCAATTACTTAGCATCATCATCGGTCAATTAAAAGCAATGCTTTTCATGACTATTACGTCCATCAATCATTTACTAAACAAATATATATTTTATTCCACGTCCACACACTTTACCCAGAAAGACAACCATCCATTATACTTACGGATTATTATCCTGGATAAAATCAACAAAGACTAAATGTCTGGGATTGAAAATACGACCATAGTATCAATTTACGCCATCCATCCAGAGAAGTCCTTTCAGATATTATTATTCTTCTTCATGAAAAGATCAATTTGCCAGATGACCAAAGTAAATTAATATGAAAACGAATCCATTTCTATTGAAATTAACAATCATCAGACAATCCTTTTTATTTTTACACAAAAATATTTTCCAATTGAATGCCAGGACATGCAATCACACAGCTCAACATATGTTTAAACAAAGATCCTTCTTCACAAAGACAAACAACATAAAAAATATGTTAAAAAAAAAAATAAAGTGAACGAAGTAAGAAATCCATTCAAGCTAATTTAACCTCCCCTGATGGATATCAATTGATACTCAGAAAAGGATTCACTTTTTTTTATCTAGGATAATATCCTTTTTTCCATATGCAAACATAGTACTTCCTCGCGGTCGAGGAAGTTGACATTAAAAATGACATAAAAAAAAACTGAAATAGGATTTCTTTTGCCTGAAGTTTTTTTTTTATTTTTTCAGTCATATATTATTTTATCCTGCCAGTGCACATGGTTCCTTTAATGAATCCTTCTTTTCACTTATATTCTTTCTCGTTTTCAGTGGATGTGTTATTCATGGTTTTAATGATCCGTTTTACTACTGGCAGTGGCATCAGAGATGTAAATCCTTTCCATTTTTTATTTGTACACTTAGATTGCTGCTGGGCATAGAAAACAACAAGAGCATACTGCATATCCCAGAAACTGACAAGGATCCTAGACACGTATGTAAATATGTGATCAATGATATGCCTATTTAACGAGCATCCTGGAGTGTTGAAGAAATGTAGGAAAAAAAAATTCATTTTTACTTTTATGCTCTAATGATTTCTCAAGCTGCCATCAGCAGTGCTGATGGCAAACCCTTTTATATATTCGCTGGAGAATAAAAAGTGTCCCTGTAGGATCAGGTGAGAATCATCCATTGCATCGTATAAGGACTAAGGGCGTCTCTCGTATTCAAATTCGTTTTCTTTGGTTTTCATTTTTTTGTTTTTGAATTTTAATAATTTTTTTTTGTGTATTTTCGACTCTTTTTGATGAGTTTCTATATGATGATGGTTTGAAACAACATGTTGTGTGGGGGAGAGAATTTCGTGTGTGAATTAATTTCACATATCCTTGTTATGAGCATCATGACGATGACGTTTTTTTTTGTTCTACAAACGTCACATAAAAACAAAATATGAGTGCGGAATGAGTGATTTTTAATGAATTTCATGTTTTTTTTTTTTGTTTGTGTTTGTTTTGTGTTCTTTCAATGCGTGATGCTGCACAAGAGAACCCTCTTTAAGTGATGAATAATAAATGAAAAGGAGAAAAGATTCTTGAAAACAACTTGTGAATGCTGCACGAAATCAAAAGTGATTTTGTTTTAATTTTTCAAATCTACTTTTATGTTCTATAATAAGGGCAGAAGAAAGTTTGTATAGGGTTAGCAATCATTTCAAATATATGTATGTAGGTAGAGGTACCTTACCTGGATGTAGTGTTATTAAGATATTTTTTTTTTTATAGAAATCAAAACAGAATTTTTCATCAACAAGAACAAATTATTAAGTTTATCTTCATGTTTATACATACATTAAAAAAAATTAAGCTTTGCAATTAAATGCAATACAGTGAAATCTCCCTTGGGCGGACAGCCATGGTGCAGACATTTTTGTCCGCCCAAGGGAGTTGTCCGTTTAAGGGAAACGAAACAAAAACACTTTTTTTTTCTTCTCTTCTTTCTTTTTTTTAGTAACTCAGTTGGGTTTTTCCTATTTTAAACTTTGTTGCTAGTTCCCGTACACTTTTTGTTTATAACGGGTGATTTTTTAGCTGGTTTGGTTTTGGCAACACTGGTTTTGACAGCTGACGTGTGTGTCACTGTCAAACAGCTTCAGTTTGTTTTGCAAATTTAACCATGGATCGTCTTACAAATGAACAACGCTTGCAAATTATTGAATTTTACTATCAAAATTCGTGCTCGGTTCGAAATGTTCATCGCGCGCTGCTTCCATTTTATGGTCGGCATTCTCGACCTTCTGAGCAATCTATTCGGAAGATTGTGACCAAAATTCAATTGGCCGCCTAGATCGTGCGATTTGACACCATTAGACTATTTTTTGTGGGGGTATGTCAAGGCTAATGTCTATAGGGACAAGCCCGCTTCGATTGACGCACTGGAAGCCAACATCCATGCATTCATTCGTGAGATATCGGCCGATATGTGTGAAAGAGTATGCCAAAATTGGACTCAGCGGATGGGCTACCTGAGACGCAGCAGCGGTCAACATTTGCATGAAATTATCTTTAAACATTAAATTGCAAGGTTCAAACTATCGATTCAAATAAATATTTCATTCATTTTTTCGAATTTTTTGTGTTTTTTTTTTAAAAAGTTCTAAACCTCTTAAAAAATCACCAACAGATATTTATATTGTAAATATCACATACACAATCAACAGATACACAAAATTCTCACACACATAATAGAGTTTCTAGACTGACAGCTGCCTGGCACGCATGTATTTTTCCTTTTCGTGAAACGAATTTGATGTGGGCTGTAAACTGCAACTTAAAAAAATACCGTTGCCAAAATTATCAGCGTGATGACATGTTCAATCCTGCTCTGGTGTCCGCCTAAGAGAATATATTTTGTCATTCATATGTGAAAATGCTGTCCGTGTCCGTCCAAGGGAGTGTCCGTCTAAGAGAAACTGAAAACAATGAAGCTTATATGGAGCAATTTCCGTACAAAAAAATTTGTCCGTCTAAGGGAGGTGTCCGCCTAAGGGAGGTGTCCGTTAAGGGAGATTTCACTGTATATACATATATATAGTTTTTATTTTTTTTTATCATAATAACCTTTACAATAGGGTTTTCAGAAAAAAATTAGAATATCTCTGTAAAAATTCTCACTTTGGCACAGTTACAGTGAAACAATTCTTGCTATTAGGAATTTTTATCATTCTCAATAAGCCATTCATAAATTTGAAAGCCTCCACTTCAAACATCGCCAATCGACACTAATTGGATTTTAAGATAAAATCGATTTTTTTTTTGCAAAAGCAATATTTTGATGTATAGTTTTTTTAAAATTTACTTATCAGCAAGAGAAAAAAATTAAGCTATCCATTTTAATTTTTAAAAGCTGTCTCAATTTATCAACAATTAAGTAAAAAATTTCAATACATACATATTTATGTTTTTGACTTTTTTGTTAATTTGTTGGTATTGTTTATTTTTAGTGCTTGAATATTATAAATTATGAATTTTTATACTGATAAAAATCAAATTTTTACAAAAAAATATACTTCAAGAGTAAATGGCGATTAAATAAGATTCTGAAGCTTGTCCCATCAAAACGACTTAAGGTGTCAAAGAATAGAAAGACTTGTTTTCTAAAAAAGCCATTGGAACAAAAATTTTAACTATTGCACTATTATTTTTGATAAAATTCTGTTGCTAATATTTCACTTTCAATACAAAATTTGTTTATCATTTAGAGAATTTTGAAATCCAGAACTTCGGAATATAGGTACAGACTTATATTATAATTAAAGTTACAGAATTTTTATTATACAAAGAATTTCAAATTTGGAGTTTAGAGATTTTTAAAATAACTATATATATATCTACTAAATTTTGGATTTATAGAATTTTTAATTGCAGAAATTTGGCATGTGGAATTTTTAGAATCAGAAAATCGAAACTTGGTAGTTACAAAATTATGACTATCAGTCTTACTTATACACTCATTTTAACGACAGAATAAAGTTACTCAGAATGTACAATACCTCTAATTCCAAAAAGGTTATTTATAAAATATACGATCTTCCTCCATCTGAGATCTAAGAGCAATAAAGCAGTTAGATGAAAATTCGGCGAATGTATTTACATTATTTTACATTGTCACTATATATTCAAATGAACACTTTAAGGAGATTTTGGAACTGACAAACAAAATACGGAATCTTTTGGAATCTTTTGGCTAGCCAGAGTTTTATGAGATTGTAGTAGGAATGGCGAAAAATCAACATGCGCAAAACTCAAAATCTAAAAACACAAGATCCACTGATTTCAGAATCTCCAAAAAAAAAAAACACGATTTCCGTATTTTAGATTTTAGTAATTTTGAATTAACTAGGTTTTTTTTCGGCTAAATGCTTCAATTGCAGAGTTTAAAACTTTCCGGATTTTGGACTTTACCTTATATGCCAATTACTTTACAGCCCAGATACGTTCTAATACAATGGGTAAATTCACCCCAACTCATCCTTCCTATACCGAAACGATCTCACTCCACAGTTTTGATTCATTTGAAATAATATTTGATTAATGCGAGAACGTTGATCACTTTAAGAATTATTTAGATAAATTCTCCGATATGCCCAAAGAAAAGTTGTCCTTTGAAAAAGAGAATAATTTAATAAAATAGTCCCTTGCTCATAAAGTGATTATTGCTTTAGGATGTCCTTACATTTATCGAAGCGATATCGATATCAAAGTGAGCAGTGTGAACACAAAAAGGTTCTATTTGAGCGAGAACATTTATCCATACCTGGTATCTGTGCATCAAGCTTAATAATAATGTAATGAGTTAATAATAACATTTAAGTAAGAACTTTACAAAAAAATTGTTTGCCCTCCTAATATTGTAATTCCAAGTCTTTTACAGTTACATCAGTTTTCAAAAAGTTCAATTAACATTTTCTACATTTTTTTTATTGACATTAAAAACTCAAATTTTATCAGATTGTTATTTTACAACAAACAATACAAGTTATTCGAAGTATTACAAGACAACAAACCAGATAAGGGCAACCCTTTCTAATCGATTTTGACGCCTTCCACCTGCCTTCCCATATATAAATACCAACTTCATTCGCAGATATTTTCCAACAAATTATAGTTACATTCTGCAGGCATTCTCCATCAGTTGGTATATAACAGAGCGCAGCGGCAGGTTACAACATTCGTTTGCTTCAAACCCATTGCATTGTCATGTTTTACAATTGCCCAACAAGTTGTTTTTGGTAAATATATATAAACATATACCAACATTGCAAATATATACATCACCTGCCGCTGCTGCCCTGCCCTGTAAGATTTACAATTTCTGTGCGTTGTCTCAACGCAGCGGGACCATCAGTTAATGCAAGCCCTGCAATTAGTTCGTTTATTTAATCTGGCAGTATAATAAAAAAGGATAAAATTTAAATGAGCCAACAGCAACATTAACAGATATACACACAACAGTCATCACACAAATTAGCGTAATGACAATGTATCCGATTATTTTATTGCGCATAATAAAGGGACAACGCAGATCCTTTGTTGGGTAATTTTCTCCATGAATTCGCTTCTCTTCGACTTCGGCTACTTTTTTTTTCCTGCAATTGATGCGAAAGCCCATTTCTTTAACAGCATCACGTCGTAATCGTGCACAAATTACCCACCATCCTCTGTTTACCGTTCCAAGACCGTCTTATGTTGTTGGATGCTTTGGAAATCACTATCTTTAGGTCTCTCGTATAGCGATGTGTTAATTCCTCATCAGCCCAAAAATTGGAAGCAAAAGGGGAATTACCTACCTACATTGGCTCGATAAAATTTGCATATCAATCGATTGTGTGAGCTCAAAAGAAAATCGACAAAAAGGGTTGGGTCCAGTCAGAGAAATTAGCACCGACTTGACTTTTGATGAAGAACCTTTGTAGGAATTTTCTTATAGAGAACGACGACGACGATGATTATTATGACCAACGACGACGACGACGACGCACGGTGAGGTTTTAACTGTAATTACATGCCATTCAATTACAATCGTCGTCGTCGCGTCACATAGTCCGTATATGAGAGTAATAGTAAAACACGCAGCAAGGACCGGAATACCAAATTCCAGTTTAACATTCCTTTGACGTCAAGTTTATTTATGTATGTCGGTTGTCCTTATGCTCTGACAAAAAGTTTATTTTTATATTTTTGTGTCCTTTTATATTCTCCTTGATGTGGCTGCGGCACAGTAATAAAATTAAAAAATTTTAACGCTTGTTTTTCATTACTGCAAGTTCATTAGGCGAACAATAATGGCGGCGAATGGCGATGCTGCTGCTGATGGTGTTAGGATATGGCGACGAAATTTAATCATAAAGCCACAGGATTTTGTGCGGTTGGGCGATTAAAATGACAAACGAAACGAAAATGCTAAAGCACATGAAATCCACATCATTAATCAAAAGCCACGCGAATATCTTTTTTATTTCATTTATATTGTCGCTTTTTTTCATTAACTTATATCTACATTTAATGAAGATACAAAAAAAATGAATGCCGCTAAAATCTGCTTGAGGTTATATAAATGTCCTTAAAATCCCTTTTTTATAGTGGATATATTTTTTTTTTTACTTTCAATCTTTAGTAAATTGAAAAGGCTTTGAAGGATTTTTTTTTTGTGTTGGCTGAAATGAAGGATATTTTTTTTTGCAGATAAAGTATATATAATAACTCATCAGTACGTCGCGATGACAGTTGTTTTTATGTTGTTTTAAAAATAAAGAATCCTTATTGCTGATGGATATTGTCTATGTTTGGTATAAGCAATTGGTTCTTCTTTTTTTTTTTTGTCAAAAGGATGTGCTGAGTTGGCAGGGTTTAAATATTTATATAAATGGTGGGTGAGGGGATAGTTTTATAGCTATACCTACCATCCCTTTTAGGAATTTTGTGTTCCTTATCGTAAGTAGCAAGCTTTGGGACACTCCCTAATGGATATTTGATTTAGAGTCATGTCACTTTGTATCAAGAAAAAAAAAATACAAGAGGGTTGCCATTATTCCTTTGGTAAACGATGTTTTTCGTTGAAAATGCGGGAGTAAACAGATATCTGACGATGACAAGGGTGATTTTATTTATTTGTCCTTTTCAATATGGCGACTTTTTTGTGTTGAGTTTTAAAATCTCTCATTTTTTAAAAGATATCTAACATTTACAAACGTGCAAAGTCAAGATTTAATCGCTGATTTATTTATCTTTGCCATTTATTTTAAATTTATAAAATTGTATAATACTCATGATGATTCTAATAAAGTAAATTTAAGTTTACGAAGAACATTCAAGAGGTTTCGGAGATCATGTATAGGAGTCTCATTGATAAGGAGCTGGTTTCTCAAGCTTAATATTTTGCCCAAAACATCAACTGGTTATAACCTTGTTTCGTACTTGCACAGCGCTAAATTCAAAATTCAGTTCGTTTAAATAAAAACAGTTGAATTTTTGGGTGTCCACCTAGAAAAAATTCAAATTCTTTAGATTTAAATCAAACCTGATAGGGAAGTCAAAAAAGTGGGTCTTTCTTTTGTTTGATGGATTTTCATGAAACTTGGTGTATATTGTTTTTCAAGAATCATCGATTACAATTTAAATTTTTATGCAAAAGTATCGAAAATACACTAAGTTACAAAAAAGTGGCGCACCTTGAAATTTCGTAATAATTTCTAATACATAGGTACACAATTTTTTTTTTTTAATGCTGTATTGTTTAATAACATTTAACATAAGTAATTCATATAAAAAAAAAATGTTAAGAACTTTGAAATAAAACAAAAAATAACGAAAATGGGCAAAAACTTCATAACTTAACATTTTAATTTTTTTAGGGTTACGTCATCCGAGGAGTGGGATATCCTCAATCACAGCAGATCTCAGCCTCGGGAAGGGCAGGCTGCTGTCTTATATCATTTTTCCCAGCAGGTCCTAAACGTGTTCGATGGGATTTATGTCCAGGCTCATGGCAGGCCAAGCCATCATATCGATTTCCACATCTTCCAAGTATAGTCCGTAACGCACCTGGCAACGTGAGGTCAATAAATAGTGCGAAGGGAACCACATAGTCCTCCAGGATATTGCTGATATAATAATTGGAGATTACTGATCGTCACCTCAGTTTTTCCGTGTACAAAAATTCCTGCCCACCCGCTGGGTAACTGTTGCCGAAGAGTATCTCTGACCTCCACACTCTGCTATATCCATCTGGCCTATCTGGTAGACAAAACCTGGTCTCATCAGTGAAGAGAACTCTAGCCCAGTCAGCGTGCGTCGGTTTAACCTTGGTGAAGGCGAGCAAATTCCATCCAACGTCGCTTGTGCTGTACCGTGAGTCTTGGTACACGAGCAGTTCTTGTTGCTCTCAGGGCACTCTCCGCTAAACGCCGCCTCACCGTTTAAAAATTCACAGCTGCCCCTCTTACTAATTGAAGTCTGTGAGACAACATTAACTGGATTTCGGAAGCCAAAATTGCTCTATTTCGTCTTGTATGAACAAGTGATTTTACTGTGGTTTTTCTTATTATGATGCACGTATCGCATGGAAAATGCAAATGCAAACGGACACACAAATATATTGCTAAGGTTAAAAAAATTAAGCTCTGCAAAAACATAGCGGCATATTATCAAAATGATAAGAACATATCAAAAAGTACGACTGCGCCATTTTTTTTTGTAACTCAGTGTATATAAAAAATGATTCAATACCTACTTACATACATTTATGTTTTGAAAAAAAATTAAATTATATTTCTTGTAAATTAAATATTTGAAAGTTAGTAAAAAATGATTTTTTAATACTGTCTTTAATCATTTGAAGAAAAAACGGTACCTTCTATTAAAAATATCAAAAAAACGTTTACAAAACTTTCAAATTTCTCAAAAACGCCGCCGACAATTTTGATAAAACCCTTGTTTACATTTAATTTTTTTGAATTTTTAAGTTAAAGCAAATACTTAAACATATTAATGAGTGTTTAATGAAAAAAAAACATGTATTATCTTAAAAAGAGAAAAAATTGGAGTTAATCAGTGAATACAAATAACGGCATACAACATTTTTTATTTTATTATTTTAAAATTCATTTTAGCAATCAAACAAAATTAGCCCAAATAAACCAGGACCAGTCGATTTTTGGCTATGGTTATTTTTGTAATGACATTTAACTCTTCGACTGTTTCTAATTTTCAGTTCCCGTGTGAATAACAAAAAAGAAAGTAAACCAGTTTATAAAGTCCATTTGAAACATGATTTTATGAGTAATGAGCCCGTGAACACTCACAAATTAATATTTTTCAAAGTCAATAAACTAATAATAGGTATATGACCATTTTTAATGAAATAATACTTTTTTATTTTAAGACTGATTAGGTTATGTTCTGCAAGCTACCTTTGCCCTTCACCAACTACCTTCCTTTTGTTTATTCCTAACTACAAACCTACACATACAAAGTTAGAATAAAACCGATTTATTTTCAACATCCACCTTTCTCACTGCAGATTTTTTTCAGTTGGTTTTCAAATAAATCGAATTTCCTTAATTTAATATATTCTCTTTCCCTCTGCTCTGACGCTGACAAACAATCGACGACTTTTTGTATCTTGGCAATATCCAGCTTTATCTACCATAAGCTTTCCTAATTTCCAAAAAAAAAAAACTGCTTAGGGTGACCTGGACCTCCCCATCCCGTTTTGATTTCAAAGTTTAAAGAACTTTTTTCTGTGTGCCTTCACGTGTGTGGGACTGCTTCTGGATGACTTTAAAAGCAATCTACCTATACCTTGGTAAGGTATAGGTACAATGAAAAATTGTTTTTTTTTTTCCTTTAAGATTTTCATCTGCTACAAAGAAAGAAATATGGAAATATATTCAGCATCTCTCACCCTCTGTTATCATCATCCAAATATAAATGGAAGCTAAAAGATAACCGAAGAAAAACGACTTATTTACGATCTTGGTATAAACGTCTTTTGTATATTTTAGTATAGATATATTCAACCTTACAATATTTCTACGACCCCAAACCTTTTTCAAGTCAAGCGCACCCACATAATGGACAAACGATTTCCCTTAGCTTTTCCTATCAAAATATAGGTAGGTAGGAAGGTAGGTATAACTTTTTGTCGAACCACACCGCGTTGCCATGGCATCAATCCGTGTGTTGTGTGTATTTCTATACAAACAATTTTAAATGCCACTAAAAAACGCACTCAAGCGAATATCACAAAAAAAAAAAATTAAATAAAAAAAATCTCCTTTGAAGTCATTCCCGCGTTACCTTCTTCAATAAGCAGAACAACGCTAAAGGACGACCAACGCACCAAAAAAAAAAACACACATTTCCACCAAAAAAAAATGTCGGTACGCATTGGAGGGTGAACTTCCCAACAAAAAAAAAATATATATTTGAAAATAAAATAGATGATGGAAAAAACCGTAAAAGGTGTGGCCTAATATAATTCCCCGCACCCTGATGTTCCATATCCATTTGAACGGTTTTTCTAAAGTTCACCCCACAAATCGGCTGTCAGAAACATTGCAAAAGGACGAATATCCTAAACACGCACATAATATACATGTATGTACACAAAATCAACAACGTTATTCTCTGTATCTCTGGTAGCAACGAAAAAAAAAATCCTGGGATTATTATTGGGATTGAAAAAAAAAATCCACCCCTAAGACGCCGCGTCGGCCATATCAACAGGGGTTGATTCTTTTTTTTTTTTGTTGGTCTCTCTTGAAATCCAAATCTTTAAAGGACCATTGTTTGGGACTTTCCATTGGAGGAAGGGGAAATTTTTTGGAAATGCTTCTCCTACTTGACACCAGGCGGTAGAGAGTTTCAAAAGAACTTCCAATCGATGACGTCATTGATTGTCTAATTGGAATGCCATCAAAAGACATTCTCGCTTTTCGGAAGAAAACTAAGGGAAAATCGTTCTGCTGTTTTTATGTACGAGTATATGATCAACCCCCTTAAGCGGTTTATAATTACTTTTATTTTCATTCTTTCACGGAAGGTGTGTATGGCGATGGGATTTCCCAGGAAAAAAATAAAACCAAACGAAGAAGCGGCAAGGAAAAAAAGTTGAATAGCCTCAAGGTAAACATTGCCCCATCCACACTTAAAACTTAAAACCCCCCTCCCCTACCCAACCTTTAGAATACGCACGCACAAGCACGGCGCGGCGAGGCGAGGCTTTTCGCTTTCGGCGGCAAAATGAGAGGAAATTAATTAATACCGTTACCAAACGAGTATAGATTTTAAAACAGAACTCAACAATGGTTGTCTTGTAAGGACTCGACTTGGCTATTAAGGACACGATGAGCTTGTTGGATGGTGTTCGGCGGTGTGCGTTTCGGGGATCGTCGTCGTAGTCGTCGTCGTAGTCTCTAAATGAGGGAGCTCTCTGCTGTGCCATCAGTAAGGGTGTAAATTGGGTGAGAGTTTTCTCGTGGTTGTGGCTCGTTGTCGGGGATAATTAGATGTAACGGATATTGTAATTGGTGTTAAGGCGAGAAAGTTAATTTAGTGGCTTTTCCTTTTGTTTGTATTTCTTGTCGTGTTTGGAGTGTTTTTCTTATGAATTTTATATCATCACACACACACACACACACACAAAAACAAACAAAACAAACGCTCCCAGCATCATTATCCTTATCATCATACTGTAAATTTGTAATTTAATTGAGGGATGATAATTAGAGGATATTGCTATGATGATTATGTTGATGATGATGGGGATTCGAATGGAAGACTTTGTAAATTTTGATCCTTGTTGGATTTTCGAAAATATGTTTGTTTTTGTTTTTATTAGGTATAGAACATTGCTTTGGGGTAGGTTTAGTATCGTTGATTGCTTTTTTTTGTTTGTTTTGATGTGGTTGGACTTTTTGTGGAGATTTGTTATCAAGGATTTGATATACATATATAAATAAGCTTTCATATCTCATAGTACATCAATGTTTCTTTAATTTGATGTTGGACGGTTTTTGGAAACAAAAATTGTTGCAAGAATTTTGTCTCATTTTTGCTTTCATGATAATTGATTCATTTTAAGTGGAACATTTGCAATTATTTAATTTTTTTTATTTAAACCGTTTTAATTCAATTGGGCATTTTCATAGTAAAACTTTAGAACCGAGTCCAACTGGCCTCGAGTCTAAACAGCTGCTATTCATCAAGAATTTGGCAGCTCTGTTTAGTAAAAAATAGAACAACAACTTTGAATAAAGTGAGAACGTACACCCTGGCGTATACGTACTTTTTTTATTTTTACACTTTTTACTTTTCTTTCATTTTTGCTTCTGCAAACACATGCTTAGCAAACAATTTTAAATGTATTCCAAGAACAAAAATACTTTACGCGATGCAACGCTTGCCGCGCCATTCTGTGGTTCAAAAATCCAAAAGTCGTAACAATATTAAATACAAATACAAAACAGATTGGTGTATAAAGTGTTTTTTGATAAAGTTTTTAAGCTTTGATTAAAGGTTCACTAGATGTCGCTAAAAAAAGTTACCAGCTGCAACTTTTTGTTATATTTTAAAATAATGTAATTTTTTTAAAAACACATTTAATCTTAAAAGCACAAAAAATTCAAAATAAGTTCCTAATGATATTTTCACTAATCTTTGAAAGTATATGAATATTTTCTAGTTCTTAGAATTTGACTTTTTTTTGATAATTATCTTAAGAGTATTTATTTTGATTGACAGGAAAACCGGGTTCCTCTTGATTCACACATAATTTAAAAAGAATTTTATCAAAGCATTTCGGGGTTTTAAATTGGCAGCTGATACTTGTCAAACTCAACTGTCATCTGAACTGTCACAATATAAGTTGAATTTTTGGCATTAACGATAGTAAATTGTTAAGCAATCAAATAATGCCATCCACCAATTTCTAAAACTGTGAAGAAATTTGACAAGGCTCCATGTGTTAGTGATGTCGTAAGGCCTGTTCCTGTAAAGCATCGCAACACCGTTAGGTTTTTTTTTGTAAAGCTAAGCAAAAGACCGTGCTTATACCAATAATCCAAGTTTTAAACGCATCAAAAACCACTATTACTCAAGTACTGGCCAAGATACCTTCCGAAATGTCCTAAAAAATGGTTAAAAATTCTCTCAAAAGAACCGCATGCTGCGAATCTTCCCGAGGCCACCATTCGAGTGAAATTATTTTTCACACTAACTGTCATCTGTCAAAGTTCAAACTTTATAACGAAATATAATTTTCATCAACAACCGAAAAATTAATGACCCCAAAGGACTCCAACAATATTTTTTTAATAAAACAAATAATATTGTATAATTCGATATTGTTTGTTCAAAAACCAAACAAACCTCCCATCTGCCAACAAAAATTAAATTTCAAAGAGAAAGTTTTATTGTTGGGTGCCGTGTGCAACTAACCACAGAATCTCCCAAATCCGTCTGCACCCCACCCCAAACAAAAAAGGTCAAAACTCAAAAGCCTTAAACTATTAACAGCAAATATAATATTCCAAACAATATAAAACTGCAATATAACAATGCAAATTTAACACCTCATATGAATAAATTCAAACTGGCAAAATAGTAATTTCCATTAAAGTTATGTGTTTTTGTTGTTGTTGCACATTGCGGCGCACCCTTTTTTTTTTGCTGTTTATGGTTTTCGCACAACTGTAGGTAGAAAAACCCCTGATGGGTAAATGATAATGATTTCAAAGTTACTTCCGTATAGGAGAGATTTACAGTGATGTGTAAGGTGCAAGTTATATAAAATATAAAACTGTTGCAAATGGGATTAGGATAGAGTCCTACCCTTGGTATAGTGTTTGTGATTTTGCAAAATATTTTGCATAATTTAATCAAATCCTTTTTTCACTATTCCCATTATAATAAATTGTTTAGAAAAGAGAGAGTTAAGTACCTGGTAACAGAGGTAAACATATAATTTAGACACTGTGGGAATTTTTGAATTTCACAAAAGGTCCTTTAATGGTGTATACCTATTTGGTTTTGCAATGTTTTTGTTACTTAATTTATGTCAATTTCTTTGTTTGTTCTGAATGGGATATGCAAATTAACGTTTTCAAATGGGGTGATATGCCTTTTTAGGATTCAAGAAAAAAAAAAGTATGACATCCTTGAAGGACACTCACAAGGATCTCGAAGTATTTTATTATTTTCTTAAAAACCAAATCTGGCTTCTTCAATTTTATGATGATAACATCATAAAATACAAAACCATCTGGCATCCTGTTGTCATACATTTTATTCCCACTCATTCCGATGATGGGTGTCCTTATACAAATTAATTGAATATCCTTTCTTTTTGTCGTAGATTTCCTAGGAAATATGTAAACTGACATATCAAACACAAAAAAAAAAAAAGACCAAATGAAATTCCACAAAAGGGTTGACAAAACATCCTTGTTTTTTTTTTCGTTTTTAAGTGACGACAGATACAACATATGCGACATGTGTCCTTCTCATCTTTTTGACAGGACAAAATTAAATTTGTTTTTAATTTCCATCGAGAAATATACCTCTATTCAACAACCATCATCATCAACAAACCGCGCTGTATATACATGTAGGTATGAAGTGAAAGGACAATCAAGTTGATGTCCTTTTACTTTTTTTTCGTTGTTGTTGTTGTTGATGCATCAAAGTGCATATGAATATAAATATGAATATCTATGAAAATGTCGTCCTGGATCTGGGAAAAACAAAAAAAAATTGTAATTTTATGTCATTTCTGTCCTATTTCCTTGCAATTATTTATCGATTATTACACCCAAAATGCATTAAAAGGACATGCGTCCTGTTCTGGTTGTTTGTTTGTGCATGTTTTCAATATGTGTATATTGGACAATTAATTTAGGAAATTTATTTCCTTTATACAATCAGCACCCTGTCTGTTGGGTTGAACTTCACCTTAAATTCAAAAAAAAAAAAAAGGACATACACATATTTTTTAAGGGTCATGCATTCTGCCATAATAACCATAAAATGTTTAAGTGATTACCAATTACAATTCACTTTTAAGTTTTAACGGCTATTTCGGTTTATTAAACAATTTAATTATATACTCTTTGGAAATAACAGTAAATTGCAAGGAAAGGATGTGGTGTGACATAATCGACTTTTAAAGAGCATTTAATTTAAGAGCTTTTGGTCATTTAAAACTTTTTTGTTTTTTTAAATTCATTTCAATAAAATATTTTAAAATTTCAACACACTAATAAATAATTTCAATTCATTTGTGATGTTAAGAAGATTTAAAATATTTACCACTTGAGAATTTTCAAATTATTAAAATATGCAAAATAAATCATTTCGAGTTTTAGTTCCCACCAAAACTGGCCGTATGTTCAAACTCGTCCTTTATTTCTCTGAAAGAAGTCTTCGGTACCTACAAACACATTAATGCCAAAAAGGATATTCGTATAGGTGCTTATTATACACGAAAAAGGACTTTCCATACAAATATATGCAATATTCATTATTTTTGCACCTTTTGTTATAACGTGTCATGTTTATGTTTCATTTTCAAAAAGGATCTCTTTGTGATACTGTGTGTCTGTGTATAGAGTGTTGCACGACCATCAGCGATAGAAGTCTTTATTGTCATTTTAATTAGATGCAAAAAAGGTAATTTTAAAATTTTTGTATTCAAAAATTCAATTGAGATTTCCGTTGTTATATGTATATGCTGATGATGTTGGGTTAGGTACCTAGGGGATTATTGCTTGTGTGCGAGAAGATCCTTTTGTTAGGTTATTAGCAACGTTGCGTAACCAGTTTCAATAGGAGTACTTTATACAGGTATTGTTAGATTTAAGATTATTGATATGCTATGTCGGTAAGGTAGAACGGTTGGCAAATGATGGATGGAAGTTATCGTTAAGGTAAATCGCAATTAGAAGATCAGTTGTGAAGTAGGATTTCGATCGAAATATAGTGTTTGCAGAAATATAAATATGTAGCAAATTTTATGATCAGTTATAAGTTTTTTCTCTTATCTGTTTGGCAATAATAAACTAAATTTTGTGTAGTAAAAGTGATGTGAAAAGTGAAGAATTGTACAAAAAAAAAAGTTATAAAAACCAATAAGATGGACATGGACTTTCAAAAAAATATAATAATTTCATCTGTGCCTGAAAGTGGAAAAGTGTAAAGGACTTTCAACAAAAAAAAATATATTAAACTTAAATAAATTGTTACAAAATTCTATTCATATCTGTTTTTTTTTATAAAATCTATTTTTTTAAATAAATTCATTGAGTCTCAACATAAATTTAAAACTTATGGAACCCACACGTTTCAAAGGTAACATTTTCTATTTGAACAGTCTTTAAAATCGGGCAGTTAAAAAAGCTATGGACTTGTCTTTTCTCAATTCAAGAATTAAAGAGTTCCAATTTTATTTTGAACCTCAAAAGGAACAAATAACTGAATAACTATTTTATGATAAAATTAAAAATTGACTTGAACATTAATATAACTTTGTCAAAAACAGCCGTCCAAATAATTTTATGCTGGAAAACATCAAAATTTGTTTTGAACTCGGGAACATAACAACATGAAACACAACATCGCAAAAACATATTTTTTGTTCAATTTATAACTTTATAACTATTTCAAATAAGTGATACTATTTCAAAAAATTCAAACAATTTTTAAAATATTTAAATTAATTTATTACATTTTACTAATAATTATTTCAAATAGTTTAATAAGATAAACACTAAATATATTAACACCTGAAATAAGTGAAACGATTATTTTAAAATATATGACTGAATTTTGTTGTTAATTTAACACTCAACACTAAAAATAATTTAAAGCTCAGTTAGCAGACTTTGATTTTTAAAATCCTATTTCGATTTTCAAGCCTTTAAACGTTACACAATTCTCACAAAATTTAAATATTTGACTGATTTTTTCTAAATATGGTATATTGTCATTAACAAAATTAAAGCTTTGAATTTAAAAAAGCTGAATTCAATAATTTTGAAAATAAAATTTGCATACGATTAAATTTTACTAAAATTTACTTTTATACCCATTCCATTATTTATTGTTTGAAAAATGGCTCCCTAAGCAAATTTAAAAATATTTCATTTCGATTTTCGAATGTTGCTTTTCACTAAAAAATTAAAAACTTTGACACAATTTTTCAATATTATTTTTCTTTTATTTCTTTTAAATATAATTTATATCAAAAAAGACCTCCATTAAAAATAGCATTATGTTGAGACTCAATTCAAAAATTAAATATACATATTTACAAATTTTAAACATAAACTGAAAATACAAATTAATAACTACGTTAATTCAAATTCAAAACATATTCATCTAGCGAAGAGATTTTAATCTTTTCACATTATTTTAAATATACATATATATTATATACCTACATTAATAATTATATTCATTTGGTAGTTTTGAAGCGTTTGAAATCATTCAGATTGCGTTATTCCAAACGGATTAAATTCAAAAAACAAAAACACAAAAAATAGTATAACCAAATAATACAAAAGTGCCGGGGATACAGATACGCTTATATATTTTCAAACTACTTTTAACACATCTCTAACTAATTTTTTTATGACTTTTTAGAAAAGTCATTAACGTCATTAAGTCACCAAATCGACACTATATTATTATAATTTTATTTCACAACTCACAGCGGATAACATAGATAAAGATTTTTTTTTTAATCTTACTAAAAACCTTTTAATCTAATGATTCTCATACAAAAGAACGTTAAAAATATAACAATCTGTAATTCAAAAAACAATAATACTTAAACAGCACAAACAAAAGACAATAAAGTCAATTTAAATATACACATAATAATATAATTTAATAAACATAAAGATAACTATCAATTTAATCATTTGTAAAAAATAAGACTTCTTGATTATTCAATTGTTTAAAAATAGTGTTTTCCTGAATACTCATTTAACAACAATATTAAAAAACTACAATTTAATTAAGTTTTCTTCATTTATTTAAAAAAACCTTAACTTAAATAATCATAATTAAATTGAAACATCAACAGATCACACTTCGAAAGATTTAAAACAAAAAAATTGGGTTATATGTTTTATTTATTAAAAGTTAAATTTTGTGTTGATTGAGAAAAAATCAAATTTCTCATCAAATTTTGGAAAAATATTTTCAGAGAGAAATTGTACAACTCTAGGATTTTTGACATAGGCCTTAAAGTTTATTTATTCGTAAATAATCAGAAGGAAAAAATAGGAATAGGATAGACGTTACTATTTTTTTTTACTTGTATTTACTAGTTTCTCTATTTTGCAACCCACATCCATCAATTTTTTTAAAATAAAAACAATTGGGCCATATTCATAGGCATATCCAGAACTTGTGTCGTATTTTTTTCTGCATGTATCAAAATTCTCTCTTATCAAAATTCTGTTTTTGATGTTTTCTGTTTTTGAAATTATGTTTTCGAAATATTGAACTTTTTTTTTTATATTTTTATACTTTCGCTGATGGAATATTTTTTCATTCGTCTTTCATCACACAACCTTCCTCTTTGAAAATTCATAAAAAATCAATTTGAATAGTTTTTTTGTTTCAAATCGATTTCAAATATATAATCAAACATAATTTGAATAAAATAGATTTTTTTTAAAAAAATTAAAATTACAGAATTTTCATAAAATCGAATTTTGAAATCAGAAATATGACTCATGGTTATTAGAGAAGAGCTAACGCAGGCTTTATATTTAATCATATAGTTCAAAGTGAATTTTGAATCTTTAAAAATGTCACTTTTGATTAAAAGAAAATTCGAAAATTGTAACAGTTTTGTTAATTAAATTGGTGCTTATAATCATTGAACGCCATTGCTGTTACCTCAGAAATAAATGATTTATTTTTTTTGTATATCTAACATTTTCACAAAATTAAAGATACATATATGTATATCGTGGACTAATTATCGTCGTCATTTATTGTAAAGTCCTTTAGTCCATCCGGATGTTTCGTTGACGAAAAACTGAAAATTATTGAAATTGTGAAGATTTTCATTTCGAAAAACATCCTTTTCATAACCTCTTCTGAACTTAAAAGTTGGTATTTATAACATGGAACTTTCTTACTGTCGATAAAACTGAAATAAGAAAGTTACATTGAACGACAATGTTGCAAAGATATGTTGCCAATATCTCATCATAGGGTCTAAAAATTGATGTATCTACATCTTCTTAACTTAATAAGCCAAGAGGCTTATACAAAAAATGACTATGAATACGCCCCAATACACAATGAAATTCAAATCAGTAGAACAACTGTTTTACGAGTATAGAGACATTTTACAATCACACATTTTACCCATCATTCATCTATATCTAGGTTTAAGAATATTGGTAATTAATTTTTATATTTTTACTTTGCCAAACTTAAATTTAGAATCGATAAGTTGTGTCGATAAGTTCAGAAAAAAATGGTATTTTTTAGATTGTCATAATAATATCAATCGTGTCAAGATATTTTGAGGACTACATTTTTTATCTTCATCATAATGCTTATGTTGATTAGATTTTCTTTAAATTTTAATGTTGGTAACAAAAATCCTATACATTGCAGGTATTTCCTTTTTTTTTTGGTCCTTTATAGGAACACTTAGGGAGAGATAAAAAAATCCTTAGTTTTTGAGCAATGAATCCAAAATTAGTTTTCGTACGGATTAAAAAGTAAAGTGTTCTGAGTATCATTTTGTTTTTTCAAAATCAATTCAAAAATCAAATTTGTTGAAAATATTGGACAAAATTAAAATCAACATTTTGTTGTATCAAACAATTAATCTTACAGTAAACTCTTTTCCAAAACACAATTGAAAAGTTACCTGAAAAAAAATAGCCACATGTTATTGAATTCAAATATTTGCTATCAACATTATAACTTGAAGAAAGTTGTATCCGTTGGCCCTGAAGATGGAAAATGTAGTCCTCAAAATATCAAATCATTATAATTACCTATGTTGTAGCAGGATGAATACTAATTTAATCTAATAAATATCATTTTTCTTTGAACTTGACAAAGCAAAACAATATTTATTTATCTAAATATTAAGAATGCTATATAACAAGAAATATTTAATACCCAAAACATCCTATATTCTACATGTATTTATGCCTTAGGATAAGGTTTTAAAGAATATGTATCAAAACTGAGTATGATGATATCATTACTTCAAATAAAATAAATAGTTACAAACATACATCACTTGCAAAATAAATACCCAAAAATCTTTTAAAAAATTAAAAAGAATTAATTAAAACTAAATCAAAATTAAATGTAGGTATCATTCAAAAAAAAAACGTAAAAATTAAAAAAATTAAATCTACCTTCAGAAGCTTTGATATATGTATGATATTATATATGATATATGTCATTAATTTGAGTATAAAGAAACATCTCTTAATAATTTTTTTATAACAATTAGTCAACTTCATAAAAAAATATCATATTGAAAAAAGAACCTATGTACATTTAAATATTTATTTGAATATAAATATATCTATATCCCTGAATACTTAAAAACCAAAGAAACAAAAATACCAAATAGACGTACAAATTGCAAATAAAATTCAAAAAATTAAAACAACAAAAAAAACATATAGTTCATTATAAAAAATGTTACAAAATATTTTTTAAATAAATGCTGAAATATAAAATGAACTTAACTTGATTAAAAATATTTGACTTACCTTTAATATATTCAAAAATCAAATTAAAATATTTACAAAAAAAAAATAACACAAAAAGTATACGAACATAAATAAAAATTAATCTGTGCAACATCAATTATAGTCATATGAAAAAAATAGCTTTGTAATAAGTTTTGAGAACTTATTTAAAATAAAAATATTTAAAAATTCGATTTAAAAAATTAAAAAAAAAAATGCATCCACGAATTCTACTCTTTTTTAATTATAACGACTAAATCAAAAAATTAATAAGTATATATTTTTGTAATATAGATGTTTCTAATGCTACGCGTGTTTGCTTAAATACTCACCATATGAGCTCAGTTCGAAATTGCCAAAAATGTGTTTGAAATTGTTACCAATATTTAAATTTTATATAGGTAACGGATGTGTTAAAGTTTAATTTTTTATACAAAAAAAAATTATTTCCATTTAATATTAATATAACTCAATTTTTGCATATTTTTCAAAGCTAACAAAAAAATAAAAGTGTTCTCGATTTTTGAATGCACTAAAAATTCACCAAGTTATTTTTAAAGGCCCGTACTACCTACTAAACTTGAAAACAAAATTAAATTTGGATACCTTCTTGTATGCTTAATAACAAATTATTATATTTAAATTCAGATCGTATATTCAATTTATTAATTCAATTTAAAAAAATAGTTTTTTAGATTAGTACGAAAAAGTTAATAAAACAAAAAAATTTTGGTTCCATTCTTATATTTAAAATATTTAGTAACTATAAAACAATTAATTTAACTGTCAATCAGCCCTAAGACAGAAAAACTTTTTTATGAAAACTTTTAAAATATGATCATGATTAAAAAAAAAAAACAAATATGAAGAACACTACAGTAAAATTCAAAATGCCCGTTTTCTATTAATCCTAAAAAAACTCGATTCTAAAATAAAAATTATGATTTAGTTCAAATACATATAAAAAAAACTCTCTAAATTTGTACAGTAAAATTCTAAAAACCTGATTTCAATTAATGCTTTAAAAAACACTTTTCTAAAGCAATACACTGTTACACTACAAAATTATAACAAGATTTTAAAAAAATTTATGGTTTGGAAATGAGATATTGCTATTTTGTTCCTGATTAAGAGCATAATTATGTGATAAAACGTCACTTACATTAAAAAACTGCTATGAGCACGATTCATGGAAACACCCATAATAATTGAACCAAAAAACAAAAGAAACTAATTTTAAATTTATATGTATACATACAAACATTTCAATATACATATGATACAGTAAAATATTCCTGTAAAATTTTTGAAATATTTATAAAAATGATATTTAAAAATATCAAAATTTTTCTTTTCAAAATTTTTCTTTTCAAAATTTGCAAAAATTTAATATTATGAACATTTTGAAAACTAAACTTAAAACTGAAAATGATAATTTTGTACCTGAATCATATAATGAAAAAAAAAAACAAAAATGATCTCCTTTATGTGACTTAAACTGCTTTAAACAAAAAAAAAAAACTATTTACAAAACCAGAACTGAACAAAAATTCTTGATTTAAAAAGAAATGTTTATTAAATTTTAATTTATTTATATTCGTAGATAGTTGCAAATTAAAATAAATAATATCTAAAATTTAAGAGTACCTACTAACTATCAGCTTCTCTTAAATAATAACAAATTTGAATTAATCATTTTCATGTTTTGAATTACTCTTTTGGTATAACAACACTACATTGAACAATTTATTAAATAATGCATATTTCTATGTAAAAGCAAAAATATAAAAAAAAAATATTAAAATGGATTCTACTTAATTAAGAATATTACATTCCACCCTCACCTTAAACTATTTCAAAATAATAATATAAAATATAAAAAAAGACAAACAAAAAACGATATGGACATAAATTACAATATACTTACATTTGCTCAACTAGAAAAGAAAAATTGCATACAATTTTTATATATTTTTTTTTTGTCAGTTTTGAATTTTAGCAAAAGACGCATATAATTCAAAACTGCCACCATATATCCCCTCGTAGATTTAATCTAATATACCATCTTCACTCAGCAGCAGCAGCAATATAGCACAACCACCCATCCATCACGGGCAATGGCATCCTCCAATTTTATATCCTTAAGGAGAATTTATAAGAAATACACACTAAATGTGTATATTATTATAATAAGCGCCATGGGGTTAGAGGGGGTTGGAAAGTACATATTTTTTTTTGTTCCTGCTGTACACTTTCCTTACAAGTAACTACCTACAGCGCTTTAGCATAGTTTGAGTTGAGAAGAACATCTTATGGACGTTGGCGAACCCACTCACCGTTACTGACTGCCACCCCACACCATTCCCGCATCACATCCATTATGTGTATCGCATGATGAATAACACGAAGGGTGTTATCCTGAGATACGTGCATAATCCTCGAACCATCAGTGGGGGTTGTTATAAGTGTGCAGACAGCGTAGGAACAAAATTTATGTGTGTAGTATATTCTTAAAACAGCGTTTTCCATTTTTCCGAGCGCGGACACAAAAATATGTGCAAAAAAAAAAATTGATCAGAACCGAGAGGGCGCTCCTTACGCTTTCTTGCGTCCTGAAACGTAATATCCGCGGAGGAACACAACACAACACAAGCATTATCCCATAACCCAGTTTTATGCTGCCACCGGAGCTCATGTTTTGTTGTTGCCATTACTTCTTGCGTCCATTGTGTGCACATCGTAGTCCTGCCACATACACATCCTTAAACTGTTTTTTTTTTGTGTTTTCTATATCCTTCTGTATTTTTCGATTTACTTTTATTTTCTGTTTGCTTGATGCCGAAGGAATAAGAAAAGAAATCATTACGAACAGAATTGAGGGTGGTTGTTGTTGGGGAGGTGGTTGGTGGGGGAGTAAGGGTGGTTTTTCCTTATTTTTTCCTGAATCCTGGGATAAGAAAGTTTTCTTATATGTGGGGATGTGCGGGGATATTTCGCAAGAAAAGGACAGAAGGTTATGAACGCTTCGCTAAACGGAAAATTTATGGCTTTTCAGCAAAGCCCCGTTATATTCAAAACGAGTCGCGGACCACTGGTTCACTGGCGCTGGGATATAGAAGATATCCTTCGACAGGAGAGACACACTGGATATTTATTTTCTTTCGTTTTTATTTTTCTTTCATCCTGTTTTTTCTTTTTTTTTTGCCGCTGCTGCTGCTACTGCTGTTGTAATGTTGCATGAAAAGTCGGTAGAGCGGCATTGGCATATATGAAAAGCAAAAAAAAAAAAAGAAGTATAAGAGGTGTGGCAGGTCCTTGGAGAAATGTGTTTTTTCAGAAACGAAAGAAATTGTCTATTTTTCTCGACGAATTTATTGATAAAAGTGTTTTTTTTTGTTCCTTCTTCTTTCATTTCGTAGAATTTTTTTTATCTCTAGGGCACATTTATGTGTAAACTTTGCAGATATTAATTTTGTTGATTTTTTTCTTATACTTACTTTACCTATCTACGGTTCCTTCGATGGAATAATGTAGGTACAACATCCGGCGAAAATAGGGAGTCTATCATTATATTATAGTGTTTGAACAATTTGATTTATAGTGTTTACCAAGAGGTATGGAAGGCTAGCTACCCACGTAATGGGAAGAACCGTTCTTTCAGAAAAAAGTCAATCGGATGAAAGTGATTGATCATTATTTTTTCGTAATAAATACCTTTTTCCATATACGTCAAAGCGATAACAAAGTGAAACAAAATATGAAAAAATTGAATAAAAATTACCTATAAAGGCCAGTCATAGGTACCTTAAAATACAATTTCAAAAATTAATATTTTACCTTTTGAAACAAAACAATATGCAATTCCATATTCTAACAGCCTTCACAGATTTAAATTTAAATCCAATTGTATCAATGGGATGTCCAACGCAGAAATCCCTGGAATGAAGTCTAAATCAGGATTAATTTGCTGAAAATTTTTACTACCTAACTTGAATTCAAAAATATCACCCCTAAGTTTTTCAAAACTTTTTATTACTTCTCCCTTTCTTTTCTGCATTCATTAATTTCATATATCTATAGTTTAAGTAATTTATTCCTGACTACAAAATGAAAGCAAAATCTCACTCAAATTATATTCTCTCTTTTTCTCCCACACTTTTTCATCTCTATTTAAATAGTTGTAAGATTTCGAAAAAAAAAATTCCTTTAGCGTGAAGGCCTTATCTACCAGACTACTTGTGGAACGAATGAAATATATACGCCAAGCAATTAGCATTACATAGTAAAGTTGACCCTGACCTTGTCCTTTGCCAGTTCTGCTCTGGCTATGGCACGTCTACTATACAGCTTAAAATTATAAGGGTCACCTATTTAAATTTCAAACAAAAATAACAACAAAGTCCGCAAGGACTTTATGCAAACAAGGACACTCTTAGTAAGATGACCATCAACAGCTTATAAATATACTCTCCTTTTACCAAAGTGAGGCAATAAATTTTCAACTAGCTATGTGCGGTGCATATAATTCTACCCCAGAGTGGCTGATGATGTCCTTGCCGTTGGCTAAATAGCTTCTTTTTTTTACATCTTCTAAGTTTTAGTTTTTCATGATGGTATTTATTAATGAAAGCGAAAACTTTGTTTGGGTATATAAGTATAGGAGTAAAAAATGGTTTGGCTCACTATAAAATAAATAGTAAAATATTGGTCAGAGGAAAAGTTACGAAGCAGTTTTATTTTTTGTTTTGAGTAAACATTTTTAAACAAATATAACCTACATCGCATTTTTTATAATTTTGAAAGTTATAAGATAATTAGGTATGAGTAATTTCGAAAACAAAAATTGCATAACTTTCTTTGAATTTAATATGAATTAAGAAAATTTATGCTCACGCATCAGCTCCTACAGCAAAAATAAGAACTTGATTAAATAAAAATTTTGACGTAGATATTTAATATTAATAAAAATCAAAAAAAAAAAGTAAAAAAAATCTTTTATCAAAAATGTTGCATGCAGACATTTCTAAGTTCTATGGAAAACATCAAATTGCGAATTTCTAGAATGTAGAGAATAAATGATAAAAAAGCTATTGTCAAAATTAAACACACTAAATTTCAATCTTTAAAAAAAGAAAATAATTTCAATTCCATCCCCTAAGTATTGAAATATACTTTTGTCAATATATTTTTAGAAAATTCAACCAAAAACTGAAACTAAAAATACTTTAAATTTAAAATAATACAAATGGTTTTATATTTCAAAACATCACGATAAACCGCACCATGCTTGTATTTTATTTAATATGGAATTTTGAAAAAAAAAAACTAAATTAAAAGAGATAATTATGTGGTTCTCACATAGGTTTTCACAATTCCATAAGTATTTAATATTTAATCAAATTATTCCAAAACCAGAAAAGTGTATTTTAAATTCGATCAAAACCAATCAAGTCAAATAACGAAAAATAAAAAATTACAAAATTATTGAATTTACTAAAAACTGGAAACGCCATTTTATTTTAATCAGTTAAAATAAAATATATGGATAATAACATGTAATGAAATTAAAAAATTAAATTATTGAGAAAAACCAAAAATATTGAT
Organism: Syrphus vitripennis; assembly: GCA_958431115.1. Lineage (NCBI taxonomy): Eukaryota > Metazoa > Arthropoda > Insecta > Diptera > Syrphidae > Syrphus > Syrphus vitripennis. Next base: position 7,766,195 of record OY288110.1, on the reverse strand, counting down.
TTAAATAATTCTTTTTAAATAATGTAAAACGAAAATTTGCATTTTTTAAACTAAATTTCCACATTCGAAAAACTGTCTTATTCTTTTACTAAACATTATTAATATAGAAATCTGGGTTCAACATCAAAGTCACTCAAAATTTGTTCAGCCTTAATTGTTAAATTTGATAAAGATCTAAAAGAACAAACCAATGTGTTATGTAAAAAAATAGTACAAAATTAAATTTTCATCTTCAAAATTTATATTTATTAAAAAAAAACATCAAAATTAACAAATTTACTAAAAAAAAATAGTTAAATAAACAACAAAAATAAAACAACAAATTTTGTCAGCTAATTATTTCTGGATTAAAAAATACAAAGTATTTAACAAAAAAAAAACTATTTCTAAATTCAAATATTTCACACAAGTCTTTTCACTTACGCTAAATTGCAAATTCCGAAAAAAATATTTTGTGAAAATTTTATAGAACAAAAAATAAAAAAAGGTTTGTGGTTTTTCGTATAGTTACCAAAACTTTGTATACTAATTTTTATTTAGACGATTCAAAATAAATTTCAAAAATTATGAAAGCAAACGTGTACCAAATTTGAAGAAAATCGGTTCAGCCATTTTGACTCTGGCTCTAGTTATCATATAATAATTATACCAAACACCACAGATTTTTACCAATAAAACACCTCGCTAAATGATGACCGTGACAAGTTGGCGTTACCTAGTACCTAATGGTGAAAAATCCAGAAGAGGAAAAGTATAACACGATTCTTGTATTAACCAGTACTGATAGCGAGACAAAAAAATTATACGCACTAATAAACAGTTAATTCAATATCTGAAAATTCAAAATAAGCCATGATCAAAAATAAACTCTGTGAAATATTTCCAAATAAAATTAATATTTTTTTTAAATCGATTACAAATGAGTAAAAGTCTTTAAAACGCCCTTTTTGAATATGACAGATAACTAATACCACAGACAAAAATTATTTTTACCACCAATAGCAGTGCAGTCGTTCAAGCTAAAAATGCTTGTCAAAAATATATTTTAATTTATGTGAAACTTTAATTAACAGTCTCTACTTTTCATTACATTTTGTATATATTCCAAAAAAAAACAACACATAAAAAAATTACACTGAATTACAAATTTAAAATATCAAAAATATTAAAATTTTAATTTGTTTCGGTATTTTTTCGTGATCTATTGAAATTCAAAAACCAAAATTTGTATTGCTACAAAAAAATGTAATTTTGAATAAAAATTAAATTTTTGAAATTTAAATTTAAATTAAAAATTTTGAATTGAAAATTTTCAACATTTAACCAAAGTATTTTATAATAATGGTTCTATTTTATAACTTTGGTAATTTTTTCTTGTTTTCTTCAAAACTCTTACTTTTATGCCATAAAATTTAATAAACTAATTTTACTAATAACAAATTGTTACTTTCAACAAAAACTATCAACTACGGTTGTATTTAAGTATATTGCTATACATTTTAAACCATCTTAAAAAAAAGCAATTTTCGAAGTCAAAATGTATAAGTTATAAATTTTTGTGAAAGTCTTATAGAATAAAGTCCTCTAATACTTACATTTTTTTTTAATCATCGAAACTTAAACAAAAATTTTCTGTTGATACATCTCAAAAATGTTTCTTTTTTCAATTATATTTTTACTCAAACATTTCCAACTTGAAATTTTTACAAAAGGAGCAGGTTGATATTCTATACCTCAATTTTATAACACAAATTTTGTAAGTTACTTGAAAATTTTATATGCCCATAACTCAAAGAATTACATAAAATCGAATATAACCTATGTCCTTAAATTCAAAAATAAAATATTTTGTTGTCCTTGAAAAATTATAAAAGAATCAACTCTGGTAAAAGACTAAAAATAGAATTTTAATTAAAACTTTTTTAAAAAAATTTCGCTTTATAATCCTACAAGAATAAAAATAAAAAATTAAATTGGCATATTGTTATATAACTGTTAACAAAAAAAAATGGTAAATTGAAAAACAAGGAAATTCTTGTTTTTTTTCTGAACAAAATTACCCCTTACCGAATTTTCGATTGACTTACAGAATTTCGGTAACATGTGTGTCTGTATAAAACTTTGAAACACATAACACAGACTATCAACTTGTCCCCTTTTCAAATATGTAATTAAAAATGAGGTCTTGATTTTTGACTTTGGTGCTATTTGGGCCTAGAAATTGCTTTTTTGTTGGGTTTCATAAAACTAAAACAGAGTTCTAAAATTCACGTTTTTCTATCACCAATCAGAGGATAAATGAAAAAATTACAATACTAAAATGTAAAAATACTTTATCAAAAGATATTTCAGATTATTTAAACAATGAAAATAACAAGCTTGTTTCCAAACGTATCAATTTAAAAAATCTTTAAATTAACATTTTTGTTGAGAAAAATACAAAATTCAATTTACCGACTTACAAAAAATTACACATTTGATTAAATTCTAAAGCAAACATCGGAATTTAAAAGTGTAAATTAATGAAATTGCTTATGACCAGAAAATTAGGAAAGTAAAATTAGCTACTTTTTACATTATAAAATGTTGAATTTACGGAAACATGCTAAACACAACAAAAAAAATTAAAAAAAATGCAACAGCTAGCTAGCTTAATTGTATATGTGGTATAATTTATAAATTACTTTTTTTAAAAAATGCAAAAAATCATACTTTTGTCACTAAGATATTTTTGACGAAAAAATTCGAGCTTGGGTTAAAATTGCTTTAAATATTCATTTTAAAAAAAATAGTTTTAAATAACACTTTACATGCGAAAATAAAATCATATGTCCAATAATATGACGAAAATCCATTTATGAAAAATTTTAGCGTAAGCAGTCGGCCCTTTATTTATTCTAAATCTAAAACATTCCACGAGTTAAAAAAAAATAAAAACTTCAGAACAAAAAATGATTGTGTCAACTTTTCAAAAGTAAACTTCTTTCAACATTAAATTTAAGGAAATAATGCATAACAACTTATTATTCAAATGTTTACTAAACAAAACAAATTAAAATTTATTTAATTATTACATACATATGTGATTTGCCTTGGTGCAATATTTTAAAAATCACTTTATTGCGAATAAATTTACAAATTATAAAAATATTCGAATTTAACTTCTTTAGTGGCATTTCAATTACAATCAATAGAAAATTTCCTTTTCAATTCAAAATTGTTAAAAAAGATTGGTTTTGTCACTTTTTTTAATTTACTGTCTGAAATGTATGAAATTCATTGATGTACACATCTTTTGTTTTAATTCTAAGAATTTACTTCTGCCTGAGTTTAAAAAAATCTATAGAATTAAAAATTCAAAAAATAAATGATATTTTAAGAACACGACATTTATGAATAGTAACATTTTTTTTTTAAATGAAGCTGGAAATTAGAAGATACATGACATAGCTGTTAAAAGAAGCAAACCAAATGTGCACGAGAAATTAAGAACTCCTGATTATTTTAATACGAGTCTATGATTAACTGTTTAAACTTTCTTTTCTACGTTTTGAAAAAAATTCTGATATATATTTTCCTCTCCAAAAAAAAGTAAATATTTTAAATTTCACTTATACCCTACTTAATTTAAATGCAGTCAAAGAAAACATGATATTCATCTCTTAAAATTATTTTTCAATAAAACAAATTTTCTTTTTGACATTTTCTATTTACTTGACAAATTGTAGAGAAAAACCAATTAGTAACCTCTGACCAATATACTGTTTAAAATAATATAAGAAATATTAAACTTTTAGAAACAAAATTTTTTTTTAAAAATAATTTCCTTTATTCATTATATGTATTTGTAAAAAAAAAAATTTCTATTCCGAAAGCACTTTTTTTTAAATTTAAGAACAAAGCCGTAAACTATGCCTGCTAAATTTCAAAAGCTAAAAAACTAATTTAAAAAATTTATTTTCTTATCTTAAAATCCTTAAAGTAAATAGCAAAATACATATATTAATCACTCAAAATGTAAAAATATTTAATTAGCTAGCTAAAACAAAATTTTACCTTCCATAGCATAATATGCAACTTAATATAAATATTTTTAGCATACACTTTTCAATCAGTATATCGGTTGAAATCTTTACTTTGAATTGTACTTATTTCTGTAGTACTTAATATAAAACAAATTTCAATATTTGATCTAATCTACAACATTTATATTTATAATAAAGATCTAAGTGCACCAATTCCAAGGAAAATATTTCGAAAAATTATAATTCTTCCACAAAAAATTTAGCTTAAAAAAATGTTTAAAAAAAATTCTTGACTTCAATTTCAACTTCTTCACTAACTACGGAACAATTCGAATAAACATAAATTCACCCAAAAATTAAATGATTCTATAGCAAAGTTTACACTTATACCGAAAATCTTAAATTAAAACTACAAAATTAACATGTTAAAAAATAAATTAAATAAAAATTAAATAAATACATGAACAAGAACTTAACTAAAAATAAACAAATAATAAATTTCATGTCTAATATATTGTTTAAAAAATTTGATTAAAAAAAATTTATTTGTTTACTTTCTGAAACAAAACACATACAAGGTTCTTAAATTACAAGTTAAAATCAACATCTTATGAAAACAAATTATATCATAAGCTTGAGTTCATAAAAAAAACACAAAAAAGTGACATTCATTTTAAATCACATATGAAAAGGTTTTCAAAACAAAACACTTAATTGACACTGACACTGACCTCACCATCACAAAATCGATTTATACCCCTTTTTCATTAAATACTTTAACAAAAAAAAAAAAAAAAACATTTAAATTTCTTCTATTTGTCCTGTGATTTGGTTTGGTTTCCTCGATGATCCGTGTTTACATATACAGTCCGACATCTCTTCCTTCAGCCCAGATTCCAATTCAGTTGAATATTTAAATTAAACAAAACAAAAAAAAAACTCCATTCCGAGACATAGTGGCATCAGCCGGATGGTGCCAGGAGCAATATTGTTCGCCTGGACGTGACCGGTTGTTAACCGTTCCATTCATGTCCTCCTTATTCTAATTTTTTTTTCTTTTTTTTTCTATCAAGCCAGCGATTTATTTGAGTAAATTTTTTCACAACCCTTTTCATGCCAACATAGAAACTGGATTTTCTCGCCAGACAGCCAGCAAATACAAACAAACTCACTTCGGTGTATCTCTATAGAGGGAAAGGACGATAGAACAAAAAAAAAATAAAAATAAAAAATGAAAACAAGAATAAAACGGGTCACGCGGTACTTCCGCGAAAGGATTCCCGATCCCGATAGTAATTTGCATACCGTCATATCCAGGAATTTGAAATTGGAAGGGTTGCTCAGCAAAGGGATAGACGAAAATATGAAAAATTATAAAAAAAAAAATTTAAAAAAAAATAATTGTATATTTCATCCGGGATGCTGGGTGTATATGTAAATGTGTATATTTTTGTTAGATGATGGAGGTACATGCATAGAGGTACCGCACATTTTTACGGGGTTTTAGAAGCATTTGCATATAAGCGCGTTAGTTATGTTTGACTGCAATTTGTGCTGTGACAGTAATTTGCAGCTTACCTTGGATTTTTTTTTCTCTAAATTTTTTGTTTTAATATCACTACAACTGTGGATAGAGTTATATCCTCACTTGGCTTCTGTTTGTGTTAGTGCATTTAAAATTTTTTTTTCGGTTTTTTAATAAAAGAAACACATGGAACGAATTGGAATATGAAAAGTTGTTACAAACAAAAATACTCGTATTATCGATAACACCCTGGCAGCTGGCAGCTGGAAACTTTTTTTCCAATGATTTTTGGTTTAAAATTTTAAAAAGTGGTACCTACGCAGTCTGCAGACGTAGTTGCTGAAATTGGTAAATATTAAAATATCCTACATTTTACGATCAGTAGAAGTACCTAAATCGTTTTGCCGTCGGTATTTATAAATTGAGCGTATAGTATTTCTCTTTCGTTTACTTAATCGACTTTTTAATCACGAGCAATCTTGAAAACAATTTTAATAAAATTATTCAAAAAGTAATTTGTTACAAAAATCAAAATTAAATTTTGAGATGGCTTTAAATGTGTTCAATTCAAATACGTTTTTAAAAGTTCTCCGTCACGTCAGGTTTTCGAAGCATTACTTTAAAATCATACAATTTCTTAGATCTTAAATTTGACGCGATAGAGGTTTGAAGCTTTAAGTGTGTATGGAAACTTCAGAAAATTGTTTATCTGTTATTGCAGAAAATAAAATTAAAATTTTCTGAAGTTTTGGAAATTTTCTAAGTTTAGATTCGAATTCAGTACACCAAGGGCTTTTGTTGAAAAGTTAACCTTTTTGTATTACATAATATTGTAATACTCGATCGCAATGTAAAGTATTGCAAAATTTTACTGGCGCCAAATTTAACAAAAATATCAAAATGCAAAACAATTTCAATAATACTGTGTAAATTACTAATATCCGAAATAATATTCAGAAATATGATTTTGCAAAAAGTTTAAATGCTAAATAAATTAACACGAGATAAAAAAATAAATGTGAAATTTGCAAAATTGTGATTCTACGAAACTATACAACATAGTGAAATAAGAACTTGTCAATGTAAAATTATTAAATTACTAAACAAAAAATTGCATACTGAAAAAAGTTCTACCAAATGACTCCTACCTCTTAATTTAATATTCTTTATCTTAATTTTCCATCATTCAAAAGTGATTTTATATATTTCTAACTATATAAAGGAATACATTTTGATATATTTTTCGTTACACAAAAAAAACACTGATTTTCAAAACATTTGTAAATAAATTTTTAAATAAAACAAATACTGAAAAACAAGTTTTGTTCACAGTCAAGATCCAAGTAAACATCAAACATCACGAAAAAATATGAAGAAGGAGAAGAAGAAAAAAAACAACAAAAATTATTTCTATTGATTCTATTTTCAACTAAAATGGTTTATCAAATTTTTTTTTTTTAATTAAATTTTTTTTCGATAAAACTCCAAAAATGTGAACTAGGGTGGAGCAATTTGACATACACAAAAATTAATTTTAATGATGTCTTAATTCATCTACGAGGTAGAAATTTTCTCAAATGCTCAAATTTTCGACAAAGTAAAAATTTGTCCAAGAGTTATACAATGTAATATAAATAAGAAACATAAAAATTACAAAATCTTTATTTATTCAGAAATATTTTTTGAAAAATGAAAAAATTTTAATAACATAAATTTCAAACCAAATTATCATTTATATGCAACTCTTGTAAATAACTCGAAATTGAAAAAAAATTAAAACCTCCACCTTAATGTAAAGCACACAAATACATTAAAAATAATAACATGCAACTTATTTATCATAGAACAATAGAAAATAAACACAATTTTGGTATAGACTATACCGTATACCTTAAAAACCCGTATATGTATCCATCCAAGACGAGAACGCTCTCGAATATAAAAATCATGATATTCTTTTAGCCCTGACAATCGAAATCTTGCAAATTGTACTAAAAAACTATACTTTTGATACTCTAACAGTTTTACTAAATCCCATCTCAGAAAATATTTCATATAAGTATACCTCGCACTCAAAAAAATTAAGTAAAAAATTAGAAAAAAAAACCTTTAACAATTAAAAAAAACGGGATATTGTAGTTGAGAGATTTCTTAGGAAACCTGACCAGACATCAACGTCATCCTAAGGCTTCAAGGTTTCAAGTAAGCAAAAATGGTGATAATTGTTAAAGGAGGCCCGGAGTCTATACCGTTTCTAGAGCTGATGATCATGATGTAGATGATGATGAAGATAAATATTTTTTAAAATTATTATTTATAACTTTAAATTTTTGTATACGTAGTAAAGAATCAAACAAATTATTTGATTTCTGTTATTCGGTTGAAACTTTTAGTTTATTTCTTTTGCCACAAAAAAAATTCAATTTAAAAAAATTCTTATAAATTTTTAGTCAAAATCACAAAATTACGTTTTTATAAAACAAATGAGTAAGTCAACTCTGTTCTGAATTTTTTATTCGAAATTAAATTCATATGTAGAATTGATTTCTGGACAAAGATTAAAAAAAAAATCGCTTTCACTTTAATTTTTTGGAAAATTAAAATTAATTTCCGAGCTATGTAAATTCAAATTTTTAAAGAAAAATAAAACTAAAATAATATGTTGCGCAGTCACTTTTCAGAATGGTATTTTGTGTAAGAAAAAACCAAGTTGATTCCAAAAATTCAAATTGATTTTCAAAACGAACAAAAATTAAAACCGTCAGTATTACAACGGAACAAAATTCAGAACATTGACAAAATTCATTCCAGCATTCCCAAAATTGGTTCATATGAACTCATTTGTTAAACAAAATCATATTTTGGAATAATAATAAAATTAAAAAACCATGTATACAAAAATAATATTGTTAAATACAAAAGAGATTTTAAACAAATTCAGAAAAAAAAAGAAAACAAATCAAATTTAGATGCAAAAACTTTTTCTGTTCACATTGAAATGTGTTAATTTTCGCATATCATAAAAACTTTTTTCTTAAAACCCACTCCAAAATTTAATATGTGGAATGGAAAAGCTAATTTTTAATTTTCAAATATTTATTTTTTTTTTTCAAGAACTTTTAGACACTTCGTACTGACTTCTGGCAAAAACTTTAGTCCGATCAAATTCTTAAATTTCTAACATAAAATAAAAACAGTTTTCACAAAAAATATTTGCTTAAAAAACAAGCTAAATAAAAAATATTTGAATAGAATTGATCTTGAAAGATTAAAAATAAAACCTAGCAGGTATACCATCCTTACATTTCAGACGTTTATGGTATATGGTAGTGTTGTAGATTTATAATTATATATTTATTTCAAAAAGCTGCTTAATTTGACAATTTTTAAAATTATTACTATTATTTTTACAGATTTACAAATATCTAAGAAGTCATCGTCATCAAATGTCAAAACTATTATTTTAGAAATGAAAAAAAAAAAAATGTGAAAATATATTCCATTTGCAACGAACAAAAAATAACTTCAAGATTAAAATTAAAGCAAAATTAAATTTAACAATTAACAATTAACATTTCAAACAAAACAGTTCATTTGATAATTACTTCCACAATTATTGCTTCAGAAGAATTCCTTAAATTACATTTTATTTTATTTTCTTTAACCCTTCGTACATTTCCGAAGTTTTTTATAAATTTTTACTAAAAACACTTTTTTAGATTTTTAAAAATTTATGTTTTTACACATATAAAAAATATATCTATTAAAACTTAAAATCCATATACCGATACATGATCATCTGTGCTAAAGATAGAGTTTTAAAAAATGAAAAAAATTTGAATATTTGTTTGTCTTTGTCCTTTTTGCAGGTACATATACCGAAAACATTTTCACTTGAAAATTTTAAAATTCAGAGAAAAAATAAACAACCCCAATGTCCCATTAAATTTCTTATTTTGCATATCGTTTATTTATATTTCAAGAATTTCCAAACCATTCCGACTGGCAAAATATAAAAGAAAGTACATTTGGACTTCAAAACAACGAACACAACACAAACAAAAAAAAAATCCCATATCTTTTCGACTTGATCCTCTGCAACTGAAAGCTCATCTCAAGTCATAGCAAACATTTTCAATTACTTTTTCTCCAAGAACCCTGGCGACTCCAGCTCCCGCTTCGCTTTTATCTGCAAGATTGTCCTCTATATATACACAACTTGATGCTCGATGGTACTCTTTACCCAAGCATCGCCTTATCGTATATGTATCGCTGGAGTGTAGGTTGGGTGTTGTATTTTTTGCCAGCGCATGCAGTCATCTGCAAATAATGATGTATCCTTGTATCCTTCTTTTCCGTTGCTCTGTCCTGGATCCTGGGACGGGATTCTTCCATTTTTGTTTTATTTTTTGTCTGCCATTTGAGAGGCAACAAAACTGGAGTGGGAGAAAGACGAATAACCAGGAACATAGAGTTCGCCATAACCTATTTGCGAAATGATTGTACTCGTTTCATGTTTGTGCTTGGGGAGCTTCACTTCACTTCACCCTCGACTTTTTTTTTCGTTCATATACCTACCCATTCATATCATAACGTATACTGTGTATACCCGACATTCCTCCGCCTCCCCTTGATGGCTAAAGTGAATGTCCTTTGTTCGTTGTTCGTATATAGTCGTGCCCTTCCAAGGTTCGCATTCGCACATTTGACTTCTACAGTACATTGTACAACCGCGCAAAATGGTTGCGGATTTTTTTGTAGGTACATTCGTTCCTCCACGGGCAAGTTCAAGCTCGCTCTGTGATGATATCCAACCAGCCAGCAGTATGTTGTGTTTCTATGTGTGTGCAGGTCCTTAGAAGGTTGATACGAGCTCTCTTCTTGCCTCAAACTTCCTGGTCGATTTATTGGGGTGACATGTGGCACTGCCATTATGGATGATTGTAGCGCATAGCAATGACAACGACGACTACGATGACGACTATTTCAAATGGGACAACATACAGACATATATGGAGGAGGAGGAGGAGTATGGCGGACGGGATCGCGTCGTCGTCGGCTGCATCATCAGGAGTTCACTCTCGGTCTCATATACGATAAGTTAACTGTTAACCCCTGCCAATGACACAAATTGTCAGTGGGTGAGAAAGCAGTCGGAGTTGGGTGGTTTTGTGTTTTTTTTTTTTTTGTACGTCCCACACACAAAGATCCAGATAAGAAAATCAATAAAAAGTTTTAAGCCAAACATTTTGCATTGTGAAAAGCATTATTGTTCAACGAAGGATGCTGGCTGAATGGAAATAATGTGTATACTAGAGGCTTCTCGGACTAATTCTACAAAGTAACTTAAACTAAAATTGAGGTATTCAACGAATTGATATGAGATTTTGGCAGTTTTCGAAAACATTCTTCTGTGGATAACTTTAAAAATCTATTGCTCTGAACACCAACTTTACCTATTTCAAAAGCACATAAAATAAAATGCAATATTTGATGAAGGATTTTTTTTTTTCAATTTACAAGATCCAGTGGAACATCATTAAATGGTTGGAAGGACATTTTTTAACCAATTACTTATTTATGATTTGACTTTTTTCGAAAACTATATTTGCGGTAACATTCGGAGACAAAAAAAAACAAATTTTTTAAAGTTTATTGATGATGATTGATGATTTTTTTCCTTTTGAGATCTATTTTCAGATGGGATGTCAAAAACGCATAAGAATCCAAAAGAGTCATCTGTTCCTCTTGCTGGCACAGTTTCTCCTCAAGACCAATGAAATTCATTAGGAACACATATACAATACATCTGCTGTTCCAACATTATCCTTGTCCTACAACATTTTCTGATTACAATCAAGAATTTCAAGTTGAATTTCTATAAGCCGAAATATGAATTTAACTTTCGCACCGGAACTGCATGATTTTGAAGTCTGTTCGAAATTTGCTTTATCCACAAGGTCTAAGGTCAATAAGTAAGATGTATTTCACAAACAAAAGAAAAAACTTCTCGAAATTGAAGATAAGGTTTTGAACACACTATTGTGAAATTCAAAATTTTAATATTCTAACATCTCATCTGTATTCCGAAACATAATCTGCATATTTTATATTTTATTTTGACTCATTTTACTTGGGTACCTACTTGGAAGTCCTTTGAATACAGATAACGGGGTCTTTTTTATTTTAAATGTCGTAAAGAAATTAGCACTGCAGTCGTGGAATTTGAGTGCAGTTTTTTGGAAATAGTAAAGATTTGTTTCCATTTGACATTTGCAACAATATTTTTATTTGAAATTAAGCTAAATACCAAAATTTATGAATTGACGAAGAACTGTTCAAAAAAATTACCTATTAAATTAACTAATAAATTATGAACTTAAATGTTATTAAGTTAAAATTAAAAAAAAATTCGAAATAATTCATACAAAAAAGTATTTAACATAAATTTTCATTTTATGTATGTTTAAATGCACAGTTCTTCGTGAAAATGTTAAACGATCTAAATTTCGAACAAGCTTATGAAATATTTAAGAAACTAGCTGAAAAATTTATTTAATAAATGTTTTTTTTTTCAAAAACAAAATCCTTAAATTTAAATACAATTTTAAAAACTGTCCAGAAAATTAGATGAACCCAGAAATATCAATGTGCCGACTACAGAGCCACTCTAAATTTTTTTTTAAATTAGAACAAAATTTAAAATTTAAATAATTCAAGAATCCAAATAAAACAACCACTTCTTACTAAAAAATAACCAAAATTTAAGAGAAAAAAATGTGCAAAATTTATAAAAATGATATTTTTAAAATAATTTTAATCAAAAAATAACATTTTCTTGTAACTCTCACCTTTCAAACATCAAAACATTATTTTTTTTTAAATTAAAATATGTGAATTAATTTTATTTTATTATTCAAAACGTTCATCCAAATTTGGTAATAGAGGATGGAATATTTAGAACATATTCAAATTCAATTTCTATTAAAAACAACAAAAAGTATTTTTTTTATTTCGCAGTACCTATTGTTTACTACCAGTATTTATGTACATATATACTATATTTACAAAAAACTACTTTCTATATTTGTAACATCACAAATTAAACAAAAAAAAAAGACATACATACATATAAATATTTTTTTTTTGAACTTAATCTAAACCTTAACAAATATTTTATAAAATATGAAAAACATTTTTAACAAAATTGAATAAACAACTAATTAAAACAAATTTTATTAAAAACTAACCCAAATTTCGGTGCAAAAAAAAATTTAAAATAAGATTAAGTAAAATGAAATAATATGAAATTCATTTTTGCTGTTCGTCAAAACGGAGCAGTTCTTCATACATCCTAAAAATGTGCCGTGTTCCAGACTTAAACAATATTTCAGAAGTTCAAAAAGTTTTAATAAAATCGTCAAACCAATAAAAATCTACATGGACAATAAGATATTCTCGAGCTACATATCTGACATTCATAAACTAACAGAATTTGACATAAAATTACTAATTTTTATAATTCCCCGAACCAAGATTTCAAAAACCACAAAAATAAGAACGTACTGATTTTATCACGAACAAAAAAATCAAGAAGTTCCATTTTATTTGAAAGAAATTCGAAGTGTAAGAACGCTTACAAAAACAAAAACAAGGTACTTTAGAAAACCGATACATACATTGAAACAGAGATCATGAAAACAGATTTTAAATTATAATTATGTACTGTAAAAATTGTAAAATTAAAATTTCAAAATCAAAATAAATTTTTAAGAAATTCAAAACAAAATCTACGAATTTTCTGCAAGATTTATATAAATATACATAAACAAGAATTTATCGACAGCAGCATAAAAAATATTTAACGACATCCAAAACTTCGTGATGGTTTAAAATTTTGAAGATATAAATTCGTAGGTTTGACGAAATTCCAACAAAATTACATTCTAGACAAGAAAGTGTAAAAATTAACAAAAGTTTTAAAAATGATAACACACCCAAAGTGTTCCGTTTTCCAATGAAAATAAATTGATTCGTCATTCTTTAAAGTATCTTCATGCAGAATTGGAACTAAATTTGTCACTCTAGTTCAAAATATACACAAAGACTTACCAGTTACATAAAAAGCATTGATTTTACCCATGAATTGAAATTACTTCTGGTCTTTGAAATATAAAAACACCAACCAAATCATAAGTTTTTGAAAATCAATTGTAAACTTACATAGAAATGAGGTAAAAATCGATAATTTTGCATGAAAAACAAAAGGCATTTGCACTAACTTCAGTTGTTTGAACTTAAAATTTGAATACATAAATATAAAATATTAAGACAATGGTTGAAAAAATATTGAATAAAGTGAATTTAAGCAAAGATTCCGTTCTTAAAAATTTAAAAATACTTATTATTCAAAATTGAAAAATTCTAATTCTTAAAAAAATTTGACTAATATACTAAAAAAAATCTCTAATCGGTTTTCGAAACCTACAAAAAAAATATTTCTTGGCCTTAAATAAAAAAAAATATGATTTAAAATAACGAAGTACCTTTCTGCCTATTTCATTTTCATCGCAACTTGAAAAAAAAAGTCTTCTGTGTGATTAAGAATTCTAAAAAAAAATTAAAAAATACCTGTAATTTCAAACAAAAAATCTCCTTATCAAAATCGTGAAATTGCGAAGTGAAGTTATAAAATGCCTCTGGCTATGTATTAAAAAAAATCTCTTGAAAACATTAAAAATCAAAAAGTTGAACTAAAAATTTTTAACTTTTAGCAGCAAAAAATAAAAATTCATATTGTACATTTTTAAAGTCAATATTTCATACGAAAATGCATTTCTTTAAAAGATTCTTTTAATATACATATGTACATGTACAGACAATAAAACACATTTTTTTTTATTACCTCAAAATAATATATTCACATTGATTTTGAAAAGAGAGTAAGATTTGAATACCGAATCGTCAAAGAAAGAAGGTTTCTCCAACAATAAAACGTTTAACTTCAAAAATTAATTTTTTTAGACAGAAAATTTATGTAAATTTGGAAATTCAAATTGCTTTTACAAAATTGTGTTTGATAACAAATGCACATCAAAATGCGACCAATAAGCACCATTTTAAAGTTTAACAACAAAAACAGGACACTAAAAGCAAAATAATTTGCATTTATAAGGAAGAAGAAATTTCAAAAAAATATATTCTTTTCGTTCGTTCCAAAACACTTTTTATTCAAAAGTTTCGAAATAATGACTCTAGTTATTTGAGCTATAGATGATGTACACGCAGGTGTGCTGATATATTGAGATACTGGTGATATACTGGTGCATAACGACAATGTCATCCAAATGCCAAATATCTCATGTTCACTTGCTCTGTAGGATAATAATCTAGTCATCAGAAAATAAAAGATATGCCTAACGTTTATGATTAGGCATCATAGGCGCCCACTTGGTAGTATGAGGGAGGGGGTGGTAAAATTTACCCTGAAACAAAAAGTTTTCTACTATAGGTACTCGTATGTATGCACTTTTGAAAAATACGAAAAATAAGTCAAGGTTACTCCTCAACTATAAAAATAATGCGGGCGCCTATAATATACATTTTTAAATTCCAATTATAAAATAATAATGTTATTTCTCTATTTTTTTCTTTCAGATTCCATACTGGAGAACGTCAACTACATGGAAATGTACAAGCAATATACCAACCTCTGCCAATATACTTACCTACCTTACGTATCCTCAGGTATACGTATCACTATAACATCAACGGAGAAGACACCTGAGTGTAATGACTATGTACAAATGTTTTATGATCATCTTCACATTGACCGAAAAACTTGGTTAAATATAAATAAAAAAAATGTTCCCAAAGTCATTTTTTAAAAACAGAAATTTGAGTTACCTAAATAGTTATTACATTGAGGGGTGACATGCTATCATTGATAACCAATACGGACCTTATTATTTCTAACAGGGAAATAATTTTAACTCCATATTCCCAAAAACAAAATATATTACTTTTTTTGAAAGTTTGGATTTAAAAAATATAAAATTAAAAATTCCAAAAATTCTTAAAAAAGTTTAAAAAAAACCTTTTTTCACTCAAATGTTACACAGTCAAAAAAATTTTCGCAGTCTATTTCAATCGAATTTTTTGCAAGTTATGAATGAATTCAAAATATAATTTTTATTTCGGTGTGACTGTTAAAAAAATAAAGTTAATAAAAAAAGTTTTCAAGAAAAATTAAAAATAGCGACAACAAAAAGAATTTTTAAAGTACATTTTATACGCTTTACTTTAGATATTGTACACTAGCCTTACTGCAGGGCTTGTATTTAAATTCAGAAAACTTTTTATAAATTTCCAAAAATGTAATTCACGTCATGCTAGAAAACTATGAATTCAATATTCCTTAAAAAAGGAAAATGCTCAGTGAAATAAAACTACGTGATTTTAATGCGCAGTCAAATTAAAAAAAAAATCTTTTAGACGAAAAAGTTAATTTTAAAATAAATAAAAACCGCGCAATAATATTTTAATTCAAAAAACAGATAATCATGATAATTTTTAAATCTAAATTTGCGCGCTCTTCAAATTCAACTGCGTCCTAAATTCACTTGGTTTAAATTTCATGCACCTAAAACAGTGCTGTGAACTTATAATCATATATTTTTCCAAGAAATCAAGACATCGCATCGCATGGTAATGAGAACAAAAAACTTGATTTCAATTAAAACTTTGACAAAACCGCATCTCAAGACCTAAAATAAAAATCAATGCTTCGAAATTATTTAAAGTCCAATACAAGTCCTTTAGCTTTTACAATAGTTCGCCTAGAACATGATGATTGTCGCCAAATAAAGGCATTAAAGTGCATCTGTTTTATTGTACTCATTTTTATGTGGACATTTTTCCTTTTTTAATAGACTTAACTATTGTTAAGTAATCCATAAAAAAAATGCTAATTAATTAAGTCCTGACGCACGCAGGATTTTTTCTTCTCATTTTCTTTTTTTTTTGTCACTATTAATTTCAGATAAACAATTTACTAAAGTGCTTTAGCATGTGAAACGCAAAGTTTTCCATCTGGTCTGATGGACCAACAATATTATTATTAAAAAAAACCAAAAAAAAAAAACATCAACATTGAACTCATTGTGAACATAAATTTTCATCTACCGTACCCACTAAATTTGTTTTCACAATAATCATTAAAAAAAAAATCCAGAAAAATAAACAAATAAATGTGCGGTAGTACTAAAAGTATTCATAATTCATAATATTCACCCCAACACCCGTTATTTTATTTGGGAAAACAAAACAAATTTCTCAACTCCCCCACCCCTCTTTTTATTATATTATCATGGCTTGTATGAGGCGCGCGAACTAACATCAAGTTATGGGGTGGTGGTGGTGGCCATTAGAAAAAATAATGACAGCAAATAAAAGCGCACCGTTTCGCCATCTCATAAAATTGCCATCTTTGGCACTTGCAGATACAAAAAAATACAACAAAACAAAAAATTCACAGCCCAAGCCCTAAGCTGATGGTAGAGACTGGGCTTCTTTGGCTAAAAGAAGATACACCAACGATGATAGCGATGACTGGATTATGTACGTTCGTGATCATCGTTCCACTTGGTTACCTTGGCGTGGAATAGTCGGGCCCAATGATTCCATCTCATACCATCGTCCATGGTGTTAAGCGGAGGCGATATTTTTTAAGAAATTGAAAGCCCAGTCATATATAAAAAAAAATATAAGTACACACAGAACGATGGGTATTATCCTGTTCTATAAAACAAGGAGGAGGTGATGGCAAATGGCTCCTGGGATGTATATACCAGGGATGAATAGTGCAAAAACCGATTAGGGACAAAACGTGGAAGTCCCTTAAGCATAGCCATATAGATTGCAAGGCTTTTTTACTCTATCTCCATCTCATCCATACATATATACATACTTTCTCTTATTTTTCTACATCAGCTGTATGGATACAAAAATTACGTGGAAAAGTATTTTTCATCATTTTTGATTACACAGCGCGCAAGGATAATATATTGTCGGTCCAGTAAATACCATTTTGTATATTTTTATATTTTCTTCTTTTTTTTACAATATTGTTGATGATGATTTAAATTTTTTTGTCTTCTCCATAGGGATACAGATGCAGAAAAAATAGAAGAAACAGAAGGAGAAGCAGAAGGAGAGCAGCGGACAATGAAGAAGAAATGAAGCGAACCGAAGTCAAGCAGATACGAATTTACTCAACAATTTATCATAAGAAAATATAAATTTAATATATCTATGATTTGACAATAAAGATAAAAAATAAATGAATTCCAATGGAATGGATTTTTTGCCTGAATTTTTTTAATATACAGATTTTATGAAGTAATAAATAAAAGACTATAAGAAATAAAAATAATGTATTACCAAATAAAAAAAAAATTATTTCTGATTAATTCCCAAAATTTTACAATTTCAATTTTGAAAATATATTTTTTTTACATAGCAAAGAATATAAATTTTAACGTTTAAAAAACAAAAATTAAAAATTCTTTTTTTAAATGAAACCAAATTATTTTATTGTTTTAGACATTTGTTTTAAGAAATAAAATTTACTTACTTTCGAATTTCTAAATTCCTAGTCATATTTTAAGTGATTTACATATGTTCATCAAAAATCCTTAATTTATTTAATAAAAGCTTTACTTACCTTAATTTATTGATCCAAATATTATTGATACCAGATCAAAAAAATGTTAATCTAATAAAAGCTAAATATAAAAAAATTGAAATTTAAATTTAAATTGAATATAAATTATTTGTATTTCTTGCATATGTTCACCTTTCTATGAAGGTATGTAAATCAATACCTCCATAACAGAACTTAATTTAATAAATAAAAATATTTTGAAAAATAATCTTTAAAAGTTTTGGGATGAAAAAATTCTCTATTTTTGATTTCTGACTTTCAACTGTTTCAAATTTTATTCAGTTAAATATTAACCTTTTTGATTTAAAAATCCAATATTATACAATATTTCAAATACAAAAAAAATTAACAAAATAGGTCGATTACCGTGTACCTTACTTACAAAAATGTTAATGAACGCTTCATAAAAATGTACCGTAAATATTAAGCTATAAAAAAAAAAAGTTTCAGAATTTTAATAAACCTTAAAAAAAAACTATAAAACTTTGTTTTGAATTATATTATTATAAATTAATATTAGATATAGCAAAGAGGTGAATTGGAAAATTGGAAAACTTTATTTTTCGAAAAATCGATGTCCTAGCCGAAATCCTTGTTAAATGAAAATCTGTCTTACTTAAATAAATTTGGTCAATTCTTGAGCTCCTGGATCTTAGCATCTCATTTATAGTACAATTCACAAAAAAAATTATGGAATCTCTTAGATCAGTAATAAGTCAGAAAAGTTCAAATATTTTCCGGAACTCGTCAGCCACACGAAAATTTCAACTAAATGATAAAGTTTGTAAACGTCATCAGTAATTTTTTTATATATTTTGTTTATTTCATTTTATTTTATTATATTTTATTTTATTTTATTTTATTTTATTTTATTTTATTTTATTTTATTTTATTTTATTTTATTTTATTTTATTTTATTTTATTTTATTTTATTTTATTTTATTTTATTTTATTTTATTTTATTTTATTTTATTTTATTTTATTTTATTTTATTTTATTTTATTTTATTTTATTTTATTTTATTTTATTTTATTTTATTTTATTTTATTTTATTTTATTTTATTTTATTTTATTTTATTTTATTTTATTTTATTTTATTTTATTTTATTTTATTTTATTTTATTTTATTTTATTTTATTTTATTTTATTTTATTTTATTTTATTTTATTTTATTTTATTTTATTTTATTTTATTTTATTTTATTTTATTTTATTTTATTTTATTTTATTTTATTTTATTTTATTTTATTTTATTTTATTTTATTTTATTTTATTTTATTTTATTTTATTTTATTTTATTTATTTTATTTTATTTTATTTTATTTTATTTTATTTTATTTTATTTTATTTTATTTTATTTTATTTTATTTTATTTTATTTTATTTTATTTTATTTTATTTTATTTTATTTTATTTTATTTTATTTTATTTTATTTTATTTTATTTTATTTTATGTTATTTTATTTTATTTTATTTTATTTTATTTTATTTTATTTTATTTTATTTTATTTTATTTTATTTTATTTTATTTTATTTTATTTTATTTTATTTTATTTTATTTTATTTTATTTTATTTTATTTTATTTTATTTTATTTTATTTTATTTTATTTTATTTTATTTTATTTTATTTTATTTTATTTTATTTTATTTTATTTTATTTTATTTTATTTGAAATTTTTAATTTTCTTCCCAAAACCGATATGAAAAAAAGAATACACCCTATGACCCCACGCATTTCTAAACCAAAACTAAAATTAGCTAAAAATAATTTAAGCTTATCTGAAAACAAAATTATTAAATACAATTTCGATAAGAAAAAATTAAAAAATGTGTATACCCACTAGTGAACAGTAGTTTCGGGTGTAAGGAGAGGGTGTACTAAAATAATTTAATAACATTTTAACCAACTTATCAAAAATAAAAGAAAGCGATTTGAGAAAAGTGAGCAAGATTTCGTCTACTCAATGACATACTTTTTTAGAAATTTTGTAAATCCTCAAACAAAACTGTTTTTTTTTAATTCAATTTTGTAATTTTTTAACTAAGGAATTTTTAGAAAACGGTTCTAAAAATTAACTGAACAAGAATGAATATATTTAAAGCACCTACAATTTTTTTAAATAATGAAAGTTTTTTTCAAACTAATTACTTTAAAATTTTAAATAACTAGCAATTTACTATGTCAATAATTGTCTCTTATAAAAACCTAAATTAAAAATTTGTTTTCCAAAAAGACATTAACATAATCGAAACCTAGTTACAGTTAACTACTTCAGACCCGTATATAAAATTTTTGTGCAAAAGCTAAGTACTTACAATTTTCTTGTTGTTGCACCTTTAATGACTTTGTTCATCAACCATCATTTCATTAATTTTTTCATTACTCCATCCAAAATCATTAAGAGGATGACCATTGAATTTTTGTTGCAAGTTTATCCTCCTACTTTTCTTAAACGTCATAGTCAAGTTTAAGTATAACCACATAGCTACTTATCCCACGGCACATATCCATATCTCTGGCCACCACTATTCAAACGATTCACCTGCCAAAAAGAGTAATTGGAAAACAAAAGTGTACGGGCTGCGCACTCGTAATCAATCATTTCGTCAAGTAGGTGTATTACAATGGACAATGAACATTGGGACATAACATTTAATACGAAACGAAAATGCAAGACGACACTTCTAACTTGGGGGCATTGGTGTCGCTGTCGATTGTGATGATGATGCGTATTGCGAGGAGAGACACCCTCGACAGCTGTCCAAGTCCAAGTCGAAGTTTCACTATCACATTCCATCAATGCCCGCAGACACCTTCACCAAATTGCGAGAACTTGAATCTTGAAACCTCAACGCAGCAACACCCTGCAGGACGATTTCTCCATTTCGCGTGTCATCACGACGATGATGTTGACCGCCGCCCGCCACCACCCGACAACAGGCAACAGCCAGTGTTGTAAGCAACTCACACTGACTTTAATTAACAATTAAGGTGGACCGAGTGGTGTAGTTGAGTACAGTCAATCCTTCAAGGATCAACGACGCATTCATAATTATTATTATGGTTTTCATGTTGTAATGTATCGTGCGCATTGAATATGCGATGGAGGCGATGACGGCAACGGGCAGCAGGCAGCGGGCACCAGGCGGTGGGCACGCACAACTCAATAACAAAACGTCGAACTTGCAACGCGTGCACCTATCTGTTTGTCCGCGTCTGTGATGTCGTCCAATCCACCGCCGCCGCCGCTTTCACGTACCTACTACCTTGACAGGTGAGTTCGTCTTTGGTTAAATTTCCTGGTGTATAAAAAGTGCGAAGATCTTTTTGACGTGTTGCATTTTTTTTTTTTTTCGTTTCAATATTTCGCCGTCGACAACATCATCGGATGATTTGTATGGATGCGTGCGACAGCAGAAAAAAAGTTGACGATAATCGCTTATTTTAAGCTGGCTTATCCTTGATGTTATGGCTTGCAGGTTGTCATAACCCAAAGGCGAATTAATTTTGTTTTAGTATCGTTTGTTCTGCCATGACGGTGAAACGGACGACCGGACCGACGACGACTGCGGCATGGCATTAACTCATTTGCACGTCCTAATTCTGACGCGCCTTGCTAATAAGGTGGCAAAGCGGGTTCCCAAAATATGTTTTTTTTTGTGTTTTTATTTCTTAAAATTATGATTATGTATGCGAATTGTTAATAAATTAGATGGTTTGACAAGCAACAATGGGCACTTGAATGTTCTTTGTCATATTTGAGTTAATAAAGTGTAAGGTGTAAAAGATGGCTATTGATATTTTATGCCATTTTGTTTTATAAATGGCTTGTTTTGAAGGTTGAATGAAAATACTTGTCATAGCTTAAAAATATAGTTCAATCCGTAAGATAAGTAGTTATAGCTTGAGCGGTATTCAAGAGGAATGAAAAATTGATATTTTTGAAATTGTACACCAATAGTTCATTAATCAATAATTATAATTTGACGAAACCGGTGAGTTGCACAATATTTCGCCGATTAAATTTAGTAATCACACGTAATTGAATTTAGATAAACAAACTAACAGGCACACATAAACTATAATAAAGGGTCACTCTGACGTATACATATATAAATGTTACGTAAGAATAATGAATTGTACGTTAAATAACAAACTTAATTAGTTTGCAAAATGGAGAATACTTATAGTTGAAGCTGACTAAAAAAAAAACAGTAAATGCAGTAGTCAAACTATTTTTAAGGAACGATTTTTGGGAGACGGACAAAATCCCCAAAATCCAAATTCCGAAAACCCACAATCCCGAAAATCCAAAATCCCGAAAAACCCTAATCCCGGAAATGCAAAATGCCGAAAGCCCAAAATTCCGAAAATCCAAAATCCCGAAAACTCGAAATCTTTAATTGCTGTTTTTTTTAAGACACCGTTACCCAAAAAATAGCACAAGCCAAAAAATTTCAAAAAGAAAAAAATTTAAAATTCGCATTTTCATCAACAAATTTTTCTAAGTCAAAAAATATGATCGAGCTGATAAAGATACCAACTTATGTATGTATCGAAAAAATAAAAATTTTTGATTTTTATTTTCAAAAACAGTTACTGCGATTTTTCAAAAATTAATTTTGTATAAATATGCATATTTTAAGTTTGTAGTAATATACACATAATATAAACAAAATTTTTATCCGCTTTCAAAATATTGTTTTCCCAAAGACCAGTTTTATTAATTTAGGAAAACTTCAAGGAAATTTTTTTTAATTATTTACATGCAATATTATTGAAATTATAAAGGACCTCTTCTATTTATTTTTTATAGCAATCTGTCAACCGTTTATGCAAAATTGAAAAAGAGAAAATGTGGTTCTATGGTAGTTACCATTTATAACGATTTTTTATAGACAAATTAGTTTCAGCGTAACTGTTAAGCAGAGTTAGGCTAAAATTAAAACTTGTTGTTGCTTTCTCTACCGTTCAAGAAACAAAATAACCAAACATTTTTCTTATGGTCCATACAATTCACATCTGAAGAAGACTTTATCTCCGAATTTAGGAATACAATACATAAAATAATTGTCTTCAGTATAGGCCGCGGCACCGAGACGAGATTCGGCCACGTCTCGGTCTAACTCAAAAGCATGCGAGACCTGACCGGGCTGAGAACGTATTTTTTCTTCTTCTACATTCAGCTTGTTGTTTCCAATTTTTCACACAAAAAAAAAATAAATTCAGTCGATACCCAAAACCCAACCGAGACTTAGTTTTACGAGACCGAAAAGAGACTTCAAGAGCCTCGTCTCCTGACCCACCCCGCCCATGGCTCGGATGTTGTGACTGGTAGAAAACCGGTATGTTTATTCACCATCTAAATTTTTTTTGTTTGATATTTTCAATTATTTTAAATTGTAAAAATATTCCTCTTCAAAGTAACTTCAAGATCTATAAGTAGGATAAAGAAAGATATTATCTCTCAACACTTGTTTTATCCTTATTTATCTCCTTCGATCTCGACTATGGTTGATCACCACAGTACACCCAAACACTTGTAGATATGTCAAAAATAAAAAAAGAAAAAATTCTGATAAAATTGCTGTACAACCAGAAAAAAGCCAAAATTAAAAAATTTCATAGTACTGTATAACAACAAAAAATTTAAAAAAAAAATTGTTCAGCAGCAGATTAAATTGAAAATTATTATTTTAAAAATATATTAACATGTCACATTAATATACGACAGCGATTTCCTTCATACTTACACAGTTTGATGATTTTGGCAGAAGGATATAGAGTCGGCGCATTGCGCCGGCCGGTTACGAATTTTGTTGTTGTTATTTCAAGAGAGGATGACCGACGCATTGGACGGACGAACAAAAACATCTAACTATACTCAAAAGATGATATCTGTGCCCCCTGGAATTAATTGGACGACATAATTGCACAGTATTGTGGACAGTAATTACAGGTTGCAAATAATTGAGTAAAAACATGTTGCCCCCACTGTATACTCCTTTCTGCAATGTACCTACATATGAAGATATGCATCGTATATATTGAAGAAGAAACTCAGTCAGTAGCGCCTTCTCTTTTGGCTGCATGCATATTTTTTTTTTTTTGCAGGCAGCAGATTTTATGTAAAAACTTTACAGAACAGCGCTTCAAATTAATTACACATTTTGTGCATAAAATGATAATGCATTAAAAATGTGTTGGAATAAAATTAAATGTAATAAAAATGACTCCCGATGCGAGGAACGTGAAGATTCCACAGCCATCTTTAAGGTAATTCCATCATCAAAGAGCCAGCACGTTTATGACCATAAAAAAAACAACGCATTGTGGGTCATATTCTTTAGTAGTACAATGCAGAGCGGTGCGGTGGCGCTGGTGGTAGTGGTGGTTGTTGTTTTGGTAACTCCTTTTTTGGAACCATTCACAAATGCTCGATAATGATCTTTAATTATGCGCCTATTGCTTTTTCCTTGTTTTTTTTTTATTGTTTCAATTATTTTACTCACTGGAAGAAGCTCCTGAACGTCAAAAAGGGGTTAAAATACCACAAAAAAAAAATATGGCCGAGTTTGTATAGCCATATAGCCAGTCCAGGGTGGGACTTAACAACCGATTAGGGTATCTTATGTGTGGCTATTTAATGTCCTCGTTGTCCACTTTCGGGGATGGACCATGTGGAGTGGACAATAATTTGCTTCTGTTCTAAAAGTGCAAAATGAGCTGTTTGTCATTAAATGACGACGACGACGACAACGACGGAAGCATTTAGTCCTTGATGTTTTTTATATTGTTTCTCACTTTAGAGATGATATGAGGCAATAATTAAGACTTGATGCGATAAACAGAAACACTTATAGGATTATTCACCTGTTTCTTGGTTTTGTATCTCTAAGAATTTATAAAGAGGTTGTCAATTAAATTATTAATTTATTTTTTAATGGCGTAATTATGGAGGTTTCCTTTGAATTTGGTCGTTCGCAAGACCTTGAGGCAGGCGTTGAAATTATTATTAGTCTTGTTTATTTTTGCAAGCTCTTTTGGAAATGAAGGAAAGTATGTGAGGTTTTTAAAATATTTTAAATTAAAATATTTTAAATTAATAATAATTTTAACTCATTAGTTTTTTTTAGCTTCAATTTGAATTTAAAAAATCATACCTTATTTAAAAGAAAAAGATTTAAAAAACGTATCCGCAATTAGCCCTTCTTCCGCTCTCTTAAACAACTGCTATTAAAAAAGAATACAAAATAAAACAATTCGCAAAACTTCAAGAGACTTAAAAAAAAACAAATCAAAAAAAAAAAGGACGGAAATATACAAAACTTTTCTTACAGTCAATTACATTTACAATCTTGTAATTGGCGTTAAAAAGAGGGTAATCATTATTTTATGAACGCACCGACACGCATCCCCTTCTCATACCTTCTCTATCGCATCGCGCACTCTTCTAACAAGTTTGTCCATGGTGAAACAATCGTCCAAGCATGCTGCCCATTTCCTTCAACTCATCATCATTCCTTCACAAAAAAAAAATCTGCACAGAGGAAAAACAAAAAAAAAATAAGTCAACTTCGGTAGACAATAAATTGACAATAAAACGAATGACAAAACAAATATTGAAGTGGAAAGTCTAAAGCAGCAAAAAAAAAAAGTTAAATGTCCTTAGACCACTCTAATTCTTTATTTGAGGGATACAAAGTCGAAAAGGGACCTTTCTTTTTGGGGTTGCAAAATTCGCAGATTTTTTTTTTATTTTTATTTTTCAATTTTTGAGAATTAAGGTTTTCAGTACAGGGTTTGGGACTTTGGGTGATTTGGTGTTGTATTTTTAAGCATTGGGGTTATTGAATAAAAACAAAATAATTCTGTTCATATTTGGGTGGGTGTGCGGAGAGTGTCAGGTTGGTGTTGGAAGAGTATGATTTTTAATTGAGCAATTTACAAGAACATCCCCTCATTAAGAGCACAATGTTCTGTTTAAGATGAGCAAAGTGTTGATGGACACCGCGCCGCGCCGCGCCGCGCCGCGATTTAAGAAGGGAGACGTATTTCTTTTTGTGGAATTTGTTTTTCTTCTTATAAATTGAGGTATTAATATTTTTTTTATTTTTTTTTTTTTGAGGGAATAGATTAGGTGAGAATAAGAAGCTGTTTTAGACAATTACAAATGAGGGGCTGTCTGTTTGAGGAGGATTTGTGTTTAATGTTAATTGGGCAGTAAGGAGGTTTTTTTTTTCTTTTTGGTTCTGGGGGTAATGTGTTTGTTAAGAGCTGTTAAAGACAGTATAATAATGGTTTAGAACATGAATTCATTTTTAAATTGCTTACTCTTATTTAATTTTTATGAAGGTGGAATTCAATTTTTTAAGGATATTTAAATAAAATATGCCTTGAAAGGTGATTTTTTTTTAAATTTACAAAATTAAAAATGTGTAAAAATCTAAAAGTATAAAAAATTTTATTTTCTCAAACTTATTATGAACTTATATTTTTTTGAAAATTTAGATTTTTTCAAACTTATAGTAAAGAAAATATTTTAAATTATTTACCATCTACCCATAATGAGACGCATTTTAGTTTTAATAACTAGCACAAAATTTTATCAAAATCCTTAAAGTTGTTTTTGAAAAAATGGAAAAAAAGAAATAAGGAAGTCTAAAACCGAATGTGTCCCGAAAACAAATGACGAATTAAAACATAACATAAATGAAAAAAGTCCAAATTTCTGGGAACCCGAAGTGTTAAAATTTGATCATTTCGCGTTTTTGGCTTTTGATATTTTAAAAATCTAAGATATCGGGTTCTTATATTTTGTAAGTTTTCCAAAAATTTGTATCTTATTGATTATGGTTTTAAGCGATTTCTTTGAATTAATTAGGTGCTGGGTTTCCTCAATTTTCAGTTTTCAAGATTTACGAGTATATTTTTTGGGATTTTAGGTTTCGGTTTTTTGAGGTTTATAAGTTTTAAGTGCTTTTTTTATAGGTTCCCAGTTTTCTGTATATGTTAAGTTATTTGCATTGTAGGTTTTCTGGATTTTGGACTTCAAGAAAAAACCCAAAAAAGTTGTTCAACCAAAAGTGTTTTTTTTTCTCGACCTAGAAAACATGAATTTAAAAATTTATTTTCCACTACAGTTTTATAAAGATAATGAAATACTTCAGAAGTTCATTTATAGCCGGTAGTAGGTCTGCAAGGTAAATTTTGGAATCTTAAAAGATCGAACATAAAAATAATACCTAACGCTAAAAATTAATCCCGAAATTCTGCGCCTTTTTACCACGATCAACAGCCTAAACGTCTGAAACAATTTTCTTTAAATTTTGTTTAACAGATTTTAATGCAAATTTGAGCGAAAGAGATTCCTTATAATTTACCTGACATATTTCAAATATTTGATTTTGGGGATTTTTGAAAAAATCAATTTAAATATTTGTGGAGCCTTGAGTTAATTTTATTAAAACTATAGATGACCGTTTTTGAGAAAATCGAAAACCAAAAGTAATTATCCATGATACCTCCGATTGTTATGGGAGAGAAAATTCATCAAATGGTACCAACATTCAAAAACCGGTTTTGTATTTTTTTTTCAGAATCTTTATTGAGTCGTTTCTGAAAAATATATTTTTTTTAAAGTAAACCGTTGGAGTCAGTAATTTGAGATAGCTGATATTTTCTAATACGATTCATTACGATAGCAGAGTCAAGAATAAGGTCGCTGAGTAGCAGTGAATGTGGCCGCAGCAGACCCTCAACAGGTAGTTAAGTTAATTTTTCGGAAGTTTGTCACAAAAGCTTTCGTATTTGATTTGCATCGATTTCAGGGTGTTAAGAAGGCCAGGAAGTTTACATTCCTTATCTCTTTAAAAAAAATCAAAACTCTTTTTTAACATTTTTATATCTTATTTCCCTATGGGCATATTTTTTTTAATTTAAAACAATTTACTTCTCAAAATGATTGTAAAAGTCACCTTTTCAACACTTTTTATGCAACATTTAATTTACCAGGTGAATTTGTCAACAAAAAAAAAATTAAATAAAAATGTGATCTGCTATTTTACAAGCAGTTGTATTGTAATCGATATACCTTTTAAACCTATTCTCATACCACAAATTCCTTCCTTGAACCTCCTCAATACACCATCAGAATTCCAATAAAAACCCAACCATCACGCTATGTTATCTGATCACGATTAATAGCCTCAGAGAAACAGGTGCTGACGTTTGTAACCCAAAATTTTAACCAGATTCCAAAATGCCATGCACTACTATTCGATATGCAATGAAACAAAGACACCCGGGGCGGTGACGACAGTGAAACTTCATTGCTTCTTGAATTTTTTTCGTCGCCAGCGAGCAAGTTATAAAATCAAATTGGTGTGTGCCCACCTCTGTGGAGCTTGACCATCATCAGCCAGCCATAAGACAAATTAAGGGAGTATTCGCGAAACCATCAAGATGCCTTACTTACCCCAATATCATTATTCTTCTTTGAAATAATAAATATATATGGACCATATAATCAAACTACGTTAACTGGTTGCAAAGCACACCTGAGTTGAAATATTTTTTTTTTTTTGCTGTTTTTAGAGGATTTCAGATCAATTAACTTTCACCTCCCCTAAAGTTGAAGGTATGGTGAGTAAAGAGATGGACTTTAAGCCAGTGTGATGTGGTTGACGGTTTTCAAGATATCTCATTAGTTATTGGGTTCACGCATGCGCATATGTTTATCTTTGAGCAAGAATCTTTTTTTTTATAAGCCGATTTGCGGTCAACACTATACTTACTTATATTTTAATATAATTAAAAAAGTCTTATATTCAAGTTGTATATTAACTAAACAGCTACTATACTCTTGTAATGTAAAATGTAGATATTAAATGCAACATTGTTGCACTTTTATTGCTGCAGTGCATGCAACATGTCGGAATAAATTTTGATAACTTACTGACAGAAGGGTGCAATGGCAATCGTGTCATTGTCATTATATCGCCCATCTCTATGAATGAATCGCTGTCAGTCAGAATACTGAGGAGAAGAAAATAAATTAAACATTTTGGTGGAAGGTATGAGCTGAGCACATTTCTGTAATTTTTTGTTTTGGAAAATAAAACATGAAACTAATGAGTTTTGAAGTTTTATGTAAAAATTAAAGTAGGTACTCAACTCAAATTAATAATTTGTGGTATATAATCACTAGACCTGTCAGCGATGTGCGCTCAATCGAAAGATATAATCTGCTATTGTTTATACAATGAAAGTGGATGGAATAAAAATCTTTATTTATCGCATCATAAGGTGTTGTTGTGGAATTTTACGTTTGTTAATTTTATTCATCGAGAATCATTTATTTTTTCATAAAAGTGCAGTTATTTTAATTGAAATTGTGTAACTTAGAACGGCCATTTTTCCAGTTTTGGCGATATGGAGTACGATAACTTTTGCGCCAAAAATTGATATTGGTTTTTTGGTAGAGGCGTCAAAAACTAGCATTTTTTACTATTTGGCAAATTACACTTTTGAAAACTGTGCATACATTTTGTCTGATTTAAAAAATGGCGTATAGTACAAAATACTGTCTGTATAAAAAAGTATTAAACTTCATTGTAAGTTTCACCGTTTTTTTTTTATGATTCTTTTCTACTTTTAGTACTTTTTTCATAAAATTGCCCCTCCCGTCCAAAAGGGGCAAGATAGACCCCCAGCCATAGTAAAAAATGCTTGTTTTTGAAGCCTCTACAAGAAACCGTTATCTATTTTTGGCACCAAAGTTATCGTACTCTCCCCGAAATTTTTTTAAGGGGAGATCAAGATTATGGAGTGAAATTTTTTTTTTTAATATTTTCTACAAAATTCACTAATTTTTCAAAATTTTTAGTTGACGTGCATGCTCAATTTAATGTTCGTCTGTATTAGGTAAATACTAAATCTATAAGGCATATTAATAGAAATATCTCAGGGTGTTGCACAAGAATAACCTAGTCTGCCTGCATTTCGGTATGACCAGCATTTGTAACATTATGAATTTTTTAGCAATTTGATACAAAATGTAGCTTATGTAAAATCCTTACCGAAAGTAATTTTTATACGACTTTTTTCAACAGGTTACATCGTCGCGGAGATATTAGTTAGAAAAAAATACTTTATCGGGAAAACCGTATACCGAATTTCAAAGATGGTCATCTACCTGTATAGTTCCGTTATCTACAATTTTTGGTTTGATTTTTTTAATTAATGGTTTTCAATTTGCAATTTTATTTATTTTCATATTTAAATTTTTAAAAATGTTTTTGAATTGAAATTCTAGTTATACAAACTCAAACTCAAAAATTTGTACTACTTGCACGATTTAAAAAAAGAATGAATTTGAAATAGTTTTGGCGCTCGTGAGTGGTTCCTGAAAGAACCTCATAGAAAAATAACGAATGGTCTAGTGTAGGTAAATACCCATTCTACATATTTTTTCTAATAAAAAACAAAGGCCATTGTCATCTTGTGTACCTTCTTCGTTTACCACACGCACACACACCTTCATAATAATTGTCTTCCATTCAGAACAGAAAATAATTCACCCCATCATACGAGTATATAAGAAAATTTGCACAAAAAAACCTGACACCAAAAATTTTCTACATCTTCATATAAGGATATCTTCTTTCCACATACATACATATATCCTATTTACCATAAGGAGTTATTCTAACAAAGTCTGGATGCTATATAAGTAAATCCCGATTATTATTCCATTTGAATAAATTGAAATATTTTCTACTTTTAACGACGAACCAACCCCTAGCCCAGAACATACATGTTGAATCCACCCCGGAAGATCCTTGCAAAGTAAATATCCATACCTACTACAAAACTGTTAGAAAGTTGCGTTGAAAAAAAAAGAGAACATCAAGATAAATTCTCCTAATAGGAAAACATGATGAAAAGTTCATATCGGTGCAGTGCGCGACGACGACGCCTTACCAACAACAACCACCCTCTAAGAAAGTTTGCAAACTATTAACTCAACAAACATGGTTTTTATATGTCTTTAACATGTGAGTGTGCTACTTATACATAGATACACTGGTAGGCTGTGGAAAAACATCTCTATACAAACCACAAGCATAGAGACATTTTCCAGGATGCGGCAGAGCTAAGTTCGCGGCAGCGAAAAACGATGTCCTGTGGGACTATTTACACTTGAATAAGACTTCGTCAGAAAAGCCGGCAATGATGAAGACAACAACGATGGAGACGACGACGACGACGACTACTAGGAGTTTGCGCTGTTTCGCAACAAAACAACCATCACACATACACAAGCTCGCACGCACGCAATCCAAAATGGCTCAACAAAAACAGAGAATATACCATACCAACATGTGAAAGAAGAAAGGACACCCTCTCTAAGAAACAAAGAAACGACGACGACGACGACGAAACTCGTAGGCAAGTGTATCGTATCGATTACTAATAAACTCCAGGAAAATGTGGTTACTATAAATGGAAGCAGAAGAATCGTCCGCAATATCACCGCATCCCCTGGATCTGGATGTGTGTTGTGTATATCCCGTATGCGAAGAAGATTTATCCTGGAGAAGTTCCATTGAAAAAGGGGCAAAATATGATAGTTGGACGGTCGCGCCAAGTCATCACACCACGACTTTTCTCCTTTTTTCATAAAGCACATGCATAAGGAGAAGACTTGGCTTGTGGTGAAGTCAAGCGTTCCTTGCTCGAACACATATCCTTTTGGCATAAAGAAAAAGGGGATGATTGCTGCATATGCTTCGTTGTTGTTGTTGTCGTCGTCGTTCTCGTCCTCGGAAAATTGGGCATCCATTGTTTGTTTTTTTTTCTTCATCTGTTTCTGGTGCTGGATCCACCACACTCTGGATTATTATATTGGTATAGAGGTGCAATTCGTGCTCAATTGTCTCGCTGAGTGAATTGAAAGATACAGTTTTTATCTACCCGTAGGCATTTTACGTGTTTTACCAAAGTACCCATACATACTTAGATACTACCTTTACCGTTTTTATTGTTTTTTTTTTTTTTCTTTAACTGAATATCCATGACTTTCAGGATGAATCTTATTATTTTACCCACGGATGGAGTTAACAAAACGGGTCGAAGAATAGGTAGGTTTTCGTACATATAGTGTATATCATCATGGATGGTATGAATAGCAGATGAGATGGACCAGGAGCAGGAGGGTGATGAGCCAGCTTCACTGGCTTGCTATTGATTTTTGTGTTTTCTGTATTTTCTTTTGTAAAATTTTAAAATGTTGTCCACGTAGTCCTTGGGGTTATAAATGTCAATAGAATTTCAAGTGATGGTGCTTTTTTGTAACAAAACAAAACGAAAAACCTTCGCATGACTAGAATTTTACAGTCTTCATTGTTGTTTTTCGCTAATTTTTTTTTGATTTTTGACAAAGAACAAATACTATTAAGTTTGTTTTTGAAGTTAAGGATGTACATATATATATATACATATGTATGTGTGCAGTACATTGAAAAAGTTCAAGTTTTAGGGTAAGTTTTTTTTTGAGATTTTGATCAAACTTGATATTACTATGATAGGGAATTCGAAAAAAGTGGCTCTGGCAATTCTGTCAGTCCGTTGTACTAAATGGGTGGATTAATTTCTTGGAACATGTTGTAAAACGTGTTTTGGATCGTATATCCATAAGTTTTTTTTTGATTTTTTATGACCAATACATTTATTATTGCCTTTTTAGAAAATGGAAATTTTCTCCAAAAAAAAAATTTTAAAAAAACTTACTCACATCTTTTTTTTAATTTTCACTTTTCTCAAAAACAATTCATCTGATTGTTATCAAATTTTGTATGCAAAAAGAATTTAATACCTACTTATATTCAAAAACAAAAAATATTTTTTGAGTTTTGAAAAAAATAGAATAAAGTAATTTTTAAAAAATTAAATATTTCAAATACCTACTTATTTCATATTTTTTAAATTTGTTTGAAAACAGTTTTTTAATTCTATCTTTAATAGTTTAAGCAAACAATTTATTGTTTTTTGAATATATCAGCTGAACAACCTTTTTAAAAAATTTCAAATTTCTCGAAAATGGGACCGACATTTTTGATAAAATTTTTTGATGATGATCTCTTATCAACTTAAAAAAATTACAAAAGTTATTAAAGAAACTTTGATTCTTGAAACACTCAAATTCCTCAAATTCAACAGAAAAGTGTATCTAATTTTAGTTCAAAGATGGATTTACATAGCTAGCTAGCACACTCCTTCAGAAGCAGTAAAGTAGAAGGCTCTTACGAAAAAACATAACAATCGTCGGTAAAGGATGGAAGGTAAAGTTAATTTTCAACAACCAAATGGTTTTATTAAATGAGATGTGTAGTAATTGTTAACGATCGACGCGTGTGAATTATCATCTGTAAGAAAACACCGACCGCTCGCAATTAAATGATATTTAAATTTCTAAGATTCGTTAATTTGGACGCATTCACAATATCTTTATTTTTTTTTTTTTTTTATAATTTTTCAAAATCTAATCCACCTTGCGAACACACTTATTGGTATTTAAAGAATTTTTTAATATAGTTCTTAACAACATTTTGAGGTATGTATCATAACACAATATAAACCTAAAAATCAAAAACTCTTGCTCCAATTCTTTTAAGTTAAATTTACTCTTTAATCCCCTCTTTAATTTTAAATCAAACTGTTTAAACTCAAAAATTAAATTTAAACTTCAACCCGCACAGCGCACATCTTATGTCCAATTAAACTTGACCTTGACACCAATTTTCTAACAACACGAAAGAAAAAAAAAACAACTCCTAATTAGCCTCATTCTAGACGTCGTCGTCGTCAATGTCGTTGTCTGGGTGTAAACGATCCCTTTCTCGACCTAATTCCATAAAAAAAAACCTCATCCCTAAGGAAAATAAGAAAAAAAAATAAAATAATAAAATAGTCCATTAACCCTGAAACAAACAAGACTAAGAGCAAAGCAAAAAAAAAACTAGATTCTCGGTTTTCCGACTTCCTCATTTTCATTAACTTTTTCTCAACCTGTCCTCTTTATTTTTTTATGCCATTCAGGAAGTGCGAAGGACTCTGACGTTCTCTCTCATTCCATCTAATTTTCATCATTATCATCATCATCATCATCATCGTGCCGCCGACAATATAATATAAAGACAGAGAGAAAATCCTGAAAATTATAATATAGGTTAGATATACGTATATATGTATAATGTGTAAAACAAACGACGACATAAAAACTCATTTACATTTTAACATTGACCCCGATTTTAAAATTAAGGTTTCATGAACTTAACCTTAAAATTTTAATCGCCCCCCGCATCATCAACGTCGTCGTCATGGTTGTTTTTGTTTGCTGAGTTCTTGGAGCAAAGTTAAACTTTTATACCAGCATCAGACTTAATTTCTAGAGAAAAGGACTTTTTGGGAGCAAGGACGTTCATCGTTGTCGTCGCGTCGTCTCACATAAACCCCAGAAATAGGAGCTAGGAGAACTCTTAAAACTATCCTCCTTGAGATTTGCTATGTACTTAATTCATTATCCTTCTTCTGATGCTGATATTAAACTTTTGCTTTCTATAGAACATATATATTCAACAAGAAAGGACCACGACGACGACGATACGGCACATCGTCTTCGTCCTTTTATATACTCGTATTTAGCTATATCGTCTTTCGTAATTAACTTTCTCTAAAATTTACACTTTTTCCAAGTTCTTTGGATGCTCTCTTTCGTCTTTCGTCTTTCGTTTATTTTGCTTTGCTTTCGTCCTTCTAATAAATATGTCCGCCATCATAAGGAAAGCGAAAGGCCGTCATTCCAATTGATGCACCCACCAGCACTCTTTCAAGACTTAAATATTTTAATGAATCCTTGAGGCAATGAATTAATGACCACCCTCAGGACAAAAATGAAAGTTATATCTCCAGCAGACCAAGGACCTAACTAAAGTCTGCAACATCAACTGCCATTGAGAAGTCATTTTTTTTTCTTCTAAAAGGTTAAGGACATTTGTACATTTTAATGCGCTTGCCTTTTGTTATACTTTTTGCAAGTTGGTATTTTGTTTAAATGGACAATGACGCTCTAAAGGTGATATTTATCTGCTTTAGCTGTTCTGGTTGTCAGGATTTTCTGCAGTTTCTCGGAATAAGAATAAGAAGTTAAGTCGGTATTTTCTTTTTTATTTGTAAACTTTGCAAAGAAGAACAATCGCAAATTCTTGTGGAAAAGTTTTCTTAGACAAAACTTTTACTTCACCAACAGTAATAGTTATAAAATGAACCCCTTCCGTATCCTTTTTTTTCTCTACTTTTTTGTTCTTATCCTGCTGAACGGACGACGGCGCGGTCCAGCTTAGTCGTGAGTTGCTGTGGCTGGGATAAAGTTTTTTTTTTTTGTAGCCACAAGTAAGAAACTTTTCTTTCGATCTATGTGTGTGTACTTTTTTAAAAGGAGCTTATTACGATTTAAGGGTTGGATTTGCTTTTGGAGAAATTCCTCGTCTTTTCTTGTTTTCTATCTTTCTATATATGTCTTCAAGGAGGGAAAGTAAAGGGAAGGGGATAACATTATATTCATTCGTTGATTAAAATTAAATATTTTTTGTGGGCTCTTTTAGGTCTTGTTTGGACGTTCAAACTTTTCCCATTTTGGCTTTGATTGTTGTTTGTTGGACGCCAGGCATATTGGCATACACTAGCTCTATTAGGGTTGTAGGTATATACGAGTGTAGAGCAGAGAGTGAAAATTTTCATTTGGATGTTGGGTTGTTGAGCGGGGAAGATGATTTGTTTTTGAATATTTTTTTTGTTCGCTGCAAACCATTTCATTTGTTCAAAACAAAAATAAAGAGTTTTTCAGTTCACTTTAAGTTTAGTTTTTTTTAGAATCACGTAGAAGGTTTTTTAAAAAGAAGATATTTTCAAAAAAAAATTATAATTTAAAGAAGAGACGAGGATCGCCTACCTAGCTACTAATGTTTGTGTGGGATGTTGATTATTACTCTATATTTAAATGATTACTCTTTTTTGAAAGAGATTATGACTAGGTACCCCTAATGTGCAAAACACAGTGTGAGGACCGCATTTACAACGAGAATTTCTAAAAATCGTAATGAGAAGTAAATATAGAGTGGGGTAAGCCATTCTACATACGTGTTGTGCGGCTGAAGAAAGAATCTCTAAACTTAAGAGTAAACGGATGAACACTCCCAGATGAGCGAGTATTACGGTTAAATTGCTTCAGGGGAGAAATGCAACTAGCTATTTCTTGGGAATAGTGCTTGTAAAAGAAGTGGTAAAATAAGGAAAGGCACGATAAATCTCGAAGGCGTTGAAGGAGCTTCTGTCCAAATTAACACTTTGTAGATAAGAGTCAGAGCGGAGAAGAATGTCGTTATCGCCTTAGGAAACCTTGTCACTTCGCAGCGTTTTTAGCAATGTCAAATATTTGATCATTCCATAGCAGGTGATTGGTGTCCATACAAAATCCACTTTTACGGCCAGAAGGTATCTGTTTCTTTCGGTCTTTCAATTCATAGTTCTTTTATCAAATCTATCAAATTTATCAAATTTTCAAAAGCTGTTTTTCGGCTCATATCGTCCTTTGGCATCAATTAATTTATATCTTATAATGGTTTTAATTTAATATTTCAAAACGTCACATTTAAAAGTTACATTCCAATTCGCACTAGAATCAATTTATTACTAAAACAAAAAAAAAAATCCCGCTTAAACACTTCAAACATCCTCTCTCTCTCAATATAAACACCCCATTCACAATCTCTCTTTTGTGTTTAATATAATCAAAACAAACACCCATTAACATTTTGGCCAAACAACAAAAATCCTGAGTAGCTACAGTTGCCAATAATAATAATAAAAGAATCATTGACACACAAAAGGATTCATATAATAAAAATTTGCACAAAAACTCTTTATTGATTGACTGACAATAATTTACAATTTATCATTGCCATGATAATAAGAGGTAAAAGGTGATGCTTACTCAGAAAAAAAAAACAAAAACAATTGACTTGGTTCAACACTGCCGCCAGACAAAAGGGATGAGCGACACTTGGTTTTGGGATGGTAAAAGGTATAAATCGCTGAGGCGTATCGAATTTCTCAAAACGAAAAAAAAAAAAAAAAAAAAAAAAACAGGATGCCCGAAAGATATTTTTTTTTTTAAAGTCCAATCTGTGATTCATTGAGCGCATCATCTTCTTCATCAGAAGAGATTTGCATAATTTTAACATTTTACTCATCGTCATTGCACATATGGCTTTTGTGTGCAGCATGAATTTAATGGAAAGGGGTAAGGAAGACGAAGTTACGAAAAAAAAATTCCCACAGTCTATTGATGGTGGTCTATAGAAAAAAAGGATATTTTTTTATATGGACCCTATTATGATTGTCTCTATGCAAATCAGGTGAGTTCAGGGATGATTATGAGATTTTATTATGCATTTTGTCACATGTAAGGAACAAAATCCTTTTCTCTGTCGAACTACTGGTGTTTTCTAAGAAGCACCGGAATTTTATATTTTTCATTTAGTTCCGGGTTATCAGTGAAAATTCCCAAGGAACCTTTTGTTTAAAATTCTGATTTGTATAAATGATTTGCATAAGGAAAAGGTTAATGTCACTATAGGTGATTATTGTTATGTTAATTTAAAGGAAGAAATTAAATTTTATTTTGTGTAAAATTTCTTGCCAGATGTAGATGATCATCTCGATAAAAGAGGAAAAGGGAAACAAAAATAAGAAATGAAATAATGAATCGAACAGTTGTGGTATGGCTTTAGAGGAGATTATAAGAAATCTCAAAATAAATTCACAAACCTTTATTGCATTTGCTAAGGGCCATTTGCATAGAGAAACTATAAATGTTTAAGATTTAATTTAAGGAAGCACCTTATTAGCATCAGCATTAGGAAAAGGTAAAGAACTTTATTAGCTTTCATGTATTTCGTGAACATTATTGCGAACTTTTACAATTTTCTGAAGACCTGAATAAGTCCAAAAAATTATTTTCATAGTTCTAATTAGTAAATATAAAAATTGGTAACATTTATAAATAAAAACATTGTTTCAATGCAAAATTCTGTCCACAAAAAAGTTTTTTCCTAGAAATAAATTTTGTACAATAAAAATGCCGAAAAAAATGTTGCGAGTGACAGCAGACCTAGGAAGCTACTGCCTGACCTGGACGTTTTCCGATACGCCTAGGCGTTTTCTAGGTATATGGCGAAAGAAATTCTAACTGATATTTTCTGAGAGACCTGTGCGTTTTGCGGCAAATCTAAGTGTTTTCCAACATCAGACTTGGACTTTTTGCAACAAACCTGGGCATTTTCCAACAGACCGGAGTGTTTTTCAATAGACCTGAAGCTTTAATAGAATAATAAGTTCATTCCGTACCTCTGTTTTTTTTTAAAAGTAAATTTTAGTGTTGTCTCGTTCGAGTCTCTTTCTCGTGGAAAGTCCTAACTTTTTATTAAATGATGGTCTTTCGTTCTTTATTTCTTTTTTTTTTACAAAAAATGCATACAACAACCATGAAAAGAAAAATTAGTTAAATACCGATAAATATAAATAAATTGTTATAATCAGTAATCGTAATTCTTCATTTAACTCACATTTTTCATTTCAATAATTTTTAAATTTTTCATCAAAATTCCCTAAAACACTCGCATAAATCATTTTGAATTATTTGTGAAATTAAATTTAGTTACAACAATATGGTGCCCCAATAAGTATAGGTACCTTCCAAGAATAACAAATTTATTATAACCACAATGTGCCAAAATTTTTAATGAAAATATTAAAAATTCTGCAGCTACCCTTCAATTATGTTAAATAACATCCATCAACTAAAAAAAAATTCAATGTCCCCAAAAAATAAACTTCCCATTTATCCTGCCGATGATATTAAGTTTTCTTCGTATATCCACCAACAGGATATTTACGGTCTTATGCAAATGACAAAAACTGCACTGGACAACAAAAAAACACCTTAAATAAATTTAAAACTTCACATCTTTTGAACAAAAATTTACATAATAATATTTCTTACCATGAGACACACAAAAAAATATACAAGCAGCTCCTTAGCATTCTATTTTATAACAAATCATCGGCTCATTTCAATTTAATTTACAATTAAGTCCTTCTATAATGCTCCTTATCGCCTTCAATCATCCAATCCAATAAATAATCTTCAGATGCAGCTTATGGTGGTGGTGGTGGTATGTTTCCCGCCCGCCCTCAGTTGCTTCATACCTACAGCATCTTCAGTTAATGAAATTAAGGGCAGTGAATAATTACAATTAATCACAACACAAATCCAATCACAATTGCTAGGGAGCCGAAGAAAAATCACCGCTGTACCACCACATCCACTTAGGCGCTGATTTATCATTCCATCATCAGCAGATATCCTTTGGTGCGCCATCACCATCGCCATCGCATCGCCACACCATCATCCATACGACTATAGCTGGGAGGCAGCGAGGAATTCCGCGCTGCTCGTGGTCGTTGTCGCGGTTACATCATCATGTTTATCATCCGCATCGGTGTTTTGTTGACCACTGTAACGATAGCGATTTGCGAGGAACGAACGTTTAGCTTTTGGCATCGAGGAGGAAGTCCCAAACCGCCATTAACAGCGACCAATGGAATTTTGATTTATTACCAGCTAATTATTTTCGTATTTTTTGTTTGTTTTAATTCTCCCCCCGACAGGGTTTGTTCGGTTTTGTAATGGTTCTGTTTACCATCAAAGTCTGTACATACATACGGGTACATCGCGAGGTCTGGACTTTGGACGGCGACGACGCGACGCGGCGATAGAAGGTAATTATTGCGCTTAGTAGGTACTTTATCATTCCTTAGGTGGTTTTGTGGCAAATACTTTGGCAGGGAAAGCAACGAAATTAAAATAAACAGTTAACTGTGTAAGACGTCGATAAGAAATGACGGGCAAGGAAACTGACGCGACGTGTTGAGGATTCTGAATTATTTATGTAAAATAGTTCGATAAGAAATTTAACGGTTCTGATTCAGAACATCAAAATGCAGCAGCATTAACTAAACTCATAAATTTTTATATCAGGCATATTATTTATAGGGCTGGTCACGAGTAAAGACAGAGACGAGAATTATGAAGTCTCATCTCGGTCTCCGAGTCGAAACTGTCAATGGAGGAATGACACGACAAACGCTGATTGTTTTCTTGTGTCTAATAACAACCACAAACTACTTTAAGCTTATTACTTGAAGTTAACATTAATATTTGGTCTCCATACTTTAGATACCGTTATTTTTAGAACTGACAAAAAAATGTTAACAATTTACTGTAACAATTGCTTACCACATTTTGAGGACTAGCAAATCAAACAAAAATAAATTCACGTAAAAACATCAAACATTGGCGTATATTCGTAGTCGTCTGATAAGTTGTTTCTTTGTCTCTTCTAAGCTAACCTGGAGTTTATGTAATTTATACTTTCATAGACAATTTAGACCCATGCCCAAAAGATAAACTCTAGATCAAACTTTAAAAACGGCTGACTCTTTGACTAAGTTGTTTTTTTTCTATCTGTCAAAAAATGGATTGTATTTCAATGGATTGACATTTGACAGGCAATAGTACTAAAATTGTAGTAGAATTCTGTTTTTTACTAAACAGAGCTGCCATATTCTTTAAGGCCAGTTGGACTCTGTTTCACTATGATTATGCCCCATTGCAACTAAAAGTAGGTACTCATTACATGAACATTATTTACTCACCACTTTTTGATAGAATAATGTTGATTCACTTCATTGACACTCATCCAATAAAACTATGGCAATCATAGAAGCCTAGCAAAGGTTTTATAAACGAGATTTCCATGCATAAGCGCTAAAAGCTTTACATTTATCATTCCAAATACTTTCAAGAAGTTATTTTTCGCAAAGTTTAAACTAAAAGAAGTCGAAGAACTTACACTCAAAACATTCAAGGCGCCACATTCTTCATGCGCTAAACCAAACCCATCACAGCAAAGGACTACAATTAGTTTTTACTCCGGGCGTCCAGTAGAGGGGGGAGGGAGCATTTCATTTACCGACAAAATCCGAAGCGGTGGCAAACAGCCTGCGGTCATATTCCAGTATCTATATCTGTTCATCGTTCTTATTTGTGTTCACTACGGTTATTAATCACCAACCAGCGCAATATATCCATGCGGACTCAAATTAAAAATAAATAAACGGAAGAGCCTTGAGGAAATGCGGCGTCAAAAAAAAAAGGAAAAAGCTCCTTGCATATATGCAGAGTCTAGGCGTCTATAAGGAATCCTAAAGAACACTTCAGATATCCTTATGGCAATAAAAAAAAAGTACCTTATCCATTGATCTCAAAATGATTGAATTGTAAGAAGATTGTTTACTATTATGGAAGCATGAACTTCCTTATAGCGGACTTCGAAAAATAAATTACAAGCTACGCAGAGGCAGTTTTGTTTGCCACTCATACAGACCATAGCAAAAATAGAACAGGAGCACCTGATTATACCAACGTCTCCAGAGTAAGTATTATTTTGTTCAGTAATTTGTTGCCAATGTTTTCTGTACTTTTCAAACTCTGTGCTGCAACTTTCCCGCTCTATAGACCCACTCTTGATGTCGACAAAAGCAATTAAAAAACCATTTATGCGAGGCACATGGTCGGTCTTCTTTCAAGCTTAACATGGCTGCACCCGGATGGGTGGTAGAGAGTCCCCTAAATGATGGCTTTTAGTTCAGTTTAGTTGTACTGTGGTAATGCCATCATTGCGCACAGTGCACACCCAGCACGAAATAACAAAAAACTTAAAAGTACCCATCCGGTTGTAATGAGTTTATTTTCATTTTAAATGCAAGTGTCATTGTAGGTTGTGGTTGGGTGGTGTAGTTTTTTTTTTTCTTCTCTCTGACCAGTTCAGACCATCATGCTGGACAAATGCAGCCAATTGTACAACAACAACAAAAAAAAAACTTTGACTCCCATCAAAGAAGCACAGCCGATGCAGTGGCGGCAGCGTCGGGCGCGGCGGGGGAAGACACTCCATTCATTTCGTGTGACTATGACATTAAAACATGATTTTTAGTTTAATGCTGTCATAAGACGACGTTTGGTATTGCCTTCTTGAAGGTTACAGTACATACAGATACACCTGCGTGTCTAGTTAGGCAGTTGATTTAGATGATGCACTCGCTCTCGCTCTCTCTCTCAGATTGTAAATGTCAGATATGAATGTCAAATCGTATTTTAGAGATCTGCAACCAACGAAGAAGGTGGACAGAAGCTATACATATTTATGATACAATTATTGAATTACATATCTCTGATGTGATGGTTGCTGATGCTGATATCTGATTGCTTATGTTTACAAATGGAAATGTCAAGCTTTATTTTAATAATGTGTTATACACGATAAGTTTATGAAAATAATATATCTTTCGCGACAAATAAAAGACATATTCTTGAATAACGATATTTGGTTTTTTAATTCTGTTGAACGTTTCATTTTGGATTGTGACAGTTGGCTATAGTACTGTTTGTAGTTCTGTTCGATTTAAAATATTGTTATCAGAGTTATCATCCACTCCTCGTGATCTCCTAAAGGGATTTACTGAACCTTAGAGCGGCTAGTTTAATGGCAGTTCAACGTAGTAAGCCTTTGACTTAGATATAGTGCGAACTTGCCCATCGGAGCCATAAGATCCTGGGTATATTCATTTCTGTCATTTGGCTTCGTTATTGAGTATAATTTCTATGGTAGACGGCAGCGTGGTAGACCATGCTTGCGCTGGAGAGATGGCGTAGACCAGGACGCCCGAAGCCTTGGGGTGCGCAACTGGATGGCGTCGGCTCAAGACCGGGATAGGTGGAGAGACTTGTTGAAGAAGGCCAGGACCGGACCCCGGTTGTCGAGCCGATGATGATGATGATGATTGAGTATAGTCAGAAATGATCTAGAGTACATCCCTAATATACTGCGGGATTTTCGACTGTTTTCTGGAGTTATCGATGTGTTGAGAAAACCAAGAACGAAGTGATTTGGCGGTAATGGTTCATTTTCATCCAAAGTAAGTGGTAGAACGCTAAAAGCCGATTGTTAATGATATTTTCAAAAA
The DNA here is from genome assembly GCA_958431115.1 of Syrphus vitripennis. NCBI lineage: Eukaryota > Metazoa > Arthropoda > Insecta > Diptera > Syrphidae > Syrphus > Syrphus vitripennis. The sequence goes on along the minus strand of OY288110.1, from coordinate 7,722,712 downwards.
ATTAAATTAAAATTTAAAAAAAAAAAAAAAAAAAAAAAAAAAAAAAAAAAAAAAAAAAAGACGAAGTAAAAAGGAATCTGTGATTATTGTGATACTTCTTAGTGTACCGCACACGTTCTGAGGGATGTGAATAGTGCGATTCAACACTTTTCTCTTCGTCTTCCAATTGCAACATGGGCAGAGGGACACATGGAGTTGGGTCACCTGGTGTGGCTTTAGTTTGATGCATTCAGGACATTACTTGTTTATGGATTTTAAGGCTGCGGAAGAAAATGGCATCCAAATTGTTTAGCTCCCTAATCTATCTGCACAATGGATCAAAATCCAAAGACAACCAGGCACGGGTGGCGTCATCGGTATTTAGTTCTGTCGGCAACCATCTCCCTTGTGACGGTGTTGTACTGTGCTAGGAATTTCAGCTACTTTTCAAGCAAAGAATTGTTTGTATCTTCTAGTTGTCGAACGGATCAAGAGCACCAAAGTTTTCTAGTCAATCCAAAATATGACGCGATGAATTTGAAATAAATGACAATTTAAACGGCAGCAAATTTTCCTTCTAGATTGAATCCATCATCTCTATGTATTAACTCAAAGCGAACTAAATATTGAGCAAAACGTTTACCCGCCAAATCGGCTAACATTTTGGCATGTTGGTGTAACTATCTTGGAGTCCTAAAAACAATGATTTCGTCAAAAATCCATTTTTGCTGGACACATCCAATATTTTTTTCTTCTTCCAAGCCTCGTGGGAGTTGATAAAATGCAGTTTAATTTTCGAATGCCTTGGCAAATGATTTCAAATTTCCAGGACATTTTTAAGAAAGATAATTCTTAGCATCTTGAGGCCTATTTTGTTGTATTTTATTTTAAATTCACAATTTTAACAAATTAAAGAAAAGGCAAATACATAAAAAACCTTCCTGCATCTTTAAGTTTCCACTTATGTAAATTTTCATCCATCATCATACTCTCCAAGGATACATTAATTTTTTTTTTTGTCAAAAAAAAGTCTCTCTCATTAAATCGAGATCATTACATGCCTTTGACTTTATACAATGTTGATGCTAGCTGCTAGCAGATTCTTTTTTCCTCCATACCGCTAATGCATTTTAATCAACTTTCCCTATTGCACAATGCAGACACACCATAACCAACTCCTGCCCCATTGATGAAGAAAGAAAAAAAAAATGAAGAATAAAAAAGTAAAACAATTCGGAAGCAAAGTGCAAAGTATTTTAAAAGCACACACACTTCAAACCGCAAACAATTTTACTGACTGAATTTTAAAACCACTCCATCTTCCTACATTTTCAGCACTATATACATATATACCAAAAAAGAGAGGCAAAGTGAAATTATTCCTCCTCTTCATTAATCCCATTTAAGAACAAAAAACCCAGAACCACACCAATGAAAAATATATGGAAAAGAAAAAAAAAACTATACAAGAGCCCATCGAACCAAAGTCATTTCGTTCCCCAAAGCCCTGAACACCAAACCCCAAAATGTTATTAAAAAAAAAGAAAAAAACTGAAACAGAACAAAAATCCCAAATCAACAGACCGGCCCACAGGCCCTATGCAACTGCAATTATAATCATCATCATCATCAACATCGTAGAGTGGATCCCTGTAATTAAACTTAAAACCTGGAACGACGACGAAACTTTGCCCGTTCGTTCGTTCGTTCAGTGCCGGCTCGGTTACTGCCACACTATAGGTACCTTCACTACGCCCGCCCGTCTGTCCCTCTATCATCGTGGCTATTATGGGTGCACCACCAAACTTTTTTTTTTCTTTTTTTTTTTGATGTCGTTCAGTCTTGCAGTAACTGTTTGTAAACGGAAATGCACCAGACTTCCGCCTACATTAAGGACTCTTGCCTCATTCTGCTGTACGAATAGCTGGAGCTGGGACTCTTAGTCTGAGTGAGTGGGCTCTCTACTCTGCCGCAAATGAGTTTCGGGAATAATTTTTTCGGAATGCATCGTACCACAGCACAAGCTGGAGGAGGAATATGCAAAAAAGGAAGCCCATATGGGACTACTCTTCCCGAAGCCTCTTTTTTTGTAGTTTTTGTTGTTGTACCCACCAAGGCGCATAATTCACCCCATCATCTTCTTTCTTTTTATCATTTTTCCTGTTTATTTCACTTTTCTGCTCAAATTAAAATGTGAAACATGAAGTTGATGGAATGATGGAGTTTGGTTTAATTTTTTCCTACACTTATTTTCTTTTTTTTTTTCTTTCATTTTTTTTTTTTTTTAAATGGGGTGAGGTGGCAACGACGAACACTTGAAAATGTTTTACCCTCATTTCGCGTCATATTTTCGTGAATAATTCATAAAAAAAAAAATGCAACGCAAAGCCGCAGGAAAACCTTGAGTACAGTTGTTCCCAACATGCACCCCACCCTATCTCGGTATCACTGGCTGCATTGAAGAGCGATGCTGCACAATACGCGCGGAATGTGGTGCGAATATAGGAACATTTCTTTTTTTCTATTCGGAGGACGTCTATGGCTAGCATTAACCACAGCGAGTGTTGGCTGGAGCGGTAGCCTTGCACGCCGAGGCCTAATACGAGTGTGCAATATCCGAGCACATCTCGCTCCCGTGAAACCCCGAGCTATGATATATGCACACAGCAACATGAAGAAAAAGTGGAGTATAGAAAAAATCCGCGCTCGATACTTGCTAGCTAGCTCCTCGCGGTTGATAAGTGCTGCTGTTTGGTTTGTTGGTTCGGCTGCTACGTGTACTCGTCTGTGTATAATGACACTTGTTCATCTTCGTTGCCCGTCCTACCAATTCCCAGACGACACGAACACGACCCACGACGGAGCTCTGATAAATTCAATGGCATTCGCTGCATACTTCAGGGATATTATGTGTGACGGTGAATGGTGCGGGTGGGGGACTGACGCCACACCGCACCGGGCTCAGCACAGAGCCCTATTCCCTTGAAATGCACGCGGCATCAGCCGCCCTAGCAAACACAATGAGTAATTTGGTGGAAAAATAAAATTGCACTGCGGATGCCATTGTTTTAAGTACTTCGCGCGTGTTCCCGCGTTCCCATATGCAAATGTGATTGCATTCAAATTTGGTTGGCTGAGGCTGTTCCGTTTGGTATTATATATGGCCACTGCTTCTATTGCCGCTACCAACGTCATTGCTACCGTGCTGTTCTGTTCATCGGACAAAAACAAAAGACCGCCGCTGCTGCACTACCGCCATCCGCCACGCCACGCCACCGCCTGCCGTATACGAGTTTTGTGCAAAATTTATATAAAAATACCATTGGAAGCAAGTATGAGCTTTTGTTCGTTGCAAAGAAGAGAAAGCGCCAGCGGTGCGGTAAAAATTGCTGTAATGATGGCAAATTATTGCTGAATATTAAAGTCTGGCATATAAAAGCATCAAGTTGATGCAGAGTCAAAGTCAGAATCATGATGCAGAGTGGCAGGCTCATTTTGTGGTTCGTTTGCAATAAAGGTAGATAGCAGTACCTACCTCTATTAGAGCCAAATTAATTCACTGTACCACATCAGGACTGTTTATAGCTCAATTATAAACCTAGACGCGCTTAACTGAGGATAAAATAAAATTTCGGGAATATAATTTATTTATTATGGCTACCTTTGATTTTGCATTTTTTTTTATTAGATTATTTCAAATAAAATTATTTCTACCAGGATGGTAGAGAGGTAACGAGAGTGAGAGAGCGGTTAAATTTTATGGATGGATGGGGTGGATTGCTAAAATCGTATCAATTTTAAGGTATTTGCAATAAATCGCACGAGGGGAGACGCAAACGTTTCTCGAGGGATTAAAATGTTCTTACTCAACAGGATATGAGCCGACATGCTTCTCCAGCCACATTGGTCCCTAGCACGCCAAATTAGTTGAGTACCTCTCCCAAATGAGTCGCGGTTTTTTTCTGCACTTTCCGGGCCGAAGCCTTGGGTCCATTGGCTCTGTTTTACAAAAAGACGCAAGAAGTGCCAATTGTGAATTAGATAGCATTATTTTCCTGGCCTGCTTCCTAAGGCAATGAAGACTTAAAGCGTTTGCAAACTGGCCAGTCTTCGATTGCTGTCACCATTTTGGTAGTTGGTACATCTGCTCAGTTCTTGCGAAACAACGTACAGCGGAAAAGTAAGTTTTCGATTTTATTATTCAGTTTGTTCTGGTTAACAGGGTTTGGCCAGAATGTAGTTTTTAATTTAGTCAACAAGGTACACCGAACATGTAGCCGAAAGTCTAAATGTAGCTTAAGAACGTTTTTAGAAATGCCAGCTCCCTCATCTTGCGTCAAGAGTGATTCTAGTCAGAAGTATTTTAAATCAGTTTAGCTTTGAGTCTCGGAATGCTGACATAAAGTGTGTCTTTAGGATTGAGTTAACCTCTCAGTGACAGAGAAATATGGGATTACATCTCCCCAAATTATGGTGGACCATGGTCTTCTAAGAACTAATGCTACTGGTGTGGAACTGCCCCTATAGCTGAAAAAACTAGAGACTGATTCAAAACTGGCTACACAAAGAAGGAAAATGCTCACATGATTAATTCACCATCTTCGTCAATTTCAACTTCTTGTGGAATACGAAAAAATTCTTCACAAATGGCGTCAGTATTGTAATGGACTTTAAACTAAAATTTGTTCCAGGCTATACCAAAAGTTGCGTCTTAAAACGAAGAAGTGCCCAGTGCTTCGAACAAGATTTCCTATCTATCTCTGAACTTATTTTCGGAAACCAAATTTCTAATCATTAAAGAAAAAGTTACATTCTACCAATCCACAAGTTCCAAAATTCATTTGGACGGCAGACAATTTGCATCTATGATCAATAGCCGAGGATTTTGCGATGAAGACAACAAACATCGCAAACATATTTTCCTTCCAAGTCCTTTCAAATTCAAAACAACTCTCTCTAGTCGCTGTTTTCAAACATTTTGGTTACAAGACCTCCGAGACCTCAATTAATATTAACAAATAATTTTACAATTATATGAAACTTCAAATAAAATTTTTGTTTTCGTAGTAACATCATTGTTAAATAGTCAATTTTTCGTATGTCAGAGAGTATTTTTCATCCATTCTAAAATATATTCATCTCTCCAACTTCTCAAAAGACATAAGCAAAAAAAGAAATATTTGAATAATTTATTCGACAGCGCCAGCTCATCAATTACCAGGCGTTTCCACCTTGCAACCCCATTAGTTTAAGCCCACGCGCTCGACCGCAAGGCCTTTTGCGCTCGCTGCTTAATCGCTTCTTAGCCCCCTCAAAAAAAGACTAAATTCAATTATTTTGTTGTCAGCATTCCGCAGACTAATCATCCGCATACACCCTTAACCCATAAAGCAATTCATTATCGACATAGTGGCGGCTCGGTGGCGGTGGAGGAGAACCCGCGAATGCAATCCACTAAGACCCGTTTGTCATAGTTTCTATTGGCAAACCAAACGAAATCTTCCATACACCTGGAGGAAGACCATCTCAAAATCGTCGACTTCATCAATTTCTACAACAGTCATCATAAACAATGAAGATGGTTTCTTAATGCAGATGTCGATCTGTCTTTTCACGGGAAATGGAAAAATCCACCCAAAACCCCTAACGATTTCGGTGAAGAAAACTAAAAAAAAAAATTTCCAATTACACAAAGGATTTTCGTTCGTAGCAAGTTGTTTTTGACAATCGACGCAGTTGCAGATGGAGGAGGAGGTGTTGGATGAATCAGGAAGAGAACAACATTTCGCCATCGTCTCCAAGACATGAAAAATTCACCCCCAGCCACCTGCTCCTCCTCCTCCTACTCTGCATTGGTACATCTTCAAAACCGGGATCAAATTAAAAAGGAATATTTCATGTTGCATCGGATCGGACATCGGGCGCACTCGAGACAGCCGATTGTAATGGGCAATCTATTTGCCAATGTCTAGCCTGGCATGTGGACGACTGGACGTATAGAGTGTGTGCCTGTGCACTCTGGGTATCTTGCTGTGGACGCATCTGTGCATCTATGATGACACTAAATAAATTTCAGTCATCTCTCTGACATCGTTCCGTTGTTGGGTGAATCTGAATACTACTGCTGCAAGGTGCAATGGAACTTGTTCCATGATCACTAGCTGCATCTACCTTGTCGCCGCTTCCGGAATGTGGCAGCACACGGACATTGGATATACACCGAATGCTCTCTGCTAAATATAGGTATAGTGGATGCATACCGGTCTGCAATGCGATGATGCCTGCCCGGTGTGTGCTGTGCTGTGTCGAGGATTCATTTTGTGAATGTTGTGAATGCTGGATGACCAGGAGGCATATTATTTTATCATCTTCACCTTTGAACGGTGAAACGATGGTGATTATGGAATATGTGTGTGTCCAATTCGTCGCTGCCTGAGAGCCTGGGGAGAGGACCACTTAATCGGAGCTCCTGGTTCATGGATACACGTTACAGTTTTACAAGTTAATTGTGACTACGTGTGCACTGCACACTCAGAGGCTTCTCTCCAATCAGTTATAATAGTGACACAGACACACAGTTGTGGTATATCTAGTGGGATATAAAATAGGAACCAATTATATGTGACTACGAGTCTGTGTGTCGTGCCTGGATATATACTCGTGGCTATCTTTGGTGAAAAGGTGATAAAACTCAAAATATGAAAGGCAAAAAAAGGAATCTGGACAGATGACAGGTGCTGGCTTTATACCAGAAGTACATAGAGTAGCATCGATATCAACAGCACCAGCAGCAGCAGCAAGAGTGTCGTGCATGTGTGTCTGTCGCCTTAATGGGACGCATGTTTGTGGCCACAACAATAATCCATGCTTTGCCACAGATAATGAGCATAGGATTCTCTATGTTTTCTGGCTTCGATGATGATGATGCGCAGATGGGATACCTACTTCTATGTGGGGATACTTTTCCTATGATGTTGATGATGATGATTGAAGGTATTCGTTGGATTGTAATTTAAACTTGAAAGTATCTATTATAGACTTGGAATTGGTTGGTCTCTTGGACTCTTGGACTAAAGGAACACTTGTGGCATTCAATTTGGAATTTAATGTTGTTGTTTTCGAAGGAAATTTTGTTAATGGAAAAGTTGTGTTTAAAATATAATTGGTACTTATCTAGTTTTTTTTTTTTTTTTTTTGTTTTTAATCAATTTTATCGCGTGTTTTAATGGTGTCTGATTGGATTAAAAGAACGGATGGAAAATAAGGAAATGTTTATGTTTTGTAAAATTGAGCTGGTTAAGTATATATTCGTCCTCGAGGAATCTTATTTGTTCTGTTATGCAATCAGAAGAAAATTGTAAAGAGACTTTTTATGTAAATTGTATTTTCCTACTAACGTTTGCACCTTCAACTATTCGAAATAAATGTAAAAAATGAATCGATTTGATTGAAAAAAAGATGTTAAGCACTGAGTACATGACAATGGACTAGCCTCAGTTAGGCAATGATTACTTTAGTATTACAAAATCGCAAGTTTATATTGACAAGTATTGAATTAAGAAGATATGTAGTGATTGCATAAATATATAAAATAGGTTAGCCGTCAGCAAAATATGTATTCATTACAAAATAAGTGCATGTGCTGGTTCAGATAAATGTACAATGGATTTATGTTATAATGTATTGAATGATTACGATTTGTACTCAATACATTACCATTGCATTACCAGGGCTAACAATTAGCCGGACATTTGTTCTATAGTCTCCTCCAGAATAATATCGAAATAAATTTAAATCGTTTTTTCGTTATTTTTCTTGTAGTTCTTAAAGCATCCCTTAAATCGATTATTTCGCAAAATTTGTCTGGAGCTGTTTAATATCAGTTAAGGTAGCTAGATAAAAATCGAAAAATTATTTTTCGAAATATTTTAATTACTGTAAAATGGCGAAATAAAAATTTGCCAAACCAAAAGTTACAAAGCAAAACTGAAATAATATATTGCGAAATGCAATTACTACTGCGAAGTGATGAAGTGTAAAGTAATTCAGTGAATGCGAAATTGTGAAATGCGAGATAAAAGTTGCGATTTGAAATTCCCAAAAAAAAATTGAAAAACAAAAATTGCCGAGCAATTGATATGGCTTCGGGTTTAATTTGCGAAACACATTCCGCTAAATAATATTTTGCAACATTATAGAATGCAAAACTATAAAAAGTGATATAATATTTAGCAAAAAATATAGCTAATTTTGCGAAGTAATGAAATGCAAAATAATGAAATGCGAAGTAAGGAAATGCGAGATCAATAATGTGTTATGAAAATAGCAAAACGATGATTTCAAAAAAAAAAACAAAATATGATGAGGATGTCGCAATGAGTAGTTTTCGAACATAAACGATACTCCTATAGTACTTCTATAAGACTAATATGCTATAGTAGAATATTTTCCATGTAACTCTAGTTCGCATTAATAAAACTAATTAAATGCCATGAAAAAATCTATTTTTTAGTCTAGATTATGCAATTTTTATATTTCTGCAGTAAATTATGAAAAAAAGCTTCCTATTACTTTTTTATGGATTCTTTTTATTTGAAAAAGCATTTTGCGTCAAATATATTTGATATACAAAAATGTGTGGTTATATGTACCTGTATAAACAGCCTATTCTTTTGTGCTATGCGACGCTAGAATATAGACTATTTTGTAATACACCCTCTTATGCCTACCAACGTGAGTTCTTAGCCAAAAAGTCTCACTATATTTTTCCAAGCATCCTTTTTACAAAAATTCTCTGTGTTATGTACTTACATAAGAAAAAAGTCCCGTATGCACGACTTGACTACATCAGAACATATACATATACCAAAAGTATAACAAGTGCCAAACCAAGGATATACAAAGAAAGCATCCAAAAGTGACTGCTGGAGACTTGACAGAGCAAAGCAATCTATAGAAATGGAGTTTACTTCGAAGACCGTTTGTTGTTTGGCCCGAAAATTAAACAAAGGAACATCCATCAGAAAAAAAATACGGATTGGGGATTTTTGGTAGCACATCCACTTTTTACACACAAACTTACCTACATCACACGCGGAGTGGGGTCCTTTCATTTCCCCCCTCAAAAAAAAAAAGAAGAAGCTTTAAGGATTCAGCGAAGAAGAATATCCACTTCTCATGGTAATCCATCATCTCTCCTATACCTACTCTTTGTGTTAAAGTAAATAAGTAGTCTGTGTGGGTCCTTATTTTTTTTTTTTGTATTCTTGTATACTTTGGTCCAAGTGGAATGCATGATTAAATTTTTGCTCCATCTTACCTTTCCTGATGATGATGGGTATAGAAAGGAAAATTTTTGCACAAGTTTTCCAGAGAGTAGATTTGCAAGAACAAACAAAGCAGCTAGCTAGGTATGGAAGGTGGTATACGGGGTCTAGGGTTGTTTTTCGGGTAGTATACTGGGCTATACATATACGGACCAACAAAATAGACGAAATCAGCTTTTTTTGGATAAAGGAATAAAAGACAGGAGATGGAGCTTCTAGCAGAGGGTGGAGAATGAATTATTATTCCTTTTACGTATACTTAGGTTGTACTTCTTGTTTTTTTTTTTTTCTTCATATTTTGTTCCTTGAAAATCGACTTCGTCGTCGTCGTAGTCACCCTGGTCGTCGTCGTCATCGTCATCGCATCTACGTCGCGTCTTACGACCTATCGTTGTTTTTTTTTTTCTTCTTCTTCTTTTTTGTTATTATTCTCGTTAAAAAACAAATTCAAAAAATAAGCGCGGACGTAAGGAAAATTGAAGGATCAGGGATATGAACTGTCAAATGCAGAATTTTGCCGTAATTGATGAATTCGGTATAAAGTTTGGTGGGAAGATGCGCGAAAATAACCTCATTGTTGCGTGATTGGCAATGCGAAAGGAAGGAGGAGAGGAGTTTTTTTTTCCTGCAGGAAGTTTCGTAAATGAAGTTGACAATGAACTTTTTTATCGAAATTATATTTTTTTTAGAAAATTATAACTAGGTATAGGTAGGTACCTTAGTCGTTCAATGTTGAAGTTGTGTTATCGTTCGGATAGCAGTCAATCCTACAATTTCGACAAGAAAATTATTATTTTTAAATTTTTAAATACAAACCTTTACATAACCGTAAACATATAGTTTGTGGGGAAAGTTTAAAAAATACCAATATGCGTCTTGCACCTTCAACGTCTTGTGCGTCTTTAGTGTCTTGTGCGCCTTACGAACGAACTAGTGAACAATAGTTTTCTACAGAATTAGTGATCTCTAGTTCTCTAAAATTCACTAGTTCGTTTGGAAACTAGGAACCTAGAGAACTATTGAACTATAAAAAAAAACTAGAAAAAATTAGAGATGTACAAAACTAGAGAACTAGTGAACTAGACAACTATTGAGGTATAGAAAACTAGAGGGAACTGAGAAGTTTAGAACTAAAAACCTAGACAACTAAGAAACTAGAGAACTAGTGAACTAGTGCACTCCAAGGAACTAGAGAAGAGATCCAGATGCTGATAACATAAAATTATGAAAGAAGAAAATATTTTCACTATTCAAACTATTTTTCTTTAATACTTCCATCTCAGCTTCAACAATACTTAGGTACCTACTTGTTCAATCTTCTCTCGTTTCTAGGTTTTTCGAAATTTTTGCTTTATTATTTCCAGCTTTTCAAACTTCGTTACTTTGTATTTTCAAACATTTATCCTTGGGTAACTTAGCCTTAGAACTAGAATGCATAAATTTAGTAAGTACCCAATTCTTCATTATTATAACAATATGACGGAAAGTAAGAAAACTGGTATGCATGCAGTAACCTAGTATGTTTCCGTAGATGTGTTACCTATGTATATAGCCATAAATATTTTCCTCGTCCAGACACCATCAGACATACTTTTCAAAAGACAACGCCTCACATGCAATCATACGTATGAAAAACTCGATGCCACATCCAGCAGGTAGGTTTAGGTATCTTCCTTAAAATAGAGTCCATCAAGTCCTACCAAGTGTAAGTATATTCTCAATGGCACCTCCTTTTTCCTTTAATTAATCTTCCTACCTCTATACATCTATACCTACCAATTTACAACTCAAAATGCAATTTCATGCCTTATACTTCTTTTTGTACCTTAATTAATTCTTCGACCCAAGCCAAGTCCTTCCTACAAAACTCACTTTCCTTCCTTATATCCATACACATCAAGACCACACTCTTAAAATATCCTTAAAAATTATGCTACTGTCTGTAGAAAAAAAAAATATACACATGCACTTTGTGTGTAAAAATAAAAAAGGTAAGAATATCTCTCTTTCTGATACAAAACATTTAAAAATAACATAAACAGCCATTTTTAAGGGTTGGTATACATTCTTGCCATGGGATCCTTTTTCCCGACATGAAGTTATTTCATTTACTTGTTAGGTCGATTGTGGGGATAAAATAACTTTATATTGCATGAAGACTTAACTAGGTTTTTTTTTATTTATGCATGTGTTGGTTTATTTAAAGAAAAAAAAAATGACATCCCAATAAATTAAGACGAGTGTCGACCATTTTGTGTGAATTCAATTTAAACCAGTCACCCGCGTATATTATAATCCACGAACATGCCACAAAATTCATATGAAACCTTCATTAACTTATCCTTTTTCCATTACACCAGCACAAAGTATACTCTGGTCTGTCTGGCCAAATAACCACACACACACAAAAAAATCTGGTCTTGTTATTGTTTTCATTAAATTAAGTTTTTTTTTTCGTGTTCCGAATTCCTGCAGTCACTCAGATGGCTGAAATAAATATTCATCAAAATTTATAACAAAAAACCTAAAGCGGATTATAAATAATTTATGTCCCCCGAGGATTGATAGCTGCCGACACTTAACACACTGTACTTGTTCCATGTTCTTACCTATGGTCAGATATCAGTCAACTTCCCAAACAAAGGCAAACCAACAAGGTCCGACTATAAGACCTAACCATGGTATTTAACACATTTGTGTGCTTGCGGGAAGTGGAAGTACCTACACTACACTAGTACACAAGGCAACAACGACAGTAGTGCATCCACCTTCCTCCCCCCGGGGACCCCTTTTCAATTAAATCGCATACAAAAAAAAAATTAAATAAAATACATTTTTCTTTAAAAAATAAAAGTTAAATAAATAATGATAAATATTCATTTATAATGTCGGAACGAAAATTAATAGTTGGAATGCAGTTTTAATTAGTTGGTTTTGTTAATTTATGAACCGGGACGGGCATCGGAGAGGTATCACCACCAACTTAACAAAGGTATACCTTGAACGTGTTTATAGGGTGCACCAAGAGTGGGTTGTCTTTTTCTTATATCTATGTACTTATTGTGGCTGGTGAATTGATAAAAGTGCCACTGGAAAGGATGACGGCTTATACAACAAGTTGGTGGAAACTGCTGATTTTTTTTTTTGTTTTTTTTTTTTATGTCAAATGGCTTAAATAGTTTTGGACTGGTTTGCAGGCGGGTTAATTATTACACTCTTTGTCTATAAGTTGGTAATTCAATGTACTTGGGACATGGTTTGGTTAATGTTCCAAAGCGGAGGGCGTTGAGCGAATTTTAATAGAATTGACAACTTCTACCCAGGCAGTGTTCCAGCAGCGCCCGCCATATCGCAGAGGTGCGCGTAGGACAAAATTAATTTAAATGCTCTTGTCTTTTGTGTTTAATTGAAATTATACCAATTAACATAATTTCTTTGATTGGTATTTAGATAAAGCTATAGATTTGAAGTTAAGAAGCACAACACTTAAGTTGTAGATAAAAAAAAGAGTATAGTAATATATGTAAATAAAATACTTGCGTAAAATTGCAGAAGGTTGCAAATATCGCTTATAGGTTACATTTGAGTCAAAAATAATTTGGTATTTATGGAAGCATAAAGAAGCAATTGTTTCAGAGAGTTAATTGCACTAAAAAATAGCCAACACGTTATTGAAAGTAACTTTTCCAAAAGACTGATTGTTATATTCCGTGTTTGGAGTAGAACATCTTCTTTATAGAAGTATGCTCTGTTTCGCACTGTTTTTCAATTTTGTTTCTTTGATTCATAGAAAATGGAAGTTTGGCAGTGGAATTTGAAATACAAAGTGAGGTTAGGTAGGGCTGTATACTATCCCAATATTGTTCCTGTTGGGTTGATAAGTCATGTTCTGCATGCAGCCTTGACGAATGGAAATGGAGGAATTCAGTGAACTGAGCAATCATACCTCAATTGGACGACGTACACAAATTTGCTCTTTCATAGGGTCATGGATCTCCATCAAATGACATCTGTTCTAGAATATATTTCTGAGCGACCAGTAGAGATTGTAAAAAATTTGCTGTCGGTGGAACTGAACTAGATTTTAACAGCAAAAAAAAATGGAGAAACAGCTCTATAAGCTTAAAGACCAAGCTACCACACATTTTAATGTTGAATAAGTGCTTCTTTGCGGATGCAGTATTTAGAAAGATGTCGCTTGAAAGCTGCCAAAGTTCATAGATATGTGTCTGCGTAACATCCAGCCCAAAACGTATCTGTAATCACTCATCACTTCTTGTGCGAACATGGCAGGAACCCATTGACTGTAGTATTGGATTGGCCATACACTTCTGGACTACACGATGAAGAGTAAGAGTAGTAGTAGCCCTGTGCCCCGTAAGGGTAAACTAACGGAAATAATAAGTCCGAGGACCTAAATACATAAGTAAGTAAGTAAGACAAACTTGCCGAACTAGAAGAACTTTACGAAGAACGGTCAAAGGTAAATCAGCACAATCTGGGAATTGTTGGAGAGAGCTGAAATACATCTACAGGAATTGTATACGATAGTTAGTAAAACCTTACTGCAAGTAACTTCTCCCAAGAGGTGATATATGTATACCGATTCAATTTTAACCTCGTTCAACTCCGTGTTGGAAGAAGAAATAGACTTTGTTCTCCACTGTTTGCCAATTTTGTTTCTTAGACTCCCAAGATAGTTTACTAGAAAAAGAACCAATGTATTAGATGTTTTGATCTTCATCATATTTTCTAGCTTTGAACCTTCGTACTCCATAAGCGTTTGATTATTTTATTTCGATGCAAAGTGATGACTTTGGCATCATTTCATTTCAGCATTACCCCACATTTTTCCTAAATCTGTTTCTCCAAAATATTAATACCAAAGCTCGAAATCCGTTTAAGCTGCGAGTGGTATATTTCGCTACCGAGTGCTGCAGCAACTCTTGAAGCAAGTTCCAGGAGCTATAGCTTCTGACAGTTCCAGCGTTCTGGTTGAGCTTCTGTGTTAAATTTTTTTTGATGGGATTTCAAATAATTTTTTACATTTCTCTGAACATTTCTCGTCCAAAGCTATTAATTTGCTATCGACACTAATTTCATTCACTTTTAGGTTGATATTCAAATCACCTTCTAAACCTTAACGCTCTGTCTGAATCGCAAGTATCCAGAATTCGGATTTGATTCCATTATAAATTAATGAAATAACCACAGCGCCCCCTGTCGTGTCAATATTTTGTGGTTTAATTTTTTTAGTCGATAACTACCGATGTATACCTGTTGGCTGATAACTTTGTATATAAAAACTATAGTACTATCATGGTGGAAGTCGAATGGGGCGACATCTAATGTATGCCTGCAACCCTTACTCTTTTTTTTTGCGGAGAGCTTATGGAGGTTTTAAATGATATTTATTGATATTTTTTGGATGCAATAATCCAAAAAATAGTCTCCTCTTGCTCCTACCACCAATTTTCGACGCTTAAAGACTCCCCAAATCGGATTTTACACCTCAAGTTTTGCAGCGCCACCACCAGGTCCTTTGCAACCCTAAAAAAAACTCGCCATGATAGTACTATAGTTTTTATATACAAAGCTGATACATAAGTACAATCACTAATCACCTGGAACTGATGAATCAAAACGAGCTGACCGCTGTCGCCAGCCAGGCCGTCGCCGCCGGCCGCCGGGAGGAAACGCCAATTTTTGTGGACGTATGATCATTAAAAGTTATTTAAAATCAGTTTAACAATTTTGTCGATTCCTAGGTCTAACTTACATAAACATTCCTAAAAAAAGTAAGGACCAAAAAAACCTTTAAGTTACCTCCACACAGCTGACCAGCTTTTACCAACTGATATATAAATAATGTATAACTATAGTAAAGATATATTAATGTTTTGTTTGACTCCCAACAAAAGTACTAAATGAAACTATAGATAGGTAAGCTTAACCAGTCTAAATCGTTTTATTAGAGGCGTATTAAACGTTCAAATGGGATATTTGCCTGTCAAATAAATTATATTTTCCTTCACAGTTGAGTACCTTTTTATATCCACCTTCCTACTCACTTACCTAACTCCTAAGGTACCTATAGCAAAACTAGATAAAAAAAAGAGTTCAACTACTTACGGTAGGTACTTATGCAGCATATGCTTTGGGAATGAAACCTAGATAACTAATTCCATGCCTGGAGGGTATAAGTTGCACCTTCCTGTTTAATTTCATCTGGCAACAGAAATGCAACAAAACTCGTTGTAGTTATATTTACTTTTGTATTTTTTTTTTTTTATAAACTGAAATCGGACAGGTGAGCTGCCATCACGTCTGTCGTCAATTATTGTATCGCTATAGAAATAGAAAAACAAAAACCACCCCCCACACACACTTTGAATTCTGAAACAGAGATATGTACATATACTCGTATCTAGGAATAGTAAAATAAATTTTCTTTGGTGTTTTCATTTCAACCCTTTTATTGTGTCCAAATCGTCTTTGTTCGCAACAAAATTGCACAATAGCCATGGCCAAAAGTTGCTATAGGTATACGGATCATGGATATGTCGAGAGGGCAATTGCCTAGCTGTATTCTCATTCACTGACTTAAACGACAAACGGAAGTGCTAAGTATTCAGATACTATACGCTCGGCTTCGTACTGAAATACCTCTAGAATACAAATACCTACAAAAGATAATAATAAATTGGAGTGGCCGAGAGGGAGGTGGGCGGACAAACGGTCGGCGCATATCCCATATGCAGTGCCATGTCTCTGCCATTGGCATTGTATTTACGTGCGCCCAGAGGAGGATTAAGGATTAAAAATTTCGTTCACTCTTAGAAATTCTTTTTGTATGAGAGAGTAGGTCAGTTACCCTTGGACAATAGGATGATAATAATGGTCGCGTGCAACGGTAATGTGAATGATAAAACGTATTTTCTACTCGACGAATAGGAATGAGTAGGTACCTTCCTTAATTCACTTCAGAAAGAGTTTAATGAACCAAATCATGAGGGAAAAATTAAAAGCATGAAATGAAACAAAAATATTGCAACAAATATAATATCCTATATGTACTGTACATATTAATTTTATTTAACATTCTTTCATCGCAAAAATCCAAAATAATATTAATTTATTTTCAAAATGGTACTCTTGGTGACATCTAGCGGTTCATATTATTTGTTGCCTATGTTTACTATTTGCAGGGCCACCTAGCGTGCAATAGTAGTTTCAAAACATAGCATGTTTATTGAGTGTTCTCATTTCTAGTGAAGACACATTTAGTACTTAGTATTGAGAAATTTTTGGATTCCTCTCAAATTTGGAGAAATGAGTGTTTGCATTGAGGGAAAAGTTTAAAGAGGAGAAAACATAGAAATGAGTATTTTCTAAATATGAGTGTTACTAGTCTGTTGCACTCAAAGGGGAATTTATACATAAACATAGCAAAAGAGTCGATTACTTTACTGTACAGTTTTTTTTTTTCGTTTGATGAAAGTGTGCATGAATACGAATTATGTACTGATAAATAATATGTCTCATTTTTCAAATGTATTTAATGGATTGTTGATTATTGCAAATAGGTATAATATGCAGCTACCTATATTTGCAATGGTACCGTAATGTTTTATTTAATGTTCATATTGCAGAATGAAAAACTTTCATTTGAAACAATGTCTATTGGTTTGAAGGGTAAAAAAAAAACATTTTTTTGAAGTAGGTATTCATTCATTGGATTAAGATAGAATTACTTGCATTATTACAAACGTACATTTATATATTTTATATAATAAATAAGTTGAATCATGAGTATCTGAGCTGTTATCGTTTACTGTTAGATTATATCACACTTCCTAAGAAACAATCAAAATGGTAGGTAGACAGTTTTGAACTATTAAAGGTCTTGCATTGGGTACAGTGTTAAAAAAAACAAGTAATATTTTCCTACTATCAGGTGAAAATTTATAGAAATTGAATACATATTTAATTGAAAATATTTGGCAGTTTATGGATTCAAATTCATGTTTCTCATTTTTCCTAAAAAAAAAAACACGAGAACAAAAAAATCACTTGGTAACAAGATGAGTCCGATACCGAGGCTAGGTTGTAATTTTTTGATTTTTTTTTTACAATTTACCGTTTAAATTCTTAATTAAAGTAGGTAAGATCAAATTTTTTAATACTTTATCATAAACAAAATATTGAATCTACACCAAATAAAGCTTAAACAAACTAAGCAAAAAACGCCTTATTAAGACACACATCAAGCAAAACAAAGTAGAAACTTGCTTTTTAGATTTTTGGCGCTTAATTTTATGTTATTTAAGTAGGAAATTGAATATTTAAAAAAGTAAGCGAGGTACAAATTCGCAGTTTATGCAACAAATGAACACTGAATTAACTACAGTCTGAATTTATATTCAAAATTAATCAATCCCGCCAAAAATAAGGAATGTCATTTTTTATTTATTTAAACTTCCCGCTAAAATAACTTTCATTTGAACTTGTATAATTTTTCAAATAATTATTTGTTGAGCTAATATGGATTAGTTTTTTTTTTATTTCAAATCTAAGCTTGGAAAAGAACTTAAGGTTTCATGCTCATTTGAACAATCTTTTGAGTTATCATATCAAATCAGGGTGTATTTTAAAAAATTAGTATAAAAAGGGCTAAACATTCTGGTGATAGTTAAAAAATCATTGATAACCATAGACGTTTTTTCATATAATCATTCATTACTAGACAATGTAAATTAATCTAGCTAAGTTTTTTCGCTTTCTATTATTTTATACTGTGTGAACCAGATCCCCAAAGTTTCTAATGGGGTTTTCCATTGGTAAATAAAAGATTTCCTAGCAAAAATTGATTTTTTTCATGACGAATGGAACACAATTAATAATTGATTTTTTTGTCACTGTGTCAAGTGTTGTTTCTTGTCGGTGAAAATACAGTCGGTGTAGCTGTCAAATCTGCATTCAAATTTGTTTTCATTTAAAAAGTGTTTAACAACAATTTAAAGCAAATTTTAATAAGAATTATTTATTTTAAACAAAATGTTCACAATCTAATTGGAATAAACAAATCACAAACCACTTCAATCAAACTGACAGATACAAATGTTTTTAGAGTGCATGAAAAGATAATTCTGTCGAAAAATTTAGATATGCAAAATTGATTATAATTAAAAAATAATCGATTTTTTCTGCCCAATGGAACGCTATAGTTGTCAAAATCAACTTTTTGACAGATTAAAATCAAAAAATAATTGATTATTTTAACCAATTAAAAACCCCATAAATGTTTTGAAGTTTTCAAAATCCATTCAAAGTTGGAGTTAAATTGATACTAACATAAAGGCGATGTCATATTCGACAGCTGTAGAAGAATTTAAAGATAAAATTTATATAGATTAAAAATAACAATGGTCCAAGAACCGATCCCTTAGGAACTCCATTTTTTAAAGAAGAGAGAATCAATAACTTTACTATGTATGCTTGCTTTTAGTTCTCCTCATTTGAAGTAAGACAGGAACAAGATGTTAATAAATCCTCTAAACCCAGCACGATATAGTTTCCTTAGCAATTATGGTCATTAATAAATAAATTTAAATTCTTAAACTTTCAATCCGATATTGCAACACCTACTGTTTCAAACAAGTTTTATTTTTCTGTTGAGTTCCTTTAAGTTGGACGCTTATTTTTCAATTATTTAATTAAAATATTTAAATAAACAGCATGTGATCAGAAACCAGGCACAAGACCTTTTCAGAATCGATCAGCTCCTTTTATTTTCTCATTATACCCAAATATTGTTTCGTCAAACGATTATTACTATTTGTTAAAATTAATTTCCCGCAATATAAAATTTAAATGCAAATTGTTTTCAAGACATTTTCCTATAGCAAACGATTACAATGCAAACAATCGTAACATTAACAAATCTGAACTACTTTTTAACAATGCATTCACTTATAGGACCTCTTTCAGCAATAAAAAGAAACCTGTTCTTCTTACCTTTGTATCACAACCCAACCAAGGACATTCGAAAGGACTCGTTAAAAAAGTAAAAGTGAAAAAAGTAACAAAAACGAAAAGAGCCTTAACCGACAAATAAGTTGGTAATTTGCATTTGAATTACCTGGTCTTGGTCCAGAGAGAAACCATATAGAAGGACTAATTTAAATACTTCCTTTAAAGAGGTGACACAACCTCAACATCAAAAGGATACCTAATCATCCATCGTGAGAAAACTATTTAAGTTAGCTTATGTTTTTGTTTCCTTTCCCTGTGCTCTCTTTGTTTGTGTTTGTGTTCCTGTTGTTGTTATTTGGTTGTTGAAAGGACGACGACGACCAAGAACAAAAAATAAAATAAAATTAAATAAATTGAAAAGGATAAGAACTGGAAAAAGTTAAGTAACTTGTGTTTTTTTTTGTCTCACCCTTCCGGGATCAGCCAGCCAGCCAGCGCTATCGTATCCGCGATCGTCTTTTTAATGTGACCTTTTCTCTTGTATGTACTTCTTTGAATAACAACAACGTGTGCGAGCGTAAAATATTCTTTGTACAGGATGATATTTTTTTTTCTTTGCCTATTTTGCATATTTTGAAGAAATTTCGTTTCCGAGGATACCTTCACCTACTTCATATATCGTTTTTTACTTAATGGTGTGAATATAAATGAGATAACAGCAGCGATATCGCTAGCGTATCCGCGATCGTCTTTTTAATGTGACCTTTTCTCTTGTATGTACTTCTTTGAATAACAACAACGTGTGCGAGCGTAAAATATTCTTTGTACAGGATGATATTTTTTTTTCTTTGCCTATTTTGCATATTTTGAAGAAATTTCGTTTCCGAGGATACCTTCACCTACTTCATATATCGTTTTTTACTTAATGGTGTGAATATAAATGAGATAACAGCAGCGATATCTTTAATTGTTTTTTCCTTTTTTTATTTTCTGAGATCTGGTTTTACAGAATTTTTTTTAAGTCAAAGTTTTTTTTTATGTTTTTCAATCTTTTTTTTTATATTTGTCCCCAGGTACTTTTGATCGTTCAAGATAAAGTGGGTCTCGTATTCAAATTTCTGTTTTATGATTGACGTGAGACCAAAAAAGAATTTCTTCTTACCTACATTTAATGCAATATCTTTAAAATTAAGATATAGGTATATTTTTTTTATTATTGAAATCCGGAAGTCCTTGAGAGGGTTGACAAAAATTGATTTGAAAGATCATCAAAATACCTACATTCATCTATCTAGAACTACAAATCCATGGGAAACTACTTTTGTTATTCTATCTATAATATTCTTTTTATTGAGAAAAAAAAAATACTCATTTTCCATCTTTGACTACTAAATCCTGAAAAAAATCAAGACTTTTTAAAATTTGTGTTGAACATTTTTTTCGAAGCCATGACATTCAGAAATGATTTAAGTTTGAACTTGATTTTTGATGTCTAGTCTCATTTTCGTCAAATTTGGAAAATGTCATCCTCGTCTCGGTCTCATTTGACTAAATCTCGGAATCGTCCTGGTAGCAACTTAGAATTTCTCTGATTTTTTTTTTGATAGAAAATTGAGAGACAAGCATTTTATTCTATAAGCTGTGTAATATTTAAGTACATTATGTACATTGAAATTTTCAATTTTTATTTCGAAAAATACTTTTGAACAATTGTTTTTTATTAAACAGCACCGAGACCACAGGTAAGTCTCGGTCCAAAAATTAGACTCTCTTCTAATTTATTATTGTCTCGATCTTCTTCTAACCTTTTCATTAGTTCAATCAAATTAGTCATTAACTCTTTTTGAAATCAAAGTTATATTGAATGGTAATAAATTTAATATTTTTGAAAATATTTTGGACACTTTTAATCAATTTTAATAAGAGTAGTTTTCCGGCGCGGCGTAAGAAAAAAAAATTGTATAGACAATTTTTTTTCCAATGTCGTGTAACATCCATAAATTTACTGTATTTTGAAAACAGCCTATATAGTCGAAAAATTTGATGAAAGCTACCTATTTGAGTGAATTCAAAACTGAGGCTACTTATATAGGGCAAGCCATGAGATCGAGACCAGTCTTCATATCTGAAACGAGAGCGAGGTGAGAGTCTATTTTTTGGACTGAAACTTACCGAGATTCTCGGTAGTGTTTCCATAAAAAAAAAACATAATTCAAAATTCAGTTTTTTAACATAAAATTGAGTATTTCTTCCTCAAAACTATTGAAGAAATTCTTAGTTGTTAAGTGACCGAGACAGAACTTTAAATTTCTCGTCTCGTCCACCTCTCGTGGCAAAGAAATTGCTTTTCGTTTTCCATATTGAATTCTCGTTGGAGTCATGACTAAATTTTCCTCACTTTTCAAAAAATATAAATTAATTGTTTATTAAAATTGTCAATATCTCGTTCAGTATGGAAAGTTTGAAAAATACTTTTGGTTCAATTTTATAAAACCCATTGTCTATCTATTTTATAGGAAAATTTTCATCATTCAAGTTGTTCTTATGAACGATTTTCGAATGTTGAAAAATTAAAAAAAAATGCATGTATTCTTTAATTGACTTCTTAAAAACAAAAATATTTGTTTAAAAATTGGTTGAATTTAAAATATCATAATAGTTACATTTATATAACTGTAAAAAAAATGTGAATTCAAAACTGTTGAATAGAGCCAATTTTAACTCATACTTAGATTTTTTTAAGAAAATTTGTATTTGTCCCTGGCCTATGTCGATATATTTTCTCCTCCTTGTTTATTTGATTTTCAAACACGATTGACCAGTTATCAGGAATATAATAATGGCTCAAGTTTTAAATGCTTCAAATTTCACTTCAGTTACTCAATCAAGACTCCCTCAAAATATTCTAAAATTATACTAATTCTTCGTTTAATAAAAATAAGTAAGAAGAACAAGTTTAATTTTTTAATTAAAATCAGAGATTTTTTTTACGATATCCGTTTCCCATTTTCGCTCAGATTTCAAAATAATAAAACTTCTGAAAAAGATCATTCTATTCTTTTTGTGTGCAGAGCAAGTTTGCCCCTCATCGACTGAGAGAATATTTTTTTTTCGTCTTAATAAACAGCCGCTGCATAGAATGAAAATCAGAACAAAGTAGGTATTGGACGGATGGACGGCCATTTGCACGTTCAACATTTTTGTTCACTTTTTTTTTTTGTTTTACTTCCCTCTATTTTATTTTCTGGAATTCCGTCAACGGAGCTCCCTTAAGCATAACAACTTGGCCAATTAGCAAGAATATATTCTATTGAAAGTTATGTGGAGTGAGAATATAAATACAATGATCACTCTGCGTTGTTGGTCGGCTCCGTCCAATATGGCGAGGTAAGGTACTCGACTCGTACACCTACAGATATAACTACGCGTTGAATAAAACTTTTCACTCATTTCCAATTCACCTGATGATGCCACAGTCTGACTGGCAGGACATTCCACATTCTCTTTATATATACATATATTCTTTCTATAAAAGTTGGTATACCTTTTGGTTATTCCCGTTCGAATGCCATTCAATAAGTTTCCTTCTTGAAACTTGCAACATTCAAAATAAGATAAAAAAAATAGGAACTGAAAAAAAGAAAGACCAATGCTCTGTTGAAAAGCAGTCTTTCTTCTTATTTGACACGAAATTAGTCCCATTCATTAATCAGGGGGCAATTTTAATTTTCCCTCCTGCCCATTTAATGATATATGCCATTTCATTTCATTCAATTCAAAAAAAAAAAAAAAATAGAACGGGACCGGGATTGAAAGAAAGTTCGAAAAAGTTGTGCCACCCCCGCTGAGTCACAATTCATTTAGATGGAAATCTTTAAGCTGTGGCTAGGATGGGGGGAGGGAAGAGGGGAGAATTATTTTTTCCTCCTATTCAATTTCTTGCTCCCTCTCGAAGGACCGACTCTCGACCATCCAGAGAAAAAAAAAGGCCAATGGACATAAAAAATATACGAACTGATGTCAGATGGCATGCCTCATTTGTGATGCACTGAGTCCTGCTCCTTTAGTCTTCAGAAGTTGGGCGGGCGAAAGGAGGTGGAGGAGGAGGCGGAGAACTCCTGCGCGTGGCGTATGCTTGGGATGCACAATTTTAAAGGATCACATTCCCTCGCGTGCGGACGATTTTTTTTTTTGCTTTCCCATCTCTATCCTGTCATCCTCATTGTCGTCGTCGTCGTCGTTCTCTTCGTCGTCCTCTGAGGACAATGTAATTACAAATTGCCATAAAAGCCAAAGTCATTTGTTAAAATGTGTAACGCTAGCCACCTCGCCGCCATCCACCTACTTGATGCCAACATTCCAGCAAACTCCCACTCCTCTCCTGATTCTGGGAAGCTGTCACGAGTCGTGGCCAAACTAGCGCCAATTAAATTCGTTTTACCATCATCCATGTTTGAAATAGGAAACCCGAAGGGCAAGGAAAAGATGCGGACATGGCTTCTCCGGCCGGCCAGCGCGGCGGCGGGAGTCCGCAGATGTGGACACCTAAGTCACCACCACACCTCACCTCAACGCATCGCACCACGCTGTATAAAGTGAGGAAAACAAATGAAAAATGGAGTTTGGACTTTTGGGAATAATCTTGGTCTTGGGCTTGTGTTTAAATATGCGGAACTTGATTCCTTTATCAAGCTGGGTCTATGCGATGGTGTGGCAGCGATTATGATGTTTTTTTAACATCCCAAAGTTCTAGATATGGAAGAATTTTTTTCCTGAGCAAATGAGGAGTTAATTTAATTGAATCAACAAAAAAGAATAAGAGGAAGGAGCAATGGGAGGTAAATACTTCATGGTTGTTTGAAATTTTATTTTTTTTCCGTTTAATTTTTTCCCCGAATACAATATTATGGATTCTTTTGCTGTCTTTGACGTGATTCTCAATTTTGTTCAACATGATTAATTAAAAACTCAACTAGGTATGTTCTTGAACATCCTCCATATGTATGTAGGAATGTTTATGAAGCAAGGAATCTCTAAAATAGGTTTATTAAAAATCAGAAAAAATGGAAAGTAGTATAAAACATTATGAAGGAAAAAAAAACAATAGAAAGGTCAGGTTTTAGAATTTTGTTATTTGTTCAGAGTGAATAGTTTTAGAGAGGTTTTTTTTTTAATTTTGAAAATCCTTGAAAAACATTTTCTATGTTTCTGTTCCTTCTTTTAATTAGACTAAGATTGAGAGTTATTGTAGCCATAGGTATGTGAACCCATTTTATAGAAGCGGAATTTTGATGAATATCTATTATTTTTACATTCCAGTTTTTTTTTAGAAATTGATTTTAAAACTAGAACTTAAACAAATTGCATACAATTGAACTGCACGACTGGATTGCACGAACTTGCTCCTACGTTAAAATATTTTTAAATAAACATTAGAACATAAAAATTAGAAAAACGAGATGATGTAGAGAAAAACATGAAAAAGCATAAAATTTATTATTTGAAATTGTAAAAAAAAAAAAAAAAAACTGAACAAAAATTCAAAAATCGTTGCCATGTTTTTTTTTTTTAATAATTTGTTAAAAGTTTTTAATATTTAATTAAATACCTACAATTATAAATAAAATTAAAAAAAAACTAATCAGTTTTCAAAATATTGAATTTTTAAAACAAAAATTCATTTTCTTCGAAAATCCAAAAAATATTTTTTTAAATTTTTGATATGAGAAGTTATTCAGATCATATAGGAACCCTTTTCCTCCAAACCGTTTAGGTAAAAATTGAAAACCAAAAATCTAGCTATCTGGCAAGTACCGTTAATAACGTTTTTTTTTAAATAATTTTTACTACTTACCCAACCCAACGAAAAAATTTCATTAAAATCGTTAGAGTCGGTTTTAAGTTAAATGTGTTTTATCTTGACGGTCATATGACAGGTACCGTTATAGTTGGAGCTGGTAGAGCTACAGTCAGACAGAACAATAGGTAGACAGAAAGACGAATTACTCGACCTACTTTTTTTGCATTCTCTAGCAGCATGATGTCAGGTCTGATTAATATCTCGCGTTCGATTTTTTTGAGAATGCAAAACAAGCCCTTTAATACTTACAATCGCTTGAAAATCAAATCTTTATGAAAGACATTTAAAAAAAAAAACAACTCAAAATTGAAGCACAGTTAGGTTTTATTGCTTAAATAAAGAAGTTTTCCAAAACTTATTTTTGCTTTTAAATGTAGCTTTTGAAAAATATTTGAATTTGGGATTAAACACATCTTTTGTTCATTCCTTATTTTGTAAAAATTATCAAAATAAATTAAAAACATTGACTTTTAAATTTGATATTTTCATTTTCCTCTTTGTTTCATATAAAACAAATATATGTAGATACCTACTAAAATATATTTAAATATCGAATTTTAAAAAAATAAAAATGAAGAATAACTTTTTATAAAATTAAAAGCATCCCCAAAAATAGAATATTTTTCTATTTAACAGTTATCACGCAGTTTTTTGTTCCTAATTAATCATTGAAAATGACAGCTCCTTCATAAACATAAATTCCATTAAATTTACATGATAAGAAATCATAATTATGTTTACCATTTTTGTTTTAATTTTATATTTTATATATTTTTAATTTAACATCATTAGGACTTCTTTTCATTTTTTTTTTTTTTGTTGGTTTTTTGCTATGCTAGAGAGCTATTAAAACAAAAAGCACGCACATCCTTGACAAGGAAGACCATCAAACAAAAAATAAAATGTAAAATGTAAAATAAAAATTAACTGAAAGACGCGACTTTCATACACAAAATGTCCGCTTTTTTTCAACTGCAGGAGTGAGTTTATACAACATGAAATTAAATTTGTATATGTTGCCATTTGCCACAACATAGTTACCACCCCGGGACATCGTTGCGCGCATTATCCTTAGTAGCGAAAATTTATATATCTACTTCATGTCCTGGAATAACTATGTATATCTATGCGTATATAGATAACGCTCTTACATATAGTTAAGATGAAGAAAATTACTATGGCCGTTCTTGGTGGTGTCCCAAAAAGAAAAAAAAATTGAAAAACACAGAAAAACATCCACCCTCTTGAGAATTTCTCTGATGCGAAATAAAAACACCTAACGCCACCCTCTGATACTGTTGATGCTTTTCGCGGTGCGGCGCGGCGTTGAAAAGAAAAGCAAGCGCCATTTTTTATTTGCTATCTCATTTTTGTCTATTTTAAAATAAATGAACTGATGCGGTGTGGTGCGGTGGGGTTCCTCATTTTCGCTATCTTCAAGCGGATTATCATAATGTTCAGTTGGGCTATCTTATACCTACCCACAAAATGCATCTGACAGTTTAAGGCAAGGACAAGCAAATTGAAATGCTAAGATATGCTTTTCTTCTTTCGCGTATAGTTTTGAAGAACCAACACGAAGAAAGAAATCCTCATATTTTTCTTTAAACATTTTCAAAAATTAAATTTCTTTCTGTAGAGGTATGGGTGGTATTCAGAGATAGGTAGAAAGACCCTTCATGCCATCAACTAAGTTATGTATATTTCGGCCTGACAAAAAGATGGAAAAATTTTTCGCTTTTGCACATTTTAATAATTTATTTTCCATTTGATTCAACAGATTTTTTTATATTTTGTATTCTTTTAGATTGTGTTTCGTTTCGTTTCGTTTTTTTTTTTTTTTTTGTAAAGCTTTGAAAAGATTTGCACTATACCCTGAGTTATGTATATGAATATCGGAGAATGCTGCATCTCTTTGGAAAAATTCTTTTCATGTTTTTTTTTTTATATTTTTATTTTGGTTGAAAGGACGAATGAGTCCTTGGCTCTTGGGGTTGACAGGAGGCATTTTTTTTTCTTTTTAAAATTGAACAAAAAAACTTGTTATATATTTTTTTAATGAGAACTTGTATCATATTTACCTTTGAGTACTTATACATAAAAATAATAAAACCATGTAAAATTGGTACATATGCAGCAGATGACTTAAAAAAAATGTTAAATCTTCATCCCTGATTGGGATGTGTACATATAATCAAGAAAAATGCCGCGGAAAACAACAAATGCGTTGAAAATTTTTCATCTAATCTTTGAAGAAGCGTGTGCTAATAACACCCTTTTTTCATAGAGTTCAACCCTTTCATGGACCCTCTTTGCGTTTGATCTATTTATTGAAAAATTGAAATTTAACAAACGGTTGGATTATATTCTCAAATGGGTCGTTTTATGTCTTTGAACGTTGGGATGCATATAGAAACTGAAATGTGCTATGTACATGTACATTGTATAGGTACGAGTATACATATATTTAATTTTTTTTATATACATGCATATATTATATACAAGGTCGAAATGCCCTTGATTGATTGATTGTTTAAATTGGAAAGAGGAACAGATATTTAAAAAAAAAATATTTGAAAATCTCAAGGCAATAACAAGAAGGGTTTAAGTACAAATAATAAAATGACCGATTAGACCGCAAGTTTTTTGTTATCAATATACTCCTACACTTAAAAAAAAAACTTCAACAGAAGTATTATTAAAACTATGCAAAGCCTAGGTAGAAAAAATTGTCAGAATCTGGTCAAGAACATCATCATCATCGGCTCGACAACCTTTGTCCGGTCCTGGCCTCCTTCAACAAGTCTCTCCACCTATCCCGGTCTCGAGCCGGCGGCGCCATCCAGTTGCGCACACCAAGTTTTTGGGCGTCCTGGGCCCTATTTTATAAACATTGACAGGTGACAATTCTACAAATTTGTCATATTTGTCTGACAATTGCTTGGATCATAAAAATAGACAAGTGACAAACATTGTCATACTATGACAATTATTGTCACTTGTCTATTTTTATGATCTAAGCAATTGTCAGACAAATGCGAAAAATTTGTAGAATTGTCAATATGTCATGACAACTTGACAATTGTCATACTGTGACAAATTTGTTGTTACGTTAGAACACAACAGATTAAGGAACATAGAAAAAAAGGACCACCTAAAAATAAGAAGTTTGGCTTATTGAGCATGAGCAGTTTTAATAAAAAATCTTATTAAAATGAATGCATATTAAAATATTTTTATAGAATAAATTTTTCATTAAATTGAAAGTCACTTAATGCTAAAAAGTCATTGTTAATTCTTTCTTTAAAAATTCGAGGGCGTACAACACGGTATTCCACTTGAATATCTTCATCACTTTCACCCGAAGAAATAATATCTAACATGTTGAATAATACTAGTCACTTCTCTATCTCAACTTGACCGAAGCTCATTTGCCTGTCACAATTGTCAATGACATATTGACAAATTTGTAATTTACATATTTTTTCCCGTTCCATAAAAGAATTGTAACAACAAATATGTCGGAAAATTCGTGACAATTGTCGGAAAATTCTTGACAATTCATTTTCATGACAATTTTTTTATGATCCAGAAACTTGACAACTGTCGCAAATTTTCCGACAATTCTAAAAATTTTTCAAATTATTTATGGGACAGAAAATTGACAATTGTAGAATTGTCACTTGACAAATTGTCATCTGTCAATGTTTATGAAATAGGGCCCTGGTCTACGCCATCTCTACAGTGCAAGCATGGCCTACCGTCTACCATAGAATGTACCACAAAGGACTTTCCGATCCGGTTCCTCTTCACTCATGCGAGCTAGGTGCCCTGTCCACCGGAGTCTACCGAGCTTAATTTTTGTCACTATGTCTGCTTCAAGGTAGATTGCGTACAATTCATGATTGTACCGTCTCCGGAACCGTCCTTCCTCACATATGAGGCCAACAATTCTCCTTAAGACTTTTATCTAGAACGCGGCTATGAGGTCGGAGTGTCTTTTGCTTAGCACCCAAATGAGTACTGGCAGGACCATGGACCTGTACAGCAGCAATTTCGAAGTTATGGTGAAATTTCTGGATTTGAAGAGCTCTGACAGACTATAGTAGGGCCAATTGGAATTTAGTTCACCACCGCTTTTGATAAAATCGAAATCTTAAATTCCGCTCCCGTAGAAGGTACCAATAATATCAAATTTTTTAAAATATTTTTTGGCCAAATAATTATAACGATTTACAAAAACCCACAGAAAAAAATACATATATTTTTGGAGCTAATAAAATCGCCCCTACGAAAGCAGTGCTACCACTTTACTTTATATGAAAATGGATCTAAGTACTTAATTTTTCGGAAAATATTCAAATTTCTTTCGCAACATCGCCGAAACATTTAAATAATAACTAAAGTTCAATTTTTGCGTAGGAATCTAGACACTACACATATGTATAGTAGCTATCAGTCACAAGTAAAATTTTTGGGCGTGATTCTTTCTTCCCAGACACTCTTGTTATTGAAATTATTATGTATTTTGCATAGGAAACTGAAAATCATAAATAATCGTATTCGAGAAAATTGAAAAATAAAATATTTATTGTTTTTGAAAACAACTTTTTTTAGTTAATATAAATCAAATTAAGTAATATAGTTCATAAAAATCTGTGGAAAAAGTCAAAAAATAAAAAAAAAATAAACAATTTTTTCAAATCAATTATGCACATGTTTTTGATATAAAGAATTTTCAAAAAAAAAAACAAAAAATATCATTTTGAAACCTGTCGGGAAAATATTCCAAAATTTAGGGGTTCGACAAGTTGGAAGAAAATTGACAAAAATTGATTTTTTCATTTGATGATTTTTTTTTTTTTTTTTTTTTGATTTTGAATTTTATTTAAGGATCCATCAATCAAAATCTGGTTTTCATTGTTTTTGAAGTCTATATCTGTTTTCTTCCTAACTACTGAACTATTTTGGATCAAATTTTATAGGTGTAACCCTTAGTTTCATGTAACTAAAATTATACTTAACTGATTTTTAACCCTAAAGTTGAAAATAAAGAAAAAAAATGTATTTAAACAACGAGACTCTGAAAAGAAATACTTAAGTAATTCAAAAACAAATAAAACCAAAATCCAAATTGCTAAAAACAAAGACCTTAACTTACTCCTCTTTATAGTTTATTCCAAAATTGAAATCCAACCCACACTTCACTGGTTTTCTTTTTTTTCTTTAAAAGCCCAATCTCAAGAGAAACAACAAAACATAAAAAAAAATAGAAAAAAAACACAGAATCCTTTTTGAGCTTTAAGTAATCCTTTTGATGGTAGTAAACATATCTACCTCCACCATTAGTACCGGATGGAGTACCTCTAGTCATTGTGGCATGGCCTCAGGTATTTCTGATTCCATAAGATTTTATTTTTCTTTTTGTTTCTTCTGCGCTTTCATTTTATTCCGCGGTATTTTCAGAGTATTTTTATTTTTGAAAAGTTTTTTTCATGAACATTTTTTTTTTTGCGCCCGCGATGGAGGATAATAATAGTAATTAAAAAAATATAAGAAGAAAAAAATTAAAAAATTAAATTGCACAGTTCTTTTATTCTCCTTCAAAGGGTCGTCGTCATCGTCGTCGTCGTAGTCGAGTTTGTGGTTGTTGGACAACGAGGACGACGATGGATGGAGGCACCAGAGGGGTGTTCGGGTTCATATAGACTTATTATAGAGATGGAGCTATGGATCGCTAAATAGTAAGTTTGCAGAGAGACGGTAAAGTCCCTGCCCTGATGGTGGTACTGGTGCTACTTTGTCCCATGGTACAGTAAATTATGGAATAATAGTAATTATTTGCAGTTGGTTGCGGCAAGGTCGACGCCGTGCCGTGCCGCGCCGCGTCAACCAACAAAACAAAAAGAGCTTGGAGTGGTAAGATTTGCAAGGATTCTTTTTTAACAAAAAAAAAATCCACGTCTTTTTTTTATTTGTGATTTCTTGTGTGCGCGCGAGAAAAACTCCCTGAAGGAGAGAAAAATTAATAAACGAAATGCTGCACTAATGAGAGTTTATGACACAGAAGATGAGAAATATATAAAAGAGGCTTTTGCCAAATGCGGGGCCATGGAATGGTTGCATTTTCTGATTGGCAGAAATTATGCAGGACATTGTAAAGAAAAAAATTACAAAAAAAAAATAAAAACTGAAGAAATACTTCAAGGGATATTTTTTTTTTCATTTTCATTTGTAAAGGAAATTCTTAATTTTGTAAATGCATTGAGAATGCTTAATACATTGGAGGGGATTTCAATTGTATCTCTTTATCTATAAATTAAAAAAAAGGACAACAAAACAAATTAGTTTATCCTCAAAATGCGTATTTCCTTGGAGACCAAGAATTTCCGCAATTATTTAGTCACATTTCCGTCTAGACATTACGGTTTCTGTCAGGCTCGATCATAAGCTTTTCATAAAAACAAAAAAAAATGTTTGATCCTTTGTTTTAGTTTTATTTCGACTATAAAAATACCACTGTAGGCACATTCCCATTAGAAAGGGATTAATTGATTCAATCAAAACAGCACACGACAAAATAATAATCGATCAGTAAACAATCGAAACAAGAGATCAATAGGTAAACGCTCGTTAGTCAATAATATGGTACATATTGATCTTTACCAAAAAGCATTCCAAAGGATCTCTTTTCTCTTTACCTGCCTAAATTCTTTTCTTTGTACCAACAAATCAGGATGTGGGTAAATGGTTTTGGGTAGGCACAGAGGAAAGGTACCCTATATAACAAGGGTAGTGAGTGATGTTGTTTTTTTTTTTTTGTAACCCTCACATCATGAGGGGTGAATCTGTATCGGGATGATGTCAGGATTATATGAAGAGCCTTTTTTTGTCTTTATTGTTCTATCCTAAGTATTTTTTTTTTCATATAGGTACCAATTTATTTGACAGTGAGACTTATTGATGTTTGATTGTTGGCTTTGCACTCATCCTGAAAAGTCATTTGGTGTCAATAGGTCATAAAAGGAGCGAGTTCATAAAGGTTTTTGTGGTTTGCAAAAAAAAAATGCTACTCAAAAAAAAAAACGGTGGGGTGAGCGCAGTTTTAGAGAGATTTTTTTTTTAATAAGCTGTGACAAATAATGTAAATGTTAAATTGTGTTTTATTGAGATTAAGTGAGATTTTATTTTTTAATGTTAAACATGTTTATTATAAATTCTGATTAATTACATAAAAATGGTGTGAAGAATTTTTTGAGCGATTCAGTTGTTCTTTTTTCTCTTTGACACAGAAAGGCGGTAAGGGATAATGGACAAAGCTGAAGTAAATTAAATTTAAATAACATGATTTGAATTTTTTTGCTTTTTTTTGTAGAAAAACGAGGATATCAAAAATTTCGAGATCGGACCTAAGGGCTGCGATACATTTAGATGATTTTATTTATAGAATAAAAAAAAATAATTTTCATTTCTAGACAATGAACAATGAAGGGGCTTTGCGTGAATACCGTATACCCAAATATTAAAATTACATTGAAAAATGATGATCCAGTGGCAGAGGACTGATCATCATTTTTCAATATAATTTTAATATTTGGGTATACGGTATTCACGCAAATCCCCTACGAACAGCCCCGACAACATCGGGTCAGCTACTGCACC
Organism: Syrphus vitripennis; assembly: GCA_958431115.1. Lineage (NCBI taxonomy): Eukaryota > Metazoa > Arthropoda > Insecta > Diptera > Syrphidae > Syrphus > Syrphus vitripennis. The sequence continues at coordinate 7,689,910 of OY288110.1, read as the reverse complement.
CACTCATTAATGGAGCCTGGGAAATTGAGAACTTTACTGAAGAGTGGAAAAAAGAATAATAGCAAGAATAGTCCTGAAACAAGTAAAAGAACACACTCGACACCCATTAAGAAGGGCTTCAAAATGGATCTTCCTTTGTAGACCACATCATTGAACAGTGCGTTGAAAATCGATCACCATTTCACCTTCTTTTTATTGACTTCGAAAAGGCGTTCGACAATTTCATCAGAGAATTTATCTGAATCAGTAAATATCACGTTCTGCATAATAGAAGGTTGACAGAGGAATTTGAAAACCAAAGTGGGGTTAGGCAGGGCTGTATACTTTCACCAATATTGTTTCTGTTGATGATTTGTGATGTTCTGCACGTAGAATTTAATGGACTCCGCAATATACCTGAAACACCTTGACTTAACAAACGACGTATGTTTGCACTCTCATAGGATTATGGATCACCATCAAGGGTGGGGGAAGAAAATGAAGTCATTGGGCTTAAGATCAATGCGAAAAAAGCAACAAGTATCAGTCTTGGGACCTCCTCATATGTTCAAGCAGATAATTCTGGCAACCACTGACGTCCGCCATCTCTAGTCACTGCGGAACTGCACTTGACATTAACTGCCGAATCGGGAATCAAAAATCTGCGTTTGGTTTGCTTTCTAAAATATGGAAAAACATCTCTATAAGCTTAATAACCAAGTTACGACTGTTTCACTACAATGTTGAATAAGTGCTTTTTTACAAGTGCGTCACTTTTAAAGTGAGATCCCCTGTCACTACAAAACTGCAAACAAAACATCATCTTGAGGATTTTTTGACCCAATCAATGATAAATTTCATACGAGAACAGAGCAGAACAGAACCCATTGACTATATCATTTGGAAACGCCGCCCGTAAGTGGCAATGGATGACCAGGCCGTCTTAGAAGCACTTGGCGAAGAACGGTCAAAGAAGAATCAGCACAACTTGCTTAGAGTTTGGAGAGAACTGCAATGCATCTATAGGAAACGTACAAGATTTTATGCCGTTTTATTTTTTCTTGTTACACAAATAAGTTAATATTACAGTGTTCCCCACTTAGTTGCACCTCGTTTGTTTGCATTCCCGCTTAATAGACCGTTAAAAAGTATTTCGAATTCGGTTAACCACTTAAATAATCTAAACACACTACTTTTCGGTTAAATGAAGAGCTAGTAGAGCTGGTTTTTAATCCAGTTATTTTTACCAAAAGTATTATATACGTGACCTTTATATTGTTAAAAAAAGAAACTTTGGGTTTATTTTTGTTTTATAAAAATAGCCACACCCGAAACGCCGCTGAATTCATTTTTTTATGACATAAAAATAGACCTAAACTCCACTCCTGGTCAATATTATAAAAAAAAAAATTCAAAAGATATAAAAATAGGTCCCAGAGAAAACCCTATTAATAATTGTTTATTAAATTTTTCAAAAATAATAACTCAATTATGCACACATCCTTTGAAGCACTAACGAAAAAAAAAAAACTTCGATTTTAAAATCATCTCCGGGTAATTTCATGCTTCAAAAGGCAAACCCTTTCATCTCTGTTTGTCCTTTATCGGTTTTTTCGGGTTTCTAATTCCCAAACTCACATTTTTTGTTTCTCCTTTTTTCTTTGGCTTGCTCATCAGTGGTCTAGTTTGAATTTTTTTTTTTGTTTTGACTTTTATACACATATAAAAGGGCTTCAGGGACCAAAACGCTTAAAAAAAAGATCCTTCATGTCTATTGAAATGAGATATTTATATACACATAAATGTCCTTTTTAAACCTTTTGAAGACTAATCAATATTTTGTAATATTTTTAACTTTGGTTGGAAATTATTTACATATTAAAAATGTGTTTAGATGTCTGCCAACAGGCAAAGATTTGCTCAGATTGTTCACACAATGGCTACAGAACTTCAAATTGCTAAGCATTTCTAAATGTTTTGAAACGAGGACCTGGCCTTTGAAATTGAACTTTAAATTCAGTTTTTATGTTGCTTTATATGTATACATTCTCCAATTTTATAACACGTGCAGTCGCATCACTATTTATATGATTTCTTCCATTTTTTTCATTTTAATCCAAATTAAAGAAGCATTTTACAACTCGCCATATGTTTGCTTGAAACTGTATCCGAATTAACTTTATCATTCATCGAAATCGAGAAAAAAAAATAAACATAAAAAAAACGAAACTGTAACGAAAATAATTTTAAACAATATAAATTTCAGTAAAAAAATGGAAGAAAAAAGAAAAAAAATAAAACCGGAAAATATAGCAAAAAAAAAGCCATCCCAGGGTGTTTTTTTTTAAACATAATAAGCGTAAAAGGATGTTACCACCCCTCGTTGTGCTCTGTCAGGAATCAGGATTCAATTTAACATCAAGAAGAAAAAAAAAATGGTGTCGACGGGTCGTTATTTTTTTATAAGTTCTTTTTATTTGACGCGCTCTTAATTTCCGTGACGTTGTTATGTTTTTTTTTTTTCTTTTTGTTTAAGGATTTTTTTTCGGACGTTCTATACAACTGAGAAAGGGTGTGCATTCGCGCACTCAATTTATTGTTGTTATAATAAATCGAGAACATTTTAATTTTTTTTTTGTTGCTGAGTTTTTTTTTCTTGCTGTTTTTGTAACGAGAAAAGTTTTTTTTTTTAATTTTAGTTTTTGACTGTATCTGGATATCCCATTGTGCGTTTGTTACATTTTTGACATCTGAAAATTATCTATAGGATTTATGGGGAAAAAATGTAGCTTTTTTTTCAAATAATTTCAATGTGTGATATTATCGTGATGATGAGGATGATGATGATTTTTTTATATTTCTATTATTATTTTTTTTTTGTCTTTTAAAAGGACGAAGAATTATGGTTGCATTAAATATAATATGGGAGTGTTAGATAAAAAAAATAAAATACAATTGACAACTCGTAGAGAGAACAAATTTTATTATAAAGGTCTTTTAATGTCTCAGATACATTTTTCGATGTAGTTTTTGTTTTGTACATGTTTAGTTTATGTACTCGTTCATGTACAATTTGGGTACTCGGATTTTTTAATTTTATTAAGAATCAATTATTCGTTAAGCATTTATCCGCCTAGGTATAATGTGGCTTCACTTCTTCAAGGCTTAAACGAATTCAACGGCACCTGCATTTAGTTGGCTTCAGACAATGAGCGATTTATTTATTTTATTTATTTTATTTATTTTATTTATTTTATTTATTTTATTTATTTCATTTATTTTATTTATTTTATTTATTTTATTTATTTTATTTATTTTATTTATTTTATTTATTTTATTTATTTTATTTATTTTATTTATTTTATTTATTTTATTTATTTTATTTATTTTATTTATTTTATTTATTTTATTTATTTTATTTATTTTATTTTATTTATTTTATTTATTTTATTTATTTTATTTATTTTATTTATTTTATTTATTTTATTTATTTTATTTATTTTATTTATTTTATTTATTTTATTTATTTTATTTATTTTATTTTTTTTATTTATTTTATTTATTTTATTTATTTATTTTATTTATTTTATTTATTTTATTTATTTTATTTATTTTATTTATTTTATTTATTTTATTTATTTTATTTATTTTATTTATTTTATTTATTTTATTTATTTTATTTATTTTATTTATTTTATTTATTTTATTTATTTTATTTATTTTATTTATTTTATTTATTTTATTTATTTTATTTATTTTATTTATTTTATTTATTTTATTTATTTTATTTATTTTATTTATTTTATTTATTTTATTTATTTTATTTATTTTATTTATTTTATTTATTTTATTTATTTTATTTATTTTATTTATTTTATTTATTTTATTTATTTTATTTATTTTATTTATTTTATTTATTTTATTTATTTTATTTATTTTATTTATTTTATTTATTTTATTTATTTTATTTATTTTATTTATTTTATTTATTTTATTTATTTTATTTATTTTATTTATTTTATTTATTTTATTTATTTTATTTATTTTATTTATTTTATTTATTTTATTTATTTTATTTATTTTATTTATTTTATTTATTTTATTTATTTTATTTATTTTATTTATTTTATTTATTTTATTTATTTTATTTATTTTATTTATTTTATTTATTTTATTTATTTTATTTATTTTATTTATTTTATTTATTTTATTTATTTTATTTATTTTATTTATTTTATTTATTTTATTTATTTTATTTATTTTATTTATTTTATTTATTTTATTTATTTTATTTATTTTATTTATTTTATTTATTTTATTTATTTTATTTATTTTATTTATTTTATTTATTTTATTTATTTTATTTATTTTATTTATTTTATTTATTTTATTTATTTTATTTATTTTATTTATTTTATTTATTTTATTTATTTTATTTATTTTATTTATTTTATTTATTTTATTTATTTTATTTATTTTATTTATTTTATTTATTTTATTTATTTTATTTATTTTATTTATTTTATTTATTTTATTTATTTTATTTATTTTATTTATTTTATTTATTTTATTTATTTTATTTATTTTATTTATTTTATTTATTTTATTTATTTTATTTATTTTATTTATTTTATTTATTTTATTTATTTTATTTATTTTATTTATTTTATTTATTTTATTTATTTTATTTATTTTATTTATTTTATTTATTTTATTTATTTTATTTATTTTATTTATTTTATTTATTTTATTTATTTTATTTATTTTATTTATTTTATTTATTTTATTTATTTTATTTATTTTATTTATTTTATTTATTTTATTTATTTTATTTATTTTATTTATTTTATTTATTTTATTTATTTTATTTATTTTATTTATTTTATTTATTTTATTTATTTTATTTATTTTATTTATTTTATTTATTTTATTTATTTTATTTATTTTATTTATTTTATTTATTTTATTTATTTTATTTATTTTATTTATTTTATTTATTTTATTTATTTTATTTATTTTATTTATTTTATTTATTTTATTTATTTTATTTATTTTATTTATTTTATTTATTTTATTTATTTTATTTATTTTATTTATTTTATTTATTTTATTTATTTTATTTATTTTATTTATTTTATTTATTTTATTTATTTTATTTATTTTATTTATTTTATTTATTTTATTTATTTTATTTATTTTATTTATTTTATTTATTTTATTTATTTTATTTATTTTATTTATTTTATTTATTTTATTTATTTTATTTATTTTATTTATTTTATTTATTTTATTTATTTTATTTATTTTATTTATTTTATTTATTTTATTTATTTTATTTATTTTATTTATTTTATTTATTTTATTTATTTTATTTATTTTATTTATTTTATTTATTTTATTTATTTTATTTATTTTATTTATTTTATTTATTTTATTTATTTTATTTATTTTATTTATTTTATTTATTTTATTTATTTTATTTATTTTATTTATTTTATTTATTTTATTTATTTTATTTATTTTATTTATTTTATTTATTTTATTTATTTTATTTATTTTATTTATTTTATTTATTTTATTTATTTTATTTATTTTATTTATTTTATTTATTTTATTTATTTTATTTATTTTATTTATTTTATTTATTTTATTTATTTTATTTATTTTATTTATTTTATTTATTTTATTTATTTTATTTATTTTATTTATTTTATTTATTTTATTTATTTTATTTATTTTATTTATTTTATTTATTTTATTTATTTTATTTATTTTATTTATTTTATTTATTTTATTTATTTTATTTATTTTATTTATTTTATTTATTTTATTTATTTTATTTATTTTATTTATTTTATTTATTTTATTTATTTTATTTATTTTATTTATTTTATTTATTTTATTTATTTTATTTATTTTATTTATTTTATTTATTTTATTTATTTTATTTATTTTATTTATTTTATTTATTTTATTTATTTTATTTATTTTATTTATTTTATTTTATTTTATTTTATTTTATTTTATTTTATTTTATTTTATTTTATTTTATTTTATTTTATTTTATTTTATTTTATTTTATTTTATTTTATTTTATTTTATTTTATTTTATTTTATTTTATTTTATTTTATTTTATTTTATTTTATTTTATTTTATTTTATTTTATTTTATTTTATTTTATTTTATTTTATTTTATTTTATTTTATTTTATTTTATTTTATTTTATTTTATTTTATTTTATTTTATTTTATTTTATTTTATTTTATTTTATTTTATTTTATTTTATTTTATTTTATTTTATTTTATTTTATTTTATTTTATTTTATTTTATTTTATTTTATTTTATTTTATTTTATTTTATTTTATTTTATTTTATTTTATTTTATTTTATTTTATTTTATTTTATTTTATTTTATTTTATTTTATTTTATTTTATTTATTTTATTTTATTTTATTTTATTTTATTTTATTTTATTTTATTTTATTTTATTTTATTTTATTTTATTTTGTTTTATTTTATTTTATTTTATTTTATTTTATTTTATTTTATTTTATTTTATTTTATTTTATTTTATTTATTTTATCTAGCCAAAACTGGGATAAAGCCAAATCTTTTCCACAGCAACACACCCTGGAAGTTCAGGACTTCCTTAATCCGTCTCTTTACTGTTTGTTAATTTTAAACTCAAAGTCAAGACCTTAAAGACTTTGTAATCGGGATATCTTCAATAGTCTCTCCGAAGGACGGAATCCTTTAAAAACAAAAAAAAATAAAAAAACCTTTTTGCTTGTCATTTCTAAGGTCTGTTTCTTTTGTCGGCATATTTCGTCATTTTATACTGTTGCAACACAACATACAGAATTTTCTTTTTCTTTTTAAGTAATTCTAACCAACAACAATAAGCTTCACTTTCATTGAACAACCATATCGTAACTCATATAGGAAACATCAAACGTTAAAATAAAAAAATAAAAACAAAGAAAAATTAAGCTCCCCTTTTAGATTTAGTTCAAATTATAATCCACCGTGTAAACAGTTCTTTGGCGGCTTTCTTTGATTTTCCATAAAACGATCAAAGGACTCAATCGTACCGCTTCCTATAGACCATGTAATGTGCAACAATGAAACCGATATTCTTGAATGTCCGGCTATATCAATTGCCGTTTGGCGAGGTTTCTAGTTGCACTTCATATTATAATCATCGATTCAAGTTGGTAGTTGGTGGTGAATCTGAGCCTTGAGAACCGGATGTAGAAAAATTAAAGAAAAAAAAATATTAAACGGGCTTGTATTACTCTCCAAGTCACCTTGTACGACATTTTGAGTGTAAGCCAAACCATAACGAATGGTTGCAAACTGCGATGGTTATACCGGTATAAACGCGTGTGGTGGGAATATGTGTAAGATACACCTGTGCTACCCACAAAAGCATAAGCACACACCATCTGAAGCCGGTGCCGCTCGTTCAACAGAATCAACCTTTGTTTCATAGGAAAATATTTCCGAAGCCATATTAATTATGGAATAAGCTTCTTTTGCTGAATGACGTGTCGCAGCAGTTGCGACTCAAAGACATGCCGGCACCATACCACTACCTACCAGAACTTTGTCACTCATTATATGGCGGGAAATTTCTTGAAAACAAAAGAAAATCATTCATTGTCCACCTGGCTTTTCCATTTATACTTTTTTTTCAATGAGCTTCTTCGTTTTTTTTTTTAAATATTTTCTTGGTGTGGTGTTGTCCATCAACTCACCTGGGGAGCTCCAGACCTGATGGGAGTATGACAAAAAGTGTGTATGAATCACTTTTCAACGGGTGGATAATCGCTTTGTTCCTTTTCGTAGACTCTGGAGCAGGAGGCAGAGATGGGGTACAAGCTGCTGCTGCTGCTGCTGTTGGACAACAAGAAAACAAAGAAGATTTTCCCGTCGATTGGACATGAGACCTAACGGTAACCAATATACGAGAAGCGGCGAGGCGGCTTTTCGCAGAATAACCAACAACGCGGACACTGCTGTGGCTATCTATAGAATAGAGTTGAGTTGAGTTGGCCAACCGAACAAAATTCCGAACTGACCCGGGAAGAACAGAGTCAGGTGACAGCTTGTCAAAGCAACTATAGGTATAAATAGGGTGGTGGTTCGTGGTTTGGAATATTCGTATTACCATAGGGATGAGGAGAGAATATTTTTATATTTTTATTTATTTGACTGACACTTTGAATCAGCGGGAGTTTGTTGGTTGGTTGGTTGGTTGCTTGGTGGTTTGGGAGCGGTAGTATACTACAACGAGACTCCACCAAGTCTAGAAGTGTTACTTTCTTGTTTGTGCTGCTGCTGCTGCTGCTGCTGCTGGTTGGTGGTGATGTGGTGGCTGATGGTGGCTTATTCTTGGGGGAACTGTCATGGTGGCTTTTGAGTTATTCTAGGAAATTGTGTTTCATGAATGTTGAAACATGAGTGGATATGTTCATGATTCACTGTTCAACGGTCCGATGCATATCAAGCATATAGCATATAAGCATAAAAGTAGACAAAGGGACATAAGATATACAATTGACGAGCCATGAGCTGAGCATACCAAAGGTTTTTTAGTTGGAATAATGTTGTAGGTATTATTGAAGGTAGCGTTGCGCAGGTTAACCTCTATAATGGAGAATAGTGCGTTTTGTAAGACTTTAATACCAGGAACTGATGAGTTCATTTTTGAGCTTCGCTTCCTGCAAATGCATATTGCCACAATTTGAAAAAAAATAAAGAGAAACAAGAATCTCTGATCATTGTTCAACAACCAGCTTTGCAGCTGCTTAAATGGCAAATGTTAGAGGAAGAGGGTCAAGATTGTTGACTTTTACTTTTATAAAATATAATCAACTGTTTTAAAAAAAGCTTCATTTTTTTCTGTCACAAGGTCACATTTGTGTAAAAATTCGGTACCGAGTGATTAACTTCACTTTTTGTACTAACAAAAATACCAAAAAGGCAAATGGCAGATTTAATTATCTCACACAGAAGAATTTTTTGTCAGATAAATCGCTTTTAGCAGCAAATGCAAATAAGGACCTATGTAAGCCCCTGAACCGGAGTGTTCAATCAATATATTTCTATTTTATGGCTTCTTGTCACATAAGTTTTATATATGTATCGATGAGTTAAGAAATACGTTACTATAAATGTAGTTGTTACTCTACAAAATTTTATTATATTAAGTATACGCCATAGTGTACCTTTCATAAATATTCATTTAAAATGCCTGGTATTTAAAAAGTATGGACCTAGATGTTACAAAAATTTGGATTTAGATGGTTTCGATGATAAATCTAAAATTGACAGAGTACCTACATACATGGGTTCGAGAAGACCAATTCAGTCTTCTTCTTGACCTTATCTGAATAAAAAAGTGGAAATTTTGAAAACTCTAGGTTAGGTTAGGTTAGGTTAAAGTGGCTGTTGGTTAGAAACCAACACACTTAGACCAAAGTTTGCTCCGTTGTGATACCACATGGATCATTTGATCAACCTTACTCGTTGAACCAATGGTAGCTTCGAATGAAGCCCAAGAGAAAATTGATGTCGGAGTTCGCTAGATCACTGGTGTCATTGAAGTAGAAGTCTCCAAAGTGGAGTCTTCGTCTTTGTGACAGTTGCATAGAAGATGAGAGACTGTATCTTCTTTCTCTTCGTCCATGCAGCTCTTGCAAAAATCATTTGAAGGAACTCCAAGTCGAAGTACATGTTTGCCTATTAACCAGTGTCCAGTCAGAACACTTATAACGTAGCTAATATACAATCTACTCAAGGAGATCAGTTGGTTAGAGCGTCTGGTACAAAGTTTAGGCCCAATTAATTTTATTGCCATACAGGTGGTGATGTTGCTCTACCTGTAGTTTGTTCTAAGGTAAAGTAGTTCCCCTTTTTGCAAGTTCGTAGGCTTTGCAATTTCCTGGAATGTCTCTATGGCCCGGCATCCAGCAAAGGTGAATATTGAACTGAGTGGTCATCTCCGTAAGATATGATCGACGATTTAGGGCTGTTAGTTAGTGAGACAGAAGCGATTTTAAAGCGGCTTGGCTATCCGAGAAGATACGTACATATAACGTATTTTTTGAGCCAGGAAAGGACTTCTTTAATAGCCAGGATTTCTGCTTGGAACACGCTAGAGTGATCAGGTAGACGAAAGGAAAGACTTAATTTTTTACTATCGGAGTATACACCTCCATCATCCGTTTTTGATCCGTCGGTGAAGAAGTTAATAGAATCATCATTCAGAAATGATTTATTCTCCCAAGTAGACCTGGAAGGGATGTTTGTTGAAGTGTGGATGGGGGATGATATAGTCGATATTACTGTTAATACTGTTAATTGATCTAAATGAATTCAGAATAGCGGAGTGGACAATCTCTTTATCGATTCACTGTGAGGAGGCTTGAAGCCCCCTTAAAACTCTAAAGTGATTTATAACTTTTTCTTCGCCCTACTTGTTTGTATCTTTTTTTTATGAAACCGGATTTGGACAAAAATTCGATACCTTAATCAACAATATTTAAATCGAAACTCGTGTCAAATAAACGAACTAGAATAGCTTTATAACAAATTGTTCAATTTTTCGGAAACGGTATTCACATTCAAGACATTCATTAATCTCTTAAAATGTTAAAAACAAAAAAAAAAACAAAAAACATTTTTCCGCTGGGACACCTAAAATGCGGAAAATTGTAACCAACCATACGACACAATTGCAGCCCATTCATTATTTGGAATAAGTATATATTTATACATATTTGCAGATTCCAACACACCGAATAGTCATTACGAGAAAATGACACTCCTCCTTGAGCCTAATGGGGATGTCTGCAATAACACTTATCATCTCTTTTAAGTGCCACTTCAACTAGATCCACACAGCGATAAACGTACTGTGTCGAAAATACTCATTTAAGCCATGACCTCCCTCCCTCCCATCATCACAACCATCAAAATACCATTCCGAAAGCATCCTTGCTTTTCTGGTGATGGGTCATAAGAGAATCTGAAGAAAAACACCACATCCTTAGGAACGACGACATAACATCACACAACGGCAGCAATGATGATGATGATGACTCAAAAGGCCTATCGTGTTTTACCCTACCCGCACCAAGTAAAATCCAAAAAGCTAAAGGGACGACATTAATGCCATTCCAAGGAGAGATTCATAAATTTTTCATTTCCTGTTGACGTCCAGCGACAAACCCATAGCTTCTCCCATCTCCAAATGATGCGGCTCCGGCCGACGAGAAGTAAATGGGCATGAAATTTATAATTCATTTTCAGTCTTGCAATTATAATTTAGTGGAAACCCATACCCAAGTGATGTGGACGTGGTGCTGGTGCTGGTGGTAGGGTAGAATGGTGTTGGGCAAATCAAGATCAGCAGATGCTAAATGAATGGCTTGGGTGATGTTTCTCTGGGCCCCTTCTCATCATCATCATCAGTCAGAGTGGGTCTGGGTCTGGATCTGGATCTGGGTGTTTGCTGTGAGTGTGGTCTGTGTGCACATTTTAGTTTTTCCTTTAATTAAAAATAAATATATATCTTATGGATGCCAATGTGGGTGTGTGTTTGTGTTTATAGGCATCAGAGGACTCAGCAGGAGGCAGGGAAAAGCCATTTCATGATGGATTCGAGCGGAAATTTTTGGAGTTGCAGCGGCCTTTTTTTTAGCCTTTTTTCGGGTCTGAAAATACATATTTTACCGTTGAAACGAAGAAATAATTACCTCATAGCTTTATTTTTTTTTTCCTCCGATGAGATGGGAAGTAGGAGTTAGTACAACTAGGATCAGGCGGCTAACGCTGCGCTGCACTGGCTGCCTGGCTGGGCTGTTGAATCAAAGTTATGATATTTTTTTTTTCTGTAGCTTTTCCATCAGCACGGATCGAGCTCCAAAACTGAAAGCAGCGCAACCTTGCTTATGCCACACCACACTCGCGTGGCGTGGAAAATCCTTTTATACCTCATTACAATGAAAGCGAGTGAAAAAAGAACACACAAAAATTTATATGAAAAAATTTCAAAAACAAAAAACCATCAGCGGATGATGATGATGATGGCAAACAAAAAAAAATTGTAGAAAAGCCGACGAAAGCCAAACTTTTGTGCGATTTTGTACGCTGAGAGGTTCCTTTCATTATTGCTCGACCAGAAATGTGGTTGAGGTGGAGTTTTTTTTGTTGTTGAATTTTTTTTTTGGTATTTGTTTTTGTCTGATTTTTTGAGGAAAGGATGTATATTTTTTTTTTTAGTTTTGGAACTAAAATAAATGAGCTTTCCGCCTAACATAACACTGAAGTGAAATTAAAATATGCTGAATGTGTAGCAGAGGTATAGGTGAAGGTGATATGATGCTAGGGTGGGGAAGAAACGGGGAGAGAGGGAATGTGATGATGGTTTTGAGAGGGAATTTTATATTTTGGGGGTCGGTGCTTGAGAATAATCCAGATTAGGTATTTTTCATATAAAACTGGCTGAATTTAGTTATAGAGCAGAAATTTTGTGTATATCAATGTATATCAATTCTCAAGAAGACTTAAATAGGTAGCGGTCTGTAGATTGAAGATATACATAGGAACCTATACATTTTTTCGGTTTTTGTTGTGTTTTAATATCTGACTGGTAGGTTGCAGGATTAAATAATTTTCTAAGATGAAAGGAATTGTAAAAGATTTACAGAAAAAAAAGAATAAAAACTTTAGCTGGTGGGAGTTATTTTGAATCATGACTGTAAGAGCGATGTATTGTCTTTTGAGGCTGTAAGATTGGGGTTCAAGGATCTTTAGGTATAGCAGGTACAGCAAAATATAAAATAAAACCATTGAAGTTATGCTTTATAGTATATTTGAATAAAAAAAAAACTTTGGATAGAAACAAGAAAATTGAAAAAGTGCGTATACGCTAAAGTTAACCTCTAAGTGTTTTCGTTCGTGTTTTCGAATGATTTGTTAGAAGTGTTTTTTAAAACAACGGCAGTGGAAGCTAAACACGTGACCAAAAAAGGACATGAACTGTTTCAAGTGATAAGTTTGGGTTAGGTCTTTTGAAAGAATGTTTAGTGTTGCCACTTACCATTTTCGCGATAAAAAAGTATTGATTTATTTTTCATTATATCATAAAATTAAAATTTTTGGTGCTACCTTTTTCCTATATACATATGTATATTTTTAATTTTTTTAAATATAGCTTCCCCAAAACAATTCGAAATATTCGAAAACGACGATGAAACAACAATAACAACACGTTGTGCTGTTGTTTTTTAGTCGTCACAACCAACAGTTTTGCGGCGGTTTCGCAAGCCTTAAATCGAAAAAATTCTGAGTTTGTACCAAGACGAGACTGCGGCGAGACTAAGTCAGCTAGGGCTGACCAGGATACGGGATCAAGACGTGATTTTTATGTCAAGTCTCGGTCTTGTCTTGTTGTCAGCCCTAGCTAAGCCCAACCATTCTAATGAAAACATCTGGAGAGTAACCGATGACAGGTCTAAAATCTTAATTTTTAATTCTGAGGGTATTGTAAGCCAGTTTTTGGATTTTTTCCGAAAATTTTCAAATTTTTCAGCACCTGGAATTTTAACTATTGAAAAATTTATCACAATTATATTTTCTTCAAAATAATGTCAACTAAAGATGAGTAAAGGTTCAAACTACACCTATTGTAAAACATTGTTGACGAAAACTACTTTGTATTTTGTTTGATTGGTGTTCGTTGGGTTTTCGAATAATTGAAAATTTTTTCTAACAATATTTTTTGTTCATTTCTTCAGCCTGAAATTTTTGAAAAACTATTAAATTAAAAAAGAAAATGATTATTTTTCAGTTTTTGAAAAAAAATTAAGGTTATATGGACATGCATGTTGCCACCCTTCCCGAAATATTTATAATTTATTGCAATAACAAAATTGATAAATTTAGTAAATTTTAAGAAGCTCCTGTCTTTCTTATTATTTTGAATATACCAACCAGTTTTTTAGTTTTAATCAGTTTTCTATGGAATGTGATAAGAAAGTGAATTAGAATGAAAACATTTATGATTTAGACGTTATTTTTCCAATATTTTTTTGCTATTTCGATTTTATTTTTCAATTTATTTTTTGCCTTGAAAAAAAAACGGATGAAATGAGAGAAAAACCAATTGCAATTTCCTCTTAATTTTTTCGGATGATATTTCATTGGGTATTCTGCATAATGCTCATTATTGCATTTTGAATTTGGAGCCTCTTTTTCAATTACAGATAAAATATAGTAGGTACCACTGAATTTTGCTTACCCAAATCATTTAAATGCCACAAATTTTATTCATTTCTTACAAATTTTGATTTTGGTCTCCAAACGGTTAGCAAAATAAATGTGCGGTGAAGATATTGTAGTAGAACATTATATGGTCACCACTGTCTAGCCTTCAAAAACTTAAAAAAGGTGTTTGAGCTTGAGTCAAAGGCAAAAAACAAGCTTAACAACGCCTCGGAAAAATTCTGCAGTTGTATAGTTTTTGCTAAATTTATCAAAAAGACTTCTTTAAAAAAAAATTCTTTCTTTCCCACCCAAAGTCATGAGCCAAACAAATAGAACGATCTTAATTTTTCAACGTTTAGTTGGTGAAGCTTAAAACACCGCAGGTTTTTCATCAAAACTCCACTATCCAAACATTCTTACTAAATGGATGAACTATATGCTAAAACAAAAAGAGAAAGAAAAAAAAAACCCATTGCTTAACCACCGCATATATATTTTATAAAGTTGCATGTAAAAGATTCGTAATTGAAAAGAATTTTCAAAGAAAACACTGGCAACAAAATATATTCTGAAGTATGATGGTGGTATGGAACAAAATTATTCAAAACCTTTCCCCATCTGTCTCAATTCATTCATTCATTTTCATTCGTTTTAGATTTGCGTTCTTCTTTTACTTTTTTATTTTTGCTATAGATAGGTAGGTATAGGTGTAGCTCGGTTCTTGGTTCTTCTAGGATATACAACTAATATTATATTGGGGATGCAGATTTCGCAACTCAAAGGACCTGCGGTTACATCCTGTCTACTTTTTTTTTTGTTTTTATTTCTCAATGTATTTTTCTTCTTTTCTAAAATAGAAAAAAAAAGAATTCCCTGTCTTTGGAAGACAAAATACATTTTGAAAAAAAATAAAATTGAAAAAATAGAAAATTCTGGAAAATAAATCTCATTTTTTCGTATATGCAATTTCACTTTTTAAAAGCTTCCTGCAGGTAGTCGCTAGGCTAGGATAGAAGAGCATACCTTGTGTATTCAGATTCACCATCATAATGGGGGTGTATGCAGAATGGTGCCGAGCTGCTCTTAGATGTTTCGTCTTCCTTTACAATTCTCATTTCTAGTCCTTTTTTAACGAAACTTTTTTTTTCTTTGGTATAATATACAAAAGCTTGGCATGTAATTATGTCCCGTAACGATAGCTCGTTAGTGACTGGATGCAAAATGAAGGAAAAATACTAGAAACAAAAAAAATAGAATCTCAAACTCTTTGCTCTATTTTATAAAAGACACTGAGTGGCGCAACGTCCAGACATATACAGAGAGAGGCTTTGGCTTGCGGCGCGGCGGCCATAGCCCTCTGCCCTGATGTAAAGTTGATATAATACAGCAAAAAACAACAAGGACGATGCTAAAGAAGTGAAACGAAAGAATCCTGTCAATTTCTTCTTCGTTGGATTGTTATTATTTACTTTTTTTTTCTATTTCTTCTAGGCCAGGCCCATTGTATTTGATTACTACATATGCCAAGTTTGGCTTTTGGTTGACTCGGATCCTATAGACTGCTGCTGTGTATTTGCGTTGAACCGTCCAGAATAAGGATGGAACTGTATTTTTTGTATAGAGACGGAGAGATCGGTTGGTCGGATGGATGATGAGGTATATGGTAAAGTTGATGGTACAATGGGTTTTCTGCAGTTAGCCGCATTGAAGAGGTCCCATAATGACGACTGAGTCCACTTAGACTCAGACTTTGTTTGCCAGACGGAAACTTGAGTGGGCATCTGTGCGGTGGAGAGAGCATTGCTTGCTTGCATCAATGATGTTTCCCTCTGTTTATATACAAAAGGATATTATAGTGGCTATGGTTTTTCCAGGAATACAGTCGATGATTAGTATTCTTGGGAGAGAAAAAAAATATATATATTTTACTATAATAGAGAGAAAGCTAGATTTGCCGCTTGGATAAGTTCATTAAGGCCGTCAGTCAGTTTTTATATATGTAACCTTTCAGCAGCAGTATGGGGGTAATACGGGTTACAGCATCATTGGTTTTATTTTTTCTATTTATTTTTTTATGTTTCATTTTTTGCTTCTCCCCATATTAGGATGATAATTGGCATACAGTGAAATTTGTTCAAGGATATTTTTCATACAACAGTGCTTCTACAATTTTGATGCCTGAAAGATATATTCATGAAGTGCAAGATGGTTAAACTAATTCTAATTTACAAATACGGATTCCCCTTTGGGAGACTAATGCCAGGTGTTTTGAATGCTCTGACTAAGCTTAGACTACCGCTAGATCTTCAATCAAGAATTATCATAATTACTTGCAAGGCATCGGCATCCATAAAATATTCAATTAAGTTCTTAGTTATTGCGACCTACTACGTAAAAACATTTTTATTTAAAATTGTCAATTCACCACGACTCTTCTATCTGTCAATCAATAAAAACCACACGCTTCCAATGCTTTTTTTTGTTCTTGACTGCTCCCAATAAAAGTATAACTCCCTGTTTTGGAATTTGTAATTGATACTCATGTCATCACTCATCATCATCATTCTCAGTGATCTTTGATGACTGATCATAATGACTAAAACTGGAAGCCAATCGCTGTCATTAAAAACCACAAGGTATAAAGTATAAAGCAACAACAACAAAAAAAGTCGGTTATAATTTTCTCAAGAACTGTTTGTATATTTCTTGGAAATGTTGATATAATTAAATGTCTCATTAAAGAAGCAATGAACAACTGAAAGGAAAACTCCTTAAGACCTAATTTAAATTAAACCTGTCAAAGTTGTCAAAGTATTTTTGCGATTTAAGTATATGTTCATTTTTTGTGGTACTGTAAAACACCGAAATATGGGAATTTCTAGAATTTATTTGTAAGATTTTTAATTTGCAGAATTTTACAACAACAAATGCATATAATATTGTTCTTAGTTTTAAATAATCAGTGCAGCATTTTTTTCACATTACGTACATAATTCAGTAATATATTATACCGCTTTTCCACTATTCTGCATTCCAAAAATCTGTTTTTCAAATCTCTGAAAATCCTAAATTCTGTATTTCAAAATTTTTTGTTCAAATTTTCGGAATGTGTTTCGTGTTCTAAGCTCTAGCTTCTTGTGATTTGGAGTTCTTGGAAAGGTGTACGTATTTCTCGATGGTCGATGTGCTGTGATAAACCGACATAAATTCAAGCAAAAATTTTGGATTTAGTTCTTCGTAAAACAACTGTATATTTTGAAACTTAACAAAAGACAAGTTTTCTAAGCACCTACAAATATTTTTTTAAAAATCTCTAAACGGTAAAAAAGAAAAATTGTTTTTCCACTAAAACACATTTTTTTGTCATTTACAGAATTTTAGAATAAAGAATTTTGAAATACAGAATTTTTTAAACTAATTTTGCCAATTACAGAATTTTGGATTTACAGAATTTTAAATACAAAATTATTTTTTGTCCAAAACATATAATATTCAAAAATTGTCAGATGCCAAAAGTCAAAAAAATTCACTTGACCGGTATCAACATTTTCATAAGAAAATGATTTTTTATTTCAAAATTCCAAAAAAAAAATTGTCTTAAAAATTTTGGTATTGAACACTATTCATTAAATAAAAAAAATTAAAAACTGACGAAAAATTAATAAACCGTTGTTGAGAAAATCAAAAAGTCCGATTTTTTTACGAATGCAAGAAATTTCAACATTTTTTGTGTGGAATGTATCGTTATTTTCGTTTTTCGCATACAAATATCAAGATCAGAGTAATCGTTTTAAAAAAGTCTGAAATTTTTAATAACATTCTGATAACAATAATAAAGCCGTTTTGATGAAATATAAAATTTGTAATAACAAAATTTATGTCAGAAATCTTGTGATATATACTAACTCGGGCATGTATATGTACATACACATAGGTATACAGATTTTTCTACATTTTAGCTTTTGGACGTTTCCTAGGCTTGGGACCATTTAAACATATTTTTTCAGAATCAATGATTTTTTTTTTGATGAATGTTTAATTCCTTTATGAACTTCTGATTTGAATTGTGAAATGAGGTTTGACCATTCCAGTATTTCGTAAGCACTGGTCATAAACCTCATCGTTTCAGAAAAAAGTATTTAAATGTCTGCAACTGCAGTTCAAAATGAATTCTCTATGACCGGTCAGCAAAAAAAAAAAACAAAAAAAAACTTAACATAAAATCCACATTTTGTGTTAAATCAAACCTGAAATACATTTGTTCGAATTATCTATCTATTATGTTGTTCTAATTTTTTGTTCAAGCTTAACAGGTTCAAGCATTGATTTCAACTTAACACCTGCAAATTTGATATCAAACTTCATTTGCCGCCTCGCCGCCGCGCCGCGCCGGCCACGTCGCGTCGCGTCACTGCAGCCGCCACTGCTGTCTTACACATTAGAACTGTCAATCTTTGGAGTATACAGAAAACTTGAAATCAAATTCAAAGCAAATAGTTATGCATTTTTTATCACACATAATCGATCATTCTGCACGTTCATTCTCAATATACTGTAACTGTTGCCTGTCCAGGACGTACACTGTACAGACAGACATTCAGCCAGTCAGCATCAAGTGCAACGAAAAAGCTTATTGTACGTTGATTGACTGTCAACACACACGTTCGTTGAGCGTTACATGTAACCAGTTCATAAGGCGTACCTGCGTCCAGCCCACGTTGTTCGATCGGTCTTCCCAGTAAATCAATGCCGAACCTGTAATTATGTATGCAAGTTGGACGCAAGACAGTCATTAGGAATTAATCAACATACATTGAGTTAGGAGTGGAGACTACAGAATTTAGAGAAGAAAAAAAAATAAAAGACAAGAAAAATCCTTTTACCAATAGTTAAGGCGTAAACATATCAGATAAGGAAACACACTTCTTAATTTTTTCGTTTTTCCCATTGATGGTGAAAAAAGATTTCCCATATCATGATTTGAAATGCGGATAAGTTTTTTTCTACGCAGCATTAGCAATCGGAGGAACTTCAACGCATAAAAGCCTTACGGGGCTTTTAGTGTTCGAATGACTTTGATTGGCGTCTTTTCACCATCAGGCTAACAGCAGCAGAGCACTCAAGTCTTCCAATATTCCTGAAGCTAAAGCCATAACTAAGGACTAAATTAGAGGTTCTAGCGATATCGATATAGCGATAGCGACGCCACGCTACGCAGCATGCCCATCTAAATATTATGGTTGGATATTTTTTTTTTTATTGGCAGACATTAAAAATGTGAAAGGAGCTCAGGAAGTTTCCTATGCCAGCCATATTTTTTTTTTTTAGTGTAAAGTCTATTAATTTGGTGCTTGTTTATTTTTATACTTTTTCTTTTATCGAAGTAAAAAAATATGAATAGCTAGGTGCATGTGTGCCTTACAGGAAGGTTAACATTATTACGATGCCGATATTAAATTATTCATTGCCTATTTTGTATTTTATTGATGAGTGCGTGAGGTAAATTGAAATAAATTGCCTTTGTGCCGTCCAGTTCTGCAGATGGTGGGAAGGAAGAAGATATTAATTGAAGACAGTTTAATATAATATGCTAATATAGATTTATGATTTTGAGACGTCATTTGCATTCGGTATAGCTTGTTAGACAATAATTATAAAATTAGGAATTGTCAGACTCTGAGGTTGATATAATAGACATTTTTTTGTTAATGGCATTGAATGTTGTTTAGAATATAGATAAATATTGTATACTTGTCTCATAGAGCTCTTACTGAAATTTCTGACTGCAACAGCCAATAAATACTTTTTGGACTCATTACATAAATATGTTTAAGACATCTGAAATAAGTTTAAGATAATCTGTTGATTACAAAACAAACTGTACACTGCTTGTACTTATTACATAACGGCAATTGTTATATTAATGTCTAAAGACATTAGTATTTAGTTCAATTTATGCATATCTTCTACACTCAGTCACAGTAACACAGTCTCAGTTTCTATGCATTCATTAAACTACTAAAATTTATCGATTTACTCATTACAACAAGTTTAGATAATCTGTGATGAGTACATGATAGTATATAAAAATGAATTCATGCGCTTGTGGCAAAGATATAAAACGAGAATATATGAATCATCACATGTACCCTCTACATAACTTTACATACAGAGTGATCTCACAATCTCATCAGTCGTCACATAATTAAATATGTAATGGTTATAAATAATGTACTCTTTACAACGGGTGATCAAATGTGTTCCGGTCGTCTCTTTCTCAACGAATGGTCCGTTTTGTTTACTGTCAGACGGTACAAATGAACATGAAAGTTTATTATTAAATGATCTTGGTTGGCTCTTGAATATGTACATTTTCCAAATATTATAAAATATTATAAAAATATTATACAATGGAGGGACTACTGCATACAATTGAAATAAATCTTTTAAAAAAATTAAGGAATTTTGAATTTTGTGCCGATTCAAACCATAATAAATTAATTTAAATTAATTTCGGATTTAAAAAGATTATGTATCGACTACATGTTGCCTGCATTCAATTTAAAGTCACTGATAAATTAGCGCACGTAGCTTGAACTCAAACGTTTAATTTTTTGTGATTGAATTATTCTTTTATTCAAAGGGACACTATATGTCTTTTAAAAATATATGTAGCCATTACTTATTTCTCTGTAGCGGATCCATAGTACTTATCGTCTCAATTGAAAACAGGTCATTAATTTTGTATTGATATACAGGTAGACTTGTATTTTGACAAGTAATGACTAATTACATTATTTGATATGCAACAAGAACACATTTACTTTACTTAGAAAATAAAGCTCTCATGAATATTCTCAGTAAATTTAAATTAACATAAGCGATTCTGTACTGAATGCAAATATTTCCTTTTTTCAATAATTTAAGCTCTCATTATAAACAAAAAAACAATTCCTAAATATGTATTCAAAAGCTTTTATATTTTTATTCGCGAAAAAGCTTTCATCTTGAATCCATATAGTTTTTAAGGAGGTACGGGATCTTCTAGATTCTTTGAAATCTTATTAGTTTTTCACTTCAATGAAATGAAATTATTTAGATTAAACCAAAAAGGGTCTACTTTCGGTCCGCTTTTCTCAATCACCACCCCAGTCAGTGAAGCACTTCTTCACTGCAAATTCAAAATGTCACTATACCTATATCTATTAATAAAGTATCTATATCCAAACCTATTACCTACTCTAAAAATCGTTTCTTATTTCAAATACTCTTGAGAATATTATTTTTTACTTTTAATATAAACTGCTTCTGATTTGCATATTATTCCACCCCAAAATAAAAATCAACAAAAATAAATTGAAAAAAAAGGAAGGAAAATCAACAGCAAAAAAATGCTTTCTCCTTTTTCCAAGGAATTACGTGTTTTCTTTTTATTTGCTTAGTGCAAGAAATTAAAAAAAAAAAATTCCAAACAATCCTTGAAAACAAAAAGGAAATAAAACATAAAGAGATATACAACATGGAAAATCAGCGGCCATTATTTCTTTTTTCCATTCCAAAATAAAAAAAAAATTTATAAATATCTGCCAACATAAAGGACACCCCACATCGGTCTCAAGAAAAAAAGCCCACAAACACCATCAACAGACACAGGCCCCATCACATCAAGGAAGAATAAAAGAAAGTATAAAAATATATACATGTATTAAGGGAAACCTTGTCAGGAGGTAAGCCAAAGCCATCGACCAAGAAGCCACCTACTACTAGAAACCAACATCTTGGTCCATGCGATGACATACCCTAACATCATCATCATCATCACCATTCACCACCATCATCTTCATCATCAACATTGACGAGTCCTTGTTTGTTGCAAATTATGGGATTTTGGTTGGCAACTCAGTTTCTTGCCACTCAATTTTTTTTTTCTCATTTTTCTCTTCAAATAAAATTATCGATTTGGCTTCTTCATCTTCATGGATGGGGCGAGAAATTGTATAGAAAGAAAAAAAAATTGATGTCAAGAAAATAGAAACATGAAGATATCCTCAAGAAAAGAAAATTGTATGTACCTATACACAGAAAAGAAATTTCGAGTGGAATTCATAGAATAAATTGGAGGGTTGGGTGCAATGCATTGGCTTTGGCAGCCCATCTGACACCCCATCTGGGCTAAGGAGTTATACTATATTCTTCCGTTCGAATTGGGAGCACAATCTCCTTATAAACCAAACGACCCTGGGTGATTGAATGAAAACTGTATACTGGGAACGATGTAAATCTCCATCTTGTTACCGAAAAACGTAGGACATTATTTTCCACCCTCGATTTGATTTTTAAGAAGATACAAGCAATTTGTATTTTATGGATAAGTAGGGGTGAAGTTTTTTTGGGTCTCTCTAAATTTTGTATACATAATTTTTTCTTTTTTTTTTTTGTACTTTTATATTTTTTTTTTGGAGAAAAGTAAAGAAATAAGAAGGGAATTTCAAATATGGCCGCTGATTGAATGCTTCGAGGTGGGAGTGTTCTCGTTTTTTTTTTTTTGTTAATTTCGTTTTTTAGATTTCTTTTACAAGCAGCAAGGGAATCACTTTAATTTACAGCCAAGTAATTTAGATAAACATTTTGAGCATTAAGATAAGGCAAAGGTATATATTAATCATTAGTAGTATAAGCAAATAGAATTATACATTTGGGAACTCTCGAATGACTCAAGGGTCATTTAATTTTTTTTTCTTTACTTATACATTAGAGATATGGCAAGGATCGTAAATTAAGTTATAAGTGCACAAAAATGAGTTTAATGAGTTTTATTCTGAAAATAAGCATGTTTAAGTCTTCTCTAATGACATAAGTCCCAGAAACAAAATATAGAAATTTTTTAATTCTATTTCTTTTATTTGGCGTTTTGGAAAAACTCTTAGCGAAAAGAAACAGAAGGTGCCATTCCACTTCTTAACTTATAACAAAGCAATGTTTGCAAATGTCATAAACAATATTTTTTGAAACATCTCAATACTATCTGTGTATGAGATGACATTTCCCAACATAATAAACATATTAAATGCAATCTTTTAAAGGCTTTCACAGCAATAAGTCCACTGGTGACCTGAGCCCTATTTCATAAACATTGACAGGTGACAATTCTACAAATTTGTCACATTTGTCTGACAATTGCTTGGATCATAAAAATAGACAAGCGACTATTTTTATGACACAAGCAATTGTCAGACAAATGCGACAAATTTGTAGAATTGCCAATATGTCGTGACAACTTGACAATTGTCATACTGTGACAAATTTGTCGTTACGTTAGAACACAACAGATTAAGGTAAATAGAAAAAAAAGGACCACCTAAAAACAAAAAGTTTGGCTTATTGATCATGAGCAGTTTTAATAAAAAAATCTTTCTAAAATGAATGCATAGTAAAATATATTTATAGAGACATCTATTGGTCAAAAATACATAACTATAACAACACAACAAAGCTTTTTCATTTTAGTTTCAAGGGCATGATTCATTCCTTTTTGCAGGATGCTGTAGATATCCCCCAATTTTTAGCAAAATATATTCTGCTGTCCTTTTCCCGACGCGAAATTTTTCATTAAATTGAAAGTCACTTAATGCTATAAAATCATTGTTAATTCTTTCTTTAAAAATTCGAGGGCGTACAATACGGTATTCCACTTGAATATCTTCATCACTTTCACCGGAAGAAATAATATCTAACATGTTGAATGATACTAGTCACTTCTCTATCTCAACTTGACCGAAGCTCATTTGCCTGTCACAATTGTCAATGACATATTGACAAATTTGTAATTTACATATTTTTTCCGTCCCATAAAAGAATTGTCACGAGAAATATGTCAGAAAATTCGTGACAATAGTCGGAAAATTCTTGACAATTCATTGTCATGACAATTTTTTTATGATCCAGAAACTTGACAACTGTCGCAAATTTTCCGACAATTCTACAAATTTGTCAAATTATTTATGGGACAGAAAAATGAAAATTGTAGAATTGTCACTTGACAAATTGTCAGGTGACAAATTGTCACTTGTCAATGTTTATGAAATAGGGCCCTGATGGTAAATCTAACCCAGCAGTGGCACAAACTTTTTCATCATTTTTTAACAAATAGGATTATCGCACTTTTTATTTCAAAAGTGAAAATGCGTTCTTGTTATCGACGAATTTCTCTTTCATTGGATTAGAAACTACCTTTTAGATCGATCAATTGAAGTTGTATTGGATATTTTAAGGTCTGATAACGGGTGTGCCTCAGGGTTCCGTTTTATCTGCGACTCTTTTCCTTATTTTCATGAATTTAATATTTAATACTTCTTAAATTCAATGCTGTCTTCTGTCGTTAAAGCCGAACCTGCCTTCCAATTTTTTTAAGGTGATGCAAAAAATTTGTCTCCTCTTATGATCTTGCTATGATTTATAAAACCTTCATCCGTCTAAAGCTTGAGTACAACTCACATACTTGGCAGATGCTACATTTAACTCCTTTGGATCTCTTAAGCGGAATTTAAAATTGAGCTTTAACATAATACGTGATAGAAATACATAAAACGGAAACATTTACAAAACCCACGCATCTTCTCAAATCTGGCTTTCACTATTTTTTCTTTTTTCTATACTGTACTTTTTTCCTATTTAAAAACAAATTATCTACAAAATATTAAAAAACAACGGCAACACTCACAAATATTGATTGGATTTTTAATGTCTTTTAATTAATTTTCTTTTCAAATTACGTTGTTGTAATAAACAATTTTTGGCAAAAAAAAGACTATCACTGCAATTTATAAACAAAGAAACTTGAATTAGGATGACCAGACGATGTGTGCTAGCGCAGTGAGTAGTTCACTAGCTACGTACATACGCCGCTTAGTCTCGGTTCGAATCCTGATAACTGCAAAAAGTTTTTTCAATTAATATGAATGAAACAAGGACTAAGCAACACGATGAGTCTGATGATTAAGTGGCACTCTTTAAATATGTCTTGGAAATATTCAAAACTTTAAAAAATTATTTTGTTTTTGTTTAAACTGATTTTTTCAAAATTTTACTTTAAAGAAAACGATTTGGTTTAAAACTATAATTTACAGCAGATTTCTTATTATTTTGAGTAAGAATAACATTTTAAATATATCAAAAATTGTATGATATCGTAGTTGTTTTTGGAAGAAAATGGCTCCTTGAAATAATCATGATTTCAAATTAATAAACTTTTCATGGCTAAATTTCAAAATTCAATTTTTTGAATAAGATTTTTTTTTTAACACGACCTACTTCTTGGATAAAAAGGAAACTGCATAGAAGCCCTGTTCGGTTTTTTATTTCTGTTTTGCATTCGAAACACATTGATCTAGCACTTAAAACATTTAAATTACCCAACGACGAAATCAATACAAATCTAAGATAATACAATTTGAAGCCAATTTAATTACATAACTGAAAACAAACTAAATCCACGTAAAAATATTGTCAGTTTATTTTGACATTAAAATACTTAGTAACTCTAACATTAAATACCATGTTGGTTTCAAAAAAAAAAGTATTAAATATCAACTGACCTTATTGAATACTAACATAAAGATAAATATCATTAAATGGTGCACAATCATTTAATTGTATCCCTCCCCCACACAAAACATGCGGTTCCATATGAATGTGAATTAGATTTTAAGTCTGCCGCTTTTTCAAACTTGGCTTCCTTGAAATGTCATGCAGTGAATTATGCAATAAAAATACAAATGGACGCACAAAAAAAAAACATTGAGAAATGGATACATAGATACAAAAGCAAACAAAATGTTTTGAAATAATACAAAATAAAAAAAAACATCAACAATTCGAAACAATCGATTCACATAATTAATGGAAAATTGTCTGCCTACATATCAATTATATTATGTGGCACGTACCCATGTACATTTTCTATGATGGTCAAAATACCGCCATAGCAATTATTTTCTATATCTAACAGATAAACCTAACCTAACCTCTATAGTATAATTTTGCGGAATGGTGTATCTGCGAATGGCTAATAGCTTCAAATTGCAGTGCTTACTGTCGCTAGAAGTGCTCATTTCAATCTACCACCAATCAAGACAATCAATATTTTAATACCCGCCCCCCATTAGACATAGCGACAATGCAATGAACACCGCGCCGCGCCGGACGCACACTGTTCACCGGAGCGGAGGTTTTCTGTGTGCATTTGTGGATTTAATTCCACAAAATCATTGCCATCGAAGTGTAGAGCCTGATGCACGCCTGCCGCCGGAATCAGTTCCAAAGTTTTATGATTTCTTTCTATTTTTTTTTTCCCGTTGCAGGGTCATTACTTATGAATTCAACTTCACAATTCCCTGGCGTTAATTAATAATTTCTAAATAAAAATAAAATTTAAATCAAAAACCGCAGAGCAAGCTTTCCGTCCGTCCGTATATAATGGATTTTACAGTGCTGAGAGCAATTTTAGTTAATGGTACGTCCCACCACCCACCATAATAGTGTATAGTCGAAGACAGCCCGAAGAAAATCTAAAATAGAAAATGTACAGTGCAAATGCAGGGTTGTTATATTTTTTAAAGGGACATTTATTCCCCAATATTTAGAGCGCATTTGGAAATTACAATATATGTTCCCATATTCCGCTTTAAAAAAAATTAAGAAAATTTAGTAAATTTTTTTTAAAGGAAGCGTGAAATGCAATAGTGAGTTTAATTTATTCATGTTAAAAAAAAAAGATAAATCACATGTTTAACAACCCTGCTTTGAAACTACTACTTTTATATTGACGAGCGACGCAACGCCAAATCCACGTCATCAATACTCTACGGTTACAAGGTTGTCGTAATGCCAATTGACAGGATATTACTTGTTCACCATTTAGGCCGGTGTAGAATGTCGCTGGTGGTATTTTAAGATTAGCGCTGGCTAGCTATAGCTGGCAGGCAGTGCTCATAGAGTGCATAACATGACGGCAGATCTGGCCGTATTTGGAGGTGGTAGCCAACTTGGCTAAAATATCTGTTAAGTTTTATTTTTATTTATATTTAACTTGTGAAAGGAACGTGCCAAATTCCCAAATGTTGTTTTGTTGCTTTGCTCTATTCACGTTCGTTCATCGTTTTGCGACTGAGACTGTGGAGGCAGCAAAACATAAATACCAATGTTCAGGTGATTTAAGTATTTTTTGAAATTATTTTTTTTATATATGTATAAGTTGTTGGCATGATGGAAGTTATTTATGATATTTGCCAAACGGTATATCTTTTAACAGAAACACCAAAAGATATAGAGTTTAAGTTGCGGTATGTGCACATAGGTTAACATAGGTAATAATTAATGTGGTTAGTTTTATAGTATAGTGGCTGGTTATTGGTGATTTAGAGACAACGATAATGACGATGGTAGGTAATTATTGCGGATTTGGTGTTGAGTGCTTTAAATATCAGAAGGTGTTATATTGAGGGCGGTTGTATGATATGCAGTTATATTATTAGCGTTTTATTAAAATAACTATAATTCACAAACAAATTGGTTCAGTTGGTATGTTTAATGAGAGGAAGTTGTACTTAGTAATTGCCCAAAGAGGGATTTTGGCAAAGTGACGAATATTTTATCTTTTTTCAAGCAAATCTGTTGCAGAGACTGGCTCCAAACCACTTGAGAGATCTCAAACCTTCTTAAAAGACACTTTTTTTTGTTTTTTTTTTTAACAAATTTGAACCTGAATGATCATCGGTTTTTGTGGCTAGTGGGAGGACATTATTTAATATAATTTAGTCAATTTTAGGGAAGGGAATTTTTCAACATAATTTATAACAATAGTGAGATCTTGGGTTGACTTAAATTTACTTTTTTATAAATTGCTTTACTCGAACCGTTTCGAAGTTGTCCTATTCAACTTATGAAGAATTTGAATTACATGGTGAAAAATATTTTAGCTTAGGTTTTCAAAATTCAATCTTAATTCCAGAAAACCCAAATCTTTTAGTCTGAGAACACAAAATTCTGTGAATTTGTTTTAATATAAAAGTTTAGATCAAATTCCAATTTTAAGGGAAGATTTTCAAAAAATTCTCATTAGAGAGCAAAATTT
The DNA here is from genome assembly GCA_958431115.1 of Syrphus vitripennis. Classification (NCBI taxonomy): domain Eukaryota; kingdom Metazoa; phylum Arthropoda; class Insecta; order Diptera; family Syrphidae; genus Syrphus; species Syrphus vitripennis. The sequence continues at coordinate 7,661,524 of OY288110.1, read as the reverse complement.
TCATAAGCTTATAAGACATTTCAAAAAATGTTTAAATTAATCTAACTAACTTTGAGAAGAACAGAATATGTAGTTTTATTTCGTATTTTTTTTTTATTGTCAATTTATTTTCACTACACATACAATTTCATCCGAAAAACATTTCGCTAGCATTATCATCATATTACACGATAATATGCATATCAAAAAATTTGAAGATTTATATTTACTTTGTCAATTAAACTAGGTTTTCATTTCAGGCATCGATAAACATAAACATCACACATTTTTCTCACCATTTGTACTAAACAAAAGAGCTGAAATGCGAACCTGATTCAGTACATTTATAGATCTATTTTAGGTGACGGTTTCTATTTTTGGGCAATAAAGGAGAGCTGACGTACCAACATTAAAATACATATCATGGGAAAATATTAAAGATTCTAGCTTTCAAAATTGTACATAAACCAATTGCATATCTCACAAATGTGATCAAATCCAAAATCAATTGAACGAAACTCGGAATAACCATAAAAATATTTTATTTTTTAATTTAATAAAACTTGTTAACTCTCCGCCATAAAACAAAACGAAAAAAAAATTAAAGTTAAATACTCTATTTACCGAAAATTTTAAAAAACGTTTGCTCTAAAATTACAAAACGACATTGCGAAATCTTGACCTTCATATATTGAATTCCATCGAATTAACAAAATTTTTTGACCTTGATAATTTGTGATCAGGACATGCATATACAATTTTATACCCACAGCAAGGCAAAATGTCCGCTTTTGTTTGAAATTCGATGCATGTTCTCTTGCACATGCAGCAGTAGAATCAACAACAGTCAGCAGCAGCCTCTTGTTTCATTGGTTGTTTTTTTTTTTTTTTTGCACAAAAAAAAATGGGTATTAAATTACTTGTGAGCCCGCATTAGCCGATCCAATATTCAAGTAGATTGTCCAAAAGGGGAAGCACATCAGCTCAAACAAAAATTCAAAAAAAAAAAATAAATGACAACGACAACGCACTACGTTGACGGTCGCGTCATATTGTCCTTATTACAAAACCGCACATTTAAAAACCCCAATGAAGGCAATAATCCGTTCTGTCCTGTCCCATCCTCTACCACTTCGTCCGTTTGTCGTCCCTCTATATATACACGAGTAGCTATGTCCTGTTGTAAGCGGCAGAATTTTTAATTGAAACCGACAGCATTCTTTCAATGTGATGCTTTGTCCACAATGAACAACAACAAAAAAAAGGATTCAAATTGTTTGTGCTCATTTCTATGCCTGGCAATGTGTGTGCCTGTCTGACTGTGTGTTAGTTCAGGTTGCGCCAGCAGCCACATCGTGCCATACTGGGATCATTGCCTTGTGCAAATATGTATATGCATATTCAGAGGAACTCCGTTTCGGACCGACATGACACGACCCGACCGACTGACATCGGCCCTCATAGCCAATTGTCCATATTTTCAATTTCTTATTCATAACTAATTCAGGAATTCCTCTTTCGAACCCCTTTTTTTTTGCTGTTGCTCAAAATAAGGACGAGGGAAGCTGTCCGCCAAATGCTGGTCCTTATATGAGTAGCTTATCCCAGATATGTATGAGAAACGCGGTGAGTGATATCAGGCGGAAAATGGGAATATATAGGAAAGGCCGGAACAAGCATCATCAAGCAAGCGGACATTAAAAAAAAGACAAAACCTACAAACAAGAAAGCAGCGCGGGACCGGTGTCCATGAGAAGTGCATAGGTAATAAGGACATGTGATGGGATTGAAAAATAAAAAAAAAACCAAAACGAAAGGGTTGAAACGCGAATATTGTCCCCTTTTGTAATAACGCCACAATCACGGGCAAAAATATTGATTAAAGAAACACACATACGCAAAACACAATACCAAAAAAAAAATAAATAAGACAAACAAACGGTCCACGGGACGGGACTGTCCCGTCCAGCTTCCTAGTTCATTGTACTGCCACATGTTCAGTTCAGCTTCGGGTCCTGCAATATGTGGTGTTGGATGTTACTGCAATGACCTGATGTAATTTTTTTTTTTTTTTCTCGACTAAAGGTCTACGGAACTTTATAAGCCTTTTATATATTAAAGAGGGTATACACAACACAGTAGAAGTAGAAATACCTTCTGTATGTGCGAGTACTTTTACGTTTTACGGATGTGATAACAACAAAAACACCATCAACAAACATTTTTTAATTATACCTTGCGACGACTGCGAATTATTGTTGACAATCTGTGTCCTGGATGTGGTTCCATTACGAAGGGGTTTATGAAAAAACCGGCAAATAACAATATACATATACCTTCCTACAATAAAGGTGTCCGGTTATGGGCCATAAACCAAGGATAAAAGGTTTCAGCAGCTTAAAATGTACAATTTGTATTTGGAAGGGTTTCGCTATAATATTTTTGTTTCCTACTTTAATAAGAAGTTTTTTCCAAGAAGCTTGCGATTAATTGTGTGCGTTTGTATCTTTACTTTGACTTTAGAGCAATTTTATCATGAAAGGGATATTGCTTATGCTCAGCCAAAATTAGTGAAACGATAGTTTTTTTGTTGTTTTAGTATTTTTTCGAAAAAAATAGCAACTTTGCAAAAAAAATATTATCGTATTGAGATAAACTGAAGCTCAACGCCTCAGGTCGAAAGTATTCAAACACAATCTGATACAATGATTGCCAGTGCTTTTCTATACAAAATGCCGGATTACAGCCAAAATTCTGCATGAGTAATAATTCTGGTGCCAAAATTTTGGTTGTACAAAATTCTGCATGACCAAACTTTATTTTTTAGAAATCTGTTCTTCAAAATAATGTCTGCTTAAATTTAATTTTAATTAATTTAATAGTGGTAAGAACATATCGAATGCGAGAAGAACAGTTGGTCAAACAATCAAGGTAGCGGAGCACGAACTTGAAGTGATGCAATCCTTTAAATACCTTGGGTCAATAGTAGCAGCCGATAATAATATAGAAGAAGAAATACGCGGCCGGCTGCTCAATTTCAACAAAGCCTACTATATATAGTCTGTCAAAGCTCTTCAAATCCAGAAATCTCACCATAACTTCAAAACTGCTGCGGTACAGGACCATGGTCCTGCCAGTACTCACGTATAGATCCGAGACTTGGGTGCTTAGCAAAAGACACTCCGACCTCTTAGCCGCGTTCGAGAGAAAAGTCTAAAGGAGAATTGTTGGCCCCATATGTGAGGAAGGACGATTCCGGAGACGGTACAATCATGAATTGTACGCAATCTATCTTGAAGCAGACATAGTGACAAAAATTAAGCTCGGTAGACTCCGGTGGGTTCACTAGCATGAGTGAAGAGGAACCGGCTCGGAAAGTCCTTTGTGGTACATTCTATAGTAGACGGCAGCGTGGTAGACCATGCTTGCGCTGGAGAGATGGCGTAGACCAGGACGCCCGAAGCCTTGGGGTGCGCAACTGGATGGCGTCGGCTCAAGACCGGGATAGGTGGAGAGACTTGTTGAAGGAGGCCAGGACCGGACCCCGGTTGTGCAGCCGATGATGATGATGATGAAGAACATATTTTTATTTTTATTTACTTTTCTATTTCTATTGTGATATAAACAATTTTCATACGAGTCATAAAAACACCTTTACTAAAACCATAAGCGCACATTTTTAAACAATATGGTGGTAAGGTATTAGTGTGATACTACTTGACAATCTGGTCACTATTTAATACATTACTATTCATTTCATAATTTTAACAATTTTCTAAATAAAATGAAACCAAATGCGCCTAAATCACTGACGTTTGACTAAGGAATAGACCTTTTTTGACATTTATAAATGTCAAAGTGACATTGGAAATAGCATGATTCAAACTAAAGTAAATTGCTAAGTAATATGTTCAAGCTTGTATCACACTAAAAATTCTTTGACATCGTGAATTGTAAGCTATAATATTTCCAACGAGTTACCAAGCATTGCAAGTCACATGTATGAAGACGATGTACAAATCCATTTAAGTTGTCCAATTGGTATGGTTGAAATACAAACTCAGAAAAAATGAAGATCTAATGTGAATAGGACACTGGTTTCAAGAAAATCATAGGAAATTTAATTCAAATAAATGTCATGCAATAATTGTGATCAATATGTAATTATGCTCTTGATACTTCATGAAAGTTATGCAAATAACTTTCAACTTAAAATTTTGGTTGAAATTAACCCAAAGAGTCCTTACGGTTTTAACGTGAGACAACCACTGGGAATTTGCTGTTGGTCAAATTTATGGATTTGCGGCTTCTGCATCTTTCTAGAACCAGTTTCAAGTTTTAATATACCTTTTTGTAAATATTTCTTAAAAAAAAAAAAACCTTGGTTCTTCCTCAAATAAATTCAGATACCAAAAAATTATTTTGTTTTTAACAAATTAAGAAAATATGTTGTATTTTTTTAAGTTTTTTAAATAATGAATATTTCTTTCATTAAAAATAGATTTGTTTAGTTTAAATTATACCGTTAACTATTTTTTTTTTTGTTGAATTGAGTTAGTCTTAAATAAAATCATAAATTTTTTATTTATGAATCTTAATAGAAATTTTTCCTACCACAGAATTTTAGTTTTCATCAACCGAATTTTGGAAAACAGAATTATGCAAAAACAGACTTTTTTAATTACAGAACTTTGTATGTACATACAGAATTTTGAGAAACATAATATTGACCATAAAGAATTTTGACCAGACAAAATAGAATTTAAGAAAACAAACTGTGTTTCGACCAAACAGAATTTTGAAAACTGGAAATTGTGACCCGCTCTCTAAAACGCCACGAATGGATATGCATACATATTCAAAAACAACTGTGAATGCAAACTCTACCTGGCCGAAATTTTTATTTTATACAGAATTGGATTTTAATAATAACATTTTGTAATTTATTACAAGGTCGATTACCATTACAAAAAACAGCAATCAAAGTTTTCAATAACTGATTATATGCAATCGGTTATTTAACATTTCATATTGTAGAATATGAGTTGATAACATACGAGTACAGATACGAGTACATATTTAAAGTTTTACATATTTTACTGTCACAACTTGTTTTACCAATATTATAAAATATTAATATTCTTCGTTCATAACCAACAATATTTTTATTTGTTATGAACACAATTCGTTTTTTTTTTTTCTTGTGCTAGTCACAAGTATTTGGAAAAAAAATCCAATTTGTAAAGATTCCTTAATTCGATATAATTTTTGTTTAGGCGATGTGAAGATTTTTTAATGAAGTATTTAATTTACCGCAAACCAATATTGGTACACACGCAAACAAAATAATCAACGAATGTGCAGTAGCCGTAAAGCCTCTCTTGTCCATCTATTCGTTACTACTTTTTTACCTCTTTTCATCTGCAGGCGCATATCACATAAAAGAATTCCGAATCATAAAAAAAAAACTCAGATGCAAATCATTAAAAAAAAAAAAAAAAACGAGATAAACGGGATGTCGTTTCTTCTACTCAAACAAACACCATCATCATCCATAAAACCAGGTAGGCATGGATCGTAAACATTGTTAACCCTTTTGACCCGTGGCCGGTAACACACATCTGCTAGTTATCTTCCACATTGCGTCATCAAACATTGCATCAACTCTCGCATTAGCAAAACCGCAGTTTTTTTTTTTTTTGAAAATTTACTAAAACCTAACGCAGAAGGAATGAGATTGGTATCACGGGGATTTCAATAGAATATTATAGAAGAGGATCACCATTCAGAAGAAGACAACAGAAAAAAAAAGACCGATGGACAACCAGAGATACCGGAATCGTATGGCATTGTTTTGTTGGTTTCAAGTGGATATACACATATTTAGGTATAGTGGATAGTTTATGCAACAATACAACGCAAAAATATCTTGATCTTGTTTTCTCAATGGAAGTGTGCAAATAGAAAACCAACAAACATTCGTTGAAAATTGAAGTTTTTGGTGTGGTTGGATTGAAGGACCATTGAAAAACACGTCTATCGTTTGTTTGTTTTGAATAAAAACCTTAGCTAGAAGATAACAAGCTGATGGCTAGCACATGGAAATTAGAGGGGACATTTGGTGATAAGTGTCTATTACATTGTTGATTACTCTCAGTTAGTTGGGTTAGGGTTGGTTGCGAAACCAAGAAATTCAATGAATAAATTCTATGATTTTTCACGCAAAATGACGATTTTAAAATAATAATAAATTAACGAAGCATTAATGACAAAACTACTTAAATATTTCCACATAAAGCTTTTCATGTATTTTATGACACATTTCATGACGTGGTTTATGATACGATTTATTGTGCGCTTCATGACGAACCTCATGTAAATATAAAAGTCCTTTTTATTTATTTATCATTAATCAGATTTAAACATTCTTATAGACTATAAAATATAATTATGATACATTACTCAATTAAACTTCAAGTTCATATACATAGTTCAGTTCAAATACATTTTTTATAGAAAGTCACCAATTGGTAAAAATCCATTTTTTTAAATTTATTTTTACATATTTATAATTTTATTTAATTTCGTGTAAAAGAAGTCTACTTATCAATATCTTCCAATTAACTAACTGTCCAAGCGGATGCTTCTTAAAACTAATACCTTAGGCTGCCAAGACTGAAAAGCAAGTAGACTTTTATTATCAGCTTCATATTCTTTATTTAGCGACCAGAACTGGTTGTCCAGCTCAGTCAAACTTCTTCGGTCCCCAATCCTAGTGAACCAAAGTCGCTCAGCACCGATGGTAGAGAGATCAACAATTCACAATTCTACCGCCTCTTTATCAGCCCTCGATTGTCTTTATATAGGGTTACATTAGATAGGGTAGAAAGTGCGGAAATGATTAGCTGAGGACATCGTTCTTGCAATATGACTCATCTTTAGTAAAAATCATACAAATTATACAGGGTTAGTCATTTTCAGTGCGCCAAAATGCTAGAGCGTGTAGGTTGGGTTGAGACAAGAAAAAAATGGTATTAGAGGGAGGGTCTTTCCCCCCTGTTTAGCCGAGAGGGGCAATCAACGGCTTCATCCACAATGCTATGCGATACCTTCTTTAAAAGCCAAAATCTTCTTCTTTCGTTTTGTTTATAATAAATTTATTATAAGAAATTATTTTTGAAAAATTAATTTTCAAAGTCAAAATTTTGAAAAAAAAAATCGAACTTATTTTTTTTTCAAAATTGTACTACGTAATTAAGTGCTAATTTAAATTTCAAACTTCAATGCTGTTATTAATTTTAAGTGAAAACCAGAAAACCGGATACAACAATTTTATGTCGTTTTCAAGAAATTAAAAAAAAAACATATTTTTCTAAGAAAGACCTTTATTTTTATTTTAACGAGAATGAAATAAAATGAAACAGTGGAGGATTAACCATGAACTATTTTTTTTTTAATTGATAATGTTTGAAAACTGGAACGTCAATATTTTTGCCTTGGCCCTCCCGCAGCCAATGGGTTCCACCTATTTATGTTGGCTTAGTAATATAGAACCTCCTTGGAATAATAATGCGTGTATTGCAAATCTAGTGTTCTGTGTGTAATCAAAAGCAGCAACGAAGGAATTGCCTCTCAAACACGATAATTTCGAAATGGAATTTTGTTTAGAACTCACAAGTGTTTTTATTTTGTATTAGAAATGCTCTATTACGGCTGGTTTTTAAGAAATTCCGGGTTGTCCTTTTTTTGAGTATTTTTCAAACTTTGTTACAATACAACCTAAATTTTGAAGAAAAATCTTTCTTTCAGGAACAACCTACATTGTAAAATAACCTTAAAATAGAGAGAAAAATTAAATTTTAAAACGGGAATCACAAAACGGGTTTTGAATTCAGCATTAAAAACCTTCGGGAAAGTCAATATTGGTTTTTATGTAACAAGAAACTTATTAACCATTATTATCATCAAATATTTTCCATAGCTAGTCCTCTCGTACTTATACATTTTTTTCCATCATCTACACCGCCGTGAAACTAATTTTCTACAATGTTCTTGATGATAACATAGGACATCCTATATTAAACAACTATTATTGCCACCTGAACTAACCCATCATAAGTCTAAACAATCTATATATTGACTTTATAAATTATTAAGACCATTTTGGTGAACTAGTCTAAATTTTTAGAGCTATAAATACATCTGTTATATATTGGCATGTGTCTCTCCTTTGAAAATAATCTAATATAAAACATGTATGAAATGACATTATTTTTATATAATTACCCTACAATATTAACAACATTATCTATCAAAAAATGCCTTCGAAAGTAGTGAAATAAATCTACATTGACATACTTAATACACATAGGTACAAAATAAACCCGTTCATTAATTCCACAAAACTAGGAAACCCTAAATTACCCTACTTCAGAAAAAACGAATTCACTTTCCAACTAGAATAATGGTAATAGCGTGCTTAAATATATTTACATAAAATCAAGACTGCATTGTGTTAGTGTGTGGGCGAAAACCATTTTACCATGCCAACATTTTGGCACAATGACCCACCGAACTTCACCACACTCTATATTCCTAATTCCCCTACAAGCAACTTGCTGCACAAGGAATGCACCAATAAAACAATTCGGTCACTTCGATGGGTTATGCTTTCCCCTTATTTCGAATGTCCTAATTTGTGCATTCTGCCTTCCAACTCCCCCCCCAACAAAATCGATGACAACTATGCCTACCGATACTTCTGCGACGCGACACTAAAAAATAAAAAAACAAGGACAACAACGAAACGCACAAAAAAAAGTGAAGATAAAACCCAAATCAAACCATGACCAACCCGACGGTAAAACGTCAACCCCCATGCACCATCAGAAATGCACACTGCACATTGCACAGGTGGTGTTCTGTTGTTGACCAATGCTGCTTGCTATATAGTGCTAGCCGGCTGGATGGCTCTTTGGAAGCCTGGGAACCAGAATTCGAGCCAGTTAACTAAGCCGCGTACATAATGCAATTCAATCTCGACTGGACACAGAGCATTCTGTGCAAGGACACGTCGGCGTCGCCGCACCATCGTCGTAATCCCATCGAAAACGAGGACGAGTGCACAGAGTTAATGAATGCAATGGTGGATGCGGCTGGAACCCTTGATTTGGTTGCAACCACCATTGACTTTGATTGTTGACAGCGCAATATACCCACACACAGCACTCAGGCAGCAAAAGCAGCAGGAAGCGAACAAAAAACAAAGCACTGTGATATGGGAGAGTGTATGCGTGGTGTAACTGACCATCCGCATTTTGGTGCATCCGGATGGACTCTTCCTCCCTCCATACACATGACAGCCAACATTATGCAACACAGAACTGGATTCACAGATTTGGCCGCCGACAACGCAGCTACAAAAAAAAAAGCCGATGGTGGTAGTGGAACCGACCAACGCACGAATCAATGCATTTATGTCCCCTTATGGTCATCGTCCTAGTGCTGGAGGAGGAGGGAAACAACGATGACAGTTGGAAAGTGCAAATTGCATAGGAAGTGCAAGCCAACAACTGGTCCAAACGATAGCGAGAGTTTCACACGATTTTGCTGCTGCAATCTATATGTATACGAGTGTATCAATGGAAAGGGATGTGCATCATCCAGCAACAAGTCAAAAAGGCCTCACAACAGCATCCTCAATAGAGAAGGCGGAGGAGGTCAGTAGTTGCACTTGGACATGTTTATAGGTCAGCGCGATGATTCAATTGCATCTGGTTTCGCGAGAACAGAAGAAAAAACATGTGACTGAACCAAACAATAAAAAAAAGAAAACAACTTCCATGGTCATCAGAAGATTAACAAGGAACAGACCAGGTGCATTTTGCGTCACATATTTATAACATGGATAAACCCAGAGGTTGTTTGAGTCGGTGTCGGTGGAATTGGCGATTAAATACCATTTGAGTCCAATAAATCAGCCAAAGGACTGAATTCGCGTTTTTTTTTTTTTTTTTTTGCTGAAGGTTTCTACAAAAATAAACATTCAAAATGGAACGCGTTAGAATTCCATAGTGAAGTTTCTTCGAGATGTTTAGACTCGATGGAACGCGACAACGTTTTTTTTTTAACGTTGAAACAGCTGTCCCTATTTAGTGACAGTTTAGTAAGAGAATATTTTTGGGTGTTTGGATTATGGTCAGACACGATAGAGGGACACATGTTTTCGCGTCCATAAGAAAGTTTCGCTTTCAAAATCAGCCAACCAACCAACCAAACCCGCCACCGACCGCCATCGCCACGGCAATCGTCCTTCGGTTAGCAGACATAGGTACCACCTATATAGACAGAAACAATGATAAAAAGTGCTTAATAGGATTTTTATGCGATTAAATTAAGATTGATGACGACAAGTTGTAGAAATAATTTTTGACAAAATTTTCGTTGAAGGTCATTTTTTTTTTGTTTGCTTGTTTGAATAATATTGTAAGTGAGCGTGGAATGGAGATACGGTTAAGTGAAATTTCTGAGAATTAGATAATGGAGGTGACACTTGGACAAGTAAGTGGAATGTGTCTGGGAAAATTTAAATATTAATGCGTTTTTTTTTTTTTGATGAAATATTTTCGCAGACAGAAAGGGGTGTTTGTTTTACCTAACCTTGAAAATGTAGTCTTTGTAATAGGTCATTCAGTTTTGGTTCATGACTTTAAAATTACAAAAGATATACATTTTCTTTAATATATGGTTTTTAAGGAACAAAACTAAATATGATTTTTTAATTCCTCAGACACAGTAAAGTTTGAAATTTCCCATTTGATTTAGACAAACTAAAACAATTTGTCGTTTTCGATGTTTAAACGAAATAATTTGGGATGAAACCAATTTTACGAACTAAGGATATTTTGAAACAATCGTTTAACAAGCACAATTAATTGTCTTTTTATTTCAGTAGTTCAATTCGGATAGTTTATATTAGAAAAATCTATTCGTTATCAGTTCTAAACTTTTCCGTTTTAACAGTTATGAAAGAACTGTGCTTTGATTTTTGAAATATGATAACCCAAAACTTCTTGGGCCTAGCATTTAGGCAATTTAGAATCATAATTTTTAAGCTGGACCTTTATTTTGGGCATTCCATATTTCCCGTTGGACTTTGCAAGATTTTATTCGGACGTGTTAATACTTCGAATCAAAACCGATTTTGTATAAAAATTGCCGAAATTATTGTTATGAGCATCAACAACTAATTCTTATACATATTTTGATATTTTTATGGTTTTGGGCTATGAATCTATAATCGTTTTGGCTTTCTTACAATAACAGATACAAGGTTTTATATCTACTTATTCATTACATGATGAGAGCATCCTTGTACTAATGGGGGTTTTCATTGGTAAAAATAATCAATTATTTTTGATTTTAATCTTTTAAAAAGCTGATTTTGACAACTATAGCGTTTCATTGGGCAGAAATAATTGATTATTTTTTTTGATTATAATAAATTTTGCAGCTTTAAATGTTTCGAGAGATTTACCCCTCCATGCACTAACACTGAAATAATTCGTATCTGTCAATTTGATTAAAGTGGTTTGTGATTTGTTTATTCCAATTCGATTGTGAAAATTTTGTTTAAAATAAATAATTCTTATTAAAATGTGCTTTAAAAGTGTTGTTAAACACTTTTCAAATGAAAACAAATTTGAATGCAGATTTGACAGCTACACCGACAGTATTTTCACCGACAGCAAATAACACCAACACAGTGACAAAAAAAAAACAATTATTAATTGTGTTCCATTCATCACGAAAAAAAATCAATTTTTATTAAGAAATCTTTATTTACCAATCAAAAACCCGATAAAAATTATTTTTGTTAAAGTAGGTAACTGGTATCTTTCAAATTTACATGCATTTTCTGTCAAAAAATGTCTTCTTAAAATAAACAATACAAATATTGTTAGTTTAGTTTTCAATTGAAATAAGAAATAATCAAAAATAAAAGTGTCAACTATGTAATTTTTTTTTTCTTAGTTTCCGACGGCAAACTTCAACCCTGAAATAAAATGAACAATTTATTATCTGTGTATGATAGTTAACGTAACTTTATAATGAGGATATTATTAAAATTCAAAATAAACATCATTCCATATTTTTTGTTTTAATATCTTCTAAAAGGCGTGAAATAACAAGAACTTACGTACACATAAAAAAATATTTAAAAAAAAACCGAAATGCTTAAAGTTCTTGATTTCAACCCTCATCCTGGACAGCCGCCGGTCTATGCCTAAGCCTATCTTTCAACCTTCGTGTAATCAGGATATACCTATACTCCTTACCAAGAAAAAAGGTAAGAAAAAAAAAACATTCACATTGCAAGCACATTTTGCCTAACTTTTAACCCAAAACGAGACAAACCGACAAAGACGAAATTTTTAATTAAAATCCTTGTGTCAGCAGGAGAGAGTATTGTGGCTGTGTCGTCGTCGCTTCCACCATAGAAAAGCCTTGTCGTTGCGTTGCGTTGGCTGGTTATAGGTAGTCGGCCTGAGTCACAAATTGAAAACAAAAATCGTCACTTAAATAGGCATAAGCAAAAAAAAAAATCTAATTTTATGAAAATAAAAAAAAAAGGAATAAAAAATATAATTATTGTTATCGCTACTCTATGCGATTGTCATACCATCCCATCCACCATCATCTCGAGATGTGAGAGAAGAAGAAATTCTTCGTCGTCGCTAACAAGGATGAGAAATATATTTGCATATGAATATTTATATACATATGTAGACCTTTATACCGTTTTTGTTCATAATTCCATCTTAAAGCATATTATTGTCCCACAGAGAGGGTACTCGAGAAAAAAAAAGGATGACGAAAAACCCGTTTCTAATGCAATTAAATAAAAAAGGGTTGAAAGGGGACTCCTTTGATTTTTACTGTGAAAATCCTAGAAAGGATAACTGAATTTCACATTTTGGGAGAAAAAAAAAATGTTCTTCGCATCTAAGGGACCCTTTTCGTGACACTTTCATCATATTAGACGCGACTTGGGACCATTTCTAACCTACAAAAATTTCTAACAACAATTTGTGTATTTCAAGATAATAAATGTGTGTGAGCCATGTATGCAAATGATGAGAGCAAAAGGATTTGTCGACGGAATGTGACAGAAAAAGTGTTATTCTAGTTTTGTCGCTCTATTTCTCATCGAGATCTGTTTTTTTTTTTTTTGAAAATGTACATCCTTTGATACATTTTTTTTTTCATATTTGTCCCTGACTTGCATTGCCAGATATCACAGCAGAGACTCCCCGCTATCAGTAGTGGTGAAGACGATTATGAATTTTTCCGCGCTGGTTTTTTTTTTTTTTTTTGTTGAATTGTTTTTCCAGAAGCAGCAGCTTTCCTGTCCTGTTTCAGAGTTTTTTTTTTTCTATGAGAAAGGACGTTTGCAAAGTGTCTATGTGCTATCTGGTGCTGATGCCAGTGCCATATCCCATTTCCAATGGAGGACGCGCGAGTTCATATATCTGACACATCCAGACTCGAACAAACTCCCTCATCTCGTGCCGGCCGGCGGCGCGGCGAAAGAAGAGTTTCGTCGAAAAATGGTTTAACTATAGCAACAATGAATAATTTTGACAGTTCGTTTTGTGTGTGCGAAATATGAATTGAGAATAAAAGAGTTACATTTTCATAGGTACCATATAGCTTAGCTACATATATACTATGTGTTTCATTTTTCCATTGTTTCACCCTTTAATATATGTATGTATATGCAGAGGATTTCACGGCAGGGAAAGTGGTTCTCTATTTTTCATCATCCCAGGAAGGATTTAGATAATGCATCGGGATGTTTTTTTTTTTTAATTTTATTTTTGGGTAGAAAAGGTTTATTAATTCGTTTTTTGGCGGGTAAAATATTTTGTCGGTAAGGTTGGTATATGAAATGACTTTGTTGATTTAAAAGAGTGGATTTGATTTGAATAAATAGACGTGAAATCCTAAAAACCAGTTTTAATGATTTACTCACGTTGACGGATGATGGTGTGTCGTGATGGATGAAATGGGTTTGTTGCGTCTGTCTATTTGAATAAATATCACCAAAAAATTTGATTTGGGTTCAGTGGAGATATTTTTTTGTTGAACAAAAATTAAGACTTTTTTTAATTTAATAAAGACATACATACCTACCTAAAAAAAATACGTAGATTCATATTCATGGGTATAAAGGCAACTTAATTAACCTCCCGGGGATTATTAAAACTGATTTTTTTTTCTATTTTGCAGTACGAAGTAAATTATGCAATTACTTGCAGTGTTAAGAAATCAAAGTAATTTATGGTCTGTTTATACTTTCTAGTATCGTTCAGTGGTCGAAGTTTGACTGATGATATTAAAATGTACCACAAAATGAGATCACCACGCAAGCGTATTACAATCCTATAATATCGCAGATTATAACTTCAGGTAATTTTTTAAGTCTACAGGTTGTTGTTTTCGGTAGAAAATGATCTCATTTAAATTTCTTCTTCTTTAGTAGCAATCTCTAAATGGCGCCCGGGTAATCATGAATATTCCATCTAGAACAAAAAGTTCAATCGATTTTAAGGCGAAGCTTAAGAAACAAATAATTGCTTTTTGTAGAAAAATCAATCATAAAAATAAATAAGTGCCCGGGTGGATTGTAGTCAATAGAGTTGAAATTCAGTCAGTCATAAAAATCAAATAAATGCCGTTCGGATACATATATGACATCAATAAGTTGAAGTTTTTTAGGTCTCAAGAAGTTGACTCCGTCAACCTTCTCGTTTTGTTGTCTTCAATTTTGTATGTCTACCAAGAGCCAATATCTTCCTCAACTCATAGACCACAACATAGGAATCCCACTATGCGAACTGAAACTAAACGTTGGTAACATCATTTTTCAAAAATCCAACGAAAGATGGAACCTCCTAGAAACCTGTGTTAATACCAGGAAATTATGGCCCAGATACGATAAGAAAGGTCCGATAGAATTTTATTCCTTAATAAACCTTCCTTAGAATTTCTTATAATCATAACAACAGGACATAACCTACTTGGCTACCATAAAAAGAAAATGGGGCTCAGTACCGATGATCTTTTCAGAGGCTGTGGTGATGAAGGTGAGCATGAAGACACTGCTCACTTTCTTTGTCACTGTTTATCACTCTGCCACACTAGGAAGAAAACCCTAGGCAACTACTTTTTTAACGAATTAAAAGAACTATCAGAACTCTCAGACAAGAGCTTACTGAACTTCTTCAAGACCCCCAAATGCCTAGACGAACCATTGGATTCATAGGTTAACATTTCAAGAAGTTACAATACTTCAGGGTATCACAATGGACCTACATTGATCTAAGTGTGACGATAACAAAACCAACTGTCAGCTTAATAAACCTAACTTAACCTAACCTTCAACTTCTGGAGATTATGTCCGCTTCTCGTTCTCCCTGTCTGGTGTATTAGTCCTAGTCAGTTTAGATGTTGAACATGTAGTTTTTCGACCATAGGGATAGGCGTTGCTGTAACCGGACCAAAAACAGTTTTCCCTGGAAGACAACAAGGTTCAGCACCATACAAGAAGACGAGACTTTGGTGTAGCATCTCCCTCGTATTCCTTATATGTTATGTATTTGGTTGATTTCAGCGCCATTCAGGCAAATCAGCTCGTCAGCAGGTGGCTTCACGAATTCGCATTTACATAACACGCTTGACAGGATATTAAAGGCCTCTATGTTGTTAGTGCAGGTTAGATGATCGGATTTTTATTGATCGGACAGGTTGTAATATGGTACTAAGATTTCACTCCTTTGATCATATTTTTTAACCAGATCATCTCCAGTGTGCTTAAAGAGCTGGCTTCGTTCTTGTCTATTAAAGGTGATGGTAAATGAACTTCATCGCCATTTGGTAGGTGGTTGAAGTGATATCTTTTTGAAATTTTCTAGCATTTCCGCTTTCTTCATCATCTTTGCAGGCGCCTAGGTGGCAGCTGTTTTCCGCCAAAGTACCTCTTTACCTTCACACCCACGCAGCTCATGATCTTTTTTCTCGACCACATTTCTGCAACAGCTCTGCAGGAGCTCTGTTTCTGGGCTCATCTTATCAGTTGTAAGATTTCTATCAATCTCTATAGGGATACTTCGTTGGCAAGACGGTCTCTTCAGATTGCAGTCTTCCACGTTAAATTTTCTACTCAAGGCGAATATTCCCTAAGAGCTTCCATGGATATTCGGACGCACAATTTGGCGAAAAGCAGTTAAGATCTGAGTCAATATTAGGTGATCTGCAGATATGTACAGGAGTGCCTTCCGTCGATAGAAACAAGCAGGTTCCAGTCAACGCCAAGTTCTATTCTTTTCCGGTATGAAGTCGATAACCCTACAACTCTGTTTTCATAAGTTATAGCGTTTAGGCTATATATTTCTACTGTTCTTGATGTATTTGGAGTATTTTAAAGTCATTTCGCTCATAGGTTTAAGCGAGGACGTCTAAGAATTCTTTCTTGGTAGTATCGTCCTTCTCTCCAGCAGGCTAATATTTTAATTGTTCAAATACATTAAGAACTTTACCTTATAGAAAATTCGTTATGCGTTATTGACAATGTTACTCTCAAAAAACTTGTTCTGCAAAAACATAAACATTTTTATATAAAATTAAAAAGTGGCTTTGTTGCCAAAATTTTAACATGATTTTACTGAAGAATAATAAAAATAAAATATTGATTATGTATATGTAAATTACAAACATAAATACCTGCATCAGTCTCTTATGACGGTAAACATATGTAGAGAAATCTGAAGGACTTCCATAGCATCTAGCTATACGGCGCTTTCAACCTTTGAAGTTCAATCGAACATCATCTCATTAAATAAGAGAAACCTATTGATTCGAGCACTTCGTTATTTTATCAAGCATGAAATGTAAACTACCTACCTACAGTACACCAGTTAAAATAAAAATGAGCCTTTTCAAAAATATACCAGTATTATCCTACCTCAACCTCATGTTGACTCTAGAGGAAAACTTTTAAATTTTTTATTTTAAGACGCAGTCTATCGTAATAAACCTCTGTAATTCGTAATTCAGTCATACATTATCCCAGCTAAAGCCCACTTAAGGCTTTCCGGTCTAGCCCCGTCCTTATATTGTACCTACCACAACCACAGAGTTCCAACAACTATTGGCATCGTGGCTTGATTGCTGCTGTAAACATTCATCATCTACATACCATAACTCTACATTATTAACTCATTTTGTATTGCCTGTAAAGTAATATGCAATTATTTGTTACACGGTACTCTTCGTTGTTGGCATTCAAGAGCAAAAGTCAAATCGGGAGAGTTTGTAGGTATAGAACAATCAGCCTTCGACGTAGTCGCCGGAGCCACTGGGTAACAACTTGGCGGTGGCGGTAGCGGTGGCAGGCGTTGGCGTCGTCATCATCATCATCATCGTCCTCGTTGTCGGTCGTCCTTATACAAAGTTTTATAAAAAAAAAAAAAAATATCCTTGGGAAGGAGGTAAATGTTCCCCGCAAATCTCATCATACAACTTTTATGGAACTTGTATGGAAAAAGTTCTTAGCAAATATTTGCAAAATACTTGTATCCGTTTTGTTAACTTTACTTAACATCCTGTTGTTGCATAAGTGTACCTATGCGCGGATACAAATCTACGCGTGCATACGAAAATTGCAGGATGTGCCATTGTAGCAAGAAGAATAAAATACAGTCTCAGATGTTGAAGAGGATTGCTTTATAATGACGAAGGCACTTAGAATCATGATGCATGTACGGAGGACGATTATGATGATGCCGATGAAAGGATGTATATTTGCAAGGCGCATAAAAGTCCATGAATGCATCATATGCATATATGCCTTCTATATATGATGTGAATAAAGGATGCGGGTGGAAAATGATTGCCCTTGCACTGATTTCGTTTCGTTTCATTTTTATTTTTTTTTTGTATTTTCATTCTTTTGCAACGAACTACAAGAGCCTGTGAATTGAGAAAAGAATTTTTCTCGGTGATGTCTACATATAGTGTGTATAGGCTTGCATTTATGCTAAAGAGGATCTCATTTGTGTAGAAAGAAACAAAAAAAAAAAACGAACTCACTCCTTCATATATGTACGTATTGTACGTATAGTATATGACGACAATGCCCCAACGATGCCGACGCGCCATGTTAAAGTTGATACATCGCTACGCTTTGCTGCCACCACCAGCACCATGATTCGATGTAAGGTAGGCGCATAATGCAATCTGCAGCAAATAAAATTTTCTATTATCCCCTTGGATCCTGTTACCAACATCCTTATTAAAATGAAAAAGGAACAGGAAGTGGTCTGAGGCGTGGGTGTGCGATGAGGTGAATATCATGAAAAAAAATCCTTTTATGAAAGAGTATTTTATACGGTGCAGCGTGTCTTTTCTTTGGTACTTTAAATGACATTTTTATTAGAACATATAGATCCTTGACGTTTGACCAATTTGAAAAGTTTATTAGAATCTGAGTTTATTATCTAAAACCGCGCTTTAAAAACCGTTTTTTTATTTGAAAAATATGTATTGGAGTTACATAACACAAAATGGCGCCCAACTGAAAACGACTCTTTAGAAATTGCAAGCCTAGATAATGTGTACTTCAAAAACTTTGTTAAATTTAAAAAAAAGGCGCCCAACTCAAAACTCGATGTGAGTTTTGGTCAATTTATCGTTTCCAATTTCCTAAGCAAATATACTGTGGTCAGCTGAACCAAATCTAGTAAGCTTCAAATTCTAAATCATCGAATATCATCGGCAACTTTTAAAACTGCAGATCAAGATAAACGACAAGTTCATTTAACATCAAATCACGACAATTGGATATTTGTTTGTAAAATGTTAAGCCCTTCGAAATTTCTTTACCACGGAAAATTGTAGAATATTATGTTTTCTAAATTGAGAAGTAAAATTCCACTAAGATCAAAGAGAAACCAAAAAAGTGCAGGATTAAAAATACATTTTTGTATTTTTTTTTTCAGTTCACCGTTTAAAACTAAAGAAAAGCCTATTATAACTGTTTACATACCCTCGGATATAATCTTGAATACATTCTCAAATATTAACATCATCGTTCCACCAAACATTGCTTTCTCTTTCTCTTTCGAATACAAAAAAAAAGCAAATCTTTCTACAATGCGTAGGTATCCCCATCAACATTTACCAGAAAAAAAAATGCCCATACCCAAAGAATAAGTAGACTCCATCAGCCAGAGCATCACAGCCATGGCAGAGCATTGCTTTCCCGGCATTTTTTGTTTTCTTTTTCTTTCCGTTCGCACTCCATTTTTTTTTATTTTTTTACAAGTAAGGTATACTCGTATAGTTATATTTTTGTGATTTTTTTCCATGATGATGATGCCAACCTTGTTTTTAACTCTATTTCTTTGGCTTTGCATTTTTTCACTGTTTGAAAAGAGAACTTTAGGAATAAAAAAAAATCTATAATAGGACAGCCACTAGTGGCATAGGTACATACATATAGAAGCTATAACTTTGCATATAAGGTATACTATACATAAGAAACAGAATGCTTCTATTAATTTGTACGTCTGTCTACTATATATCTATAGCAGGAAAAGCAACAGCAGCAGTATACCAGGACCAGCAGCACATCATTCATATTGGATTCCCTTCTTCTTTGACAGGATACTATTGGATTTTTTTTTTTTTTCAAGACTCCCTCATAATTAAAAACCTACAGTTTACCATTATCGTGTCACTTATACATTCAAATAAACGGTTGTCCCGCGCCAGAAGGATATACTACCACACTAAGGCTAAAGCCACTGCCATTGGTATTGCACTGCTTCTGTGGGTGACTCAGAGTTGAGTTTGTTTATAGTAAGGGTTGCTTCATTTATTTTAAGTCAAACAGGCGCTTATTGTGAGTTCAGGGAAAACTAAGGACCGCCAGTCAAAAAAATCGTTTTTGAAAACCTTGTACTTCGATATCTCATATACGTACTATAGAGAGACCTCGCGATATCGGAATCTAAGATTATCGAAATATCGATTAATTGAAAATAAACACTTTTTTCATCATTACTGTTTTAAAATAACACGTTATCGGAACAACAACAAAGCAACAACTCGCTTTAGAGATCTCATACATAAAAATTTTGTTATAATATCGAAAATATCTGCATCGAAGTTACATACATAACATGATGTTAAATAAAATTATCGATTTTACGAAAAAATGCAACAAATCATATTTGAAAATTTACCGAAATCTAGCATTGCACAAATATCATTTTACATAAAATTTAATTTTTTGTTATCGAAAATTTTGCAACAAATCGTTTTTAAGATCTCGCACATTCCAAATTTCACATATTCTAAATTCCCGTAACGAAATCTAGAATGAGGTTTCGAAAAAATATCATACATAAAAATTTCTTAATATTATCGATATCGATCATTTTTCTTAATCTTGTGTTATCAAAATCAAAAACATTTTGTTGAAAGTAGCATTTTTTTAGTGTTGTTTCATTGAAATCTAGCATTCGGTATCGAAATATCAATTTTTGGAAAATTTGCTACAACTCGTTAAAAAGGTCGTATATCGATATCTCGCATCAATCCCGCGTTATTGAATTATTAGGATTATCGAAATTTTGAATAGTGGATATTCACCGAAATTGCACTCTTTTAAAATATTTACAACCCGTTTTCAAGATCTCGTATCCACATCAAAACTTCATAATATTACTTTTAATCTGACGTTATTTTGGAATATCGTAACATCGATTTAAAAAATATGCCAAAAAAAAGGTTTGTTGAAAATTTATCCAAATCTTTAAAAAATTTTGATTTTTAAAAAATATCGCTTTATAGAAATCGAAATATCGACTCCTCAAAAACTTAAAAACTTGCAATTAATCGTTTTTAAAATTTCAAACATTTATAATCGAAATCTAGCATATTTTAAACTACCTTAGTCAAAATCTAACATACATATGGTGACCACACATCGCTTTATCGATAATTTACACTACCAATCAAAATAAAAGATACAATGTTTGCCTATAAAAACAAGGCCAAAAACATTTTGCAATGCAAATACGACCATGGCATCAGCAGGCTTTAGCTAGATGGCATACAAAAATCTATACTGTCCCATACAAGCTTACGCACCAACAACAACAACCACCACCACCCCCTTATGATGATGGCTATTTTATATAGTTTGCATATCATTATGGATGCCAAAGGAGAAACAAATATACACAAGCGAAGCAATTTTGCGAAAAGGACACAAAACACAACTCTCAAGGCAGCCATTTTCAATCCATCTCTTTCGTTCGCGGCTTAACTAACAATACACAAAAAAAAAAAATGGTGCCATAGTATGATGAGGGTGGTATGGTTGTGCAAACACAGTGGAAAAAAAAATTCACCCTCATCTCTGGGTGATGAGGGTGAACCAACTGAGGGTGGTTTTGCAAGAATTGAACAGAAAAAAAATCACCCCTCTCATTGTGTTTTTTTTTCTGTATTTTTTTCTACAGGAAACCGCCATTTTTTTCTTTGAGGCTTCATAGCAGTATTGGGTTGGGGGTGCTCACTCTCTCTGATGTTGAGGGTAGGTGGATAAAGTGATGGGGGTGGCTGAGTGGTAAATTGGAAACTTCCGCGCGTATCATAGAACGTCGCACAATGAGTCGTTGCTTAACGGTTACTGACGGGCTACATATTGTTGTTGTAATTTTATTTTTTTTGTTATTTTGATGCAGACATTTGTAGCAGCGCTATACTCAACTCAGTACTTTTGGGTGGGCTATGATTTGCGTGAATGTGGGGGGTTTAGCCCTGAATTTAAATTTTGAGCGAGTGAGTTGATTCGTCTTTCAAACCAAAATGGAAGGCATTTACAAAATTGACAGACAAAGTAAAGTATGATATAGGTATTGGGTCAGGCCTCTCATATCAGTTTGCCTTAATTGAGAGACGATAGAAAAATTGAAAGGTTTATTTTTTTTTTACTCTTCGATATAACTATAAAAAGGAACAAAATTGGAAAGAGAGAATGATGGATGTCTTGGAAAATGCAATCCAGAAAATTCACACTTTGACAACGATCGCAGGGTGACCCCCTTTCAAAAATGTATCATCAACTTTGTTTGAAAAAACTTATGAGAACTTAAATAAATATGTGTA
Organism: Syrphus vitripennis; assembly: GCA_958431115.1. NCBI lineage: Eukaryota > Metazoa > Arthropoda > Insecta > Diptera > Syrphidae > Syrphus > Syrphus vitripennis. Next base: position 7,639,303 of record OY288110.1, on the reverse strand, counting down.
CGTATAGATGTTGATGCTGCTGTGAAAAAATTGTAGAAATCAAAAATTCACCTTAAAAACTTTTTTTTTTAATTACGTGATTTACTAGATCAGATCATATGGATAATAAAACACAGCTAGTATTGATTAAATAATAACAATGGATCACATATCAATGCAGTCCATTTTCTAATCTGGACGACATCTATTCGAATAAAGCAATTCTTCCCAAGTGCGAAAATTCAATATCAAAGGATCTTGTAATGACGACAAACATCGCGTACGCGTCGTTCGGCTGCATGAAGAGACGGGAAAACTCTGCCATATGTATATGTGATCGGAAAATGCCCTCTGACCCGAATGAAAAGCTTTGCATAACAGTTGGTCCTTCAGCGCTTACATACGGTTCACAGAGTTGGGCAATGTTCAAGAACCATCAGCGTAAATTGACGGGAGCTGATATGAAGATGATTCGTATGACATCATGAGGGACAAAGTGTGACTAAACAGCTCAAAAGGCAATATCACACGAAGCACGTTCCAACACTATCTCGGAAAAAAGGCATGCACTAAAACTCCTTGATGGAACAAAAGCAACGACACATGTATTTGGTTGGCCTCAGGCATGGAAGAATCCAAAACCGGGAGGCCTGTAGAAGTATTGTGGGGGTCAACCTCGCGAACCACACAAGTGGAACTTTAGGGTGAAGCAGAAGAGTGGTGTGGTCCCACATGAGATCATGCCAATAACCGGTAAAAGAAGAAGAAGAAAAAAAAATGGATCACTTGGGCGTATACTTATTTATTTTTATTTTAAACAAAAATTTAATAACTTCTTATATTTATTATAAGACACTAACAATTGTAGGTACTCGTAGAAAACAAATATTTTGGCTTTTCAAATCTATAAATACAATACAGGGGGTTTCCAAATCAGTAAACATAACTCTGTGAAATAATTCTTGGACAGGGTTATGAGGAAATTGAATTTTATAAAACTGCTTTTTCCTTTGAAAAATAATAATATTTGAGTTTTCTAGTTTGATATCCAATTTAAGATACGTGACATTGACCTCTCCCCCAAAAGTAGGTATATGGTAGACATATCACTTATTTCATACATAGTTAAAATAAGCAACCCTCATGAGGGACTTAATAAGTGCATTTCTTCGTCCCTAAAAGAATTTACTGTCCAAAAACATTTTAACCAAAATTTATTGCACAATTTTTAACAACAACTTATACAACTTTTTAATCAAAAAATTCCCTCCAAAAACTCGACCAAAAGTATGTGTTAAATCCCAAAGTCCATTATAATATATATAAAAGATAGCATTTCTGTGGACTATTACAATTCACTGTGAAATCTAAAACTTATGCAAAAAGTTTTGGTTTTTCAAAAAATTCCGCCAAATTAAATTAAACACCTAACACCGACCGCACATGTACATCTCTATATATATACATGTAGAAGAAGGTTCATATTATATGGGACCTATATGTTATGATGATACTTAAACAAAGAGCATAATACGTGTCCTCCAGCCCAGCAGAGATACATCACATTTCCAAGGAATTGTTGAGATTCTTTTTTGTCGTGCTAAATGAATTAAAATATCTTCACACGATGACGACAACGACGCACGGTGATGGTGACGACGACGCCAACTACGACGACGGTGGCAACGGACCCTTCACAGGATTACTGTACTGATGCTGTTGCCGGAGTATGCACAGTGCGGGAGCTTACCTAACCTAACCTAACTTAACTTCTACCATCATTTCCATCTCTATGTCTGTCTCCATCTCCACAAAGCTCCACTTCAGCATCCTGTTGATTGTGAATTGTTAGTGAGTGTATCTTCTTTTTCTATTTCTCTTGCTGCTGCAGGCGTGGTAGAGGTAGGTAGGTACCACTCCAAAGTTGCATACGTTAACAACAAAATTAAAAACTTCTTAATTATATTAAAATACATTTTTTTTTCTCTTAATTTACAAATTACATTAAGTAAATGGAAAAATAAGTGAAGTGATGTTGTATCACTACTGCATGCATACATTATTTTTCATCTTAAGTTTATTCTTTTTTTTTGTGTTTAAAATTTTTATATACATATCCTTGCCAGGACGAGATGGTGAAACAACAACAAAAAATAAAATGAAAAATACTGCAAGAGCAGACTTTGCAAAATGCACTTCTTGAGTGCTGTAGTGTCTCTGCGATGCTGTACTGTGCTGACGTTTGCGGGCTCATCTGGGAGCTCTCTGGAAGGCAAAAAGTGAATGCCCAACTTTTTTTACACTTTGCTCCTTGCTGTCGTTAATTCACTAATTCGAGGATGTTTTATTTTTTTTTTCTTTTTATTTTTATTTTAATGTTGGTCGTTTCGACACAAGTTGATGATTTCGTTATATAATATAGACGTCATGTCGGCGAAGTGGATTAATTACTCAGCTCAAGTGGGCGTGTATTTCTATCATCCTTTCAGACTGAGGTTTTTTCGTATAATTTAATGATTTGGTTTATTTTTATCATCTCTTCAGTTGTTGACTTTCTTTCTTTTTTTTCCTTCATTTTTCTTCTTTTTTTTTTTGTTGAGGTGAAAATGTTTTGAGGAAATTGCTTGAGTTTGCAAAAATATTATTTTCAAGAGTTTCACATTTTCAATAGCTCTTCTTCTTCGTGAAAGCTACCTATAGGTACCTTAATCTCAAATAAAGCTTTTCAAACTATATAAACATAATTTTGTTTCTAAAGAAGAAAGTTTTGCTTAAGTAATATCTTAATCAAGCATCATGACACAACAATATCAAGTTAAGCCATTCATTTTTCTATGAAACTAAGGTACATCCATCTGGTCATTAAAGGTTAGTTTGAAAGTTCATTGAAATAAATAGAAGACTGTTTTTCAGAAAAAAAATCTTTACATTAGATGATAATATTTAAAAAGTTCTTCCACAATTTCTCAGAAATCACACTTGACGTGTCTTTCTATTGGTTTATCCATTTGTATCCATTTTGTTTTCCTGATCGCCCCGTCTCATAGGTGTGCACGAAGCTTAAATCGCCAATTTATTTGTCAGAGTTGTAGTTTTGTCATCCCTAAGCCCTATTTGAAAACTCTTTTAAAAAACTAATTGACTTAAGGTCAAAAAAACGAAAAAAATTGAAAAGTGTAAGTGGGATAGCAATAAGAGAGTTGTCAATTTTGACCGAAAAACTCTTCCACACTATCGTACTGAGTACTTATTAACGCAATGTCAAAAAAGTTTAAGAAAATGCTACATGTGTTAACACTCAGTGGGATGGTGGATTTTCTTTAAAACTCGCTTTTAAAATTTATCTGAAGGAAATTGTGCATTTATTGGTTTTTAGAAAAAAATTGTTTTGTTGCAACCGATAAAAAAGTTTATCGAAATAATAAATATTTCAAAGCGTTTCGTGCAACCGTATTTTCACAATGCGAATTCAAAAATTTATATATTTTTTTATTTATCTAAACTCGAATGAGCTGATAGCTGATATAAATCAAAATCGGTCGGCAATTGTTGAAGTTATGATTTTACTGAATTTTTTTTTATTGATTTGAAAAATTCTCAAAAGATTTTTAAACAAATCACAAAATTCACTTTGAAAGAATACATTAAACTGTATATATACAATATACATCTCCAACTATAATCTCCAAGTTAATGTTTGGGTTTGAGTATTTGCGTTTAGTTTGAAAATGTTTGATCATCGTTCATCGCTAATAGTATAGTGCTGTAAAGTAGGGAGGGAGAATCTGAAAATTTAGCGAGAAACGAAATTTCAGCTTTTTTTGTACTTTCAAAAGTTTTGTATTGGTTCAAAAATAACTGTACCTCTGATATAAAATAAGACAAAAATATTTGTCTCAATATCGGGTCTAACGATTTTGATAAATTTTTTTAATTAGGTAAGTAAGAAATTTTAATTATATAATTTTTAAATAATTTTTTTTTTTTTTTTTTTTGAAAAAATTACAAAAAACGATTTTTGGAACTTTTTTTCAATAATTTGTATTTTTACTCAATTTTGAGCTCAAAATCTTTTTTTTTTATAATTAGCGCGTACTAAAGGGGATTTTATGTAACCTTCATATGTCAGAGACACAGTGCGAGCTTTAGGTAAGTAGGAGGGGATTTGAAAGGAAACGTCGGTGAATTTCGTCATGGTTTATTTTACCAATTTAAATAGTGAAGTTTATGCTTTTTCAAATGTATCACTATAATGACGTTCTTCTGTTGCAAATTAAAAATTTTATTCATTTTACAATTTTTGTACATTTTTAGGCAAAATGCTATAAAATCTATTTTGGTACCAACCTCAGCTAGATAAGTATCTAAGCACATAAATAACTCGAAAATAGATAAAAAGAGTCCTAAACTCTTAACTGCACAAACGAATAAGTAAAAATTTATTCAACCATTTTATAATACCTGCAAGAATGTACCAAACTTTTTCCAAACCGAGTCTAGTCAACCGTGATTCTCTAACAAGATTTCTTTATTTTTCCACTGCTTCATCTAAACGAAAAAAAAAACAATATCCTCTCAATCCTTTATCCAATAGATACATGGATACATATACCTTACCATACCTATTGGTTAGGTATAGTTTAAAATCCATCAAACGTCACATTTTCAAAAGGTAACAAGGTTTTTAAATATAGAGAGTCCATTTTTTTACTAACACCATAAAACATTCACTTCCTCTCTGTATAAGTAAATTTCGTTAAAGAAAAACGTAATAGAAACCTCGAGAAAACGAAGAAGAATTTAATAGCTAAACCTATACCTAGCCATATATCTAACACAAAAAAAATCATGGAGTAGAAACCAAATTAATAGAAAAAAAAATTCATCCTCTTCTACCCCACTGTACAATATACAAACACCAATCGTTTCGTCTCATTTCAGCAAGTTGTGAACATTTTTTTCGCAACCATTTTTTTCAATATATAGGTACTAAACCTACCCCGCTTTTTCAATTTTTTTTTCTAAAAACTTACCTACCACTACCACCCCCAAATGAGATGTGGGAGAGCGAATAGAGCAGAATTAAAAAAAAAAAAACTCACCTCCCCGAACAGGGGTAGCTACGCGAAATAAAAAAGAATCTAAAAAAAAACGAAACCTCAGCGAGTTCAAGTATAAGTGCAAACTCCTCTCTAACCTCTCGGATAAATCGAGGCGAACAGCGAAAGCGAACAACAGCAAAATATATATCCGCAAAAAAAAAACTGAAACAAGGACAAAGGCATTATTCTTTCACATAAGAGCAGCAGCAGCACTAGCAAGAGGAACACATCACATAGGTACTCGTATAATATAACAAACTAAGCAGAACAACCCCCCCCCCCTCCCGGCTGCAGCTGATTCTGATTGTTATTAGAAATCCTACTGTATACACGCGAGTCCTTGTTCTTTTACCGCGCGTTCCACACCCGCCCGCCACCACCCCGACTAGCTTCCGATTTGAAAACTAAAATTGCGAACGCAAATAGAAAATCATCCCTTGAGTACACAACACACAAACACAACACATAAAGCCGCACAAAAAAAGTACACCCTATACGACTACCAGAAATCCATCATCATGTCCTCAACGACGACCACGACGACGTTGGCCCTGTCGATGTTTTTCTTTTTTTTTTTACAAATTTTTTTTTTCAATTCTCCTTCCACAGTTCGTCCTGTTTACAAATCCAATCATGAGTGCCAAGGATTGGTTGGGCAGGAGGGTGGTTGATTTCCTTCCACCGATAAATAGCAATAGGAAAAAAGTCCATCCTAGTATTTTATTATGCCACCGTTCACAGTCTCCTCTCTAATGTATCGACGAGTATTGAATATTTTTTTTTCCGTTGAGCCTGAAGGGGTGTGTTATAGTTATGTACATACATATATAACAAGGGACATGTAGGTAAGTACAATCCAGGGTATATCTAAGCACCCCTGTCATAGTTCATATCATCAGTCGATTTCTCTCTCTATTGATAGATTTTCGATTTATGTACATCGGGTTGTTCTATTGGGGTCGTATCTGGTTGTCTATGCCAATTATATTGGCGGAGGGGTAGTTATTTCTGCTACCCCATCATCATTTTTTGATAGAAAAAAAATATTCGATACTTTTGAATTCCATTAAATGGCTATTTCTATTGGAGTAGCCATCATCATAGAAAAAAATCCTAGTTATGTAGGTAAATGTATAAGAAATCACAAGAAAAAAAAAATTTACAAATTACAAAGAACACGTCCTCGATAATTAGTTATCCTTGATGTCGTTGTCGTCGTCCTAGCAAGCTACGGGTCGTGGGTGTTTGAATAAAGGGATGCTGTGCTGTTCCTTTTTAGCTTCTTTTCATGCCTTATTTGTGCTCTAGGACGTCTTTTTTTCTTCTATGTTGTAAAAATCTACTTTGTCATTAAATTTAATGACTGAATTAAGTTAAAAAAAAGGACGAAATAGTACGCATACTACGAAGGAAGGGAAATTCTAGCAACAAAAAAAAAGAAACAAAACAAAACTTTAATGGGGATATTGAAAAAAGTTTTTTTTTCACTTATGAAAAACGAGGGTGGCATTTAGAAGTTTTTCGTCCTCCCTCTTAAGGCTTAAGGACATTTTCATATTCATACCAAAATAGCGTGTTGATACGGGTGAATATTTGTAATTAATTTAGCTTCATTTACCAGGGTTTACCATCCTCTAAAACTTTTTCAACGCGCGAAACTCATCGCACAATGTCTCTCATAACTTGTTTTTTTCTTCTTTTTTGTGCGTTTTGGAATATTAAAAGGTAATTTAAAAGAAATATAATTTTGATCCCTTAAAAACTTGAGAAATTAAAATTAATAGAGCTTTGAGCAAAAAAGGTGTTTAAACATGAAACACAAAAGAAATATTAAACTTGAACTTGGAGATTAGGCTTTGAAAAAAAAGCTATACTCGTGTAGCATGGCATTGTAGAGAGAGAATTAAAAAAAATAGACTCATACGATTTTTTTCTTATCTCGGTCCAACCTTAATAATCCCACTGTTCACTGAATTTTTGTTTTTACAATTTTCTGCTCTTATCAATTCTTGGTACAAAAGCAATACTGAAAATTAGATGGTTTTAGGTCAACTAGCTTTCAAGAAAATCTAAAATTAGAAAGCGTACGTTTTTTCGGTGTACACAAAAAATGACAAAACCAATTTACCTAGATTTCTGTGACCTTACTTACTTACTTAAGGTGGCGCTACAGTCCGGGACGGACCTGGGCCTCAACCAACATGCGTCTCCAGCCAGCTCGGTCCCTAGCTAGCTGTCTCCAGTTTCGCACGCCAAGTTGGTTGAGGTCCTCTCCCACTTGCGTGCGCCACCTGAGCCGCGGTCTTCCTCTACTGCGCCGTCCCTCGGGATTGGATTCGAAGACTCTCCGGGCCGGAGCGTTGATGTCCATACGCTCTACATGACCCAGCCATCTAAGTCGTTGGACTTTGATTCGCTTGACCAGGTCAGTGTCGCTGTACAGCCCGTACAGTTCATGGTTGAATCTTCTCCTCCACTCACCATCTATGCAGACGGGACCAAAAATCACCCGGAGAATTTTCCTCTCGAAGCATCCTAAGACGTTCTCATCCTGCCTTGACAAGGTCCAAGCCTCAGCACCATAAATAATAACTGGGATGATAAGCGTCTTATAAAGGGTCACTTTGGTTGCTCGAGAGAGGACTTTATTACTCAATTGCCTTCTAAGTCCAAAGAAGCAGCGATTTGCAAGAGTTATTCTCCGTTTAATTTCAGCGCTGGTGTCGTTGTCTGAATTAATAGCGGTGCCTAGGTAGACAAAATCCTCAACTACCTCGAAGTTATAGCTGCCTATGGAGACGTTTTGTCCAAGACGTCGCCGTTCTATGTCCTTTCTTGAAGACAGCATATACTTCGTCTTGCCCTCATTGACCACTAAACCCATCTTCTTCGCTTCCGTCTCAATACTCACAAACGCGTGACCTACTAAAACTTTTTGGTCAAAATTTTTTTGTTTTGAAAAACCGTAAAATAGTAAAAATGTTTTGAAAGATTTCAATCAAGATTTGTAAATTATAGGTCGTTTATAATGAATATAATGTCATACATAATAGGTATTTTCAAAAAGAAAAAACGATTAATATTTTTGAATTTGTTTAATTAAATGCTTAAAACTTCCAACATCCTTGTTTTTCTATTATTTTTTCCTTTTGTTATTATTCTTATTTCTAAATTCCTATAAGCACAGTCTCACTCTCTAGGAAGTGAAGCGAATTCTTTCAAAAAATCAGCAATTGGAAATATGAACAAAATTTATATTCTATTCTATTTTTGGAAAGCTCAACTTTTTTTTACATTCATATTCATTAAATAATTCTAATGGGTTCACTTAGGCGTATATTTGACTTTATTTTGTTAATTGTTACAGAAATGTTGGTTATATTTTTTATATCTGCAGAAAATAAATTTGTTCAGAACTTAATTTAATATACATACTCGTACATACATAAATAATGTAGATATCCAAAATTAATTTAAGTATTCTAGGTTTGTTCTTCAATAAAACGTATTTTCGAAAACTACATTGTATAGATTTTAATAAATCAATAGTTGGGAGAACTAATACTGGCAGATATCAAGCTTTCCATAAAAGTAACGTAATACCCTTTTAAAAGTTAAGAAAATATTAGTTTTAAATAAAATTGTACAAAAAATTTTGAAAATTATAAAACCAAAACAACACCTAAAAAAATATATTGGCAAAAGCAGGACTAAGGAAGAGATACTTTAAGCTATAACTTCTTGACTGTTTCAAGGGGATACTCGAGAATGGTGCAATTGTTCACGTGGTAAGACTGTATCGAGGTAACGTGGGAAACACATAAAACTGATAGCATATCTGTACATAGCGCTACATATTTAAAAAACCCCAACAACTTCACTGAACCCACATCAGAAATTAGATATCAACTCACCAAATAAACAACTAATATCAGGTTAATGTGGACCCCTGAACGTGTAGGAATCCAAGTTAAGTAATACGTTGATACTGCGGCCAACTCAGCCAAAAATTATCATGTCGCTATATACGTCAATCCAAAAATAATCAAAATCCATCATAAACATAATCAAAAATATATTTAAAATAAATGTATCTATGAAATTCTCCAAACCCCTAGTTCCACAAATATCAAAAAAATATTAGATATTCTTTTAGAGGCAACCATTTTAAATTTTAAATAATCAAAATTGTTCCAATATATTTAATTACCTGTTAATAAATATATTTAAATCCCAACTTCTATTTTACAGAGCCACCTATTCAATAATAGCGTAAGTATATTTTCAAACCGTTTACAACTTCAGCCATTCAAATGTCAACGTCAAAGTTGACATTTCTCAGCTGTTTTTGTTCCCACCTCTTGAACTGTCAAAGAAAAATTAAATCCCTCTCTGTCATCACACACCAACATTATTTTTTCCTTTTTTTAAGGAGTGTAATCTTTTTCTGCACGAAATCCAACTAAAATCTTTTCATTTCTATTTTCTTATTTTAAGTTCACAAATTATAGTACTCAATATCCTTACAAATGCATCTACATTGATTCTTGGTAGAAATCTAAAGGTTTCTTCTTGATGCCTGTTTGTTGGGAAGAGGAGAAAAATTTTTAAGAAAGTACACTCCAAAGGGAAATTTAATGTGCGTGTGTGTAATCTCAATTGTGTAAATAGAGCGCTCCAAAAATCTTTTCTAATAAAATCATTATTAAAAGAAGAATAAAATAATGTCCATCGATGCTACTGCTCTGCCATCAGAGCTTCTTGTATCGCCACAACCACTAATTGGGTTTTGTGGCCTTGATGTGCTAAAGAACTCAGTGCATAAGTCAATATGGGATGCTTTCAATAGCAATCGTAAACCTGATAGGTAAGTGTTGTTTATCTCGCTTTTTTTTAAATGGTGGAATAAGTTTGCAAAAATTCTTCTCTAGGCCCGCTGTGCAGTTCAAGCTATTGCCGCCAAATTATGAGTTTCCAGTAGCAAAGCCGAAGCGCGCTTCCTATGAATGGTACCATCCGAAAGGAATACTCAAGCGAAACTGGATGTTAAAGCATCTTCATGTTTTGCCATCTGTGGTAGTTTTGTTCCAGGACATGGAGTGGAATGATCCACTTTGGACCGACAAACAGTTGCAATGTGCCTCAACCATTCAAAGTCTCAAAAATAGTTTGCAGGTAAAGTTTCATATTAAGTTCCCTTATTTTCCCCAGAAAAGAAATATTTTTTCCTAGGAACGCAATACTCGCCTAGCACTAGTGCTATTGCAAAAAGCTGCCCCGTTACCTCCTGGCGAGGATATGTTAGCATCAGAACGAGCAGCTAGTTTAACCAATGCCTGTGGAATCAGCAGTAAAATGCTCTTCATCCTTCCACACACCGACCACTTGGTTGGGTATACTTCACGCCTCGAATCTGCACTTCTGGAAATGGCTCAGGGATATTATACCCTTATGTCCAAAAGAATTCGTACTCATCGCGACCAATTGACATCCTCACATCATGTGCTTAAGATTCGTCATCAGTTCAAATTGGGATTTGTCTCAGAAATGCGACAGGATTACAGTACTGCTCTAAAGTTAGTTTCGATCCATTAAGAAAATTCATAACAATAAGTACATACTTACATTTATGTATTTAAACTTCCTTGCAGACATTATTCCCAAGCATTTGCTAACTTAGAAGAAATTCGTGTTGTTGACACAAATTGTTTGGAAATCAAAACGGTTGCTGGCTTCCTTAACTACAAAATTTGCCGATTAATGTTCAAATTAAAAGTGCCACGTGACTCAATAAATCATTTCATAAGTCACATAGAAAAGTACAAGAATCGAATTGGATTCAAAGATTTATTATTTGAACATTATGCATGGCTAAGTACTCAGTAAGATTGAGAATTAAGTGATATTTTTGGGCAATTTATTTAACATATATATATATACTTTTTGCAGACATAGTGCATTTGCTGATCTTTTTTGTGAAGCAATAAAAAATGGTCTTCCTGCGCTACAGACACAACATCCTGGAATGTACTATTACAAAGCAGCTTGTAATATTGTGAAGAGAAAAGAAGCATTTCTTCAGTGTTGTGGTAAGAATAATTGTTAATCACAAAACAATATTTTTTCATCGTTAAATAATTACCTATCTTATTGACCATAAGTGGCAATCGAACAAACGGGCTATTTTAATTAATTTCTCATATATGATAAAAAACATATCAAGACTTATACCCAATAAGCTAACAGACAGACAAGAAAATAACAAAAAGTTTATAAACTTTATAATGATATCAGAAAGTAATTTTCACTGCTTCAGTTATAAACAGTTTCGTTTAAATGTTGAACTAAGTTCAATTATACTGCTAAACTGAAGTTTAAACTACCGTTAATTCCGCTTAAGAAAAAACAAATAAATTAAATAAGAAATTTCACTTCACAGCACTATCTCTGAGTCCTACAGAACCTACAACACCAACTACTCTACAAAATATCTCATCAATGGCATTATTTAGTGAATACTTTGGCATTCGTACTATCAAAACCGGTGAACCGGTATCTGAACAACAAGTAATAATGTTAGTACAAGAAAATGAAAAGAATTACAACCATTCGGTAAGTATATTGATTCTTTGTGTGGATCTTGTATTAGATAGTAAATTTCGATCATCCTTTTTCAACAGAGTGCAATAATTCAACTGCTAGGTCAAGCAATGGCTCAATTCAAAGTTTACAAAGGTCTCAGGTTTCGAAAAAAACTAGCAGTTGATATGGCCGAAGAGTATTTCAAGTGTGGCGATCATGCTAAGGCATTAACGTAAGTGATTTTCTTTCTAAATATCATCCATGAATTGTATCGCCAAACTTATTATGTTTTTATTACAGATTATACTCCCTTATGTTACCGGACTATCGAAAAGATAAATGGAGTTTACTGTTCTCAGATGTCCTTTTAAAAACTTTACGTAGCGCATTTCTATCTGCGTCAGTTGCTGATTATGTTGCATGTAGTTTTGAAGCGTTGTCGTTAAAAATTCGATGTGATCAAAAAGAGCGTGTAACAGTGCTCGAAAATCTCTGGAAAGTTTTTCAGGTAAACAGAAAAGATAGGAAAAAAAATCAATTTTAAAAGTTTCCTTAAATAACTTTTAGAATGTTCCTCCTGTATCTCAAAGTCAAATTGCACCCGAACTAAGAACGTTATGGGAAAATTCATTGGCTAATTTTAAATCTCCTGCTATTATTGATCTAGATAAAATAACTGAACTTCTCGAGTGCAATGTAAGTTTTGAAAAATCTGAACTTAAAAACGATGAAATGATAAATATTCGATTGATTGTCAGGTAAAAACTTTCTAAAAATATATCTTCCTCTAGTCCAAATAACACTACATATTTTACAGACTTCTTACGGATGTCCCCTTAAAGATAAAAAGCTTTACTGCAGTTCTTATCGATAACCAAAGTCAGCAATACAAACTCAAAGCAATCAAATATACAATCTTTCAAAATTTATCTGAACTAAGGGATAAAGAAAGTGCGACCAATGAATTAAGATCGTTCGATGGTGATCTTAAATTAGAACCAGAAAAGTATTATGAAATATTATTCTGTACAGAAGCACAACAATATTTAGAAAATACTCAATTACAAGTTTCATGTATTGAAACATTGATTGGTACAGATAAAATAGCAGCTGTTTTGGTAAAAAATGGCACACTGTCAAAACGAAATTTCAAGCACCATAATCGATATCGAGATTTAATTGATAATGTTACAACAAATTCAACTTGTTATATTGTCCCAACGTAAGCTTGGTTTTATTTTTATAAAAAAAAAATCAGTTTTTCTGATTCGAACTCTTTTCAGATTCCATTTGGTCACACAAACAACACAGCCGGTACAGCCCATGTTGATCAATGAGTTTTTTAGTATTGTTTGTGTGGTGAATAATCCATTTAATTTGTTCTTGCAAAATGTTGGATTAAGTATCAGTGTCCCGAATAATCTTCGAAATAAAGGTAAGTGTTAGTAAGTAAGATATTTTTCTTTAAAAAAAAACTTTAAAAACAAACCAAACTATCCATTTTGTCTTAAAATTGAATGTGACCTTATTCGAAAAATTAACTCATAAACACTCATGACATGGATAGCAGGGTATACAAAATTGTTCTGTTTAGCCTTTCTTAATATCCCACATGTGGTCCCTTCTTATTCCCTAAATTAAAAAAATACGATGAACAAGAAAGTCGAAAATATCGGACCAAATGCTCGGTGAACTAAATCCTCCCATCAATGTAAAAGGAAGTAAATATTTTTAGCAAAAAAAATAGGAACGCAAGTTTTTAGAATTTAATAATATAAACATAAAAACAAATTTTTCAAATAAAATGTTTGATTTATTTTTAATTCCAAAAACATTTTTTTTAATTTTGATATGCACTATGATATGATGTATATGCTACCTATAAATATTTTATTTGAAAAAAATCATAATTATTGTTAGACATGGTTTTGGGTTAATGAGGTTTGTCGTAACGTTTATATGACGGGTATCGTTATTTTTGAAGCTTAAACCTTTTCTTGTATTCCTAGTTGTACCTTTAACGTGTCAACGCGCAGTTGAAATCTTTAAGAAATAGATTATTAAATTTAAATTTCGCTCACATTATATGTCAACTGTGGTATCGAACTGAGGGCCAATTCTCAATCAGTGATGTCTCTGGATGTATGTGAAAACTGAAATTTTTCTTAATTAATTGTGTTTGAAGTTTGAATAAACTTATCACTTCACAGTTATCACAGATTCTCAAACACAGTTTATTTTTGAAAGTGAAAGAATAACGGTAGTGTAAAGTGTTGCATATTGTTGTGCTAGTAATAAATAAAAGTGATTGGAATTAAAATAGTGAGTTTTATTTGTAAATGAAATAAGTTAAGCTAATAAATAAAGTAAATAAGAGTGGATTCTTCCTTTCTAGCCCATTGTTTGGATTGCTGTTTCGAGTGAGGTGTAAGGTGTGGATTAATATTTCATCTATGAAGAGAATTGCGTTTCATTTCCGCAATTTATCGCCAAATGATGAATTCTCCCAATTCTCAAGAATCTGATTCTATTCGATTAATCGAGTAATCGAGGCATCCGTCTTGGACACAGCTTTTTGAAGTGTACATTAATATGCAATATGCAGCAACTTCTGAAATGCCTAAGATGTCTGTTTGCACATTTTGACCCGACGATCATTCAATACGATTTTGTGGACTTTTTCAATCATATCCCAAATGTTGAACAGTGTAATGTTGATCTTGACGGCTTTCGCCTCGTTTAAATTCTGTCATTAAATTTTTGTTGATGTTAACGATGATCAAAACTCCCCAGAGTAGAATAAACCTTTTCAAATAAAAATACTCAATGAAGTAATGACGACTGATTTTTTTCGCGTTTTAAAATATAATACATCGTTATTTGTTTTCCAAAAGCAACCACGATCTATAATCAGGTCGGGTACTTTTGGTACTATTTTTTTGATTACATTTCTCCAATTTTATATATGATCTTAAAAATTAGAGTCCATATTTCTAAAATGATTACCCCAATGGCTTTGTTTATGTAATGCGTCATTTTGAAACAGCTATAATTTTCCCATTCAAAATAGAGGCAGCTTCCAGTTGTTCTTGTTTAACTTAAATATTTACTTGATTATTTTTTTTCCAAAGTAAGGACAAACATTCTGTACCTTAACATAAATATATTGGCACGTTTTTAATATTTGATATATACAATACATATATATTATTTTTTCTATTGCCAGCCAATTGAATAATGTTTATCATTGGATTATGTATTTATTTGCACATATGTATGGTTGAACAGCGTGCTTCATTTAAAATTTTGGAAAGTTTCTTGCTAATAAAATGGTAAATAAGTAGATTGAATTCATCATTCGAAGGTATCTTTTCAACTTGTGCAATCACGATGTTTTATCTAGTAATAATACTGTCATTTGTATTCAGTGTCTCCGGTGCACATCAAAATCTAATGAGAATTATAGAAGGAATACCTCAAAATATACATAATACACCATATCTAGTCACCTTACAATACAAAGAGCAACATGTTTGTGGAGGATCACTTATAACTCCAACTTGTGTTTTAACAGCGTCGCATTGTCTGGAAGTCATGAGACCTTACAATATAATAATTCGAGGTGGTATGAGTAATTTATCGGATAAAAGCACAAATCAAAAGGTCTCTAAAATCCTTAAGCACGAAGACTTTGATCTTGATACTATGAATAATGATATTGCGATTTTGGTATTGAGCGCACCTCTTAACGGAACAGATATAAGAACCATTAAGATATCAAACAGCACTATAAAAACTGGCCAGAAGGTAAATATAAGCGGATTCGGTTATACAGATGAAAACGATACCGAAAATTCCGATGTTTTAAGAGGTGCTGAAGTCAACATAATCAGCCATGAGCAATGTCAAAAAAGTTATGAAGGAATAAATGTGATAACAGAATCAATGGTGTGTGCGACAAAGAATGGAACCAAAGTAGATGCTTGCCAAGGAGATTCTGGAGGTCCAGTAGTTTCAAAAAATAAGCTTTTAGGTGTCGTGTCATGGGGTGTTGGGTGTGGTCGTGCTAAGTATCCAGGAGTTTATACTGACGTAAAATTCTTCCAATCATGGATAGAAAAAAATGTTCAGAAATACTGTCAACCACCGAAAATATAAATGAAATGTAAAAAAAAAACTAAGATAATATAAACTAAAATGATACTAAATTGTTTTAACACCATAAAGTACGAGTAATTCTGTTGCCATCCAAGTTTTTGAATATTGATTTTTGATTTCATCAGATTATGTATTTTTATAAAATAAAAACAATTTATTTGTTCATATGTTTAAATTGTTTGTTTTATTGAAGTGAA
The DNA here is from genome assembly GCA_958431115.1 of Syrphus vitripennis. NCBI lineage: Eukaryota > Metazoa > Arthropoda > Insecta > Diptera > Syrphidae > Syrphus > Syrphus vitripennis. The sequence goes on along the minus strand of OY288110.1, from coordinate 7,623,285 downwards.
GCTTCTTTATTGGGGTGTTATATAAAAACTGTAACGCTGAAGTTAAAAAACATTCCCCTTGAAGTGTTTACCCTCTAAATAAAGTGGTATGGAAGTCTATTTTGTTTCCCTCGGAGTCGCCCAAACCCAATTTATCTGGAAAGTTCTCGTCCCGAGTATACAAACATAAAAGTCATGTGACGACAAAACGATAAAATTCTTTAAGCCGTCTCAAAAAAATATAACAAACATAAAAAAATTAATGATATCTAAATAAATAATAACTAAACTAATAATATTTTTTTTTTGTATTTTTAATTTATCTTTAGTCTTTCTAACCACCGATATTTCATCTAACCGCCAAAAATTACACTCGCAAATTCAAATCGATATTGGTGAACTTTCAATGCTTAATTCAACATCAGTTTCATACTATGTATTTAGTTTAGTCGAAGCCAACATTGAGTTGCAACAAAAGATTTGGTATAATCTAGATTCGATAAGACCAAAGCCACCGCCGTCTGAAGAAACTCCATCTACAACTGACAATTCTCCCATTAATTCACGTGTTGTAATTGCGGATTTCAGTGCTTTAGCATTAAATTCACTGATTCGTATAGATTATATCGACGACAATCGACTCAGGAAGGCTCGAGATGAAGTCGTAAATATTTCGTGCGAAAGTGAATTTAAATTTTGTGGGCGATTTTACACACTTAATAGACAACCGTTGACGAAGATTTATCGTGGTGAAAATTTTTTGTTTCGAGCAAATATAGAGGTGCAATCTAAAAGTGATCTGGACATACTGGAGACGTATTTTATATGTGTAAGTTGTATAATGATTTTTTTTAAAGTGCACAAATGTGTGCACAGATATGTAACACATCCTTAAAAATGGAGACAGACAAAAAGCATTTATGATTTAATTTATGCAAACTTGTTTTTTCGTTTAAAGTTGAGAAAACTTCTACACAAAATGTATTTTCTTTTTTCTTCGCCGAAGTCCCCAAATATTTAGTAATTGCCATTTATAACATTTATGTATGAACCCTTAGGACCATAATCTAGTTCAGTCCACGTACAGCTTTAAGCGCAAAAAATATAGCAACTGCTATCGCAAAGACGATACCCTTGAAGATGTTATTGTTTTACGAACAAACTCAACCAACTGTAACTGGATAACGGCTAAACAATTCGAGCATACCGAAAATGAACCTGAAGAACTATTTCAACGTTCTCGAACACTGCGTAGACTTCAGCTAACGGCCAGTGGTAAGCTTGACAACAGTATTGTGCCTTCTTCAGCAATGAACAACAATAAAAATCTCTTGTCGAAAATTCCCAATAACATGACAATAATTGGTAATTGCGCTTTGCTCGCTAGTCAAAGTTCAATTCTAAGCTCATCGACTATCTCCGACGACGGCAAATTAAAAATAGACTCTGATTTGTCAAAAGAAGATCAAATGCAACCGATTAAACCAAGCTCACGAATGGTATTTAGTAAGGCTATTGAAGCTATCACTCCAACTGGGCCATTTCGCGGTTTTATAAAAGGTGTAGTAACAACTAGTGATGCGACAACAGCAGCACCAATATTTGGTGTCTACTGCATTAAATGGCGACGAAATGGTTGTAAAGATGAAAATGAGTCAAAATTTGTGGTATCAGGACTAGAAATCGATGAACCTCCTCTAAATATTTACTGCTCGATTGAAGAGAAAATGTTTGTCAAAGTTCCAATGACTCTGAAGGTTGTCCTTAAAAATCCCACTGCAAAAGTTGTGCATTTGATTTCTACACTTAGTGTTAGTAATTCAGATAACTTTATGTGTTCCGGTCATAAGCAGGTAAGTTCAATAAAGATAGTGATTTGTTTTAAGAATTCTAATTTTTTTTTTTCTTGATCTTTCCTATCAGCTTGACATTTCGATATTTGCATATTCCGAAAAGGAACTGGTGTTCAATTTATACCCTCTTAAAGTTGGTTGGCAAAATCTTCCTGAATTACACTTAGAATATAATACAATCACCGATCCAAGCAGAGATGAGTCACAAAATCAGCTTCTCAGTCATTTAGTACAGCGATCGATGCCTAAGAAGGTTTTTGTTTTGGTAAATAAAATAGTGACATTATTTAAATACAGAACTAATAAAAATTGCATTTCATTTACAGCCTCCATATAAACAACACAGCAACGGCTTCAAGTAGTACAGACAGCCCACTGGAATTAAATTTCCACATTCTATATATTATTTTCTAATTTAACGTTTAAAAACTTAAATATAAACAAAAAAAAATCAACAACAACTCTCGTAGGTATAATGATAACAGTGTTAAATAGAAATGTGAATAATAATCATTTGAATAACTAAAAGTTTAACAACAAAAATGTAGAAGAAATTATAGTATACTTTATTATATTTCTAGTTTGTAAAAGAAAATGATGGAAGGGCAAAAATAACTATGTGTTGATTTTTAAAATTTAAACAACAGATTTAATTGCAATTATTATAGAATACAATTTAAACAAAAACAAAAAAAACTGAACAAATAAAACTTTGTCAAATAGAAAAATATTTAATTAAACGGATGATTTGTTAATTTAACTTTTATTTTAAGATTTTATTAGAAAAGATTGGTGACACGATTAAATCAATCTGGCATTAAAATATGTTTGTAGTGAATTTTCGAAAATGGCAACATATTTTCGTTAAAACTACTGGTGAAAAAGTTTTTGTTACAAAATAACTTTTCCGAAGTTTTATGTTGCGCTTAATTCGAATCCAAACTTAGAATTATTCCAACATGACAGGTTATTGAGATATTTCTATTAGAAAATTGAAAAAAGGCGTTTTTGCTATTTTTGAAGCTATATTTGTAACAATGCTGGGTAATTTTTTTTTCAACTAAATATTCACTAATCATTTTCTTCAAAAGTTAGTTTTAGAAAAATATTTTTTGGGTTTTTGTAATCTACTTAATACATGTTTTTTCTTCTGTTTTTCTTTCAAAATATTTACCCGAGAAACGATCTAAAGAGATTATAATTATGTTTTTCTTTTAAAATTTTGTTGTTAAAAATTCATTACGGATTCAACTAACGTTTTGACTCTTTTTTTAGTCATGAACATCACGTTTATTGTTTAAGACATCTTAGTAAAAACAAAATTGTAAAAATTAATTTAAAGCGAACGAAAAATCAGTTTTATTTCATGTCTGAGACCTCTGACTTGGAAAAATCCGTTGCGGAGGACTTTGACTGCATTCAACCACCGACGAATCACTTTGTATGTTATCATCTTCAAAGGGCCCATTATTACCATTCGACAAAATATTTTCGATAGTTTTCTTTAAAGTACCATGTTCTATTTTAAGTGCCGTAGCAAGACGCCTGACATGGTTTTCATTCAAATTATAAACCACTTCATCAACAGCAACACCGAACACATCTTTTAACTCATCTGTACCAAAAACTTTTCTAAGGTTCTCTTTTATTGACGGTGTTAATGAACTTCCACTATCGTTAATATCAGACTCACTCAGCTCAAGTTCTTCAAACAAAAAATCCGGTGAAATATTGCCAAAGTTTTCTGTTTGAATATTTCGTGGAGTTATCTGAGGTGGGTCGGGATGTCGCGTTATTATATTCTCTGTATGTCGAAAAGGTTTTTTATTTCTTTTTTCATTTGATCGAGATGAAATCGTAGAAGATTTTGATTGTTCGATATTTTTCGTTGTCCTTGAACCATTACTGGTTGAATAAGCTTTCTGAATTGTATTCGAAATATTGATACTGGATGTTGGTTGATCTCTATATAGCTTAGCAATACTATCTTTTAAAGATTTTGAATGTTTTCTGGGAGCAGTTGTAGTTTTTGTTGTTGCTTTAGATGGCTTATCTGTAAATTTCGGTCTTTGTTGAGTTGGAAGAAACTTAAGCCACTTAGAAACATGAACTGGACTTTTAGATCTAGCCACTTGTACTTTCATAGCTGGTGCAATATTTTGATCTGTTCCATTTTCATTTGCATTTTCGTCAGTCAAATCAATCATTGAATCTTTAGAAATACTGAGGACATTCTTAGATGTCGATGTTTGCAATTCAAGAGGAACTGCTATAATTGGCGTTCTTGTTGGTTGTTGTTGTCTTTGTCTCTCTGAAATATCTTGAGGTAGAACTTCCTTTGACACCTCATTTACATCCACGTTCTTCTTAGTTAGATCAAGTGGATTTTTTTGTGTAAGCACATTAATAGGCACAGGGCTTTTAACCGTATTTATAATTTGAGGTATAGGCTGATAAGGTGGTATTTCCGTTAGAATTTCTGTCATCATTCCAGCTAAAATGTTGGGTGATTTCACTTCTTCATCATTCTGATTAGATTCGATAATGGTTGCTGGTGACTCAGCTCGTGATATGGCATGTGATTTTTCCAGATTTTTGTAAATTTTCTATAAAAATTATATTAATGTATGTAGATACATAATGTGCATTATTTCCTTTTTTTTATTGCACTATTGAGTGACCTTGAGTGAGAATAGACCTAAAAGCTAAAGCTCACTCGAGGTCAATATAATTAAATTAAAAATGTATAAAGGTAGTTAACTGTATGAGCCCTTTTTGGACAATAAATAGGTACATTCTTACATTTAATATAAAAGCTATTCTTCGTTTTTGTTTGCCTTTTAAAGTTTTCTTGATTAGTTCAACTTCGAATTTTAATGATTTCCAGTCGTCAATCAACCACTTGGTTGATTGACTCTCGTCAAATTTAATAATTTTACTGATTTGATACAGGCGTTGAATCGGATCCTCATTTGACCGGAAACTAGAGAGAAGATTCCGTTGAGATAAACGCTTAGATCGACGAATTTGATTTCGATCTTGTAATTAAAAAAAAATTGTGTTTATGTGTTTGAGCGGTTAAAGTTGATTATTTGCAACGTTAAAATTACCTTCTTTTTCGATTTCAGAACAATAAGTACCATCGCTTTCTGTGTTACGAGCCATTTTTGTGTTTTATTTTATATTAAGTTAACTGTTAAAAAAATGCGTCTATCAAATTTGAATGTGATCGAATTTATGGTGACGTCATTTAACATTCAAATACATATATTTACATATAATGAACCAAGAAGCGAAAGCTAGTCTTTGGAGTGAGCATTGTATATTGAATTGCAAAATTTGAGAATTTGGGTCCTTAAACTTCCCCAACCAGATATATGTAGAAATAGGAAGTGATTACCATTGTGTGACGTCACTACATCGCTTAAAAATAAAATGAAAAAATATTTTTACCCAACAGAACAATTAAAATGGTAAAATCTACAGACAATACATAGGTATCCATTTTCTTCTGATTTACAAGTATGAAATTAGTAATGCAAATCGATATTTCAAATTATCTACAAAAAGCATAGTTTCCTAGGCAACTATTATCCTAGATCGATACCAAATCTTATCACGATGCACATACACATTATTTACATACATTAGGGTGGTCTTTATTTGAAAAAAAAAAATGAATTTGAATTTTCATTCTCATCTTCACCAACAAATAAATTAATAAAAATATTCAATAGTTTTCAATCTCAATACTTACCCCTATTTAAAAATTCATTTTGCAAATGCGACTGCTTATCGACTCGTTTCTTTTTTTGCATTGGTTTTTTAAACGATAAAATATCATCCCTGAAGAAACTTTCGAAAATCACTTAAAACAATTATTTTTATTATTTATTTCCACAGAAAACAATTATTGGCTTAATATTGATTACTCTTCTAACACGGTTTGACGTTTATCTTGTTTTCTTTATTTAACAGTAAAAACAAGCCGGAGAAACGGCAAAGACAAAAAAAAAAGAAACTTAGTTGGAGCATCGAGTTAGCCCAGAGAGCAGAGATATATTGGGGCATTGCCTATGACCGGATCAAGATAAGGGGGCACCAGCGATATTTTGATAGTTGTCATCCATAGTTTGTATGGAAACTCATTTTTTTTCAAAGATGGGCCCAGCTCTGTAACTAAAAAAATTCGTCTTAAAGAGAATGGAAATTTTTCATTTTCCTTTGTTTCTATCGTCTTAGGTTCTGGTCTGTGAAGGCCCTTATAACCAAAGGCTTCTTCTAACCTGAACATAGTATTGGTGAACATTTCAATAGAACTCACCAATTGTCATCAGCTGTTTGAAATGTCAACCGTGTTTTTTTTTTCTTCTTTTTTGCCGTTCAAAATATTTGACATGCAAGAAATAAAATTAATCGACGAAAAGCCATAATTTCCCTTCAATATATTTTGTCTGCATTTTTTTCCAATTTATTGAATTAAACTTTCGATAAAAAATTCCAAAAACAATATGATATGCACGCGATTATTAAATTATAAAGTACCAGCATGTCGACAGGCTATGATGATTGTCGGCAGAAGCAAGTTTTACAATTGTAAGTTGATTTTTTTTAAGGTTAGATAGAATTACATGAAGTGATTTAATACATTTTCTTCTTCCAAATTATATATTTTCAGCTAATATTGCATCTTCACTTGTGTTGAAAAGGAACTTGTATCAATCGGTAAAAAAAAGAGCACTTGAAGCTCGAACTAAACTAAAAAAAACTGATTATCCAAATAATCGCCTCTGTCCCGATCCATTATCACCTCCACAACCGATATCCTTGGCATCCTCTTCTCATGAAAAAGAACATTCTAAAAAAGTTTTCCATTTATTTTTTCAATCACTACTAAATACCTTACTATAATTTATTCTTTTAGCCAAAGTGCACACAGAGCGCAAAGGATTCTGTTCCCAAATCACAGTCATCTCCACCTGCTCCGGAAAATGTTTCGTCGGAAAGCGGCGGAGGTAACTCAAGTATCAAATGGATACTGGCAGCACTAGCAGCTGCAGGTCTTGGCACAGGTGCATGGTATATATTGGGGGGAGATAATCAAAGTACAGATAAGAAAAAGGAAGATCAGACTGCTTTAGGGGCTAGAAGAGGTGAGTTCGATTTTTTTATTGAGTTCAAATAATAGATCAAGACTTGGATCTGAATAGACCCTTTGTACTTCCGAGATTATAAGTAACCAATTAAGTACAGCTATGGCAAAAAAATAATGAAAGTCATAGCGATTATTGAGAAAATGCTCTTAAATATTTTTATATACCTACAAGTTATTTGTTTTTTTTTTTTATAGTGCCAGAAAATTCCGGTGATCTTCCTAAAAAGGTGCCTTACCTTCTTGTTGGAGGTGGTGCTGCCAGTTTTTCAGCATTCCGAGCCATAAAGTCTAATGATCCAAAAGCAAAAGTTCTTGTCATAAGCAATGAATTCCTAAAACCTTACATGAGACCACCACTTTCAAAAGAACTTTGGTATGCATCTGAACCTGGTGTAGTATCCAAAGACTATCGTTTCAAACAATGGACTGGTGCCGAAAGAAGGTTTTTTTAATAAAAATAACAGCGTATTGTTTAAAAATTGATATCTATTTATTTTTTTAGTTTGTTCTTTGAACCGGATGAGTTTTTCATCGACCCAACTAAGCTCTCAGAAAATCCAAACGGTGGAATTGCCATAGCCCAGGGTTATAGTGTGAAAAAAATTGATCCAAAGAAAAAAATTGCTACACTCGACGATGGAACAGAACTTGAATATGAAAAATGTCTTTTGGCCACAGGCTGTACACCTAAAAGTCTGCCGGTATTTGAAAACGCTCCAAAAAATGTACAAGACAAAATAATGTTCTATCGATCACCTAACGATTTTGAGAAACTCAAAAAGCTAGTTGACGAGAATAAATCAATTACTATTGTTGGCAATGGATTCTTAGGCAGTGAATTGTCTTGCTCCCTTGCAACTTATTCCAAAGGAACAAATGTTAAGATAAATCAGATATACCCGGAATCAGGCAATATGTCTAAAGTTCTACCAGAGTACCTGAGCAAATGGACGACAAAAAAAGTTGAAGAGTTGGGTGTGTGTGTCGTACCAGGTGTACAAGTAAAAGAAGTGAATCGAGAGCAAACTGGATTAAAATTATCTTTGAGTAATGGTCAGATTGTACTTACAGACGTCGCAGTAGTTTGTGTTGGATGTGAAGCAAATACAAACATTGCGACGTTATCTGGACTTGAAGTAGATGCAGAGTTGGGTGGATTTGCTGTAAATGCTGAACTTGAAGCCCGGCAAGATTTGTATGCGGTATGTTTAATGAAAACTTAGTTTTATGTTTATTTTCAGTTTTAATATTTTGTAACATTTAAGGCTGGAGATGCATCTTGCTTTTATGATCCTTTGTTGGGAAGAAGAAGATTGGAACATCATGATAATTCAGTGATATCTGGTCGCTTGGCTGGAGAGAATATGGCTGGGAAAGGCGGAAAAAGTAGGGTACTATTTTTTTTTCGAAAATCCAAATGTTCATAATATCGTCTTTTCAGAAAATCCATATGAACATCAGAGTATGTTCTGGTCAGACCTTGGTCCAGGAATTGGATATGAAGGAATCGGAAGGACTGAAGCTAGCTTGCCTACAGTCGGGGTTTTCGCATTAAAAGCTGACGAAGTCAGGACTGAAGATCACTTAGACCCAACTGCAGAAAGCACTCCTAAAGAATCTAAAGCAAGTCCAAAACTAAATACACAAGTTGAGCAACAAAAAACAGAGCCCAGTGGCGAAAATGACTACCAAAAAGGCGTTATATTCTATTTACAAAACGACAAGATCGTCGGCATACTTCTTTGGAACTTATTTAATCGCGTCGGACTGGCTAGAACAATTATAAACCAAAACAAATCATATGAAGATTTGAATGAAGTAGCAAAACTATTTGAGATCCATTCGTGAAATAAGTTCAACTAGATAAACGTATGACTTAATTGTGAATTAATTCTTAAGTATATTATTTAGGACATATGTTTGCATTTCCAGAGAGATTGATTTATGTGCACAAGGTTTTTGCGAAGAAATTTCTAAATATGAACAAAAGTGTTGTTCCCAGTATTTTTTTTTGTTTTCACTTTTATGACGACTTGCATTAGATTTGGATTTTCAATTATCTGCGAAAGCTTATTTCTTGTAAATAAAAGTATTGTTAACAAAATATTTAATTATTTTTTTTTTTTTAATATTTACTTTTGTTTCAAATATGTATAAGAAAATTGATTAAGTTTCGTAAATGGGAAGTTAAAATTGGTTTCAATCAATTTGAAAAGATTACATTTATAGTTTAATTTGATCTCTAGAGTGTCGACAAAAGCAAATACCATATTTCTTAAATACACTGAGGCACATAGAACCTAAGATATTTCCTTCTGCATCGGATGGCTATGTTGGATACCTTCTATTAGTATGATTATTGGTATTCAAAGCTTTTTAGTCGTCTTGAATAGCACTTGTTTTGTAATAGAAATGATAAGTGTATAGATTTGGAGATATTCCACTTTTTCTTGTGTACCATCACTCATCAGGTAGCATTTTTTAGAAACACATTATACATTTGGATTCGATTGTGAAACAACCTCTATTAGACAAAAAGAAAACAAAAAACAACGAAATTACCCTTTGTATATGAAAATAGTTTTCATATACAAAGAATTACCTCATTTGAAGTTTGAATGCATTTTTCAAAATTTTGGAAATTACCTCATTTCGGCTCTAATAAGCCATAGGTTTATAATGTGGAATTCCTTTTCACCAAAAAAATCAATTTGTTCAGAAAAAAATCAAATTTCAGTCGGGGAAGTCGAACATACATATAATGATTTTTACCAAACTGTCATTGAGCCTAAGTGAAAACTCCTTTGTATATGAAAACTATAGTACTCTCATGGTGGAAGTCGAATGGGGCGACATCTAACGTATGCCTGCAACCCTTACTCTATTTTTTTTGCGGAGAGCTTATGGAGGTTTTAAATGATTTTTATTGATATTTTTTGGATGCAATAATCCAAAAAATAGTCTCCTCTTGCTCCTACCACCAATTTTCGACGCTTAAAGACTCCCCAAATCGGATTTTACACCTCTAGTTTTGCAGCGCCACCACCAGGACCTTTGCAACCCTAAAAAAAACTCGCCATGATAGTACTATATTTTCATATACAAAGAAAACTCTGACGTTTGTGATTTTCTTATTGTCAATTATAAACTGCGCTGTCATTGTGCCATTGTGAGGACTTTGACGTTAGTTTTTAGCTTACTTTGAATATATATTTATATTGTAAAATAAGTAAATAAATAAAATTCATGTGTTCGCATTCGCTTTCAGCTATTCTTCATAAGTGCCTGGCTACACGGTGATTTTTCAATTGCCTAACCAGCCAGTTTGTTGTCAAGAGGGGTGAGGAGTGAAGGGGGAAGATGCTCACGAAGGGAACTGAATTTTCCGAGTGCGCAATACAAATTGTTCCTCTTTTTGACGTTTGTTTATTTTTTTTCTGGCTTCTTCTCAATGAGAATGTCAATTTGTCATTCATTGTAATTTCAAAGGTGTAGATTAATGTTTTCAAAAGTTTTTTATGTTTATTACTTTTCATTTATTTACGAAATGGAAAAGTGGATGGTGATTGGGCACAACACTGTGTAGTCACCGCACGTGATTTTTCAATCGATTGAAAAATCACCGTGTAGCCAGGCACTAACTGATTATTTATGAATCCGTCACAAATTGAAAATTTGAAAAATTGATTTTTTGTTTAGGTTTGAGACTATTTCACAGTGCAAGTAATTTTTTTTCAGTACTTTTTTTACAGCTGTCAAATACTCCGCTTGAAGATAAAACAACGCCCCCTATAGTAGCCTTAAGTACTACAATGAATAAGGGATACGAACGCGCACTCCAAATTAAATATACTCAAAGGATATTATGCGCCTATACCGGTGTCATGACGTTGACAAAATAATAGCAACAACGGGTTATTGTCAGTCATAGCAACGTGTTGTTATTATTGTTTCATCGTCGTATCCGAATGTTTCGCGTTCGTCAAAGAAAGTCCTTGATTTCCTTGTGTCCGCTCTTTCTATCCGAACGCTGCCGACAGCGTCCTTCTATTATGGTAAGTCCTTTTAAAAAAAGTAATAACTTTTTTTGCAGTGGTGCCAATCTGCCTTTTCACTAGATCGTAATCGATAACAATTTTTTAAATCGATTTTTTCGTATGGCTGAGATTTGACTTTTGGCAATTCATTTCGTGTTTACAAGTTACTACCGCTTTAGAAAAAGTTTGTTTCTATTTTGTTTCCTCAAAACCAACAAATATAGTTTTCACTATTTCTTAAAATCCTATGAAACTAAAACAACCACAAGCATAATGGCCGAGCATAATGGAAGTCTGGTAAAAGATCCCAAGCTAGCTCTTAATCGTGTTTTCATTGGTAATATTCCGCAATGTACAAAAGACGATCTCGAAAGCATTTTCATACCATACGGCAAAGTTATTGACTCGCTGGTCCAAAAAAACTATGGTTTTGTTCAGTTCGAGTCCGAAGAAGTAGCAACCAAAGCTGCAAAGGCACTCAACAAGTCCCTATTCAAAGGAAATCAGATATCTGTTCGAAATGCAGGACATAAAAAGCGAGCAAATCCAAATGCGACCGGTTCAAATGCAGGTGGTAGCGGTCCTGGTATTAAACAACAACCCTTTCCAACACAAACTTTCAATCATTCTGTAAGAAATAACCCAGACTATAATGACTGCGAGATAATTGTTGTGGATAGACAAAATACGTAAGTATATCTTATACACATCTTTTGATAACTTACATTAGTGGCTCGATTTTCTTTCAGTGCATATGCTGAGTACATTGAAACGCGCTTAAAAAGTCTCAACCTTCAGGTGGACGTGCTCTTTCCTAACGAAGAAGTCTCCCTAGGAAAAGTACTGGCCAACATATCTTCTCGTGGCTGCATGTACGCCATTCTGGTTACGCCGCAAAACGAAGAACTCCGAAGCATCACAGTAAATATCCTCTATGGCATACCAGCTGAACATCGCAATATGCCAGTCGATGATGCAATCACTCTTATCGCTGAAGATTTTCGTCTAAGAGTCGGTACACAACACCTAATCAAAAGCAATTTACCAAAAGCTGTTCCAGTTATTATTCCGTTGAATGTTGCTGCCCCACCATTGAAGGAAAGGCATCCCGATGCCGTCCAATCACTCCTCAATTTACTTGCAGATAACCTGACACTCACAGTGGTACAATACGATTGTATTATTAAGTATCTGCAAGAGAGAAGAGAATTCCAATTAAAACTAGAACTCGGTGATGCTGCAACAAGTGCTGGCACCCAACCTGATCCAGAAATCGAACTGCAGAAGAAAATACTTAATATTCTCAATAAGCCATCGGTTGCAGAAATTCATTATGAATTACTCTATCCCAATTTGGAAACGGTCAAGAAAGATTATCGTGCAATGGACTTATTGAAGGATGTTCGTGTTCAAAATGCTATTGATTCCATTTTAACTTCTAACCTTATGGCTACAATTGAAAAGCATATGAAATTTTAACGTTGTCTCTGTTCAATAAGACTAAGATAATTATAATATTTACGTATATCCCATTATCGATAATAAAATGAACAATTAAATCGAAACAATATATTATCCCCAAATTGATTTTAATGGCAACATGAATTCTTTTTTACGAGGGAAACTAGGAGCGCTCCCATAAAAAAAATTGTTTTAAAATGAAAAAATTAAGTAAGGTGAATCTAAGTGGCCCTAGGGAACTGATCCTTCTTTATAATAGGCTAAATTCGAACTAACACTGCAAGTAGCTCTGGAAAAGTATTGTCGTTTCTAATTTAAAATGTTTGTTTCAAAGTCTTTTTACTGAGTTATAGAGCAAACAATTGAATTGCTCTATTGGTCCAATTATTAATTTTGTAGGTAATGTTTTATGTGTCCATAGACATCGTTATGATCAGACAATTATAAAATTTATTTGAAAAATCGCCTTTTCTTCAATATACACTTTCTGAAAAACTATGAAAATAGTTTTGTTGTTTACGTTCACGCTACAGAATTTTTCACGTTTTGTAGACCATTTTAAAATTTATTTTGAATTTCTTTTTTCTTTGAACTTAAACAATGTTAAAAATCGGATTTGACTTCATAATTCCAAAAGCACCAGTCAATTTAAGTTTCTATATATTTATATCTATATATTATATATTTAAAGGCAATCTTCGCGAAGTTCTTAAAAAATTGTAACTTTTACAATTTCTGAACGATTTTGATAATTTAGCAACAAAATTTGCATACATCATTTTTACTCTGAACTCAGTATTTTTTTTTTAAATCATCCAACTTTCCCACATTATATTTGACGTTTAGGGTTAAACTTTGTACATACCCTAGTTGTGAAACCATAGCATAATAAGAAAGAATGTTTTAAAATTTAAATCAAAGCAAAATATTTTTTGTTTTTGCATTTAAAGATAGTTTAATTTATAAAAAAAAACCATCGATGTATAACACGATTTTAAAGAAGCATGCAAAAACCATTCAAATTTTAAGATACATTTTTCTGGCACAATATTGAAACAAAAATATACATCAGGAGATACATTATACATATTTTCGTAATTATTTATTTTTATTCTCATTCAATTTCCATTTTTTTTTTTTTTTAGAAATTTCTAGTTATTATTTCATTTTCCTTACATATTCGTCGGTCATTCATATAAGGTTTTGGCTACTTAATTCATTTCGCTTAAACAACTTCAGGACAATAATTTGCGAGAGAATACATGAACTTACTTCTTTAAATTTAATATTTAATTATAATTTAACTCAGTGTTTTTTTTGTTTTAATTAATGTTTCTTTTAAATTTGAACATGTATGCAAGTTTTTGTAATTTATAAATTGTACAATAATTCAAAATAAAAAATAAGCTATCTACAATGTTACTTATGTTAAAAAATAAAATTATTTTTATAATGACAGATGAAAAAATAATAATTATTATCATAAGCTGAAGGACAAAAAAGTAAGTAGAGATATTAAATGAGGGAAGGTACCATTCCGCAGAAAAATAATATACAAATGACGAATTATATAGTAATGAGGGAGGGTGGACTCATCGTCTACTCGATTTAAAATATTAAGTTCATCTTTTTTTAAATATTTGTTATTCTATGAATTTTCTTCTTTCCTTCCTCGATTCTTTTTTTTTTTTTTGTGTAATCAAATTCCATTCAATTATTATATTTTAATACCAGAATATCTTTTTTTTTGTTTTTCTCTCTAATAACTATCACTATCATAATTAACATCCTGTTGCGCCTGCGTTGAGTCATCACTTCGTTCAGATATCGGCTCCAAGTCTGGGTCGAGATTAAGATCGTTCATAGGCGGACAACAAGATGGATGACTCATTGAATCAAAGGCGTCTTTTATTTGGTTATTGGCGCCTTTTGGATCGAGATCGGTCGCCCAACTGAAGTGCATCAGTGCCGAGTCGACATTACCTAGCGCCTTGTGTATCTTGCCAATAAGGTAGAATACCACTGACTCCTTTGGCACGATCTCTTTAAGCTCTTCAAGCTCGCGTAGTGCTTCTTGATGTTTTCCAAGTGAAAAATAAATTGAACCTCTGTGAAATCTCGCCAGCGGATTCTTTGGGTCTATCGCTGCCGCTCTATTCAGAGTTTGTAGTGCTTGCTCCTTCTTTTGCATAAAATATTGCATGGCACCTATGTGCACCAGAATTACTGAATTTTTGGGATTTATTTTAAGTGCTCTGTCATAGTGCAATTCAGCTAACTCGTATTTCTCTTGTTTTGAATAGATTGTACCAATACCAAACCAGGCATTGTAGTGTCTTGGATCTTTAAGTACTGCAGTTCGGAAGAAATTCAGAGCTTTATCCAGCTCTTCTGTGAGAACCAGCTCATGGCCGAGTAGAGTGTAACTATAAACAAAATCTGCATCCACTTGCACTGCTCGTTTAAAGAACTTTATTGCTGTTTCGTGCTCTTTATGCAGCGAGAAACAATTGCCCGAAACACACCACGTTATTGGAGAAGTTTTATCCTGCGCCATAAGGTCTTGCGCCAAAGCTGAAAGATCCACCTCTTTTTGCAAATGCCACAGAGATGAACTGTAGGTTTCCATTGAGTCCAGACGATGGGGATCGCTTTCATGTATTTTACGGAATATTGACACAGAGTTCTCGTACTCCCGCAGCTCATAGTGCGAACGACCGATTTGGCTCTGCACCCAACTAGAGCTGAGGTGGTGCTTTGGAATAGTTTCGAAGCTCTTAATAGCCTCTTGGCAGTTGTACCGCGTCAGGTGGTAGTAGCCCTGGCCGAGATCGCGCAGCAATGCCATTAGACCCTCTGCACTTTGCCGTTTCAAATTCAATACATGGTGGGCCATTGTTTGGGCACTGTTCAGACTATTGTTTAGCAAAACTTTGCTGTCATTGGAGGTGATGGTTTCAATTTTTTCTTTTTTGTCTTTTTCGTTCATCTCAATGTTACTGAGGGAGATTTTAGGAATCCGCTGTTTGGTTTTTCGTGGTGGTGAACGTGGCTGCACAAATTTACTTATGTTAGGACTCTTATTGTTCTCTTTAACAGAATAGTTACTATTGCTAAACAGCCTCGAGCTTCGCCGGACATTCTGTCCTGCAAGGCCACCACCAGTAGTGCAGGTGTTTGGCGTACGGGGTGTTATGTTGCCAGTTTGTGTGAAAACTGCTGGTTTCGCTGTTGGTTCCTTGCGATTTATCAAACTGCCAACGTGTGTTTTTAATTTTTTTCCCACCGCCTTTTGTTCCTGATTCGCTTCCACCAAAGTTTGTGGAGATGGTGTGTGCATAGTTGTATTAAGATTAATATAGGATGTGTCTCCAGGACTTATCGGAAGTATGCCGAAACTGGGTGTTGACGGACTCATTGCCGAGAGATACTTGAACTGCCTACGGAATGGTGTACCACCATCAAAATTATTTGTCTCCATATAGGCTATTCCCCCGCCACTACTACTGTTAATGTTGCAATTGTTGTTGTTTGCGAAAACTATCGGCGTGTCTTCGATTGTTGTGTTAAGATTGTTCGAAATGGGTGGTGGTGCACCACCTAAACCTATATTACCACCCCGGAGAATCGTCATTGAACTATTTAAATTGTTATTGTTGGGTGTCATCAAGTTGACGGTGTTTGACTGGTCAACAGGCGTTGTAAGTATATAATTAGAGCTATTATTAAGACTATTGACTAAATCTCCTCCTAAAGTGGTCTGCTGCTGCAATATGCTTCCATTATTTCCCGGCATCGTCTGAGTACCATCACAGCAACCTGGAAAACCTTCTCCGTTGCCAAAGAGAACCATCGAGTTGGTATTCGTATTGCCCTGACTTGTGTTGAAAATATCTGTGCTAGATATTTGAAATATCTCTTTTGGATCGATATCTACACCAAGATTACAAAGCTCAGCAAATGCCGTCCACAAGAATGGATTAAGCTTTAAAGCTTTGCGATATGCCTCAACAGCTATAGAGTCACGTTCTGTTTTCACACATATCTGAGCAATTAGCTGCAGCACAAAACATGCTATTTCACCAAAATCTTTCGCTATTTCATCGAAATTCTTTAATTCCCCTAAGTAAACACTCGATAGTGCACATTCGGCTTCAGAGTATTTCTTCAGATGGAACGCACATTTGGCAAGAAGGAAACGACATTCTGGTGATCTACGGGATTTCTCTTTTAGCAACCAATATGCTTGATGAATCATATTCGATCGATAATAACTGGTGGCTAGAACAAATATTGTTTCGTCTGATTCCACTATAAATTAAATTATACAAAATACAAGTTAGTGAACATTTTATAATTATTTAAGTTAAGTAAATATTAATTTTATAGAATTTTAACGGAGGAAGTTATTCTATACGTACATATGTGTAAAACCTTATACTGATATAAATCTAAATATCAGTTTTTTTTAACAATGCTTAATGTTTACAGACCTACAAAACT
The DNA here is from genome assembly GCA_958431115.1 of Syrphus vitripennis. NCBI lineage: Eukaryota > Metazoa > Arthropoda > Insecta > Diptera > Syrphidae > Syrphus > Syrphus vitripennis. The sequence goes on along the minus strand of OY288110.1, from coordinate 7,606,297 downwards.
AGTTTTAAGATACCTAAATATTTTTGAATAATATCGTTTTAAGTAAAAATTGAAGTTCAAAAACCTTGTAGAACTAATTTTGCCGAAGCTTTTGTTGAAGCGAGTCATTAGTAGGACTGTTACTTAAATAAAATATGTACTAAGAATTTTTTTGTTTATTTCTCAACTTTTCTTGCGTTATCGTGTGTAAGACGTTAAGAGATGGCTCTTAGGCGAACGGCTGTGTTCGATCCATTAATTTGCCATATTTGCAGAATAAAGCAAAGAATGCTTTTTTATTCCTTTCTTGAATTTTAGGCTTCCAACTTTATTTTTTTAATATAATGAGGCCTAAGTATTCAGATACATCTGAGAAGGAAAATGGAACAGAATTAACTGTTGGAGGATTTAATTGTGGAATTTTGTATTTTTTGTACAGAGGACCAGTTTTGTTTTGTGGCGATTTACGCTTAGCACACAATTTCCTATTCATTTTGTTAGTTTCCTGAGAACAGTTTAGAGCAATTCAGAAAGAACCTGGGATACTTTATTGATACAGCGTCATCGGCACACGCATCACTTTAATCCCTCTCTTTCCAAAGTTGGCAATTTGAGTACAAAGTTCTTCAGAAGTGGTAAAAAAAAACCCACCATGTGATGTGCTTGTAGTAACTGTTCTTCTAATATAAAAGCTTTCCAGTCTAGAGTCGGTCACTGTAATTCCCAACATCAGGTCTATTAATCTATTCAGTAGGCTATACACTTTCAATGCTGCTGAAATTGCAAGGCTGCTGACAGTATTGAAAGCGTCAAGGAAAGCAACAAAAGGACAGAAGATTAAGGTAAATTCTTTTTAAGAAATTTAATACCAAATTTACGTGAGTCATCAGATTCAATCATTACGATATATAGCAGAATAAATAGATCTGTTAATAATTGCATATTATAAAGAAATATCTTTTGCGAAAATCTGAGAAAGCTTTCCATTAAAAACACCATAATACAGACCGACTGACTTAGCTTTACTTACATAGCTTCTGCTATGTAGATGTCCTAAGCATCCATTTCAAATAGTTGCTTTTGCTTACCAATACTGTCAGTAAGAAGCGGCAAGTCTTATATTCTCATGGAACAAGTAAATACAACGATACCTTCATACGGGATTCTTGCCTACGTTTTCTGAGGTCAACCCGGCAAACATCACAAGCGGAGCATTAAGGTGAAGCAAGCAGTATTTGGGTAACAGTTGAGATGAAAAAAAGGGAAGATAAAACAAGAGAATGTGGCCTTAAATAGGAATCGAACGTTGGACTGCAAGCGATCGTTTGAGAAAGATTTCGTTTGCTTGAGTCGACCGTTCGATTATATTTTTTTTTCTGCCTTCTATAGAATTTGAAGCTCAGTTTGTTTAAGGGACAACAAAACTAAGAAAAGGGTAGTCAAATTACTTGTATACCTACAATAGACACATTCATAAAAATTACACTGCAGAGATTTCTGTTAATTGAACAAGTAATCAAAAAATTTGTTCCAAAGCAAAACTTTCGCCCAGAATCCGTACGAAAATGCAATTGAAAGTGTTTGTAAAAAGCTGAATTAAGATAGGTAGGTACGGATAAAAGTTTCAGAACTTTTATTTATGTACTCGTACACAGCTCGCGAAGATGTAGGTCTCGGCCTAAGACCGTTTTAAAATACAATTGACAATTATTGTTTTCATTCTCATGACCTTAAATAAAAAAAAATATGACTCGTCAACTATTCTAAAGAGACAATAAATAATTCACGTATGTAAAACAAGTAATGCAATATGCTAAACAAATTGTAGAAACTCAATTTAAAATTTAGCAAAACATATCGCAGCATTAAGAAACAATTACAGCACTAAACTGGGTTTTTATTTCACTAACCCAATGTCACCGCTAGATGTAATTGATAACAAAGGTCTTTTTTATCCCTAACTCCCACTAAAGCGCAATTCGGTCTTCTTAATTAACATAACATAGGAAAAATAAGAATTAGAAAAATTAATGCAATTTATTTGTATTTTACCTTCGGAACAGAGGCGCTCTGCGAGAAAAACTGCATCCTTGCTGTCGTAGTGGTTCAAGCAGTGCCAAATGGCAGCCTAAATTCATCGTCATAGTATTTTTATGTTGAACGTTCATACAACGAGGACGAGGTATTGTGTAAACCACGGTCACGGCAGCAGAGCACAAACACAAAATAGAAAAAAAAATATATATATAAGTTTATTTCTATTTTATCTAACTGCACACATTGAATAAATAACAACAAAATGTAACTGCACTCTTCAAGAAAAAAAAATCAATAAATTGAGAATTGACTTTCCCCCGCACTATTTTGATATCTCAGCGGAAAAGGGGTTGTCCCACTTATTTTTTTTTCTTTCTTGAAATTGTGCTGCTTATCTTACAGATAAGTCGTCCTTCTTACCTGAACAGGCTCCTGGATAATCATTCCCGTAAGTTTAAACTGTTCTCGGAAGGATTCAAATTTACGAGATACTTTTTCCTTTTAATTAGAAGCGTCTGTGGTCGGTTTCGCCCGTCCGTCCGTCTGACAATTGGATTCGATTCACGCACGCATAAAAATACTCTTGAAACTTCTACAGAAAAAATATTAAACTATCGCAGATAGTTTTTTTTTTTTTTAATTTTCGTTTTTATTATTTTCCGCCATTAGAATTTTATAAATTAATTATTCAAACAAAATCGAGATAGCTACTTTTTTCAGAACTTTGTTTTATTATCTTTTTTAATTTGATTCAAGATGAGAATCTAGAATGAAAATTCACTTGACACACACGCCGTAGCCGTACTAAATGGAAAGTGTAAAATCCGAAATTTTCTTGAACTAGTGGTGGTAGTGGAATGAATGCGTATTTTTCTTTATTATTTTTTTGGTACAAATATCACTTGCTGTTTTGGAAATTTGGAGTTTTTGTTTGTAGATTTATTAGAGATATGAAGTTTTAAACATTTGAAGGGGTTTGGATGATTTTTTTTTAGTAAAAAATGTAAAATCTGGTGTGTGAAAATTTTTTCCTTGCTGGGTTTCTTTTTTCTTTTCTACACCACACCAATACATAAAAGAGAAATGCCATTTTTAGAACGTTGATGGATTTTTTTTATGAAAACTTTTGTTTATGGCTTTATAACGATTGCCGTGACATCTAGTGGTAGAGAGATTTCAGAATCTTTGATGAATTGCCAAATGAGTGTTTTTTCCAAGTTAAGGCTTGCCCAGACCGATTCGGATACGACGATGAAATATGTGATAATTGAATGTGGATAAAATTTGTTTGGAAAGTTGTTTTTAATTGATGATTTCATCGCATGTTTTTGTTTTTCATCGCGAAAAGTAAGTGAATATAGTTAAGGCTTAACATCATGTTGTTTTTATGGACAAAGCCATCAATTGCTGATTATCGATAAAAATAACTAATCCCATAAATATCAGGATCTTAAAATTTTGATCTCTGTGCACCAAATCTAATAAAAATATTCCTAATTCCTAGAAGGAAATTCAATTTTGAGTTCTGGTGTATTTAAAACGGAATTTGCTAGTGAACGAAAAACCCGCCACACATCTTCACTAGTATGTACTTCCTCGTGAAATGGACAATCGTCAGAGTGGACATTGATTAATCGCTGGTACAGACTTGTGAATTTGTTTTAAACGCTTGACTTTCAAAACCAAAATAACTTAACTGCCTAGTAGAAATTAAGTTATTTCGAATTCCCGTTCATTTTAATCAGGGATTGCTGGTGAATAAATCAGTTTCACGACCTGATTCACAAGTATGTACTAGGCTTTAAAATTTATCTTTGATTGAAATTTATTTGAAAGATACATTTTATTAAAATACACGTACTAGACTTTAGGTCACATGCAACTGGCTTTACTTGCCCTCCTCATGGCTTGAATATTTGCATAATAAATTTTTGGTTTGAAAATATCTCGTTCGATACGGCATGCAAATGGTTCCGGTGGCGTTTTTGCAACCCACAAATCGTGTATAGTTTTTGCCATTTTAGTGATTAATCCTTTATCATCCATTTTTTGATCGTAATCGCTACCTCATTAAATGTTGGTCAGTTGATTCGGGGTTTAAGCAACAGTGCAGACGAGCAATTAACCACTTTAAAGTTCTCCGAACGCAGACTTTAGATAAACGTCATCTAAAAAAGAAAAGTAAAAAAAAAAACAACACTGAAAAATTACAATTCAAAAATTGTTTTCCTCTTGCTTCCGAACTTATAAAAATTTAATTTAAACATAATAAAATATTAAAATGATCAAAAAATTAAAGTGAAAACTATAACCATCATTATGTTATTCAAAATTCTAATATGCGTTTTGCTATTTCTTGTGTTTTTCTATTGGTAAGTTAAGACGATACTCAAATTGCCAATGCTCCAAATTAAAGTCGACGTAACTATTCTAATTTATATATGAATTATTTCGGTTTATGAATCTTTTTTCTAATAAATTCGGTCATCGTCATCAGGTTTATTCCAGCAAGTATAAGTTGGTATCTTGTAAGAAAACTTAAAGCAAAAGTGCGTATTGGACGCATAAGCATACGTATATTAGCTTTGAAAAATGTTAACATAAGCAAGAGTGGATTTTCAGTGGTAAGTTGCACTTTTTTTTTTTTGTATTTTAATTGATTTTTATCACTCGGTCATCAATCATTTTAATTTAATTGTAGCAAATTGAAGAGATATGCCTGCGAAGTAGTTTTTTCAATACTGAAGTTTCAAAATTGCTGTCTATTTACATTCGTGACATCAGAATCAATAAAGATATTGATACAAAACAGAACGATGGCTCCCCTGATGATATCTTCAAAGAATTGGAGAGTCTTCAAAATCGACAGGAAAATAAAAGAAAAGGAATGCCGGATTTTCGGCAGGCAAAGGTGCCTCCGAGTATTATTACTTTTGCTCAGGTAAGAATTAGGTCTTTTTTTTTTTGCTTGTAGGTAGATAGATATGATATCGTCAAAGTGCGAAATACGTTGTGTATATTAAATAGTTAATGTGCAAATTGATTAACAAAAACAACTTATTCATTGATAATGGTGAGGTAGTACAGTAATAAAAAAAAAATAATTTCATGCGGAAGGAAGGGTGACCCAAAATGAAAAAAATATTTTTGTTTACTTACATATAAAGCATTAAAAAAAGACTGATTTTTTAAAAACATCTTTAAAACAAAACGAAAGTGCATCTTTGTTAATCGGAGAAGTGTTGATGCAGCTGGTGGTTCCCGAGCAACTATTTTCTTATAAACGTAAAGAGGCTACCATTTTTTGTAACCGAAACCACTTCCTATAATAACACTACTCCTCATATTAGGAATGGTAACACAAAGTTAATAAAAATAATATTAAAACTAAATTTATTATGTATTTTCAAAGACACAATTTGAATCAAAACTAGACCTAACTAGTATAATTTTATGAAATCTTAACCTTTGTTTTCGATTTGGTCTCAAACAGCCGTACATTAGTGTATTTAAAAAAAAAAATTCAATTTCTGATTTCAGTTCATGGCAATTCATGTTAACAACATTTCTGTAGTTCTTATGAACAATGACTTTGAACCAGGCTGGTTCCTACACGCAACTGCCAAGGAACTGCATTTAGATGGAAGTATTGTGCACAACGAAAGAACTTTGCTCGTAAATGCTATTCTAAATGAAGCACAGGTAACAAAATCAATATTATATCAGTAATTTTTTTAAACACTTATTTTTGACTTCTTTTTATTTCAGGCAAAAATTCTTCGACACTGTCCATCTAGACGACAGTCTTTGGAAAATTTAAATAAAATAAGACCATGCTTGGCAGAACTTAGTTTTGATATAGCTCTGGATGGAATACTTTTCGCACAAGGACCACTCTCTGTAGATGTGAGCAAATAACATACATATATTTAAATGTTGAAATACGTTTTGTGATTGTATATTGTATTTTTCTAGAAACTGTCGCTATCTATGAATAATGCTAAATCTACTATTCACGGTGGCCTCTATGATTTCCTGCGTGAGGCAAAACAACGCAAAAAACCAGCAGAAATAAAAGTTATCCAACCAATGATTGCGAAAAAACCATACAACAATGAGGCTTATCAAAAAATTGCCCCAATTATTCCAAAGAATTTCAATTTTATAATAAAAGCTGCAACATTTTCGGCAGTAAAGGAAAATTCACAAAACGATTTTAGTGCTAAAATGCAATTATTTACCGTAAGTAAATTTAAATGAAATTTCTGTTTTATTTGTTTAAGAATAAACAAATCTATGTTTTATCGGTTTTAGATTACAGGCAAATTTAATTCAAGATCATTAAATGAAAACGTCCACTTGCCGACCTTATACACAAAAATATCTCTTCAACATCTCGACATTGATACGAAATTCGAGAAGCTCCTATTTATTGAGCAGTTCACTATTGATTCTGTTGTAAGTATTCTTTTTAGCTCCTACCTTCCAAGTTAATAAATCAAGTGTTTTTTTCATTATTTCAGCTGGAAAATGACATGGTGAATTTATATTTAAAGCTCAAAACCTTCCAGCTAATATACAATCATAGTGAAATTTACAACTGGATTAATAACAACTTTTTGTCACAAAAAAAATCCCAACCGCTATTGCTATCACATCTATCTGCAGAAGATTCCGCATCGAAACCATTATCAAATAATAATAGTTTCATGGAATGGATACTGAAGCGAGTTGTTATAAAAGGATGTGCAGAATTGTGGAATGTCTCAACACTTGTAAAACTTGACGAGCAAAATGCAGCTGTAAGTGTTAGTCACACAAGATTGCTTCTCGAACAATTCGATGAGAAACGTAGCAATAGGTATAAAACCGAAATACTTAATCTCCTATTGGATCAACGACACTGGAGCACAGAATTAATGATAGAATCATTATGGTGGTCATTGGGTAATTCAATCAATGATACAAATAATCTTAAGAAATCTCATTCTCCCGGTAGTCCATTTTTTTTGGGTGTGAGTCTTGTCAAATTGAGTAGCTATGGAAATGTTACAAAACTCGAAATTTCTGTTCATACACTTCGCACTGAGTATAGTCGAGCTTTGGCTGAGTTTATTGTTAAATCAACCCAATGTATCAGGCAATATGGTCGAATGGATTTGAAAAAGAAACCACGAAATGTAATTGAGGCTTCTTCTTCAACCGATTCAACCACTGCTGGCTTGCTAGTTTCAATGAAGATTAAAGATATAAGTGCTTTCTTTATAAATCATCATGATGCTTGGTTGTTGATTAGCTTAACAGACATTACACTTACACGTTCACATCAAGTATCCAACTTTCGATTGGAGGAGTTCCAAATGGCCATTATGAGATCAATGAGGTCTTCGTCACTATCTCTTAATGATTTTACAGATATATTCGCAAATGTGAAAATCATTCGAATGGAATATGAAAAGTTCGAAAGTTCAAGACCTAAAATTTCTGTCTACATTCCGGGTAATAGTGAAGCTACATGGAATTCGAATTTACACATGCACATCGTCACACTGCTGCGAGATATAGGAGAACTTAGAACTGAATTAAATCTATCGCAACCATCTCAAAATTTGGCAACCCAACCACCAGATCCAAAAAATAAATTAATATTAGAAATATCAGCAGAGAGGAGTACACTCTTCGAGATTAAAATATCAGAGCGACACACAATGCAATGGTTTCTGGAAAATCTATTTGTGAGTCGCAAAGAAGGCAATTTTATATCGGCGGAGAATATTTTCATTAAAATCGATGATCAGCATATATTCACGGTTAAAGATGTGGATATACACTCTCTGCCAAAGCTAGAAATGCTCACACAAGAAAGAGCTAATTGTGAGGGATTTGTTTTGCCCACAAATAAGGTCTGGGTCACAACCATTGGAGTGTTCAAGGTTTGCGTTTGGAAAAAATGAAAGGAAATTATAATAAAACAAAAATATTTCTCAGGCAATTTTTCCATATGATCATGACTTTTATGATGCAGTTCAACATGAATTCATATCGCTTTTCAAGTGGTTGAAATTTGTGCATAATTTCAAAAAGAAACCATTTACGGTTACTTCACCATTACCAAGTGATTTGGTTATACAGGTTAAGTAAAACATGTTTTTTTTTTGATTATGTTTTATTCATTTTTGTATGTACATAGATCAAAGAGTTCCTAGTCGAAATAAGTGACGATCCATTTGAGGTTAAGCTTCGTGATAATTATGTTCTCCTGGTCGATGAATATTTAGAGAGTTTGAAACGTAAAAATCTGTTTGAACAGAAAATTGCTGAACGATGTTCGGAGCGTCTTCTTGTTCCAGCTGGTACCATAGAGAGCCTTTATGCTAATTTGGTTAAGAAAAACTCGGAAATTTATATACAAAGGTCGAAAAAGATAAGTGTCAGTGGACCAGTTCGTACGCGACTGTTGGCTTGGATTATGACAGACGTTGAGATAATGGCTATGGCTGATACTTCGATTCATGGAACTGAAAATGTAACACGAATAATGAGGGAAATCGATGTAGAGAGCCCATGGCCAGAGGAGGGCTTGGAATTTACAACACTTTGGTGTCGAAATGTTAATGTTAGCTGCACTGAGTGGAAATTTATGTTGAGGTAATTCAAAGAGTTTATAATATTTTTTTAAATTTTATACACAAAAAATAACTCATATTTCAGAGATTTCCCTCAGCCAATGTTTTACGTAAAGGCTATGCGTCTCTTTGGGACTCTTTGTGGAGCAGAGCAACTTGCCCCCAAGCGAGCCAAGCGTGATGTTATAATTGAAGTGGGACACCCATTTGGAAACGACATGATTCAAAGAGGAATGACCGCCCTTAAATTCTATCATGATTTTGATTGTGAATTAGATTTCTGTAGCTATGCATTTGGTCCGTGTTGGGAACCCGTAATGGCTCAATGTAATTTGAGTTTTGAAAAAATATCTGCTCCCTCGAAGGATCCCAGTCCTGTTCTTCCATTTTGGGATAAATTACGACTTTTACTGCATGGCAGGTTAACTATGATTGTGAAACAATTCACTGTCCTGTTGCATGCATCTTTGGATCCCTACAACACAACTGAAGAAATGGAACTTACTTGGAATAATTGTGGAATTGTGTGGACTAATGCAAGAATAATATTCAAGGGAGAATTGAATGTAGGAGAACTATTTTTTTTTCTTTAGTTAAACTTATTTAATTTTTTTTAATAATTTTTATTCACAGATCACTGTTCAGACAGCATCACGATACGACGATTGTCGCCTTCTACATTTTCCAAACTTAAAATTGACATTAAAGTTAAAATGGATTTGTCTGGCCAATCCGAATGACCACCATGCTGTCATACCCTGTGCTCCGGACAAACTGCCAGAATATTCAAGTAATCAAGTTCATGATTCTTTTCGTGCATTTCGATCTCAGAATGTTAATATTTGGATCTCATTCGAAACAAAACCAGTTCCGGGTGAAGAGCCAGAGATAGACATTCCAAGTCTTGTGCTTTATGGAAGCACTTTGCGCTGGTTTGAGAGTTTAAAGTTGATATTGTCAGGAGTTACTCGACCTACTCGGCGGGGACAGGTCTTTAATAATGTTCGACCCAGAAAAAAACAGTTGAGTCGCCACTACAAAAGAGCAAATCTTCAGATGAGCCTTCACAAATTTCAAGTTCTCTATTGGATGTCACACGCTTTACAAAAAGGCTTTCAATTAAATGGTGGACGAGTTTCATTCAGTTCGGAGCACTGTTTGAGTCTCTCATTAATCGATACTGAATTAATTCATCGACCGAGGGCGGATTGGTCAACTGTATACATGAATTGTGAATTAAATGATGCTGAAATATGGCTGAAGAGTATTTTAACAGAAAAACTTGAAAGCAGTTCTGAAAATATCACCAATTCAATTGTGCGGTTTTACTTTTTAAGTGTGGACAAAGTGTCATATGGACGAGAAGCCACCATTCCAAATGAAGAAGATTCCAAAGGCAAAAATTCAACGCCAGCACACAAGTTGGTTGTTTACGATTTGAAGGGTGCATGGACTAAGAACAACCGAGATGTTGCCTTCGCATTGTTTGACTCTTTTATGAAGTCTCAAAAGTTGAAAAATAATCTTTCAACGGAAGCAGTTAAAGGATTTCGTAAGGAAGCAAACTCCCACATTGTTCAAAATCATCGCAATGAAAGTGGAACAGCAACACCAGAAGTTTTGCCAATTGTGGGTGAGAACGCTTCAACGGCTATTAAGAAACCACAACAAACTAGTCATGCTACTGCTATGCTACAGCAATTGATCGCTGAGGCAGATCACAAATTTAATGTTTACAGTGATGATCAAAGTACGCAGACAAGAGAATTACTTTTGCAAGGGCTGCAAGCATGTAATTCCCAAGACATTGCTCATGAGAATTGGTCAATATCTCTGGTCAATTCTCAGGTTTTACTTAAAGGGTGTGAAACATCGGGTTATGTTATTATAAGTGCAGCAAAAGCTGAAATCTTACAAAGAGCACATGATCCTGTTTGGAGGGACAGATCTTTAGTCACGAAAACAACATGGAAAGGTTTATTAGAATGCATGCAGTACTATGCCACTGTTAGTGCTGGAGAACATGATTCTCTTCTTGAAAATGAGATTATGTGGTTGACAGTGGATAATATACAGGAGAAAGACAAAGACGCTACTGTGATCAACGATTTGCCAGATATTCCACATCTTGTTGGAAGTGGTCGCAGCGTGGGAGGAGTTGTTTCTGAAACGGTTGGAGCTTCTGCGGTTTCAGATGCTGGAGAAGCCCAGCCTCTCCAACTACAACGCATTGTTTCTCGATGTAAGTGTGAATTCTTCTATGTGAGCTATGGGGATCCAATAGACCCGAACTCTATACGAAAGGTTCCACCGCCTCCATCGGAAGAAACACTTAGCCCTTGGGAAAAACAAGATGAGCCCGCCGATGCATTCACACTTATGCATCACGATTTGGATGTTTGTACGAATTCTCTGCAGTATGCAATGATTTTGGACATTGTGAATAATCTTCTGCTATTTGTAGAACCTCAGAGAAAACAAGCTCTTGAAAAGCTAGCTCGTATGCGTTTTAAATTGCAGCTATACTCGAGTGAGGATCAGAAAAGACCTATTCAACATGCGCAAACTCAAATTCGCAGTCTCTTGATGAAGATTCGTTCGCTGGAAAAAGACATCCACTTAATTGGCAAAGCACGTGCAGAAGAAGGAGATTCCAGAGAACTACGACTTGATTTCGAGCAAGTTCAGAAGTCAATTCGGGAAAGCAAAGAGGAATTGAACAACCTCAGTGAAGAATTGGATATGATGTTACTGTGCTACAAAGAAACTCAACTATCCACGATGAGTAAAATAACAAACGTACGAGCTAATAAAACTGTTTCCATTGTCCGAGCAAATGAGATATGTTTTAAACGAGCCCAATGGCGTCTCACCGAAACAGATGGACAAATCGGTATCGCTGATCTCGTGCTCAGTGGATTTTTGTACACAAAAAAATCTAAAAGCGATGATTCGGTAGAGCATCTTTTGGAACTCGGTAATATTCGTATGAATAATTTAATACCACGCGAAATTTACAAAGAAGTTATTTGCCCAACTGAAATTCAAAAAGATATGCCAGTTGACACGCACAAGCGAGTTCTGCGTGTCTTTTGTCGTGAAAAACCGCCCGTTGGTGGGATTTCAGTAAAAGAACATTTTGAAATTAACGTTGCGCCAATCACTATTGCTATCACTAAGAAATTTTACAGCACAATGTTGAAGTTCTGTTTTCCTGATCGAGATGCATCCGAGACTGAGACGGTCGATGATATCGAAGAGAATTCCTCGGGCAGTTCATCGTCATCTCAAAAATCCTCGAAAAAAGCATCCAAATCGAAGAAAAGCTCCAAAGACTCCGAGTTTTATGTGAAAATTGAAAAGGATGATGTTGAAAAGATGAAAGAGAGAGCAGAGAAAAATAAACTTTTTATTTACATCAAGATTCCTGAAGTGCCAGTCCGTGTTAGCTATAAGGGAAATAAAGAGAAAAATCTTGAAGATATAACAGATTTTTCACTGGTCATTCCTACATTAGAATATCACAATGTTACATGGACATGGTTGGATTTGCTGTTGGCAATGAAATCTGTTAGCCGACGGGTTATTTTATCTCAGGCTATTAAGCAAAAGCTGCAAATTCATAGAAGGCAGCCTCTTACTTCAGCCGGTGAGAGGGCATCACCCCAGGAGGAAGATAAAGCTAAGATGCTTTTTGGGAATCGTTTAGCGGTTAGTTGAGTAGTATTTATTAATACATATTACCTTTGATTCATTATATATTATATATCTTTTTTAGAATGAAAATCGCAGCCAAAGAAGGGGTGTCTTCAAATTCACAGCAAATAATCCAAAATAGTAAAAGAAAAAAGGCAGAAGAATTTTTCGACAATGTTTTCATCTTTACATTTTACCAATCCAGTGATATTAAAACTAATAAAATAAATAGTCAAGGATAGACTTGTTTCTATCCATTTATCGTTTTCTTTCCGTTAAAAAAAGTATTAATAGAAAATTTTGTTAAAATAGAAAACAAATATGTATGTATATCACTCTATTGCTGTATACAAAAACTAAACAATAAAATATGTAATTTATTTTCAATACAAATCTAGTTGTGAAAAAGTAATTTTGTATTATTTTTTGTCTTAAGAGTTCTTATTGATTGTGGAATTTCTATTTTATCAAGGCTGTGACCTTTGTGTGACTTTTACAAAATCGACAAAGTAAAATTCAAAGATACCGAAGTTCTGTGATAACTCTGAGAATAGTTGCTCCGCTGTCTTCAGAAGAATTTTATTGAACGTTGCATTTAACTGTTATACATAAATATAAAAAACAAATACCTATATTTTTACAGAGACATTCTCAATGAATTTTTTATTTTAGTATTTAACTAAGCTTATTTTTTACATCAATACATTAACTATTACACATTCTATGGGAAAGAACGCTTTGCAATATGACCGGGATATTTCTCACGATACTTAAGTCCAGTAACGAGTGTTGAACTTTTAGGAAATGCTGTTTGTCCATTGAATTTGATATCTGTCTCTGGGTTAAATCGCAAATATTCGTACTGGATGTGTAGATTAGGCGGTAGGTCGGCTTTTTTCAGTGCATCATAAGGTACGGTTGTATCAACTGAGGACTTATAGAATTCAATCACGTCAGCTAAGAAAAAAAAATATACATACATTTGTATTTTAATGGGAATAAAATTTTACGGGCCAAATTTTGTCCTACCAGACTATTAAAAAAAATTTGGCGTTTAAAATTTATGAAATTGTGAAAAATTCTGAGAAAAGTTTTATTCTACTTTATGTAGTACGTTACTTACCAACAGTGTTCATCTCATGCACCTGAGAATTTGGTACTGAATGTTTGAATTCTTTGAAGCATGCATTTAGAATCTTAAACTTCTCTTCTAAGTTTGAAAATTTGTAATCTTTTTTGGAAGATATATTAAGGCTAGAACAAATTGCATTTAATTTGTCAACTGCATCATTTGGCGCTTCGTAAGGTTTAAAGTTACGAAGAAATCTAGGAAGAGAAAGATAATTTTTTAGTTATTAAATTGTAAGTTTCTTAATTTCGCGGGAAAGAAAATACACCTGCAAAATTTGACAAGTTAGAAAAGTCGTAGGAAGACAGCTGTTTTTATGAAATCAAATAAAGTCGAATTAAGAATCGAGTGCCGATTACAAAATTTGAAGGGTTTTGAATGCCTACACAGAATGTATGTAGCTCATAAGCTGAAAACTAATTTGATTTATTAGCATAAACAACAGAAAGAACCAAATAAATATTTCATTACATAAGGTATCTCTGTATCTAGCACCTTGGTTAATAATACCTACAAAACCCTGGCTTTTAAGACCCAGAGTACACATTTGCTCTTCCAAAATTTTGAATTCGGTAGGAAAAACAACTTGCCTATCATCAATTCTCTAGTAACTAAGGTAGGCATACCCACCCACAGCTCACATAATAATTTGTGTACGTTACAAAACGGATAGGTATATGAAACTGTAGAAATCTTTTTAAAATAAAAAATCATTCTTATAGGTAGGTAAACCAAAAACAGTCCATATAGGTACCTATCTGCTCCAAAATTTAAGTAATACAAAATCGGAGTAGATATAGAAACCTCACTTTTCAAAACCAACGGAATGTCTAGTATTCTTACTAACGGTCTATTTAAAATAATAGACTTCAAAATGTCCCCGTATTGAAAAATGTCCATAATTTCAGTTGTTTTGTTCGTTTATAGGACCAATATCTGACAGAAAAACACCCCCAAAACCAAACCAATGTTTCACAGTTATTTTAAAGTATGGGTTCATTTCATTCAACACATTTTGGACGAAGTGTCCAAGAAAATCACCTTTAAGGCCAAAAATATATATACCTACCCCATAATTAAAAATCATTTCCCTTTTCCCTATAATCGACGCCTAGGAAGTAGGTAGGTACCTATGTACCTATCTGTTTCTTTTATCCGTTAAATTCTATACTGTGATTCAAAAAAGCTTTTTTATTCTTCAATAGTTAACGCGATTCACGAATGTTTATAAACTAGGTACCTACCTACTCATCTACGTACTTTCATACCTACAAATAGGTATACGAAATGACGCGAAAAAGTGATCATTCATGTAAACAAAAACAAAATTAAATTTTCCGTTCTTGAAAAATAAATATAAATAACAATATCAAAACAATTTATACCTACATATGTATGTACATAGCCAACTTACAATTTTTTGATCTTCATAAAGATCTTTCTTGTTATTACCAAAAACAATCAATTTAGAGCAAGTGAGCTTTTTTTAAAAAAGGTAGGTATATATTTCTCCAAGTGGGCAATATTGCTTCTATATTTTTTAAACTGGCAACACATACAATCATGGTTTTAACTATGTGTACGTTTTTCTCCTTCCATTATGTATCACTCATTATACTACTTCTTCCATACAGAAAAAAAACTAAACACAGCCACAAAAGTGTTCCCCCATATCTTAAGTTTTTTTTTCGTTACTATCCCACAAAAAAATAAAAACAAATTATACCCCTTTTTATGTATACACACCCTTTAGAGGCCAATGATTTTCCCACCGAATCAATACGGGCACTCACTGCAGGGCCACCCTTTTTATTAATTTTGGATGAGTAAAAAGCAGTTGGTTGCAGGAAAATCTGAAAATTAAAAAGAAAAAAAAAATTGGTAATATACATAGTAGGTACCTAAAACCATTTCTGGTATTAAGGTTTTCTCATAGAAGAAAAGGAAAACTGTTGATAACTTTTATTACACCAAACTACAAGCTGTCAAATTAGCACCAGCTGTCAAATATTTTTATTCTCACCCTCGCCGCACGACATATATGTAAGAGCCCGTGGTGAATATTGAAATTTATAAGGTATTTATTACGATTTACATTTTTTGGATAAGATAAAATCTAATTTTTTTTTAACTTTATTATCACGCAATATTCACTTCTTTGCTTTTATTCAAAAACGCTAATCGGAGGGGCTTTTATGTAATTCATTTTGTATAAACTTACGTTTCGTGCGAAAATGTGTTGACCCGTTTTACGTAAACTCACTTGCCCAAGCCCCGCCATCATGAACGTGAAAGAGACACTGGTGGGTTAATGCAAATGTGTGAAAAATTTAAAGACGATTTTATGTTCTTTTTTTCTTTATACTGTCTTAAACATTTGTTAGAAAAGGACAAGGAGTTATGCGCTAGCGTTTTGAAAAGTGTGCGTGCGGAGGTAGATTGGTATGCTAGTATGTGTAATTTGGCGAAGATTTTTTTTGAAATTGGAAATGAATCTGCGTTTACACAAAAAGTATTTGAATTCTCAACGAAATTAATTTTTGCTTTTTAACTCACCGGTTTATAAAACTCTTTTAAACCAAAAATTGTTTCTTGGGCTGTTATCACGAATCAGAATCTTAAGAAAATGAGCTTAACCTCAACTAACCTGCAAAATTTGGGAGACAAAAAGTGGAAAACCTATTTGCGCAACTGGACAAGAAGTCCGTTTTTGTGTTGTTGGGACAGTTGTAAAATCTTGGTTCAGGATTTTAATTTACCGATTTCAGCGGATTACCTGTGGTTCAACACTGGTTCAAGCATGGAATTGGATGCTATCACACACTATAACCTTAAAGCATAGCTTAAAGGTTAGGCTAACTTTACGAATTTGACAAATTTAATCACTGTTTAATCATATATGCCACTAAATTATTTATAAAGCGAAATCACTTATTATTTATGAGGCTTATGGCTTAGTTATTTTTTATATCCAAAAAGAATATGTATTTTGGTCAAGTCTTTCACTTAAATTTACAGCCAATATTGATCTAAGGTTATCATTGTTTGGCAGGTTTGTTGAGGTTTAACTCAGGTTCAGCTAATCCGCCGAAATAAGTTTATTACACAGTTATCTCTTTGTTCATCATAGAATAGTCAATCAAGTTTCAAATTAAAACAAAAAGTGACATTTTTTTCAGAAATAACTCAAAAAATAGAGGTTCAAGTTACTAAGCCCACAGTACGCATATGAAGATGTGTCTTACTGTGAAGTAAATCTTATTTTTAAAAATTAAGCTTTATTTAGATAAAATTATTGTTTCAATTAATTTTAATTTAATTATAAAAAAACTGACAGTTTAATAAAATTGTAACATAAGGGAATCAGTTAAATTAAGCTTATCGAACTATAGCAATTACTTATTTAAATGCTTCCGTACAAAAAATGTGCTAGTATTTATTCATAAACAAAGATAAACCGAAGAATTAAGTTTATAAATCTTTAATTTTATATAATTTTTTTTTTTTTCAAAATGAATCATTTTAAAAACGGACACTCATAAAAGTGAAAAAGTAAAAATTCCAATCAACCGACTCGTCTTCTTCCTATTTGTTTTCGTAGTGTAACCACAGGCACACAGAAATCGCATTTCCAATATTCGTTGAAAAAGGAAACTCTCTTGCGCTAGAAAGAGAAAGCTATAATTTTATCCCACCGAAGACCGAACCGACACATCCACAACTCTTATTTCGAATCAATCGAATAACAGTTTTGGGTTCATCGCGGCTAATCCCGTCGAAGCAAAATAGTCTTTAATAAAAGATTTCTCCAAATAATACGAAATATACCTACAAGCCAGAACCAAATTTATAATAAATTCGAATTTTATGAATTTAACATTTAAAGTTTAATTGTAAAAAAAACAACAAATTGTAAGAAAGCTGTTAGTAAAAAAAAAAACAATTTAAAATTTTTAGTTCAGTGTTTTATTTTTATTTTGTGGATAGATAGATATTTGTGTTTAGAGCGTGAGTGAATCAGAAATAACATTACCTATAAAAAAAATATGTATATTCAAGGATAACATAAAAATTGTGTAAAAATTTGCAAAATCATTAAAATAATTTGTGATAATGGAAAAAAAAATGAACAAACTTTCTAATGAACTTTTTTTTGTATAAAAAAGCATATAAAAGTAATAAAAAAACCCCAACTATCAAAAGAGAATATTGAACACAAATGTCACTCTCTTTCTCCTTTTAAAGTGTAATCAAGAAGGCATCTTGAATTGCATACGTGCAACAGAGACAGCATTTGAATCGTGGGGAGATACTTTTGAATACAAGTTTAAAACTCGCTGTGTAAACACGACTAGTGACAGTGAAATAAATAAAAGTACATAACATTGCCAACTCTCCTGCAGTCTTCTTAATACATATATTTATATCTATATAGAAGAAGAGATGTGTGTGTGTAGTTCAAAGAAAAATCTTCAATTGTCGCCATTTTCATCACCACAGTCGCTCGCAAACGTCGTCGTGTCGATGTTAATCGTCGGACTAAACTCTAGACTGCTCTTATATACCAACTATAATCAGAATTGAAATTTCTTTCAACAGAATTTTGAGTCAATTTTTAACCAACATTATAAAACAAAAATTTCAATACTGAGTGGTATTTTATTATCTGTGGTGAAAAAGTTAAATTAATTAAAATTGCACAACCCAGGGTAGAAGCTAATTACTATTTCATAAAGTTAAAAAAACGCATCTTGGAGCAAAAAAAAAAAATCAGTTCAGACGAAGCAACCCACATAATTCTTCTTTTGCGTTATTTTTCATCTTTCTTTTTGAGTAAAAAAGAATATTTTGTGAGTGTGTGTGCGTGTACAAAGAAACGGGGAGAAGTGTAAGGTAAAATAGCAAAGGAAAAAAAACAAGCCAGTTTTTCTTTTGGTGAAGTAAGAAAAGTGAGAAGGGTCCACACAGATCGAAGAGTTAAAAGAATACAAAAAAAAATATTCTTTTTTCGGCATAAAAGTGAATGCAAAAAATATTAGATGTATACACCCAAACCCAAGTCGCCCCTAATATATATGTACACTGTGAACGAGATAGAAACTTGTAATAAAATTATTATTGCAGTAGAGTGGTGAATTTTGTGTATATTGTGTGGTGAAAAGTCGGAGTTTTTGACATCTAAGCTAAGCTATATTAATGGTCATAGTGCCACACAATTTCCACTATAAAGAAAACTGATGATTTTTTCAACTGAATTTATGGATATTTATTGAAATTCAACAAAGTGGGAGAAGAATACATTACTAATACCAGTGCCAGAGTGTAAAAACCAACACACTCAAGAATAAAGAAATACATAATTATGGATATACGTTTCGTCGTCGCCGTCACCTGAAAACAAGAAGAGTGCGTGTGCACTAGTTGTTTCTTTTTCTTGTCCCATCTATCCCCTGACGTTAAAACAAAGTGGGGAAAATTGAGTGTTCATATTTTTTTTCTCCTTTAGAATCCGAGTTCTCTTTTGTCTAGTGTGAGTGTGCCATCAAACTCACTTGCTGCTTTTTTATGCATATAGATAATAATAATAAAAAAAAAAAATAATCTTATATTTTACTCGTGTCGTTCATTGTCGTCGGCGGTATAATACAATACAAAAAAAGAAGTGTACAAAGAAAGAATCAAAGAAAAATATTCGGTACGGAATATAAAGAGAAAAAAAGAAAAGAAGAGTCCCTGCAAGGGGTGTTTGTGTTTTTTTCAATACTTTTTTTCCCTACTAAAGTGAATTGATGAAAATTGTGTCTCTAAAAGTGTGGTGAATATTTATATTTTTTTTCAACTGAATATAAAGCGTTATTGGCTTTATATTTGTGTGTGTTTTCTTACCCGCAATATAATGTGTTAAAAAGAAATTGTATCATAATTAATTTCTATAAAGTTTATACTTGAAAAAAAAAGTTTAAAAAAAATTTAGTGTTACCGGGAGCAAATGAAAAAGTAAATGAATTAAAAAGAAAATAAAATTCACTCGAAAATGAAAATGAGGTGTGAAATATACCAACTATGACGCATCAAAATCACCAGACTAACGGCGCAAGTTTGGAGGATTGCCATACAAACTTCTTTGCCTTGGTAAATATATAGAATTAATTTTTTTTTATATCCCCCATTTCTCGGTATCGTCGCCGTTCGTCGGTGCCATATTTTGCACTAATACCACCATATACAATACACACTTCTATTCAAAGAAATAAACCTCTCGCATACATTTTTAATTTTTATATCTATAGTAACCTGAAAATCCATAGTACACCCCATCTCAGAACATAAATTTCTTTTTGGATTATACCACTATTAGCATAACTTGAGTTATTGTTCATCGGATTATTACAATAGCAAGTCCTAGCTAAATGTTAGAGGTATGTAGGTATATTTTAATTTTTGAGCATGATGCGATAGGTATTGAATTGGTAGATCCTGTCTGAGTTATTTCGGTTTTTCAATAATAATTATCGGGGAAGTTTTATTTTGTGTAATTTTGTGGGCAGGTAGGCAAACTACTTATTTAAATTTTGATGTTATTGAACAGAAACGTGGGTACGGTTAGATAATGAATTTTTTATTTTTTTTTAATGTACATCTAAAGATCATGTTTTTCAATGACAATTAAGTATGGAGCTACCCCTCTTATGCATATGGATCAATTTCGAGCAAAATTTGCCGTTGCGCATATCTACATCCATCAACCTTTCTGCTTTATTTTAATTTGAATTTAGTTTAAGGAAGCTTTGTTTGTTTTTGATCCTGAAACCATAGATTGAAGTTATATTTTATTTAAAAGTAACATATTCCTTCCTATTTCAAGTATAAAAAACAATGAATCTGTCAAACGGTGCATTTACACAATATTAAAAAGAAGAAAAATCAATGCAATTTGAATTCTGGGATCAAAAAGACATATGATTAACATTCATTGAGAATTGTCCTCTGAATAAATTTCCTATAGATCCAACGTAAAATTAAATTAGGTTTTACCTATAGGTATGTTTTTGTTGGAATGATTTTTTTTATAATTATTGTGATTTATGGAAACGGGACACTGGAGAATATGCATAAGCAACTAGACAGAATTGAGGAGTAAACAGAAAAGAGTAACTAGGAAAGTAGTTTGTGTAGTAGAAGTAGTGAAAAAAGGTATGGAAAAATATTTTACAATAGGTACATATGTATGTACATAAATATAATACAAGATTACAAGAATATGTTATGAACATTTTTGTAGTAAATAGTAAACTTAAATTCAATTTAGAATTCACGATTTGCATTGGTTATACCTACCAATTGTTATTTAATCATTTAATTTAAAAAATTTTATTTTCAAAAAGAAACTGACAGTTTTCATATAAATTTGTTAAAATCATTTATTTTTAAAAATGGTTTAAACGAGTGGCCTATTAGTAAAAATTCAAAGTTTTGTAAAACAAAGTAGGTAGGTACCCATACATACCTACAATGAAAGTGAAAAGAAACCGGTCTTATGCCTTTTGTAGGTATGTACCTACGGCAAGAGTACAATAACTCAGGCGACAAAGTTTAATGACGGATTTGTATAGAACAGTTAAAAACCAGCAATTTTTACTATTGGAGGGTGGGTCTATCTGCCCCCTTTTAGGCGGTAGGGGAAATTTAAAAAAATATGTAGGTAGGTACGTTAAATGGAAAAAAAAATAATTAAAAAGTAACGGTAATACTTACAACTAAGTTTTATCCATTTTTTTTAAAGCCAACACTTGTCTATTAACCAGTTTTTAAATCAAGTCAAAAATATTCATAATGTACCTACATTGTTTTTGAAAAAATTAATTTTAAAAAGAGTAAAAAAAAAGTTAATTTCAACATTTCAAAACCAAAAAACTAGATGATTTTATGACTTTTAGTTTTTGAGAAAATTGAAAATATGTAATTACATACAACTAGGTACTAATTTAATTTAATTATGGTTTGTTTTTGCTTGAGTGGTCTTATTTTGATAGTGTGCGAGTTTGGGTGCAACAGTGGGATGTGTATGGGGGGCATGCTGCCCCTCTGCAACCCCCTGCTTGGGCCCACTATAGGATTTGGGGTGGGTGGAAGGTGCGGTGGGTGCAATGTAGGGTGCATGCAAAGTTTCTTTTGCACTTAAATAAGCTTTAACAAAAATTAATTTATCCTAGGTATACCTACCTATATTATCTTAATCCATATTCGATTATTACTATTAAAATAAGACTACGTAAATACTCAAGCAAGGAAAAAATAATTTAATTAAAATATTTTTTTTTTGGTAATTTTCAATTTTCTCAAGAACTAGAAGGCATACCTACCTAAAATCATTAGTTTTCAATTTTTGATCAAAAACAAAACAAAAAAAAACAATAGTAGATAACCTTAAGGTTTTGAAAAATTACCTACATTTTAAACATTTTATTTAACTTTTTTTTACCCAAGTTTTGAGTTTAAAACAATTTTTTTCAAAAACTACGCATAGTATTTACTTGGTTTAAAACAAGCTAATAGACAAAAGTGTTGGCTTTAAAACAATGTAGGTACCTATAAAACTTAGTTGTAAGTAGTTATCACCATTATTTTTTCATTATTTTTTCCATTTTACGTAGGTAGGTACATATTTTTTTAAATTGCCCCTAACGCCTAAATGGGGGGAGATACATAGACCGCTCCCATAGTAAAAAATGCTTGTTTTTAACTGTTCTATACAAATCCGTCATTACCTACAATAAATGCAATAAAAAAATTGGCAAATTACTTGTTTTGATCACTCGGGAAAATCCCATACAAACGGTGCCGGCAAAGTTTTATCAATAGTTTCAATTGGATTTCTTATTTAACTATGTACCTACTTATATTCTATGTATCTACCACAATACCATTGATACAGATTCCAAAACGTTCATATATATTTGCCTAATTAGGTACCTATTTGGTTTTTACAAAATCAAAATAAATAACAATAGAAGAACTGAAAAGTACACTTTGGCAACACCGTTTTTTATGGTTATTATTTTTATTATTAATAATATTACCAGTGCTGCCTACTTTTACATCGATTTATAGCCTAAAGCCACTCAAATAGATGAAATCCGTAGCTACGTACATACATATACTATATACCTATACAAGAAATATTATTGATTTACATTACGCATTCACATTCACATTGCCGATGATGATGTCGTCATTGTTGGTGTTGGTAGCATATCCAGCTGCTTGATATTGCTGTGTGCGAACTAAGATTGTTTTAAGAATATTTCAAAGAAAAACAAAAAAAAAAAAATAACACCAAAGAAGAAAAAGAACAAAGAGGAAAGACAGATAATATAAAATGACTCTTTAATATCGTCGACTCGTTATTGTGTAGATTCGAAGTTGTTGCGTCGCCGCACGGTTTATCCAGACATGATAAAACAACCAATGAATTCATTATGTCCGGTGGAAAGTTCCTGTTATTCACCTTAAATGCCTGTTTTTTTTTCGCTTCAAAACAGATTTGATATGTTTAATCAAAATCAACATTCTTTTTGCTATGACAATGGGAGCTTAAATTTATTTAAAGTAGAATTGCATCATAATTTTAAGGTACATATTTAGCTATCTTTTCGTAGCCACCTGTCAAAAATATAATATTTTGTCAATGACGTTGGAAAATGGGTCAGTAAAAAAAGAACACTGTATTGTTGAAACTCTTCTTAAACAATTTGCTTTTATTTCCGTTTTTGTGGCATCGAATAAGACGTTTGGCATAGGTATGAAAAATAGAATGAAAACTAGGTTATTATTAATGTTCTTTTTTTATATTTTTAGGTAGGTATGATTATACCTATGTATGTACTTAACAATTTAAGTTATGGTTTATTATTTTGCTTTTTGATGAAATTGCTTTTTTCAACAATAAATATATACTGTTTGTTTTTAAGTAGGAGGTACCTAAGTGAGCACAGTCAATAGATGGCACATTTATTGATGTAGTTGGGCAATTGATTTTCTTTAAATCTACCAAGTTGAAAAATTTAAAACTCACCGACCGGTCGTGGTCGGGCCAAAGCGCCAGCTTTCTTTTTAATTTACTTTCTTTATTAAATGTGCCTAATTAAAGTCTACACAAAATAACACAAGAATTTGTAAAACTTTTTAATAGGTAGGTAGGTATGTATGTACATATGTATGTTGTGCTCGATTATTTGAGAATATTTTTTTTCTTTTCTTATGAGTAGGTATTATTTTGGAAATCTTCAATTAAAAAATTAATCTTATCTAATAGGTACATGCAATAACGTCTCGAAAGACCGGTTGTTGTTTCTTTTTTTTTTTTTACACAACAAAAGACTAAAGTTGGTAAAGGTTGAAAATGGTTTGCCAATGGAACTTAAAAAAGAGCAATATTTCTGTTTTCAAAAATTCTCACAAGCAAAAAACATACATATCGACATATGTACATACCTATGCCACCCTCTTTTTGCTATTAGACGTTATTCACATTGGTGTTGAATTATGAGATTTAGAGTCAAACAGAGCGGTCTGTCGGTGCGATCTGCGACTCAGCCCGCCGCTTTCTCGACGGGCAAATAAAATTTGTGTTTTTTTTTTTACAAAAATCGCAATAATTATAAGTACCTACTTAGTTGAATATGGTAAGTGAATAAAAAAATGTCTATGTAACAAACAACTGTTCAACAGGAAACATTCATGAAACTAAATCTGTTTGACATGGCTTTAAACGTTTCTTCTTTTATGTCACAAATACATACATATACCTACCTATCAAAAAGTATTGTCTGAATTTACTATCTCTTTCTCTCCATCATTTAACAGTGGGACAAAAGAAAAGACGTCAAAGTAAGTCATCTCATGTGAGGCCAATGCAAACACCGTCTTAGGGCTGTTTTTAGAATCACAACAAGCAAATAATTTCAAACGTCAAAGTATCCACATTAGCCCAATGACAAAGTATCCACATTAGCCCAATGACAGCTAGGGCAAAATCCCTATTTACGATGGATATTTTGAAATTTTAATGCGGGCTTTAGATGTGTCATTTCGTGTTTATTTTTATCAGGTGTGTTTGGTAACGTGAAGTGTTCAGTGAATTTGTAACAATTTTAATTATTTCTAATAATGAAAAATTAGCTACACCGGGATTACGAAACTTTGTGAAATGGCGTGTATCGAATCGTTGAACTTGGGACTCCTTCCACACATGTATGTACATACATTAAACGTGTACCTATACTAAAAACTGACCAAAAAAAAAAAATTAAGTAGATAGGTTCCTACCTACCCACCAAAATGCCAAAAAATATGATTTAATTTTTGAATCAATATTGTAGATTACTAGGAAGACTTGTTTTTTTTTTTTGAACCGTTTTTAAAAACCTTTATTGGCTCAACTAATTAATATTTTTTTAAAGATAAACTTCCCCGCAAATGTCAATCAGATTTTACTAAAAATAAGAAAAACAAAAACTTGACAAGGTTATTGTATTATTCCGTCAAATATTTCCCCCCAAAAACCCTGCCAAAAGAAGTTCCTACCTAAATACAAAAAAAACAACGTATGTAGGTACCTAGATACCTATGTGTGTATGTACATATGTATATACAGAAGAATAATTGGATTAACAAATTATGATAAGATTCGTCTTCGCGGTAACGCAAGAATTATAAACAGCTACGTATATACATACATACATATATACCTAGGTATATAAAAACAAAAATAACAACTACCGAAAAGCAATACGACTGACCTACGTAATTAAATTGTAAATTTGAGAAAATAAATAAATAAATACACTGATAACGTTATCTTTAATAAATTGAGCATCAAAATTATGTGTGTTTATACATAGTGCTTAGACTTAACGTTATAACTACATCCAGTCATCACTTTTTTTTGTCATGCATGCACACTCGGACCATTTCATTGTACGATATAGGTATGTACATATTATATGTACTCACACGCTGAAATTAAAAATAAAAATGGAAGAAATAGGTAGTAATAGTAGTTAACGGAACAAAAAGTGTTGCCAGTGTCAATAATTTCTGTGTGACGTTGACATTCAATGAATACGTCATTTTAAATTTGATAACTGTTAGGTACCTATCTAAATTTCTAAAAATTTGCGTAGGTATTCCGTAATATTGCAGATAACAAAAAAAAAATAGATAGGTAGGTAGGTACATGTATTAGATTAATGTTATCTGTGTACATACATAGGTACATGTACATTGTACAGTACAGGTACCTATTGAATGCTTCATTTTTGCAAATATAATGAGATTCTTCCTTTTAACTTGTGTAAGCAAAATGTAAATACATTACTACATTTTGACATTGGGAATTCTCTGGTGGAAAGTCCCCAAAAGAAGCAAGCCAGATTGACTTATTACTTAGCTAGCCACAAAAGAAGCGGCCTCACTACTTGTGCGCTATATGTAAAGCTTAATTTTTGAAGAAAAAAAAGAAAACTATTACATATTTATGTACCGACATATGTACAATTTTGTACATGCATCCATATGTACATATGTACGTACTGTTTGCTTTACCGGTCTTGATAAAAAAAAAATAATAAAACAAACAAATCTAATAGAAAAATAATCGATGCGGAAGTGGCAGGGAGGTAGAATGTTTTTGATTTATGAGGTGAAACAATATAGAAATGAAACTGCAAATTTAAAGCTGTTTTTTTTTTTTTGGTGGCAATAAATGTATAAATAAAGGTATATAACACCATTCCTTGTAAGTAGCTATGTAGCTTCTTCCTGAATATTTAATAGGATGGCATACCTACCCTCCTATCAACCCTTAAGACAACAGCTAAGGGGAAATTCCACAAAAATTATAGGTATCGCTCAAACATCTTTATTATTTTCATTAAAAATCAAATTAAGGGTTAAGGTACTCAAGATTGTATGTTTACTGTTTGTGCATCTGAAGTATGGCACACGAAGAGAATTTGATTTAATCTACATGCATACATACTTATAGGGAGGTACAAAAATCCATAGTTGGGTTTTCGTTTTCATTTTTCTTTGAAGCAATACCTTGCAATTTTTTTTTCTTTCATTTGTATGGCACACCAACGACGCGACGGAGAAGGTGATATTGATATACAATGAACAAATATTATTTCTATTTATGTCTCTACATTGCTACGTTTTTAGAATTTTATTCTTTCTACCTTACATTTTTGTGTTTTCATTTTGTTTTTTTTTGCTTTAAATTTAATATTCTGTTGAATTCTTTTATTTAGGTAGGTTTTTCTTGTGCTTTTTATTTTGTTCATGAAGCATGATGTAGAGAATTTTTTATATGCATAGGTACATAAACACAAGAGAAGTAGGTAGGTATAGGTCATTCATTTCGTAGTTTCTTTTGTTTTTAGATACCTATTCGACTAGTCGAAATGTCATTTTTAGAAATGGTGTCGAGCAAAAAAAAAAAAAAAATTAAAATCGTTGGATAACAGTAAAAATATGCTTATTTTGCTGCAGATACCAGTTGACTTTGTTCTGAAGCCTAACTCTTGATTTCTCGAAAGAAGTCCCTAGCTATAATGTTGAAAGTAGGCAGGATCTACTCATCTTAATTCTCCAGGTACATTTTATCTGCTTAGGTTGCAAAATCCACCCACTTTCATTGACAAATATTGGCAAAATATACCCGTTGCTGATTGTATACCTATAATAGTAAATAGCAGCAGGGAGAAAAGAGCTATATTCTATGAAAGATGAAAGAAAATCTTTGTAGCATGCAACGTAACTACGTCGACTCATTGGCTAAATAAGCGGTACAAGCAGTATTTCGCACTGGATCTTCCTGTGTCTGTGGGGAATTTATATTGCTTGAGAAATTAATTGATAGGTATTATCAATTACATAGTTTGAAATTAAAAATGGAATCATACAAGTATACAACATACTATCACCAATACTGTTCCTGTTGCAGATTCCAGATGACCTGCACGCTTTTGTGGACTAGAAATAGAGGAATTCAGTGAACTCTGCAATGACGCTTTTACTACGTGGTTAAAGTATGCTTTCATTTTCAGAGGATCATGCATCTCGCATCAAATAAGAATAAGATTGAAAAGACAAGCTAAAATGTTTGGATCAAAATGTTAAGATCAATACGCCAAAAGCAAAAAGGTATTAGTACTTGAATTTCCTTGTCTTTCCGTAGATATTTCTGACCCTCCATTAGAATTTTTAATATCTTGGGAATGGGAGTTCTCTCGAATGGGAAAAGCAATTGCTGTTTGCAGAATACTCTACAAAATATGGAGAAACAACTTTAGTGCAGAGCTGTAACTGCTCCGCTCCAAAGTTGTATTTGAACTTCTTTATGGATGAAGAAATTTGTCACGAGAAATCTGCAAACTAACCTACATACCTACCTATATCAAATTTATTTGAAAATGGATTGTTTAATAGTTTGCTTTTTGAAAAACATACAAATTTGTATCTTCCACTTTTCTACCTATGAAAAAATAAAATGAAATTTGCATATTATTACGAAAAATTTAATAATTTAAATTATCTAAGATTCAATTGAGATTCGTTCCAAGTGTAATGGATACTTTTTTGGGCTGATTTTCGACCATTCGTTTACTTATTAAAATACGTTGCCATTAAGTCAGTTAAAAAGGGAAGTAGGTATTGACAAATTTTTACGTATTAAAATATTAATGTTAAATAGGACATCTACCTACTAATTATGAATTTCTATTCTAAAACATTCTTGTTGACAATATAAACATTAATTCAAATAAATCAAGACCAGACCAAATAAATATTCATCTGAAGATATACCTAGGCACCTACCTAGATATACCTACCTAACAAAATTTGCATCATTTTCCCCCATACAGCGCTGTGGTTTATCTTTTAAGGTTTGCTGACTTGCACTACAGATTCGACACAATATATTCCACCTGAAAAAATATAGCGAGCAAGTGCTTTCCTTTATTTTCCTCATACGTAGGTAGGTACATATCTACCATTATATATTTTTAATATTTTTCCCTCTATCATATTCACATCATGTCTTATATCTATCCACATTATTTCGCTTGCCACTTGTTTCTTATATTATTATTATTATATTTTTTTTGTTGCTCCACACATTCGTGAACTGACGACGCATGGCAAAAAGTTGAAAAGCCTAACCATAACAAGAGGGCGATGTGATATGTATGTGCATGAATGTTTTTTTTTTTTTTTTACATACATCATATACCTAGGTAGAAAGGTATATATGTATGTACATATGTAGATACATTTATATACATTCATGTGTATGTACATATAATTATTATGATGATTATGAGATGAGGTCGTTGTCATTAGATTTCCGTTTTCTTTGCCTTGTGCATCTCTCTCTCTTTTAATTTCAATTTTTTGCTCATTCATCTAGGTTCATCATAAAATATTTCTAACAAATTTGCGGAATTTCGTTCCAAGTAAACAAGACAAGACACGATAAGACGAAAGGAGGAAATACGTAAATAACGAAATAAACACCTCACAGCCGGCCAAAACAAAGAAAATCGTTCTCTGTCTTCCATATAGGTAGGTACCTACTACACACTCTCAGATCTTTAGGTGCTCTTTGCTCTAGCTCTCCTAGGTACCTACCTACGTAAACGTCGTCATCATCGTTCAAATAAAGGAAGCTAGAGCTAAAAGAGGAAACCAAAAAAAGCTCCCATCACTACCAAAATAAGAAAAGCAAAAAAAAAAAAAAACTGAGCTGCCTGCTGCAATGCAATGCTAGGCAGTGCGGGGAAGAAATCAAAGTGTAAACGAAGTGGAAATTTGTTCTCTTCTCTCATCGTTGCATTTCAAGTTTTTATTGCATTGCAATATATCGTGCTCTTGCAAAAAAAAAAAGCGTTTTGGTTCGGTTCGAACAATAGCAGGCGACCAAAGGAGAAACTCATCAAGGTGTCTTCAAAACAATGTTGTTGTTTTTTTTTTGCTGTAATTTTGTTTTTGTTGCAATTCTTTCTTTATTTTCATTTTGTTATTGATGATGATGCTCCTTGCAATTGCTGAAACGGCCAACTTGGAGAAGTTTGCATTAAATCTTGTGTTTTTATTTTTATGTAATGCAACTTAGGTTGATTGGTACATGCATATGTACCTAAGAAGACGTCACAAATTTTTTTGTTTAATATCATCGATGGTGGCTTTGTTTTGTTGTTTTGCAATTGGGTAATAAAAATATCGTTTTTGTTGCTAATAAATATGCATGTATGCAGATATCTTGAAACATACTTGCACAGGTTTCTCTTATTTATAATGCGTTTTAAATCAAGTGCAATCGAAATTACATATATTTTTGCTGTATCTATCTATCTACAGGGGAGATTAGTAATGCTATTGCGTGCTTTAATTACAGAACGTTATTGCATTGTAAATTTTGAAATGTTATTTTTGTTATTGTTGTTTAAGATAATGATTACAAATGTAATGTCAGAGAATATGTAGATAATATACAAATATTGCAATAGCTATATTGTAAATATAATAGAAATTTCATCACTTATACAAAGGAGAAATTGATTGATTGTAGAAATGTCTTATTCTTAAATCTCTTTGTGATAACCCAAAGTTTTAACATATGTTGTTTCTTTTGGTAGTCCTGGTTGTTGGAAAAGGCTTTTTCACTTTTATTTTAAATTAAAAAAAACTTAACCAACAAAGCTTGACAGTTGTTATGGGGACTCTTCAGAATCTATTAGAACCATTCCTTCGTCCACATCCAGTCTATTTTTCATATATAGCTCCCTTCGGTTTACATGTTTTCAATTTGAGTCTTGAGAAATCCTTTTATTTGAATAGCATTAATAAATCGCAAAATATGAAAATAGTGGTCCCACCCCCAAAGTTTTGTGGCTTCTGTCTCTCTCCAAGATGCCTTTATTGATTGAAATCTTCAACAAAATAAACAAAAGTAAACATAACTATCATTATAGTCAAAATTCCAAAAAAATAAGTTTTTGAAAGCATTCAAGTTATAACCTATGAAAAAGTAGTTAAGAACTGCCATCATTAATTTTGTGTCAATTTGTTTCAAATACCTACCACCAAATGAGAAATATAAAATGAGTCAATTTTTGAAGCGAGAGGTACCTATACAGCTAACTACCCATGTAGGTTTTTCTTTATGTAAATATGTACATAGGTACCTACAGACCGTTTTAATGCGTTTTTAATCTCTTAAGCGTAATTAACTCATGCAATCAATTTATATTAAGTGAACATATAATATGTATGTAATGTAGGTAGGTACCCATCAGTAAATAAACTTCTAGAAAACTAAAAAAAAGTCTATGTAGGTACCTATGTAGGTACATTCTTATTCAATGCCATTTCATCCCCATCCAACGACAACATCAAGGTCAATATTCTCTCTATAGGTGTGTACCTATATGTAGGTAACTGCAATAAATATAAAAAAACCTAGGCTACTACCAACGATATTCAATTTGAAGTGATTCACATTCAAACACAATGTCTTAAAAAAAAAAAATAATTGCATTAAACTTATTTAGAAAAAAAAAAATAATTTAAAATGCAAACAACGAAATATAGCAGTATGACCTTAAATTCAAGTAGAACATTGGCGGTCAACCAGCCGCAACAATAATTACTTTATTTTTATGTTATTTTTATTTTATGTGTTATTATTTAAACAACAAATATCTACCACGATCTAACCTACACTAGGTATTATACAAAGCTGGCTTGGTCTTCCGCCACAATAATTAAAAACAAAAAAAAAAATAAAAAATAATAATAACGCCAGACACCTCTTCCCTACCCTACCCTACTGTATCTACGTACTACATAATATATAACCCAGAATTTATTATCTGTCAAGTCACACAATACGCGAGCCACAGACACATTCATGGTCAACCATCTTACCAGAATGTAGGTATTCTCCAAACACTCGGATGAGGTTAATTTCCGATTTCGAATCGTGCCTTATCTGGAAAAAAAAAATATAGAGGAGAGAAACAACTAAACACAACGACGACAACGATGACAGCAACAAACACGGAGAAAAAGACGCGCCGCGCTGTTCTTTAAGTAAATAGAACAAAAGCAAAAATAATAAGAAACAATAAAAGATAACCCCAGCGAACACATGGCAGGCTATTTGGATTTTGTGGTCGAGAATGAAACCAAACCAAAGGCAAGAAAACCTCGGTATTCGCTTGCTTGGCGTTTGGTTTTGTAAGAGCGCACAAATAAAATACCTACAAAACAAAAAATTGCACACAAGACACAAAACACAATCGAAGAATATGGAAAAGCACCACTAAACTTAAATTCACCAGACGTAACAGAAAACAGAACACATACAGGTGTTAAGAAAGTGTTTTCGAATTCAGATACGAATTTTATAGGTATGTTCCATGATTTGGTGGTATTCTTGTTTTTGTCCATACATATGTGTACATACTAATATTGTGCGAGTATAGATTTTGAAAAACTCAGACCGAATTTGTGAACAAGATGATTAAGGGTTGAGGTAAATTTTGTTTTGAAGGAATACATTGACCTTGGTGACCCTTGATAATTTTAATTTTACTAAGTACATAGGTATATGTATGTAAACTGTATTGTAATTCTGATGGAATTTTTTGTGTGTAGAGTTCAAGAGCATCAAAGCTAAAGCATTTTTGATTAAGTACACTCCAAGTAGGTAAATAGGTAGGTACCTACTTTGTACTAGGAAATAGGAATTTATTTTCCAGGATTTTTTTCAAAGAATAAGAAAGTACCTAGTAAAATATTCTAGGTAAAAATATTCCAAAGCATTTTTATACAGTTTATATCGATGGCCCACAAGTTTGTGACGCCTCATTTGGTCCATCTGATACCTAGTACGGTCGGCAATCATAAATCCAATTTTCACCACATGAAGTCCACCGTTTGAGTGCTCTCTTGGTCAATTTATTTTTTGTAAATTTTTTTTTTAACAATATGTAGGTAGTTACCTACCTATTGCTATTTAATTGAAAAATTTACAAGACAAAAAAGTATTTTTTTAAGTAGGTACTACCTACATATTTATGAAAATTGGGAATTTGTGATAGGTACCTACCTAGATAATTTTTAAAAATGTTAATGAATTAATTGTTGGGCTAGAAATTGTCTACCTATGAATGTTTTTATTTAAAAAAACTGCTTATACCTACCTACTTACTATTACCAATTTAAGCTTTTTAGTAATACTGTTTTAAGTCATGGTTATCAGAGGTACGAAATCTGATGGTGTACCTACCAGATCGAGTTTGGTTTAGAAATGACAATAGGTAAGCTACTAGGTCCAAATTCTCAGCTAATCAGGAAACCGCGAGTTAGGTACCTAATAGAAATAGGTACATAAATTATTATTACATTATCATTTTCTAAATGGGTAGGTAGGTACCTAGGTACCTTTACCACGGCTAGAAATCAAAAATCACAAACTGGCACAAAGCAGGGATTGTTTAAAGTCGTGAGTAGTGTCAAGAGAAAATAGCTACTCATTCGACATAATCCTGCGAAATTTTATTTAGGTATACCTACCTATTATATTTTTTTTTTGTTTTTCCCAAGTTCAACTAACTCATGACTTGTTCTGTTTTCAATTAATTAAAAAAAAAACCTACCTACATAAAATGCCTAAGCCTCTGTACTGTGCTAAAAACCTTCAAAACATTATACCTATCTACCTACCTAGCCATTATTTTTGTCAACTTGAGCGAATTTTCTTATCAAAGTATGTGTGTACATATTTGTTGTTGGTATTTTCCTTCCAAAAGTAATTCAATATTTTCAAACACTTAAGGCACACTGTTTATGTTTGTATTGTAGGAATATTATCATCATTCATATTCATATACAAAATATTCTCTAATA
Source organism: Syrphus vitripennis (assembly GCA_958431115.1). Classification (NCBI taxonomy): domain Eukaryota; kingdom Metazoa; phylum Arthropoda; class Insecta; order Diptera; family Syrphidae; genus Syrphus; species Syrphus vitripennis. The sequence continues at coordinate 7,572,850 of OY288110.1, read as the reverse complement.
CATACATTGTTGTATACCTACTAAAAACATATGTTCAATGTGCTGTGAAATTAAAGCACATTCACTAATAATATGTATAAAGCAGTAGGTTAGGTATAGCTATAGACTAAAGAGGTATATCAGATAGAGAGAGCGAAAAAGTACCGTACGTACCACGGTGATTAAAAAAAAAAAAAAAAAACAAGATAAAACGAAAAAGGAACACAATAACAGAAGAGTCTATCTGTCTGCTATACTCTATCACATTTCACAATATCAAACTGTTTTCACCACACCGTATAGTTGCTCCGATTGTCCATGTCCGGACGTTGCCGCATTTTTCCTCTCTGTTGCCGGTTCTCCCATTTTTTTCTGTTTATTTTTTTTTGTGTAAAGCTATAAAACACACATACTTTTGCAAAAATGCAAAAAAATTGGTGGGCCAACAATGCTTTGGCGTTGTTTTCTTTTTGTTCAAAATCATAAAAATGAAAAGAAATAAGTTGAATAAATAGGGAAATACCTAATAGCTTTGAGCTTTTTTTTTGTTAATAGGGAGAGGGTGGTAAATGGAAACTATTGGAAGGTTTTGTGAATAAGTTACCCCATAGGTAGATATCTAGGTATGTCTAATCTACGCATTCGAATATTATTTCTAAGGATTAAATTGTTTAAATTCAAAACTTTAATACATATTGCATACTTAATACACTTTTGAAAAATAGGTATAGTTACCTCTGGCTGTCTTTTATTTTTCATAGAGAAAAACCTGAAAGACAAGCTAAAGAAAACCTGCACTTCATGATTGTTTTTTTTTGTTTTCACCCTCTTCTTCAGCACGTATTCGTCGTATCTATACGTGTGTTTGTAATGACGTGCTCTGCCTGCCGGCTGAATGCTTGAGGTAAATTCGAATTGAAATCGAAATTATCGTCATATCAGATGGGATTGGATATTATTTGCGGTTAGGTAGGTCACTAACCGATTCAGGGGCAGTTAACCCATACCTAGGAAGTAATAATATTGTTTTTTTTTTTTTTTTGTAGGTAGGTATTTTGTTTTCGGTAAAATTATAATTAGCCAGGAGCAATTGCAAAGTAATGTCATTAACATTTTTCATTGGGGGGAGGGATTGATACAATTGCAAATTACGGATTAAATGCAATAGGAAGGGGGAATTTCAAGTGTTTGTCATTGCATGAATTAATGAACCCATGAACTTTATTATCGCAAATAAAAATATTATTTTAATATGTAGGTAGGTACTAGGTATGTACCTAATTGCTGTACCGAGATAGTCTTGGACTTGAACATTAGCCGTGTTTTGGTGAAATATGGCACAGTGAAGTTATGAAAAGAACCCACAGCGACGTTGTGAAAAATCGAAAAAACAAACAACATTCCCACTAATTTTGAGCAAAACAAACTACCTGTAACTATATAGGTACCTACTTTTATTTTATTTATTTAAAAAATTTAATGTAGGTACCTACCTAAATGCCAGTAGATTTTTGTTTTCATACCTATCTTGTTAAATTTTGACTGCTTGGGTTGCAGTTTGTCACCAAAACACGTCTATTATTTTTCGTATTAATGTGAACAACATTTTTGAATAAATATTTTTTTTTTATTTTTCTTTACAGACTGATTTGTGCGGCATTAAATGGCGCAAATTTGTAAATGGTGAACGACACAATGCATCGGCCGATCCACTCGACGATCCAATATTGCGCTCATATTCGCGATGCATGCAAGCGGATATGTTATGCGTATGGCGTCGGGTTCAGTCAACCAAACAAGATCAACCCGACCCGAATAATACGATGTCATATGATATTTGCACATCGAAAATACATCCGCCACTGTCGTTTGCCGCTTCAAAAGAATTATGGATATTTTGGTATGGAGAGGAACCAGACTTAAATGGTTTAGTTGATACGGATTTGTTAAGAGTTTCTGGTAAGTTGTAATACCTACACTTTTATTTTTTTTTAAAGTTATTTAAGGATATAATAATTCTTTGCTTTGAGTACCTACCATCATCATTAATTGTCTGCCTGTTTCGGTAATTTTTTTCGAAGAATAAAGACAGTTATTTCGTTTTCAATTGGCAATCTGGGCCCTTATTATGAAATACGAAACGAACGGCAGAAAAAACGAAACTCATGGCGTAGAGCGATTATGAGAAATGAAAATGGAATCAAGAAAATGTTGCCAGCCAAAAATGAAAAATGGTATTTTTTTTAAACGCAACTAACTTAACACCTATTTACAAATGTCAAAATGTGAATGTTGGAAAAGTTTTAAGTTTAAATTTGATTCGCATTCGGTTCGGTTTAGCATTCGTTGTAGGCCTAAATATTACAAATATCTTATTTTTATGTTTTTCACCATTATATTTATTATTTAACTTACATTTTTTTCCCTCTTAAAAATGAAAACCAAACCAAAACACAATAATGTTTGACACTTGACAGTAACCCGCTAAAACAAAAGCTGAACGAGTGCTTGAAGGCACTCGTAAATAAAAATACGAGTATCGTTTTTTTACGATTCTCGTTTCTCATAATCGCAATTTTACAAATATGCACTTCTGCAATCGTTTTTCGTAATCGCAATTTCACAAATACTCTGTATTAAAAACGATTATCGTTTTTCATAATAACCCCCCTGGAAGCAGAAAAAAGCATTCTTAATGCGTTCAATTGGGCAAAAGTGACAGTTCTGATTCTAATAAATAGAGAATTTCTCTTCTGGATTTGAAATCAGAAGCAAAAACAGAATCACTCACACATTCAAAGATTTAAATGTCGCACTTGATAAATGTCATATCTTTTTAAATTTACAAATAGTACGAAGAGTGAAGTGATTGCTTGAAATACTACGAGTAATACAGTCACACCAAACTTCAAATTTTTCAGAATCGAAAAAAACTGTTCAATTGGGAATTTGGGATTCCGAATCTAAAACCAATTCCGGATTGCCAATTGAAAACGACATTAGTTTATTTTTGCTATATGGCGACGGGAAACACTAATAAAATGTGATTTCTGTTGAGCCTTGTGCGCGCTGGCGTTAGTAGGTACCCAGTTAAGTCCAATTTTTTTTTTGTTTATTAAAAATTCTATTAAATGTATTGCCAATAAGAGTAAATTTATTCTATTAAAATCGGAAAACTTTTGACCAAACAAATCCTACCTGTACGGTTACCCACATTTTTGTTTTAATAACTACTTATTAACATTTATTTTATGAGCGGCACTTTATGATGTCCTTTACGGCGTGATCTTTAGTTATTCTTCGTTGAATGACAGATGGATAATCTTTTATGAAAACATAATAAAAACGACTTAGATGTCTTACTTACTGGGATATGTTGTACAAAAAAAAATGTGAACAAAGCATCAGTTTCATTTTATATAAACATACATACATAAGTGTGTAAGATGCCAATAGAATAAAACACTACCCCTATAGAGATTATTAGCTTTGTGATTGAGATTTTTTCTTTTTATCAAGAAATATTGATTTTTGTCTTTATTCTTTGAACAGAAGCAGCTCCCATTTGCAAACAGGACGTTTTTTTTTTGTTTTTATTACGCTCAGCGCAGCTATCCCAAAGTGTACCTACCTATACCTACCCGGCAACAGTAAAAGGCAATTCAATAGAAAAAATTTCCACATTCGAAGTGTGTTTCTCCATATCTACTTCCCTTATTCGCAATGTTTCTACTGGTTTTTTTTTTTTGTTCCCGAATATTCCAAGATGGGACAGTGAATATCATTTCACTTTAAATTCGTATTTCATCGTCGTGTGCAAAGCCAAACTGGATTCATCCCTCTGCTGATGATGTGACGAGGGATGGAAACAAAAAAAAAAAAAAAAAAGCAGCACCAATGGGAGTATACTGTATGAGGGCAGCTCTAGCGAAGAAGTGTGCTGTAAATATAATCGATTCAGATTCAGAATTTGTCTTTTTTCAACTTTATTTTGGTGAAACCCTCGCAATATTTCGTACTTATTTTTTCGTTTGTCGTTGCCTTCTGTTGTTATTTTTTTTTTTGTTTTATACAGGGCATGTGTGTACGTACATTGATTTAATTTAGGCCTCTGCAAACAACCACTATAGACCAATACTATTGAACGTTTTAAAACCGCCGCTAGCGGTGCCTATACTGCTGATGGTGATGATGACTGATGAATATAAAAAAGAGGAAGAGGGTAGTGCTAGATTAAAAATTCTGTTGCCCACCCTACTGAATGCCTACACTATACAATACTCCATCAGTACACTACACACACTCACTGTGATGCCTTCGTCCTTTTTTTTTCGACAAGAAAGCAACAGCACGTGTATTATGTATTACGTACCACCAGTAAATGTATTGTACTTAGCTACCTACACTATGTAATAAACATTGCTGCTAGTTTCTCTTTCTCAGAAACTTTTTTCTCACGATTTTGCGCAGTACTCACAATGGTTCAACGCGCCACTCAAAGTTTCTGGTTTTGTAGGTTGATTTGGCGGTCCAAATTACAACAACAACAACAACAAAAAAGGGGAAAACTTTTGCAGAAAAATTTTCACAATAAATTCTCGTGTTTTTTTTTGGGGGGGGGGGGGGTAAGGGTGATGTGTTACTTTGGTATATGTGTGAAAACATAGGATATGCGTCGTTTAAGGACTTGTTCCTTTTCTATTTTCTGCAACAGGGAAGTAATATTGTCGAAAAGTGTAGGCAAATGAAAAAAAAAACTTTTTTTAAAAGTGGTGAGTTTCGTGGTTCTATTATATCCTTAATGCCTCTGTTTGGCGTGAAATGCTAAAGTGCTTTATAAATGATTGACTTCCTGCTCAAAATTTCTTACTAAACGTACATACAAATTATGTACATACATACATATATGTATGTATGTAATTAATTAACAGCCAAGCTATGATAAATAAAGCTCAACACATTTATTATCTACAAAAATATGTCTTCTGGCTATTATAGCTCTGAAAGTTCTGAAAGACCTATCAAAAGGTCAAGAAAATAAGAATTATTACTGTAGCTCTTAGCAAAATAATTTAGGTACGCATCTACCAGTGTTGCCGCAACCAAAATTATTAACGAATCCTTTCGCATAAAAAAAATCCTTTTGAAAATAAAAGGATCCGTTTCAAAATACATGCCTACATATTTAAAAAACATTTAAACAAGAACAATCTTATATATTTCACAGCTTTTTTATTTTATAGGTATAACAAAAATTAAATAACAAAAATCCCTACATAAAAATAATTTTTAATTCAAAGTATTTTTACACTTAAAGAAAAAAAAGGGGGCTTTATTTGCATTCAAATTGGAAAAACAAAATACATACTTGAAGGCATTTTATATTGTGTTGGGTATAATAATTAAAATATACATAGGTATATATACTTAATACCTAATAAATAAATAAATTAAATGATTTTAAAAAAGAATCCTTTTCAAAAAAATTTATCCCCGAATTCCCCCCCCCCCCCCAAAAAAAAGAATCTCCCGGGATACTATTGTATTCCTGTGGTAGCTCTGGTATTTACCTACATACATAAATAGTTCAGGATTTAAAAAAGACTAAGTCTTACTGGCATTTATGCATTCATATAGTCCACTGCACTTACATACCTTATGTATATGTATGTAATCTGAGCCAGCTCCAATTTTGTTTTCTCATTTTATGGATCGGAAATCACAAATAGGTATCATTTTTCGTGCGTGTGAAATTCACCTTTTTTTACGATATTGTTTTTTAATTTTTATTCAATATCGCTTTTCGAAGATTTTGGACAACTGATAATTTAAAAAAAAAATAATTTTAACTCATCCTACAAACGCTGTTCAGTTGAGTAAACTTAAGAAATTTTTCAATACTAAGTGTGTGTCAATAATAACTCTGAAAAATTATGATAAATCTACCGGAAGCCTTCAATGATTTTACAATTCGTCATATTTGACCACTCATATAAACAACTTTTGATTAATTTCTTTATTTTTATATCATTATTGTAGGCAAAAAAAAAAGACAATCGTCGGTCAATTTTAAAGTCAGAAATTTAATGCATTTACTGAGGACGAAAATGTATCAACAAAAATATGAATTAAAAAATAAAGATTTAAAAAACAAAAAATAATAACCTATAGGTATTATTGTTTGTTTACTCAAGAGAATATCGCAAACCAGAATCCCAAATGTACACACATTCATATTTAAATACTCCTACCACACATACATACATCCATACATACATATGTATAGCCAATCCCACAATTTCGGAGTAGGTATGATTTCATCGAATTCATCTGGAATAATAATGACGAAACGTTGTTTGGATAAAAATTATAGCATACACATTATGTTGACCAAGTTATTTGTTAAGTGGTCATAAGCTTTAATTGACCAATAAAATCAACAAGTGGTTTTTATGTTTATTAAACTTCCATCAAAGTCATAGAATAAAGACGTTTGGGGGTAATAAATTTTAGAAGATTGCTTTTTTTGGGAATGACAGACGCCGAGAGTTCTTCAGATGTTGTAATGTCCCAGACGCAAACCAAAAATAGATAAATAGGTATAGATACATATATATAATAGCTTATTACCTACTCACTATGTAAGTAGGTATGTAGGTAGCTATGTACATACATTATGTTGAATGTTGATTTTAATAAAATATTATGTAGATACATAGATACATAATAGGTATGTACTTTTAAAGCATTATCTACATTTATACCAACTTAACTTTCAAGTTTTTTTTTTGTTTTAAAATTTTTTATCTTGTTTTGTTTAAACAAGTTACAAATATGGTATAAACTAATTATTCTTTATAACGCAGTTAAATTGCAAATAAATTGGTTGATGGTCAGTGGCAAAAACAAATAAAAATATTGCTTTTTTTCTTTGCTTATTGAAGCAAAAAAGAACATACACATACACAAAAAAAAGCTATTAGTTTGTAGGTATATATGTGTGGAAGTTAGATAAACCCAACCATGTACAATACACCTACCCACCTTCCTCTAGTATAAAAAAGGCTATGAAAGCACACCATGCCTACAACAACGTATTTTAACATGTTTGTTTGATGCAATAAAATGTTTTCCCCTCTTTCTGCTGATGATGATTTGACAGCTACGCTACGCATGGCTATGGCTATGGTTTATAATATTCATTCTCTTTCTCATTCATGATGTGGTGAATTCGATGAGAGGAACTAGGTTTACTCTGTGTTTAACCATACTCGATATTTTTAATTTAAAACAAAAAAATAGGAAGCTTTCTATGATTTTTTTTATAATACCTACATATACATAGGTGTAATAATTCTAAACTTAAAATATTTTAATTTATGTATTGTTCTTGAAAGAGTCCCTCGAGCCACAAACCTGCGTTTTTTTTTTTCATACTCGAAACGTCAATGAGGTCAACGAAAGTCGATATAATTTCAAAGACAAAAGTTTGCGAAAGTAACTGAAAAGCACAAACCACAACCGGCTGTAAGAGACACAAAAAAAAGTGGGTCGATTTAGTTTTTGTAGGTTCTAGTTTTGCATGTTTATGTATGTTTTATTTTTTTTTTAGGGAGATAGGAAGGTATTCTTAAGTAATAGTGTAGCTACATATTATGTACTTATTCGAAACACAATTTTTAGTTCAGGCGTTGCTGATGATGTCTCGAACAAAAAAAAAATCATGCTTTTCATATTCAAAGTTTTAATGCTGTGGTACTAAAATGGTCATAAATTGTCGGTTTTGGCAAGTTAACGAATAAAAAGTGCAGTTTTCCAAACAACAAAACTTTATAAATGCTGAGCATTGGCATGGTAGAAAAATTAACGTTATTTTGTGAAAGTCTATTGATATTTTAAGTGTCAAAAATAGAAGAGAAGACAACCTTGCGAAAAGCTCAATTGGCCCAATATTTAATTTGTAACTTGACATTTTCAACAAGTTTCCCAAGTTTCTATAGTGTAGGCACCTACCTATACTTATTATTGCATAAATTCGCGACAAGATCAATCCTGAAACCGACGAATACCTACAAAAACTCGCTCGAATGCAACATCTTATACCTACTACCTATAAAACATGCTTGGTTGTCTTCTTGAAGATTCGTAACTTTCAGCAACCATTCATCTGAATGAAATTTCAAGCTTTTCTGACAATTATAAATGCAAGTAGGAGATGTCAGACTTTTTGCACACAAGTGAAATTAATTTCTATTTTTTGTTCCTACTTCACCAAAAGCACTCGAAAGCGCTTTTTACTTCGGAAAGCTGAAGTTTTCGAAAACCAAGAAACCGACATTATGGGCACATCATAAGATTATCTTGTAGGTATCTATTCATTTGTTTTGTCCGGCCACTTCTAAGAGTTTTTGACTAAGTTCTACCTTGATACCTAGAAGTGAAAGAGCTTTGCAACTCCGGGAAAACTCTTCAAAGTGAATAGCCCCATTGACAATATTATAGTTTCACTTTTACATAAGAATTTTTTATTCTTATGATCGGTTGCGCCAATATTTATCAGGCTTTTAAATTTTTAATTGACGTATTTTGTATGGAATAAACGTCATTTTACCTACCTATAAAATAAAAAAAAAAAAAAAACAATCTTCTGGCAACGTTGTGTACCTACATGGCATTCCTTTCTTGTGCATCAGATAGACAGAGAATGCACTCACTCAATTCAGACAAATTAAAAAGTAATAATTTTGCGATAAGAAGCCAAAATATATTCTACCTAGGTAGCAAATCAAGTAGGTATAAAAGCATTTAAAAAAAAAGGAAAAACAGAAAAATGTAAACAGGGATGGATAATAACATACACAGTCTAGAATCCATTAACATCAACGTTATTATATGTATTTTTTAAGTAAGGTATGAAAAAGTATGTTTGTATCCCGTAAATTTCTCATGCAAAGGCAATGATAAAGCATATCACTGAACGTATGAGAGGCAAAACAGACAGATCGGAATCGGATACAAAAAAGATACAATCTCCGCTCCGCTCCGACTTCGTCGATGACATCTGGTGTGGTGAATTCACGTTTAAATGGTTGCAATGGTTTTGTTAATGTGTGAATATTGAATACATACATACAAACATTATGTATGTAGTATTTTCTTATGGTAGTAGGGTGTTTTTTTTTATATAGTAGCGTTTACGTTTAATTTGTGAAGAAGTGTGCGTCTGTCATGACAATTGAATCGATGCGTTTCGGAATGTAAATTTTACAATGACCTTGAAGATATATTTTCATAATTTCATTTATATGATTCTGTATGATATATTTTTTTTCACCACACCTATGATAGTTGTAATGAGATGAGAATGCAAGCATGAGAGGAACATATGTATGTATGTATGTAACTATTGGTTACAAAAAAAAAAACGGAGATATTAAACTAACTTAATGAACGGAGGGGGTTACCGATGTCTATCTCCATTTATTGCAACATAATGTTGCTCGTAGAAATCCCAAAAAAAAATAACAATTAGGTAGGTAGGTAGGTATCTAAAGTTTGAAGTGTAGAAACGTTAGAATTTATGGTTCGATGTTAGGACAGTTCACCCCTTTAAAAATACGGATATGATATGCCCATGTGCATAACTTGTAAGGTAAGGTAAACGGAATCATTTACCTAATGTCAAAAAGTCGTTGCCGTTAGGTGTACCAATACCTACATATATAAGTACCTACATACACGACCAAACACTTGAATGGTAACTTTATTAGAGTTGCCGTTTCAAATATCTCTTCCCCTTTGTCAAGTTAAATGAGTGGATTATGTTGGTTGTTATAACAATATTGCTGATGTTTGTTTCTGTTGGTACTTTTTTGTTGTTGTTATTTTATGTTTCTTCTGGATCTAGGCTTTGTTTTGTTGTTGTTTTTGTGTGAAGAAAGAAAATAAAATTTTATTGCACTTGGATTAGGTACCTATATTGTTTTGAAAAGGCAGATGAATAGAAAGGGGATGTGAAATAACATAGTGAGTGCTATGAGTTTTTTTACTGTCATAGATTATAGGTATGAATGAATAGGTACTTATTGCTGTAGTACTTAAGTTTACTTATCCATTTACATAAGTAAATATGCACCCGCAATCATTCATTACTCTACCTAGAGGCATTTACAAAAGGTATAGGTAAATATCAAACTTAGTACCTAATAAAAATTAAAGCTTTGATCAAAACCGGTTTTTGTTTAATCCTAGGTGTTTTACCTACCTAGAGTGACTTTTGTGAAATCAGAACACTCAAATAGATATCTGACTTACTGCTCTTAGTTCAATTTGTTTAGAATGATGTAAAACTAGCTAAAACTTGATTGAAAAATACTTTTTTCCGAAGTTTTGCGGAATTTTTAAGCGGGTTCTAGTGACTAGGTACCTACCTATTATAAAAACCTTCAATTTTATCTTATGGGGTTTTTCATTGGTAAAAATAATCAATTACTTTTTTAATTTAATCTGTCAAAAAGCTGATTTTGACAACTATAGCGATTCATTGCGCAGAAATAATTGATAATTCTTTCGATTATAGGTAATCAATGTTGCAGTCAAAATTTTTCCAGAGATTTACCTCTCCATGCACTAACACTAAAACAATTTTTATCTGTCAGTTTGATTAAAGTGGTTTGTGATTTGTTTATTCCAATTTTTTGAAATGATGAGGCTTCTATTTCACAAGGAAAACAACACCGTGTAAAAGATTTCGTCAAGGATGTAATAAATAATTGCTCTGAAAAGTCTAAATTTACTTGTTCATTCATTTTTATTACTTTTTTATTCTGATTTAAAATTGTATTTAAACACTTTTCAAATGAAAAGCTACACCGACAGTATTTTCACCCCCAACAAATAACACCAATACAGTTACACAAAAAAAATCAATTATAAATTGTGTTCCATTCGTCATGAAAATAATCAATTTTTTATTAAGCAATCTTTATTTACTAATGAAAAACCCCATTAATCTCGCTCATATGTTCGTCAAGCCAAATGCTTTTTGTGAAAAAAATTCATAACAACATGCCCTCTGGTGGATCTTAGGTACACAACTACTCTGCTAAAATACTCACTGAAGATACCGTGAGTAGATGAAAGTACTAGATTTTAGTTTTCATCTACTCACAAATACTTCGCCACCTTAAAAAAAAAACGCCAATTGTGTAACATTATGAAATCATGAAATTCCTAAATACAATGTTGAGCTTCCAGAATGTTAAATTTTGTAATAATTTCCAACTCATCTCTTAAATATAAATTATTGAAAGTGTTTTGCTTGATTTTCTTTATTTTTTTTGTTATTTTTAATTTCATTCATTGTTTTTGGGGATTTTTGATTTTAAATCAAGATGATTTGACTTATTGGCAAAGGTTGCGTTCAGGACTGTAACGCTTAGCTACCACTTGTTAAACATATGACAACTTTCGTTTGACAGATCAATAACAATCGTTTTTTTACACATTTCATTCACCTTACAATAATTGATTTTGCAGGTTGATCATATTTAATTTAACTTTTTTCATTAAACTTATTTTAATTGTGAAGATTTGGAAAGCTATCTATAATCTATTTTATTAAAAATACTTGGTAGGTTCACATACATAGGTACATTGTTTTTTTTATCAGGTATACAATTACCATAAATACTAGCTATCTAAGTAGATAAATACACAAAACAAGTTCTGTACCAAAAACGTTTTGCAAAAAAAAAAAACATGATTCTCCGAAATTGTGTCAAGCTTTTGAAAGTGAATTTATTTCCCGCGGCACTGACGCTATCAAAACTTAAGCAAACGTGTGCGTACTATTTAAACCAATATTTATGCATATATATAACGTACATAGGTATGTATAGATATGTAGATACATCTATTGATAATATTTTGGTAGCAAAGAATGGTGTTTAAAGACGAGTTGATTTCGCAAAACGTGCTTCTGTATTAGTTTTTCTTTTTGTTATTATTCATTGCTCTTCAGATAAGAAAGAGTACCAGAAGAGCAGGAATGTCAGATCTATTAGTGCGAACTTTGAGGTTTCTTATGATCAAATACAAATGAATGAAATAATATGAACTAAATAAAATTATGTACCTACTATGAATAAGCACTATGCAAGAACACAAATGTATGTAGATTTATTTTTCTGGTGTTTCTATGCCTCTCCTATGCATATTTTTTATGTTATTTTTGTTTATTGCGACGACAACCAGACCGATACCCCATTCACTAAACAGACGTTCCCCACCGTCTAAAAAAAAAGAAATGTTGATATGGTTACCGAATGTCAGTGGTGGTGACTGGCAATGGTGAGCAGCTGAGCGTGCTGTTGTTCGCCACAGAGGCAGGTTCCCAGAGAGGCGATGATGATGATGGTTTCCACCGCGGTCATCTACCTCCTCCTCTTTCTTTTTGTCTTTCGCGTACGTAGCTGGTTGATTGTTATATTGCTACTTACTGTTGTGCTGTTATTTTTGTTTTACTTGTGCTTGACTTCTATTTTTACATCGTGGAATCTACGTATTACGTACGTAGTATGTACGTATACATGTACATGTACAGTATCTTATTTTTTCTTCTTGTAATTTTATATTCAGAGATAAAATATTTCTTTTTTATTCATTTATCGAGTTTTTTTTTCGTTTCTTGATCAAATGTGTAGTTGTACGATTGTATTTTGTGTCTCTTCTTTTCTTGGTAAGTAGGTACCTACTTGTTATAATGTAGGTCTTTTATAGATGCTAAATCTCATACAACGAGCATAATTTGCACTATTTTGACGTCTTATTTGAAAGCAGATAGCAGAAATACCAATTTTATTATTATTTTATGTTTCAAGTTTGCGTATGTTTGATTTTTGTCTATAGGTAGGTATTTACTGTTTCCAGAAACTTCAATAATTTAAAATCCAATCTTATGTGTTTACCATGTTTGTACTAATTATTTATTGTCTTATTTATTTTCTTCTTCTGGAAATGTACCGAATAAGATTTATTTTGTTATGAAATTTTCACTTTGGGTTGTGCAAAAATCACTCCCATAAGAACTACATTTACATGTTATTTGTTTCCGTTTAGGCTAACTGAATGTTTGACATCGCATTTGTTTCATCAATGAGTTTTAGCGCTTTTCTTTCTTCTGCGATAGTGTTGCAACGTAGTACGCTATTGCCTTCCTATGCCTATTTTATCCAAGATGATTTTTAACGTAAAGGCTTCCTTGAGTTTTCTTGGATTCTCCTAATTTTTTTTAAAGTTTTTTATCTAATATAAAATTCATAAATGTAGGTTCCTATGTATTATGGGTATAAGTGCTGGTTTTCTGATTTTCGCTTTGGATCTCAAATTGAGCCTTATTAAAAAATATTTACTTGGTTATTGCAAGAACCTCGGTCATTGCAACCACCCTTATTTTAATTAGTTGCGATGATCGAGAATGTACTGATGTATGTACATGAGGTCTATTCAATATAAATTTTCGGCTGTTGATTACGCAATACACAGGGTCATTCATTTCGTGGTTTCAAGTTAAAATATTTTCTGAAATGTCATAATAAGCGTTTTATTTTGAAGATGACATACTCACTACTCAGCCCTATCATCGTATCCGTTGGGAGAAATCTTCAATCGGAACGTTTATTTTGTTCATCGTAACAATGAAATACCTAGACGCATACGGAAATTATTCCACAACAATTTTGCTGTCGGAGACAATTGGAATCTAAGCATCGCATGTATTTCACACGCTTTGCTCTGATTTTGACATTTAATTGCTAGGCATCGCATGAATTCGAGACTTCGATTTTAAAAGTTTCAACGTACCTTTCAATTTCTTTCGTAGGAATGACGGATTTATCAATCGGAACAGCTACCATGATACAAAATTCGTACATTTCGTAGAAATCTGATAAAGACTCGTTCCGATCGGATACGATGATACGGCTGACTATTAGTGATTTTCAATGGAAGGCACCAAAAATATAGTACATACCTATTTTGCTTCTTATTTGTTTTTCAACAACAAAGTTTTCCAAACTTTATAATGAAATAAAATCTATCCAAAAATGTATGGCTGTGTGTGTTTTATTTGGCTTTACTTCAAAACCGAAAAATTGATGACCCTTTCTTTTCAGTCTCATTCTATAAAAGCAGTCGAAAACAAAAAAAAATATTTAAAGGTAGATTACCCCAAAGAGCGGAAGTCCTTAATGCATGAAACAAATATTTAAGCATCCCTAGAGGTCGAGATTAGAATAGGTAGGTACTTCTTTCATTCACCTCTCCGGTCACAGTCTCACTTATGCTCTTTTTATAGGTACTTATGTAGGTATAACTATATTTCTCTTTTTTTATCTTCTTTTGTTTTCTTTTCATTTTTTCTAATGTACGAGTATGTAGATGTACCTACCTACCATACCTACTGTATCATCCCTCCTCTCAAATGAGGTGAATACTTGCCATGTTTTATCATCTATCCGGTCTGTTTCGCAGTTTCAACAAAATATCTTACAACATTAACACGCTCATCGATATCACCAAACTTTAGTTAAAAAGAAAGGAGGAAACAAGGATTTAAGAATTGAGTTATGTAGACATAGCAAGCCAAGTGCAACCAATTTAAAACCATATTAACTTTCGTTTGTATCCCCTAAAAATTATGGTAGGTAGGTACTTATCTAAGTAGGTGCCTACCTCATACATAGGTACATCATTTATAAACAATAATTTATTGTGTTATGTTTACAAGTTTCAACACGTATGAGAAGGTGGGAACCAGAAGCGTAGCGGTTAAAATTTCGTTGACGTAAAGTAGAGTAGCTATGTAGCGACCTATGCTGGCATAAGAACACACCAAGAATTTAAAGAATATATTTCAAAGCGTCTGCACAAACAAAATATCTTATAAGTATACCTACCTACCTGCCTACACTTACATATAACTCACAGATTTTATATTCAATAAACAGTATTGCCCGAGGGAAAAAACGCCAAGAAAACCCGACAAGGATTTGAAAATTATCGGAAGGAACAAGAAAATTTTGCGCATGCGAATAAACGAATAACGAACATACCAGAATGGTGAATATATACGTACACACTTACCCATAAGTAGTGTAGTGTGAGGAGGAAATTGGGAAAGTATCTTTCACTCACATAGGTACCTTCCTACGTTTTTACCTATTTGTTTGCCTACAATTCTGGGAATCTCTCAAAAAATACCTTAATTGAGGAAAAAAAGCTTTTAAAATTTGATTAAGAGATCAATTAAAAATAAAGCAAAGTAGATAGGTACCTAGGTAGGTAGGTATATTTAAAAAATTTCCATATTCACCAAAAATTAATGATTGAGTACGATACCCACCAGCCACCTAAATCACACAGGCTCCCACTACAATGAATCTGATAACCTGATTTCCTAGACGGTTGCCGATGAAATCTGGCACCGCCGCATAAATTCATTTACAATAATTAGACCAGACGTCATTACCCTTTGTTGGTGTTTAGTCGAGAGCACAAAAGAGGCACACATTGAAGCAAAATTTTCTCTGTGTGAATTGAAGAGAAAAAACATTAAAGAACGGCACCTTACGTTACGGTGTATGCGTGATGTGACGATGCGAAGGGGATACGGATTCCCCTCTTTTTGAAAAACATGTGTGTACTACATATCTGTAAAAAAAAAAAGAATACCTACCTCTTCTCTACAAATCGTACTTTTTTTTATCGGCTGTGGCTCAATACTGTTGCTTTACTTCTTCACAGTACACAGCGCTGATAAAGTTATTTCATTCAACAGAGGCGCAGGTTCAGATTTAACTTTGTCTTTCTTTTTCGTTTTCTTCTTTTTTGGTTTTTCTTGTTTTTTGTTTTTCACCGTTAAAATAATTTGCGGCTACGGTGGTGGCGGCGAGAATGACAACGATTTTGTAAGATTTTGCGGCGAATTAAATTGCGCAAATAGGGATGATATGGATATCTCTTTGCTTGTAACTATTTATTTTTTTTAGGCCTATTTAGGTATGTATTTGATATACCTACATAAGTACGTACATAAATCATTGCGATCAATACCTATCAACACAAAAAAAAAAAAAATGAAAATGCATTGTCACATTTCAGTTGTTAGACTTGTCAAAACGACGTAGGGAATTTGAAATTTCCGCGTTCGGTTAGATTAGAATTTTTATTTGATAGGTCTATATGTACATACATATGTACGCCTATACCTATTAATTATAATTTATTTTTAAAAGGCCTTATGAATAGACAGATTACAATCTTCAGGTTTTAATATAGGTACCTAGGTAGGTAGGTAGAGTTACAGAGTTACCGAGTTACATAGATTTCGTAAGCTTTTTACATTTCATAACCTACCTACAATAGGTATGAATTGAGATTATCCACCTACTTACCTACCTACTACACAGTTGGTTTTTTGTTTTTAATGAAGAAGAAAAAGTTGATGGTACTGCCAAAAACTGGTTTGATCAAGAAAAATAGAAACTTTACAGAGCCGGTAGTAGGTACATATGTATGTGCCTCCTAAATGACTGGGCCGTTTGTATAAATGTGGTTCAGCCTCACCAATTTAGAACGCTGCACTGGCTCAAGTATGAAATTCACTAGGTACCTATTATCACTTGCCTAAATAGTTACCTACATGGGAATTGAGCCGTAGCTCAACGTCAAATAATCCGCCGCAATTGGCGCAATATTCTGAATGATTTCAAAATACATAATGCGTCAGAAATAAACTTTTTAAGAGACCTAAATATCAGAATTTTTACAAAAAAAAGCTGCACTGTTCTAAATCCAGTACTTTAACTGACTAGTGATATACCTATTCTCTGAGTAGACGAGCAGAGCAGTTGAGCACTTTAATTCCGCCAGAGGGCATCAAAAGCAAAGCAGTTTTGTTGATGGTTTCCATTGAAAATGTCGAGCAAGTAATTCGCCACCATTTACCTATAAAATAAAACTTCTTCAATGTAGGTATACATATTTGCATATTTAACCAACTGAATATTTGCTGATAGTAATAATTTGGATATTTACCCGTTTTGTATCAAAATAAGAAGTTTTTAATAAATAAAAATTAAAATCATCTATTTTCATGTTTATTTCAAAGATATGTGTGAAGGTAGATAGAGGTAGGAATAATAGCTGAGTATCTATTGTTGTGGCTCTGGCTAGGTATACCTATTACAATATAAACCTATCTTGAAGAGCAACAATCACAATAATGTAGGTAGGTGCCTTGCTTCGGCACGTGTCATCATATAATTTCCATGACAAAACTAAAGTAAACGTCAACAAATATTACCGACCTACCTATGAATACATATGTACATATGCCTTCATACCTGTGTATGTAATTATCTATCTTAATTTAGCACCCGATACAGTCTTGATGTGACGTACGGGTACATTTGCAATAATAATAATAATAAACTGCCTGCAATTTGTATACATAATAGGTAGTTAGGTATGTATCATTTGATAACAACCCTGACTTTGATATTGAAGTGAAGGTTCGATTTGTTTATTATATTTTTATTTACCTAGGTTCCTATGTACATATGTAGGTATACCTAAAAATAAAAATAAGGTAAAGTAGGTATACTTTGTTCTTTCTAGGTACTAAGTAACAGTTAGTAGGTATTATTTGCAGCTAAATAAAAAAGTTTTTCCTTTTTTTGTCAATAAAATTACGGTTTTGCCACACTGTAGCTGTGGAAATTTTTTTCATTTTTTTTATTTCTCTGATATACCTAGGTATATACATATACCAGAACACGGCTAACGTATGCAAATGTAACACCACCCAACAAGTCCAGTCTTAAATTTTTTTGACAGTTCTCTTCGCGAGTCACACTCAGCAATAAAAAAAAAGTGATACCAAATTTGTCAATGCAAACAAATTTTTTAGAACTATGCCTTCAAGCTCATGCAACCGAAAGTCGGATATAAATACCAATTAAAATATATATGTCACAACTACTAACGTTCAAATTTCAATCGCCTTATGCACACACACTACTAAACGATTTGACCTCGTCAAAATTGACGATTGTGTTGGAGATTTGCCGAATCTAGTATAGGTATGTGTTGGTTAGTTCATCATATTGATGAAGGGGGAATACGGATTTCCCCTTTTTTGGAATTCCCCTTTTGCGCTGGTTGCTGGTTGTGTTTGGAATGTGTATGTAGTAACATGTGCACGACTACACGTGCTTCTGAAGTTTTTATATTTTCCTGTTTTTTTTTTTTATTGTTTTGCAAAAGTCTATTGTAATTTCACACTATCAAGGGACGGCAAGATAGAAAATACAGCCAAACGCAAATGGAGAGAAATAATAATATAGGTAGACATATGTAGATAGACTAATTATGTAGGTATAGGTGCCTTAAAGTCAGGATTACAGTTGTGTGTAATTTGCTTCTTGTTTTCTGAAGGGGATGGGGTAATTTTGGGGTTTTGAATTGTGCGGGGAAATGCGAAAGGACCTAAAACAAAGAAAAAGGTAATAATAGAAAAGTGCACAGCGCTCATCACTTATCATTACCAAAATGTCAGTTGAAATGAAACGATGTAGGTATATACCTACATAGATGGAAGCTGACAATATTTTGATGATGCTGATGAATACCTACGACGAAAATTAGAATAATGCAGGGGACGCCCGTTATCTTTTGCTCATCATCGAACAGTGCAGCTGCGTAGATAACTATAACTTTATTTTTGTTATTTTCTATGCATAGGTACCTATCTTATCTTTGTACATCTAACCTATCTAGCTTTTATAAAATGTCAGAAATGTCGTTTTTTTTTTTAATAAGCCGGAATGTAGGCTTACCTGGGCTAAATAATTTAGGTGTTAATGACACAACTAAGTCCAGAGATTTCTTGGAGCTTCACCGATGCCTGGATAGAGATAATTTGCATGGAAACTCCATTTCTTCCCAAAATGTGGTCGTTCAAACGCCCATTTGGAGAAATGATATTTTGTCTTCCTGCACAACATCCAAAAACGACGGTAGTAGGTACAAAAGATAAGACGCTCTTATGTAGGTAGGTACCTATGTTGAATCTAAAAGAGATATGGATATACCTAGGTAAATTTTTCACAAAAGCTAAAAAAAAAATTCTTTATAATGTCTAGGTGGTAGGTAGGTACCTACTTACCTCAAAATCTTAAAATTTTGCCGCAAAAAAAAAAAACATCAAATTACAAATAATAGGTAGGTATAAATAATAATAGGTAGGTATAAATAATAATAGGTAGGTATAAATAATAATAGGTAGGTACCTACCTACCTACCCACATATGTACCGAATGAATTCTAGATTTAGTTTACTCTTAAAATTTAGGAAAAATTGACCTCTTAATAGGGGTGTACCTATGCGTCGATCAAAATCCCTTAACGTTACCTACATATTTACCACATTTACCTAGCTGCCTTACTATGTGGCAGATACAGATACATACCTACATTGGAATAGGCTAGGCACCCGCCTAGTACCTACGAGTATAAAATTGTAATCATAAAAAATGAAATTCGCAAAGATTTCTTGATAAGTACCTACATACCTACATATGTACATATGTACATACTAGTATCTAATTTTATTCTTCTCTGACGTCAAGCTATGAGCAATAAAATTCTAATTTTACTAGGCCAGTGTCGTCCAACAGTTAGTCACCGACAAGAAAAATAAAATACTTAACTTAAAAAATGTAGCTACATACCTATCTACTTACTTCTTCTACATCATCCCAACACCAACATAGGTACCACAAAAGAATTGAACAACAAAAAAAAGAAAAGAAAAATGCTATTTTTCTACGTAGTTAAAAGATTTTTGCCCCTTCTTCGATTTTCTTTTATTGCTTGCTTCCTACATACAACAACACAATAAGCATTCGTTGTCTTCGAGAGAGAAGCCACATAAATGTAGCTATGGTTTAGTATTTTCCATATCGGAATGTTGTCTTCCTTGGTGGCATATCGATGTAGAGGAGCACAGGACCGAACTCGAAAAGTATGTTTTATTCCCCAACAAACAACCCAACAACAATAAAAAACAACAAACCCAGCAAACCAGCCATAGCCGCCCAACACTACAAAATGATGCGTCTTTTTTCTCCCATTCACAAATAATGTGCACACACAAATTCACCGAAACACCTACCTACCTATAACAATGTCACACTTTGATAATAATTTTGCGAAAGAGAGACAAAAACAATATTCAAAATGCAACAACATGCATTATTTATTATTTATTTCATTTCAACATTCATGAGCGCGCATCTAATAATATCGTTATTGTCATTATTGAGTGTTTGTTGGGAAAAGTTGTGTGTTTTTGAGTTTGTTTACGTGCAGTTTTACCTTTACGTAATGTGATTATCGGTCTGTCTCTTTTTAGGTGAGTTTGTTTTGTTGCTCCTGTTCACTGTTCTGTTACACTTTCGCCCAGATTTGGTAATGTTTACGTTGAGTTGATGGCCCTGTTTTTTTTTTTTTTTATATAGGTAGATGTATATTTTAATATATTTAGCTACATACATAAATATGAACGATAAGCTTCTTGTAAATTGTCATTGATTTGATGTTTTTGTCGGTTTTTGTTATTATTATTGCCATATGCAAGTGGGTTAAATTGTGGGGTAGGTACCTAGGGGTTGTCAGTCACACGAGTGCTAATAATTTGTGTTTTATAGGTAGGTACCTACATATGTATCTACCTACATATCTACATACATTCACTGCATTGTGTTTCGTTGTCAGAAGCTATTTTTAACAAAATTTAATCTAGAAATAGGTTTTTTTCGATTATATTTATTGTTTATCCGAAAATAGCCTCTAATTATTCTATGAATATAGTTAGGTACCTATGTATACCTATTTAGTTTTATGTTGGAATATAGGCATAATGCTATAAGAAGATAGGTAGCACGAAATTAGGAGGGTCCTACTTGGAGCTCATTTTTAGGTTTCATAACAATAAAGGAAATATTAAAAATCATGTGGTACCACGGTAAGGTTGCTGAGATATCGAAGTAAATATGTAGAGGTATTTATAGGTATATTGAGCTTTTCTGCCACATTTGTTGTTTTTATCAGGTCAGCAACATCTAGGTAGGTATACTCGTACCTTTATACCTATTAACTTAGGGACTAAATATAACTAGCATCTGCATAAGGTATTTACCTATTACAATAAATAAATACATAGATACATAAACTGTATAAACCCGATGACGAACCAAATTCCGTAGCTAAGAAGGTAGTTGAACTCGACATAGGCGAACAATATGGTCGAAAGAAAGCATGCCCCAGTACTGTTTCCCTGCTTCTAAAACAAAGAAAACTAAGCTAATATAGCATCCTTACAGCCTAAAAGATTTAAAACAGTTATTTTAAACCAAAACCTACCAACCTTAATTTGAAAAATAATTATTCAAAAAATAACGGAAACAATTAAACATGGGCCGATTTGGTTAAAATTTGATATTTTGAATATATCAGTGGATTTATACACAGTGCTTTACTCTGGATTATTATTATACAATTTTGAAGTCCATCAATGTTTAACCATTTTCATATTTTCACTATTTTAAGATTGTGTGCACACATGCAGTAACTAAAGTTTAGTTACTCCAGATTTCTTGAGCTTAAAGCAAAGATTTCCTTCATATTAAAACTAAACTAGAAATATTCCATAGAACTAACTTAAATATTTTTCTTCTAGCAAATCAATTAAATTGGAATGGAACGTGGGAGAACGGACTTACCTATGAATGCCGATCTTTGCTCTTTAAAGCTCTGCACAATCTTATGGAAAGGTATGTAATTGCAACAAAAATAATAACTCAAACTCATAAACAATAATTGTTTATTCTATGTTTTAGATTTGTTTTAACAAAAGATATAGTTCGATTTGGAAAATGGTTCGTTCAACCTTGTACAACAAACGACCGAATTTTCGGGAAAAGGTATGTTAATTTCGTACTTATAGAAACAAATGGAACTGAACATCATTCATGCTCATGAGCAAAATCTATCATTGCATTTTATTTCAATTCCAAGATTAAACTTACAGGATCTCTGTGGTCTTTTATAAAGATATATAATTGATCATCGTTCTCCATGTTACAAATAACACAATTTTATCTTTTTCCGATAAAATAGCATTTGTGTATTAATAAATTGAATTTCCATATACATAATTGTTTTTTTGTTTTAAATTTTCAGCTCCCAACATCTCTCATTCTCATTCACATTCTTCGTGCATGGTGATACGGTGTGTGCTTCAATTGATCTTCGCGAGCATCCTGCTGTTCGACAGCTAACTGCTGAGCATTTGGCTGATGCGGCAGCAGCTTCAGCTGCCGCACAGTCTGGCCAGCAAGACATACGGCAGCGTAATGTTATACTGGCACCATTCGGAATGGCAGCAACACTTACTGGAAACAGTTATAAGACTACAGATCCACTCGCTGAGAAGATACTCGAAGACTGGGCATCATTTTTTCCACTGTGCAATAAGGAAAATTCAGATCTTCCACCTGTGGTTGAAGTTGTGTCGGGTAAGACTTATCTCTATTTTGTTTTGTGTACTGTTGTTTACAAAATTAATTTCATTATTTCATTATATTACAGGTGGCCACAAAATGTATCATCCCTCCATGTACGTACTAGTAACGGATCTAGACGAAATGGAAAATGTGCTAGAGGAAACATCTACTGATCAATCACAGGGTATACTAGCTGGAATCGGATTGGGATTATCTACATCGGCAACAGCTTCATCATTAGCCAATCCGAACGCAACATCCATAAATCACATCTCTCCTCCGACACCGTCGGCGTGTGGTTTAATCCCAGTTTCGAAGGCAACGCCAACTGCTGGTATTACGTCTACATTATCTCCACCATCGCCTAGCGGTGGTGGTGTAACTACAACAGGTGTCTCAGACCAAACCAATGGCGATAAATCGAGCTTGAAGAAATTTGAAGCCAAATCGCAACCATTTTACGCGACTTCCAGGAACAATACTCACGCACCGCCACAGGCCTCCACCGAAATGCCCGAAAGGGTGTGGCAAGACTGCATCACGAATCCCATTTCCAGTCTGAGTTTAAACTCTAATTCATGTGATGGCATTAAGATGGAAGTGCCCGATGTTGGTGGTGATGTTTCTATGAATAACAACAATAATTCATCGTCGGATACAAAGCCCATGTGGAATTTTGTTGATCCATCGCAAAAAGCGCAATGTACTTGCACAAGGTAAAAATATGCCTATATTTCTTTTTTAGAGTTGTAGTCATTCCTTTTGCATTTACTTTTTTATTTGTTAAATTTCTAAGAAAAACAAAATTTTATTTTTCCCAAAAAAAAAAAAACAGTTTCTTAGTTACTTTATTAGAAAACAAAAATGGCATGTGTATGCATTTGTATCGTAAATATAATTCTTATAATTTTCTATTGAACAAAAATTTAATACAACAAAATTGAACTTTGTGCAATTTTATATAAAACATACATATTTATGAACTTCATTACAAAATTTGAATGGTGCGCTTGCAAATCTTTAAATAACTGACTATGCATTTGTAGGAATACCTAATTTTTTTCACTTGTCGTTCCCTTGTTGCTTCTTGTAGAAATAAAAAAATTTGAATCTTATTTTTTATGGCTTCTGGATAAAACCCTTTACTATTAATAGGCTATTGATTATGTCGTAAAAAAGGGGGCAATAAGGAACTAAGACGTTCATGGGTTTTTATTATAAAAATCATTAAATGGGTCATTGGAGATGAGAAAACCGCGGAGTGCTATTAAATTGAAGGGTGCAATTTTGGGGGAGGGGGGCAAAAGCACCCTTTTTGGTTTTTTGCATATAACTCGCAAACGAAGCAAAATTTCGAGATAATGCTTAAGACCTTTTTTGTAGATAATAAAATTTACCATCGAAATGAACTATTCGAAAAATTTTAAAAAAATTTTAAGTTAGTTAATTTTTAAAAAAATCAATGCAAAAAAATTTCTTATAAAAAAAATTATTTTTAATTAATGTAGTGAAAAATCGAAAAATTGACTCACTTTGAGTGACTATATCTCGGTAAATTTGTATGAAAAATTTTTTTTCTAAAAATGCTATTTTAAAGAGAATTTAATAATCTTTCTTTTTTATGAAGCATTGCCTATACCTATCTCTGCTCTAAAAAAAGTTATGGGCAAAAGAGCAAAAAAAAAAAAAAAAAGTGATTTTTCACGTTTTTTTGCATTGATTTTTTTAAAAATTAACTAACTTAAAATTTTTTTAAAATTTTTCGAATAGTTCATTTCGATGGTAAATTTTATTATCTACAAAAAAGGTCTTAAGCATTATCTCGAAATTTTGCTTCGTTTGCGAGTTATATGCAAAAAACCAAAAAGGGTGCTTTTGCCCCCCTCCCCCAAAATTGCACCCTTCAATTTAATAGCACTCCGCGGTTTTCTCATCTCCAATGACCCATTTAATGATTTTTATAATAAAAACCCATGAACGTCTTAGTTCCTTATTATATGACATAATCAAAAGCCTATAAATAAAAGAATGATTCGGGCTAAAAATTATACATACAAGCATTTAGGGTCTTTATCTATTTTCAAAACAGTAATTAAAAAGCAACGCCGCCGGTTTTGTGGAGCAAAACAATCTTTGGATAATTTTTATTTTCTTATCTTATACACGAGATCAAAACCAATGCATGCGAAGATTTATTGTGCAGAAAATTAAAAAAAATATATATTTCCATAAATAATGAATAAATTTTAATTCTTATTTAATTGATAGTTCCATTACTTATTGGCAACACATATTCTTAAACTTAATCATACATATAACTAGTTACATGTGTTTTGCTTATTTAGTTTCATTTCACAACAATCTCTTAGGTATTAATTTATACCATAAGAATAAAACTACATGCCTACAATTTAAAATACAAAAAATTGTCCTCTTATATTTATTTTGACTATCATTTTGCAATTAGATTTTTCTAAGATTATTCTAAAAATATTGTCAAAATGTATTTGATTTATAATTTGCAAGCCACCATCCCGCGAATAGAAAAATAATTAAATCATTTCAATACAAATATGGGCACATTTTTAATTAGTTATTAAATTTACGACATGATAATTTTGTGTGCCATCTATTAAACTGTCATATTCTAAAAATATAGGATATTATGTATTAAATTAACTTTATCAACATTAAATGTATGGTCAATTGCAATTACAAAAAAAAAAATAGTATTAAACAAATCTTAACTACGAGTATAACCAAACAAACAAAAAATCAAAACCCGTTTTATACAGGTGTAAAAAAACGACTAGTGGAAGTCGTTCAACTTGTTCGGCGTCGTCGTCATCAACCTTATCTTCTTCGGCCGCAGCTAATAAACTGACTGGCAGCAGCAGTGCTCGTCCCGATAAATCGACACGTTTCACTCGTATACCGTTTCATAAAAGGCACACCACCGATTCTGGTTATGGTTCAACAACAACTGTCTTCACAGCTGTTGGTACTTCTTCTAATTCTTTATTTACCACCTCCTCCCCATTGGCGGGTGGTAGAAAACCAAAGAATCTTAGCATTGAACAGTGTGAAGTGGATCTGTCTAAAAGCGACGTCGACACCATACCAAATCAAAGGTTTGTGTCATCACTTGCACTTAATGCTATAAAATTAAAAAAAAAAGACAATCGAATAGAAAACAATAAACAAATTGGTGGCACAATTCACTCACACTTTCTACTTCTTCATCCCACTATCTCGAGTTTTTTTTTTTGTTGTGAATGGAGAGAGGCTAAAAAAATTAAAAAAACTAAAAAAATCACCTAACTGTCTTGCTTATTTTAAAGTTTTTTTTTTTAATTACATAATAATTTTTTGTATATTTTTTTAATTGAGGTTTGTGATTTTAAAAGTCCCATTATTTTTGTTTTAAACATTTTGTTGCGCATTTGTAAATATATTTTGTATATGGTTTGGAGTTTTTTTTTTTTTGATTTGTTGGAGTGAAATGCGGTGTGATAAAAATGTGATAAAAAGTGTGATCTTGAGTTATGGGTATATAGATAGGTTTTAAGAAAATGGTCACCATTCAGTATTTAACATTAGAAGCAGACATCGAATTGACGATGCAAAAGATTCCTAAGGTAAACATTCATGTATTGTTTATTTGACTGTGGACTGAGCTAAGCAAGTATTTGCTATTACTTTAATACTTAGGGTTGCTTCTAAAACTTATAAAAATAATTATTTGACAGTTTATTTTTAAATAATAATTATCAGTTTTATCTTTAATTAAGTTTTTTTTGTATATTTATTAAAGATTAGTTAAAGTTTTTTTTTTCAAAATGTTGAGTTTTTTTTTCAAAATATTACTCAAAAACAACTTTATTAAAATTGAACAGAAAGGTGAAGTTTTTTCTTAAAAAAATCTATGATATGACATTGTAATAGTTGCCGTTCGTTTTTTTTTTCATAATTAATAATTTTCCTTATGGCAATCAACCTGTGTACAAATGTTCTATAATAAACCCGTTAAAGGATTCCCACCATTTTGACTTAAATCGTAAAATAGAATTCAGCTTTCTTAATTAGAATTAGATCAGTTTTACCTTGTGCAACCGAGATTTTGTGAATATTAGAAATATGTGTAAACATACATAAGAAAAAATTCTGAAAAATATAGGAATCGAGACATGAACAAAAAAAAAAGAAGAAAATTTGACGTTCTAAAAAAAAATTTAAACTAGAAAATATTGAATGGAAAAACATCTGATATTTATAAAATCTCGATTACAAAGAAAAGAAATAGTATATCTTTTTATCCCGTTTAGAAAATAAGAAAAACCAAATTTACTCCAAGAAGAAGATGGTGGGAACACTGCAAGGGGTTATTGGTGTAAAACTTGGAATTAAGCTTTCTATTAGGTAAACTTATGAGAAAAACAAAAATATTGTTTCTCTGTTTCCACATTATAGGACTATTGGGGTAGTAAAAATCGGAAGTCTTAAGCGCTCATTAAGATGATTTGAACTTAACCCAATTTAAGGTGAAAGAGGTCTAATTTGTTTTATCTTAAGAAGTATCATCAAAATTCACAATACTTAACCAAATGTCATTTAAATTTGTGTGGATGTATGTACATATCTTGATGATTAGGAGCACGTTAAATTAATTATTTTCAAACATTATTGAATTGTTGCAACCAGAAATTTTCCATAACAGTGAAAAGCAGATTGGTGAACGTAGTATTATTTATTTTATTTTTCTTTTACTATAAAGGTTTCGGTTTTGTAATTTGAAAACATTTATATAAATTTGTATTATTTTAATGAGTATGCAAGCTTGTTTATTTTTCATTAAAGTTTGGTTTGGTTTTGCAGTATATATATTGGAAAAATTTTAAAAAGCTGAATTTAAGTTTTGCTTGAAGTCTAATAAATGGCAAAAGGTTTTTGCATTCATAAACTGTACACTTTGGGTGGTTTTTCTGAAACATAATACCTACAGCCCAACAGAAACAAAAATAAAAAGTGGAAAATTCTTTACTTTATCATAGATCAAATACAACTCCAGGCACTCCGCATGGTGGAGGGTCTTCCTATTCACGAAACTCAATTGGTGATTCTATGCCTGTACCATCGGTAGGATCACCAGGCAGTGCAGCTCCATCACCTCATCCAAATTCCACTTTATCGCAGCCAACTTCTGTTCCACCTTCGGATCAGGTAAATTTTTCAACACATTTTTTTTTATTGTGCAATCTTTTTTATTTCATCGTTTTGCATTTTTTTTTTAAACTATTATTTCAGTTAATGTCTGTGATATCTCCGCGACCTCCGACATCTGTGCCGCCCTTGCAGCAGCCAACAACACCGATTGATCATTTGCTTGATAAAAATACACCTGCACCAACACCAACGGACCAGCATGACAACAAAAGCATCACTGCTTCGCCGTATGTTCAGCCAACGCCTAGTGTTGAGCCTCCCCCATCGGCGGAAGGTATGCAATGCACAGGGCCAGGAAGTGTACCACCACCACCAAGTGTCGAGCGTTGCACGCCAAATCTTCAGTGTGGCACAATTTCTGTGAAAAAATTCGAAACCACTGGCAATGGCAGTAGTGAGAGTGTTCTCGGTGGAGCAGGAGGTAGCAATACACCACCAGCAAGCATTCCAGGTGCAGATTCTCAGATAGGTAGTAATCGGTGCAATAATTTAGCAACGTCAGCTGCGACGACGGCATACTTTAACCTTTACAAACGTCCAAAGCTGACAGCTAAAGATATCGAGGGCCTCGGAAATGATGAGCTTTTCTCTTCAGACATGTTGCATGACTTTTCGCTCACTGAAGCATGGTAAGTTTAAAAACAAAATGTGTGTTTGAGTAGAGTATTCGAGGGGCACTTACTGTAAGTTCACAAGCATTTGTCATCTTTGACTCTTAGAATGAGCTTTTAAGTTCCTTTTTTCCATCTGATTTGGCTGCGAAGCATCAAGTCAACTGAGAAGGTCTTAATAACATTTTTTATTTGTTACAAATTGGTTAGTAAGAATTTAACAAATTTATATTGTTCTTTATTTAAAGGTTAAACCATCCTGTGAAGCGTTTTAAAGCCAATGAAACACCGAAGCCCCCTTGTACGATGCGTCACACGAATCTCTACGATAGTCACACGCATATGAAACCTCTAATGCCGACACCAGGCTCTATTTACGACACTCATCTCATGAAACTGGAGCTTTCATCCACAACAACATTTGAAGGTGGCCTTACAAATAATAGTTTATCCAACTCAAGTATGCTTCAAGAGCACGAAATCAAAAAGGAACAAGGCTCTGATCTCAAAGAGAAAGGTCTTACGGGACGTAATCTTTTTACGGCCGAAGGTCTTAATCCCTCCTATAATGACTTGGATCAAATATTTGATAATCCAGACGATGAGGCGGCTATGCAAATACACACTCCACCAGATTCGAATAAATCATCAAATGGATGTACCAACAACATTGACGACTTGAAACGCTCAACGAACAATACCAATACGTCTTTGATGAACAATAATAGCGCGTCGTGCAACAGTAACAACAACGCGAATTTGATTCAAGCAGAAGAATTGACAAAGATGTTTCCAACTCCACCGAGCCATGAACAGCATCACCCCAATTCGAGTCCATGCGCAATTGATATCTCATTGACAGAACTTAGTGATTCGATGAAATACAAGCAGGAATATTCGGCCGAGTTGGGAAGTCCGGTAGAAGAGAAGATCGACGACTGGTCTTATGTGTACATGCCTCAGCAAATGTGCAAATTTGTTGGCTCGACCAAATATGCACCGCTGACTAATTTGCCAAGTCAAACTTTGCCACCGCTTATAATTCCTTCAAATTGTGTTTATAAGCCTTCGTGGCAACAGCCTCCGCCGCAGCGTCAGCAGCAACAGAAACAACAACAACAGCAGCAACAACAACAGCAACAACAACAATTACTGCAGCAACACCATCAAGAACTAATGTCTAGTACAAATCCCAATAGTCTGCATCCCTTGCAGATGCATCAACAGCTTCATCAGCCTCCACCGCCACCACCTTCAGCGACAGGCTCGAATCTTTTGCTCAATCAGCTTAATTGTCCTCAGGCAGCTCTGACAAATACAAGCAATCCAATGATGCAACAGATGCTGCGGGCTGGTCTATCACCGATATCACCAGCGCCAGGTGTAATTGCACCTCCACCAGGAGCGGCTATCTTTCCACCAAGTCCCATGATGAACCGTCGAACACCTTTGCACCCGCCCCCACCTTATGAAGTTGCCACTTCTAGTCCATCTAACTCTACGTCATCCTATTTGAACAAGCAATTCCACTCCCAGGAACCACCGCAGACACCCTCGGCGCCTGGTTCCAATGCATCATGCTGTATACGTCTGCCTGAGGTTAGTTCCCTGATGGTAAATATTTTGCTTTACGATACAGCGCTGAATGTGTTCCGTGATCACAACTTTGACAGTTGCACGCTATGTGTGTGCAACGCTGATTCGGCGAAGTGTGTCGGTAACATTCGGGGTGCTGACTCAGGTGTGTACGTCGCTCTTTCCGGTACAAGTTTTAATCCAGCGAACAGCATAAATGGAGTTGCTGCGACAGCTGCTGGAGGAGGAGGCAATTCATCACAACAACATGGGAATATGCGAATGCTTAGTGCCTTCGGTGGACTTGGTTCACCAGCATTGATGGGTGGAAATATGAGTGGTGGGAATGGACAGGGAGGGACGAACAACCATATAACTGGTTACCTGGATGATGATCCACTTTCGTGCTCGTGTGGTTTTAGCGCTGTGGTGAACCGCCGACTGGCCTATAAATCTGGACTCTTCTACGAGGATGAAATGGAGATCACCGGAATCGCAGAGGATCCTGCAAAGTATAAGAAAAAGTCTCTGATTGCTTTGTTGTCCAGTCTTGCATCATCATCGTCAAATGGCCGTAGTCAATCATCTTCGTTGGCCCTGATGCCAACAAATGTTGATGCCTTTAACAGCGAACAACACATTATTCTTGACCTTCTTATGGATCAATGTACTATGATACAAACTTCAACTAGTTCTATTCACCGGGCTCTGACTCGTCATAGGAGGAAAAAGGCAAAGATCGCTCCTATTACTCTTATATCGAACGTCTTGGAGTACACTGACGCCAATGACATCATCTGCCTGGCCTTAGAACAAGCTCGTTTAGCATTTAACCGGATGGAATTGGCAACAAGTCGGAGTAATAGTCCACCACCCAGTTCAGCGGTTAGTGTTCATAAATGGCCGTACATCCCAGCAGGCTATACCAGAAACAACAAAGACATCATGCACATCATGAATTCAATGCAACCACTGCTACAGAACGCCTTCCATATTAAATCAAGTTCGGGACAGAAAGATGCTACGTATACCGTAAGTGGACCATTGACATGGAGGCAGTTTCATCGGCTGGCCGGTCGTGCTTCTGGGCAATGTGAACCACAGCCAATTCCTTCAGTGACTGTTGGTTATGATAAAGAGCTGATATCAGTTGCTCCTTTTGCTATACATTACTGGGACAAACTTCTCTTAGAACCATACTCCTACCATAGGGATATTGTCTATTTGATCATTTGTCCTGATAATGAATACGTCATCAGCAAAACAAAGACTTATTTTAAAGAACTTAGCACAACTTACGAGATGTGCAAACTCGGACGACACACACCCATCAAGGGCTGGGACGGCATGTTAACGGTCGGCCCAAAGATGGAGGGCTGTGGCAATACAACCACAAACCTAGACGATTGGCTGCGCACCATTGAGGAGGTTCCTCTGGCGGAGAAAATCCGACTGTATGCGAATGCTTTTCAAAACCTTCTTGCTCCGTATCTCACTCGCGTGCCGAATGACAAAACACTTTTAGATCCACCAGAAAGTACTTCATCCGGAAATTGCGCTACTCGTCCGATGGCCAGTCCCATGCCTAATTCTCAAGATGCCAGTGGTATGCACAACAACATAGATAAGCCACCTAGCACACCACCCAAACCCGAAACATCCACCTCCACTTCAGATCAGGAAAATCGTGATTCTCTGAACAGTTCAGCGACTCTCACGAATTCTCCCCTAGTCGATCTTTTGAGTGGCTCTGATGATGACATAAATCCGCCCATCATTGTGTTGTATGTGGTTGAACCATTTACTTATGGTTGTGACTCCCCAGAACTGGAGCGAGTTGCGTGTATCTCACTGTTGCGAATTTACTCCGAACTTCTTAAATCCATTCCAGAATCTGTGAGAACGAACATTAACTTACAGATTCTATCCCTAGAGTCTATTCTCGAATTGGGTCACAATAGGAATCGGAAACGCCTTAGCGATGAAATTAAGTGTTTGGCCCTGAACATCTTTTCGCAGTGTCGTCGGTTTTTGTCGCACGCCAGTAGTGTCAAGAGTCTCACTGGTTTCGGGACAGCAGCCAACATGGAAGTCTTCCTCAAATCAAAGGATGAGCAGAATCGACAACCTCACAAGATATACACACCCCCGTATATTTTGGCGCCCATGCACGAAAAGGCCGACAAAACGGACTTTTCGCGCACTCGGAATGGTTTTGACCAACAGCAGTTTTCGGTGATGTATTGCAACTATTGCATGAGTGAAGACCAGTCATGGCTGCTAGCAACTGTGACCGATGACCGTGGAGAACTGCTCGAAAAAGTTATCATCAACATTGACATACCGAATAGGACACGACGAAGAAAGGCACCTGCTCGCCGAGTAGGGTTGCAGAAACTGATGGATTTCATCATGGGACTTATATCCCAGACCGATCAGCCATGGCGATTAGTAATAGGTAGAATAGGACGCATCGGTCACGGTGAACTCAAGTCATGGAGCTGGCTGCTGAGCAAGCAAAATCTACAGAAGGCCACAAAGCAGCTCAAAGACATTTGCAAGCAGTGCTCGCTTATGTATCCGCCAAGTATATTGAGTGCATGTCTGGTCACACTGGAGCCGGACTCCAAATTGCGTGTTATGCCCGATCAGTTTACACCGGATGAACGGTTTAGCCAGATTTCGATGCAAAATCCACTGTCGACACCACAGGATGTGACGTGCACGCATATCTTGGTGTTTCCTACCAGTGCAGTTTGTCAGGTAAGA
The DNA here is from genome assembly GCA_958431115.1 of Syrphus vitripennis. Lineage (NCBI taxonomy): Eukaryota > Metazoa > Arthropoda > Insecta > Diptera > Syrphidae > Syrphus > Syrphus vitripennis. The sequence goes on along the minus strand of OY288110.1, from coordinate 7,540,065 downwards.
TTAGACGAGATAACATCATCGTACAGATTGAGTAATTAATCATTTTCTCTTTTTCCACCGTAGTCCTTCCAAAAAACATTCAATGAACTTAACGAGACGCAAGTGGATATCGATAATGATTTTATGTTTGACCTTGACGAAGACCCTGAGAATCCAATGAGTGATGTCAATATGGATATATTCTGGGATCGTAAGTTATTATAATATTATAGATTTCAAACTGATTTGAAGTACTAAATATAATTTGTTTTGTTATTGTTAACAGCAGCTACTCTCCAAACAGGAATGGAACGAAATTCTAATCATGGCAGCCCAGATCGCATGGAGGACAATCGGAGTTGGCAAAGTTCTAGTGGAAATAATTTCAATTCGTCACGTATGCAACATGATGCTCAAGATATTGAAGAGGTAAGTTTTCAAAATGATGAATTGATGACGAGAGAAGTTCATTTATTATAAAAAGAGTTTTAAAAATTCAAATTCTTAATCTTAAACTTAAATAATTAATGATCTTTTTTGTTTTTCTTTATCATTAGGTAGGTTCAGTACTTCAACAACCTCTTGCTGTGGGATACTTTGTATCAACAGCACCTACAGGCCGCATGCCTTCATGGTTTTGGTCAGCTTGCCCCCACCTGGAAGATGTTTGTCCAGTGTTTCTTAAAACTGCTCTACATTTGCACGTGCCAAACATCCAGAACACCGATGACATCCTTAATTCCAACAGCCATTCAACAGCAAACGATCATCCACTAGATTCCAATCTTACTGCAGATGTCCTTCGTTATGTGTTAGAAGGCTACAATGCCTTATCATGGCTAGCATTGGACTCAAATACACATGATCGTTTGTCATGTCTTCCAATAAACGTGCAAACGTTAATGGATCTATATCATCTGACGGCTGCCATCGTCTAAAAACAAACAGGTGTACTTTCCTTTGTTATAATTTGTTTTAACTGTACATTTTTGTATATTTTATCTTTTACTTTGTTTGAAATTTGTGTTGAGGACTGTAGGGAAAAAAGAAAAATAATTAAAAAAAAAAAACAAAATGAAAATCTGTGATATTAGATTTTATATGGTTAGCGAAAAACAAAAAGCAAAACTTAACGACATAATTATCAAACTTGTAAGGATATACTAATATTATATATATATATACAACAAACAAAAAAACACTCATACATCCCGAGCTCATATTATACATAATTATATTGTTGAAAATAGAACTTCAACAAGACAGACACAAAATTTTGTAAATTATTCTTCTTTTTAAAAATATTTATTTCTCATTTTAAGGCAGAACAAATCAAAAAAGTAATTTATTTAACAACAAATGATTAATATTGTTTTTTTTTTATTAAGAAAACAGCAATATCCATGGATTGGTGATTGAAATGGCTTTGAGACAAGAATTAATCATGTCAATTACAGAATTCGGAAAACTGTTTCCTGAGCAGTGCGGATCCAGCTTCTAGAATTCTGACATGAAAAATGAATAAAGGGTTTCATATATTTTGGGATTATAATTGTTATCCATTCAAAGGACTTGTTAGTATTTTTTCCTCTTAAGTGCCTACTTAAATTTGAAATTCAATTTTATTTTTACATAATTATGTGCCTTTTAATATTTTTGTCATTGATTGTTATGTTTTAATTTAAATGTCAAGACAGCTAACACATGAAATGCGTACAAAAAACCATGATCAATAATATATAGTAAATATTAAATGAATCAGAAATATTATTATTAATCAAACAATGGCCTCCGTTTTACTTCTTCAATTTATTATAATTTATTGTCCAATACAAAAGTTATTTAGCCAGACCAGGTCCCAAATCAAAAGATTTTCATCCTTTCACTTGACTTAGCTCCTGCTCAGTCTGAGATGACAATTGATTTCTAAGGCCTTCGAATTTGAAAAAAAAGTGTTTGTTACACTTTTCAAAAATGTTTTCTAAATTCTGCTGGACTAGAGTCTTGGAGAAAACATCATGATTTCGGTGGTAATCATGATAAAAATAAATGGATGAAAATGCATATATCTGTTCAAATACATACGTTGCAAACACTATACAATAAAAGTCGCATGTCTGCAGCTTCTGCCCATCGTATCGCTGGAGTTATTTTCAAAAAAAAGTTTAGTGTTTAGCTTTAGAATTCGTTGAAAGTAAGAATGGTTGTTGTATACATATGTGTAAGAGCAAAACAAGAACAAATATAAATTTTCGTGGACAAGCCAAAACCTGAGAGGTCAATGCTTGTTTAGGCAAATATTCTCAACGCATACGAATTCACTGTAAATTTCTCATCCGGAACTTAAAAGAATAAATTTACAAAACTTAATTTTTAAACTGATTTGACATAATCACCCAACATAATAGATTTTTGTTTCGACAGAAAAAAAAAAAACAGAAAAGCAAGCTCCCGTCCCACTAGAAATTTGAGGGTATTTTTGTGTGCCTAACAAAAAAAAAAAAAAAAAAAAAAAAAAAAAAAAAAAAAACAATTTAAAACGTAAATCTACCAATATCACTTTTTGACAAACAAGAATGCATTCAAATTCATACAATGAACGCAGCCTTGGTCAATTGCATTTTATTTCAATATAGTAACAGTATTTTCTGTGGCAAACATCTTAATATTTTAACCATTCAAAAAAGTGTGTGTTAGTGTTGTGTGCTGTTGTTAAATTTATTTTCTTCAACAAAAACTTAAAATAGAGCGAATACCCACTCAAATATAATCCCTGCCTTCAATGTCCATTGCTTCCAACTTATCACCAATCTTATAACAATACTTTCTGTTCTACACAAAAAAAAAATAATAGTTTTCGGAAAACTAGAATTGCTGAAACTCTATTGTGACTCAATTATTTTAATAGTATAAAACAAATAGCATTCATCTACAATAAAAAGTCCTCATCCTTAAAAACAGACATTATTTAAAATTAAACCTATACAATACCACAACGTATTACATACGTTGTACAAAAAAAAAAACCAAGTAAACAGATCCCAAATTACAAAAAACAAAAAATCAAACTTATATTTTGTACATAACTACTAGTTGTTAAGTATAAAAAAAACATCTTAAATTAAACTTTTTCTACTTTAAGATGAAAATTATTGTCTGTACATTAATAAATTGCTTTATCAAAAAAAAAAAAAAAAACATAATAATAACACCGATAAACGATCAAGTAAACATACCTAAGCTTAATGAGATTTTGTACATAGACAAAAAGCAAGGTAAAAACATTTTATACAAAGTTTTAAATTTAAATGCTAGTTCATAATTTATAAAAAAGGACACAAGTTAAAATATATTCTAATGATAGTTTAATTGTAAATAAATTGCAAAATATAAATAGTTATATTACAATCTAGTTAAAAATTAATATAAATAAAAAAAAACAAAAAGTTTTGATTTAATTAAATAAAATTAATGTGTAGTTAAGTTGAAAAACTAAAGAAATAACTACGATAAATAAAGTGTACATACAAATAAATGAAAAAATCATCTGATAATTTATATATATAATAATAATAATTTTATAAATTTAAAATAACTTAAAAAACAGTGTATAATATTATATACAAAAAAACTATTTGACATTGCACTATGTTATTGAGATGTTTACAAAGTATTTTATTTAATTTGTTTCATAGAAAAGAAAAAAAAAACAATAAAATTGAAGCAATCACGACTAATTATGTATTATGATAAAATATTTACTAGCATTATTATTTTTATATTATATTATATTAATTAAAATTTAATCGAACAAAAATATGTGAGAAGTTCCCGTTCAGTCACTGAGAACGCAAGATAATGATTTAAAAACAAAAAAAAATCAAACTAAAAGACAACGACGTTGTTTTTCGTTAGAAAATTCACCTGTATTTTTTTTTTAATATTTCATTGTATTGTATTTTTGTGTAAAACTAATTATTTATTGAAATTTTTAAAATATTTTTAGACACATGTAAAACGAGAGGATATAAACTTAATGTAGATTTTTATTTAATCACACAAAATCCCACACATCTACACACTTAATGCACATATTTTTGTTTTGCAGAAAATATAAGAAAAACTCACAAAAACATCGTATTTTGTAAAACAACATTATTATTATTATTAGTTTTTATTTGTTTGAAATTTTATAATGTACAAAATGAGCATTATTGTAAAAATAAAAAAACGAAAATTAAGCATAAAATAAACGAAATTATTGAGTAAAATTTAAGTTTAATTTTATTACATTACAGACACACACACATTTATTATAATATATTTAGATAAAATTGTATTTTTAATTTTGTTTAACTATGTATAAATATGCATATAGCACCCCAAAAACAAACACACAATCGACAGCAAAAACACTATAATTGTTAATTTAGTTTAAAATTAAATTATTAATCAATATAATTTTTCTTTTTAATTTAATTTTGGATTAAATAGGTTTGCAAACGAAAAAAAACTAGTTTAATTTTTTATTTCAATTAGAAATATTGTTTCATTTTCCTTTCCGATTATAATATTATATAAAAATAAAGAACAATTAAAAAAAAAAAACAACAATAAATTTATTTATGCCTGAATTTTGTTTGATTGCGTTGCTTCTTTTGGTTTTCTGTTTTTTATTACATTTCGATGCAAGGGAGCTTTTGAAGAATGGTTTTGATCGAAGTTTTATAACTTGGTTGTGCTGTTTGTTTCTGAGCGCTTGTTTCCGTTTTTATTTATTACAAAGAAATATTTTCAGTTGTTAATGTTTCGCCAAGTTAGTTTTTCTTCTTTTCTAACAGGGCTTTTTGGGTGTCTATTTTTTTATTTTTTTTTTCAGGTTCATACGAATGACAACGTCTTTTCTCTTGCACCATAAAATATTTATTTTATTCAAATTGATTTTATAAATACATACATTTTTATTTATTAAACTTAAATGGTTTCAAAAAAAAAGAAAAAAAAACCGAAGAAATGATTTAACTTAATTTCTTAAAACAAATGGATCAGAATTTCAAATGTAAAGATAAAGAATTCTTTGATAAATTGTAAATATATTGAATTTAATACAAGAAGAAATTAAAAAAAAAAAGAAAGTTAACTAAGATGTCTTATTTTGTAAAAGATCAATTTCAAATTCGATTGATAAACACTCATTTAAAAAAGTGCATAAAAGTACTCGTTAAAAAAAAAAATAAAAAAAAATTAATAAGTAAAAATTTTGTAATTAGGTACATACAAATATTTATATGTAGATTATATATGTAAATAAAAATATCATTTTAAAAATGCAAAACATGAAAAATAAAAATTAAAAATCAATTATACATACAAACATACCAAACATAAGGGAAGATTTTTTTTTAATTAAATAAAAAAGGGAACACACATTGAAACTATTTCAAACAAAAAAAAAAGCAAATAAAACCGTAGTTAATAAAAATTTAATTTATTTTTAACAAGAGGAAAAAAAAACTACTCTGTATATAAAATCAAACAAAATAAACTTCAAACGAAATCAAATGTTTAAAAACTTATTTAAGTTAAAAAGTAAATTAATATTATATCTTGAATATTATAAAATATATAAAACAAATAAACATCCATAAGTTTGTCAAAAGTTTTTATTTTAATATGAACTTTTGAAATGTATGCAGATTCAAAAATTTGGAACCAATTACTAAAGGAAATTAGTAAAATAAAAATAAAAAAAGCAAAACATAAGTTAGCAAGTAAAATAGGCCAAATATAAAAATAAAAAAGAATATAAAAAAAGAAAACAAATTTTGAAAGCAAAACCTAGTAATATTGTTTGGATAAGAAATGAAATTATATATATACATACTATAAATAACATAACATTGTAAGGATAGATGCAAACAATTTTTGAAAACATAATAAACAGTCAAAAGTAAAACATTAACAAAAAAAATCTAAGTGTTGTTTTTATATTTATTATTTTGGATTAAAAGACAGGTACGTTTTAGAGGTAAGAAAATGTTTAGCATTATGCGGAAGTTGCTTGGGACAGGTGTTTGTTTTATGTTGCTCTTAAAAGCTACAAACGATGCACATGGATGCTGCCTGGACACAATAGCGGATAAGTGACTTAGTAAAAGCCAGCAAATGCTGTGAGCACAGACCCAACTATGTTCCAAAAAGCCAAGAATAAAAAATCCGATATTGTTTTTCCTTCTATGGCAATTTCGCTATGTAAATGCACGTACATATATGAGAGCCTGGTTCTGGCATACCCAAGGTTTTGCACTGTTTCGTAGAGGAATCTGCGAGCATATCAATTTCAGAGCTTTTTTTATTGTTACCTTCTTCTAAGTTACTAAAAAGCAATTTTCAAATAATGTGTTTTTTTAAATTCAGCCGGCGAATTGTTATTTTTGAGCCCAGTCAAACACATGAAATGATTGAAAAATCATTTTAATGATAAATGGTGTTTATCATTGAAATAATCGGCCCTATCGAGGTAACGTCGGAGCGGAACTTTCTCCGCAACGCATCCTTCTTCGGAGATTCAATTTCAGTTCGAAGTAGCTGTCGTCGCAAAAAGGAAAAATTTCTGCGCCAAGTACTCACGGGAGGACTTCGGAGAAAATATTCGGCCCTATCGAGGTAACCGTCGGAGCGGAAATTTCTACGCAACGCATCCTTCGTCGGAGATTTAATTTCTGTTCGAAGTAGCTGTCATCCGAAAAAACTTGTCGGAGGACTTCGGAGAAAATATTACAGAAAGAAAAAACGATTTGAAGCACTTTATCGCCTGCAAATGGCATGCGTTTAATTTCGTCGATTAGCTAACGATGGCTTGGCAGATCCTGATGTATTTCAAAAATAATTTAACGACTATTTTAAAAAGTATTTCCGCCTAGTATTTTTTACTTTAAACACTACTTTATCGACAACGAAATACGAACACTAGAACTAGAGGGCACTAGCATTCGTGAGGAAGAACTTTTTGACATTTCTCTCGCGACTCCCGCACATGTTTGCGAGAATTTGTATTTGTTTACGAAAATCTAAACTTTTTGTTCCTGAACTTCATTTTTAAAGATTCATTAAGTATTGTAGAATATCACATAGAAATGGATGAAAGCAATGAACAAAGATATCAAGACATGGATCAGTCCTTAGAAGTAGAAGATATCACCACAAAGCAAACAAAACGAAAAACTCTAGTTGCACCTTGGAAAAACATGTAAGTTTACATATATTTATACATATATAATTATTTTTGTATAGAACAATAAACTGAATAAAAAATCAACTAGTGAAGAATTCAATAAAGTATACTCCTGGATATATGGAGAAAACTCCACAAACGATACCAAGCAACTTGCCTGCCGACAAATGGTAGTCTGGAAAATACGTCGTGCAAATCTAACCCCAGCCGCTGTTTTGGGAACTTTAGTAATTCTTGAAATTCAACTAAAAGACTACCAACAATACTCAAATAACACTCCAGAAAAGTTGAAAGATCTACAAATCCTCTATGCCAGTGCATTTACTCGCTTCTTTAACTATATGTCTTCCATAATGCAAACGCAATCCCAAAACATGAAAACCATGTACGAGACCGCCAAAGAACTTAATTTGCGCTCATTTGTTGTCGATCTGAGACACATGTGTGCTCATGGTCAAGACATGCCATCCATTGAAATCCTTCGTAGTACTTCCAAGTACTGCCTGCGGTGGTTGGAGGGTTTTTATTGGAAAAGTCAGAGCAACTGCATGCAAAACGTCGATATGCGAGACGTTCGCTCAAAGGACACTACCAGCTTGGAGCAAAACGTCTGGAATCTGTTTCAATTGTACGATGCAACACTAAGATGCTGTCTAAAAGGTGAAAAAATCAAAAAGAAAAATGCCAGATGGGAAAAGTTGCTTGAGCCGCTATCTGATCCAAATAAATATAACTTAAATCCCTTGGAAATATTGGCTTTGGTTGTTAAGAACATGGGAACTGAAGTGAGACGAGAAAAAGACACAGTGAACCTTTCAGACGTCTATACCGATGCATTCCTTCAAATGAGATTTTTCTTTAATTTTATAAATGGTAAGCGTTATTCCTTTTCTTTGTGGATAAATAATTATATTTTTTTTTTTTTCAGAAAAACTCCCTGAAACAGACGAGGAACTTGAGAATATTATTAAGCACACCCAGGGACTATTCAGAATGCTTGCTATTTATGATCTTATTGAAGACTTATTCCGTGGTCTTCTTGCGATTATGGAAAATAATAATGAGGAAACACAACGACGAAAGGCAGCTAGTTTCTGGGCAAATCAAATTGTACTTGGTTTCATAGCTTTTCGTCGTTGCAAAGAGATTTACAAAATTGAAAAAGAGGAAGTAAGAATCTTTTTTAATCTCTATCTCTAATCTCATTTCATTTAAGCTTTGCTTCTCTTTTAGAATCCCAGTGACAATTTCGATTTGAATTCCCTAAACTTTGAAAATACCTCAAAAAGAGTTCTACAATTTTACTCTCGCAGCGGGATCAATGCCAAGACAACTCTCATATTTGGTGATTCAGTTCGACGACCTTGGATATGGACTTTCAAAAGAGAGTTTGTCACAGAGAGACTTCTTTTTGTAAATGAGTATTCAATTGAAGTACTCAAAAAGTAAAAGAATTCGCGATAGTTTTGAAACAATTTTTACGGTTTTTTTTTTCTTTCTAGTGTCCTACATTTAGTTGATCCACAACTAACAGACACTGAGATAAAGTGTCTTAAAACTTTGCTAGAATTAAGTCTTAGCAACGAAACATCAATTGATTGTCCAGATGTTAAATGTGATGAGTTAAACGATACTGACAAAGTATTTACACATAAAGACGTAATGAAGCACCTCGGATATGTGAATGATGATGTTGAAATGCAAGAGGTAGTTGATGGCGGAGTTAAAAAATACGGAGTATGGTCAACTGTTCCAGGTTTGTTGGGAAAACATATTTAAATGTAAACAAAATAATGCGGTTTAATTGTTTCCTTTTTTGAACAGATTGTCAGGATTGGTATGCTTGTCCCATTGGAAGTCTTATATGGGACTAAATCTATAAGTCATTTCTATTATTTTGACTGGATTCTTCAGTCTCGAAGAACTCGCAAAATCTGATATATGCATTATATGAAAATGAGTTTAAGTTTCCTATTTATTTTTATTTTTGTTCCGAAATTAAAACTACATTTCAAATAAAATCGATTTTCTTGTTAAATGGAAAAATTCGTTTAATTTTGTTTTGGGATTTTTATAGTTTGAATTGTTTTTTTTTTTGTAGAATTGCACACAAAAAAAGATGCATTGAGCTTATTATTTTTCTTATTTGAATTGTGAAAAAAGAACAATCTTCGAACAGTTTCGAATCGAATTAAAGAGATAATGGTGTGCTTATTTTTATGCTCAGCCCAGAATATTGATTTCCTCAAAAAAGCATGTGCAATCGAGAATTTGAAAAATACCAGTGAAAATCACCATTTGAACTAAAAATGAGTACGATGTGGCTTGTGAGGTATGACTTTTTGGACAGGTTTTGCTTCGCTACAAAGAGTACGAAGAGGTGTGTTTGGTGGCGTGAAAATTTCTGTAGAATTGTGAAAATTTTCACAATTTTATTTCATATAACTCTGCTGGGGATAGAAAGAAAAATATTCGTTTCCAATGGTCCACGGATTCGCACGGATTTAATTAACAAATACCCTTTTACTAATATTTTTGAATAACACGGTAGTCCGGTGGCTCGGATTCATCACATATCAGATATTCTCTTTAATAAACAAAAATGAGAAATAAAAAAAAAATCAATAATCCTTATTCCTTCAATAGAAAACAATTTATAATTTTCTTTGCTGCATCATGACTCAGTATTAAATTCAATCAAATCAAATCAAATCTTGTATAATGTCACGTCCTCTAATTTCCACATCTCACGTAACTCGATCAAATGAGGCAATGACACAGCGATTTTATCCTTGAGATCCATATACGCACCTACGCATAAAAAAGGTATGCATGGGTATCAACATAAAAAATTTCTTCCGAATTATCGCTGTCCAATTTTCTGCCACAAAAAGTCTATACAAGATGAAGATACATACCTCCATATGGATATATGTACGCACAAAACTATGTATGTACATATGTCGGATAGTGTATACAAAAGGGATTATAGTTACTTGAATGCCGAACCGAAATCGACTTCCGACTTTGAAATAACCCTCTTTTATTACATTTGCGTTATCTATATACATTAATCCACCCACATGAATGCTGCAAGCTAGAGCTGTAAGTGTAGTAAGGATATCGAAGATTCAAGCCCAAGACCAAGACGCAGCCGCACCTAAAATTAGAATGAATATTAGGGCAGAAATGTCATTGATGGAGGACACAGGAAATTAATTTGCTGCGGATGTGATTAGGGAATTTTGTGTCTCTGATTCGAATTAGTTCTATTCATGGAGCAATGCGCAAGTAATGGCATCACGTTCAATGAAGCGATGATGGAAGTTGACGTTAGTATTAGGCACATATTCATATATATACATATATACATGTGTTTGGATTACAAGGTATGCATATGGACCACTTGCTGAATTCTGAGACACTGATAAACTGGCTCTTTGATTACTGATAAAGGATTTCCTTTTATAGCCGATGATTGATTTTATACGATTTGTATCCAGTATTTTTGACATATCGGTATAAGTGTTATGTGTGGGTCTGGTATTTAAAAGTCTATAGTCTTTTATTACTGAAGGAAGAGTAGATTAGAGAAGACGTGATATTTTATATATTAAGATAAAATAACGTTTGTATAAAAATAAGTAGGTACATTTACATTACTGTTTCCAATAGTAATAGTAATTCTGTTTTGTATGTCTATTTAAAATGCCTTCCAATTTCTAAATCAGTCAAATTGTTTCAACTGAAACTAATTTGCTAACGACAAGTTACCTTTATTTATTCAACTCGGGAGTTGGCTGATTAGGTTCCTTTCTCTTTGAACTGTTTGCTTATTTATCCACTACATGGTATTACATATATGGAATAGCCGTATAGCAAAACCAGTAACGTACAACTTCGTGTTGAATCGTAGACAAAATTGCAGACGACAAAATCCTGCTCCAAATTTATTCTCCTGCTGCGTGCTGCGTGATGGAGTTTCCAAAATCCAAATGCCAGGGTCCATTTAATATGAGTTTTTATTTGTTGAGTTGCATAGAAGGTAAAGAAAACGCTGCTGCGGCAGTCTAAAAGAGTCTTGCTGTTCAATTGGCAATCGTTGGTCTACCGCTGCGAAGACAATGATTGTTAACATTATTGACAAATGATGTGGAGCTACGAGCCGGATCGGCAACAACCACAACACAATGCCCCTGCAAGTTTTTTTTTCGTTAGAGTTGCTTTTGCTTGTGCTTGTGCGGCCGGCTTGCATGGTGAGGCAATTAATTTATGAACAGGCCAGCCTCCTTCTATGTTCGTACCTGGTAATTTCCAATCGAAATAAGAAAAACAAATAAAATCCAAGAGACCTCTATAAAAAAAAAATTATAGCAGAGAGCGATGATAGGGAAGATTTGCAAGCTGCTGCTGCACTTTCAAGAAGCGCTCTTTATATGAACATGTATGTGCTTTATAGCGATCGTATTGCGGAATTCCATTTACGGATATGTAACACAAAAGTATCTCATTAAAGAAACGCTCTGGGAATTCGCATTTTTCAATAGATTTTTTTTAAAGAGTTGTATACGAGTTGTTTTTTTCTTTTTTGAACTATCTATATTGGACACGGAATCTTATCGTCTTTGGGAGAATAACAAAACATTTGATTGAAATTGGCTTAAAATTCCTCTTTTGGTTTGGTATTTTATTTTTGAAGAAATAATGGATCTCATTCCTAGTAAATATATGTACCGTTAGAAACAAAAGGAGCTAACCGGGTTCCATAGTAGATATAGAAACCTACATACATACCTATAAGAAACGTTGTTTTTGTATGTATACCTACTTGTACCTAGTTTTTTGTTAGCTAGATTAGAGATTTAGATGAAATTTAATTATCTTTATACCTACGATATATTAAGGACGTTGGATCGGTTTATCATATCTGACAAATTGTGTATAGTAAAGACTCTCAATTAACGTTTTGGTTAACGGATTAACGGGTGGTCAAAAATCGATAATTTCCATATAAATTATCGACCCCAAAACTCATTAAGTCAGTTCGATTTTATAGCACATAGGTATTTCATTGTTATATTGTAAAAGTGTGAAACTTCCAAGTGAAGAACGCTATATCCAATTGTGTCAAATATGTTACTCATTGCGTATAATGTAACGAATGTCGTAACCTTTCCTCATCAACTATTAAACCGATTGTAAATATATTCAATATGATGTCCGTTGACGCCAACGACGGCGATGATGACGGTTAAACACGATACACGACTATTTCTCATGCGCTTCAAACTCTCCATCACACACGTTATGTCATGCCAATTCTAATTACAATTTATAGGAAGCGGTCATCAGAAACGCACGCTGCTCACATAAATCGAAATCATCCGAGAATACAAGCCAGTAAATTATGGTAACTCATGGTCAGAGATGAAAATAAACCAACTCGCTAAAACGTTGGTACATTTATAAGAACCTTATACCAAACCAAACCATACCCAACGTTCTTTCGACGCGCGTCTTCCACAGACATCGAAATGACCAGAATGACGGTTTATGGTACACATTAGTAATGCCGCATACAATCAGTACACATCGATTTGCCTTAAGATGGCAGCGCGCCCGATTGTACTAGGAGAGCACTTTGAACATCCAAGATGAATTTATGTTCCAACAAGCAGCCTCTGGCATTCCCAATGGTGATTTACTCCCCTGTAAATGATGTAAGTGCGTGCCAGGACAGAAGATAAGCCCAGCTCTTCATTTAGCTTATATACAACAAAAGAGAGCTCGAAGTTGGTATAGCTATCATAGCGAACCGATCTCACTGACCAGTTCCCTATACAATGGATACTTAAATTACAGTTCCGCCAAAAATAAAATAAGATTGTCCAACTGTGTGCAGCACTGAGGAAGGTGTTGGTGGCAACAGAAAAGTCACGCTTTACAAGCTTGTACACCATTTGCAGTGCTGATTGGATGCAATGGCACGATCATAGAACGAATCGGCGATGACGATGGCTGTCCACCAAATCCACGTGTTAATTCCATTTAATCCCTTCCACAGCAGCATCGCAGCATATCGGAAGGAGCAACGATGACTACGACAACGGCAACGGCAACGACGACAGACGATGACGACGCGCGAGTGTTTAATTCATTGCATTGCATGCTCATAACCATAATAAGGCAATATTCTCCATTCCCCAGACTCGGTAAAGTGATTCAGATTCAGAGTCACAGTGCTTATATACTGTCGGAGCCATCAGCAGATCTACAAGTGCGAGAATTGTGTTGTGCTCGAGGCGATTTGTTAATTCGTTTCTTGCTTGGATAACATTCGTCACATGGACATGAGTGCCAACTACTGATTGTTGAAGACATGCCGAAGACAGTTTATGGGATTCTCTGTCAATTGTTGCTGCACTCGTTTATTGGTTGGGTTAATGGTTTTGCTTATGGGGCATCAAGCATATGGATTGAAAAATGATGGAGATGTGGTGCATTGATTTGATGTGGTCAACCAGTCTAATGATATACACGCTGCGCAATAGTTTTAGATAAATTTATAGTTCAATGTATGTAAAGTAAAAAATATAAAAAATAGACAAACTCTAATTACAAGGGAAGTATTGTCAACTGAAAGTTTCCTCAATAGGGCCTCACATTTAACACGCAATTTTGGGCGGAAGTCGCCAGTCTTGCAGAGTTTCTGAATGATTAATTCGCACTTCCAATTTTTAAAATCAAAATAGCTAAGTTAACATTTCTTAAAATATTAAATTCCGTTTCTTATACATTATCAATTTGGTATTTTTATGCTAAGTGCTTTTTGAATTGATTGGTATAAGCTACAAAAATATAAAATCCGCAAAATTCGATATGCAGTGATTCTCTTTCCTTTTCACACATGAAAAGATGAGAATGACAGGACTGTACTGCGGGTTGCGTTTTGAGGATTCTGTAATACTGTAAACGACATGAATACTTTATTGTGTATATTACCAGCGCAAAAATGTCTGATTCTCAGTTATAGAAGTTTTTTTTTAAAGCCCTGTGGGAATTGTATAAGAAAACGAAAGTGGGAATTCTCAAGGTTAAAAGGAGAGAGATGAAGAGCTACAGGATATATTTTCATACTTGTTATCCATACTTCACGTGGAAATTTCATCCGGAGGAAAAAAAAACATACTTTCGAATAAAACCAATAACATTTTTTTATGGTTTTAATACAAGAAGAACGTCAACGCATTAAGGTGTAATGAGAGGATAGAGTTCTTCAAGCAATATGAAGTAACGATTGCAGTCAGTACAACAATAACAAAATCTTTACTTTTCTTTCCGATTTTTAAAAATTTTCTTCGATAATTTTCTGCAACCAAATAAAATGGTTGCGTATCTACCCCTTAAATTAGACTGACAGAGGTACCTCTTTAAAAGCACAATAAGTTTTTCTTCATAAAATCAATCGAAATTCTCTACGGAAATTATTTGGAACTACTATAATGTTTGTATCTATCAAACGGCTTTCACAGTAAAATAGACAATACGTGATTCTTATTGTTTGTGTTTTGCTGGCAATCCTTTACTCTCCAGGCTTAAGTAAAGTCCCGAGAATTTTCCAGGCTTAGATGAGTACCTAATAGGCTGTTACATTAAACATATCAATTGCTTAGTCCAAGCATAGACTTTTTAACAAGTTCTTTGGGGCTTTAAAAAAACTCACAACAAAATGGTATCCATCTATTGTTTATATTACCTCAAAAAAATTGTTAAAAAATGTAAGCATTTTTAT
This sequence comes from Syrphus vitripennis, assembly GCA_958431115.1. NCBI lineage: Eukaryota > Metazoa > Arthropoda > Insecta > Diptera > Syrphidae > Syrphus > Syrphus vitripennis. The sequence continues at coordinate 7,525,060 of OY288110.1, read as the reverse complement.
GGGCTCGGCTTTAATCAAGACTACTTTAAAAGGTTTTCGTGCCTTCGACATTGCTTAAAATCATTGTTAAAGGTATATCAAAGCTTTTATATTTCATTCCCAATTCAATTATTTGTATAGAACGGCACAATTTGCTGTCCAAGAATAAATGAACAAAAAATACCGTTATCTATCATTACAATCGCTTTTGTAAATATAGAAATCTGAGCCACAGGTCAAGCCCAACTTCATGGAGCCCGAGCCACAACGTAAAAAAAAAATAAATATCACAACTTACATTTACCAAATTGTAGGAAAATAATCGAAACACGTTATTCTTGCGACATGCTCTCTCAATTTTCAACCCAAACCAGGGCCAGGTCCGACGCAGTCTCTCACCTATACTCTATGTCTACTGTCTGGTTTGTATAGTTTCTAACTTGGAGCCTTCATAAACTCCAGCTGCGAAATTAATTTGTTCCTACTTTATATCCAATAACACCGATTGTAGTTTTAATCAATCTCGATTCATCTACCTTAGCAAATAAGTGTTACAATTATTTAGCATACACATTGCGCTTGCGCGGCAGCCGCAGTGGTAGTGTCGTGCACTTTAGGTTGACTCATGCCAGAGCCGCACTCTGCCGCACCCAAACAAGAAACACCAAATGCAGTACAAATCTAGCAGAGATTAGTCCAAAATCCATGCCAGATACTTCACGTTTGAATATGGGAAAACCCAATTAAACTGGCAAATAGAATGGGACCCCTTGGTCCCTCTTGTGGTCTGCCGTTTCGATGCTTAATCATGACAGGAGCAAAGCCACGCGCACAAACCTCAAAACCTGGTCAACATGCAACTGTATCTAGCTTTAGCCTTGGATGAAGCTCAGACCCAGGTGCACTTAATGCAGTATATTGAGTCCGTCGATAGGTGAAGTTAGCCGTTGTATAAGTATTCGTATCTTTAGAAAAGCTGGGGCAGCATTACACGAACTAGTGCTTAGATCATTCGACTCAGTTAAACTGAGTGTAGATATATGTATATAAATCGCGGGCGTGGTTACCAGTTGCTGAACGCTGCAATCACGGAAGTTGATTTATTTCGCATTGATTTAATGTGAACTGAGGCGGATAGTAAGGCCTTCGTCGCTCGTCGAACATACATGTTATAGACAATCGAGTTCGACGTTCAAGAATTTTTGTTTTGTTTTGTGGCTGTCGTCGTTGTTGTGGCCTAAGACTACTCACAAACACATTCCGAATAGAAGTCCTATTTATGCAAATTGATTGGAGTACACTGATAAATTGTTTTCGGCCTTTGTTCGAAAGCGAACTTGTCAGTGTCGTTAGGTTTTGGATAAAATGTTAGACCTGCAGATTCTGCAGTTCGTGTGGTTGTGAATGTCGATTGTTTTAGTTTTAAAAATATAAATCTTTTCATCTCTCTATGTTCTAAGTGTCAGCATCTTATTTTGTTGCTATAATAACAACAGCGGGATCAAATCAATGCTGAAGAGATCGTTACAAAAGGCGAAGTTTTTTTTTGCACATCAGTAAACTAATAAACTATAAGGCGTGGAGAGGTTGGTTATGCTTTTAGAAAAGCGTGATTTAAGTTTTGTTTGCATTTGATAAATGGTTTACAGTTGGAAAAATTTCAATCAAACATAACATTAGTCATGTCCGGTCCGGGAGCAGTTTAAATTATATATTATAAAAATATAGAAGGAAGTAGCTGTAACAATAAAAAAAAGCATACGCCTGGGTGCACCTTCGATGCGATTTTGACTTTCTTAAGGTCAAAAATCCAATTTTTTATTTTATTTATTTGTTTGCGATTCTGTCTGTCTGCCTGTCTTCAAACTTGGTGTCTAACTTTTTTTGGGACCTATCTCGATACATTTTTTTGATTGTTTTCTGACCTTCTAAATGTTGTGGCCTCTATGGACAGATCCGATTTTTGTCCCGCAAGCCCCATTATAGTTTTTCGAAAAAAATTCAATAAATTTTAATAGATGTTGCGTCAACTTTGATAAATTATTTTTTCCAAAATGAGACATTTACCGTTACCTTTTTTCTGATTGCAAAGTAGACATTATTTGTTCAATATCATTTTCAGTATAGATAACTGTTAAAAAAAGCTTTAACCATTTTTGGCGTCTTGTAAATTTTTTATTGTCATGAATTCCACATTTGCAAATTTATTTCGTACGAACACCCAACAAGTTGCCTTCAAGCCGTTCGATTCATTTGATAAGCCGTCTCTTTTGATGCCTGTCCTGAGTCCTGCCCATTGCTATAGCATTCTTATTCAAAATTTGAGAATAAAAAAAAAAAGGTTTAAATTGTATTCGTACGTGGGTAGAGGGTTCTCTGCAATGTCGGACGCGTGCGAGGAACCTGAATCCTACTCTTGCCATGATTTTTATGGCCTGATAAATCTTGTTGTTTCTGCATCAATAGTATTATATAGCCCACGTAAGCTCATGTGATAGATGAAAATCTAAACGAAGAAATGAGCCAATTGTTTGTTGGGTGAAGTTATCCCTTAGGTGATGGCTGTGCTCTGCTGTGAGATGAAACGTGAAAATGGACTTGGACCGGGTCCAATATATGCTTGAGATGCCTTAACGGCCAATACACGTATGGCAGAATATAGCGGGCGTGTGGTTCACTCGCTTATAGTAGCAAAGGAAAACATTTGTTTATCCAGCACTTCAACATTTACAAGCAAAATGTACCGAGAATTAACATTTTATTCCAATGATGGATCCTTATCAAATGCAAATTGTTGTATTTGGAGTAATCTGCGGTCGGAGGTCTTTAGTTTTTGGCTTTTTGTATAATCATGTCGTTGTCGTTGTTGTCGTCGTCGTCGTACATGTCCATGATGGTGCTGTATAGCTCGCAAACTGCAACAGTGTAATATATTCCAAGCACACGTATAGATTTTCTTCACGTTGTCACCACTTAAACCACATTGTTCCGAGAAATTTTCGAGATTCAACCTCACCTCGGTGTTTTACTTATATAGTTAAAGCAAAAACGTTTGCAATTTGTCTTGAATATATTTAGATGATGGTGGAGACATGGAGAACACAAAATGAGACGGTGATTAATGGAAATAGGGAAGTTTCCATTTAATGTTGGTCACTTGCGAGACGATAAACGATCACATTTTGTTGTGTTTGTGAGAAGGTTTATTGGTCTTGTTTAAATGCTTTAGGTTTTTAAGTGAACGCACCTGGAAAAACGCCAACCTAAGATTAGCTCCCATGATGGTGGATTTTATCACTTGAGCAAAGGATGAAGGTTGCGAATTGAAACAATGTTTTAATCCGCAGGACTACCATTACAAAAAGCAATAAGGTACCTTGGCTTGGGATGTAATGGTTTGAATGTCATTGTTTTAATTAGCAAATTTGGGTGGTTGGCTTTTTTTCAACTTGTTTTTGTCAGTAGTATGACGTTAATGGTTGAGCTTTGAAGTTAAATAGATCCAAAGGAATTAAATATCGAAAACTTGTGGTTGCTTGCTTCAATGTTCATGAATGGTAAGCTGTAGCTAAACACATACATCATCAGTTTTAGAAAGAGCGGTTTTTCTCTTTTCTTATCAACGGGTTCATGTGGTGAAAGCTGAAGATAAGTCTTCAGGTTCGAATTTTGCATTGCATTTGAAAGGAATACGACTTACACCTATTCCTTCTTGGGTGTTCTGAAGGCTTTTTTACGTTGGTTAATTAAGTAAGTTTCCAGAGAAATTATAGATCTACCTTGAAAATCAAAAAAAAATTCTACCTAAGAAATAACGTTAATTCTGCAAAGCAACAATCAATCTCATCGATCTCATTTTTATCAAAAAATCGGTGTTCTAGTAACACTTAAGAACATTCATTTACCCAAGTCACCGCATCATCATCATCAGCTACAACTGCCACTGAAGTGACTTAACTATCACGCACATAGTCAAGCTTATCGGATTAGGTTATTCAATATTTTTCTTGACCATAAAGAAACCGCTTCGCATCCTTCGCACGCATTCAATTTCAGTTTGAACAATCGCTGAACATAATTTTCCTCTTTATATCTGATTGGGTGTCGTCGTCGTCGAAGGCAGTCAGTGTGCGGGGCTATACATTATACGACTGCTATGACTGTGCCGCTGTGGTCTGTTGTGTTCCACAGATTGTTGATGGTCATCCTTATATGAGGCTGGACAGTGTAGTGTATGCAAAGGTATGTGACTACTTTCGTAATGAGAACCCAATTAAATGCGGCTATATCCTCTGAACCGGCCAGTAGACATCGACCGACGCGACGCGACGGTCGAATAAAAACACTACTTATATAAGAAATCCTATTTCTTCATCGACATACAGGGTGACAGGACACACAGAGGAGAATATAATAACAAAAGCGTGTTCCTAAAATGAAAAAAAAAAAAATAACAAAAACAAAAGCAAATCAAAGCTCAGGGTCCGGGTCGGTTGAGTGGAATTTTGATTGGCTACCGCCGAATCAAGAGCATCGAAATGGAATTCCGAATCTTTTTTTGCTCTGCGACTGATGAGTATAGAATCCTTTTCCGTTTCTCATTATTATTATATGTAGGGTGTATTCAGTTTGTCATTTTGTATTTGACACAGAAATAAAATTTGGTCTTGTAAAGTGTTGAATTTATTTTGATAATTTTTTTTTTTACTAAAATAGTATTTTTTTGATTTTATTATATTTATGTACATACTTTTTTCCCACCATTTAATTTTTACTTTTAGAACACAAATTTAAGAATAGATTTGAATATTTTGAATTTTTGTAGAATTGAGAAAGCTCTATAAGAACTAAATTAAAGATTATAAGATACATCTTGTACAAACATTTAAACCATTGTTAAACCTTTGTTAATCTACCGATTTCAACTGAGGTTTTAATTATGGTTTCCTTGCCTGAATCCCCGTTAAACATCAACTGATCCACTGAAACCCGTGATTAAAAATCTTCAATTGAGACAAATAAAATTAATCAGATCTACTTCAAAAACCCGAAAAGGTTTTTTAAAGGAGGATTAAAATTAACTGTGGCCAGTTGTAGAATCCCTAGTTTAGCTGTTTTTTTATTCCGAAATTGTCAAATTAGCTGAGGTTTAGGACTCGTTCAAGGTTGATATATTTAGGACATACCAAAAATATGCTCGAACCAGTGTTGAACCACACTTAATCCCTCGAAACCGATTGATTAAAACATGAACCAAGATCTAACCACATTTGAGTTGTATTCCTTCGTAAATGTTTTATAGGGTAATGCTTAATTTATTGCAAAGAAACTTGAATTTTCTTTGAAAAATACTATATCGTACAATTAGTCTTTACTTTTTTTTTCTTTCATTGAAGGACAACAAATATTCGAACGCTCTGATGATTCATTGGAGTTATTAAAAGCCAATTAAAAACTTTGTTCATAAGTCAAAGAAAAATGGTTCTGTTTTATTTTTTTTTTTAATTTTGTTTCACAAAAATCAGAAGTGACTTGTTTTTATTTTTTTTTGTTGATTGTGTTAATGGTCTGCGCTTTAGGTGTAAGACGACAACAAAAAAAGAAAAACAAATTAAATTAACTAAGAGACAGAAATGAATGAAGTTCACAGGAAACGTGCTGCTACCGCCATTATACCACCGTCGATATTAATCCATGGAAGATGGAATATAAGGTAGTCGAAGGAATCAGCGGATGGAATAAGAGCTATTGACGATGCCCGAATGCAGATATTTTGTATAAGATTTTGATTTACATCCATGTCTTAAACATGATTAGATAACATAAGTTGAGTTGTGTTTAGCTGTTCAACAGTGGGACCATAGATGAGGTCTTGGAAAATTGTAATGCCAAGTGTTTTTTGTCGTTGCTTTTATTATTGAAGGTCTTATTTATATTTATTTGATTATTATAAGCTGGTTGTGCCACTTCCACGTCCAAAATAAATCTAATGATCAACTAAATTTTCGAAATTTATGAGTGTCCCACGTAAAAAACAAAATATTGGAATTCTAGAATTTATCGGTGGAATTTATAAATTATCATTTATTAATTATCATTCACAAACGTTTTTCTATTAAAACTACTTTGACTGACCAGCTTTGCATTTCAAAGGTTTCAGAGATCTTGGCCTCCCTCACGCAGCTCCATTTCTCTGTTTTCCAATAGGAATTTTCTAAAAACTTGTCTGCTTTTCTCTTAAGAAATGAGCGCTACACTTGCTTTTTTCATACTTTTCATTCCTTTGATGAATTTTTCATTGGCGAGAAGCACTTGCCATTTTCTTGATCAAAATTTAAAAAAAAGCATTCGGAAGACTTCTTCTCCAAGCTCTAAAACTGCAATGGTGAACCCAGTACTGCTGCTAGAGAGATATAAAGTTTCGAGTTAGCCAACATAAACCAATAATTTCACCCTACCGACCCGGACGTAGTGAAGAAAGTAGTATCATACCTTACTTCCAAATTGTTCAAAGCGGCAGGCATTGAATTGGTAAGGTTCATATTAGTGTAGCTTTAGACCCGGAAAGTCTAACAAAGGAGCTATATAGAACCACGTCTAATTTTGGTATCTCTGCCAAACTTGACCGCTTGTGCAGGGTGAAGATGGAGAACGCACGCTGCCACATCAGGGTAGGAAAAGATCTCATCAATGTCAAAAAAAGTTTTATACAAGGTCATGCACTGTCATTCGACTTCTTCAGGATCGTTCTGGTAAGAATAGTGCAAAACTTTTACGCCTTTTGAAAATCTTTCCAATTACTCAGATACGCCGAAGATATTGACATAATTAGAATAACCCAGAATAACCCCTTGAGACGAAAGTTAAGAAGATGTGTTAAGATGAGGGCAAGACCACTCGTACATACTCGTATGCTGCATCAAAAAAGCCACTAGTTGACTGAATAATCAAGGAGCCACCTTCAGGACTTCTGATTCGGACATAAGTTGCTAAATTATAAATTGTTGTATCAAAAGCCATCACGTTTAAAAAAATATTCTTGCAATCAAAATTCATCGATTTACTTTTCTCTGCGTATTAAAAGTAAAAGTATCCACAAATGAATTTAACATCAATGTTGCTTTCAATCTAACCCCACTGTTTTGATCACTTCTGGTTAAATTTAAAATTAAATAATTTATTCAACCGTATAATGGTCACTATACTCAATTCAGTCCTTATCAAATTTCGCTCATAGGCTAATTTAGCATCACCCAGCCTCAATTTATTCAAATATATATCTAAATGCAGACAAACAAACTCTACTGAACTGCTGCTGCAAATTGCAGCATTGCACAATTCACAACCAACGAACCAACCGAACTTCAGCTCAACCGACCCGTAAGGAAATTGATTAAGAATCTTTTGGAATTTAATTAAAACAAAAATATACATATACCTACTACAGCCATCAGAGAAATATACAAACCACAAAACATAACCCTATGGTTCACCATGATATTATTCTCCTTTTTGTGGCACTGATGGATTTTGAATGTTTTTTTTTTTCTCTTTCCCCAAAGCGCACAGCGCCTCATGGCCCATGTGTGTGGCCATAATGGTTGGTCATATGCGGTCCCAACTGGGAATATCCAGAGTACGAGTAAATTCATTCCAATGCGATGCGATGGTGCCGTCGATATGGAAATATTGTGTGCTCCCATTCTCTATTCTTTAATTAATCCAATCTTTTGGGAATGGGTTTACTTGCAGAGGTGAGGTATAGATATAGACCCGAAATCGACACTGCCATCCGGAGAGTGTCCTAATCATTTTGGTAATAAATTTAGGCAACTGACAGATACAAGCAACATGTTATCGAATGAAACCTAAATATACTCAGCACTTCTGCAGCAGTCATTAACATTGTATTTCCTGATGAGCTATACAAACCTGGAGGTATAGTTAAATCTTGAAATGTCTTAACTATACCTATACAACCTTCCTACCTGGTCTGGACTTATTTCTATCTCGTGCAAGGACTAACAGGTATTTTGCGGTGAGTAGCTCTTCTTTTAATCTAGTTTGCTGTCAACTTGAATATTATAAGCTTGATAAGCCCACACCGCATAGTGCTACTTTTTCGTTCCAATTTTCGAGGTAACTTTTTTGTGTGGTCGTTAGCGTGAAAACGCCTACTGAGTTTGATTGGGAGTTGGGCGGCAAGAAGTCAACCATCCAGGGACATGCAACAAATATGCTGATGATTATTTCAAGGACATCGCATGACGAAAAGAGATGTAGGTAGCAATAGCAGTCACAGAGCAACAGGAACAACTGATGCGGTATGATGTCTATGGGGATGATGGAAATTATTTGTCTAAGTGATTAATTGCAGTGGGCTTTCTTTACTACATTCATCCAGAAAAACTTGACTGCGTGTTTATTTGGGCGCATTGCAAGGAAATGTCCACCTAATTGTAGATATGTAAGACTGCATTTTGGTTTGACATCGCCGAGGTTATTGTCGCTGAATGAATGGGTGTGGAGTACAGAGATTTTATCTGGTTTGAGGTGTTTGTTTAGTGTTTACCTACCCACTGTTTACATTGTACAGTGTAAGTAATGAGATTGTAGTTAAATGGGTAATAGTTCCGGATGTGAGGGTCTTTGTCGACAGGATATTAATTGGTGGTCATTAATGCGCGAAACAATGAATGCAGAGTATATGGAGAGATTTTCGGAAATGTATGTAAGTTGATTTTAGGGGTTTAAGGAAAGAGGAACTAATTTAAATAAGATTAATTAGATTAATTAATAAAGTGGGGATGTAACAAAATCAGGATTGCTAAGGTATTAAGGAATTAAACTATGCCTATGTAGTAAAGATGGAAAATCTTTCGTAAGCTGAAAAACTTGCTGATGAATAGCGTAATGTCAAGCTAATAACAAATTATATATCCACGCACCGATTTCAATGTTTTTAAGAATGATAAGTGCCCATATCTATGTAACTTTACTTTTTAATAAAAATCAAAAGCAATTTAACTGAGCTAAATTTTTACAAAATTTAATTTCTTTATTGATTAAATCGATCAAATAAAAATGGTCTACCTTAAAGAACTTCCCAGCAAGTTCAAAATCCATAAAAAAAAATAAGAACGTAAATAGAACACGCATTTTTTATTAGTTATTTCAATCTGTTCCTATTCGTATATATACTTCCTTGAACTGACACAGAAAAAAAACCAACACTTCGAGTGAAATCTATTATCACCATTAATTAAAGATTCATCTCTAAATGCGACGTTCGTCAATATAGCGTCAACCAAATGACCCAACCTCATTTAAAGCAAAACCCAGTTAAAGATCCAACAAATATAAATAAAAAAAAAAAACCAAAATCCCAACCATTGGATATTTACACGTTTAATACACCTCGTTTATGGGCATATTAAAAAGCCATTTCAGGCACTATTAAAAACCGCTTTAAAAAAAACCTCGAAATTAACGCACAAAATATATGTTCTTAATGAACTTCAAATTTCGAAGTGAGACCGTCGTCGTCGCTCGTCGTAGATATACTTACAAGCATAAATGTGTGGAGTGGCGGGATTGGTTTTATTGCACAATAAATCGACGGGATGCTAAAAAAAAAAGAAACGAATACAAAAATACTATACTATAAGATGTGGGTAATGAATTAGTCAGTGATCTTGCATTTTGGAAGACGAAGACGCTGTGTAGGATTATCCTTGACATAAATCAATTCAAACGTGTGACAGTTTTATCAGGTAATAATACGAAGAAATGGACGGGCAAATGCGGATGGATTGATTTCAATTTAATATTGGGATTTTTTTTTGTGAAATATTTTGTTTAATTTTGAAAAAAAACTAAATCTTTATTTATGATTAATTTTATTTGAATTTTTAAACTTTCTGGGAATTAACTCTTTTAAAGTATGAGAGTTGCAGAAATAAAAACGCTTGGCAGTTTCTATTTAATATGAATATAAATAAAATCAGGCTTGTCACTTTATATGTCGGGTAATAACTAATAGGCTATTAATAATAAATATTTCCTAAATGTTTGTATTCTGCTAAATACTCATCGTCCAAAAATGTATGCTATTCAAATTGTACTTCTTTTAAATTGATCCTCTTATAATTTTGTTCGAAAACCGGTATTTTATTTGAAATAAAATATTGGCTGTTAGTTAAAAATATTTTAGCACTCAGTACAGAGAGATGTGTTCTAAGTTGAGTAGCCGAATCCTAAAACTCGCAAATCTCTGAATCCCGAATGGTATAGTGGATATGTATGCATTGGTTACATTTTGATTTAATTTACTATCTATCAAAAAATGTATAAAAATTAATACAGTCTGTCGATAAAGTATTTATTACTTAATTATTTTTTGATATTCATTCAATACATAACTAAAAGCAGCTTCATAGAAGTCTTTTATGGAATTTAAAAACCCTAAGACATCCAATTAAAACAACTGTAGTCATTACAGAATATTATATACTGAACCGAAGCAACATGCATTGACATGTATTGAAAACAGGCGATATGTAATGACTACATAAATACCTGAGACATCCAATTACAAATATTAAGCATCAATTCACTTGCTGAGTACAAACAGTAGTTACTTGTTTTCTGTACAGACGATATGCACTTAATATATACATAACTTTAACCAGTTTCAGTACCTAAAATATTTTTAAAAATTGAAAATCGGAATAAAATAACTCAAGCAACATGCACACGGAAAACAGACAATATGTAGTGACTACATATACATTTGGAAAATAAATCACGTGTCATGCAATGAAAAAATACGATAGACAGTCAAAAATTTTACGAATATAAAAATATTCTAAAACCGCAAGTCATCATAATCCTTACCTCAAGTTACGCTCTGACTACAATAACAATCAGCTTGAAAATTGCACGGGTTTGCGATTTATACTGAATGCATCACCTTTATTTATAAAATATAAAATATTTTTATTATTATGCAGCTTCGTTTACAGTTGCAGATAGGTTTAACAGCTTCAAAGCATTTGAATATTGAACTATAAATTCTTTGTAATTTGTCATCTTAAAATTAAATTATCTTAAAATACAACCAAAATAATCACTGCCTACAACAAAAACATAGGAAAATCATTTATTAATTGTTGTGGCGCCTTAACTTATTTGTCAAAGTCTTTTTTGTTTGTCTTAATAATTTCGTTGTCCAAATATAATTAAAAAAGAATCATAAAGCATACCGTTTACTCCCGCAGCGAGCTTTAATTTAAAAGTTTGAATTTTAGAGGTTCTAAAAATAAACATCAAACAACATGTGCCTCTATTTTGTAAAGAAAATATGAACCTATCTACCTACCTAAATAACCCAAAAACAAATAGCCCAAAAACAGAACAAAAAAAAAAAAACAGAAAAACAATCAATATTTTACATAATTTTTTGTCTACCCACTCTACATTCTCAACGGGTGGTAGCGCCAGTCAAGCAATCAAAAACCCTTTCCCTAATATCAACCTCTGTCTGCTGTACTTTGATTATTAAAATCGAAAAAAAATACACTTATTGAAAATTATGAAATATTAAAAAAAAAAGTATCAGGTTACATTTAAGAAACCCCCACGCATAATTAAGCATTCATAACTTTACCACCCTTTATCTTGGATACTCTTTAAAGATATGTATAGATGCCATGATAAGATGGTCAAAAAAGATACTTGAAAAGAAAAACGACAAAATCAATAAATTAATATAAAAATTTTTAAATGGAGTGAGATCAATCATATCGAATGGAAGGGTCTGTTAGAGTGAGAGAGAGTGAGAGAGATAGAGAAAAAAAAAACTTATACCATACAATCAGTGACGGATCAGAACGCGACACCTACTACGAATTGGGGTACCCAAGCACACCTGGTGCGCCAATGGGTCGTTTGCAGCGCCCCAAACAAACAATCAAATCTTAATTATGCGACCATTTGCGGGATGGAAATGCGATGGTCCCTTTTGTACAATGTTAGCCTCCCCATACAAGAGCTCCATCAGAGAGAGAGAGAGAGAATGAAAGTGCCTTCAAGTCTTTTGTTTTGAACAAACTTCCGCCTCTATCCAATAATATACTTGCATACACACAATAGCTTACAACATTTTGGATTTTGGATCCCCTGGGAGAGAACACTCTCCTCTATAGCAATTTAAATTTACATAAGAATCGAAGTTGAACTTTCCTCTTTTCTATCGAAATCAATTTCAATTAGAATATTTCTGGAACGTTTTCCCCCAAAGATACATAAAATTAGATTAAATTTCCTGTGTTGCTGTGTCTGGTTGCTGGTGCAATAAGTTATTTGGATGTTCCAGCTTTGCGGCATAGACGGTATCATGTTATCTTCCAATGTCATCCATATTTCTGTCAAAATTTGACATTTTATCTAATATTTGAACATATTAATCGACAGGCGCTGTTTTTTTTTTTTTTCTTTTTCTTGTTGTGGTATTCTTTGTCGTCATGTATTTCTTTAAAAAAAATTTATTTATGATTTGGAAAAAATGGACATTAAATTATAGTACATTATATAGATAAAGCGATTAATGTAGGAATTAAAAAAAAAAGAATTTTAAGCTAGAGTTTGTATTAAAATGTAGCTTAACCCTGGTTTTAAAAAAATATTTGTTTCAGCTTGGACACATAATTCAATTTCACTTCCCCTTTAATTTCCGAACGTTTATGCAGTTTTGTTTATATATTTACACACATGTATGATTGTATAAGTTGAGTCACTATTGCAATTTGTTAATAAAAAATGCCGAAAAAAAGTTTGATCAAAAAATAAATTTTTTTCAAAAAAAAATTAGATTGTGACAAAAAAAAATTGTCAAGGAACAACTATTTTGACAAAAATGTTTATTCGACAAAACTTTCATTTATTTATTATTTAATAATATTTATTTTCTGTAAGATGTTCTTTTCTTTATTGACTAATTTTTATTTTTGTATTTTTATTGAATTTTTTTTTATAAATAATTTGACAATTGTTTCTGTAAAATGTAAGAAATTTATGATAATGTAGTATTTTTTATTTGTTGTCATCCTTTTTTTTCTACCAACTCTATTTGATAAAAGTTATTCCAATGCAAATTCATTTTTCGTATCAGGAAATAAAATAAATTAACTTTTAACAAAAATTAGTTAGTATATAGAAAACTTTATTTATACATGTATTTTTTTTTTAATTAAAAATAATCAATTAGAAAGTTTTTTTTTCGGATTTATTTATCATTTCGCATCACTAATTCAATTCTGTTGATATTTCATTTCTTATTAAAAATAAATTTGACCAAAAAAAAACCTAATTCTGCAACGATGCGTTTCCGAATCTTATCAAAACGTTTCGTCGTCAAACATAAATTTTTGATTTTATGCACAGTTAAAAACTATGTTCACAACTTATCAACATCGCTACAGGAAGTCAAGAAGAAGCCATCGAATTGAAATGTTTCAATTATTGGATTTTATACAAATCTATAAAAGATGCAAGAGCATGCCATGAATTCTTACGCTTTATTGCTCGAAACACAGGCACCCACAGCTATAACAACAACACAGCAAATGTACGTAGTACGATCCACTTCGAACAACTTAATATTTTCCTTCTTTCATCGAACAATCAAGATCCTAGAGAGAGATACCAATCAATATCTGTCATCGATTCCTGTTGATTCCAAATGGCAATCGAAGCAGAAAGTCTGGTATATCAAATAGACCACCAACTGTGCATCAATAACTTACTATTTTTTGTGTGTACGTCGACATGGTCGAGAATTACTAAACCCTATTCCGGTTCTTGGTTCATTTTGAATGTGCACAATGATGATAATAATAATTCCACCGCACTACGATCATCATCGATCTACTGATCAGATTGAAAGAACGAACTCATCGGGAGTTCAAAACTACACAACAATATTGGTACCTACAAAATATTACTTTTTTTTCTTATAGGATTACCTAAAACCCCTTCGCATTCATAGCTAGTCTAAAAAATTAAAGAAGTGTTTTTTCATTATTTTTTTGTTAGAAAATTCATTTCACGGTGATCATGACTAGGGATTTCGAAGCTAGCTTGAAAAATCTAATAACTTCTTTAATACGCGTGAAATACTTACAGCTGTGTAGGTGTATGTCGCTTTCATGTATCGACGACTTATACAGTGGTGGTTCTTTTAAGATTCTTTGTTTGGTATTAAAAAATAAAAAAAAAAAATCTCAAGAAAAATAATACGTTTGTCAAATGTTTACACTCATTTTCGATGGTCTAATCACTTAACAATGAAGTTGAATGTAAGTCCCTTTCACATATATATGCGTTGATAATGGGATTATAAAAGTTAATAGTTGAGGTATTTCGAAGTTGAGTGTTAAATGAAGCTAATTGTTTGTATAGTGCTATACAAATATTATGTGGATATCTATGGCTATTTTACAATTCATGTTTCTAGCCCAAATAAAGTGTTTAGATGGTTTTCATAAATACTATCTATTATTCTGTTGAAGTAAATGATTTTTATGTGAACGATAAACATTTTTTTGTGATATTTAGTTAAAAAAAGAAAACGTTTATATTTGTTATTGTATGAACCAAAAAGAATTTAATTTGTAATTTCGAAGTAAAGTTTTTCTTTACAAATTTTATATTGTTTAGCAATAGGAATTATGTGTCAATGATTTGATATATGTATAAACTTAAATATTAAACTTTTAGATTAAAAAAAAAAATTCTACTTTATGTTTGAATATGAGCAATGTTACATGAAAAATCTAAAACAAAAGAGCTGATGTCCGAACCTTATTCAGTGGTTCAATGAATAAAGTAAAAAAAATTATCAAAACAAACGTATTTCCTACGAACATCTGGTTTATTTTACTGGGTTTAAAGAACTAAGCGACCCAGCCCAAGGAATTCATAGAATTGGTGGTGTTACTCGCGTATTGCATAAAGTAAATAGCTCGTGTTGTTATCTGGAATTGAGAAACAAGTATGTTTGGCGCCACGATCAATCCATACAGAATTAAATATTTATTAATTATTTAACTACGCTTAGACAAACGATTGCAGTGCTCCAACGAAGCATACAACTTTTGCAAAGGTATATATTTTTCATTGGAAGTATGAATGAAAATTATTTTGCTGCGTATGCAATTATGCAATGAGTACGCGTATCGTATACTGTCAATTATTGTCATCCGACAGTGGATTTGCATTTTTATTTTCCTTATCATTTGTCAGAATTAAGAAACAATTCTTAAGGGATAAGAGAATAGGAATTATTCCACTCTTGGTTAAAATTCTATCCACAAAGTTGTAATTAAAGGCGTTTTTGCAAATGTCATGAAGATTAAGAAGTTTTCAAAAGTTAACTATTATAATTTATAGCGTGACATGGGGTAGTCATGTATTATTTTGGGACAGTACTTAGCAAGTGTGAAAAGTCCTGGATCAAACAAATGAAATGGAAGAAGAAGATGGTCAAATCACTCCCGAAAAATTCAAAGATTCTAAGAAATCTAGTTATAGCTGTGTAGCTGTACCAACTTCTGTTTAGTTTTTTGTAAACCATTATCCATTATATTAAGTGGATTTTTGGCAAATAAGACTTTTTGAAGGAGGCCACCACCGGACAACGGTTGTCGAGCCGATGATGATGATCATGTAGGTCTGAGCTTACAAGGGAGGCTTTTATTAGTTGTTGCCACCAAGAGTCCAACATGTTTATCAAAGAACTCATGTTATTTTTTTATTTTGTCATTTGTATTATAAGCTTTAGCAAATTGTATAAATTTCAAAATTGATTCCATACTGTCTAATTGGTTAAATATCTTTTGTTAATGGTATATTTGAATAAATTTCACTTAAAATCACTATGCACGCTCTGAATTTATAACTAACCAATGTTTTGTCACTTAACTTTTTCCATGCTTTTAAAAGTCCTAGGCATTGCAATCTACATCATACAAAAAAAAATATCCACACAACAAAACTTCTGAGGACCTGATGACGACCAGAGATGCGACCCATTCGTCCGTATATAGCTACTCAAAAATTCACCAGTTGTCTCGGACAATTTGATTCCAATTAGGCGAACAAAATGTTAAAAGCTATGCTCTCTCTCTTCCTTTCCATCATCATCAGGCACGATATGATGTCCACGCGAATTGCATACTAAGTGAACTCAAGCTCAAGCCCATCAGCAGGGAAACTATGTAGACTGTGCAATAAGTGCTGCGGTGTGTTTGTGTGCATTTTTGTGCAATGGTCCATATGTGATGTGGTATCCGGCGGATATTTTCTTGTTTGTTCTGAACAATATCTGTGTCACAATATAAAAATGAAATTCACTTTTCCTTCTCTCTCTGTTGTTGTTATTGGTGAAGTTATCGTCCTGTGGATTCCACGTTCACGTCTATATCCTTCTTTTGTCATCGCAACGGGATGACATTTCAACCGAATAAATGACAGCAAATGAGTGACCGGCAGCGTGTGTTGCGCCAAAAAGACCTTCGAAATTGTTTCTTTTTGATTTTTGTTTCGAAGCCATCTTGCTTGCTGCTTGGCCTGTACCTTATTAACGGACATCGATTGTTTGCCGCAGTGTCACCGGTTAAATATAGTAATTTCAGTTAGGTTTTGTATGATAACAGACGACGACGCGAGGAACGAATACTCTTTTCATCCATCCAAATCTACTGGGAACGATATGTGGAGATGCTTCCCAAAATGCAACAACAACAACAAACATATCGTCATCTCGCAAATAAATATTACGGTTGCATCCAGAAGGCTGGAGGTTTTAACAATATGTATGTGATACCTTACCTACTTGCACAGAGCGGCAGCATTGTGCAGCCAAGAGTGCTACTTCACGTTTATGATTTTTTGTGTTCCGTTCCGATCAGACGACTCTGCGCACAATGGCCGATTACCATTTTTAGAATGAAATATATGACAGATGGAATTGTTTAAAGTTTACCGCACTAGCAGCAGCAGCAGCATCAGCAAGTGATCTTCTTCCAAGTGAGATGGTGCATCGGATTGCTCCCGGCCTGTCGGGTCAAGGGGAGGAGGTGCTTTTGTTTCACTGTTCACGTGTTTAGTGTTGGAACTCTTGTACGTTGTGTTCCAATTTTCGATGAAAATTTGTTCCAACATATGTTAAAGGATGTTGGAATAAAGAGAACGCAGGGAACAGAGGAGTTCAATGTTTTTTTTTTGTACATATTTCTTTTTAATAAATATCCTTCTAGCTGGAAGGGACAAAATAAATTTCAAATAATGACATGTATTATCAGAAGGATGTATCTCCAAGAGTAGGTATGTATTATTATTTATTAAAATGCGAGCGCGGCACGAGCTAGATGCTTTAATAAGGGTTCTTTGCGCAAAAATTTTCCAGGGCTTTTATGGCACACAGAAATAAAATTATCTGTGATTCAGGGCGTAATGTGTGTGAATGCAACATTTTAAAGCATGTTTTGTTAGCATGAACTACAATGTTGTTGCAGTTGGCGACAACATACATGAAGGCTTACACTTTACCATAACACTACATTTAGCCATGGGGATGGAAGGCCTAATGAAGGAAGAGGACTGGTTTGAACATTAAATTTAATTGGAAAAATATAATATTGAAGAAGGCTGCAATTTTTGATTTGCAATTTAGTTATTTAAGTGGAAGTTACTTTTTTGATGAGAAACGGATAGAATCAATTAGAAAAGGAATAAGGAATGGGTGGAAAGGAACGGATCATAAATAAAAAAAGGAAACGGTTAAAAAAAAAACAGATGGTAAATGGATCAAATCGAAAATCGATTAAAAATGATATATAAGATGCTAAACGGATATAAACGGAACAAAATGGAGAGATAAAAGATAATACTTATTAAAAAATTATGGAGTGAAATGTATAAAAATAATGAATAAATTTTGGAACAAAATGTATGAAAAAGGTGGAACTAATTGAATGCCAACGGAATCAAGTGGAAATGAATGGAACAGCCAGAAGCACGGATTATGATAAGATATGGAATAGTATAGTAGTATAATAAATGCGTCAACATGGATGAAAACCAGATGGAAAATGACACTAAAGGCGTCAATGAGCCAGGCATCGTTCTATTGATTTTGTTTTCAATGCTGATTTTCGCGGATAGCTATGATTGACGCCTTAAACGGAACTAAAATTGAAAACCAAAAATAGATTGAAAGGAACAAAATGGAAAATTTGTAGATCACAGATGGCAACCCAATGGAAAAAGAACTATGGAGGGATACCGGTGGAGACGGGCTGAAAACGGATAGAAAGTGCAGAAAATGGATAAATTGGAGAAGTTACAGATGGGATATAAAAGAAAAGGATTTAATGTGAATGCAAAATAAGGCACGATAAGATAAAGGTTGATAAACAGACGAAAAATGTATCGAATGGATAGAACTGCATGGGAAAATTGATCCCAAAATGGTGAAACATTTATTCTTTAATGTTCTTTAAATTGTGTCTTTAAATTCTGCAGAAAAAAACTAAAACTGTTAATTTTTGTAAAGTATAAGATGTAAATATCACTAAACATTTATTATGTTAATTGCTTCCGAAAAAATTTCAGTATGAGTTATAAGGTTTTTCAATTTTTTTTTGACGATTTTGAAAAACCAAACTGTTGTATAAATTTTGTATCACATGATACACAATGGATATACTTACTTAAAAATAAGTCCGGAATTGCAGCTATTTATTTATTAATCGTTCAATAAATCATTAACCATCAGAACTTCTATTTTTGAAATTTATGATTTATTTTTATTTGCTGCACCCTTCAAATTTAGCTCTTTCATGTGAATTTTCTTCAATTAACACAACTGTTTCTCTAACTTAATCTTGATTCAGTGTATATCTTATAACATGTTAGTAAACCATACTTTAGTTCCCAAAATTCAAGCTCTAAACACCCCTATTTAGCAAAAAATTAAAATGAAAAACTTCAACATTCCTTCTACAGCTCCTCGCAGCCGTCAATGATATGCGTCACAACACAAAACACCAAACCAAAACACAATGCACCCAAAGCATGCGACTTTGCGTGTCGATAATGCGAATTATTATATCGCCAAACCGTTCGTTGGCTTAAATCTAAATCGACTTTAATTAAATAAATTTCCGTGGATCAGCGTCGCCAATCATTTGTGTGCGTTCATTTTTTTTTTTCATTCGCATGTAAAGTTAAACCTACGAGAAGTCTCGTTCAAGGATTATAATCGGTCTCAAACATGCAGGCAGAGAGAAAAAGAGATATGTTTTAAGTTTTTCACCAAATTAATGCAGTTGCATGTGATTCATATATTTTTTTTTTGCATTTTTGTGATAATTTAAAATAAAAAATCAGTCAACAACAAGAAAGAATAAAATAAAACAATTTATATTGTTAATCAGGACTTAAAATACTGGCAGCCATATTATATAAAACACATAGCCAACAAATAACACCTTCTTCATACCTATACCTAACCTAACTCTTGATTTAAGCAAAACTACTGTTATACAAGACACATCGCGTGCGTCGCAAGCCATTTTGCATAGGAACTAAACACAAAGTCCTACTCCTTTTTGCTCTGCCAAAGAATTAAATGCCTGATCGTTGCCATAATTGTTGAATGCATATAATTCCTCTCTTTACAAAGAATTTCCAAGCTATTGACTTGACCGCGCGACGTCGATGGCTAATTTCATATCCACAGCCCTTATACGCTTACGGCCACAAACATAGATGATGCTAATCAGTAATCACTAACGCCGCCGCCACCGCCGCCGAACGTTCGTCGTATTTGTTCATAGTACAGGATGGTTAGTGGAATTTCACCAGTGTGGAGAGTCAAGAAACCGGATTTTTTTTTATATTAAGGCACTAGAAAATAGTTTGTTAACAGTAGGTTAAGTTTAATTAAAGATTATTGTTGTAAAATTAATTACTATTTTGCAAAGAATTTATATTTTAAAGGGTTCAATCATTGATACAGATAATCCACCGATTACGATTATTTTCATTTTAAAATTTGTTTAAAATTTAAACATTTTCCAGAAGTTTTTGTGGGATGCCTTTTGTAAACTGATATTAGATACTTAGCTATATCCATGAATAAAAAGTCAAACGCATTTGAGGATATACGAGTTCGATTAATCATAAATTAAGGATGATCAACCATGAACAAACTGGCACTACCATTTCTTCATTGTAAAAATTAAAAACATTGTTTTTTATTAAATGTCCTTGGTGTCAGTTGTACTAACGTGGTTCTGCCTTAGTTCAACTATTTAATTCAACAATTCCAGCAGATCGACAGATTAGCTGTGGTTCAATGCTGGTTCAATAATGCAATCAGCTGTTATCAATAGGTTTGTTCGACGTAACTCGCTCCAGGGCGCCCTGGAGAATGTCATTCAATTATCAAAAAATCCAGGTCAGCTCGGGTTTTAATTTTACATCGAACACCTCAGAGGTAGAAATGTTATCAGCTGATCAAATGATATCAAATGATAACAGCGGATACGAATTTTGACAGCTCTAATTTTTCGCTCTAAGAAAAACCTGGGGTCGGTTGGAGTGCGTCCAGAGCTCGCTCAGAGCTCACATCGAACACAGAACAAAAAAACTAGAGCGAAAAAAGAGCTATATAAAACGCTTCAGAGCGAATTCAGGGCGACCTAGGGTGACCCAGTGCTTACATCGAACAAACCTAATGAAACCGTGAACCAGACCTAAACCGCTACTCTTCTGCTTAACTTGGAAGATAATGCTGAGCCACTGTTTAAATATTTGTTTAATGACCGACTCAATTTGAAACTAATATTACACAGTTAATTTTGCGAGTTACAAATTGTAGACCAATTTATTTGAGATTTATGTTAAACTCTAGTCTAACTCAGTACTAAAGAACTAGGGTTAAAAAATTTGCCTAGATCTGAATCTCAAGAAACTGTCGAGGTACTAACGTCAATAAAAATATTTCTCACAGAAAATATAATTAAAATTAATACGTATTTTGCTAATTTTAACCCTAAATACGCAGGACTTAAACGGCTTTAAAGTTTAGTTCTTGAAGGTACGATTAAAGATAAACAACTATTGAAATGCCTTATTTGAAGGCTTAAGTCAAATTCGAAATCTTACTGTTAAATCATGCAACTTTTTTGTTGGTAAAATTCACCAGAAGCAATCATGTTTTTCGCTTAGAGCAAACATAATTTTATACGCTCTGGACAGAGACTGCAAGTCAGATATAGCTTCAGAAATATATGTACCCGTCTTTGGGTGATCATCATTTTGCATGGTCTGATGTTCGACCATTATTTTAACAAACTTGTTTTATATGGTCTTATTTCACCCTCTGCCATATATGTAATCAGCTGATTGTATTTCATCGCTCTCCTATGCCAATTGTTATTAATTATTTTCAATCCTTAAGTACTTGTTTGTGGAGATATAGGCAAACAAAATAGGAGGTAGAAGATACATTCGTGCAGCTGGAGTTAGAATATAGAGTTTAACACTGAAATTTGTAAGGAAACATCATAAGTGCTCCCTTGTTGGCAAGAGGGCTTGGTTGATTTTAAGATGGGTAAAATAATATCAGAATATATTTATGCATTAACTACAACTTGACACGAGGTAGTGGGTACTTAATATTGATCAAATGCGAAATGAGGGTGTTTGATGGTTGTAATGGAATTGCATGCCGAACATAATGAATGTACAATCAAAAACAATTTATTCGGAATGAAACATGGATTGATAAATGTGCCCGCATCCGTTTTCACAATGTCAGTCCTTTTACCCAATGGTTAACCACCAAGACATAATTTTTAAAACCTAACAATTTTGAGATATGTTTAATTGATCCTAATTTTTGATTTGCAAAAAAAAATAATCTTAAGCTATCCTCCAATTAAACTATCTTTTCTGGTGCGTCTATATTTGAATCCATTCAATTATTATATAGAACACCATGCAATCATCTCATCAAATATAATCCATTCAACTAGTCTTTTGTTCAAGAAATAGAAAATGTAGTGGCCTAATGTTGCTCTATCATCAGCTATCATTTCAATCAATCAGACTTCGTCTATATCCATATAATCAAAAAGACCATCAAAAGTTCAAACTTTTAAATAGACATCAACGAACCATCAGCCTTAAGTCATACACTACACCACAGAACACACAATTGATCCATCAAATCCCACTTGAAATCCATTAGATAAAACACCTTATAATTAATCAGTGTTGCTAGATGTTTCAATTATATATTATATACGGGCACGCATTCAATATTTCATTATTATGTTCGTAGGTACATATGTATATAAATGATGACCTGTGATAGCTTATATGAGGTGAGAACTTATAATCATCACTATAGCCTTTAACGTAGTGAAGTCAATATACTGACACTGACGCCAACGATAACGAAGTGTATTGAATTCCACGAGAAATTCCCACATTAAATTGATAATTACATGAACGAACTATGAGGTTTCTCGCTCCGAAAGTGCCGGCTATAATTACTCCACGAAAAGTATATTAAAAGAAAAAAATATTATTCATTTATTGTTGTTCAGAGTTGGGCTGGATGAGAGTTGAAGCCACACGTCGGTCGCCCTGTCGGTACATCGTTGTATAGAGTTGAGTGTCAGTCGGTAGGCATAGTTGAAACATTTTCATCTCGGTATATTCTCAGATCTCGCTCGAGCCTCCAACACAGGAGGAGGAATGAGTGCAGTGGAAGAAATTATATGAATATTGAACAGTAGTATGTATTCGCACTGTTTGGTTAGGAGGTTACGGTCGTTTGAATCTTCTATTTCTATGATGTGATGAAAAGTTTCTATGACGCTTGTTTCTACATTATTGCATTTAATAGCGATTGACATGAAACTGAACGGTGTGAGATCGGAATCTTGCGGTTATCATAAATTCGATGACAGCTTCGTTGGTGTCGGTGTCAATGAACATTATAATTTACTCCGTGAGACTGAACAATCATAAACTACTTACATGTGATGTCAAGGCACCTTTATTGATTTGAAAGCTCAATGTCTCACAATAATGAGAGATTAAAAAATATAACCATTTATCGAGAAACTGAATTAATTTATTTAATAATATTAATTACGTATACGCCCGAGTAGCCTTTTACAGTAAGTAGGTAAAACTTTATATTTCTATATTGAAGGTTTTTTCGAAAGAACAACAACAACTTGTGTGTGTTACCACCAAGTTCAATGCCTGGAGTTATAGCTATTTCACGGGGACCAACCCGATCATCAGACTCCTTTCAGTGGTGCTAAGTCGCTTATGTTCGATTAATTTTGAAAATTGCCCGAGCGAGGCTTGAACTGACGACCTAGCGATTGGGAGGCCGACGCACTACGCATCGCACCACCGCAACCACTTGTAAATTCGTAACCCCGAACAGGTTTTCCAATTATCAAGTTCAACTGAACCGACTAGCATTTTTATTACCTCACACAAGTTTTGTTGTTGCAAATTCGGTTTCTTTCTTTTTTTTCCGGACTCTTATTGTAAGACAACAATTCTTTGTTCATACGGGGAGGGAGATGAGTGAAAGAGGTTGACCTCTGGTCATAGAATTAATTTTTATTAATTCTTTTTAATTTTTTTGTATGGCTTGTCATACTTGCAGCTTGCTGCCTGTGAGATTAATTATTCATGGTTAAAATTCAAAAACATCAGTTTTTGGAATTCATCTAAATTCAAAAAGTCTTAAGTTTAAATGATTCTTTTTAAAAACGGTTTGATACGAGCTATCGTTTATGAGATATTGAGATTTCAAAAACTTTCAATGGTCTAAAAAATCATCAAATTTTGTACTTTGAAATGTGAATGCTATTGAAAGTGGTGTACAAAAGCATTCGATCAAAGAAAAAATTTTTACGTCAAACGTTTCTTTTGCGCAAAAATCACGCCCATAACAAACATGTACTTTTTTTGTTGAACAACTACCTATGTACATATATACTAGACTTAAAGGTATCAATTAAAAATAATGTTTATGTAAATGATATGTAAATATTTTATCAATATTTATATTTTACTATAAAATTGATAAATGAATAAACATACATTCAAAATTTTGACAAAAATAATAAATTAATAAAAATTCCCAACCCATTGAAATTTGAAACCGTAAATTTTTATTAATTCAAATTAAATCAAATCAAAATTTGTCAAAAATCGTGATGGATTCAAAAGAAAGAAAAAATATTAAATACACAATAGAGACTTTGAAGTCTATTTTGATATTTTATTTCATTAATTGAATTCCATTTTGGTATGTTTGTTTTTTTGATAAAGCAATAAAATTATAATGTAAACAATATTAATTAATATCCAATATAAAATATACGTTAGTATAAACAAAACAACAATAATATTCTATGCATCAATAATTAGAAAAGACCTTTTAACATGTACAACACAACAAACTATTTATAGTAGATCTGCGGGATATCTTCTTTAAGGCAACGTGCCATGTCAGTTATTTGGAAATTTCCCATCATGGCATGGCGCCTTTATTTGTTTGAAACTAATAGATTTGATAGAAAAGGTAGGTAGTAAAAATCGGTTATGATATGAAATTATGATTCAAAACTGAAGCAACATAAACTATCATAAAAGATTTAAGAGACTTTTTGTGTTTTTGTTTTATATAATAATTATGTATTATCTATTATTTCGATTAGAGCATAAAGGTTAGTTATGGGTTCGTTAAAAAAAACTTCTTTAGGATTAATTTGTAACCAAGAAAAATATTTTAGGGATTTTATTTATAAACACCTTGTATATGGGTATAACCTTCTTATGTTTAGAAACACAAATAATTAGCTGTTTAATTTTTTTGTGCCTCTTTGACTTAGCTTTTATTTTTTGAAGAACCCTCAAAACGGAGTAGAAATGATGAATGAGTTCTATTTTTGATGTTTTTTTTATGTTTTTCTAAGTCATTACTGAACAAGTAATAAGTAAGATTACAAAACTAGACATAATATACCGTTTTGAAAGTTGCCAAAAAATAAGTTGCCTTTCAAATCAAGACAGTGGCAACTCTGAAAGGGATTTATGCTTGAAATCTTGGATACAAGCTTCTTTTTTCTACATAAAAGCCAGAACATCCAACTAAGTTGTGTACCTTCTTTATGTGTTTGTTGATAGCTCCAAAGATAGTAATCTATCGTTAAATCTTCGATTGGAATTTTATTACCTCCGTCCATCAAAATTTTAATTTGCCTTTTGTATGACAGGAATCTCAAGAACTTAAGGTTGACCATCTAACGAAGTCTCAGAAGTCTTAACAGACAATGCTTCAATTTAATACTTATCATATAGAAAAATAATTTTTTTTTTCAAATGAAGATAACAAAGTATGAAGCTATACTTTAACCGACTTGAACTTTTGCATAATCTCGACCACATCCTCTGAAAGTTCTACTCACTAGGTAAGAGTAGGTATAGACATCAGCAAAGTAAAGCCACCTCAAACACCTGCCTGCAATAAATCCCAATTAAACCTCTTCACACACAAGAGTATGTTATTTGAGAGACCACTTATTCGCCCAGATTAACCCTACCGAATCATATTTCATGCCAAAGGTATATGGTGTTGGCTTGGAAAGCGTGCAGTGACCGTAAAAGGATATATCTGCACACACTGAACTGAACTACATCCCATCATTTGAAGCTTGAAAAGTTGAAACAAACAAACCACACACAGCAGCCACACGCTGAGAGGATTACCACCGCCATTTGCCAGGTAAACTGTAATCCTTCTGTCACAAATATCAGCCATCAGTCGCAGCCGCAACCGCCGCCGCCGCCGCGCCGCCGCTACCTCTGCCATGCCGCCGATGCAGCGCAGTGATCTTCTGATCTGACGCGGTGTGCTCCAGCTTGAACGGCGCAACACCAACACCATCGCTTGCATTGCCCCCTGGCACAATTGCATACTCGTATCTTGTATTTCTTTGCACTAAACACTATCACATCCTCGGCATCAGTACAATTATTTATATCGCCCAAGCCTCATCATGATCCGAAAGTGCATCTCTTACGTCCGTCCGTCCGACTTTAACTATACCACCAGCGAAACAGACATAGGGTCCACTATACCACACCACCGCCTACAGCATCGAAGCTTGCGATTTACAAGTATATCTTGATGATGGATCTCTAGGCCTGGCACTGCAATGCATCTCTATGTGCTGCGCTGCGATGCTCCCATTCTAACGCTGTTGCTGCTGTTGCTGCCACAGCAAAAGGCTTCGTCCCAGAGTTCTGGGCAATTCGAGCTCACCTTTGATGGAAGTGAAAAATGATCGTGCAATCGCAAAAGGTATGTACCTTTTCCTACTTCATAGATAGACAGATACTTTTTTATTCAATAGTTCCAGTATAGAGACACGCCTAACCACAAGAAGGCTTTTGAGTATATGTGGTGTGGGGGGCTAAAGGAACAGAAACAGGCATAGAAAGAACACCAGCAGCAAAAAATAGAGATAGGTGCACCCAAGGAATGGAGATATGTATAACTATGGAGCGCTGCCGCGCCGCGCCGCGCCGCGCCGGCCGGCCGGCTGACAATTTACAAGATCATGCAGTTGGCCGTGTGCCGAGTGCACGAGCCTCATATCCTCGGGCTGCTTGCATTGCTATACATACATCCTACTCCGTCCTTCTTCGATTGCACTGAAACAATGGAAGCAGTACAATTTCAAGACACAGATAGAGAAGTAAAAAAAAAAATATAAAAATAAAACCCAACAAAAAACCATTCAAGTATAAAGGCAAAAAGAATGGGCATTGGATACTCTTGGTTTCTGGCTTGGCCTTTTCTTTTGTAGAGCTCCGGAGCTATGTTTTTTCCTTAACGAGATATATGGCGAGCAAAAGATAACTCCAAGTCAAACCAAACGACAATGGGCGTCGTCGTCGTCATAGTCGTTGGTTGTATACCTCGTTCCTTATACGATTGCTGATTCAATTCAAAAATGCCCCAACAACAGAAAAAGACAAGAGAATTACGAGGACCCTCTAGAGACAATTTGGAGCGAAGTGAAAGGATGCGATATGCATATATGGCAATACAGAGCGGGTAGCCCCCAGATGGAAATTGGTGCAGCTGCATCACAATTGCAAATTATTATTTACGAGAGTGAACGGAGCTAGGGGTTTAAAAGAAAATCATTGAGGTGATTGTTTTTTTTAAGTTGTCAGTTCTGTGTGCCGAATAGATGTCTAAGTTTGACCTTTAATGAACCTTATTATAATTATAGTGTCAACTATTGAGTTTTAGTTGATAAAATTGAAATTTAAAATTTTAAAAAACATATTTATTAAAACCAAATCATCTTTTCTTTGCCAATCAACTTGAAGTCTTTTGGAGTAGAATAATGCAAAAGAAAACCAAGGGAGAAGTTTGGACATCCAAGCGTAAAAGCAAAGATTACGAGCAAACCATGACCTCGCTACGAATTTCTGTATACAAACATCTTCATTTAGTAACATTTTGAAAAATCTCTTACTATTATAAACCCTAACAGTTTATTCATATCAATGTCAAAAAATGTCACCACAAAACTTAAACCAAACAAAAAAAACCCATTCCTGCAACTAAAGCCTTTTTACATAGAAATTTCATTACTCACACGCTTCAATGCAATAAATCTTTCTTAACTTTTCTAAAAAAAAAACACTACCTACTATACAATATAAATCTAACGAGAAGTCATAATTATTAACCCTAAGCCATGTTTACTACTCAACCTGACAAGAATAATTGATTTAATCTTCTTCTAGCAATTCTTCGTTTTGAAAACAAAACTTTGCCTAATCCAACAGCAACAGCACATTATGAACCTGTCATCCGTGTCCACCTGATTATAATAGTGTGCCTTTGGCATTATACAACAAAAGTGTCATTGTACCTTTATCGTTTGTTGACCCGTATATGTAATTCACAATTACGTATGGCATAGGTAGCAAGCACATTTTTTTTTCACCGGAAAATTGAAAACCGTCGTCGCTATGTCCTCAACAGAGTACAGCGGTAAGCGAAGCGGTAACAGATCAAGCAGAAAATATATAAAAAAAAACAACACCTAACAAAAGGAGAGAAAGCAAGCGAAAAATATGATTAAAATAAGATCTAAAAAGGAAAAACAACAATTTACCACAAGTTAAGAGAGAGAGAGAGAGAGAGAGAGAGAGAGAGAGAGAGAGAGAGAGAGAGAGAGAGAGAGAGAGTAAACAATGGAAATGCCGGTCAAATGACATCAAAGCAAAGCACTCACCACTTCACCAGTCACCTCACCACTCACCACTTACTTGCTTTCCGTTTCCATATCCCCACATCTCTTCAATAACGACAACAACAACACAAAATATAAGAAAAAACATCATTGCAAAATAGAAAACGCACATAGCAAAAACAACACCAAAAACGAATAAAATAAACAAACCAATATCAAAATGTAAACAGAAAGAAAGAGAGAAACCTGTTGAAGTGATGGTAATCACCAGATCACCACAAAATTCCAATAGGAATCTATATAGCCATCTCTTTTACTATATCTTTCTCTGTCTACCAACTAGATCAGTCGACCATTGTGATTTGTGAGGATTTTTAAGGTAGCGGCGAACTAAGCGAGACTCGAGCCGATCAGTTGACTCGTATTATTTGAATGTGGCGGGTGTGTTCACGGTGATTTTTTTGTGTTATTTTCAACAATTTTTTGTGTTCTTACGTGATTTTGATTTCCCATTTCGACCATCGATCGAATTTTAACAAATCTGCGCAACGTCAACGCATAAATTTATTTTGTTTTTGCATGAGGTCGCACTATCTCAACAAATTCTTATAACAAATAATAATTTATCAATCAAAACAATTTCATTCGGCTTAATGAATTTTAAGTGAAAAATTGCCTCGGGCCAATTTCATTTCAATCAATCAATTGTGAACGAAACCAAACTAAATTGTATCTATTTAACGGTGTTTGTTTAGTGATACCTACCTACTACAATTTTATTTTCGCCATCATAATCGTACACAGAGCGAATTTGAATGTGTGAATTTGAATAAATTGAGTGAAAAGTGAATGAAACGGGAGCATGCTTCGTCGTGGGGAGGCTATTGCAAGAAAATTCTAAAATTGCTAAATTTTATTAAATAATGAGCATAACGCTGTCATTGCCGCAACGATATAAGCGCATTCTGCAAGCAATGACACTCGCTGTGGTAATTGTCTACACCACCTTGGTGCTATATCAAACTGCCTACGGATATCCCGGTCCTGGCATCCAGGTGAGTTGTTTCCCTTTTTCCATCCCTGTTCGGGACTTGAGAGAGACGGAGCAAAATTGCGAAACAATGCAAAATTTTGAATTTATTGACATGCAAATACTTTTGGAAATAAATATTTTTTGTTTTTTTTTGCGTGCACATAGTTTATGTTTTTTTTTATAAATTTTGTTTTTAATTTTTTTTTTCTTCATCGCGGCGATGAACGACCATGATGGTGCATTGTTTTTTGCGTAAACGATGTTCGTTTGTTTTGGGCGCTGGTTTTGCGCCGTTTTTATGCCTGTCGGCTTTTGTCATTCTGCGTATAATATTCCTACCATATGTGGGTGTTGCTGTTGCACAGGCACACACGGGACATGCGACATGCCACATGCATTTTCAGTTGATTTTGTATTTGCTTATTTATTTTTTCAATGACGACGACTCGATTGTTTTTTGAGGACTTTGTCACGGGCGGCTGTGGGCAGAATTTGTCGTTGCTCTGACTATAGATAGCTACGGATACTGTCTGGTCTTCTCCTCTTCGTATTCGAATGCCGCCGAGCGAGCGATTCATGAATACAACATTTTGCCTGTCGGATTTTTATGGAAGATTATACACAAAATATATTATTTTGTATTTTTTTTTTAACTTTTTTTTTGTTGGTTTGTTTTTGCATTGTCGTTCACTCGGTCGGCTTGCAGATTTATTGTGTGCATAACAATATATAGTTTTTTTTCGGGATAACTAGGGATTTTTTTGTTTATGACTTCCAGAGGGTTATATATGGGGGCGTATGATGTTCATTTTAGTTCAGATTCAGCGATACATATAATTTATATGGTGAGGTGATCGTAATGGAACAGACTATACATATTTGGGGAGAAAGAAATTTTTTTCAATTCCAACAAAGTATACCTATGTACATAAGTATATCGCTAAAGAAGTTTACTTTTTGATTCGCACAAAAAACAAATATCATAAAAATGTAGTTGCAAATTCATTTCACATTGGGTTGGGTTTGATAAATTGCCAATTGCAAAGTACAATTAATGTTAGAAAATATAAACTAGCGCAAACATTTTTCGGTTGAGTTTTTGTTAAACAGTG
Source organism: Syrphus vitripennis (assembly GCA_958431115.1). NCBI lineage: Eukaryota > Metazoa > Arthropoda > Insecta > Diptera > Syrphidae > Syrphus > Syrphus vitripennis. The sequence continues at coordinate 7,494,548 of OY288110.1, read as the reverse complement.
AACTTAAGGACACATCAATTCTCAATGAGCTTTGAATGGTTTTAATCATTAGTACGTGCATACCTACCTACCTATCCATACTTTTTTTCAATTAATAGCTTTTTTACCTAAAATCTCTCTAGACATTTGAAAGTCTAATTTTAAAAATGTTGAAATGTGAAATTTTAAATCAATGTTATCAACTAGACTAAAAGATTTCTAAATGGAGATTTACCCGATAAACGAAAAATGTGGGTAGGTACAAAATGGCAGAAAATATGGAATAATTTCAGTCGTATCTATTGATCAAACAAAGCTTTTGCATTAGGGACGGTAATTGTTATGATCTTGACTGAGACTAAGACCTTTCCACTTTATTGTTTCAGTTAAAGCCTCCACCCGTAGGGTTCGCGGGTTAACCTCAGAAAACGTCGAAAGGTTTATCTATCAATTTCGATTGTTGCATTTCTGACGCCAACTTTATGCAGGTGTCGTTGCATTTGTTTATTTATTTTTCTGCCTAAACTAAAACTAAATTCTACTTCCTTATGAACTTGGTACTCAGGGTATTTCCTCTGCATAGGTATATCAGTACCAGCTTAGTTTGTCAGTCTGTATTTTTTCGAAGATTGATTTTCTTGCTTCTTAATCGATAAGCTTTGACTATTCCTATACTTTTAGCGTAGAATTTTCATTCAGTTGGCGTCAATTGACCTATTATCATACGTCTTGAACATTGTCCAACATTGTGAACTGTATGTAAGGATATAACGCTACAAAAAAAAAATACAGAATCTCATAAGTGCTTTTGAAATATTTTTCAGAAACCGCAAAAAAAAATTTACAAATAAATGCAAGTAATACGATTTTTTCTAGATTTACATTTACGGCATAGGGAGTAGACTCTCACGAGAATTCGCAAATGCTTTTTGGCGCAAAAAAAAAAAAAAAAATACAAGACACAAATAAGAAATATTTTTTTTTCTGTTTAAATAGAAATATTTAGAACAACAGGAAAGTGAAATCTGAAATTAAAACACGGAGATAATAGATTATTAAGTCTTCATACAAACTATCGATAACAAACACTAACAAATCTAACAAATCATCGCCGTTAAGACATCGTTCTCTGTTTTTATTTGTATCATCATTTTTCTTTGGTCTTTGACAGAAAGACTTTTAACTTTGAGTGATACAAGTGTTTTTCAAATTACATATAAATCGATTGTTTTTATTTTTTTTAGCACCTAATTTTCATGGATGGGAGTTGTCTTAGAGTTATCATATATGAAGATCCAAAATATAAAATTATATCCAACCCTTATCAATACTAAAATCAATAGAAAAAAGTAAGGGTTCATCTTCATTGACCTCGTCATAACAGATTTATTAGATAAATCATCAAAAGCATTTATCAAATCAAAAAGAAATTATGAGACGTGGTGATTTGTAACATTGTAACTGACATTACATAGGTACATACATTACATACACACATTACCTTGCAAAATGACGATATTTCTATGAATTCCCACACAATAATAGACGACGCCTGCAGTGATTACATATTAATAACACCACTAAACTGTCATAATCCCTCTCAGTTTAGTCTTATAACAACAACAACCAACAAAATAAAATAAAAATCTTTCAATTCGATGCAAAAACATTAATATACAAACGCACAACACTAACTAAGCGCCATCAACTCATCGCCAAGCCATTATCATCTGCCTTAACGTATCGTCGTTTCATCCAAAGCCCAATGTAACAACCCGCAAAACACACCAAATGAAGACACTTATTCTCTTGTGCCTCTTGTTGCAAATTGGCAAAAGCGACATGAAAATTATCTGAAAAATTTCGATAAGACCGCATTACTTAGCGCTCGTCCAACAGCACCCAATAACACCATCACACAACATGGCAGAATTCCGCATCCGAACATCTGAACACCGAACAGAACACCATACATAGCATCTAAGACTTTGCTATAGGAGTATAGAGACTCGCAATGAGAAGATTATTTAAAGATGAAGAAGACGAAGAAGCTATGTGTAGTTTAATATAAGATGCTTGTTTTTACCATGATCTTCAATGCAAGAAGCAGTCGACCGAAGACAACACGAAGAAGGCAAAGATGATACGATGACGATGGACTTTTCTTGGTCGTCGTCGGTCGTCGCATCAATATCTTCTTTATTCCACATTTTGATGGCCAATGGCGCAAAATAAACCCCAGACATCGACTTTGGTGAGCTTTAATGTGGCCTTCACGTAATTACCACTAACTTGATCGTGACTATATCTATATCTTTTTTTTTTTACTATTTAGACTTTGAGTCTTTTGGAAGTGGACAAAAACGACAACAAAAACGTCTGTTAACATAGAAAAATTCCAAGATTAAATGGAATTTGAATGATTCCATTTTTTATGCACAAGTGTCATTTTTGACGCTTCGATTCATATTTTTGACAGTTCAAATATGCGGAATGTCATCAATATTAAAATAAACTACGTATATGTGTGTTTCTCAGAACCATCCATCTTGTAATATTGACATGACAAAGCTTTCCTATATATGGTCTAGGAATATGCAAAATAAACTGTCAAATTTGACAGCCGTTAAACTTACATATTTAATGAGCCACATTTGATGGATGAAGCAAGTGATGATTACATTAAATAGAGAAAAGGGATTATGGGTTGTAGAATGTACACCACTGACAGAAACGGCAAAGTGGGTAATTAAGTTATATCTCCTAGATATGATGGTCAATTTATTATTATCGGTCTACTTTTGGGTTGACAGACGACATTCGTTGAAGACTCTGGTGGTATAAATTAACTGATGAACTGGAATGGAATTTATTTTCGAAACGCGACGATATACACGCCTCTGTTGTCTGTCTGCTGGACTTGTATTTAATTACTTTTCGTAGGCGTATCCGTGTTGTTGTCACATAAATTGAAGTTTCACTTGACGTTGCCATCATCGCATCGTTCGTCGTATCCTTGTGGATGCTGCATAAGTACTTTCAACCATCAGCCACCATAGAATAGTTGGTACAAATGTACCCAACAATGTCACGTCACTTTGTGTGTGCAAATTAATGGCAGAATTCATTTACATTTCGGGATCGAACACTAATTGACAGACGGAAGGTTTGGCATTCAATTTGTGTTGACGCGTGTATATATTTGTAATGCATACGCACGACACAACTTCTGACGTTTATTTTGACTCAAATGGGATTTGATAATTAGTTTGAGATAAGTCAGACAGACAGCTTGCAATTCTAACTGCTTTTTCGAGAGGTGAATAAATACATAGGACAGGAGGTGTGGGTGAACTCTTATGTGGATATTGATAAATGTGAACAGATCTTTATTTTTTAACGAACCTAGTAAAACGATACCACAATTTCTATTCATAAATAAATGAGAAATTTGCTATTTTGACTCTAAATAATCTCATCAAAATTTATAGTTATCCTTAGGCGATAACCATTTAACAAAATATATTATAAACGTCAAAGTCGCCAGTCGCCACTTTATGGTAGGTACAAGAAAAGACTCGTGGCGTACCATTGAATATGCGTCTATACTCTCAAGTCAAGTATAGATTAAGTCGAACAAAAAAAAAATACAAAACATTTTTAGAAAGATAAATTTGTACACTGAAAAGCTTGGGGGCATTTTGTCTGCGTTTGACCACTTTAACTCAGAGTTATTGCAAATTAACACGAATTGGTTGAAGTTAACAAATTTTTTTTATTATTATTTTTTTGTTTTGTAAAGTTTCATACACATGATGGGCGTTGCATATGTGAATGGGTAGAGGTGAACGTGGTCGTGAAAATGTTACAGAAAAATATTTTCGTTTTTAAATTGAATGGTGGAGAACTAGTTTATATCGTATGTAAATCATTTCAGGTCTGGTTTAAGTCTTTGCAATGATCGTGATATTATTTGAATTAGGTTTATATAGTTTGTTTGGTAGCTAGTTTGCTAAATGGCGAAAGAAAAGTTGTACTAAACGTGAAACAATTGAAAATCTACTTATAACGTCCTTGATTTACAAGCAGTTCATGAGAAAACATGAAAATGGGTGCAACTTGTTTACAGAATATTTAATTTATTAGAACAAGTTAACTGGTTTAATGGAAAAATAATGATTCATTTAGCATTAGAATTTAAAAAGTTGAAACTTTTAATAACTAACGAAATCACATTTTTTTTAATAGTACGAGTATCTCTTCTCATATATAATTTCAACTCTAATGCAAGTTTCAAACTGGTTTCAATTTACATCTTTTTGCAGTCTTACGGTATAATTCTATTGTTCACTGATTCTGAATCACAATAATTCTGATTTGAATTAAACAGGAAAAAATGGACTTCTCTATTTGACTGCTATACTCTTTGTTGATTTTTGACATTAGCTTCCTACTGCCTCCGTCTATTAAAGTAAGGCCACGAGAATTCTCTGTGCCCATCAACGTAAAAAATGACAGCCATTGCTTTGGTGAAATTGACAGATTGAGACTGTCTTGCTGAATCCTGAAGGCTACCTTGAAAAAATCAGTCGGTAAAACAGTTTTCTGCAAAACAGAAGTTTTACTTTCTGTTGTTGTACAATGTTAATAAAACCAGCGCTGGACTTTTTTTACCAAACATTTTGGGACTTTAAAAAACGCTAAATCATAAAATCGTTTCCTAATTCTTATATTGTAATGCAAAAAAAAAAAAATATTTTCATTTTTTTGTTTACATATTGATTGATGTCGCTAAAACCGGTGTCACTGGGCTTATGGATATTTCCAAATTATGAAAAGCCAAATTATTCTCACCATTCATTCCATAAAAATTGTCGATAAAATAAGTTCGTAATTTACTGTCAGTAATTTATTTCAGCTACAAAAGCCGATTTTTTTTGACAAATTCGAAGATATGGGGAGTAAAATACAAACTATAGATAACAGACACAAACTATAAAAAAATACGCGCCGATAATACAGTTTCCCCGGGCTAAATTTAATCTTGGATAATAAATACTATGAATTTAGCTTATCGTCGATTATGTAAAATAGATTTACACTGAAATCGCTTAGCCACGATGTAATTTTTTCACTTAATCCTATACCGAATGTCTTGAAATAGTTTCAAGTATACTATTCTGGAGCCGTACAAACATTAAGCTTTATTTCTTAACATCAAAATAAATTTCACACCTGATTGTCCGTTAATATTTTATTTGAAACTTTTGTTAACATTGTCAATTTATTTAATAAAAAAAAAAAATAAAACTTAAGCTTCCCATAAACATATAGGATTAAAACTTTCCAAACAAAAACACCTTCAATTAAGATTCTATTCACTGAATACATTTTCCTCAAAAAAGAAAAAACAAAATTACAAATACACAAAAACTCAAATCATCCAAACCCACGTAAAAACAAAGAAAATCGTTTATTTATTCAATATAGTCACTGACTTAATTTTGTTTAAAGTCAAAAGTCTTAACTTAAACTTTATGTTATTCTTATAGAATCAGACCACAAAGCTTCCGACACGTAGCCATTTTATTACTAGTTGCTACTGTTAGCTATATCGATGGAATTAAAAAAAAAACAAAGCTACTGTAATTTTCACCTAGTCCAATCCAATCAAGACTTAAGTTAAAATCCAACTGTAAAGGCTACCTTTAAACGACTCTCTATTACGAGAAAAGAATGTAGGTTTTCCTAAATGACAACATTGCGCATTTACATTTACATATATGTTTGGCTAAGGAAAAACCAACAAACCTCCTAATGAGAGTATATAGTTCGACCATTTGCATTTCATAATCATTCCATTTACATCTAAATCGTTGGTTAAAACAAATTTCCCAGCCATCATCAGTGTGGTTATAGTAAAGGAATTATAATCAATGAAAGAAAAAATCTCCCGTTAATTTGGCCTTAGTCTAATATACGACTGACAATTTCTATTGCAACATGACTTGGAATCCCTTTTGTGTAAACCTTTGATTTTACATTAATTCTTCCCCCTCCAAAAAATAAAAAAAAAAGATTCATCTGCGCGCACACGCACATTCCCGGACTCATTCTTAAGTAAATTAACCATGTCGAATGGTGTAGCATCAACATCATCAGATCATCATCAAGTATCATAAAAATCGGTCAATAGCTGTGGATACCCTTTGTTCTCTGAACGAGGATCTGTCTGTTTTCCAAGAGTTTTGTTCGATATATAATGACACTTTACATACTTCACTTTCAAAAGCCCCTCGAAAAAAAGACCCACTCAATCTTGTCGTAAAATGCTCCTGTTCATTTACGTAGAAGGAAGAAATCACCAGACAAAAAAACCGGTACCGCATACAAATTTGGTAACTTTTCGATATTATGTATTTTGTTGAGCAGGTGACCCTTGGTGAATGGGATCAGACCAGAGAGCTTCTGTAGTTAATGATGTGATCACATCATCTCGTATGAATTTCCAATAAAAATTCAAATCCACTGTAAATAAATTAATGTCCGAGGATATTTTTTTTCGAATCAAATTAACTTTAATTATTCAAAATAATTATTCGTTGTCGACTTTTTACGTTTTGGATAAATTAATTGATTTTCTTCGCTAAATTTACTATCAAAAACCTGTAAATGGTGAATTTTTGAGCAAAAAAATCGAACAAGACCCAACTGTCAAACTCTCCCCAATGACAAATGATATTGCCCGCTATAACTTGGCGGTTCATTCAAATGACACATTCACAAGATCGACGACATGATGTAGTAGCTGATGATCTTTCCAGGGTATTATAGCATCTATTAACATTTAAATGGATTAATTTGGCAAATTTTTTCGACTAATCCTAACACACAAATAAAAAATAATACATAAATTTGCATTTCGCCAAATACGGCCGTGATTTTATAAGTTGTTGTTTTTGCGATTGAATATGGTATTAGCTTGTCAATGTGAAACATTAACAAATATTTTCGATTAGTTTTGAGAGCTTTTTGCAATTAAAAAAAAAATAGGTGGAAACCGCCTTCTACATTTTTTGACAGTGCTAGCGACTATTGTCAAATTATTCAAATTGATCAAAGTTAAATAAAAATATCATGTTCAATTCAAATTGCGCCCACTAAATTAAAATGAGCATATATTGGAATTGGTATTTCATTTTGTGTCAAGTCAATTAATATGGAAATTTTTTGGAATTTTATAAATAAATTTATTTATAGATGTATAAATTGCAATTTTTTGTCATCAAGCAATAGAGTTGATTTAAAACAATAAACCAGCTTTATATTAGAGGAGAGGAGGAAGAAGAAGAGATAGTTATCAGTTTTTTTAATTGGACATCATCAGTGCCAATTTATTTTATTTGTGATTAATATTATTACTTAAAATTTTTGCATTGTGAACTGGATTTAGCATCTAATTTGTCTAAGCGATAGCAATCGGTGACATTTCGTTTACATTTTCGAATTTAATTAATATTTTTTTTTGTTGTGAAAAATGAGATTTTTTTTGTAATTTTTAATTTATTATAGTTTGATAGAAAACATGATTTTGGACCATTAAAAATGTAGGTTTTTGACTTGATGAATGAGCTTTTGGCATTTGTGTTAAATATTAAAACAAGTGAATGTTTGAACAATAGAATAGTTATTGTATAGAAACCTGCTTATTTAACCTTCAAAAGTTGATTTCTTCTATAAAAATACCATGGACTTATTTTTTTGTTTAACTGCTATTATAGTAGTCTTGAGAAACTAATAAACATTTCTTAAAAGATCTAATCTATAATATCGTTCCCGTTATTTCTTAATTTTTTAATATGTGCGCTAATGAGAAAGTTTGGTATCCTTTCTTACCTTTTCCTTCTCATTGCATTTCATTTGGTCCGCACCCGGGCGCCATTTTATGATATGTATGTTAAATAGACTGTCAATTGAATACTACTACTTGTTGTTCTAAGAAGAATTCTTTGATATGTTGTTTCTTATATATTTAATCTTGAATTCGCACCCAAGCGGTACTTTGCGATTTATAATCTGTGGGTTTTCACTCGGACGTCCTTTATTTTTTTTAAAGACCTTTTCTCGTATTTCAACCGCACCTCATTAATATTTCATAGCTCACGATGAAAAAATGAAGATGTGTCGAAAAAAATTAATTTTCAGTTTTTAATTCACTTGCACTCGAACTTAGCTTTAATAATAATTATAATGGCCTGCATTAGGTACATATTTTTTTTTATATAAGCACGTTTTTGAAAATGCTGAAATTTTGTTGTTCAGACAGCTTTTGTTCACAATTTACCACTGCGAGACTTCTTTTTTTCAAAATTTATTCCTTAAAACTTAAAAAACAACCATCAGTATATAGAAGAGGTAATAGTCTAAATAAATGGTGAAAAAATTGCATTCATTAGTCGAGATGAAATTAGTACAAGTAGAAGGTAATTCTCATTAAAAAATCTCTTTTGAATCTCCCTTGATGATGATGCTTATCCTGCAAATTTTTGTTACAAGCAAACCATCAAGTTTTTTTTTTTTTAATGCAGAGTTGATGCCCCCATGTCCACATCAGGCATCAGACCTAAACGCTTACAATATTCACCTGTTATAATCTTCTCTCTTCAGAATGCATCCCTTTTCTACATAAAAACCATGAACTTGTACAACTACTATGTACAACCTTTTACCTGATGATAATGCCACAAGAGAGGATAATCTTTCATTTAGATTCACCTCTTTTCATAACTATTTTGCCCTTTGGGAGATACGACCTATTATTCGTGTTGCGCATCGCACAGAAAGAAAAATCATCCATGCGGATGCCGTTCACTCCTTTGTGATTAAAAAAAAAGAAGAAGAAAGAAAAAAAAAACAGTTCCCTACTTCAGCAGTAACAACAACAACAACAACAACTACCTAATCTAATTAATCCCACCTGGATAGAGCTATAAAAATCAATTCAAAAGCGAATCCAGCATATAAGTATAATGTTGGAGGGTATATATGTACGAGTACGAGGACGTTACGGCAGCATTGCACAAAATTTCACTCTACTACACTGCTTGATGCACCTTAAGGCTAAAGTTGCAACTTTTTAATACACACTGCGTTGCAATATGGCTCGAAGGTTCTTTCTATTTCGCTGGCTGATGCTGCAGCCAAATGTAACATAATGCTATTTACGGCCCAAAGGTGAGTGCACATTCGTGTGGCGATGATGGCGAAAGGAGTTATGAATATGTATACGGTGCAGTGTTCCTGTTCGCTTTTTGTCGACCAAGTACCGTAGCAGGTTGAAGTTGAAACTATTCGGTATTTGCTTCCAGGTTGTGTTAATGGAGAACAGTACCTATTCGATTGGATTGGTAACTCTCGCTCTGTTCAATGTGTCATGCAATGATGATGGCAAACCGAACCACACCCGGGGTAAGGAAAACCTGTTGCAAGGAACGAGCAATGAGCAAACGAAGTGCACATGGGACTCTGCTGTGCAGAATCCGTGAAGTAATTTGCACTCGTTTTCCGATTTTTGATGTCAGCTGCTGCTATCTGTATATATATTAAGAGTTCTAGCTTTAGCGCATTAGACATCAACACTGCACCGGGAACAAGGGAGAAAGAGTAACATACAGAGCTAGAGGAAAATGAGTTCGCTGCCGGGTTAATTTGATCGCGCGCAAAGATCGATTTGATTTGCGGGGAACGGTATTGGTGGTGGTGGTGCCCTCTGCATATCGTGCCACTTAAAGTGTGGATGGACGGAGGTTCATTTTTTAGATCTAGGCACTCAACATTGTTCATGATTGCAGGTGAAATTCATATTGAAAGAGCTTATACAGAGGAGTTAAAGTAGTTAAATTGGATAGTCGCGCAGTACTTTGGCCATGCAACACGTTGAACGTTCCTCCCCGAGCGCACATTATTATCTTTTACAGATGACTGCTAGTTATTTCATCTTTTATGCCCGTTGGAATTATTTCATTTTGTTTTTTTTATTTTTGGATTGTGTCAGTGTGCTGTCCCCCAATATGGAACTACACTTGAAATATTTTCAAATTCAAACGGTTGATGATGTAAACAAATTATCTTTACCGAAGGCAGCAATTTCTTTCAGGGTTTGTTTTTCACTTTATAGAGTGGCAAAAAAAAATAAGGTTGAAAGGGGAGAAAAAAAAAATATTTTTGAACTGATGTTTACAAGTTTTAATCGAAAAAGATTTTCCGGGTTAAAAACGAAAGGTCTAATAGATTCGTAAGAACAGAATTGCGGACAGAACATACAAATTGTGATGAACACAGAAAAAGAGAAAACTTGCACTTAGAAATAGAGCCAACAAATGAAAATCAAACAAATCAATACTTCATTACAAGGAGAAATCATAAATGGCGCCCAAGCGGGAAATAGTATATTTTTTTTTATGGGCTACTTCTAACGATTTTGAGAGAAAACTACAGCATTTCTGAAAGCTTAAAATAAACAAAAAAAAAACTGAAGAAAAAAGAGCTTATTAAATCCGTTTAAGAATGCGAAAAAAACAAACGCTTAAAAGTTTTTTTTTGAGAAATCATAAAATGGCGCCCGGGCGAGAACCTATAAATTTATTTTATTTACAATATCTTTGCTGTTGGGTTGGTTAGTTAAAAATGCAGTACATATACGAATGGTGTTAGAATATTTTAGAGAGTATAGTTTTTGCTAGTTAATCATGGACTAGGTACACTATTAAATAGACCGAAAACTTAGCGATAAAAGGAACACACTAAGCGGAAGAATTAAGTTGCGTGGGCGGAGCAGTTCCCAGAAAAACTGGGTAAAATCCTAAATTGCATCGCATAAAACTTGCCACTTCGATAACTGCGAAATACTCAGAACACTGGGCACTATACGTTTAGCCAAGTAAACGTATTCATAGCAAGTACTATCCATTTTAATAAAAAAAATATGAACTTTGATTGAGAATGAGAAGACTAAACCGCAACGCATTGCTTAAAAAAAAATTATTTAACCTATCTACCTTCTACTCCGTATAACTTGTTGCAAAAATCCTGTGTACGAGTATGAATCATTGATGTGCATAATTTGTAATGTCTAAATAGCGTGCAACCATGCATCACATACAAAATTAATCCACAAAATCCCCATTATAAACCGCACTCAGCTGCAAAATTATTTATCCCTACAATTATTTGTTAATAATCATTTGTGTCCAGATTGTTGCAACACAAATATACACAAACCCAACAATATATCCATTTAATAATATCAATTTAAGCGGAAAACCACTTCGCTTAAAGTGACTTAAATTATGAGGTCATACAACTTTAAATCGAAAATATATGTATGAATACAATTTAAAACACTCACTCGATGGTAGCAGTTAAAAAAAAAAAGGCAATTCCAATTCTGGGCGCCCAATTAATTTCAATAAATTTGTTTACTGTGCACACAATTTTCCAGCTAAATACTCGTTGTAGAAACAAACTGGATAGCTGGTTATAAAGCAGGGCAACAGCAGGAATAGCACAGCACAATGTCTGTCTGTTCACAATTATTATTGCCATATCTCGTCGAGTGGACATTCAATTCGATTAGTGGTGTTCGTATCTATTAAGTTGGTGTAATAGCGAATTGGAAATTATGTACCGCACATTCTAAAATCAAACCAAAGTAGCTTCTGTGCTCGGAACTGGCTCTCGAGCTCGCTTAATTTCTATACCTCCAAACTTCATTCAAAACCAGCAAAAAAAAGTCAAAATGAGTCATTGAATCTGGGGGTAAGCCAGCGCAAAAGCCACCATTGCGTTGGTGCATAAATTCAAATGGCTCGATGACGATAACCATGCGAGGTGTCTGGTGTGTCTGGTGTGTCACCTCAGAGTAAGAGGAGTCCTGTGATCCCATTTGAGTCTAGGATTTAGAGTTGGTGGTAGGTTAGGTACTTCTTTTTTGATGGGTTATCGCAACGCTCTAGAGAGCGTGAATTATTTACCTACTTTCATTGCCGCACAGTAACGCAATCGACGCTGACGCGAATAACTCGCCCGTTTCGTCGTCATCGGTGCGCCGCGGCGCGCCGTGTGTGGAATGGAGTTTCATTTTTTGTTATTTCTACGTGTGTAGGAAGGTAGATCCGAGTGGTAAATTAATTGCGATCTGTTGGAGCGGATAAGGGCTGCCGCCGTAATGGTGCGCTGCGGAGTAAAACATCCAAATCCAAGTAGGCGAAGAAGGATTGCGTTACGCGCAGAGTGATGGCAGGATATCATATATATCTACATCTTCGCCCGCAGAAAGTGGGCGAATCCAGTAGACACACATTGGGCGGGATAATTTATTTTCATCAAAAAACCCTTTATAGAAGGGGATTTATTAAGGATAAAGGGGATAAAACAAGTCTAAAGGGATTAGGAGGGTTTCTTCTTATTATAAGAGAGTGAGTGTGAATATTTCAAAGTGTTAATATACTTTTGGACATTTATTTTTGTCATCTTCACTGACTATGAGATAGTTTTTTTTTATTTTTATTTTTTTTAGTCAATTTAGTGAACGTGTTTTCGAAAAGGGGTTAGGGACCATAGTTAAATTGCCATAAGGAAGCAAATATACGTGTTTGTCTTATATTATACTATTATACGGCTGCTACGGGAGTGCCTCCTTTGCTTGCTGAAATTGATTGATAGAAATAGATTTACCACATCACATCTAGTATAGAGGCTCTTCCAACCATATATCTATAGATATACACAAAAGTGTTTAACCGCCATGGAGATAAGATTGATTGGTTCTAGGTTTTGTATATCAAATGGAAAATGTTTATTCAGGCTTTCTGGTTATGTGCTGTTGTGGACGATGGGAATAAAATTAAATGAACAATATATAAGGGTGTATTTCTATGGGCTATCTTATTAAAGACTAATTTAACTTAAATATAATGACCGCTCCTAAATTATGTGAAACATTTTGTATGAAAATAAGAGTGATTAGATAATTTAAATTAAGTGACAGACTTTGGGATGGTGAATGTTCACATCAGGAGACTTGAAATGACATCTATTTGTGGGTGCCATAAAGTGACAAAATTCCACAAGAAATATCATATATGTATCATACAATTACGAAAAAAAAAGAAATTTAGCATTTAACTTTTAAGAGTAAAATTTTCAACAGTTCGAATTTGGCATGAGATTGTAGGTCCTATCTATTTCTGCAATAACACGCACACAGGAATGGTTTGGTGTTACAAGCCAATTAGGCCCTGGTCCTTCATGGACTGCGGCGTCACAAAATTTATTTATGATATTTTTCAAATCCAAATATATTGTTATCTAAAGTCTTTTATTTATTTCTAGCTCAATTTTAATTAGAAACATGAACTTCTCGATCTAATCTTTGAGAAAATCAAAAATCACTTTAAGTGATTCTACAAATACATTAGTATCTATGTTCATCGCAAAGACGCAAATACAAAATGCTTGATCACCTTGGATTCCCCAAATTCCCTTAAACATAACAAAAACTTTTTCACATACTTTGCTAAGCGCAATTTCTTAGCTAAAAACTTGTCTAATTTTAAACCAATATTAAAATTTCTTCAAAGCCTGAATTCTGGCAAAAGAAATTTAAAACAAAATCGCTCTTTTTCCCTCTTTCAACAACTTACACAAAAAAAAACTTTCTTCATGAAAAGTTTTCTTTTCAATAAAAAAAGAAGTAAATAAAAAGTACCTTTCATTGCTCTATTTAATTCACCATAAACAATCCTTTTAAAAAGAAAAAAAAAAAGTTCAATAAAATCAAAGATTAACAACAAAACCACTCAAACTTAATGAAATGCAACAATTAAAAGCTGGTGTACCATAAAATTAACCCTTTATTCTCTGCCATTGCCATTTTTTCCCTTCCTTTTATAGAAGAATTTAAATGAAATGAGAACAAAAAAAAAAGGAAGAAACCCTTTTCTTTTAACCCTCTTATCTATACACATTTATTCAAACCCTTTAAACATAAATTAAAGTTCGGCACCATTTACATCGGTCTATCTCTATGCTCTGATCCCTATGTCTGATAAATTATGTGAAACTAACCCCAATCAATGCCACCTTTAAGACTTAATCTTTCGAACCCAAACCAACCGAAAATTCTTTAAATAACCTTAAGGACTTTTTACTTCTTCATTATGATTAATTAAGTTTCATTTGTTTGTTGTCCTTTATAATAGTTTATAATATGAACTACGTATACGTATGACAAAAATCTTATATTTTAGGTGTAGGTACCTAAGTTCCTTAAAAACAAAAGAAAGCAATTTCTAAGATACAAGAAATAAACAACAACAAATATTGAATATTCATAGCCATCAAAGGGTTATAAAAAAGGGAAATTTAATGTCCTTGATGGCTGACCATGGATTTAAAGACAAACTCAATCAATAAAAACATCACTCAGCGTCTTATCCTTATTGCTCCTGATGGCAAATAAAAAAGGAAGAATGGAAAAAAAGGAGAACCAAAACAAAAATCAATTTAAAACCTCAAAGTGAATTCGATTAAGAAATTAGATAAGCTGGGTGGTAACACAGAGGACTCGACTCAATTAAGAGGAATTCCCATTTTATAAATACCATCCTAAGAGAGAGAAAAAGGGGATAAAGAAGGATTTCGTTTGTCTTATTTCTCTCCTGACTGTTTAGACATAAATGTTTAATACAGGTTTCCTGTTCGCCTTGATCTTAATTCTTCTTACAGAAGCTATTTTCTTGGGTTGGCGCTCAGCAGGTGCATTTTTATATTTAAAAAAAAATAAAGGAAAAGAAAAAAATTGGAATACAAAAAGTGTCACGAATCGAAGATGCTTGTGCAGGGACCCAGAACTGCATCTTAGCTGGATGGCGGATGCAGGCAGATAGATATACTTGGGCATAACCTTCCCGGGGGGCTTTACGTTGACGTTTTATGAGGAAGCACTAAATATTATCTCAATCTTTTAGTTGAATACAAAGTGTGGACTTCCTCTGCGTTCGTTGGTTGGTTGAGGAGTAACGACAAGAAAAACCAGACATTTGGTTGAGTTTGCAAAATGCAATGGACTTGTGCAATTAAAAATGATAAAGTTATTAAATTTTTTTTTTCTTATCAAGAGATTTTTGTTGAGTTGTAACTACTTAACATGGCATCTAAAGTCGCTACTCTGAACTTAAATTTTAATTGTAAGTACAAAAGCTGTTTGGCAAGAAAATTATTTTAATTCCAACTGAATCGGTTGCTGGTATACTTACTTAGGTACTGTGAAAAACAAGAAATTAAAAAAAAAAATCTGCATTTAAGTTACGGAACTTGGGAGTTATATAATTAATACAGAAATTGTTGTTGAAAAGGGTCACTTTCCATTTATTTTTATATTCATCAGCAAATAAGGTAGATTTTTGCAGTGCATTGGAGAAATGTTTTTAGAGAAAATTTTATGTTTTTTAACAAGAATCGTCATCAAAAGTTATGTCAAAAAAATAATTGACATCTGTCAGTTGAGTTATAGAAGTGTTTACTATACACAAATATATATTTCATTTTTTATTTTTAGGAAGAAAATGGAATTTTCAAAAATGTTAAAAATTGATATTTCGAATAGAAACTGAAGATCTTACTGATCTAGGTCTGTTTTCACAGGATTTCTACTTTAAGGATGGGCTAAATTTTTGATGACATTTTCAGAGGCTTGATATAAATGGCGCTAATAGCCGAAATTCACTGACAATTTTTTTTGTAGTTTATACATCCACATTCTAGAATTTACCCACTTAACTTAACTGACTTAACCCAGTGTGAACAAACTAGTCCTTGACCTTAAAGCTAAAAAAGACAATTCTTCATTTATTTCTTCCCTGATTATCTATTTAACAACACTGAACACCGATTACCTAACCTAATCCATATATAATGTTGTACATCAAGCTATATTTAGGAACCCTCTTAAAATATTTGATTTACGATTTCGAAATGAAGTATTCATTTAACTTAACAACAACAAAAAAAAAAACTCAGAACTCTTATATGATTACACTATTAGAATTTAATGGTTATCATAAAAATGCACCTTATTCCCTACACTTTCATCAGACTTAATAAGCTGATTCATCATATCCTCTTAATGAACCAAAAACAAAGCGGTACTTAGAAAAACCCTTCCCTATATTTACGTTTGCTATCATGAAGGTTGTTTTTTTTTCTTTCTTTAAAAACAAAAATAACCCTCTTTTGTGCTATCCCTACCTCTTAAAAAAAAATCTCAGAGAAAAGTATAAAAATATTTTACTACTCCACCATAAACCTTGTCCACCATCAACCAAGCTATAAACCATATACCCTCGTCGGTTGACGTCATTGACTTTCTGGGGTAAAGTTTTATCATAAATTTTATCGCTCCACAACACATTTTATGTCACACATCATCAGAGTATGAAAACATTTTAACAACAACAACTAAAAAAAAAATGAACGAAAAATTCCCTAAATCCTAGCTCCAGACTAGACTCTTGTTGTGTATTTTTCTTTAAATTTTAAAAAAAACATGACAGTATTTTCTTCCATCAGTTCAGTTTCACTTATGTATACTATTTTCACTCTGTATCATCAAGTGGAATATAAAATTATTTTCGGCGTCTTCAAGTGTTTTTTTTTTCTCTTCTTCTGTCAAACTTCGAAAAACTATAAATTATTATTTCTTTCATTTACACGTACCACAAACATACCTTTTTTATGGGAAAAGATAAAGAATTATCTTCATCGAAAAATCCCATTCTCATTATAATCAGAAATGTCATGTTGACATTTGTTTTCAAAACGTCATGATGCATTTAAATCATGGATAAACATGAGTAAGCAATCCAATTGGATTTGCTGACTCAAGGTGCTGATAAAATTTAAAGTATCCCAAAAGAAAGAATAACAAATTGAATTCAGCATGTGGTTTTTATAAGGGCTTGCTTGCATGACTTTGTGTGGTCCTCTGATTGAGTTTCAAATGCTCCCTCATATTTTGTGTGTTTGTGTTTTTTTTCTAATTATTCGTCCTTCACCAACTAAAACCAATATCTATATAAAAACTTGCAGATATCACAATCGTCATAAGGTCTGGCTTCAAGTTTCTGCTACAGATCAAAATAAAATATAAATAAACAATAATAATTACTGCTGACATTAGATCGAAAATTAATATTTCTCAGAATTAATTACTCCACACATCGAATGATGACACACACAAAGTGACAATTCGACCGCACACTAACTGTTTCGTATGTAGCCCAAAGCAATTCTGTTGAAAACTGAGCCCAGTTGTGCAATCAGCAACGTTTGATTTGACGTATGACTAACTTCTGCCAAAGACCTCGTTACTTTCAGCGGAAAAAAAACTGTTTATTTTTTTCATATTATTTTGTTTGTTTGCACTGGACAGTAGCGGAGGAGAGAACATCAAAGCTTCCGATTGGTTGTCATAGTTCTAGTTTCAGGCAATTCATCAAACTTTGTGTTGTTGTTGATTTTTTTGATTTGAAAGAGTATCTCATATTTTTGTTTGCATTTGGAGGTTTTGAATTAGAAAACCGTATTTCTATTCTATGTGTTGCAAAAAATAGATGTCTCATAAAGTAAACTGACAGAACTAGAAGAATCGAAACTTTAGACATTTTTTTTTTGTTGTTGAATGAGTCCATTTATGGCGAAATGGGTGGCTCAGAGGCCCACCTATTTTTTTTTATTGAGTCCATTGCTATCAGTTGGTATGCACTTGTGTGGATTTTTTGATAAACTCGTGTATGATTTTAAATTTCAAGCAAATGTGTTCTTTTTTAGTTTATTTCCGATGAAACTGAACAACGTACAAACCAAATGTTTATATTTATTTATTAATAAAAACAAAAATAAATAGACACACAAATAATCATGCAATGTATGTGGAAGCATTGCAAATATGTTGTGTATTTTGAACTACAGTAAGTTTTTTTTTTTAATCCAATTTTTTGTACGTATAGGTAAGGTATTTAGTTGTTGCTATTTAAATTGCAGCCTTTTCGTGTCGTCGTAGGCATAATATATTTAACCAGAATAAAATGGTTTCACAAGTGAAAAACTGCAATGAGATCAAAAAGAGTGGATTTAATCTGCTTTAACACTTTTGAATAATTAAAAAAAAAAAAAAGATTTAAACACATTAAAGTTGACTTCTGATTTTTACGCTCAGTGGGATCCTTAAAATGCAATTCAATTAAAAATTGTTTCGTTTATTTTTAATGAATTTAATTATTTAAATTGTTAAATTCGATTACGATGATGGCAACTGGGTATATATATCTACTCAATTTAACAAAGATTGTGTCTGTTCTGGAATTAAATTTTGTTATTTTTTTTCGCAAACTGTAGTTCTTTTTGTTTTGTATAAATTTACCGAATTTCAATGAAAAACCATTTAAAAAATCACCATTAATTATGTGACAAATGTTGGTAAATAAAAAACAAAATAAAATATTTTTGTTTAAAAAAGATAACAATCGTTGGAAATATGCATTAACATAATAGTGTGTTTTTTTTTTAAATGCAAGAAGTGAGAATGGCTCTCACACTATATTATGTGTCAGAATCAGAAATAAAATAAATAAACAAATAGAAAATGTCTCTATTATTTTCACAGTAATCGATACTGGATCGAAGTGGATTAATCCAAATTCATATACATACTCGTGTTGTATCAACTTCTGTTTTCTTCTGAGAATTCAGGAATAAATGTGAATAAAAAAGAAAGTATTGGAAAATTATTGCCCGTATTAAATTCTTGGAAATTATTATTATTTGGATGAAAAGTTATGTACTCATAAAAACATCAAATTGAAGACACAGATTTAAAAAAAAAAATAGAGAAATCGTCTATTGTTTTTTTTTTAATGAAATTATTTTTAATGAAATTAAAAAACTGCGGATTTAGTTTCGATGACAATTTCGTTTAAAATTGATTTTATTTTTCATCTCGAAAAAATAAATTCTACCGCAAAAAAAAAATAATGTTACGTTAGATTTAAAAGCAGCTTAATTCAAATGTCAAAATTTGTCTAATGAGAATCAAAATCAAGTATTTTTGAAAATGTTTAGATGGGAAATTTTTACTAATAAATAAAGTTAAAATTATAAATAAAAAACTTAACTCCTTTTAAAATATGGAATTCTGAAAAAATTGAATATATTTTGAAAAATGCTAGAAATTTTGATAACTGAACTTTTGTAAATCTTCTGTATAAAATGAGAGGGGTAATTTTTAGTTTACAATTATTTCGTGTTGAAGGATAGAGAAAGGCCAACCTTATTACAGCACGCGTTTTCAATATTTTTTTAAAAGCTCAGAACAAAACATTTTATGGCAGGTATACCGTTAATTTTAGAAAGACAAGCTGACTCACAGACACAATTGCTAGACTCAATTTCTTCGTTTTACCAATAATAGTTATAACATGTTTGATCAAAATATGGAGTTCAATTTTTTTCCGAATACACGACTTGCCCTTAGCTTAAAAAAGAAAAAAAATCAATTTTTGATTTGTTTCATTTTCAATGCTTCTGTATTTATTTTAAATTATTATTTTACTTTATCCACCGATTGTGGAAATATTAAAGGAAGAAATCGGTGTAAAACGAATGCTAGTAAAACTTAACATTTTCGACCTTTTTTTCGAATAAAATTTCAAACAAAAAAAAAAATACAATATAAACGTACAGCTTGTAGTTATAAAACATCACTTTAGGCCAGAAATTATAACTGTACCAAAAGATAAAAGAATTAACCAAATAATATGCATGTTTACTTTGCCCTCACACACAATTTGATCTCGTAATATTCACAGAAAAAAAAAAACATCCTGATATTCCTGATAACATCGTCAGGCCGTACGCAATAGTACAAAACAAACATTTCACCACGCAAAAGAAGAAGAAAAAATCCACTTTAACGTCCGTAATCAAACTCCAAAATCTGTTTTCACCTTAAAACTTAAAAAAATAAAAAAAAACACACCAAAACCTTCCCATATTCCGCATGAAGCCGAAAAATGATAAAAATCTTCCTTGTAATAAACGTAAACTCTCTTTATAAAGCACAAACAAACAAAAGATATCTTTACCTCTATTACTTTCAGACAGAAACAAACCGACAAAAACCGGCAGAGTTGCGCAGAGAAAAGATCATATTTATCCATAAACCTGGCATAATATGCGAGAGTGTGCATATCAAATAAGTTGGCCCGAAACTAAAACAGAGAAAAAAAAAATAAAGAAATATACCCCATCACGATCTGGAGCACTCCCTCGGCTTTAGCACAATGAATATTATCACTAGAAATTAATCGGGAAGAGACCATCAAGCTATCTTTTAAGTTCGTCCATCCGTTTGTGTCAGTCTTTTGAAGAAAAAAAAGGGTCTACTTCGTGCTGTGCGAGTTGGTACATTGTCATGAAAATGATGATGATGATGACGCTCTTTAGTGTTCTCGCTTGGTGATAACGTCGCGCCGTCATATAGTCGACGTCGTCGCCGAAGTTTTCTGGCTTTCCTCGTTCATCATTTTTTTGTTTGTACTTATCATCTTCAATTCTAGTCCAGTCGTCGCGTCGCGTCATCATCGTCAGTAAAGTAAATATTAATGCTTGCGCAATACCTCGCGATAAATGCTCTTTCAACGCACACACAAGACAAACAAACACAGAAAAATATACTAAAAATGATCAAATGCAGTTGTTGGTTCCTTTAAGATCGAAAGAATGCCGCATGCTTCAGGAATACGCCGCACGAGGCTTGAATTTGTAAACACCATACCATCATTCAACTCCACTCCACACCACAAGGTCCATCTTCAATCTATTCATCCGACTTTATACTTGATTTAGGATCGTCTTCCTTCTCTATCTCTCACACTGTCCCTCTTCGTCTGCCTTTTTGTCTGATTGTTTGTTTTCTTTTTTTTATGACATTTATCAGGTACATTACCTGTTTTATGTCAGCTCTATCGGCCATGGTATACCTCAGAGCAGCCGCTGTGAACCTGTTTTGTTTACTTTATTTCCTTGAAATTGCTTTTGCCACTTAGCATGAGGTTCAAAGTTGAAGGTGGGGGCAATAAAATTCTACTTTAATATGCCAAAATGGGTTCAAGAACACAACTACGAGTGTAGTAGTTCATTCAAACACCGCGGAGGGTTGAATTGGTCACTTTAATTGGCTTTTAATTTGAGCCTCTGGTGAGTAAAGAGAGAGGGTCTTAAGTGTTCTCCATTAACAACATACTCTTAAATGAACAAACACTGCATAGCTGATGTTTGCTTTCATAAAGAAAAACCCATTTTCTCACCAAACACTACTGCTGATGGGGAGATTCAGTGCATTTTCCAGTGCACCAGGAATTCAGTTTATGTGCTTGCTATTCCTATTGGCAACCGTGTAAACAACCGGGATGAACATTAATTAACAACGTATTGGTAGTTCAGGGAAGCAGCACAACAAAAAAAAAAAAAAAACAACAGCAACCAGAAACTGATGATGAAAGAAAGAAATGGAACAAGCACTGCAAGTAAATAGTTGTCAGTTTAAAATGCTTACAACAGCTGCTGTTGCTGCTTCTGATGTACCATGTTCCTATACTACATACCTACTACTGGAAAAAGAGACATGGATGCAATGTTGTTTCTGGATGATAGTCCCCCAAAGATTGGTTGTGAATTCTATCTTATAAGAGATGAAAAAACTGGCTGCGTAGGTTTTTTTTTATTTGTTTCCATTTGAGTATTTGTTTGCATGATGTTTGGAGTCAATCGAAAGATTATTGGTATGTTTAGCCAACAGGTGTAAGTTTGGAATTCCGTTGAGAGACCCAATCGGAGAATTTGGACGTTCATTTGAAATTATAAGCAAAATATCGAAACAACAAAAAAGGATCAAAGATTTTCAGAACTTTGTGATTTCATTTCAGGAAATTAAAATTTGGAAATTAAATTAAATTATGTTTATACAAATTGTCCTGAACGTGAAAAAATTTATGAACAAATCTATTTGGCGTGTTCAGGAAAGTAAGAGAAAGTCAAAAAATGAGCATGGGAAAAGCAATTTTTTCATCAGCATTTTGACAGCCAAACTTTGAAATGTCCCTGAACTTTAGACGAAATTAAATTAAATTGTCTCTTTTTATCTCCTATATGAAAATAACATTAAAATTTTTTATCAAAAGTTATTATAAGATAAAACTCATTTTAATCAGAAAAAAATTCCACTTTTATTGATATTGTTATAAAAACTACGATTACCATTAAAAAAAAACTAAATTTAAAAAAAAACTGAAATCCAGAAAACCATGTTAATTTAAGCGACAATGTTTGACAATGAAATCATTTCTATATAAAATTACATTAAACTAAAAAAAAAAACATAATACAAGAACAGAAAACAAAAATCTTTTCATGTTCGATGCATTTCAATTTGAATATTTAAACGTTTTATTGAGTTAAAAAACATTTCCCAACCAAATCGATTAGGTTCTTTACATTTTCAAACAATATAATACCCAATTTAGTTTAAGTGTGTGGAGGTGCATTTATATTTAAAATATCCAAGTTCGTTCTGTTTCGACTTCTGAATATTTTAAAAGAACTCAGTGGCGCAAATGTTTTCGTCTTTCATAAAAAATGTTCTTTCAACATCAGTTTTTTTTTCTTTTTTTTTTATTAGAAAAAAACATTTTATTTTGTTGTATTGCTTTTCTTTTGATTTATGCAAATTCAAAACTTATTTATTTAATATGTAAAATAGAGTATAGGGAAATACTCATCCATACTTGTACATATAATAAAAAAAGGGGAAGACAAGATAAAGAAGATACAAAAAAAGTCATACATATATTTTGTATTCCAGATGTTTCATTGGATGCTGTCTGTATGTTGCTAGCTATACCTACTAAACGTCTTTTGATGCATGAATATTCTTAAGACATAATTTGATTTTTTTCTTGATTTCAGTTATTGAAATGGATTTTGGAATTTTAGCTCCTAAAATCATTTTTAAGTTCCTTACTTTATTAATTGTTTATTTAAACAATAGAAAAAAAAATTAACTTGTAAGAAATAAATTTGAAATTGTGGCACTTTTCCAATAAACAAAATGAACACAATAAAGTCATTAAGATAAAGAAAGCCCTTAACGTTAACGTTAACTAAACATGCATTTTTTAATTTAATTTTACTTAATTTTTCTACTTTCTCATTTTAGTTGCCATCCCAAGAACTTCGGTTAGAAAGTTCACACAGTCATTATGCACATGCACCTCGCAACAGTGATTCAAACTTAATATCATCAGCTGAATTGGGTAAATCGTCGTCATCAGTTGTGGCATCAGCGGAATATGATCTTCAAACAATTCAACCACAACAACAACAAGAACAGGAACCTCGACATAACATGCAATTAAAATTGCTCCAATTTCAACCATCATTACAATCACGACAGCAACAACAACAATCTCCACAATCGGTGCCTCCTCAAATTCCACCTCAGCAGCAGCAACAGCAACAGCCACCCTATAACCTAGCAAACCAACAACAAACAACTGTGATCATTCGCAAGGATATACTTAGCTTCAATTTCTCCGACATCGAAGTGTCGGAGCGTCCATCGATTTTAGATGATATTGAACGTCGAGGTCGTAACGGTGAACTGTTGCACGATCTAAGTCAACGAGCAGTAACGGCAACACCAAAACCACCGATCACCGAACTCGATGACATTTTCATTAGTGTGAAGACGACAAAAAATTATCACGACACCCGATTGGCGCTGATTATCAAAACGTGGTTTCAATTAGCACGGGATCAGGTGAGTTTTAGGTTTAATGATGGGTGATAAATATTATGATGATGATCATCATCATACATAAGTGTTCTTTATAAGAGGACGTTTATATTGAAATTAATTGATGAGATTCGTTCTGCTTCCACTACAATAATTTAGTAGGTTCTACAAAAAAAAAAAACAAAACTGTCAAACAATCTCTCGTTATTATGGCAGCTGTTGTTTCTGTATTGAAGTTGGGACGTGATCAATTTACTTCAACCCATCAGCGATCGTAATCGATATGCGATCGATATGGCAACTATTCTAGGCGAAGACAATATGAGTATCCAAAGTCGATCTTCATTCATTGTATGTAACCATTTATTATTATAGGTTTGGCGTTGTTGCATGATGCCAGGCAAACTAGGGATGGCCTAAACGGTTATTTTTGAATAATAGCAGTTATTGCTATTTTGTAGTAACGTTTATTCTTGGTCGTTACTCGGTAACTTTTATTATAATTATATTCGGAAAAACAAAACCACATCTTTACCTGCAAAGAAACACGCCTACTTTAGTTTTTAAATGTTTTATAGGTTTTTTAATTAATCAACATCCTGCAATGGAGTTTGATTTATATTTCGACATAAAATAATTATTTCGTTCCACATGTCACCCTTTTGCCCCAAAATCACATTTTCCCGTAGCAGTGATAAAGCGATTTTTTGATTTTTAAGATTTAGAATCTGAGAGTAGAAATCATGTAACTTCTAGCTTTAATCTCGAGTTACCGGTTACTAACAAATATAACCGATTATTGGTAACAGTTATCGATATATCGACCATCACTAAGACAAACTGTTGCATCCTCGGTCGTCGAACATCGTCATTGTTCGTCGTGCACAGATAAAATAATTGACAACTACTGTAACGATGATGATCAGCAAACCGCACTGACAGATGAAGATGACGATAACAAGTGTTATTGTTGTTGTTCCCCATAAAATGGAAGTTGCTACCATTTGCGGTGGTTAGTGTGATGTGCAAGAGTTCCAGTCTCGTCTCTTAACTCGTTGGTGATTATTTTTACCTTCTTCATTTTATTGTATGTCCTATAGTGGAAATCTTTTGTCCATTTTGACATATAAGGATGGGAAATCAAACCAGATCACGTCACGGGGGCTAATGAACCCTCTCTCACACTCACATTGGTTTTGTTTGAATGCATGCCAAATTGGTATTAGAATGTCCGCCATCAAAAACAGTTTGTTTTAGATCAACTGTCATTGATTGATGGCTAACAAGATAGTTTGACACATGCTTTAGTACATACAACATGATATAGGTGTAAATTACTTGGAAGTTACCAATATGGCAATTTTGCTCATCCAATTGATACCAAAGAAAAGAAAATAATGAGCTTTGGAGAAAATTGATTGCAATCATCAAAAATGGTTATTTCTCTTAAAAGACATTTTAGCTCTGTTCGTTTTGGTGTTTTTTTTTTATGGGCAAAGTTATTTCTTTTGACAGCTAATCTGTTTTATGGCTTGTTTAGACTTTCTCATTTTTTATTTTAAATTACAATCTTCTCAAATTAATTTAACATTATTAATAAATTCCAAATTATAATAAAGTTGACATATTGTGGTATGACGTTTCGCCTGTAGGCGTAACCGTTCATATTGTTATTTTTTTCTAACATCCACCGACCATAATAATTATAATAATACAAAAGAATCTTAATTGAGCTATTTTTGTGTAGGGCATGAGTATTGGAGAATTTCTCTTATATTTCATAAGATTTTACCAATGAATTGCTAATAAAGTGAATTATGGAGATAAAATGTATTTAGAATGCTAATACCAATGATGAGCTATTCAAAGGGGTTTATTATTTTATTTTTATATACCTACCTGTGTTCGTTGTTATTTTCTTTTGCTCTTCTCATCAAGCTGTGTAAGGTGTGTATTCTTTTTTTAAATAACATTTTCAAATTATAATCAAATGCTGAAAATAAATCAAATTATAAAAAAGGTGTAAAGTAATAAAAATATTTTTTTTTTTTCCTATTGAATACTTTGATGGAGTCTGGATGCAAAATTTGTAGATTGTTGAAAGAAAAGGATTATCAATGTGTTTAACCTATCATTTAAACAGCAGGAGATCTTTGAAAAATATGAAACATTATATTTTGTCTTGGAAATGAGAATTTTGCAAATTTGGACACAGACAGAGAAGAAGAAAAATAAGTATAACTGGTGATATATTAAAGATGATTCATTTAATTTAATAAATTCCAGAACGGGTTTTAAAACAAACTATAAGCGTTTTTGTAGCTTATGACATTTGAAAAGAAAGAGATAAAATTCATTACTATCGAAAAAATATGAATTTTTGAGTTTTCGAAATAAAAATTAAATTTTTTTTCCAAAATTCAAAAAAAAACCGTTGGTTTTTAATGAAACTTACGTAAATTGCGTACCTATCAGACCAATTGTATTTATTTAATATTTAAGAAAGCCACAAATTCATAACCTAATTTGGTAAAAAAAAAATTGGTTTGAATTATATATTTAAAATAAACCTACAACACAAAATGAGAGCAACGAATTTTCTTTTATTTTGTGTTTTAATCATTACAAACAATTTTATTTAATTTTATCTAAAATTCAAATCTATTTATTTTTCTTATTTAATACTATCGGAGCACACATTTGCATATGTTTTTTTTTATCTTCTGTCATGAAATCGATATCAACTTTGTGAAGTCATTCCCTTTGTAATTGAATTCAATCCAATTTGTTTAAACACGAAATGAATCCAAAACATCCAAATCATTTTTTTAACGAATTTCTATTTATAACAACGATCCCGCATTTCTTCGTTCGAGATATAATGTGTTATGCTTTCTTTCTTTCCGTTATTTTTTTTTTTAACTATTTAAATGATCAACTGTATCAAATTTCTTATTATAAAAATATTTACTACTCGTATCATTTGTTCAAAATTCACAAGTTCTTGTTTAGAAATAGAAGTGATCTGATATTATATTTTCCGGTTGGCGTACCTAGTCTGTAGGAGTACGATAATCACATAATCTATAAAACGAACAAAGAAATATAACCCTCCTTTAAAACTTAATGATCGTTCAGCCATTAACTTTTTTAATGACTTTGAGGTGAAATATATAAAAAAAAAAAATTAACATAATTTCTTTGGCAATCTTATTCAAACATATAGCGTAGTCCATTTTAATTATATCACCTCCCACATTAGGTATAAAACGAACCAAAGGAATGACCTATTCCAGGAATATCTTAACCCTCTTCTGTATATTCAATAGGGGGCTTTACAAGTCCACCCGCACAGAGTGCTTTATATTATTACCTTACTCCTCTTCAAGCTTTCATAATTTCAACATAATAATTATTATTATCGCGGAACAATAACCTTTGTGGTCATTTCACTTCACCCTCTTATATTATAGCAGCGATGATATGCGGGAGCTGGAAAACGGAGAACCCTTGCAATTACTCTCACGCATTTACCAAACAGATTCTCAAGCTATAAAAAAAAGGGAGCAATTTGATAGAAAATAAAATAAAAATAAAAAAATCTTCACCAAACAGCAGAGGCATTGTCATCAAAAGAATACTTCTTACCTACAACAGCCCACATGTTCGGAATGGCAAGCATTTTCAGAATTCATGTTCAACGAGATGGATAGAAAGATACCCCAACGCGAGTTACGGACAAACGGAATAAAGAACAAAACGAGCACCACAAGTTTCTCCAACTCCATTCCATTCAGCCTGCCAGCTGGCTTTGGGGACATTTTTGTTCCTGGAAAAAAGTGTATCACTTGTAGCATGACGATTTTCCGATTTGTTATTATGCTCCCATCTCCGCGCTCCTCGTGAGGTATATACAACCATTACGTCAGCAGCTTTTTCAAGCAGAAATTTACATTTTCCTTCACAACAACTAGGTTCTCTTACCGCCCGCCCGCCAATGCCACAAAAGAAAAACGAAGCAGAATTTTAAGTAGCTCCAATGCTAGGATGACCATCATAAGAGCGGTGGAGAATAGGTTCAGCACAACAAAATGTATCTTCAGGATGCAACATCTGAGAGCAGGTTTTGACTTAAATCGATTTGCGATTGAACGGACTATTAATAACTGTTTGCGAAACTCGCAAACAACCTTTTTCTTTTTTTTCTCTACCGTCATCGGTTGATCTGTCTATGATGATGATGATGATGGTAGTTGTGTTTCTTCGGTCGACCTGGTCAAAGATTACTAACCAAAGGCCATTGTGCAGTTGATGGTAGTTTGAATATGAAGTACCAACAATACTTGGAGCCCAATGCTTGTTGCTGCTGCTACCAATGCTGCTTCTGCTGCTGCTGTTATTCAGGAATTGTAGGAGCCATCATAAATTCCTATACGCCCCGATTTGTGCTTGTTGATTTGACGTTTTTCGGGTAAAGAATTACATTTTCAATTTATTGAGGCATATCATTAAATCAGCGACGGAAATTGATTGCCCTGTAGATGTAGAGTAGCACTGATTTAGGACTAGGGAAGCACTACTCTCTCCTTTTTGTGGCTGGAATATAATTTTTCATCAAGGTTCATTTGTATGTTAATACAGTTGTATGTGTAATAAATTTCAAATGCACTGCAATAAGTTTTACAGTTAAGAGAGGAAAGGGAAAAACAAATTGCAAAAAAAAAAAAACAAAAAAGTTGCGGTCCCCTTTGTCTCTCCTATGGTAGTCCACCAAATTAATGCAATTTCCATGTTTTATTGCCAAAATAAACCACAAAATTTATTTTAAATGGCAATTTTTCTGACTTAATATAAAATACACTTTAGTCCGTAGTCCGCAGTCCGTTGCAGTTAACTAAAAATAAATCTATATAAATTTATTAACGACCGCACCAATGCATGTAAATCAAAATCAGCAAATTCAGCTTGAATGAATTATGCGCAACATCATTACGGGTTTAAAAAAAAAAACTTATGTATATATTTATTCTATTAATTGCTATGGTGTTTGTTCAGCTTGTATTGTTTAATTAATGTGTATGCATATGCATAGGCACCCACACATTCTGACAAGGTGCGGGACAAAACAAATTCTGGGAATATTATTCACGACGACGGCGGCGGCGACGGAAAATCAACCGGATGGGAAATTTATTATTCCCTTCCGCAATGTTTGATTAGCTTATATATAGGAGATTTAAAACTCATTTGGGATTTGTTAATTATAAATGTATGTTAATTTTGGGATAAAATGATCTAGTAAATATTCTCAACCGCCCAAAAATTCTATTTAAGGGGCGTAATGTAACGAATTAATGACAAAAGTAAAGTTTGGTAATGCATTTCTCTCGGTTCTAATTGATATTTGAATGAGATTCAATGTAGGTTGATATTTTAAATTATAGAAATGGATATAATTTATGGAGGATATTTTTTTTTTTTATATATTGAAAGTTTCCAGTTCCAGATGAATTTATTAAGTTCTTTTATATTTTTTTGTTCTTTTTTAATGATGTTATGGTTCATTAAGAATTAAAATTGAATAAAAGAAAAAGAATTGATAGTTTCACGTTGATTGAGTTGGACAATAGTAATAAAACGGAACATTATTTTTTAGATGTGGGTATAAACGAGATTTATATAATACGTCGTTTGATGAGAAGAGAACAAAAAAAAACAAATGAATTAATTGAGAAGAACCACTTTTCCATTTTAAATCAAGTTGTCAAAAAATTTGTTCTTGCTACTCTTTGAAGTCAGTCGAAGTTGTGTCTGTTTGTTTTATGGGTTACAATGCCCATTTAGTTTAAAATGATTGAACAAATATTTTTTTGTTGAAAGCAAAATGCTTAAAAGCAAAAATGCTACTTAATTCAACCTTGCGTTTTTTTTTAAAGGAACACTGTTTTCTTTTCATATTTTTTAGCGAACTCGAAAACTAAGCCAAATCTAAAATGTCATGGCCTGGCCTATTACTATTTTTAGTTTGAACCATGATTGCGGGGACACCCTGTATACATGCAGGTAGTAAATGTTTGTATCAAAAATTTAACTTACTGTTAGTGTTTAAAGTGTTTGTTTAATTGATAAAAGCCGCACTAAAAAAATGTATTAACACCCCCATTGTATTGTGACACTTACAACACACAAGTCACCATCAATGAGATGTTGTTCCAAAGTTTTTTTTTCACACACTTTTGTTATTATCTTCCTACCCACGGATGCGGCATTCATCAAAATGCTATTTTTTATTCGATCATTTAATTAACAACACGTTGCTATCATTACGCTTGTAAAATTAAACTAGTTTTTATTTTCCAAACATACCGCTATTTCTTTTTTAGGGCGGCATTTTTCAAAAAAAAAAAAAAGAACTCATTTCCCATCCCCCCATCGAATCAGTCTGATTAAAGTCAATGAAATTTTCCCTGAGAGTTTATTTGAACATCAAAAAAAAAAAAATTAAAAATAAGTGTCATACAGTCATCAGTGTGATGCGCCTGTTTTATCCACCACTCTTGTCAAAACTCATTCAGAAAAGAAGAAGAAAACATTCGTTGGTAAAATATGTCACATTTCCTTTTCAAACGTTTTCAACAGCGATGTTTGTATATCTGAGTTTGGAAAATGTTTGTGTCATTAGTTTTGCACTTAACTAATGTCATTAAGACGAAGACCATGGTGGCGGCGGCGACGGACAGCGCGGCACGGCGCGGCGCGGTGACGATGGGAATAACAACACGACTAAGGATGGTCGGATGGTTCCGGAGAGGAACCCTTAACTGACTTGGGGCACACGGTTTGATACCAGGCCGACAACAAAGACGACACACGACGACATAAAAAGCAAAAAAAGAAAAGATCATTTTTTTGACACAATCTTGATATGAACAGGACAACAGGTCGTTTTTTTTTTGTTGTTGTTAGGTTTTGATTAAAAAAGAAGAGGGGGGATCTAACTAAAGATACAAAAATATACACATGCGGCATATTACTCGAGAGATTGAGATAAACACCATTTGAAGCTGATGGTGGTCTTTTACTATGCCCAGGCGGGCAACTCGTTGGAATCATGGTTCTGTCATTTTTTTTTTGTGTCTGTTTAACTGATTTCAAAAGAAGATGCTGAGGGATGCCCTTCTGAAAATTGTGAAACAGGCGTCGTTTTGAGATGTTTGTCATAAAAATGAACAAAAAAAAAAAAGAATTATAAAAAAATGAAAACATAAACGAAAATGTCATTTACATCCATTTAAAAAAAGTCCCTAGTATATCTTATTCTACTATTTCTTTTTCTTCTCAATGATTCTGTATCTTTTTTTTTTTTTGGTTGCTTTACTTTTTTTGTGTCACTTTTTTTTATGGATGAACTCATATTTTTGTGCTTCACAGATGGTGGCTGGATATGTTTTTTTGTTTGATTTTTTTTTTTAATATTTTCTTTTAGCAGAATGAAGGAAATAGTCCAGAATTCCATTTTAATGTTGTCACCATTCTTAAAGTGTTTCAGTAGATTGATGGAAGTCAAGTGTGCTTTTTAATGCACCATTAAAGAAAACGGGGAAAAAAAATACTTTGTTGAAAGCAATTTTCGATTGAGGGTGTTTTGTGAAAAAAGGGTAATCATAATCAGACAGCAAACAACCAGATGTTTATTATTTCATATGACGATTGAATGAAACGTTTTTTTTGTGCATTTCCTTCTAAAATTGATAAATCAACATTTTTGATTTCAGTTCTTCAAAATTTTTGAATGTGGAGTTAGGTACATATTCATGATCTTTAAAAGTATGTACATATATACATTTTTGATTGCAAAAAAATTTCCCAAATCTTTTGTATTCTTATTTTCAAAGTTCAAAAAAAAAATAAGTCATTATTATTTTGATTTTCGTCAGTTCGACCAAAAACTACTGAAAATTTTACAGTTTTCTTATTTTAGCCTCTTTTTGTTAAGGAAGGAATTCTTCAACAAATTACTACCCCACCACTTTGATATGTGTTCCAAAAAATTGGACCTCATATGGAAGCTATTAGCAGTCCTTAATTTGTTGTACAAAACGAACAAAAAAAAAAAACAACAATCTATAATTAATCTTCATCTTTTTCTGTTTCCATATACTACACATCTGTGTCGAGAGGTAAAGTTCGAAAAAATGGGTGTATCAAGTGGGTGAATCCAAACCAAACCACAACTGCTACACATTATATCCCTTCTTTTAGTCCTCGATTTTGTTTCATCAGATCAGGTAGCAACAGCTCCAAACAGCAGCAGCAGCAGAAGCAGCAGCGCCTATAATTACTATTTAGAAGTTTTGTAAATGGAATCATCCTTCTGCCGTACTTAATATCCTCGCAACATTTTTTTTTTTAAATTACATAAATACATAATACATATGTATATGGTTTCCATGTGAGGGTTAAGTTCTTTGAACCTTGGAAAAGAAGTTGTATTGTGACACTTACAACACACAAGTCACCATCAATGAGATGTTGTTCCAAAGTTTTTTTTTCACACACTTTTGTTATTATCTTCCTACCCACGGATGCGGCATTCATCAAAATGCTATTTTTTATTCGATCATTTAATTAACAACACGTTGCTATCATTACGCTTGTAAAATTAAACTAGTTTTTATTTTCCAAACATACCGCTATTTCTTTTTTAGGGCGGCATTTTTCAAAAAAAAAAAAAAGAACTCATTTCCCATCCCCCCATCGAATCAGTCTGATTAAAGTCAATGAAATTTTCCCTGAGAGTTTATTTGAACATCAAAAAAAAAAAAATTAAAAATAAGTGTCATACAGTCATCAGTGTGATGCGCCTGTTTTATCCACCACTCTTGTCAAAACTCATTCAGAAAAGAAGAAGAAAACATTCGTTGGTAAAATATGTCACATTTCCTTTTCAAACGTTTTCAACAGCGATGTTTGTATATCTGAGTTTGGAAAATGTTTGTGTCATTAGTTTTGCACTTAACTAATGTCATTAAGACGAAGACCATGGTGGCGGCGGCGACGGACAGCGCGGCACGGCGCGGCGCGGTGACGATGGGAATAACAACACGACTAAGGATGGTCGGATGGTTCCGGAGAGGAACCCTTAACTGACTTGGGGCACACGGTTTGATACCAGGCCGACAACAAAGACGACACACGACGACATAAAAAGCAAAAAAAGAAAAGATCATTTTTTTGACACAATCTTGATATGAACAGGACAACAGGTCGTTTTTTTTTTGTTGTTGTTAGGTTTTGATTAAAAAAGAAGAGGGGGGATCTAACTAAAGATACAAAAATATACACATGCGGCATATTACTCGAGAGATTGAGATAAACACCATTTGAAGCTGATGGTGGTCTTTTACTATGCCCAGGCGGGCAACTCGTTGGAATCATGGTTCTGTCATTTTTTTTTTGTGTCTGTTTAACTGATTTCAAAAGAAGATGCTGAGGGATGCCCTTCTGAAAATTGTGAAACAGGCGTCGTTTTGAGATGTTTGTCATAAAAATGAACAAAAAAAAAAAAGAATTATAAAAAAATGAAAACATAAACGAAAATGTCATTTACATCCATTTAAAAAAAGTCCCTAGTATATCTTATTCTACTATTTCTTTTTCTTCTCAATGATTCTGTATCTTTTTTTTTTTTTGGTTGCTTTACTTTTTTTGTGTCACTTTTTTTTATGGATGAACTCATATTTTTGTGCTTCACAGATGGTGGCTGGATATGTTTTTTTGTTTGATTTTTTTTTTTAATATTTTCTTTTAGCAGAATGAAGGAAATAGTCCAGAATTCCATTTTAATGTTGTCACCATTCTTAAAGTGTTTCAGTAGATTGATGGAAGTCAAGTGTGCTTTTTAATGCACCATTAAAGAAAACGGGGAAAAAAAATACTTTGTTGAAAGCAATTTTCGATTGAGGGTGTTTTGTGAAAAAAGGGTAATCATAATCAGACAGCAAACAACCAGATGTTTATTATTTCATATGACGATTGAATGAAACGTTTTTTTTGTGCATTTCCTTCTAAAATTGATAAATCAACATTT
The DNA here is from genome assembly GCA_958431115.1 of Syrphus vitripennis. Lineage (NCBI taxonomy): Eukaryota > Metazoa > Arthropoda > Insecta > Diptera > Syrphidae > Syrphus > Syrphus vitripennis. Next base: position 7,460,568 of record OY288110.1, on the reverse strand, counting down.
TTGATTTCAGTTCTTCAAAATTTTTGAATGTGGAGTTAGGTACATATTCATGATCTTTAAAAGTATGTACATATATACATTTTTGATTGCAAAAAAATTTCCCAAATCTTTTGTATTCTTATTTTCAAAGTTCAAAAAAAAAATAAGTCATTATTATTTTGATTTTCGTCAGTTCGACCAAAAACTACTGAAAATTTTACAGTTTTCTTATTTTAGCCTCTTTTTGTTAAGGAAGGAATTCTTCAACAAATTACTACCCCACCACTTTGATATGTGTTCCAAAAAATTGGACCTCATATGGAAGCTATTAGCAGTCCTTAATTTGTTGTACAAAACGAACAAAAAAAAAAAACAACAATCTATAATTAATCTTCATCTTTTTCTGTTTCCATATACTACACATCTGTGTCGAGAGGTAAAGTTCGAAAAAATGGGTGTATCAAGTGGGTGAATCCAAACCAAACCACAACTGCTACACATTATATCCCTTCTTTTAGTCCTCGATTTTGTTTCATCAGATCAGGTAGCAACAGCTCCAAACAGCAGCAGCAGCAGAAGCAGCAGCGCCTATAATTACTATTTAGAAGTTTTGTAAATGGAATCATCCTTCTGCCGTACTTAATATCCTCGCAACATTTTTTTTTTTAAATTACATAAATACATAATACATATGTATATGGTTTCCATGTGAGGGTTAAGTTCTTTGAACCTTGGAAAAGAAGTTTTATTTTGGATTGATCTGGTATTTCGTTTTGTTTCTCCTTCGCTCTTCAACATAACAACAACAAACTTTAACTCTAATTATAATGTTTTTTTGAAAATCACAAAGTTTGACTAGGTATACTATGTGATTGTTTCGTGGTGTTGCGCTAAATGCTATATAATTTTGTTGTTTTTATAATTATATAATAAAGCAATTAATAAGGATCATTATGTCAATGGATTGGCTCATTTGTCGGCCCAGGCTGTATATTTATACATTTAATTTTTTTTATTTTTTTCATTTCACGTGCAGATAGGTCTGTCATATAAAACCCCAAATCGAATGAATTATGGTATTTTCTGAATATCTCTGTGATATTGTGGTTTTGTGTAGGAAACGCCACTCAGGAGTCAATTAATCATCCCAGATATGACGTTTTTTTTCAGTTTTTTTTTTGTTGTATAGATATTTTTGTCCCGGCTTGTCTTTGCGTTTTTTTTTGTCTTGGTTTTTTGAAATAGAATACCCTATAACATTACAGGTTCTCCATATTATTATGCTCATTAATATTTATGAGCAAAAGTTCTTGAGGTTATCTTTCCTGATGGTTTAGTGTGGTGTATATGGTGGCAGAATATAATATGTGCTGACACGACGAAATAATATATTGAATTTTTGTTTTGTTTTATGTTGTGTTTTTTTTTTTTATTTCGAGATTTAATTATAGGGAAACATGAAAACACCGCAAGTTTTTTTTTTTTTATTTTTAATTTCGACGAAATAAAGGAAAGGCCCATATTATGTATATAGTATCAAGTTTGGCATTAATTTCGAACCATCAGAGAACCTGATTAAGAGGTAAACACATGATTGAGGTATAATATAATTACCTGAAGGCACGTTTAGGGATTAATGCGTGCCAGAGGGTAACAAGAACCATTAAGTTGTTAATAGATAACGTGCCATTAATCGATGTGTTTGGAGAATTAGGGGGTTATTTTAAAAAAGTGTGTATTCCTTTTATTTATTGAAGTTAATAATTGATGTTAAATAATTGTTCGAACTTAGTTAAATATCATTTAGATGATTTAATTATATGTTAAGCCCCAAAATATTTTAAATTGTAAAAAAATTAAATAAATTATTTAAATTTGTTTTAAATATTTTCGTTTTTTTTGTTACCTAAAAAGATTCTGATGCATAGTTTTTTTAAGTAGGTCTTTATAATATTTTTTTTAAATTTACAATAAATATTAAAATGTCTCTTCTTTAAATCAAACTAAAAATAAAAAAGTGGAAAAGATAAACTTATTCAAGAAATATTAGGAATATAAGATTACAATTGAAGCTCGGTGTGATGTAAAATTTAGTTTTAAAAATTCCTCCATTTTTTTTAAATTTAGCATTATTACAAACAATTTGTTTATATTTATTTGTACTAAATTTCATTTTAATGATAAGAGTGTAAACTAAGCATTAATAAGCTAAGATTTAGAGACAAAACACAACTAAAACAAATTTTGGGGGCTCGAGCTGGATTATTTAATAAGTTTCGTGAAGTTAAAGCAATTTCTGGGGCTCCATCGTTCTATTATTTTTTTATTATTAACTATGAATACAAAACATATTGTGCCTTAATTCAATAATTCCTTGAAATCAAATAATAAGCAACTTAACGCGATATACTAAATTCATAACACCAAACTAGATAACAAAAATTCACGGTCACGAACCACAAACCCTTTGTCCATTGTTTTTGCTTCCAACATAATAAAAAAAAAAAAATAGGTACCTACATCTGAGCAAAGGAAATGTCCTTACATAAATAAATCGCTGCCATCTATCTTCTTTATGTGCATGCAACACTGAATATAAAACAGTGAAATTTATCATCGACTCCTCTCTGTTTATGTTTATGATGTTCTCTTTCAGTCGGACGGTTTATCTATGGTTTTTTTTTGTTTTTTTTTTTTTGACTTCTAACGTTATTTCCCTGAACTTGAAAAAGAAAAATGATAAACTCAATTTTGCCACATTCTATTCCATTTGAAGGAAGGACTATAAGAAAAAGCTTTTGTCGTCATCATAAACAAAAAAAGTGAGAACAGCTTGTTTCGGAAAGGTGAGGACATTATAGGTATACCTAGGGATTGAATTCAAATTCTGTTTTCATCTGTTTGTAATATTTTTTTTTTATTCTCGACAGTAAAATTTTCCCTAAAATATCCTCTCTTTAAAAAAAGTATAAGATAATAAAACATTTTTTATCTGGAAATTAAAATTTAATTATTATTTTTTTTTTAATTTTTTTTTGTTTTTTTTGCTTTCTTTTCCTATGGTGTTTCATTTTTATGGACACCCACCACTGGAGCGCACCGTGTCTTGCATGTTAAGCTGTTTAGTGAGTTATGGAAAAAAACAAGAAGTTTTCCTTTTTTATAGAAGAAAAAAAAAAACAGTTTCTTTTCTATCTTCACCCTATACGCTTCATCCAACCCATGTGTGCATAATAATCATAATTTTTCTTTCCTGAATAATATGTGCTCGTGCAAATATTTGGGTTGTTCCCGGGATTCCGAGTTTTTTTTTTTAAAGGTCGTCCTCCCATCGCTTTAAAAGGATCTCCTTTTTTTATACAATTGCATTTTTCTTTGGTTTATTCTACTTGTCATCATATTTTTTCCTTCCTTGGATTTTCATTTCTCGTATAGTATGTTTGGATTATGGGACATGGAATAGAACATCCAGAGTAACACACAGCAAGCTATTCCATTGAATTTTAATTATTGTGGGAAAAAAATTTATAATGTACACATTTTTACACGCTTCTTGGTTTAAGGGATTTAAATACTCTTATGCGAGTTCATATGCATTGATCCTTTCTTGGGGTAGCAGTTGCATTCAAAGTCTATTTTAAAACACATGTTGTCATTCGTCATTTGAATCCCCAGACTAGTCTGTGTAGTTTCATGGTTTTAATTGATTTGATGGGAAATTTATTTGTGGGAAATCCCACAGATTTATAGGCAAAGATCATTTGTTATGTTGTAGTGTTTTAAATTCATATGATGGGATGTTTGACATTCAGTTTAAAGGGAAAATTGTTATGTGATTTAATTTAGTCCATGGATTAATTATTTTGAAACTATGAGCTGACTTTTTTCTTTTAATAATAGGGCAAAAAATATCCCACGGGTGTTCTCAAAGAAAAGTATTCCCTTGTCAGTAATTTTGAACTAGTCTTACTAGGGGACATATTCTAAAATAACTCAGAAACGAATTCTGTAAAAAGAAGTCAAAAACATTGATTTTTTTATTAAAATTCGTAAATCCTTCATTTAAAAAAAATTCATTCTTATGTACAATTTTGAAAAATAGACCATTTGATAGATCTTGAAATATTTATGAAAGCCTGCTAGTTACAGTAATTGTTCAGCTATTTATTATTTTTGATTCATAAATTCTAACTGATAAATTTGCATTGAAAATTAGCGTTTTGAGGTTAAAATTCTAAAAATCCATAATCCTACAAAAATACTGCAAAAAATACACAATGCTTATAAATCGGGATTTTTAAATTTCAAATTTTCGGTTTTCGTATTTTGTTTATTTTAGGCTTTCTGCACTTGGGTTTTTGGATTAGGGATTCTCAGGAATTAGGCTTTGTGAAAAACACAAGTGAAACCCATAGACATAAGATAAATGCCCTTGAGTTATCTAGATTTGAGTTTTTGGGATATTGAATTTTTATAGGAATTAGATTGTCTCAATTAATTGATTTTTTCCACTGCCGGTCGTCTTCAATTTAAAACAGAATTAAACGGTTATTATTGAAGTTTTTTGCCCTTTTATGTCATTTACTTCGAATATTCCATAAACAGAAGTTTATCTCAAGCAATCCATTCACGTTGATACGGTCGAAGGGATCGTCGGAAGCTTTTTAGAGATTTCTAACCGAAAATTGACAGTCTTCTCCGGACATCCGTATTCTATATTCCTTGGGACCATCCTAATTATCGTTTCCATGTGATCATCCCCTCTTAACCGTAATTTCAAAGTACGTATTTCAAATTTAAATGATGACAGTTAATGATCAATTTCAAACTTCAAAGTTGACATCATTATCCCGCGAACAAAACAAAACAAAGAAAAAAAAAACCCTGGAACTTATCAATTCAGAAGGGCTTGAAAATATTTTGTCTGAAAATGTCTTATCCACACGAACCATGTCTGTCCTCAGCTAAACAACGTTAACGATAAAGCAATTCTTTGCGGGACCTAATTGCATGTCTCTTCAATGTTAACAATACGAACAAACGGTTTTTTAGCGTTCGTTCATTTTGGAAGATATTTTCATTTTGTTTTGTATTTTTTTTTTTTTACATAATGCACATCTCCGTGCACCAACCGCGCACCATAAGAAACAGAAACAGCAACAGCTTGATGGTGCAAAATGCTAAGGCTTTGGAACCCAAAACTAACTAACATTTCGTTGGTTTTGGCCTGACATGTTGATGATGGTTTCACGGGGATTGCCAAGAGCAGTCATCAGAGCACACAAAACAGCAGGTTCCAGAGTTTGGTTTTGCGACTTTGATGCTGGAGCTGGTACATTTTTTTTTGTATAAGTATTCGCTAATAGCCCAAGTGGGCTTCTGTGGGTCGTTAAAAGAGAGAGAGAGAGGAAGAACGAGACGAGCTATTAGATTGTTACTCCGAAACAGTGGAGCGCGTGTAAAAATAAATTCATCATCATCTTGGTTTTGACTTTTGCTTTATACCCCTGTATGGTAGAAGAACAAGCGTGTATCCTCTGATGATGATGCTGCTGCTTGTCATGGTGCGAGTTTTACTTTTTTTTTAAGAAGAGAGGTCTCTTGAAGCTAATTACCACGCGAATTGTGCGGGTGACTTGAGCAGACTTTAGATATATCACCCCACACCTTCTATGGTTTGTGTGATGTATATGTTTATATTTAACAACGTCTCGACATAAAAGATGTTTTAGAGGTAGAATTTTGTAAATTGGTATATACGGCAGCTATATAACAAGGCTCCTGTTTTGATGCCGTAGACGATGTTTAAACAATAATTGGGCAATTAGGTGACATTTAAGGTGAAGCTGTACGAGGACATAATGAGCATTAAAGTGATTTGTTGGTTTATGGTTTGTACTAAAAGCAACAATCATGGTGAAAAGTCAACATAAGTAGAGGGTATATTAAATGAGGTAAGAAGGATTTTTTTTTGTTTAAAGTTGTGGTGAGCCTTGAAATTTCAATCACACACTTTCACTTCCACTTGATCTGACTTATTATACTCGAATGTTAAAGATGAAGGTTTTCTTGGCTTTTAAAAATGGGAACAGGAATCAAAGCTTTTGTTGTTTTTTCGGTAAGAGAAATTTGTTTATAGTTTAAACAAAAATGTGAGCTGCTCAAAATAAAATTAATTAAAATAAAATAAAATAAAATAAAATAAAATAAAATAAAATAAAATAAAATAAAATAAAATAAAATAAAATAAAATAAAATAAAATAAAATAAAATAAAATAAAATAAAATAAAATAAAATAAAATAAAATAAAATAAAATAAAATAAAATAAAATAAAATTAAATTGCGTATTCGCCCGGTCACACCTAAGCTTAGTCGTTAAGCCAAAAGGCTCTTAAGTTTGATAACGATAATATTGAAACCAGAATAGCAAGTTCATCAAATAAGTATAAAATGGGAAAGTTTTTCAGCAAACCTAATCGCGAAATATTTACTATGTGCTAAAAATTGTATCCATGACTAATGTCAGATTTTGATTTTTAAATATTTTTTATTCAAAATCAGCATTTCAATGAAGCACATTTCTTGCTCCAATTAGTAAATTTTGTTTAAATTGAAAACTGAATTTACGACATTGAAATTTTCACACAAAGTGGATAGATATGAGCAAATTCAGATTTTAGTATTTATATAATTTTAATTTACTAATATTTGAAGGCATTTTGTTTGCACTTTTTTCTTGGAAAATTATCAAAATGTCTTTTTATTCTAAAGTTTAAACGTCTATGTCGAATTCATTGGTGCCTTAAATGCTGTGTTTAAGGTTCAAATTTCATTAAACTTATTATTCCCGATCACGCATCCTTCAAAACAAAAATAAAAGTACTTCTCTTTTCCTAGAAATTAATTTACTCCTGCCATACTTTAGGTCCAAGCCATACCGGAGTAACTTGATCTCTTTTCAATATGCTGGCTGGCTGGCTTAGATGATGACCATCATCACCATATAGTCATCAAGAGGTATCCCTGCGTGTTCTTTTGTACTAACATGATAAACGACCAACAAAATTCTTGTCTGCATTATTCTTTTGTTCCTCAAAATTTTGTGTAATATGTATTTGAATTTGACCAGTCAGCAGATCGAAATTCAACGCACAAATCCTTTTTATATGTAGAATGTTACTGTAAATTCCCGAAATGTTTGAATTCCAGAATTTACCTGCAAGACCCAACATTTTTAACAACATTGTCAATCCAAATCAAATGCTAGGATACGTTCAGTTTTCATATCTGGGATGCTTCGCGATTTCCAACAAACTTTTAGATGGAACTAAAATTTAAAAATGCTTGGCTCTAAGCGTTCGAAAGGAATAATGAAAACAAAATATTTTACTACTTTTACCAATGCTGACAAAAACATTCTAACTTTTACCGGTATAGATTCTAGAATTTACCAATTTCGGGAATTTACGGTATTTTGAGCATGATACCAAAACCAAATCAAATTTAAACAATGCAACTGACAAAAGCTGTGTTTTACCTGGAATCATCTTCTAAAGAATTTCTAGGAACACACTTTAACGCGCAATCACAATCGAATTTTTAATGAAGAAACATACAGTCCTGTAGGTTCATTTAAGTAATTGAAAACAAGAGCACAAATCGTGTGGAAAGGATAAAGGACGTAAAGTAGATATGTTTATTTCAAAAGTGAAGCTGAAATGTGCCTTGAGGTATTTGGATCGTAAATCATAATGCACTGCTGAATTCGAGTGATTTAAGCTGAATCTATTGGTGGATAAACAGTTTATTTGAAGAAGAAGAATTTGCATAGATTTAAGTTATGTACATAAATACTCGTATGTAAGAACATAGTCAAAACCTACGCCGAATTAATAAACGCAGCTAATTTTACATATTTATATAAATTATGAAAAATTCATGATTTGTGATATGTGTAATATAAATTGAGAATTTGCAAACGGAGACTTCAGATGGCAACCCCAAAAAAGTTTAACAATGTGTTTAAAAAAAATTTCTCCATCAAGAAATAAAGTTTTGCGGAACACCTTGAGATAAATTCTGACTCAATTGAGAAATACGAGTAAGATGCACGACTTGATATTATTAACAGGCTTCTATGTTGAAGTAGGTACTTTAGATTAAACATTCAAAAATACAACAAACAAATTTCATTGCGTAAAAATATGAAAAAGCTTAAATTCATTATTAAAATAATTCAAAAAAGAATTTTAACTTCCAAAACAAAGTAAAAATATTAATTTCTGGAAAAAATTACTATCGGCTTTTTCAAAAAATATTTACTTGGTTTTTTAAAAAAATTAATAACTTTAATCACTTGCAAAAAAACACGTATTTATGTAGGATGTATTTTATGTCGTTTTTGAGGTAAATGATTCTTGCCGTAAAGGTTTTATGACATCTTTACTATTTCTTAAAAACCTTCAATTCCAAGTTTGAAGAAAATCGTTTAGTAGTTTATGGTGTAGCGAGGTACAGACTTCCGGGACCACCGTTTTCGGGCTCATTATAGTCGAATTTAAGGTCTGATCTGTATCTCAAGTTCGATTTTTTGACGAATCTAAAACTTACATATTCGCAATTAAAAATTGTAAACATTCTTATCTTGTGTACAACTTTGTATTAAAAGTACCTACGTCAAAAAAAAAATTCTCAATACAGAAAAACACTTCGCTTAACTTTTTGTATTTTTTGTCCCTTTCGAAATAAAACAGAACAGACAGATACCTACAACTCTTAGTTTACGAAAAAAAAATCATATACCTAATGCAAATGTTTGTGAGACCGTCTGCACTCCTAGGTCCTGTCCAGCTCGTTTAGAGAAACTAAGGATAAAATCGAGTTGTGTTTAAAATCGCAAATTAAATCACAGGTGGGCACAATCATATCCACTCTGTCTGTACAGTGTACATCTCTGGTCTCTGCTCATATGGAACTATGTACACGTTGAAGTTGTGTTAAACAAGGAACAGACAGGCAGCCGCCTGCCGCCAACAGCGATATATACTAACTTTACCACCACAACCATCGTTGGCGTCGTCGCTGCTGGTCGCTTCCACCACCACCGCCACCGTCGCCATCACCACTAACACTCTTGGTTTCATGTACTTTTCGGGGGCTAGAAAATTCTATCACTAGATGTAAGTAGTTCCCTTTTTTTTTTTAGTTTTGGAGAAGGAGAAGGCTTCTCTGTGTCCTTCATGTAGGTATATTCCCTTACTCGGATGCGATTGGACCATCTGGTTTCAAAAATTTGTAATTCAAACACAAATTTAACACGAGTTTAACACGTTTAGCATATGAGCCACATCAAGGAGGACAGGAGTAGTTACATCCACCTTCAGTATGGGAAACGAGTGTGCCAGTTTGTATAATGTTCACCTAATACGATGCAAAATGGCTGTTTATGGTTTTGGATGTAGTTTTTTTTTTTTTTTGTACTTAGAGCTTTGTGGCATTTGTGTTTAAGTTACTTTGTATGGTAATTTATTTTAGAGAGAAAATTAAGACAATGCACCATTTAAGTAAAGAGTACATTATCTATAATTAAAATCAAATGAAAAAAAGTTTAATAAGAACCACAGCTTTTGGGAAATCTTTACTTCAAAATATTCTAATTTGTCATTAATGTTCCATTGCTGCAATAACTCGCACAAAGGAATGGTTGAGATTTGTAACTTGTCGTCTTCAGGTGCGACAGTAATTGGTAATTCGTTAAAATTTACAATTAACTGATACAAAATTTCAATTGAATGTATTTATTTTATATTCAAGCGCCATTTAAAATTACTCAAATTCAATGCACATAATACAAAAAGAAATATTGTAAATCAAATTATCATAGAAATAAATCCTGTCAAATGCTTCCTTTTCTTTTCTTTGTATATTTCATTTTATTATATTTTCTTTTCTTTCAGTAACTTTTTTTTTGTGTTTGCAAAAATGAATAAAAATTAATTTATTCAATAAGAGTTTTAAGGAAATTATATAAACCTTGCTTGCATTTAAAGTAGGCACGTGCCAATAATGAATTGTGTACATGCCGAACTGCTAAATGACATCATGAATTATTCAATGATGGGAAAGAAATGAATTAAGTTTTCATATGATAGAAGCAAAAGCAACAAAAAAAATAAAGAACAAAAATAAGGAACATATGTTACTGGCAGTAGATAAAAAGTTTGATCATATAAAGCATGGTCAACAATTCAGTTTCCAAATAAACTAGGCATATACGTATTATTAGATAAACATTTTTAATTTGATTTGAAACAATATCTAATTTCGATCCACAAATTTAAAAATAAATTGAAATATAAGACCAAAAATAACGGTACGGTAATTTTTTTGTGACTTTAAACTTTTTTTCAACATTTTAATATAGCATTGTTGGTTTTTTTCGTTAGTTTAAAATGCAATAATCTAAAAAATTGAAATTTTGGAAAAAAATCAAAAATCTTAAGAGTCGTTTCTCACAAAATTGCATTAAAATAGTGAGAAAGAATTTATATTTTAACTGTTTTATGACAGGTACCGTTATTTTTGGGAATCACTTGAAAACCTTATAGCCGAAGTTTGAAAAAAAGTGTTTCGTTAGTTTAGGCTGTAAACACAAGACAGGCACAATTCCTGGGCCCTCTTTTTTCCCGTCACTTACTCCTAAATGGGAAAAAACAACGGTGCCGTCAAAAAAAAAAAAATTTTCGAAAAAAAATTTAAAACATTAATTTAAAAATTTTATTACATATTTTAAAAACATGATTTTTTTATTTCCATGCTAAAAACTAAAATTCTTTTAAAAATTTTTCTTCCTTATAACGGCCTAAAACTACGTCAAGAAATGAGTTTCTTATATTTTGAAAAATGAGCAGGAACTTAAAAATTAAATACCTTGACCCACATAGTATGGGCACATACAGAAAAACTAAACTTATCGCGGGGCGTTTGTTTATACCTTCATAAAAATTTATCTTTTTTCCTCTTCTCTGTTTTTGCGCCCGTTTTACACTTTACATCAGCTGGTGGCTGGTAAAAAAAAATACCACACAAAACAAGAAATTTCCCAAGCATTTCTTGCTGAAGAATAATTCTATCCACAAAATTTATTTATGTCCACCCAAAACTCCCGCATGAAATTAAATCATTTAAGCTTCTAGATCATCGTCACTGATTGTTCCAACTGAGTGCGGTCAGTGGTTGTGTTCGTGGTGACCGAAAGAATTTCCCACGATCATTCAAATGGAATCTTTTCTAAATCAAAATAAAATGCAAATTAACCCACCAGCCAGTGACGCATCGGTGATTTTTTACTTCTTGGGAAAAGAACAAAAAAATCAAACCAAAGAAGCACCCGGTCTTGAGTTGAGTGTATATAGACACGCATGTTCTTATGGTCAAGTCGTTACATAATAGAACTTAAACATGGAATAAATTCTTTGTAAATTGTATTTTCATTTGCATATATCTGCTGTCGGCAAAATCAGCAAAATCCTAGCAATGCAACAAAAGAAACCAACAAAAAAAATATATCTAATAGATTCAATCAGCAATATATTAAAACCGGATTGAATAACAGTGGGTGTGCGCTGATCACGCCACGGCCCAAAAACCACCGTTCTATAACTTCAAAAGTAGCAATATACACTAACGTAATTTGTGTCTAATGTAAGCAGACCTTCATGATGACGGGCCACAGTTAGATATTGAAACAAAAAATAATTTATCTGCAAATCCCCAAACCCCGAAGAAACTACAAAAAAAAAATGAAGGAAGAAAAACATTTGCAATAATTAAATTTAAGTTGAATTCGGCCCCCTGCCGGTGAAGTTGGTGCACAGCTGCTGCTGATGATGCTGAGACCTAAGAGTTTCATGCATGGTTGCAGCTGCATCAGCATCACCATCCAAACTTAACAAAAGCCAGAGATTGAAAATGTATCTATCGAATGCAGCTTATAAGTCTGGCCAAGATCAACAGCCATAAATCATACCAACCGCTTTCCACCCGGATAGGTTTTTGTTTTTTTTTTTGTTTGCTGTCTCTAATTTTTTTTTTCTTCAATTCTTGAGGTTTAGACACGCATCGACCGAACGTGAAAGGGGCCATTCTCTCTTCGGATCGTTGGTTTGGTTAGCTTGATCCAGGAAAAGACTATTTTCCAAACCAAAGATCATACCTGGAAAAAAATAGTCAAGGCATGCAACTAGCAAGAGCAACTATAGGTACAGCAGCAGCAGCAACCAACAAACAAACGAAAAAAAAATTCAAAGAAATAGCTCGACGATGGTTAACCATGCCAAATGTGCTGCTCATCGAATTGGAACGAAACGATTCGTCTCGAGACGTGTTTGCCATCGATGGCTCCTCTCGAGAAACTCTTAACTCCAAACTTCGACATCGACTCCGCATGTCGAAGGGTTTCCAATGATTTAGAACTCGTGCCGACCACTCCTCAAAGACATGAAAATTGATCGCAAGACGAAGCGAGATGGCGATAGAAGACAACAAAAAAAAAGCTGAAAAGAACTGCCAGTGGATACTTCCTGCCACCGTTTCTCTATGTTCACTGTTCAGTGCTTAGGAGTTCAGAGCAAGCTGTAATAATTGCGCCAGATTACAAGGAATGCGCCTTGATTCCGGGAGTTGTTTGCAGCAGCAGCAGCAGCAACAGCAGCATCAGCCATAATCTACGTTAGTGAAGCAATTGAAAAGCAGTACCAACATTTTTTTGGTTGTTCGAGAAGTTGTACAAGAGTGGGTGCGACTGACAAGAAACAACTAAAATAGAAAAACAAAAAAAAAAAAAGCTGACCGACCACGTGAGGGCAGAGATGTATCTAGCGGCATCCGCACGTCTTGTACCAGATAGATTGCCTTGAAGTACCTAAGCTAAGCTACCTACTACCGATATTGCACTAATTTCATCAGCTTTTGCTTAGAAATGAGCTATGGTGAAGTGGCAGAGAGGTCAGAAAGGAGTGAACACTGTTTGATACGTTTTTCGTTTTTTTTTTTCAAAAATAAACGTGATGAAGTTTTATTTCTTTTTTGGGTGTTGCATGGATATTTTTCGTTGTATTTTGTTTTTAAACTTAAATTCGCGATTTTCTTTATGGGTGGCACGAGCTGTTCTGGTCTTGTCCTACATTGATGGCAATTTAGTTAATGATTTAACAAATTCACTGGTAGAAGGTATTATGTATAGCTATTTCTACTTATAAGGCTTGCAGCAAGGATTTCCTTAGTGTACTACATTAGGTGGCAGTAATCTGTGTGTAGCTCATTGCTTGACCAAATTTTTTGGTGGTGAGAAATCAATGGCTAGAGAAAGTTTGATTTTATGAATATCAATAGGGATTTAGATGTGATTCCATTTAAAATAAAAAATAAAATAGAATGCGAAAGGTTAGAAGTTAATAAGGCTATGAAGCTATTGTCGCAAAAGACACAGGTTGATATAGTTTCCTCACTTATAAAATTTCGCTCAGAAACTTAAGATTAAACTGTGTAGTAAATTTAAACGACAAATTCAATGGTCACCTGTACAAGGTTACCCAATTATGCTTCGGCTACCCGAAACCGTGTGGGTACCTCGCTCTCCGGGTAATACACGGAAATTTGGGTACCCAAGTACCCAAGTGCTCGTTCAGAGTACCGGGTAATCGGTCAAAATCAACAGCTCTAGTAGTATGGGGTGTTTTTTTTTTCAGAAGTATAGAACATTGAAATGGAATAAAACAATGAATTTTTAAAATTGACATGAAATTAACTTTATCCGAAAGGTGATATTTTGGCATTATAATTTAAATATGATTTCTGGTACGGCTGGCTCGGACGTAATTTAATCTGGAGGTCTAATTTTTCAACATTTTGTAAGCTAGCGACTTCACATATCCCCACAGAATATAGTCTAACGGCGTTAAATTGCACAATCTTGGAGACCAATTCACGGGTCCGAAACGTGAAACTATGTGGTTCCCAAATATTTCCTTTCATAAATCAATTGTGCCACCACTATTGTGCGGTCACTATTGACTGTAACGTTCTGGCCAGCATCGGTTTTAAAGAAGTACGGACCAATGATTTCATCAACCCATGAAGCAGACCAAACAGTCAATTTTTCTGGATAGCAAAATTCTGCTAAACAAAATTCTCATATTAAAATCGGGATCGGTATAATTTTGCCCAATTTGGAAGCGTTGTTCAGGCGTCAGTCTATTCATGTTGAAATTTCAAACCAAACTTAACAGAAATCAACTATCAACTGATCGATATAATAAAACAGTTACCAACTTAAAGTTCTTTATTTCTAAAAAAAAGATCCCTTTAGATGTTCTCTCATGAATTCGAAAGCGATTTAAAAATTGAACGTTTTATTTTATATTTACAAACTACTTATTTTTTATTTCTTTTCATCGAAAAATCAGGTAAAAAAATGAGGACAAAATCTAGATCATACCTTGTATAGAGCTTCGCTCGAAAGCTCGAAAGTCAACTGGCTTCCCTACAGCATCTTACCATAAATCAACTTTGTTTCCATATTAAATAAATATTGACATTGCATTCTTTTAACAATATATCCTTGATTGTTTTCACCGCGCTAATGCAAATACCAAAAATAAAAGGAAACATAAAAACAACATAAAGAAAACCTGCGATGCAATTTATTCAACATTCCTTCACAATGCAACAATTAAGCTCGGTAGTAAATGAAGTGCAATGGCAATTGTATTTGGTCGTAGAATGGTTGCGATGGTATTTTTGGGGGAAAGGAACTATGTTGTTTAATGGAATTGGTTGAGCTTATATACAATGGGCCAAAGTTAATAAAGAGTTAGAAAAAATTGTTATTGAATCGATGACGGTCTGCGGTCAGTTAAACCTTCACTTAGAACTTATTCACACTATTTGTTTCGATGGATTAAATGTGGTTTAAGAAAAGTTTAGGGTCGTTGTACTTTTTTGAATATAGGAGCAAATAAAATACTTTCAACTTCGTTGGACTTCATTTCCATTGAATTGAGTTGAGTTCGATTATTCCTTTCGTACAACTAATCCTTGAAGAAATCTGAGTTAACGCTGACTAAAACCAGATTAAATAACCATGTTTCATGAATTGTTGTATTTTTCCTGACTTAGAAATCACTTTGTCCCAACGTAAAATGGCGGCAGAAACCGCGGTGCAATACTGTTGTAGGTACCTACACTGTTTGAAACATTTCAATTGGCGTAATCCGATACAAAGTAGCTAGTTACATTTTGTACTACCAGTTCACTATACAAACTTTTCAACCCTACAAAAGTTACAGAAAAATAAAAACAAGAAAAAAACGATGCTTTAACTAAAAAATCTCTTTCGAAAGTCGCGTCGTCGTCGTCGTCGTTCACAAAGAAACAACAACTATCCAACGTCAATGACGCGGATTCGATGTGAAATTGTTTTTGTTCGTGTGTTGCAGATGTAATTAAGGATTAAAGTGGCTGCAACAACTATATGTGCATATAGAACAAAGTAACACACAGCAGGCGACTATATCGCGGTTGTGCACCTACCGTGATGGCTTCTACCCACAACAACAAAAAAAAAGGAAGATTGATTCTTTCATTTTAGATTAAGAGGGTGGCTATGGGATGAATGTGGAGTGAGATGAGGTGGATTTTTGTGGGTTGCAAGGAGAATTGAGAATATTTTCTCCCGTGAATGCAATTTTCAGTCAGGAGCGAAGGACATAAAGAAAGGTGCAATGCTAATTAGTCTTTTTTTTTGTATAGTTTGGTTTCCAATTGTAACACTCTGTTCAAAAAGAACAAAAACAAAATAAAATGCATAAGAACAGAGGAGAGAAAGAAAGGAAAACTGAATGTTGAAATTACTTTCTGAATTGGTTTTTGAATTTGTTGTTTTGTTTTTAGAAAAGAGTTTTCTTAAAGTAAATCATTTTAACGAAAAAACACTTCTTAAGATAAGAAAGCTGCATTAAAATAGAAGTAGGGTTATTGATTTGGACTTAAGTTTCATTTGATGACCAGATTAGATGAATGAATATTGGTGGGTGTTTGTGTTGTTGATGAAGATTGATTATCTCAAATAAGAAGTGATAGACTCCCAAAATATCTTAACGCCATAAAAAATTCTTCGGTAAATTTAGAATTTCACGAAATTCTTGAAATTATACGAAATCAAAAATGCATAATTCTCGATATATCAAGAAACAAATTTTGAATTCAAGAAGTTTTGAATCTAGGTCCTCAAATAAATTAATGAATATATTATGTGCTTAGAGACCTCCTAATAATTTTAGAAATTGAAGAAGAAGCTAAAAATCTTACTTAAATGAGTGGTTTCCCTTTGTTGTCATATGAAAAGAACTATAACACTCCATCAGGGTCTGTTACCGTTATCTCTCATCATCGAATATACGCAATGTAAGTCGCATCGCATCCCATATCTCCAGTAGTCCTATCATCCAACCATCATCATTTCTAAGCTACTGGCCACCTTTATTCTTTGAATAAAATTGCTGGTAACTTCTTTTACTTCATCTTCATAGCCCCATATTGTGGCAGTTCCCTCACTTTAATCACATTTTCATGAAGCATTCATCTAAGCAAAACATTGATATTCTCCACCAGATACATGCACCTCATAAAACGCATTTAGGTTCATCTTTCTACCATCATGAAAGATGTTTATCCCATGTAGAGCCGAGAATGTCATGCCTCTGCCCAGCATCAAAACACAATGGTCCCAAAAGAAGAATGAATGCCTTTAGTTGAGAAACGGTACGAACGACCGACCGACCGACACGGGGTCATGTTAATGCGGTACCTTATGTTCATTTTGAATGTGCAACAAGATTCATATCATTGCCACTACTGGTCCATTATGAGATATTGCTATGACAAAGAATCTAACATGCTCTCCATATAAGACGATGTACCTATGAATCGGGTAGGTATGTAGACCGGAGGTGGGCCAAAGAACGAATAGTTCCGTATGAATAAACTGCTTACTTCTTCATCTTTTTCTGATTGTTTGGAACGTTCTGATGTTCTTGGTATAGGTACTCTAAGCGAAGTCCAAAGTCGTAGGTTGTTTGTTGTACACATTGAGAAATTGTCATGGGACGGTTTTTTTTTTTTTGGGATTATGAGCTCTGGGACAAGTAACACGAGAGGAATTACAAACATCGAGTCGAGTATGTTATTTTACCGCCTGCCAACTTATATGGAGTTTCAGGTAGTAGTAGAAACCTAAGATCTGTGAGCATGACCATCACTTGAAAAGTGAAGTGGGAGTGTGAGTGTATAGGCTAAGTAGTGTGATGCCACACTCATGATGATGGTGACCTGAAACGTGGGCTATTGAAACGATTCCAAAAAGGTGTTTATTTTGTCTCTGGTTTATCTAGGTTTAGATAGGTCTGGAGGAATTTCTTTTTTTTTATTACTTCTTGTGAGAGTTGATTCCTTTTTCATAGAATAAACTGGAGGAAACGTGCTTCTGCATATGGTTTGCTATTGCCACTGATATTGTTGTTGCTTCCTACAAGGGAATGAGACCACCTTCTAGGTTCTCTGCATATCATTGCAGTCTTGAAATTGCATTTAATTTTTTTTTTTTTCTTCTTCATCATTTTCACCTGAGTGCATTGGTAGCATATTTTTGGCTTCGAAAAATATTTCCTTTATAAACGGGAGAAAGCAAATAATTTTCTGAGTAAAGATTTTTTTTTTTCCAAAAGAAGGATTCGTATATAGGAATTTGGTAACAGATTGTGTATGGAAAATGAATATGAAAAGAAAATTGAGAAAGAATATAAAATTTAAGAATATAAAGGTTTTTGAATGAAGTAAACAAAGTGTTTTGAACTTTCTGTATTTTTATTGTTTTCTTTTATTTGGACCCAAGTTAATTTTGGGAAGGAGATTCCTTCTTTAACGCACTCCACGAATGTAAAATTCTTAGTATAATAATTGCGTAATCAAACTGCATTGAACTTTTTGAGGATCTTCTTTTAACACGTATCGAATAACTTCCCAAAACAACCACACTTTCATATAATATACAAAAAATAGGGTGTGAAAATGTATCATGTTAGAAATACAATTTAACACAAAAACTGTCAGGTGCAAGCATCTCATTTTTTCTTGACACTAAATTGGACTCAAAAATGCCAAATTTATGCTCACACTCTGCACAAAGTTCTCATACATATTATCTCCACACAACACAACATATCAAAAGAATCTTGAGAGTCTGTTCTTGTTTTTTTTTTTGTGAACATTACATTTTGTGGATAAAATTACACCTTTTTTAAGAAAAAAAAATGCAAAACTACTTCTAGATGTTATGAATTCAATTTCGATCTTATGTCAAACAAAAAACTTATGCCTTAAGTCTAAGAAAAAAAAAAGTAAAACTTTCATTCAAACAATGCCAATCATGTGCCATAATTTTTATTTCTGAACCCCCACCAACATCCACACGTATTATGACCTGACAAGCAATTTCCTTCTTTTATATGTGACACCTTTTGACACTTTATTGCTCGCTCGCTCTCTAAGAAAAATCTACAAATATCTAAGAGCAGCATAGTAAAAGGAAGTATGATAGAAGCAGAAGGACGTAGGAGCATAAACTAATCTGGAATTTGTAATAGAAAAACTTTTCCACTTTCATTTTATGTTTTGTAGCTATATGAAAAAATTCTCTATAAACTTTTCAATATAACGCTTCTCAAACACTAGACACACACACACAGATACAATAAGCTTATAGTAATATTTATAGTAAGTGATAAACATTATAATAATTCTGAATTTTTATCTTCAATTTTCAGACATGGTTCTTCACTGACACTGATGATGCATATTACCAAGAGAAGACAAGTAAGTATACAATATCTGTGAAGTTTGCAATTTCGTATAGAAAGAAATTCCCGCCATAGTGAGTTCATTGTTCTGTAACACACCACGTTCGAGTGAGTCCTCCTAAAAAGTATGTATGTCCATCGCAAAGGATATAATAATAATCGACGAAATTGGTTCTTCTTCTTATTCTTACAAAATCGCCTCATAAATCTCTAACAGAGTGAAAAAAAAAATCAAACCATATTCAAAAGACCGGAAAAATAAAATATTAAAAAAATTAAATTCTATTCCACTTCAATCAATGGAAAACGGTTGCTTCAGTCCATTTCGTTGAGTTCAGTAGTATATTCTCTGGACTCTGGTGCATCGCCGCCGACACATAAATCTTCAATGCTTCTACAAATTAATGTAAATCCTTTAAGATCCTTTTTTGCATTCGAGAAGAATAAAGTAAAATGAAGAAGAAGAAGATCTCTGTGGTGCGTGTTTCCTCCCTTTTTGAAATTGCTTTCTAAATCAAAACAACAAAACAAAATAAAAAAAATATATATATAAAAAGATTTGGATAAATTTCCAATTTAGTTCATCATCCATCAGGACCGCCTCTTTGACCGCCTTATTTTGGCCACTGTCTGTCTCTTTGTTTCTGACCTCTGTCTGCCAATCGGCAATCCAATCTTCTTTTCTTTCTTCTTTTTTTTTGTGCATCTTCAATTCTCTCATCGCTGTATGTCGGTTGGAAATTCTGATTAAAGTGCTGCTAAACCTGTTCGCGCCCGTGTAAAACTGCGCATGCGCGCCCGCATTTTTAATTGAATCGAGAGATATCCTGTGTATTATTTTGCAATAGCTACAGGAGTGGATTTGAAGCGTTGGGAAACATCTCACAGTTTGAGTTATTAATTTATTCAACTTAAACTTTAAGAAGTTAAATGTAATTTTCTGTCTGCTTGACTTTAGGATAAGATTCTATAATGTGCCATAGTCACTGTCAAAAATGTATATTGTCAGATTTAGGCTCTCAAAATTTATTATGCATATAAGGAAATTTTTGTACCAATGTTTTTGTTTCAAAAATTTTGTACTGAATTTCAAATTATTTTTAATGGGGATAAGTTTTGTGTTTAAAATTTTGTACCGAATTTCAAACTGTTTGTTAAAGCATATT
The DNA here is from genome assembly GCA_958431115.1 of Syrphus vitripennis. Taxonomy (NCBI): domain Eukaryota; kingdom Metazoa; phylum Arthropoda; class Insecta; order Diptera; family Syrphidae; genus Syrphus; species Syrphus vitripennis. The sequence goes on along the minus strand of OY288110.1, from coordinate 7,440,507 downwards.
TTTGTGTTAAAGATATCATTTTTATATTTTGTATTTAAAATTTTGAACTAAATTTCAAATTTAATGTGAAACATTAAAGTTTAACTAAAGTTAGTAGTTATTTTAAAAAATATTACCTCAATGTCAGAATTTAGTACATAATCTCAGAATATAAGAAATTCTCTATGTAAAAAGTTATTTGAGAGTGCTGAATTTAGTAACTTTGACTATGTTTTTATTCAAATAGTCTTTTGAATGAAGGTCGAAATTTGGTACAAAATATTAACATCAAAAAACAAAAACAAAAAAAAACTACTTATTTTGGAGCGTCTGATAATTTTGACGATTGGTAGTTCTTAACCCAAAATTGGATCAACTTTTTTGGAATGTTCATACAGGTAAGTTTTAATACTTTGTGAACTTTGTGAACACGCTTAAAAAATGATTTTTCAACCCACATCTGACAGAAATTCGACAATTTGGAGCGTTGAATTTTCCCAACCAAATTTTGGAGCAACATTATCTTCAAATTTCATCTAGATCATAGAGTTCATTCGCGGCCCAGAAAGCAAAAAGTAAATGCACTCGCTGCCTTGATTTCGTCTGCCCACATATACAAATTTGTCTCGTTATTATTATGAAAGTATTTTTTTTTTCGATTTTTAGCAGCAACTATCAATCAGTTTTTTGACAGTTTCAAGTGCTTTTTGACGGACAGAGTTCTCTTTTCACGTGCTGCGTCCTTGATCGTTGTGAAATGATGAGATTCTTAAATGCAGAAGCAGCATCAGCAGCCCAGAACAATAGTGTAAAACAACGAGAACGCGCGAGCAAGCGAGTATATCTGCCGCGGCCACTTTTGATTTCACTCCAAAAGAACATAATATCTCGTGGATACTTTATCCACTCACATATCAAACCAAAAACCATTAAAAAATATGTGTGTTCTTTTCGTTTTGTATACACGCTCTCTGATGGACTTATGATGACCATCAAGAAAAAGCAAAACAAAAAAAAAAAAAGTTGAAAAATATGTAAAACGATCACGTAGGAGGCTCAAAATCGGTTTTTGGTCTTGAAATTTACTTTTTTTTGGTGTATCTTCGTGATGTTAAAAAGTGGAAAATGTATGTCCATTTGTTTTGAGGCATGAGCAATGTGGGCGTTACTTGATGGCTCTAGAGCACCACAAGCGTGGTATGGTAGTGAGTGGCATCGAAATGACATTTTGATAGTTTTCTGACATTCAAAATTGTTGTCATTGTTTTTTTTTATAATTTTATTTTACAAAACTAGAAGAGATGTCTGAACAGGCATTCAAAAAGCTGCACACGCCATAAGCACACCACACACATATCGGTTTGTTTGTTTGTGTTTTATAGTTTAGCTTCTGAAATTTTGTGTTTTTTATCTTTGTTTTTATAAAAACATTTAACATTAAGTATCATTTCCGAAAGCAGAGATTGTGTGTGTAGACAAATGGAACAAAATGGAATCTATTTAATTTTATTGCTTTTTGAAGGATTTGTTTTTCTTTGGATTTTAAACGTTCGGTTCGTCGTTATGATGTTACCTTAAGTGCGATGGGGTCTTGAGATATGTTGGTTTAGTGGAAAACATGCAACCAAGGAGTGCGTGTGTTAGATTGGGAAAGCTGCGGTGGGTTGTTTGTTAATGGGTTAAATAATATTTTATTTGATATCACCATCACCACTAACGTGCGTGTGGTTTATGGTAGATTAAATGGGTATAAATAATTTGAATAGAATTTAGTTTTGCTTTTAAGAGTGCAATGAATGATGACTTCTGTATTAAAATATTCTTCAATTAAGCCCACGTGAGGCTTTTTTAAATGAGATTAAACCAGGAGGTGTGGAGAATTTAGGTCGCGGGAATGATAAAAGTTAGTTATCTATCTATTCGGCTTTTTTAAAGTTCTTAGTTTGTACAAATTTGTTACAGCGGTCCCGTTAGGCATGTTCTAATATCTTATTTTTAAAAACAAAAAAATAATAAAATTATTGATTCACACCTTAAAAAAGGTATAGATTATTTATGTTTAGAATCTGATTTTGTGAAGATAGAAGAAATTGCTAAGAAAAGTTTTACGTTTGAAAGCTGAATAATCAGATTGAGTGTCAACAGCTCATTTAAGACAAAGAAAATTAAAATAAAACGTTAATGCACAAAATAAAAGACTTAGAGATCCTGATATAGGTTGGAAGAATTGCGGAAGCTGTTAAAAATCTATTGAAAAATTTTCAAGCATTTCATTTAAACTGAAATATCTCAAAAACGTGACGTGATATATAAACACAGGAAAAAGCAGAATTTTGAAAAGTATAATTTCAAAACTAGAACTTTGACCCGATCCTATTTCTTCACTAAACTAAATGATAGAAAAAATTTAAAGTAAAATGGATTGCATTAACTTTTTTTTTACAAAAACAAAAACTGTTCAAATTCACTCCAATGTTAAAGCTAACCAGGTTCCCAGTAAAAACTTGAAGAGCACTGAGCTAATGTGAAAAATTTTATTTATTTCGATGTACTTTTTGAAATAAAAGTTCTTAAATCAATAAAATCTCTTCAATAACCACTAGACCGTTGAGAACTTCAATATCCTCTGTGAATGATTGTTCAATTCTTCGTATAATGACCATCCAAAAATACCTTTATCTACTCTCTCGAAATGAAAAAAACCGAGCACAATTCAATCCATTTGTTCCGTGATTTTTTATAACATAATATTATTATATTGAAAGTTCATTTCATTTTCCCATCATAGATTAATTTCGTTTGGAAAAAAAAACTTTTTCCAAAACACTCATACATATTTATACATATTGAAAATCAACCAAACAAAAGTTAAAAATCAAATAAGAGTAACCTGCTATTGAACACCCACAAAACCCAATGACCTTTTTATGCTTGTTAAACTAAAAATAAAAAAAAGGTGAAAAAACATTCAAATTCAAAAGCTACCGTAGATTATTTCAATTTTCCATACTCCAAAGGTAAAACTACTTTACGTAACTTCAAAAGTAAATAAACCTATAATATGGGAAGTATCATTGAAGTTTTACCAAATGTGTGTTCGTATTAATAAAATTAGCAGACCACCTATCGAGCGTTGAGGGAAGACTTCATATTCCTTTCAAATCGATCCCAGAGATGAACAAAAAAAAAAAAAGATTGTCCTATAACATTTTCCAACTATCGTCGTCCGTCGAACAAAACTTGATTCATCCGTGACAACGCCTAAATTAGGCGTAAAATCTTCTTCATTAAATATTAAGATTTTTTCCCCCTTCGGCAAACAAATAAAGATAGATAAAGATAGATAGGTATAGATAAAGATAGACATAATATACTCATATAGATACATAGATATAATCAATAACATTTCAACAGGTAATCCAATGAATATTAATGATACCCCATCTCCTTGCCTAACACATATACATATATCGTAGGGAACTGTGAATAACTATGTGGCGGCTTTCTTCTAACTAAAAACAAAGTCAATCCGTAAATTTAATCACCACTAATGAATTTATGACTACTCGATTGGGCTAATGCTAGATGATGTTTGCAAAGGGATGCCACATTATTGAGGGCTTGAGAATAGATGGGCATAAGGCATGTTCGATAGTCGTCCAAATAGGATTAGCTCCAAATTGGATTTTTCTATATATTTTGTGATGGCAAATTTAGAACAAGGCCGACGACGACTCAGTGATGTTAATCATGAAAAATATTCGTCTATTCTCGTGCCAACAGTTATCTTCTATTTTCTTTACTATAGGCATGATATAGAAAATACTCTGTAATGCAAAATGACAATGAGAACTTCGATCCGCACTCGACAGCCAACAATTATTGTTCATGTACCGGAATCTATAGGTACATGTAACTGAAAAAAGAGTAAGTTTTCCATTTTGGCATATTGTAGACTGTTGACTACGTTTTACAATCCATTTTCATTAATATCTCAAATAGTTTTTCATTTACGGTCTGGATAGATAATTTTGATCGATATTCCATTACACAATCCTTTCTCGTCAATTATTATTAGTTCTGTTATAAATTCTCAGTAGAAGAGATATGCTTTGTTTGGGTGCTAGCTCATCCAAATTTATGCAAGAGGACTTATGAAAAGTCTATGGGCAAATGTCTAGGTATGTATGTATTTTTTTAAAAAAAGATTGGCAATTTACTTTACTTTACTGACTTTTCCAGTCAATTTGAAAAAATAGTCACTGTATTGCATAGAGATGAATTGGGCTTAGTTATCTAACTGTGCACTGGCTCTGGCATCAGTAATATTTGTATGTAATGACTACATTAACCAGTCTGTTCATCGAAATAATCATCACATCATTTATGTGATAAGTACAATAAACCTTTCTTCAGTGACGCAAGCCTGCAGGAAAATTATCATGATTCTTGTAATGAATACAGAGAAATTTTATTTCATTAAATTTTTTTCGAAAAAAAGTAATCATTAAAAAAAAAGTTTAAAAAATCAGACAAAAAAAAAACCAAATTAAAAAATCACAAAAAGATTTGTTCTGGGTACAATCCTGAATCCTACTGAGTGTTTTTATTTTCTTGCAATATTTTTTAAAATTTTTATTTAATTAAAAAAATATGTTTTGTAATTTATATATCGTGTATTGAATACAGAATAAATAAAAATCAGACATGTAATGACTACGCAAATTCACATGTATTGAACAAAGATTTGTTTCAATGACTCATACATTCTTCATTGTTGCTAGCTGGCCAAAAGCAATTCATTAGAATGTGCATTGATTCATGTAAGCATCTGGAAATCAACACATCATCTACCATGGATTAAGTGCCAGTCGGAAATGTAGTGGATACATACAAATTTAAAATTCAAAAAACATGCAATTAAAAACTAGAATCATAGGAACAAGTTTTGTGCAGACATAAACAACTTGCACTGAATCTATTTTGAATTGTATCTAATACTGAAAATTTGTATTCAATACATTACAGAATAAATATGTTTGCAATGAAGCAGACAAATTATTTACAACATCTACATCACTCCAGAGTGTAGATAAGTTTACAAAGTTTGGATGTCAATTTGTACTGATTACAAAAGATAGATAGACAGAAATTATGCGATGAGTAAATGCATAAATGTGTTGAAATAATTCTTTTTTGTTTCTCCGAAATTCTTCTTTTCATTCTTGTTCATTACATAACGTTTCCTTGTCACGGAAGTTTAAGGTTTATTTATGTTTTTTCATCGAACTGGGAGCCGAAAAAAATGTACAGCTGGCATTTAAATCAAACTTAATTGTTTCTTTGAAACCCTGTATGTACTTTTAAGTCATTAAAACCATTACGTTAAAATAAACACAACACGAATTCTCTTGAAAGGTGCCCCTAGTAATTTAACGATTTATTAAGAAGGAAAGAAAGAAAATCCCATACCTACGAGTATTTATTTAATAGTGTGCCTATAAATTTATCACTTATTTATTTGTAAAATTATCGAATAGGTGAAAATTTCTCCCCATTACTCTTAGTTTTTATTACTTTTTTTTTTCTTTAAAAAAAAAAAAAAAAAAAAACACATAAAAATAACTCGGAAGATAAAAGCACCTAATATACCATTTGGTAAAGTAAAAAAGTATAAAATTGTTACACCTTATCGTGAAGAGTCTATCAATCTTCGAGAATTGTTTGAAAATTGAAAAAGGTGCGTCGTGTATATAGCGCTCCATCAATAAATGTCTTTTGTGTGTTTAAGGTGTTCCTAATGAATATTAAGTCTTATCTTTGGATTTTTTGTTAGTCTTTTCTCAATAAAGTGGCAGATTCGAATGACTACTACTTTTTTGATTAGAGAATCTTAGAGTATTTTTTTTTTATATAGAGATAGAGACTATGGATCTCTGGACTGGCCATATAGTAGATAAAGACCTTTCTAATTGGTAATGTAGCTTTAATGAATTGCCATCGATCATTCAACAGTGGCAATAGAGATGGTGGGTTTGTGGCGTTTCACATCAGAGTGTGGTAAATTAAAGAAGTCGTCCGCGTTTAAAAGTCGGGAGGGTAGAGTTATAAAGTGACTTTGATTGTTCCACAATTTGTATCTTCTAAATTCGGCAGATTAAATGAAGATTAGCGATAGTTCAAATTTTGATGTGTGGTAATAACTAATAACCAAGTAAATTTCTTAATCGGTGAAATTAATGAGAAAACAAAATGATTTATTTTTGCAGATTAATTATAGTTTAACACTGGTTCAAGCATTTAATAAGCTTGCATGCAGCTTGAACCAAAGTTAAACCTCAGATTATTTGTCAACACCAATTAGTTAAAATTGCAGAACCTCTTTTTATATATTTGTACAACAATGCCTATGGCCAAAAATGTTTACACTTCAAGATTTTTAGTCAGAGATTTTGGTGAATTAGCTGAGGATTAACTTGGTTCAGGTATGTTAGTGTTTAACAACCATTTGGAAACCTAGTTTACTATTTGAACCCTAAACTTTGGTTATTTGGCATAGGTTTAACAGTGGCTCATATTTTTTACAACTGCTCCTAAATTTATCGAAATGAAGTTGAATACAAAATGTTAAATTATTTTGCAAAACTAAGCCTTAGAAGTTGAATTAGTTAAACAAAATCATCTTGTATACAACCTGTTCAAGAAATGTCAATAGTTGCAGTGAAAGAACTTCTTAAGTCTATGACAAAATAAATTTTATAAGAACAAATTTAAATAGAAACAACAAACCATTCTACAATACAGCTGCTAATCCGACTATATTTTTAAAAATAAAAAAAAAAACATTTTACAACTCTACCTCTCTGACTATAAAGTTGATAATTTTTTTTTGTTTTTCTTTTGGTATATATGTAAGTTTAGAGGGAAATGAAGGGATTTTGAAAGCTTTTTTTTGGAAGATAAATGAAATTAATTAAGTTGTTGTGTGGGATTGCCTGAGAAAGTAGTAGCGCCCGGGATGTGAACAAAGCCTACTGGATATAAAAGTTATTGATGAATGTTAAATTTTCTTTTCAGTTGACATGACATTTAAATTTTTTTGTTGTTGTCATTCGTCAACTAATTAGCCATAGAATTTGCTATAAATTTAAATGTCTATAGTGATTTAATTTATTTTAAAGAACTTATAGTTGTTTTTATTTGACAAAAAAAAAAATGAATATAAAAGAATTTATTACTTTACAACAAACATAAACTATGCTCATGTCGTTATGTTTCTTGGATGTTGACGACCAGAACAGAAGCGGAGAAGTATCTTGAACTATATTCACACGATACTAAATTGAGGAGTTGTTGTTTTAAGCAATGGATTGTTTAATGCCTGATTTTTTTAACATTTCTGAAATCGGGTTTTGGCTTCTTGTGTTTGAGGTCGATAGTCTTTGGGCACCTTTATTTTTATGCCTACCAAATTGATTGGAGATTTCTCTAAACATGTAAGTGTTATCTAAGTTTAGGTCATCCGAATAATAATGATCTATTACCTAAATCATCTTTTAACTAACTTAAATATTTTGAGATGAAATTTTCTGTCGTTAGTTGAACTGTAAAAGTTTTTCGTTTGTTTTATTTTAGATATCGACAAAGAATGAAGGGCAGAATGCTATAGGTCATTTGTTGTGTTATCAAAATATAAACAGAAGTACCTTCCCACAAACATTTCCTTTTGATTGCTTCGTATTAAAGCCCATTCAACCATTAAATGCTCTCACTTAAATTGTTCAAAATAAATTGTATTTGATAAAGAACAAAAAAGCCAATAATCTTCCAATAAAACATCCACTTCACTGCGTTTTGCCCCCCAAATTAGGTCGCAAAATCTAATTAATTAACTACAGTTCCATCACTCCGAATACCTATCTACCCATCATTGAGCTAACATGGTTTCGTGTGTCGCTTAGATAGATTTTGATCTTTTCTTTTCTTTTTTTTTTATTTACGAGTATTTATTGATTTTCATCTTCTTTTATTTCAAAGTAAAAAATCAAATCAAAATCGAAATCGAAATTAAATATCATTGTGAATCTACACAAAAAAATGAAAAGAATTCCAGCAGAAAACGATTTTTATAATGAGAAGAAGAGTCACCTTTATTTACTTTATTTACGGAGCATTAGGTTTAAAGAGAAATACGGTTCCGATAATCGAATTGAAAGCCTTTTGGTCTGGCTTGTGAATTATGTTAAATATTTGAGTTAATCATTCCAAAAAGTCGGCATTTTGATTAATGTCTCCCATAATTAGACAAACTAATGAACCAACTTTTCAATATTTTTTCTTTGACTTGATCGTTAGAAGAAACTAACCAAACGGTCTTTTAGCATTTCTCGACCATCACAAACGAATGATAAGGAGCCATAAGAAAAAGCAGAAGAAGAAGAAACTCAGCCCTACTTATTTTATATGTATATCCCAGGGAATGGCAATCGGAATTTTGATTAGGACACCAGAATGTCTCATGCGCTCATTGGAAGCGCGATGGCCCTGGGTGTTGCGATGCCAATATAAATGTCGACCTTTTTGAAATATTCAAGTCTTGAAAGTTGGAGACGCGCGGTTACCGAATTTCGTTCGCTCGTATTATTCTATTTTTTTTTTTGTCATCTTACTGGATGCTGATGCTGGTTGGGTTGTGTATCGCGTCCGCGTATATCTTCCTTGGGGACTTTTTGTTGGGCAATTTGAAAAATTTTCATCCAATTAAGGCAGTGGTCTCTCATCTGAGACGTGTGGTAGAGCGCGAGCCTTTTCTTCTCCTTGGAAGTCTTTATATGGATGGTTGGTTGGATCTTTTTTTTTTTTTTTGATTTGTTTGGTTTTGCTCGTCTTTGCGTATGTGAGGAGCTCCTTAACGAGCTGCAGAATACTTCTTAATAAACATTCTCGTACACATAGTTTGGTGTGCTGTGCTGCCGCGAGACCTTATTTACTTATATGAAATTGATTTTTTTTTTATTTCTTATTGTTGTTGTTCACATTATTTTTATTTTTGTATCTTTTACAGAAGGACATCTCATCAACACAAATTGCTCGATTGGACATTTTCGTAAAGCGCTTTGCTGTAAGATGTCAGCGGAATTGGATGTGTTCTTGGAAAGTGGCAAGAAGTGAGTACCCTATGATATATAAGGAAACTATATCTACAATCGTACATAATATAAAATCTTAAGAGAAAAAAAAATAAATAAATTGAATTGAATTTCTTAGTGGTTTTGCCATAAGGGGGAAAAATACTTTTCTCCCCAATAGGGTATAAGGTTTTAATTAAATTGAGTTTGGTTGGGTTTGGTGGTGTGGTTGACCCAAAAGAAAATTGTTGTAGTGATAGAATTTCTTTTGACATGAAGTTGCTTTATTTTTAGAAAGGACCTTTAAAAAAAAAAAAAACACACACACACTTTTGATGATGGATGTACATTGTACCTACCTGTGTGGGTTTTTCTTATTAAATTTCTTACATTCTTAGCAAAAATAATCCAGTTCAAAAAAGTACAAACAAAGTCTTTTTTTTAAATCGTAGGTTGTTGGGTGAAGTTCCTGAATAAAAAAAAACTTTATTTTAGAAATTAATAAAGAGTGAATGGATTGAATGGGTAGTATGATAGCACTTTTTAAAAAGTTTTGCAGTTCCATATATTGTAGGAAATACTAAAATAAATATATGCGGAATATCAGTGTTTACTCCTTTAACAATAGACTTATTGGATCAGTTACTTGGATATATCTTTTTTAATATTGGAGTAAATACTCAAAGAGATATCTGAGTAACGTTTTATATCTGCGTTTACTTCAATAACTATTGATTTATTAGAGCAAATAATCTCCGCTTTTTAAATATGGGAGCATACACTCACTGCTTTTTCTATAGCACAAATATGAAATATGTGCTAACTGTCATTGATTACTTACAAATTTTGAATATTTTTAATCTTTAGAAGTCGTTTTATATATTGGAGCAAATACTCAAATAAATGCTTGTTATACATATCAGCGTTTACACCATTAACGATTAATTATAGAAGAGCCAAAACTCGAAGAAATAACAGAGGAAAAAACTCAAATTAGCATTTACTCACATAAATATTGACTTATTGGAGCAAATAACGGCAAAGTAACGACTTTATTAGAGGAAAATAAAAACTTTATGTTATAATAAAAAACCTGAAATTTATCGACGAAAAATATTTTATTTTGAATAAAATCATATTGATTTCGGGAAACGCAATTATATCAAAATTTTAAAATTAAATTAATATGTGAACGAAATTTTCTAATTTTCTTTTCCTCCTGAGAAGTCAAAGCTTGACGGAGAGCTCAGGGGCTTCTCTCTCATAAGTTTCCTACGGGCTCTCGTTATATTTTCATAGCAACTGAACAGCGGTGTGCCAGTCGTGGGTTAGTGATTAGATTTCTGCTGAGAACAATTCAAATGCTTTTATTTTTTATACAGAAATATTGCTTTCTTAAAACTTTGTCCTTTAAATTGTTCTTAAAGCTCCTCACTTAAATATAGATAACCAACTCTCATCATTTTACAAAAAAAAAAGAACTCAATCATTAACTGCACATGTCTCAATAAAAACGCTATCAATGGTCATTAACAACAATCAAGCTCCAAACACAAATTTTCCACAACAATTCCACAACCAACCTACTTCCTCATCCACTTAATCAGAATTTGTGTTTGCTGAGCGCGAATCTTCTGCCTCTGGTGCCCATCTGCCAAGTAGTAGACAGAAGTCGCTGCTAGCTGTGACTGCGTGACTGTGGGCTTGCAAAAAAAAAAAAATAACAATAAAAAAATACTCTCCTAATAAAAACCACGCCTTTAATTACGAATGTAATTATCTTTAAATACGCGACAGTTTCTTTGGTTTTAAATAAGAAAAAAGAAAAAAATATACAAAATTAAACCAGAGCCCATCAACAACATGCTCATTGTCAGCCAAAAATAATATAACAACTGCTACTGCTGCTACTACTCGTACTTGTCATATCGTTTGACAAGCAACAGAAGAAGCAGCACGACTCTCGGTCTCGGTGTGTCCTAAAACTGTATGTACCCAATTCCAAGAAATAACCAAAAATGTAGCTTCATTATGTTTTACCCATCATCAACAAAAATGAGACCAAAAACCACGACGCGACGGTCGACGACGATGAAGTGGACGATGTCATGATTAACCGCTTCCTCAACTTTTGAAAAATTGGACAACATACAGAAGCAGAAGCATCAGTTCGTTGTCATCAACGCGAGTTGGGTAATTCCAACCAAAAATAAAAAAAGCTTCGGTGTCAACCCAAAGGTCACCGTAAAAGAACATCGTAAAAACAAAAAAAACAGATCCACCATCATCACCGGGTTCACACGACTTGGGCATTTATCTTTGGCATAATCTACTCTTGTAGTAGGAAGGAGTTGTACTAATTTTGACAAAATTATTTTTTTATTTGTTTCTTTTTTGTGGCCAGCGACGAAATAACGTGCAGCACTACAATATCATGGTGCACCTCTTCATTTAAATCCACTCCTCAGCATACAGCAGCACTTTCTTGTGCTATTTAATCTCATTTGGTAGCAAAGTAAGATTGAAGAAAAATCAACAAAAAAAAGTACAGAATATGGCGTTGAAGCAACAACGTTGATGAATGACATGAATTTCTTTGCTTCAATCCATTCGTGTAATCGCCTTTTTTTTTGCTGAGATATTCAATTTTTTTGTTGTTGTAGTTGTTGTGGTAGTTTTAGCTTGGTATTCAAATGAGATTTTCATCTTTCGGTATTCAAAAGATATAAAATGTGAATTTCACCAAAAACGGTCAAAACTGTTTTAATATGCAAATTTTTTATTGGTGCAAGTACTGTATAGTTGTAGTTGAAGGAAATGAATTGCTTCACATGTAGTGATACGTGGTAAAGGGAATTAACAAAATTAGAGATTGATATTCTGCACAAAAATGTTTGAGTGCTTGGAAAGAAAACAATAATTTCGTGAAATTTCTGACGTTGGGAACCTAAGTTTGACTTCCATTCTCTATCGACCAAAACATTTCTGGGAATCGGAGACATTTTTTCGTTGTATTTTGAAAGTTGGTTACAATTCCGAAATCCAAAAACTGGAAAACCCAAGTTCCAGAAAAAAAATCAAACCTAAAAAAAACTAATTATTACAAAAAACCGAAATTTTATAAAGCTCCAGTTACCAAAAGCCCGAAGTCCCGAGCGCCCAATATCAAAAAATGATCGTTATTTTTAACAGGCTTTATGCCTTAAAGATCAATATTATAAAAATTGTATGTTTTGCTGATCAAACTACACATGATGAGCTGATAACACTTTAAAATTTGAAATTCAAAAAATTTTAAGTACCATAAGCTCTAAAACCTAAATCCCAGGATTTTGAGTTAACAAGATTTGAGGTTTTCTGAATTTTTCCCAAAATCACGATAACCCAAAATTTAGAAAATCATAAAGACAAAAACAATAAACATACAAACCCAAGAAGATCGCATAACTTTAAGTTTTCAGTATTTTGAGCTTCCGGAAATTAAGGTTTTGAGTTTTCCTCATAATAAAGTCCCCTATATTTTTCAAGTTCCGCTTAATATGCTGACATTATACTAGGACACATGTTTTTCCATTCCATTCCGCAGTTCTTGAAGTTTTTGTTTAATATTCCGATTTTCCACATATTGTACTACAAAACCACTAGCGAAACACTATAAGTTTTAAAGAAGGTGTTTTCTTCTTCTAATAGTTCCATTTTATCTCCCGCTTCTAATGATTAATGATATGAACATGTAAATCAACTTAAAGTTTTTTCTTTAGATACATTTTTGACCATCCAAACCAGTTAAGAATGCTTATCTCTTTTGTGGTTTGAACTAGATTTTGTAAGAATTAAATTTATGTCTTTACTATGCAACCCGTATGTTGGAATCATTTTGTATAAAGATAATAATACGAGTAAACAGATCCCCTATAGAAAAGGGACATTAAGAAAGAAATACAAAATGAGTTTTTAAGTTGTTAAAGGTTAACAAATCATTCTAATTTTTAAAAATTTAAATAATCTATTATTTATTTGGTTGGAATTGAAAGAATTTAAAATTTTGTTGGAAATTTTTAAACAAAATAAATGAAAGCAACAATTTATAATTCTAGGTAAGCTATTATGTTATCGTGAGAATCATATATAATAAAGTAAGAGCTAAGCTCTTAAAAAAAAAGAAACTATATATGGAACTAAATGGATTAGGAACATGATAAGATTCTTTAAATTTGTGGAATTCCATAGTTTGAAATTGATCCAAAATAATCATCACAAATATTAATATTTTTAACTGAAGTGAAAAGATTTTTTAATTAACAATAAATTATTGTTGTTTTAATTTGTGTGTTTAATTTTCAGTTACATGAATGAGACATCACTTCAGCTTTTGGACAAAGTAATTGACTGATTCTTGCTGCATGATTTATGCTTTAGGGAACAATTTCAAACCATTTTATGTATTCCTGATCAGACTACACATGAGCTATTGAATATTTGAGAAAATAGGGTGCCACATTGGGCGCCACTTTTTACGAGAAGGACATGCTAATTCCAGCTGAATGTTTAAGCTTTATCGAAAAATATTGTCATATGATTTCAGTCGTACTTTATTAAAGATATTCAAATTTCGAATAAATTGAGTCTCACGTTGGGCGCCATTTCACATTTTGTTATAATAACCGTGTTGAAAGTATAAATTATTTTATTCTTTTTTAATGATTGGTAATAATGATGACAGATCATCAAATCACCATTATTTCATATCCAAATTTCGAATAAATCGAGCCCCACGTTGGGCGCCATTTCACATTTTGCTATAATAACCCTGTTGAAAGTATACATTATTTAATTGGTTTTTAGTAGATCGGTTATAATAATGACAGATCATTAAATCACCATTATTTGACTATAATTAAAAATCACAACAAACTTATTGACTGGCAAAATTCATCATCTCCAACAAAATCACCTCAAAGTGTTCTAAATTCTTTTTTATTTTGTATTATTTTTTGTGTATTGCTTTGTTTCTTTTTTATTTGTTTGTTGCTTTTGTGTTTACATAATTTTCTTCTCAATCTTCTTGCAAATATACAACATTCATTACAAAATGCAAAAAAAAGTAACATCAACAACACATACAAACAAAAAAATAAACCACAGTGTGTAAGAAATTTGTAACTGCATTTGAAGTATGAATAATTGCGACTGTGGGAACACGTTTTTTATAAAGAGCGCCCGACTTTTAAGTATAGAAGGTAGATCTGCTTCAGTTTTGCTTCAGATAAAAAAAAATTCAAACCGTAGAGAAAAACGCAACAAAATATTGTATTTTGTACTCTCGTACTCTTTTATTATTATTATTATTAAACCAAAGAAAGCTGCACGAACAGTTAAAAGTAATTAACTCCAGGTTGACTTTGTTGTGAGTTGGCTCTTAGTTGCTATACGGCTATAGTTCTTCTGCTGATGTTGGCTTTGATGAACTCCTTATGACGGACGAATACCACGGGCAATGTGACTGACGACTGCGACGTTTGACTTCAGTAACAAAGTCTGCAATCATATACAGCTTCATAGCGCAAAGAGATATTATTACGTGCGGTTTATGAACTATTTGCTGTTTATGTGCGCTGTAGAAAATTGCCTCCATATTTATGAGGTTCAACATGTCGGCGGCGATGATGTGGAGACTGGAGAGTGCAGCAAAATGCTTTGATAGGCGTTTGATGGATATTACTTGATGGCTTTGGTTTGGTTGGGCGAACTAAACTAGTTTTTATTGCAGCCTCTAGCAGCAAAAGACAGAGTATTTTTTTTTTTTTGCAAAAAACAGGATAAGCTCTGTGAGTTTAACAATAATTCTCGGTTACGCATTTCCGTGGGTTTTTTTTATGGGCAGCTTCTTATAGTGGGATATGAAAAAGCAAAGATGGCGGTCAGCCATCAGCCGAATAGGGGGAATAACATGTAGCATACGAAAACATGCACGTGCCGTAACTATTCGGGACTGGTGGAAGTGTGATCATAGCCTCTTCGCGGCGGCCGCTAGAAACAAACCCCAAAAAGGTTTGGCTAATATGATCAGGCTATTTCCACAGGTTGGCAACAGGTTAATTCCCTGTTCCGTAAAACTAAAAGAATTACGAGACCGTCAACAAGCCTCGGAAACGGACTGATCTCACGACGACAACCCTTGCAACGAAAACGGAACAACGATTTACGAATTTTCTTATGGAACGTACGATCGCTCTATAGAGCTCGAGCTGCTCAGCAGCTAGCCGATACCCTGTCAAAATATAAAGCTGACATAACAGCACTGCAAGAAATAAGATGGACAGGGAATGGTGTTTTGCAAAAGAAAGAATATGACTTATATTACAGCTGTCATACAAAACACCATGTGCTCGGGGTAGGCTTCCTGGTCAGCGAAAAAATGAAGTCTACCGTCATCGGCTTTAACGCTATAAGCGAAAGGCTATGCACCCTTCGCGTGCGAGGCAAATTCAAGAACATCAGCCTCATTAACGTTCACGGACCTACGGAGGAGTCCTCAGACGAAGATAAAGAGACTTACTATGAACAAGTCGAAAGGGCCCTCCATGCCTGTCCAAGGTATGATGTTAAAATCATCCTTGGGGATTTGAACGCTAAAATAGGTCGGGAGCCGGTATTCAGGCATTACGCAGGCACCCATAGTTTGCATGAGAACACTAATGACAATGGACTTCGAGTCCTAGAATTGGCAGCATCGAAAAACATGGTCGTTGCGAGTACCAGGTACCCGCGTAAAGATATCTACAAAGCCACCTGGGTATCACCTGATGGAGCCACTCGTAACCAAATTGACCACGTGTTGATAGACCGTCGCCACTACTCGAACTTGATGACGGTACGAACGTACCGAGGTGCCAATATCGACTCGGATCACTATCTTGTTGGTATGGTTTTCCGAGGGCGGATTGCCTTGCGAAGACGTATTGCATCCGCCGATCAGGTTCGAATCAACACGGCTGCACTACGCAATGAAAACACCAGTAACACCTTTGGACTTGCGTTAGGACTCGCCCTAGAACCACTCGATCCAGGGAGAGTAAGTCCTGGAGCCAGTATGCTGGGCGTAGATGAGAAGTGGACACGCCTTAAAAACACTGTCATTAGTACTGCCAATTCCATCTTAGGCAGCAGTCGTAGAAGTCGGAACGACTGGTTTGATGATGAATGCAAGCTAGCGACTGAACGTAAGAATGTTGCGTACCGAGCAATGCAACAATCTCATAGAACGCGGGCACGCGAAGATGAATATAAAGAGCTCAGAAGAATAGAAAAACGGCTTCACAGACAGAAAAAATCAGCCTGGGAGAAGAACATCATCTGTGATTTAGAAAGAAGCCGAGAGCGAGGTCCGCACCAGGCGCGGAAGTTCTACCAATCCGTCCGAAACATGACGCAGTACACACCACGCTGCACTTACTGCAAGGACGGAGAGGGAAATCTGATCACCGATCCCCAAAGCATACTGGAGCGATGGGAAGTGTACTTTAATGAATTGCTAAATGGTCAGCTCACTGCAGAAGTAGAGGCTCCACTACTTCAAGAAGATTACCCTATGTTACCGCCACCAAGCATAGAAGAGGTTGAGAAGGCTATAGCCCGGCTTAAGAAAAACAAAGCCCCGGGAGCCGATGGCATACCAGCCGAACTATTCCACCACGGCGGGCCAGCCTTACGCCAAGCAATTCATGATATTATAGTGCACGTATGGGAGCAGGAAGAAATGCCAGAAGACTGGCGAAAAGGTATAATTTGCCCCATACATAAGAAGGGAGATGTCACAACGTGCAGCAATTATAGAGGTATCACGTTGTTGAGTACCGCCTATAAGATACTCTCCTCTATCCTACAAGAACGGATAGCCCCATACGCTAAAACCATAATCGGCCAATATCAGTGTGGTTTCATTCCAGGCAAATCAACAACTGATCAGATCTTTACCCTTAGGCAGGCGATGGAAAAATGTCTAGAATTTAACATCCCAACATACCATCTGTTTATAGACTTTAAGGCCGCCTATGATAGCATAGCCAGGGTAGAACTTTACAAAGCCATGAGAGAATTCGGCATCCCAAATAAGTTGACACGACTTTGTAGGTTGACCATGACCAACGTAACAAGCCAAGTAAAAATAGCCGGATTGCTATCCAGACCAATCAACATCTTTAATGGACTCCGACAAGGGGATGGTTTGGCCTGCCTCCTCTTCAACCTGGCGTTGGAGAAAGCAATCCGTGACTCTGGCACGGCAACAAGAGGGACCATCGTCAACAGGTCCAGCCAGATACTGGCTTACGCAGACGACATTGACATCATCGGAAGAACCGAACAAGCTGTACACGATTCCTTCATCCAGATCGAGCAGGCGGCACAAAATCTGGGGCTGCACATTAGTGAAGGTAAAACAAAGTACATGGTGGCGTCGAATGCGAGAAGAACAGTTGGTCAAACAATCAAGGTAGCGGAGCACGAATTTGAAGTGGTGCAATCCTTTAAATACCTTGGGTCAATAGTAGCAGCCGATAATAATATAGAAGAAGAAATACGCGGGCGGCTGCTCAATTCCAACAAAGCCTACTATAGTCTGTCAAAGCTCTTCAAATCCAGAAATCTCACCATAACTTCAAAACTGCTGCTGTACAGGACCATGGTCCTGCCAGTACTCACGTATGGATCCGAGACTTGGGTGCTTAGCAAAAGACACTCCGACCTCTTAGCCGCGTTCGAGAGAAAAGTCTTAAGGAGAATTGTTGGCCCCATATGTGAGGAAGGGCGATTCCGGAGACGGTACAATCATGAATTGTACGCAATCTACCTTGAAGCAGACATAGTGACAAAAATTAAGCTCGGTAGACTCCGGTGGGCAGGGCACCTAGCTCGCATGAGTGAAGAGGAACCTGCTCGGAAAGTCCTTTGTGGTACATTCTATGGTAGACGGCAGCGTGGTAGACCATGCTTGCGCTGGAGAGATGGCGTAGACCAGGACGCCCGAAGCCTTGGGGTGCGCAACTGGATGGCGTCGGCTCAAGACCGGGATAGGTGGAGAGACTTGTTGAAGGAGGCCAGGACCGGACCCCGGTTGTCGAGCCGATGATGATGATGATGATGAAAAAGCACTTTGTCATGAGTGCAAATGGGTTCCAGTTTTGTTATTAATTCTAAGTAATAGCATGCGGAAATCAGAATTAGAATGTTGCGGTGCGCCGCAATTTCAAAGCGAATACGGATTGTAACGTTTGCTATTTTGACGTGATATAATTCACCCATCAGAATTCTTGTGAAAATCAAAGTTCTTCTTCTTCTAAGCTCGCTCTTTGAGTATGCAACTACTTCCATAAATGAAAAACAAAGAATACAAACTAAATTTTGCTTATTCAAATCTTTCAAAACAAAGATAACAATTTTCCGTCTTCATCAAACTTTCCTCTAACACTCAACCTGAAAGAAACCAAAGACACCAAAAATCGACCTTGCTTATTTTCCTGCTATCCTGTTGAAATGACGGTTGTGACGGTTTTATGAGGCCATCAAGTCCGACAGTTTTATGGCCTGTTGGCTTAATGTGCGACAACCGTAAAAATATCTAAAAGTACGACGTATACGTTCCTATCATGGTTTAGGAAGGTTTTTTTTATTGCCGTAATCAGTTTTTGTATTTATTATACTCAACTTATACGAGTACGACTCTTTTGGGTAAGCAAAGTAAAGCATAATAATGTGAGGAACAACATTGAGTTGGCGGATCCTGGCCTGGCTTTGCATTGTCATCATCCTAAAAATCATGAACGCTTGGTTGGAAAAAATTCAAAAGCAATTCATTGCGATTTTGCTCATAATATGTAGAATGTAGGTATATTTGGTGGTAGAAAATTCTACTGTTAGGTTAGGTACTGTTATACCAACTTGTATATAAAAGGGGTTGAAATTGGCAGTTCTCTTTTTGTGTGCTCTACTATGTTCTGTTAAAGAGTGTGTTGTTGAAGCACAATCCAAACAACATTCACTGAGGGCATGAATAAAATGAAAATGTTTTTTGGTTTTATACTTTCGTGTTTTTCTGAGCGCCTGGTAGGAAAATTGATTTATTTGCGGTTTTTACTGATTCTCAACATCATTTGATGAGAGGAAACAAAGAGAATATTGTAGAATTGTTATTCGAGAGTTACTTTATGTTATTATTGATTTGAGAAAAATATGTGTGTTCTAAATTCATTTCTTTTTTTGTATTAAAATGAAGATGTTATTTACAAAAAAAAAAGAATAGTATTATGAGGTTATTTTAGGAAGAAAATGAGAGTGATGTTGTTTAACAACTCAAGTAGAGCATAGGTAACTGATTTAGATGAAATTATTAACAAGATAAGATTTTAACCTTCTCTTAACGTAATTCATTTTTCAGACCAGAATGAACTCATGGCCTTTAAAAAAAAAGTGTTTGAAAATATTGTCTTCTGTAAAAAAGTGATTTCATAAATAATTTTATAAACATGAGTAATCATTGAATTCTTCGTTCAAATTAATTTGAATAACATCATCGATCTTTGTGAAAAATAAAAGATTGGTCCTAAGACACTTCGTTGTGGTACACCGAATTTAATTTTTTCTACGATTGAACTTAAAAAAATTGTGCATCGGTATTATAAAATTTCAGCATTCCATTGTATTTAACTGTTGTTGCGTTCTGTTTGCAGATACTTCCAATGGAATAAATAAAATGCACGACGGGATGGTATTATGTGTCGATCTTTCATTTAATTTATTTATTGAATAATTAAAATTAATTAGAAAATTTCAAAAAAGATTTCGTACCACGAAAACTCAAATATATGGTTTTTGAAAATAGTTCTGGAACGCATCAAAACTTTCAATTTCACCCAAAGTGAAAATACGACTCTTAAAATATAATTTTTTTAGTTGTGAAAATAAATCCACTATCTCTTTCTAGATCTATCAATTCGAAAGTTTTTAATCCTTCTTCAATCTACCTTCTGGCCAAATTTGGCCAGAACAACTTTATCTGCTGTTTCAAAACAAAAAAACAAACGAACATAACATCAGCCTGTGGTCTGATTTACGATTGCCACAAAAGCAATTCACAAATTAACAAAATCTTCCCTTTAAGGCATTGAGTATTATGGTGCATGATGCACAGGTACACAGGTACACATATTATATGAAAATCTCCTAAAACAAGACTGATCCAACATGCCGCCACACACAGAACAAGCGCCCTCTGTGCATGGTGTACTGTACATCGACAGTTGACTTCTCTCTCTCTCTGTTGCGTTTAGTCCAATTTAATTGCTTGCCAAATACTTCTTTATTGGATTAGTAAAGTCAATAATGCTATTAAATTTATGTAATTCGACAGTTGAGCTTGGTGAGGATGGCGATGGAGATGACGGTGGTGGAGGCACACCGTCTTCCGTCTTTTATATATGAAAGGCCCATTTTGTCAGATTATATTCGCATGGCTTGTGCAACATGTCCATTTGTTAAATTGAAAGAGAGTCAGCATGCACTCTGCATCTGTACACAGGAGAGAATACAATTCTATTTTGCAAAGACCAAAAGACAGAGAGTTGTCGTCGCAGGTAATTAAATTTAATTGAAATATTTCCCCATTCATCGTTGTCCGCATCTCTCACAAGATATATTTATTATACCTAGAGATTGAAACAAACAGATACGTATATACTTTTGCAGGTCTGGCTTTGGGCCCGACTCTCGCGCGCTATGTGTATAATTCATTTTGATTTATAACAACGAATTTGCTGACAAGTCGAGTATCACAATGGTATCAGAAGTGAGGAGAGAAATTATATTTTGTTGCCACAATTACCAGTGGCACTAAATATAATTACACACCCCAATCAGTTTGCAAACGGAACAAAACTTATACGATACCGGAGATCAGTTTGGCCGCCATCGTAACGTATATAATGGGTGTATAATACCTTAATTGGTTGGTCATTATTCGCGACGACGCGACGACGAAGTTTTTGTTGTCGGCAATTGTAATGCAATGGTAGGTTATAGCGATGGCGGGGGATCCGGATCAGAATCAGCATCAGCAGCAGCATGTCTCGTGTCCAAATAATGAAAGATACTTAGATACTTCTCTTTTCTTAATTGAATTTGTTTGTTGTTGTTGTTATTGTTGTTGGAATATAAGATTCGAAGTTGATTTCTGGGGAAACGAAGAGGGCTTGGGCGCGAATTTCCCTCTCAGACCGGACGGACGACGACGTCGCTATATTTTTTTGTTGATTTTTTTTTTACAAGAAGAGATGATCAAGATGACATTTTTTTAAATTCCATGAATAAAGAGAATCAAAAGTTGGATGACGTCAATTTAAATAAAAAAAAAGTGAGAAAAGGGCATCATGCTGGTGGATTTGGTGGATGTATTATATGATGATGACAATTGATGCAGCAAGTGGAATTGGTTGTGTTCTGGTTGAATCTGCCTGTCTAGGGGACAATTGATGTATCGTCGTGGGGTTATGTCTGTTTATAGTTTAGTTGTTTTTTTTAGGTACATAACGGATGTTGGGGCAATTTAATCCAAGTGTATGTTTTGGCACTTTGATTGAAGTAAGGTAATTAGGAATGAGATTATTTTGTTTTTCACATTTTTATGATTGGCTACAATTTCAAACGTGTGTTGGCATGAAATGAAACAAATACGGAAATAACTCTCTGCAGTTCTAAATGGGTAATTAATGGAGACAGTTTCAGGTTGATTCTAGAGAGTTCAGAATATTATGATTTTGTTTTCATAAAAGTAGGTTAAACAAATTAAAATGCCATTCTATGGTATTTCTTTTTTTTCTCAATGTTGTGCTTTGATTAATGATTGCAAATTAGAGCAATGCAACCACAAAATCTTATAATTGATCACGTGTTATATGATCTCGACTAGGATCCCAACTCACCCACTTCATTGCTTCACCTTGAGGCTTTGCCTGTGATGTTTGCCGAATTTGAATTTGTTTGTTCCTTATTTTTCCGCGATAGCTTTGGAGTCTCGTTCGCTACGTCTGGGTACTCAGGCCAGTAGAAGGTTTGGCATAATTTGCCTCTTAATACGTCTTCATCATTTACTACCATTTTTCTTTATCGCGTTGGTAGTGTTCTTTAGCAGTTTTAAGGAGTGATTTTGCTTTCCGTACTTTCCACTCATCATTTTCATGCCTGATGATAGTTAACAAAAGATAATAATTTCTCAAAATAGAGATTAATGTTTCTTCGGCCAGATGGCTGAGTGCACCAACCATTATGAAATGGGTTAATACTACTACCTGAATAGAAAAATTTTCCAATGCTTGATTTTTGAAAACTCAGGAAGATCAATTTAAAAATTTTTCCAACTTGAGAAACTTATTTTTGAAGCACAACAATCTAAAATATTTCCGTTAACCTCTTCCAATTTATTAATTGTTACTTCCCAACTCATCAAATTAATGCTCCCCATATAATTTGTATTCACAAATTTGATTGAACATGCAGACCAAATAATAATCACGTGGTGTTACTGCCCTTAATTGATAACCATCACAATCAAATGCTAGGTCGACATCACAACCGCGCACTATGCTATCAATCAATCAACACCTTGTTAATCCTTAATCTAACAACACACACCAACAATCAATCAAAATATAAATAAATTTTGCTCCTAACATTTATACCTTGTTCCTATACTTCACCCTGGCCTGCATACATTGCAATTTCAATTCAATTGAATTCAGTTAAAATCATCCAAAACTGCCAGTCACTTGCATAAAAAAACCTTTATTTGGACTTCTTTTGCTCAATCATCTTGCAGTCCCGACATACATTGCCATCGACAACGAGGAGCCAACGAGGACGGAATGAAGTCACGCCTCCATCAACAACAGAATTTGTGGAAAAATTGTTGCAACATGCAATCTTAAAGTCATACGAAATCAATTCAAAACTATGTATCTATCTACTGACTAAGAGCTATTGTTGGTTTGTTTTCGATGTCATAGTCATCGTCGAGACTTTGACGTCGTCGTCGTTGTCGTAGTTCTCGAAGTTGGAATCGTTGGTTGTCGCTGTCAGTCCCTTAAGTTATAGTATACGATGATTCGGTCTGTTGTTAGTTTCGCCCGCAATATGTCGCGAGTTCGCGTTCAATCTCCAAGACATCTCGTTTCGTTCTTTTCGTTGCAAATAATGCATGCATCAAATTATGGTAATGCAACTTGACGATCTGTCTTGCCTCTGCCATTGAATTCGCATTAAACTGATGCAAACAGCAATTGATTACATGCACTCTGACTGAGCAACTATAAAATAGAAAATACATATCTATGACTCCTAAAGCAAAAGTATCTTTCCAGGCTATGAATTTCAATTTGAGTTTTATATGTTTGCCCATTTTGTCAAATCATATACCTCTGGAGACTTTTCGCCATACGATGCAAGCTGGTTGTATGGGATGTATGAAAATCGATTCAGATTATCAATTCCGGTTGAGAGATGGCGCTGTTCATTTATACATGCTACTCCTCCCATCGTCCTGGCATTGTCCGAAGAAAATTATATACGAATACAGCTTCTGGGACTGGTTCATATAGAAATAGATAGATAGATTTATTATTATTTTTCCATTCTTTGCGTATACCGCTTTAACCTAAACTGGAAACACACTTTATTATTAATATACTATGGTGTTGTTGTTGTTGTTGTTTTGTGTAAAATGCATATTTGATCGATGCTGATGGTTTGAGTTCGAGTCTTAGAAATTGTGTGTTACCGTAGCCCAAAGGGAGATCTTAAGTCTTTATCAACGTTTTGCATAAGGTACGTTTGTTGCAAGTTGATATATTTAGTTAGGTATGTACAGATGGGGTGTAATGATTGTGGAACACATTATAAGTTCGGTAACGTTATGTTTTTTAGTTATTAAACGGAAGTAGGCTTCGATCTAATGATAACATCTCTTTCTTTACAGCCAGAAAGACTTAAAATGGAACAAGAAGCACTTGGAATTTTTACATTGAATTTCAAAATTAATACTCAAAATTAATATCTCAATCAACTGATTTCTTCCTAGGTCGGTACCTAGATGGTATATAGCTAGTTTCTCACGTCAATTTGAATTGATTAAGATCCTTCCTCTACTGAGGTTTTTTTTATCCTGGGCTTCGACTAACAGATTTCCTGAGTTAACCGTAATGGCTCAATAGTGATTTCTCTTCTTCCCATCTCTGCAGATGAGAAGGATTGGCACTTCAGTCAGTGTAGCTAAGATCCAAACGAACAGGCTTCTTACAGTTACATGGGCCTCTAGAAAATATATTGAGTTTTACCCCAATCTTCTGCTTTTCAGTCATCTATTTCTTGGGAGCAGAGTTGGACTCAAAGCGCTACGAGCTCCAGTAGTTCAACTAGTAGTTGAACTTTTACTGTTTCGGTGAGGTCGTTGCTGTGAACGAGTAGATATGCTGGGTTTGACTTGAGTTCAAAGATTTTCCAGTCCGGTCTGCTTACTGCCTGCTTGTTCCTTTTTAGCAACAACGTTGTCTTTGTTCTTTTTTTCTTCTAATGGGGGCTGGCCACAAGGCTAAAACCAGTTTCTTTTTTTTCTCGGTCTCGTCTATATTGTGACCAGCCATTTTTTTAATCACCTTCCAAGCAAACAGGTGCTGCAATATTTCTTTGTGGAAATAAGCTCAAAACTACAAATTTCTTCCACTTAGCTCGGTCCTTTCCTACATGTCTGTTGATTGGTGGTTGATTTCCTCTTCCACTTCTCCAACCAGCAAACTATGTACTTTGTGCAGTTGTACAGTTATCTTACGCGCAACACTTTAAGCCGCGGTCTTCCTTGACTATTGCATTTATGGTGTATGTGGACAACACGTCGTTGGTGGACTAAATAGTAGTTCTAAGTTTGAAATCATGTGTGCTAAATGATAAATAATCTACCCTAAGACAGAATAATACAAAAAAATAGATCTAACTTCAACAAAACCTCTCACAATTTAACCCAAATTCTTTGAATGTTTATATATTTTCAAAAACAAATATTTTAAATGCCTTCACTTAATGAAATCCATTCGACTCACTGACTTAAACCTATGTTACACAACCAATAAATTCCCATAGTTTGAAAAAAAAAAAAAAAACCTAACGAAATCCAAAAGACCTCGATGTTAACCGTAAAGTTCAGCAACTGCGTTCATATCCAAGCACACACCTTCTAAACATAAACAAACATGCTGCACGATGCTCACTCACTCTCTTCTCTTAAATGAATACCTTTGGCAAAAATATTTATGGCAAAATCAGTGGTTAAGGTTCTATGGCTGCGCTAGGGGCTGCCGCAACATAAAATCCTACTTTTGTTACAATTTCGTGTATGTGTGCGGTTTGCACTTAAATAGGCTTTGACATATACCTACATATGTAGGTATAGGTACTATGTGCGCATAGGTTACTTGGTTAGGTTTTCTATAGAATTCAAACCGACCACGAATACCGCACCATTGTTGCTGGCCGCCATATCTATATAGAAAAACAAAGATACTTTAACTCTAATTTTGTTTTGGTTGAGAAGAAGGGAGAAGGGGGTTACTTTGTTGAAGTTGAATTTTCTGTTTTTACATTAACCGATTTCAAAAATGATAACACTCGAATTGGTAGCCACCACTAGAGTTGTGTGTGGTTGCCAGAGCTTTATGGGATTAAACTTTTTGTGGTTTCAATGGTTAGTTTTTTTTTTTGGAGGGATTGGACAACAACAGGAACATCTGATGGCATACTCTAAATGCGCTCATCCATCCAGATACAGACGCAGCCATTCATCCGTTTGAACATTGTGTACCTACCTTGCTTTGGCCTGATGCGATAGCCTATGTCTATGGACAAACTGGCTTGAACTATTCACTAGAATGGCTCTTGGATATCCACCTACCGTGATTATTACCACACATCACACGTAGTGCGTTTTCCAGAGATACTTTAATCGAGCTTATGTGTGTTCATTGCGCGCCTGCTATGTTTATAGAATAGTGATGGGTCATTATGCGAGTGCAACACCTGATGATGCGAGAGATTATAGTTGCACTGTTGGCTGCTGCATGCTTGGGGGAAAACCTGTTGTTTTTTCAGGACGCGCGTTGAGCTAAGCTAATCTGGTACAGCAATTATTATCGAACCCGCAGATTGTGCACTAATTTCATATATCCGCGATTGCAATTAAACTTTTTGCTGATGTTGTTTTTATAAAGCAGATAATCACCAAAGGGTGTTGCTGCAACTTTGATGATAATTTGTTCAAATTGGACAAAAAAACTAAAAAAAAAACTAAAAAGATTCCCATAAAAAAAATAATGTGTCTTCCGCTCTATTTTTATGATTTTGTGCAGAGGAAAAGACAAATAAAACTCTCAGACAATTACAACACTATATGTTACTGGGATACTTCCATATGTGACTCTCCCATCAGAGCTGGTGCAACATCATATAATATAAAAAAAAGCAATCAACAATAATTTCCCTTGCAGCATCAGTGACAGCAACATTATATAGAAATTATTCAATTGAAAATGGTTCAGTGCAAATGAAGAGTGTCGAGTGAAGCAAATGATAAACTCCCAATCTGGAAATAAACGCACTAATTTGATGTATTGTTTTCATGAGGGCTGTTTTAAAATAAACACAGAAACATTTCAATTCAGCTTAATCAACCTCTAAATCCCTTAAAGAAGTATTAGGTGGTAACCTGTCATTGTCGCAAACACTTTATCTTTGTTACTAGAATTGAATTACCGGAATCGTGATTACTTACTGTTCTTTCAGTTTTTGTATCTTAGTATGTACTTTTTTTTAAATTTAGAGTTGGTGCTCTACCAACCGAAATATAGACCCACGTTGGGCGCCAACTTATATATAAAAGCTAGGGATAAGTCCAGCTGAAAAAATTACTCATGTTTTATAAAAAAAAAAATAATATATGTATCGCATTGGGCGCCATTTAAGAATTTCTCGTTCAGCGGAATTTGTATAAAAAGTGTTAAGACAATTAATACAAATAATGTTTATAATGACACGATGATAAATGTGAAATCTTTTTCCAAAATTCGTAGAGTCAGAAATAGAAACAGATGAAAATAATTAAACGAGCGTGTCTATTAGTTGGTGAAGATATTTTACTGAATTGATAGACCTATTTTGGGGAAGAGGCGAGATCGAAATATTTTGATTTTCACGACACCGAAAGAAGCAGCCCTATTCCAAACGCTTCAACAAATCTGAATAACATGCACATAATCGAACTTCATGAGCGCCGCCACTTTAAACGCGAACGAGGTAGTTAGTTTTTGTATGCTACTGTGTTAAATATCATTTTCATACCTAATCGATAGAAACTCCGATCGTAAAATTGATTATATTTGCGTTCCACGTTGGGCGCCAATTTAAACACACGTTGGATTTAGACAAAAATGTATCCTTATCCTAAATAGTTTAAGCTAGATAAAACTGTAATAAAGAGCACAGAAAGTTCATCCACATGCTTCCTCCCCCTTTAACTGATGAATAACAATTGATGTCAATTTTTTTACCGACAAAAAAATAAATAAAAAAACAATTAACAAAAATTTTGAATAGAAACCGTTGATTAAAATATTTTTTTTTGCTTCATATTTTCCATTTTTAATAAGCCATAACTTTCTCAGAATGGAAACTAAAAAAAAATACATATTTCCAAAATAATCACATGCAAATAAAATTTTAATCCCATTTAATTCCACTTATTCATCCAATACAAAATCCCATTATAAATATTAGCATAGCAGCCCCTTATTTAAAATATGTATAATATCTTCAATTTAAACAAAACAACATTTTTTGACCTGATATCTTGTTGTTTTTCGGTTAAAAGCCTTTCTCAAATAACTTCTGATCAATATTAATTAAAGTTTCCTGCCGTCCGTCCGGCATCCATCCGTCCGTCCGTCGTCGTTGCCTGCCGGCTTCTTCATTTAAAATCAAACTTAATCCGCAGAAAACATCGTGGGCGGTCCCAGCAAAAATACAAAAAATCAACAACAACAAAAAAGCTTAGATTCAAATTTGTTGAAAACAGACATTCATAGATACAGAAACAACTTGGGGGTATTATATGTTCAAAGGTTTGTTTTTACTTGCTGCTGGCTCTGCTCTGATGTGATGGCTGATGGTGCCTTTGGGTTTGTAAATCGTAATTTATTGTTCCAATCCGAATGACATTAATCAGTTTGTGAGGAGTCAACTCTATGGAGAGTTCAATTTTCAAAGCATGTGCCTGGAATAACCCTTCGCCTGCCCTAACAACACGCATCATCAAAACGAACACCTGAATTTTACAAATCTAACCGAGATTGCACTGTGCAATTTGCAATTTTCACCATGAAATGGATAACTTTCCATGATGGTTTAATGTTTTCGGGATGCACATCAGGCACACTGTAATTCAATAATTTCGCGTAAAATTATTTCTTGAAGTCTTTGCGCTCGTTCGCTGTTCCAATTATATTCATGAGATTTTCTTGTGGCATCAGCAACTGCACAGACAAATGTGCTACATCTGCATCTTAGATAGCCTGCATAAAAAGAATATTCATATTTATATCTATCTACCTCTCTTGTTCGAAAAGGAGAAGGTGCGAATATTGAGCGCGATAAATTGAAAGACGTTGTAAATTCACTCCACTGCTGGATGGCATCACACAAAACGAATTCTGGAATGGAGTTGGTATAGATGCATCTAGAGCTATCTGTCAGTTAGTGCCAAGTGCCAAGAGAGTGCTTGGGTGTTGACTTGGGGTAACATCATGTCGCAGATGAAACTATCTTCCGCCTTTTAATATGGAATGGAATAGAGTTTACACCTCCATTTTGCAGAAGATGTGGCAAAAGTATATAAATTTGTTCTGAGATTTTGAGTGCACAGGCATACCGCGACCCGACGAACGACGAACGGTGGCTGATGGTGTGGGCTCTGACTCTGACTCTTGCAATGGCAATCTAAACCTACAGTGAAGTGGCTGCTTCGTCTGCGCAAGTTATTAGAAGAACACGATTTTCCTGTCATCACCGGTTGTATAAGAAGATTGGAGTTTCTTGTTGTCGTTGGCGTTGCAGAACGGTAGAACATGGCCTGTCAGTTATTATGGGTGATGGTGACATGATACCCTTCCGATCTCGATTGTAGAGAAAGGTATGCTCCTTTGCCTCTTTATAAACAATAATGCATTAACTGCATTCAAAGAAGAAGAAAAAAAAAATGAAAGAAGACACGAGTTTGAATATCTGCATAGAATGTACGTATTGCAATCGATTGGCAGTCATATTGGATCCAATTACAGATATACACCCAATCTGATGGTAATGGGCACCTGCGTCAGGAATAATATGAATTCTTCAAGAGTGTACAACAATTGACTTCTTTGACCTGAACCTTCCTTTTCGACCTTTTCAACAAAGCTGTCAAAAATTGATGATTCTCTCTCATGATTAGTATTATAGTTGAGCTAAATCTTGAACCCATTTGTATACCTATTTCAATTGTGTGTAAGAAAACACATTTTTTCAGTTCAATTGCCCACCATCTGAAATCTTGATAAAGAAATGATTCAAAGAAAAACAAAAAAAATATTTTTTCTTTCTTTTTTTATTTGGCCACTACTGAGTTGAACGAAAGGCGTTAGGATAATAACAAGGTTTTGGTTCTGTATCATTTTCGGGGGAATGTAATTGAATCACGTATAGAAAAGTATCGTTTTTTTTCTTCCCTTTTTTTTTGTTTTTGGGTTAATTTGAAACAATTTTTCAGAGGGGTAATCATGTTTATGTGTTAAATTGAATTTGCTTTTTTTTTTGTTTTTTTTTTTAGATATCAAAAAAAGAAATAACAAAATCAGAAAGGTAAATTGAGACATTTTTCAAAATGATAAATAATCATTAGGCTTTGTTTTTATAAGAAGTAGGTATGTAGGTATTAGTGTCAATCAACTATTTTTTAAATTGACATTTTGATGGAAATTGCTTTGGTACCTTTGGTAAATCCATCATTAAATTTGAAGGTCACAAAATGATTTAAAAGCGATGGATTTCTGTGATTTTGTTTGTCCTTTTGTTTAATGAAAGTCAACATTTTTTTAAACGTCTGTTATTTATTTTATTCGACTTTTAACGGTTCTTTTGCAATGGTTTACAGCCTTTAGTTTAGTTTTGATGTAAAATGACAAATAATGTAGGAAGAAATTTATGATTCTATTTTTTGTTCAGCGGTACGCTGTTCTGTCGAAATTGATTACTGAAGAATAGGTTCTTTGGAGAAATGTCCCGGAATATTAATTGTTTGCAAAGAAGTGACCTTTCAGTTCTTTTCGGTGGTTTTTGCTTTTTTTTTGTGTAGAGAATTACACTGGTCGAATGACCTGATTCAATCTCCACAGCGCGATTGTTGTCAGGCCCTTAGATTATCCCTGTGCTGCGCCGCCGTAGGCAATTTGTTTGTTTATGCCCTTTCCATGGTCTAATGGCTCCAGATTCACTATCAAAGATTTCAGCTTCTAAGTCTCTCGAACCTCTTAAGCTCGGATCGTTTTTTTCTGAATTACGCTCGATCATCTTCTGTTGGCTCCACGTGTCTTCACGTTTCCTTTAATTTTGCGTTTTAGCTGCATGTATCTTCTTCGAAGCTGAGCTATCTTTTCTGTTTACTTTCAAACGGAGGTGATTTAAATAGTGACTGGAAGATTTCTAAGTCACAGTTTTTTTTTTTGAAGAAGATTAATTCGGAAAAACTTGCTAAGATAAACATTTTTAGGTTACCTACTCTAGGTTAAACCCCGAACCAAAACACAGTGTCAGTTAGCTCGAATTTGTTTGCCAAGATTCAGAAATGGAATACAACAATGTAGTTCTTCTTTGATTTCTAACCTAAATCACTCAAGAATCGACACAAACTAACAATATGGCTCTTCATACTTATATACCTATACTGCCCACATCAATATATTCTCTCATTGACTTATCAAGATTTTCAACAACAAAATAAAAGAGCCAGAAAGCATTGATTGTCTCCATCAATTTCAATATGGTTTTCTATAGTAATTTATATACTTCAGTCTCTGATGGTGTTCGACAATCTTCACACTTCCTTCTTCAATCTTCTCCACATATCTCGTTCTTCCACTATTAGCATCGAATAATATATTTATCATGACTTGTTAACTGGCTTCCATCCACATTATGGGCAATATATCTTCTATAAAAGCCTTATATTTGTTTATATGAGTGTCTGCTCCAAATCTTTGTAAAACACTCTACGAAAAACATATGTAATTTGTAAATGATGGGGACACGAAGTACAATTCAATTGAAGTGCCACTACAGATAATGATCGTTTAACTACCGAAATACAAAACGACATCTTAGAGAGATATACAGTTGCGAGTACACTACACAGCATATAATAGGTACAGTAACACCAAGAGGCACGACGACGACAACAACGCGCGCCGCCGCTGCCGTTGGTTGGAGATGGAGGCAAGTAGACAACCAACGAAGGCGACGACTAGAAGATAAACAGCTTTAAGGCTCCTACAAGGCTCTACGAGCGAACTAGTTTTTGTTGAGCCTGAGCACACATACATTTTCCAATTCGAAGATAATTGAGATACACTTTACTCCGCCGCTGGACCAGACCGGCATAACATAAATCGTCCTAGGGAACATAGTCGAACGTAGATTCAGTTTGACAACTGACAAAGCAAGCAAACACACTCGGAAGACTCAAGGAACCTGGGAGGCTTTCAGTTGGACATTTTGAGTTATTAGCGCCTTCGAGTAGGTAATTCAATGTGAATCATGATGCCGTTGGGGCCACAACGTTGACGACGGATGCAGAGCGGGCATGTTAATTAAGAGCATCGTCCACAGAAAAATAGAAGTTCAAAACCTGTTGACGGTGGAAGAGGTCGAGACATTTCAAGTACTGGTGTTCTGGATTTTTTCCTCATTTCTCTGCCATTGTAGAACGAACTGCTGTCACCCTTCGCAATCAGAATAAATTACTCCGACAACAGTTACTGGTATTGAAGAATAAAAGAATTAAAAAAAAAAAAGAAAACCACAGTGGCACACTTAGAAAAGTCCAGAATAAACCTGGGGGGCTAAATTTTTACAGGAAGTTCTCTAGCGAGCACGGGAAATGGAGGAGTTTCCTTCTTCTTCTTCTGTTTTTTTTTTTGTATTTTGATGGCATAGCTTGGTTTGATTTTTCTTTTCTTCTACACTGCACATTGTTTTCGCAATGCAAATGCAAATAATTGGAGCATCCGGTGGTTGTGATTAGAAGGAAGTGCGGTGGACATATATTTTTATATGTAGGTAGACTTTGTGAGGCTCTTTATGGAACATCTTTTTTTTTTTATTTTGTTAGCCCTTTTCACTACTTGTTGCATCAGCTTCAGCAGGGATTGGTGATGAGGTTTTGATGATGAGGGTTTCAGTGATGTTGGTATTCATGATCATCATCATCATCATCATTTTGCATGGTGAGTGAATTTCTGGATTAAATAAATCACAAATTATTTCTTGATTATGAAGTTCTTCCGGTTTTAATTTATTTGTGTAATTGCATCGAGGTAAATATCTATATAGCTGTTTGGACTTTGAATGAGTAATGTCGAAAGCGTGCCACAATGAATAATGGAAATAATGAATGATTGTAGAACAAACAAACAAACAAAAAAAAAAGACATTAGGTACACAATGTGGAAAGGAAAAAAAGCAATTTTGTTGGAATAATGGAACAGTGAAGAGAGTCAATAATAACACTTTTTTACGAAGAAAAATGGACGTTTGAAGTGACATAAGTATATAAGACTATTGATTTTCATTTCATATTTATATATGAGCTTGCTCAATCACCAGAATGGGGTCACTAAGATGTTTTTAATTTCTTTTAATACCTTTTATTGAAACAAATGTATCAAAAGTGTGTACGAGAATTTTTAATTTGTGCGGGACAAAATTTACAAGAAGTTGTGTTTGCTTTTTTGGTGTTTACATCAGCACAGTTTTTGAGAGTGGGTTAAGTTTCTGATAAAGCTCTCAGAAAATTTGATTAAATGGCGCTGAGTGATATTTGCTGATAAGCTATTTCTATTATAGTTAAAAAATCAAACTATGCGGATTATTTTAATCAAATTTTGCTTAAATTGTATATTTGATGAACAAACAAACTCTTAGTTAATATTACAAATTCAAACGATAGATTATACTTAAAAACCACCTTAATAGTTTACACGCCATCTTTAAAAAATTAGAAAAAATTCGGAAACGAGATAGCTGAGCCGAAGAAGAAAAGCCGATTCTATTTCCATTTCCGTGGAAATATAATTGGATTCAGGTTCGCTGGTACCAATATTTAAGAGACTTTAATTTTTAAAATGATGTATTTTTTATGGAAAAAAGGTCTATTGGTACAACCGGCCATTATTTTAGCTCTGATTCCTAAAATCTATCAATAATTCTGCAATCATTATTCCCAGTTTCATGGCATTCTCAAAAATAACGAGGGCCTAAAAGGTCTACGAAAATTACAAGAATTTGAATATTACAACGTTATGTCTGACCACTTCTCCATTTTAACTGATGATTAATTTAGGCAACTTTGCAACAACTTTTCGATGAAAATTTATATAGACAATGTTGCTCAGTCAAGAATAAGATCGGAAATATTTCTGTATTTAAAAGTTTGACCTTGAAATAACTTTGAAGGCCAAGATAAAATCAAGAGCACAACTGTAGTAAGAGAAAAAAAAACTTACAGATTCAATTTAATTTTTAAATAATCATATAACTTTGCCCTCTCTAAATATGAGTTCAGACTTCATGATTCATGCTTTTGAAAACATCCAACGTATAAATTTAAATGAAAACGCCCTTTCTATCAACTTTTTAATTATCAAAAATGAGCCTAAATAGAGATTTATTATACCCCATAAGAGCGCAAAATTGAAATTACTTTCTTCACCATCAACCACTCATCAATCTTCGCTATATTTTATCTTTTCCTTGTGGTTGTTGTTGTTATACTAAAAATTATAAAATAAATTCCATAAAAATTACCATCAATTAAAATGGGACAAAGAAACTTAACCCCAATTTGTGTATGGTGAAAATAATTTTCAATTGAAAAGTATTAATACACAAGAGCTAAAGATAGACGCATTCAGCATTGTATATCAAATCATGCAGAATACAGAATCCGCAATCAAACACCATCATCATCAACAATGACATCATCATCAACTAAAATCGTACTGGCATTTAATTACTCGGAATTTACTTGCATCTGATTAAATCGAGTACCATCTCCTGCAATTCTACAGATATATGTATAAGACTTGAAATGCCTGACAGAATTTCAATAACAATGGAACATATGGTCCGAACGAAGCCTAAAGTTTATTATCGGGAGTGTTATTTGATCTGG
Organism: Syrphus vitripennis; assembly: GCA_958431115.1. Taxonomy (NCBI): domain Eukaryota; kingdom Metazoa; phylum Arthropoda; class Insecta; order Diptera; family Syrphidae; genus Syrphus; species Syrphus vitripennis. The sequence continues at coordinate 7,405,833 of OY288110.1, read as the reverse complement.
ATCAGTGGATATTTTGTTCCGTACATAAGATAATAATGTGAGCGACAGAGAAGAAGATGACAACTAAACCATTTAGCCGCATCACTTGTCAAATGTGTACACATATATAATACAAGAAAAATATTCTAAAGATAAATATGATTTAAAATATTTTTAAGAAGAGCATCAGAGGGACTTCTTTTTTTCTTTATTATTGTCTCCGAACCAAAGAAACACACAACTTGTAGAGTGCCCTGAAGCTTCATCGCATGGTTTGGATGCAAATAAAAAGTGAACAAAAATAAACACAGCATCCTTGGCTTGAAATTTTGTAATCGAATACCAGCGATGTCATTCATTTTTGCGTGCACACTTCTTTTCATTCTATGGAGCATCGAGAACGTAGTGGTCGCCATAGGCGTTGTTGCACAGTGGGAAATTTTTTAACCAAACATAGCTTAATAAGTTCGTCAATTTAAAACAAAATAAGGTAAAATCACTGAATCACAATCTGAGGTAGTGAAATAACAGCCACTGTGACAAAATTACAGTCTTAGATAGCGAATGTCATTAAATCACAGTCTGAGTTATAAGATGTCACATAATCACATTCTGAAATACTATCAGATGATACTAAATCACATTCCAGGGAAGCAGGCGTTTCAAAACCATATTTTTTGTGATATCAGATATTACTAAATTACATAGAGATAGCAAACGTCACTTAAAAACAGTTTGAAAAAGTAGATCTTACAAGAAGTTTCTCTATTTGTGGCAATTGTAATTTTAGAGAAACATTTTATGACTTACCATCCCACTGTAAATCTGAATCATCGTGATAGTAGCAAACAATGGCATTTCGGATCTATAGTGCGGGAGTAGCTATACTTTTGTCTGTACCAATAATGCAGAACGACCATGCTGAACCAACAAAAAAAAAATAGGTGGTGAAGAAGAAGACGAAAGACGAAGGAGGATTCTTTAAAATTCAAAAATTTTGATATTGAATTTCAATTTTGTAATCAATAGACACTGCTGCAAGGCAAACCATAGTACCGCTGCTCTACCCTCTATACCTCTGCCAGACTCTACATCTCATCTGGATGAATAAGAAAATGGGGAGGTTGTGTGCGCATCCGTTCCTCAGAGTATAGAGTCCTTATCAAAAGCCATCAATCTTGTTGGCCATCGGCATTTCCCTTGTCGTTTTTCTCGACGACGATGCAATGTCCCGTTTTTCAGCCATCGCTTCGCCATTCACCATATTACCACCTTTTCTCAATCGATGCACCACTCTTCCACACTTTTTGTGTTACAGATATAACTTCCTTCATCTACTTGCTGATGATGAAAGCTTTTCGTGAGTAAATAATTAGGGAAATTTTAATTGAAATTCTCTTTTCTGTTTTTTTTCCTCAACATTTTGTTCGGGAGATTTTCCGCTTTAGATTTTCTTTCTTTTTGAAAATTTCAAGTTTGTCACGATTCTCGCTGACGTTTTTGTTTTCACATCACAGGGTAAGCGACTGTGTCACGGTTGGTCGACAACATCGACATGTTGGACGAGTTGAGTCGAATTGAAGATCAACGAAAGAAGAAGAATTATATATACGGAATCAAACTGTCAGTTGTTGAAACCATGGCTATCTATCTTTTTCCTTTTGAGAGAGTCAACTTGAGCTCTTGTGTTTTCGAATGCATGTCATACTGTCAGTTGGTTGATTTCATTGAGCAAAAAAATAAAACGAAAATATAAGGACATCATGTTTGTTGTTTTTTTTTTTGCAACTTTGTTTTTTAAAAAGGTCATCAGAAGTTGTTGTCTTTTTTGTTCAGGTTGTTTTGATGCAGTAACATTAAACATCATCGACCTTTGGGTATATATGTGTCAACAGAAAGTTTTGGAGTATCGTTATATTATTAAATGAATAAGTTACTCAACTTTAATTTGAGAAGTGATCAGAGTCATCAAGTTTTAGGTGAATTAACAAAAGATCTAAAAGTCGCTGTAAACTTATCCTCAAATTCTATATACGAGTATAACGCTTTCGCTTTTTTTTCAAATTTTCAGAAAAATGCAAGTTGGGAAACATATCTTTTTTTCTCCATTTTTTGTGTAATCAAAGTTTTGTTAAAGTAAAAGTTGGGGAACAACATTTTTTGGTGGCACAAAGTTTTAGAACTGAAGATCGAGAAACGGTTACCGAATTTGCGTTAAATAGGATTGTAAGCAAGTAGACCCCAGTTGTTTGGAAGATTGGTGTAATTTCAGTGCCAGGCAACAAGTCGTTTAGTGTTAGAAGCTATAGAATATAGCCTCACCCCCGTTATAATAATTTCAGGAAATGTTCGGTTCATTGGTAGATGCTTTCTCATTTCCACAAGATTAGAACTTCATTTTATTGCAAATGCTTCTCAACTAAAAATTATAGCAAAAACCAATCTCTGTTTCAGAAATTCAAAATACACATTTAAATTGATTGATCGTTCAACATTTAAAAAAAAACTCCTTAACATAATTAAATCTACCGCTATCCTCTTTCAAACTCCATAAATAATTTTCCATTAACTCCCATGATGTATAGATTAACATCCGTCAAAAACAAAATTCTGCAATCGTTTTAAACTAATCTCCAAAGTACGGTCAAGAATTATCGCATTAAAAATTAGACCTCCATTAAAACGGAATGAAGGCCAAACACACATAGAGGCCTTTCGTACAGACATACCATATTTATCTTACATATATATCTATTTTCTGACCAAGCCCAACAAATTTTTACGATCGTTCAAAATGATTTTTTGAATTATTGCGTTCACTCTTAACCGACAAAATGTAAATTTATTAACTTCAGTCCACTATATATATGTAGGTGAGTTGCTATCTTAAGCACTAAAAGGTCGACATATTGAAATATATTGGTCTTTGTTTTTATCCCAACACTCCATCTATCTCTCTTAAATGCGTCATCGTAAAAATATAATTTATGCACAATATCTCTTTTCCCGGACATGGGCTGTAAAATTTAGTGCACTCTGGATCTCACCAACCACTAATCAACATTCCTATATGGTCCGAAACATTAATGGTTTGCGTTCGGATGTTATGTGTGTCATTATGAAAGTTAGTTAGGTTTTGGAGCATGTTCCTTTGTCTATATATATACGTGCAGAAACGTATGCATGCATATATGCCCTTAACAATCATCCATCATAATAATAAAATTCAATTTTGCGTCTTTGGTGAAACTACTATAGGTGTTCCCTTTTTAGCCAAAATCAATGATATTTCCCAGAAGTTGCAGCATTTCGTAATATTGCCAACTGCTAAACCACACAGATGGTAAATGTATTTTTCTCTTTCTGTTGGCGGGAAAAAGATATGCGATCTCCGACATTCGAATGACAGCCTACAAGTTTGCACCATTTACTGACATCAGGGTATATACAGCTTTCGGTATTTTAACTTAAAAAAAAAAAAACAGTCCATTCCTGAAGCCAAATAGAGCAGCAGCAACAGCAGCAGCAGTCAGTAGGGCAGAATCAAACATTCACACCCACCATTAATTAAGTTCAATTTGTGGCAGCATTTTAGCGAGGCGAGGCTCTCTACTACAGCCCGCGGAACAATTCCTTTCGATCTTGGTGGCGACGACGTCAACACCGAAAGAGACTGTCGACGTCGCGTCGTCGTTGTCGGCGTGGCGGTAGTGCATACGTATGTGTATAGTATACTTTCCTAATCAGGCCAAACAAAACCTCCCAAGCCAGCCAGAAGCATCGACAGTATTGGTGGCGGGCGGTGACGCCAAAAAACGAACTGCAAACAGACAATCAAGTTGGTGGTCTCTTTGGTTTGCACTTTTGGTTCCGTGTGGCGCAAGCTATATGGCGACGCAAAAAGAAAAGCATGCAGTGTTAAAGGTAAACAATTTGTGGTATACCAATGACGGAACTAAAAATGTCCCGCAGTTCTTGGTAGGCGGGCTGCATATTTTTCACTCTTTGTGATGTGTCCACGTTGGCTGTTTTGAATTTCAAAAGATATTTTTTTGTTTTTAATTGCACGAGATAATTTTTCTAATCGATAAAAATTTTACAGAAAACAAACAGCTGGCTAAAGAAAAAAATTAAAATGTCGTTTCTTACGTAAAAATTAAAAGCTTGTGAATTCAAATGAGGCTTAAAAGAAGGACATTTAGGTTTGAAGATTCCATTTTTTTAGGCATTCGAATATTCAGAAAAAAAAGTTTTCAAATTTTGAGCTTTGATGCTCTCCTAAATCAATGCATAGCCAAACTCCATCCCTAGTTAAAAAACATATTGTTATGCGTCCTTGAAGAAATGTTTGATTTTCTTAACATTTTTATTTCTCATCTAACTCTTATGAAAAAATAAAAGAACTTGAAGCTCTTTCACCTGCACTTAGTTTTCATATCACAAAATTTGATCGCATGTTTCTCTATAAAAATCAACCATCTCAGACAGTAAGTTGCTCATCCGGAACGACAACCTCATCACGATATACCTACATAAACCTACCCTGCCCACAGCCAATCACAGTTGATTCAATATAACGATAAAATTCGTTCCAACGAAATGTGTCAGAATTCCATCAGTCGTCCAAAATCCACTTGTCAGATTTCTGCGATCAAAATCATACCTTTTAGTGATGTTTGACTAAAAATATTGCCTCTTTTTTTGCGTCGGTTGTATGTGTTATGTCAATCCGCCATTACCTACTCTCGCTAAAGGCGGACGTAATATTATGAAAAAGAAACAAAAAACATGAAACATGATTCGCGTTCACTCAGTCCATTAACTTATCTGTTGAATAAACTGTCAATCAGTAAATGGAACTACTCAATTAAGCCAAAGTATATTATGGAATGTCAGAAGAATATTTGTTAGCGGCGGATTAATAACGAACGAAACACGCTCTGCCAAAGTGATCATGCAAATTTTGTTGCGTATATCTGCGCCAGACAACCGAACCTGTGTTCGCTGTTTTTTTTCCACTTTGTCATAATTTTGTAAAAAACAAACTCTTGCAGTATTTCATTATAATTAATTTATGAATAAATTTAAGGATACAGCCTGTTGGAGGTTTCGACTACATTTTCAATTTCATTGCAGCAAAAGTCATTTCTCCGGTACTTAATGATGGTAATCTTTTTATTTTTGAGTCTGCCATCGTTGGCTGATTCAAATTCAGAGTGAAATGTTTTAATTATTGCTCGACGGGTAATAAATTCCGCAAAATAATTACTAACTCGACTGTGAGAGTAAATCGATTGCAAATAGTTCGACCGATCTCAGCGAGATGGGGAGAAAATAATTACACTCTGCCAGTGCCAATGGTAGCAATAAACTTGCAGATTAATATGCATGCAGCGAAGCAGTGCAGTAGTGTGTAGGATTTCTATCGTTGCAACTGCTTCTTGAGGATGCTGATGCTGATGATGATGATGGTGATTGTGATGGCGATCGTGGGATGCAGGAAAGAAGATTTAAGGAGTTCTTCTGTCTTTAATGGATAGATCTACCTAGAGTCCAGCTAGAGGTTATAATAATGCCCTCGCTTGCTGCTGCTGCAGCACGGCAATTAAGATATTAATGTACAACTGATGGCCGTAATTTTGTGGATTTATTTTGTAACACTCTTGCTGAAAAGACAACACACAAAAACCTATAAGCTGAATTGTGGAGAGTTGGGGGGCCTTAATGAAGCCCATTAAAGGTGAAACCTCGAACATGTTTGGTATTTTATATTGGCATTTGAATGATCGCGCTGATGGCTTATGATGGTTGTTATAGAGGAATACAAAGTGATAAAAAAAATCTAGTAGATTTCTATAGATTATACTTACATACTCGTAGTTTAATGATTCGTTTAGTTTTTCTTGAAGACAAAAAAAAACAAACATTTTTTGTTTGTTCAAATTTAAATTTTATAATGAGTTTTTTAAAACGGTGATTACTACTTTGGGAAAGTGAAATCATGGCCATTTGGTTAACACAGAAAATATTTAAAAAAAAAACCATCAAAATAAAGCATATAGTAACCCACTGCTTCTTCCATTCCTAATCAAAGCATCGATAACTGTTTTGAAGTCTTCAGGAAATGTCACAATGACATCTGTCACATCGAAATATGTCAAAATTGGCGATTTTATTTCTTTGCTCAAAGCACATAACTTTTGATTTTTTTTTTTGATCGGAGTTAGCTGACAGCTTAGCTCAGCCAACTTCAAACAGTTTTTCATATAAATACATATGTAGTTTGAAATTTTTGAACTCAAAAAGCTGAAGTATAGAGCTCAGATATTATTCTGCTCATAGACCTACTCAGAGCTTTAAAAAAAACATACTGGCATCTGTCACACTGACGTTTTTCTTACTGACATCTGTCACATTTGCACCAGTCAAAGTAAGATCTGTCTGAATATTGAAATCGGTCACAAGGAATATTTAAAAAATTGGTCTTGATTGGTTTACTACATACTTAAAAAGAATTTAATAAACCGTCAGAAATTAAAACAAAAAAAAAGAGAATACATTTCAATTTCTGACAGTTTATTTCTGCAACTGATCATTTTATAGCTATTAAGCAATTTATCTTTAAAAAAAGTCAATAAACTGTAACTGCGTTGCCGTTTACCTATTTAAAAAAATCTAATATAAAATCGTTTGAACACTCTGCATTTTCAGTAGGAAATCAAATTTTGCAACTCTTATGCCGCCTTTGATCTGGTGTCGTCATAAATCTTTGAATTTGAAATAAAAAATTACTAACATTCCGAGTTGAATGTTGCAAGTCTTTATTTTTTTTTCCAACGCCTTTATAAATGGACAGCCTAACCGAGGCCAATCTCTAGAACTCACAAGACTCGGTGGAGCTGCTGCTATACTATATGATCTAAATTCAACGCTGCACCATTATCTGCACTCTAATATTATTCCAATTATCCCCCAGGTAAGGTAAAAACATGAAATATATGACACTCACGAGGTAATAATCTCGGACATCAATTAAAAATATAAATAATTTCCAAGCAATTTTATATACCTACCTACATTCATAGTTGGGTTTATGATGAAGGAAGTGACTGTAACAAGAAAAACAGTGGCTCAACAACGCATTCGGAGCAATTGAGTGTAAAACAAGCGCACTTCCACTGCGCATGCGCAGTGCACGACGCACCACTTCGCCAAGCCAAGTCCAGTTCAGTGGCCATTTGTGAGTTTGCCGCGCAACAGCAGCAACAAACACCACATGTATAATTATTAGTTCCATGACAGATAATGACCCCTCAGTGCACCACCACCGTGCAACACACCTGATTTTATGTATCGTAATTTTTTTTGCTGCGTTGCTGTTTTTTTTTTGCTTTAGCGATTTGGTTTTTATGATTGGAGTTCTGGTTTAAGACCACAAAACTGTCAGTAGTGTCAGTCTTACCATCAGAGTGGTTTGGTTGGCATCTCTCGCTGTAATAATATTATGTTGCACTTACAAGTTGCATTGCAGCAAGCAGCCATACATAAAGGCAGAGTCATCAGAGCACTTTCCGTATAAAACACCGGTGTCGTAAATATTCTCAACTGCAAGCAGTGTAATTACAATTTTTATGCGTTTCGCTTTACAAGAGAGCAGAAAACTGCGCGCGAATTCCAGAACTGTCCGTCTTATAGCTTTTTGTCCCGTCTATAAAAGATACATAGATACAAAAAAAAAAAAAACTATGTGGTAGCCTCCCTGAATGAAAATGTATCTATACGAATTCACCACAACGGATATCAGCAACAGCAGCAGCACATCTCTGTCTCTTCTCTAGGACCGCAGAATGGCATTGGACTAATTGGAAATTACGAGTTGAACTATCATCATCATCTTGGAGACGCGACGACGCATTTGTGTCGACGCAACGGACGATTTTATATTGCAATGAAGAAGGCTTGATGATGACTCTAGGTCTCCCCTTAGGGTGCCAAGATAGAATGCAACGACTGGTGGCGGTGTCGTCTCTCAACTCTATGTGATTAATCCTCTGGAATAAGTTGAAGAATTCAAATGACTTTGCCAGTCGTAAATCTAGAGCATCTTTTATGGGTACCTACGAGAGCAGTTGTAGATTTATATTATTGTGTTTGATGAAATTGAGGGTTTGGGTTGTGTGTGTCGACAGATGGAAACTTTATTTTTGAGGTTAATGAATCTTTAAGAACAAATTAAAAAAAAAGAGTCTTTTATCGGGAGATTGTCGGTCACAGCTGGATATTAATACAATTTTGGAATTTTCTGTTCATTTCTTTTATTGTTAGGTATACGAGAAGTAAATGATGAAGATTTGTTATGAGTTGATTATGATAAATTATTTCAGGTGCGATGTGGGTGTCTTATTTTTTTATTTTTGGTTGTCTTGGACCTACATTTATTTATTTTTTATTTTTTTGGAGGCGCACCTTGTGAACCGTCAAAGCTGAAAACAAATTGGTTTTTGAGTTATTTGTTAAATGGAGGTAGATATATGGAGGAAGCTTTGTCTGGATTCGTCATTCTTGTTGGTTGAAAATGCTCATTGTTTTTTTTTTGTTTCTTGAAATGAATGTGGCTTATTGTGTTTATGCAGATTGTCATACTAATCCCGCATGTAAAAATGAAATTCAACATCATTTATCTTACTTTTTAATGAATCGAAAAGAGTGCCAGCGCTGCGCTTTGATATATTAAGCGAAGTAATGGACAGGTATTTCTTTGGGATAATCTTAAAAAAAATAAGAAACGGTTTTAGACTCAAGCTGAGCTATGTTAAATCCATATGAACATATGAAATCTTTTACTTTTACATACATACATTTAGGCCAGGTCATAACCTTTGCAATTGAACATGTTAATAATTATACAAACTTTGTGCATTACAAATATTTTTTATTGACTTGGCTAGCAATTAATTAATTAAAAAATTTGAAACAGTTGCTATTGGCCGCTCTATTTAGTAAAAAACAGAATTCTCCTACAATTTTAGTACTATTGCCTGTCAATCCAGTGAAATCCAATCCATTTGTGACAGATAGAAAAAACAACTTAGTCAAAATATCAACCGTTTTTAAGGATTAAGCTCCAGTTTATCTTTTGGGCCCGGGTCTAAATTGTCTATGAAAAAAAAGAGACAAAGAAACAACTTGTCAGACGACTATGAATATGCCCCAATTTCTTTTTAATTTTACAATGGGGCGTCCAAAAAGTTTTATGATTCAACACGGATGATCTGTTTCTAGAAATTAGCTGTTTTTGCGGTTTCGAAAGAACTGCAACTGGAATCCCTAGTATTTATAAAGCAGTCAATATTCTGGGTAGTTTTTTTAAATTTTGGCATTTGGCACTTTGCAAGCACGCAATTAAAATAAAAAATAAACTTTTTGAATTCGCAAGACAAAATCCAAAATTTTTAAATATTGTGAACAGATTAAAATCATCACATTCAGCGAAGGGACATTTTTTTAAACTATACTAAACTAAAAAATTTAGAATGTATACCCTCGACTGAAGATATACATATGTATTTTCCTTATTTGAAAATATACATATATTATTTTGTAAAACAATAGCCACATTCGTTTTACCCATAACCAAAAATAGTCAATACCCAAAAAAATTCCTCAAATATTTTTGCATTATTTAACAAAGTATCAAAATTAAAAATATTTATTTCATTTCGATATCATTCCGGACAAAAAAATTAAATGCCAACAAAAAAATTTTAAATTGTAATCATGATACATGCGCCTACGAACGCCAACGAACGACCGTCATCCAATTTTCGAATTTTCATCTCTCAATCACAAAATATCCCATACTACCTACTTTGTGCGTGTATTCCCTGTGTAAATAATAAATTTCAATTAAAACTGTCAAAATAGAATCGAAGAATGCCAAAAGGACTTTTGATTGAAATATTTTTGTCTCGTTGAGCCTGTAGTGAGATGAAATGACAACGATCCAATTTTCTGTTTGCTGTTTCGTTATAGTCAATGTGAATTTCAAAAATATGCAATAATAAAAAAACAAACAATTTCTGCTCCTCTCTTAAATTTAATCCCTAAAGTTGACATAAAATGGTCGCGTTTTTTCTTTTGTGTAATTTTGTTCATGTTTTAAGCACATATGTACAAGAAGAAGTCAGGATGTTAAAAAAAATTATTAATCGGATTTGTCGCTCAAATGAGGCATATTCAATGACCTCATGAGGGGGTATGGTCGAAAACGGATGACAACAAGAAATCTTTCTCAGGTGTGGAAGAACAACAAATCGCATTTGACTTTCCATCTTCCCGACACGGATAGGAATATGAGCTTAATAAAGAGATTACAAAGTAAAGGTGAACGAATTTTTTTATTTCGAAAAATTAAGCGGAACATCAATCTTGGGACCTTGGTGATACATTCGGCCATGATGTCCCTTGAAATATTTAACATTCTTACTTGGATCATGTGGTAAGTTCATCTGATCGCCGAAATCATCAATGAGATTTGATTTGTGGAGAAATTTCTCAACGGGGCGAATAATAGTGTGATTTCCACCACATGCCCTTGGTCTATCTTGAGGGATACAGAAATGTCGGTCATCAACGCTAGTAGATTTCACTTGAGAATGTTTAAAATCAGCTAACAGAGGCACTGGGAAAACTTTATCCTTCTGGCAAACCGTTGTAGTACAGCAAAGACATTGCAAATTCGTCATGATAACTCCAGCTGCCTTTGGACATTGTTCTTTCTGAACAATTGCTTCAAGTTTTCTATCAATATCGAACATTCGATTGGTTATGTATTTTTTCAAGGCGGGAATGTGCATTTTGTTTAACTTAGTGTCCATCATGTCCTGGACTTCTTCCATGGTTTCAATAAATTCTATCTGATGTTTTTCCAGCTGTTTTTTGACAGCTCTAATTTCGACTAAACAATCTTCAATAAGGGGAACTTTGCGGAACTCATCCTCGGCTGTGTTCAAGAAATTCTGAAACTTCTCGTTGAGCATACCGATAATATTTTCGAATTCAAAAATACGATCGATAATAGGTGACGTGATGCGACGCATGAGCTTCTTAAGAAAAACTTGATTTTGAAGAAGATCGCAAGCAATGAGATTTTTTTCTTCACACGGTACACAAAGGTCTTCACAATCTGAACTAAATGATTCTTCTTCTTCTGGTAATTGTCTGTTTTTGGGCTTTCTCAGCTGTAAACGGTTTGAAGCTACTGGTTTCTTACAACGTTCTACAGCTTCCAAGTGGTCCTTCAAATCAGATTCCATTTTATCTACGGTTTTTGTCAATTTGTTTAATTCTTCTTCTATTTTAGACACATTTGTTTCGCCCTTAAGGTTCTCATCTGAACAAGCTGTAAATTCAACCAAAGGATTATGAGCTTGGCATAACATTTCTCGAAGAACTTTAACTTCTGGTCCTGAAATTTCCACAAAATCTGTTTGAATCTTCAGCTTTTGTAGGATTATCTTGAGAAAATTATGAAGTATTGTAATTTGAATGTGTTCAAGTGGAGTTGTCCCCAAGGCTAGTTTAAGCATTTCTTCGAGAGTCATTAGCAGACACGACATGATTGCCAATTTTGTTTTAAGATCTTCAATTCAATTTATTGTTTTGATGTGTTTTAGCTTTTATTTTTAATTTCGATTTTGTTGAAGCTAAGTTAGTATTTAATGTGTTTTCTTTTTTTTCCAGATGGTTTTGCCATTTTGACGATGATAATTATGTGAATGTTCCACGATTGGTTCGACTATTAGATGAATATAGCCCATCAGTAGATTGGTATTTGGGTAAACCAAGTATTTCATCACCGTTGGAAATTCATTTGGATAATGTAAGTATATACTCAATAAATTGCAAATCAATAAAAATATTAGTTTTTAGTTAAATACTAGCAGACCCGCACTTGCGTTGCTTTCTAATGTTTCAAAATTTGGTCAATCTCGTCTAAAAATTTGTTTACCTTGAGATTATTAAGTTCCCGTTAAAATATAATTTGCTATTTGTTGCTCCATACCAATTTTCAACCAGTCACTTAGTTAGCCGGTGAACAAAAAAAAATATCAATGTTGTGTTATTTTCACAGCTGCACTACTTAAATCATAAAAATATTAAATTTATCTATGCGAACATTGTGGCGAAAGTAATTTTGGGCCAGTTGCAAGTATAGTGTTAATAGCGTTTGATCTTTAAACTCAATTAAACCAGACCGTTAAACAATATTTATAGCTACTTGTCTCAAATAGTTGTTTAGACTTTTAAAAATTTTATTTGGACTTCTGAAATTAATCTTAAATATTGATCTTTTTTCGTGTTGCATCCATAATTCAAATCAATTTAAAATCCAAACTTATGACTTCTCGTTTTTCAACAATTTCATTTCCATATGCGCACACTTAATACTTCTTTATCTTACTAACTCAATCGCCTAAGAAATTTTTATTTTTTTAAACAAAACTAATGGTTTTCCAGAAGTGATCTTGCTCACTATAGTTGTAGTGGCCCATAGCAACTTCGATACCATCTGAAATTCGGAACCATTAGTTTCGGATTACTTTGATTCTCTGTATAGGTATAGGCGAATGGCGAGTAGCGCTACTCTATGGAAATGAAAATGAACAGCTCAACATAATTTAAGTCCTCATCTTAGACCATATAGCCACTGAAATGAAAGTTACTTATATAGCTGAATCAATATATTTCCTCCTTTATCCACCGCTCCCTGGCTGAAACTAGCAATCACTTATAAAAAATATTCCTTTGGCTACCGACTGTATATAAACCGCTTACCTACCGGTTATTATCCTCTTCTCTGATTTTATTTGCTTTTGGCTGCATCAGGATCGTTCGATAGGTATACATTGAATTGGGAAGAGATCTCCTTAAATTGCACATTTTCCTTGACAAGCTATTAATCTCCGTATAACCGGTGATAATCCAAATCGAGTCATTAATAATTGATATGATCGGGGCAATCGTATGGTCCATGCTTATGATCGGCTGCGTCTGTGTCGGTTCCATTGAGTGCCGGGTTCCTCAACCTCTAGAATATACCTTCTAGTTTTTACTGGTTTTGTTTGCCCATAGTTTGAGTGAGCTTCATTTTTCATTGCTCATTATCGATGACTTCCCGAGGAGGAAGAGAACGAGAAGACGTTCTTTGATGATGACGATGGAAAAACATTTCCATTTTCATTCCACCTTCACCATGTGGTGATGACAAATGACAGTTCATACGTCAGGTGTCATTTCTTTTGATCTTTTCAATTAGTATAACGGCTGTCATTTTGAATGGTTATTGTATGCAACAACAGGTAGGCTTATGTAGTCGTGCACCGTAAGTGCGTTAATCAAACAATAACCGTGTTTTGGAAACAAAGTGTCAGGTTGTGGTTTTTATTATTTGCCTTCCACGTGGTGGATTGAAAATAATAAATTTGCTTTTTTGTTTGTTGTTGTTAAATTGAAAAAGATTCATGTGCGGTCTTCGACCGCCGAAGACCCATTGTTTGTGATGCAGTGAGTCTACCGACCAACGACGACGACGAGACGCATGCCACGTATATGTTTAAACCAAAGACCATGCCTCCTCTTGTGGTTTTTGGTGCTTTTTTAGTCTCCTTCAATTGTTGGAGCTATATGTGATGAAAAATTGTTCTGATTGTCTGTGGATAGGCAATACAATTCGACGGGTTGTTTTTTCGCTTCAATTAATTTAAATGTACCGCAAACAGAGAACCACAGTTATTGTGAGGTGGGTAGGTTTGGTAGATAGTGAGTGATTGTTTTTGTTTTGTTATATGTTCTTTTACAAGTATATTAACTGAAGCTGTCTATTGTGTTTTTTTTTTGCCTTTTTTAATAAAAAAAAACGTTTAGTTACTTGCGAAAAATTGATGTGATCAATCAATTCTGAAAATGAAAAAAAAAATTCTGCGTTGAATGAGGTGCGTAAGGTACACAACATGTAACCAATTATTTAATTAATTAAAGATTAATCATTACTCGGTTGAATTTTCAAAGCAGGCGCACGGTTGCCAAGTCGATTGAAGAATTGTTTTAATTTCAAAACGCAGCTCTGAAACATTATTAACTTTTACTTATACAATTTCCATTTTAATAATCAGATTAGGGAAGACATTTTATTTAAGTTGTTCGTTAAGAATTTATAAACAGTATCAAATAAAATAATAAAACTTCTTTTATACATGTCTACAATTTTCAAAAGTAGTATAGGAAGTTGAATGAATCACTCTATAGTAACAGTGATATTTTAAAATGTATTTAACAAGGAACAACATTTTTGTATGTTTTTTCCTCAGTAAAAACTAGAACATGGAAAAAAAAACAACTTTGTTTCATTCTAAATATTTGTTTATAATGCTTAATGTTCTTCAAAGTTTTGGTTCATTAATTAGTTCCAATTAGCGCTTTTTTCGAAAATTCCTCGAGACATCCTGAGATCAAAAAAAAAAAAAAAAAAAAATGTTCCCATAAAAGAATTTTTTATCAATTAAAGTTGGTGGACACGTATGTTTCGAAAGTTACTTTGGAATCTTTCTCCATTCTTGGTACACGCAGCTTCATTAATCACAATCAACTTTGCACTTGTTGCGGTGCCAACACAAAATTGTAATCTCACATAATCTTCTGCACAATTAATCCTTCAGGCTACCTACATTTCATTTTTATTTTTTGAATCTTTTTTTGAACGCATTTCCTTCTTTCCAAAGTCTTTTACTCAAAATAAAAAAAAAAATAAAAGAAACAAATTTTTTGTAATCAAAAAACTAATTTCGAGCCTTAACACCCATTTCACTGTGATCCTTTTTTTTTAAATTTAATTTTTTTTTTTTTTCAGAAAAACTCATCCTTACCAACGAACAAGAAGATCACATTTTGGTTTGCAACTGGTGGAGCCGGCTTCTGTCTGAGCAGAGCGCTCACATTGAAAATGCTACCGATCGCCGGTGGCGGGAAGTTCATTAGTATTGGGGATAAGATACGATTCCCGGACGATGTTACAATGGGATTCATTATCGGTGAGTAGTTTGTCAAGTTTTTTTTGTTGTTGTTGTTGTTCTCTGTTGTCTTCATTTATTTATATTTTATCGATTTTTATTTTATGCTTTTTATAGAACACCTGCTGAAAGTCCCCCTAACTGTTGTGGACAATTTTCATTCGCATTTGGAGCCAATGGAATTTATCAGATCAGATACTTTCCATGATCAGGTGTCGTTTAGTTATGCTCGAATGAAGAACGAGTGGAATGTTGTCAAGGTCGACGGGTTCGACTTGAAAACGGATCCAAAACGATTTTACTCGTTGCATTGTAATTTGTTTCCATACTTTAGCTTCTGTCGCCCAAGGTGATTAGCTTATGAATTAAAGTAGATTATTTTTAGGACTCTTTTTATTATTTTTTATCAGAGCAGTGTGGGTTAGAAAAATGTAAAAAATATAATAGCCCTTATTTTAAATAATAACAAGAAAGTAAAAAACATACACAATTTATATAGATAAACCTTCCTATTGGTGCAGATTTATAAAAACCCACATTGTTTTTTTTTTATTTCCTGGGTGCAACTATTGTATTTATTAAAAATTCTGCAAAAGATTGAAAATTAAAAAAAAAAATGTATTACAAAATGTCACATTAGTTTAAAACTTCTGTTTGAAGGTCACTAAAAAAAAACTATAAACAATTCTGCTAAGATAAAGGTTAGTTAAAAACTAACGAAAAAAAAATATTTATCTGTGATTTAAGAATATAAGATTTTGCTAAATAAAAAAAAAAAACTAAATGTAAAATGTAAATAAATAAAAAAATATAATTTATATAAAATTTCTCATTTTCAATTGTTATTTATGAGAAAATGTATAAAACACAAAATAAATAAAAATAACAACAACAAAATCTTGCCTTCCAATAAAATAATTTAAACAAAAAAAATGTGTAAAATTCTATAGAATCAATCAATATTGCAATAAATTGCAATAACATTTTTATAAAAAATATAACAAAATAAATAAATAGTTCTTCCACAAAAAAAAACTATAAAATAAAGTAATGTATTAATGTAAGAATTTTTATTGTGCTTCCTTTTATTTATAGTATTAAAATAAAATATTATTATGTTTTTTTATTTGTAAATTTTATATTAATCTAGTCTCTTTAAGAGAAGAAAATTCAATTGTAAACAAACATAAAATATAATGGTAATTTAAATTTGTGTAAAAATATAATTTGTTGTACAGATGAAGCTTATATGAGAAAAAAAAATTGTTGTAAATAAAATGTATGAATTTATAGAAAAAAAAGTGATGGAAATATTATATTATTGTTATATTAATAAAAAAACCCCTTAATAAGAAAATAAAAAAAAAAAAAAATACAAAAATGTTTTTTATTTGCATTGAGTATCATTTTTGACATCCTCAGGATCTAAAGGCTTATTTTTATGCTTAACTCATCGAATTCGTTAAATCCATCCAGTTATTCCAGCATTTTGAAGTTACATAATACAGGGTAGTTATTTATTTGAACAAAATTTTCATTTGAAAATCAGTTAACATCTTACAATCTGTCTTATTAAAAATTATTTTCAAGAACTTTACTCTAGTAGGTATTACATAACTCCATAACCTCGAAAATTGCGAAAAATCATTAAATGAAAAAAAATTAAATGAATTTCATTATTTTTTTTCAGTAAGTAGATATAGTTATTTGAATTTTTTGAAAAAATATATGCTTCAGATCTTTAACAGTACTGGTTGTTGCAAAAAATTAATTATTAGATTTTAGAATACAAAAATTGCTTTAAGTTCGAACTTCAAGTCTTTTGTCGCCGGACAAAAAATCGGTTATCGGGAAATCGATGAATTCGGATAGCAACACTTGCATTTGCAGCAATATCTAATATTTAGAGAGTGCATTACGATGACGCATAGATCTTAGGACATCAGTAACGCTTCAAAATTTCTTCATTATTTTATCGATTGCTTGCGTAACCGGTCGATTATGACGATCATAATCATTGCGCAATGCAAAGAAATTGGCTACGTTTAAATCATCAGTTTTGTAGTAAGTTTTGATAATTTTAAGACTTTGTTCGATTACTAAGCAATTCATTCTCGAAAATGGTAAACATTTAACTAATATTATAAAACTTCAGATGACAGCTCATGAAATGCCAGTGCTAAGAACTTGAAAACACGAAATGAATGACCCTGTATCTTTGTTGTCGTAACACGCGTGTCGACGCTAGCGTAACGCTGCCGAAACCCTGACCTAACGTTTGTTTTATTTTCTTAGTCAATATCTCTCTATATCCAAAATCTAAAAAACCAAAACCCATTCATCTTAAAAAGTTTGGCAGCAAACTGTTTTTTCTTTAAATTCATAACATGTCAACCTAGATGAATTTACATGGCGCCAAAGCGTCACCATAAACAACAAGAAAAAAGAAACACAACTCTAACACATAATACCCTAACTTTGTACCATACATACATATCACATTTGAATCTGAATTTTAATCTCCGCTGGTTTTTCCTGATAAAGCGGGTTATTCATTCGCAAAACCCACCTGGAAACTCATAACAAAATCTCTTGCTGCATATAAAGTTTGCCTTTTCGAAGTACATAGTCCAAAAAAGAATTTAAAAAAACCCACATATCCGCCCACAATACAGACTTCGCACTTTAGAAATAATTTGCATAACGTCCACGTTCGCAAACAATGCGCGCAAGTCGCATTCGAGTGTTTTGTTGCCACACACACAAACCTGCAGTGAAGTGAGTGAGTTTGAAGTGTAGTATATCAGACAAGAGAAAAACCTCAGAACAACACAAAACCAAACCGAACCAACAACAAGTCCTTATCTAAACTAATCCCCTCAGCCCAAAAGGCATAAATTAATTCGAAAGGAAAACAAAACATAACTCCACCAAGAGCACCAGCAACTTCCCCGAACAAACTCGCCTACGTAATGCATCCAACGGATGAGATATTGTTTGTTTTTTTTTCGCTGCTTTTGTTCCACATGCAACAAACTTTGGAGATAATTCACTCCAAGTCCAGCTGAACTGAAATGCAAGCCCAGCACGTAGGTATATAAATCCAAATTCTTCCAATCTGCTGAAATTGGTATTTCTGCCAGAGAACTAGACAACGCGGAACGAGGTTCAACGACAAACAGCTATCTATCCAGGAACCTTATATTGTATCGATGGTTTATAGAACCTGCTCCTAGATTTTTGGTTTACGAGATCTAAAAATGGGAGTGCTTGCGGTTGCCAATGACGATGACGTGACGCTGCAATAGAAATCAACCACCGATCAACCTTATTTGGAGCATTCTACATCATAGTAGATGGCTTTCTGGACTAATCTAAAGTCTGTATAGAATCGTTAAGTTTGCCCCGTGGACTGCTTTACATTCCTCCTCCTTCGCAACTGATTGAGGTATCCTCCAGAGAAAGGGAATGAAAATTAAATGAGCTCATTGGCTTCGGGTGATTATCGTTTGAGAGTGGACCAATAAAATTGAAACAGCCAAGTCCAAGTCCAAGCCGCAAGACACACGCCAATTTGAATGAGGGAGAGAAGTCTAAATGTAGTACCTTCGGTGTGCCATCGGCAAGGAACAACGTCTATGGATTAAATTTGCATATTGAAAACGTTTGGGTTGTGTTGTTTCGCATACGACGACCGACGACATGTAGGTTGTGCAGGAAGAGCTTTTTTTAGTTTTAGTTGATCCATAAAAACATCATGGTGGCAGAATGAACAAAATGTACAAACATGCATCGAGACATGCGGTTTATGGCTTGTATGCTTATGTTTTTTTGAATGAAACAAGGGTTTGAAGATGATTTGAAAGTTTGAAACTCAATTTCTGCGACAGCAAATATTATTACGCAAGGAAAAGTTGAAAAGAGTTTGAAAAACTGGTAACCCATGTATACATCGTGTGTCTAAGGTGATTTATTCAAAAAAAAAAACAAGCATGAGGGTGAAGTCAAACAAATTTTAAAGTGTGTCGATTTTGTTTCGTTCCAGTTTATTTCTAAGATTATTTCAAATACTATTAAGAAAATATTTCTTTAAACTTTTATTACAACAAATCGAATAAAATATTTAACGCTAGAAACACATCGGTCAAAAATTATTTTGTTTCATAAAACAAAACAAAAAACTGTTTTATTTAAAACTTAAGCCCTTAAAAAAATGTTTCCCAACGAACATGCTGGCCAAACACACCTGTTTGCGTTTCTCCCTAGTTCCCTACACGGCGAACACATTTTGCGAACATTCATTTCGTTCTGATTCCGATTCTGATTCTTCAAAGAACAAACATCATGTGCGACAAAGAAGCGCAACAACAAAGTTCACAGCAAAACTGAGGTTTGCTCGCGCACTTGGCTCAACAATCAACATGGCGAGCATTGAAGCCATTGAACACGAGAAAATCAAAATGCTTCGCCAACAACGAGCCGTTCGCGAACTAGCCCCTATACGACGAACGTATCGCGAGCACGAGCTTGAGGTAATTTTTTTGTTTAGAAATTTCGAATCATTTTTTTTTTTTTTTTTTGTGTTACATTTATTTTGCTCGGTTTAAAAATAAAAATTATGCTCAAAATATAAAATGACCATTTACTAAATCCAAACTGACTTTGGGTTTCCTTAAAAAATTTTAACCTCAAAAATGATCCCTCATTTTTACTTGAACTCTTCGAAGACCATGCGAACCTAAAAAAAAAAGAAAACCCAGAGACTTTATTGTGTCGCTCAAATCGCTTGGAATTAATTCTATAAGCTGATTCAAATAAACTACATTTTAGCTGCGACACAAAACATGATTCGCTCGCTTGCTCACTAACCGGAACCACTTGGAACCACATAATGGCTCCAATTTTAAATATGCTATCAAGTTTCTACGGTTATGCTGTGGTAAAGTCGTCGATTCCTCGTTTCCAAATGTGCTCCGCTCCGCATCCCGATTTTATTTTGCGATATATAGAAATACATTTTCAGGCAAAACAGTCAAGATTATGTCATCCAATCTTATTTTCTTAGGTCTCCTCCAACGCGCACTCAGTCGAATCAGACAGTGTTCCTAAAGTAAGTGGTGGTCACATTTTTTGAACCTGGGTTTCTGTGTGCGTGTGTAGTGATGGAGATTCCCTATAGAAATTTTGTATTGGTCCATCATCTGCTTTGTGCACAAAGTAGAATGGTGATTATTTTTAAGTTCTTCTATATATTTACTCACTTTGGAAGTATTTTTTTTTGTTTTTTTGCTGAAAGTTTTACTGTCCCTAAATTTTTCAGCTAAAAAGTTGAGCCAACTCAGAGGGAACAATCAGACGATATCGAAAGAAGGCAAACGCAAAGAAGAAAAATAACAGAAAAAAATTTACAAAAGCCTGTGTGTCCTTGATTGGAAATTAAATTTTGTTCTGTTCGATGAACGAGAAAAGTGATAGTTTGGTTGATGAAATTTGAAACTACCTATATATACTATATAATATTTGCTTCTTCTTCTTTTTTCACTTGTTGTTGAGAGGAAGTGGTGATGAGGACTGCGAATGAGGAAATGAAGTCAATTTTGTGAAATTCGATTGAATTTGAATTATGAAAAAGATAGTTTTGAAAGTAGTTATATGCGAAGCAACAGCTTTTGGGAATAAAATAATAAAACTTTTTTCACTTTGATTGGTTTGAATGGAGTTTTTTATGAATTGAAAAGGACTGAGAAAGTTTCGAAGTAGTGGACGTGATAGTTATACATGAATTGAATATACATGTTATTACACATTATTTCAAAATATTCAATATTAATGGTGATTTGAACAGTATTCGATATTGATTTAAATATTTTAAAATGTATAGTTTTTTATTGGGTTTCTGCTGATAGCAGCAGTTTGTTTGTACTTTTACACTTAGACTTTTTTCAAAAACGATTATAATCTTTTTTAATATTTTGATTTTGAGCAGTGAAAGAAGTGTGTGTTAAATATCAGTATCTGGGGGTATAGTGTACTGGGACAATGTTTCAGTTGTGACTACTTCCCTTTGTAGAACTCGAAAAGTTCGTGGATGTATGTAAGCGACGAAATTCCAAGACGGTTCCAAGAGTTGCATTTCAGTTCTCAACAACTCTAACCCAGTCTTGCTGAATTTCCTTCGACCGTTCCATTGCTTCGTTTTACTTGCAACGCGTCTTCGTATTATACATAGAGTCAATGGGTTACTGTCCTGTTCTCGCATGAAGTCCATCATTTGAGATTCGATTATGCAAGGAAGTCCTTAAGATTGTGCGTTAACATAAATTTACGACCGTTTGCAGCTTTCTAGTGACAGTAGTTGTGGCTTTCCAAGTGTTGCATCCGTAAAAAATCACGGATTCAACATTGGAGTGGATAAATCGTAGTTTATTGTATCTCGGCTTATAGAGTTGTTTCGCCATACTTTGTACAGCATACCAAATGCAGCCTTTGCTTCCCCGAATCGGCTGTTAATGTCTACTTCAGTTCCGACTTTCGAATTCAGTAGAGACCGTACTTCCAAGACGTTGAACATTTTCTGCATTAATAAGCAGGCTACTAGAGCTGTAGCCTGCTATGGAATAAAGAAATTATTCAACTAAAGGTCAGGAAAGTAGGAACAATTGAACAGTTTCTACTATCCGTATATTGGTTATTAAGAAATATCTACTTTGAACAGGTAACAATCAAGGTGTTCGAGGAATGATTGCAGAGTACACGAATTGCTCCATTTCAAAGCTGAATGGAGAACATCACTCTAATCACCAACAGGAACAATATATTTGAAACAACCCTGCCCAACCTTTCTTTGTATATCAAATTCCTCTTTCAACCTTCTACTATGCAGAGCGTGACATTTGGATCCATCATACATATGTCACCCCCACTGATAATAGCAATCAGTTTATCTGGGACGTCCCTCCTATGTGTAGCAAGCCAGATAAATTATCTATTGGCTGTCTAAGCCTTTTTGAAATCAATAAAATAATGCGAAGTAGCGACTGATATTCAACAATCGAACAGTGCGTCCGTACAGATCCAGTGTGGAATGCTTGTTCAGCGTCGAGTTTTTTTATACTGGTTACCTACTTTGGTTACAGCAGGAAGCACTCAAATTCCTCGTTAGTTTTCTTGCTGTGTTAGCCAATTTTTTAAATGCATATAAATTGAAGAAGGATCCCTCAATTATGTGTTTCGTATAGCTGCTGTTTCATGTAGGTTTTAATAGAGACTAGACGTAAAAAGATTAACACATCTCCATTAATCTACTTTTTATTTAATACTCCATTAAAATGATTCTTTTAATTTTTTCTTCAAAAACCTCTTATTCATTAGAATCTCAAATTTTGTCTAAAATCCAACAACAATGAGATCTTTTTTGGATTATTTTATTTCCAAGACCTTCAGATCACCCAACATTGATATTAACTTTACTTCACCACCATCACGAATGAAAGTGACTAAGCTCTTCTGAAATACATTTTTAAATTACATTTTGGTTGCCAAAAATACAAAAATCCTTGAATCATGTGGTCACTCAAATAGCTTGACATTGTCACTTTATAACTGAAAGTACCTTTATAATTTATTTTTTTTCAAATCCCCACCAGCTTAAGAAACCAAATTGAAAGGTTCAACTTGATTACTTTTACCTCGTTTATCCTCCCCAACCATCACATTCACTTGATCTATGCCCAAGAAATATTTTTATAATACCAAAATTTAATACGAAATTTAAATACCCAACCCAATTAAATGTCCGCCCAAACACGAAATCCAAAAAAAAACCGACATTTTGATGAAAATCCCGCAGAAAAGATGACATCGGTCAAAGACTAAAGAACATCATTCTATGCCCCCTTAGGGAGAGATTGGGAGAGATTGGTGAGAAGGGAGGGCAACAGGTTGCAAGCGAGCACATAAAACGTTGACACTTTCAATTAGAATTCAACAAGTAGTTCTCCTTCTCCATCACCGCGTTGCGCCGCGCCGCGCCGCAAGACAGTGAGATGTTGGCCTCCCCTAAAAAAGCTGTTGCGTGCCAATGATGTAGCGGTGATGATGATGATGACGAAAATCCCTAAATCGAATTTCCACAGCACGTTATCCACATCACCTTATCAAGTGTCGAATGATGTTTATTATTTTTTTTTCACAAATCACGCCGGATGCAAGAGTACGAGTTGGATGGGAGGGAACTGATGGAGCCGGTCGTGTCCTTAATCCTAACACATTAAACTAACCGCGAATGAAATGTGTCGTGTTCTTATTAAGCGACCGACCGAAAGCAACAGCTAAACCATCATACCTACCTACATTCAATTGTGGTATTCCGGGTGACATGAAGGATTAAGAGGAATATAGTAAGACTGTTACGCGGAGACATCAATCAAAACTGTTGGCAAACGCTCCGCAGAGAGGGGCAGAAGTGTTGCGATGTTGTATAGAAAGGTAAAATTCAATTGTGGCCCTGAATCGTGTGAAGTTATAAACGAAATAATTCAAGGGAACCCATCAGCAGTTAGCAGACACATACACACAATTTAGCACACCATTTGGAATGAAGGATTGACAGCGGAACTGAGTGCTAATGCGGCGGATGAATCCTTTTTTGATGCAACATTTGACGGAGCGCGATGCATGTCGGCACGATAAGCTTCTGACACGAGCTGCCAGGAACTTCCATCATAATTAAGTGGAATTTATAATTAGTTGAATTGGGTGATGGACGTGTCGCTCCATTTGCAACAGCTCTAAAAGAATTGCAAAACATATTATAGCATTCATTTGAATTCTTTTTGTTTTGGTTTGTTCAGTCAGTTAGCATTTTTGAGAACTAAATTAGAAAACAAGTGAAAAGTTAAGGAGGAAGATATTTTGTTTTTGAAAATTAGACATTTGGACAGTGGTAGTTTGACGCTTTTTAAAGTTTTTGATTGATTTATAATGTTTGACCCAGAAAAAGAGAGGTTCCAGGGGTTTCAAGATTTATTCGAACGAAATATATTGTTGCGTCAAAATGTAGTTTGTTGCCGATCTGTCAAGTCCTAAACTACTGTTTATTTCCATTGAAGGATGTCAAAGATCTCGATGGATTAAAACAACAACTGCATCATTTGGAACCAAATATTTGTGTCAAAATTGACAATAGGTATAGCTTTGCATGGGTGTTTTCGAGTAGTACACATATTTTAAAAAAATGATGAAACCACTTTTTTAACTTCTTCCTTTTAGAATATTTATAATTTAATATTTAACCTCCTTTTAAGAATTTTTATAAAAAGAATTGTATTTAAATTCGTAAAACAAATAGATATTAATTTATATTTCTAACGAAAAACAAAAAAATTATAATAACTGCTTTAACCTTAAAAAAATCTTTCTTAAATTTTCGCTATCGTTAAAAAGAGACAGATAGTCAAAGCTCAATGAACTTTTGAAAAGGGTAATTTTTTCAACCTCACTCTAAATCAATAATATACTCGTATCAAACACAAAAATAAAGTCTGCAATTAACACCAAATTATTTTTCATCAAGGGTCTTAAAATAGATAATATATTAACCGAAAACCTTTTGTTTCTTTTAATTTAACCTAACACAAATTTTAAATATTCTCACAAAAATTCAAATAAATCCACTCCTAGTTTAAAAAAAAATCTTTTTCAATTAATTTATTTGAAATAAACCTTTATGGGCTTTCTTCATTAGATAAATCAGAAAGAACCCGACATCAACAAAAATAAAAAAATATATCGGTAGGTGTTTTCAACCGTCAATCATCCATATTTTCGAATATTGATTTCCTACACACCTAAACACTATTATAACCACATCATGTGTATCGGCTTAAAAATCTGTATTTATTATATCGCCGAAGACTGCCAAGGCAAAGTTAAGTTCATTCACCATCACAATATTGTAAAAAATACTAAAAAAAAAACTCTCAACAATCGATTTAAGATCAAATATTTTCAATTCAATTTTCAATCAAAAAATACCTAAATACATACATGCATATAAATTTGTTTTATGTGAAAGCAATTAAAAGAGGAGAAAAGATCATAAATTAGTATGAGGGGGCGATAACAGTATGTAATGTTAATTACTTTCAACAAGCCTTTATATCATGCTCCAAGGAGATATTGATTGAAAAAAATCTCCGAAATAATAAATGTATCTACAAGAAAGTAAAATAAAAAAAAAAAAAACGATCCAAAGAATAACCATTAGATATCGTTACAAAGCAGTATTTTAACAGTTGCGAAGTAAAGGTACAGTGGGCTAAAGTAGGTTTAAAACCGGATCCGAAATTTAATTAATAAGATTTTGAACCAATTTTTTAATTAATACTTCTAGTCTGTATTTGTTCAAATTACACCCACGTGCACATCCACTTTTTTTTATAATTAGCGCGCGCTTAAGGGGATTTTATGTACTCTTTACATATCAGAGATACAGTGCGAACTTTAGGTATAAGTAGGAGGGGATTTGAAAGGAGATGTCGGTAAACATTAGTCTTGAATTTAGTCACATCACAATGAGAGGGAAAGACAGAGCGTGGAAGGGTATTTTACATTCGCGTAGTACGGCTAAAAAATGAATCCCTGTACTTGACAGTACGAACAAAGTTGGATTCAAGAGTAAACTGGTGAGCATTCCTATAGAACGGCGAGTATTTCGGTTGAATCGTTTAAGGGGAGGATTGCAACTGGCTATTTCATTTGAGCACTTACCGCAAAAGTAACGATAAGAGAGTGAGAGACAGGAAACGTTACGCCGGTGATCAAGTGACGTAAAATTATCGATGGTGTTCCTGCCTCCAATCGTTTTGAAGGCTCGTCTTTGTATACTGTATAAGAGGCTTAACTAAGTTACTGGAGCACCAGTCCAGAGATGGGAGTTATACTCAAGCTTTGGACGTATATAAATTTTATAGATGATAGCCAGATCGGAAGGGGAAATTTCTTGCATTTCCTTGCAGCATTTTTGGCGACGTTAAGTATGTGATCATTCCACAAAAGACATTCAAATTAAAAGAAAAAACTAGTTTTAAAATACAAACTTGTGATGTTTTGGAATAGATTTTGAAATCCTTAAATGAAAAACAAAATTTTATTTACTATACGGATTGACCGTTCATTGTTTTACTTAAAGTAATAGCTAATAAAAACTGAGCATTAAAAATGTTCACTGTCTTTTTTGAGACATTATTATTTTAGTGCTAAAATTTAATTTTATCCTTTTTTTTCACACTTTTTTATATGTCTTCTGCCACTGTGTATAGAGGTTGCGGCAGAAGTACGCATCACGAAGAAGCTCCACCATCATCACAAGACTATTTAATGGATACTGTTTTTTTTTTATTTTGTTGTTGTTTAATTTTCTTAGGCTTAATGAATCACAGCACAGTACGAGTAGATGAATGAGAACACAAAGATAGTAATCGCACAATTGGTTTTCGTTTTGTGTTCGTGCATAATACAAATTTCAGTTCTAATTGTTACAAATGCTATAATAGAATGTGTACTAAGCTGCTGATGAAAGATGTCATGATTATGAAGAATAAAAAAAAATATAGTATATAGAAAATGGAGAATATTTCAGTTTTGTTAAACACGCCAACATACATCATCGCATCACAGTCTAATGATGAAAGGGATATAAAATTTGATGGAATGAAAGCGTTAAATGATGCCATTGTATTCCCGGAAACGGATATAAATATAAGGATAATAATATTCATGAAACGTGACAAGAATGAAAAAAAACATTAGAAGACAGAAGAGTGCTTCGAATTCGTCAATTTGAGACATCACGTGGTGGGATATAAAATGAAAGGATTACATTAAATTATTCCCTTAAAATGATTTGAGGATCATTCGAGGATGTACGGGAATAACTTTCGGTACATAAATAGTTTTAGGTATTTAGTTAAAATGATTTTTCTTTTTTTAATTTATTGGTGTTGTAATTTGGTAAGAGAAGTTGTGTTGGAAGTTTATTTTACAAATAATTTGCGTTTCAAAATGGATTTGTGTCTATTTCCTGGACGGGGTCAGATAAGAAAGATTTTCATGTTTGAAGTTATTTATTTCAACGGTTCTTATTTAAATATTCAACAAAAAAAAAACAACAAATAAATGAATAGAACCAGGAAGCTGCATGTACATATACTTCCTCCAAATCAACTTTTTATTCCACATTCTAAATACACCAACCACTAATACGTAGCCACGCACACAATCGTTGGTTGGTGTCATCTCAAATCATTTCCAATTCATTTGGTTGCCATCTCAATAAATTGTTCATTGCAACAATGAACACCAACAAAAGCGCGGCCGCATCACATACAAAAGTTATTACAAAAAAAAAAAAAAAAACATGCGTTTTCTAAAAGGAACTCCAATGTTATATCCACTTCTCGTCTGGAACACATACGATTGTCCAATGTCCAGCGATCTGATGAGGATGCCAGGGGCAGACAACGCGACATTGGATTCTATTTCAACTTTCAACAACAATATTGAAGGCTTCAATGGATATGACCGTGTTTTACAGTTCAATAGAACTCACTTCAGCCATATATACACTGTGGTGGTGGTGCTTTGAGTTGTGTATGGATGTCCCTTTGGATTTGTCGCCTCAGCGAACCCTAGCGGACTGTTGGGATAATCAAATTTTGGTTGCGGGTTAGTTATGGATTTGCTTCGATGGCATTATCAGGAATGGAATACAACCGCTTTGATGGGACAGTGTCGCCCGAAGGGTTTTCCACATTTTTCAGATTTTTATTTATTTGTTTGATTAAATTATTTCTTTTTTTTTAAAGCATTCAGTATGCAATTCATGATTTCTCTCCTTAAAAGCGGTGCAATGTACTTTTAAGTTGAACAATTTTTTTTTCTACCATCTTCACTTGGGGACATATTTTGCTCTCGAAAAATAAAGAATGAACGCCTTGTCTGGTCGTCGTCGTCTTTGTGTCGGGTGGTATGTCACCTTTTTTTTATGGTTGACAATGATGGATGAAGATTTCGGTGCATTCCTTGTGGCTATATGGAAATTCCCTTTTTGAAAAGATACACTTTAAGTTACAAAAGTTGAATGAAGAAGACATAGGTTTCATATTTTATATACATACATACGTATTTCTATATAGGAAGTAAGAAAAATGGAACAACATTTGAAAAGGAATCTCCTATCTCCCTAAATGGCAGTGACAAAATGCAAAAATTCATTTCGGTCGTTGCATGCATAGAGAGTTTGTCTACTTTGTGTTGAAAAAAATGAATTTATAAATTTAATTATGTCACTGTGGTGGTAAGATGATGGTGTATGCTGATGCTAAGGTGTCACAACTCAAAAAACCTAAAAATAAGAACTATTTTTGGGAACTGGGAGTTGGGTATATATAAGTTTTGCATTTTAAAACTTAAGAACGATAACTTGGTTTTTAGTAAAGGGAGTGTGTAAGAAAAATGTCTTTCTATTTTTTATTTATGAAATATTAACACACGTTTGTGGAAGTGAAATTTACATGATAAAGTTTAAAAAGTAAAAATTCCACAGGTATTTTTGACAAAAAAAAAATATTTTTCACGTTTCTTGCTGTTAAGTTATTGCGTTATATGGCAACGTTTTAATGTTTATTGAAAAATATCCTGAAACATCTTTGAAAGGGTGGCAATTTCGTGAATATTGATTTATTGAAATGTTATTTTTACGGATGCCTTTCGGAAACGTCAAAGTGCAAATATTAAATTTTGTTTTGGTTCTTTGATGGGGCCATGGGCTTAACATAATTCTACATGCCTGACAAACTTCATCCCGTATAGAAAAAAGCAAATCTGAGCTCGTCTACAAGTCAAGATAGATAGTGGCAACACTGCAAAAGATTGATGGGCGAAAACACGGATCAAGAGTTCCTATAGGGGACTTTAAAGATCTATTTTAGAAAACTTATCCAGGAATTTAATTATTAAGAATTTAATTTCGATTTCAAAAAATTCTTCCTCTCTTTTTTTTGTATAAAATTTGTCTCTATTTTTATGTTTGCACTTTCGTCGTTTGAAATATTATCATTTAAAGCTTTCGCACGGTTGCTTAAAGGGTTCCTAAAACCAATGCGAAGCCGATGCGAAGCCGATGCGAAACAGAAGTGGTGATGACTAAGAAACAATAAGGACAACGTGTTGTTGTGAATCCAAAGTTTCAAAAAGCGTTAATTCACATGTTTTTTTTTTGTGGACAGCATTATTTTTCAAAAAAGTGATCATGCTTTATTTAAAGCAAGCATAAATACCTCTGGCCAGTCAAAAACCATAGTCCAGTAAATCTACAAAACATTTTTGAACAAACATGCAACACTTTCTAATAGTTTTAGTAACATTAAGAAAATATAAAATATTTCTCCAAAAAGGCTTTTTTCTAGGGCCTAAAATATAAACAATAATAAATTATACAACAACTTTTTTGTATTATTTTTTTAAAGTTAACTGCTAATTAAATATTGTCCATTATTAAATTTCACAAACATGAACATCCGGAATACTTAAAAAAAAAATAACTTCTCGAGATTCTCTTCCGATTCATTTATCTTCAGCCAAACTTTCCAACTCGAAGCCTGCTCCATTTTATTCCTGCCATATTAATTCCGTTATACACTCGCTTTTAATTAGACAATTATTCAAAACCACTTAACCTGTTGCTTGCGATTAAACTCACATCAAAAGCAGAACAGAGAACGAGAGAGGATATATAGTGGGGACCAGTTTGTATGCATTAATTGGAAAATCTTGCTTCTGATGTCCACAAAAAAACCATCAATTGGCTTCCTGCAAGGTGTGAAAACTAGATATGTGTCTCTTGCAGTGGTGCATGGGGCGCATGCACCACATCTTCAGTAATTTGCTCTTCCGTTGCATGCACGCGTTTATATTAGAACTGGTTTTTAAGATTCAGACTCTCGTGCACAGATCATATAGCCACAGCAAAATGATTTAAAGATTCATATCCTGCGTGTGTGTTGTATAGTTGCAGCTCCTTCTTCTGCTTCTTCAAGGTGCCAAAATGAAATCATGATCATGAATCTGGCAGTTCGATTCCAAAGTTGTGTATATAGGTAAGTGTATTCAAGGGCTGCTGATTCCGTTCCCTCCTCGAATGCCGATTGCTCGTTCTAGTCCAACCTGAGGCTGTCTTCTGCTATATCAATTAAAACTGATCTAATGAATGTACCCAGCGAACATGGATTTCATCGCGCCAGCAAGAGCCCATCATCGCTGAAGCAGAGCATGAACATCTCATTTGGGGGCTGATGAGCCTCGCTACTCCCAACCATTGGTCATGGGGCAGATTCGACTTCAGCGCGACATTCGCTTGAAAAGGACAGCACAGAGGACATCAGGGACATGTTATCTTTGGGGCTGATATACCTTTCATCGGCATGGTAGTTTTGTCGTAGTCATCGTCGTATGTTGTCGCTCGCACAGTTACATCAGACCAACATGACACAATGTTGATCATGGCTACCCATTCTGGCCAAAGGCTTAATTTATGATAATTAATTCGCCTAAAGAGATGCGCTCAAGCAAATTCCTGATGTCGCGTCGTCGCTCGTTCGTAGTCTTTGTCCATCGTCGCATCTCATGTGATCGGTTTTGTTGTTCGTCCGCGTCCCCAATGATCGCGTCTTTGTCGATTTTTGTGATGTTCATCAATTAAAATTAACAAGGAGGAGGAAGAGGAAGAAGGAGGAGCAAGGAAACGGGTGCCAAAGGTACATCTAGTGGTCAGTTGCGAGCACTGATGACTGTGATTGTGGTTTCGTCCTTATCGATTATAGTTCGTTTCGCTTCGGGTTGCCTGGATTTTGGGTTGGCTTCCACTTTAACTGCAGCCCACAGCATCAGTAGTTAGCAGTCCTCCTGACAATCAGATAATGAATGCGGTGGCAGCGAGTGTGTGGTTTCTCAATATCTATACTATGGCTAAAGGGCAACGCCATATGTGCAAGCAAACATGTCATTCAACATGATGGCTTATCTTAATCTGCATGGTGGTTTTGAGCTTAAGACTGTTAATGAGGATATTTTAAAACAAATGATAACTATCAGTTTGGGCACATTTTTGCATTTAATAATGAGAAACATGCAAAGTATTAAGAGTGGATCCAACTTGGATTTTTTTTTAAAGCTAAAATGCAAAGGAGCAAGATTTTGAAAAAGAAAGAAGAAGAATTGAATACATTTAAAGGCTTGAATGGTGTTTTTGGGATAGTAATTTTTTAAGGAATTAATGACCTCAGCTACATCTATAATGAAATAGAAATTTAGATTGGTTTGGATATGTGGTGAACGTAGAAAAATCAATTTTTATAAAATGTGTTGCATATATTTAGGAGGCATCAATTCATTGAAATAAATGTTTCATATTTTTTTTCAAGTATACGTCGACATATAGTAAATTTTTCCTCAGTTTTGCATTCTTTTAAATTTTGCCTGAAATTGTTTTTGGGGGTAAAAATTAAAAAAAATCAATTCGATGGACCCGATAATGCAAAATCATTGCACACCAAATGTAATTGTAAATTGCCAAGCTGTCAAAAGTGTGAAATTTATTT
Organism: Syrphus vitripennis; assembly: GCA_958431115.1. Classification (NCBI taxonomy): domain Eukaryota; kingdom Metazoa; phylum Arthropoda; class Insecta; order Diptera; family Syrphidae; genus Syrphus; species Syrphus vitripennis. Next base: position 7,374,128 of record OY288110.1, on the reverse strand, counting down.
TGCTTTTTTATAGAGATTTCGGATTTTAGAGAACAGAGAGCCAAATTGGACACTTTGATACTTGGACACTTGATAACTTGGACATTTAGACACTCGGTAATTCGAACTCTTGGACCTTTCTTTTTACGCTTCGACACTCGGGTAGTCGGAAACTTGGCCACTCAAAAACTCATGCACTTGGAAACACGGACACTGGAACTCGGGCATTCCTAGAGCTATATGGTGGCAATTGGCATAAGGGCTTCCAGGATCCTATAGAGCAAAAAAAATTAAAAAGTTTAAAAAATATTTACCAACCTAATGTAGATTAATTTTTACCCCATCCAACATGTTGTTAAGCCAATTTTGGCAAAGGAAAATTAATTATTTATTCCCAGGAAACTATTTACCAGCTTTCTTCTCTTAAAATTCATTTAAATTACATTTTCATATTACATTGATTTGTTCAGTCATTACTATCCTCTCTTTAATTTCAAAGAAAATTCCTTTAAAACAACCTTTAACCTAAACATATCAAAACCTTATTCTCCTTTCACCAAATCACAACATTTCATCTCTATTCGGAAGACATTCACTTGGAAAACTCACCACTAATCATTTTCACTTGCGCATTTGCACCTCTTCTTATTTTCTTTAGAACAGTAACAAACTAAAAAAAAAATAAAATAATTAACCAAGCACCAACCTGCTGCTGAACACAGAGTATCCGTTTTATGCACCCTTTCATCTTCTGACACACACACCAGGCAAAAAGTTTTTCCATAAATTTAATTATGAAAACTTTGTCCACGAATTCAAATGAAAATTATATGCTCTATAGAGTCAGAGAGTCCGTAGGTACGGCTAGAACACAACCAGGTTAACACAATAGAAACCGGTACGTACCCTGGAGGTCTTTCAAAGAGATTATATTCATCATCCTGCACCTACTTCGGTGCGCTGACCATAGTAATGCAAAAAAGGAAACTACTATGTATAGCCGCCATCATCACCTTCTCTCACTCCTTTATATGTATGTAGCTATCTAGCCTGATTCTATGAAACTCGACTCGAATGAAAACCCAGATTCTTTGACCCACATCTTCATTGGATTGGAAAAGAAAGATGGAGATGGTGAATGGTGGACATTAAAACACATGAGAGAGCATCAGCTTAGGCTTGGAGGAGAGACATTCAAAAGAGCAAAAATGTCAGCCAAACCATACTTCAGGCTAAAACCTTTGTCATGGATTCTTTATTTTTAAGTTAACCCGTTTTTGTTGATGTTGTTGTTCTTTGGTACCCAAGCGTTGATCCTTTTTACCATCCTCTCCATCCCAAGGAACTCTGCTGCACTGCATATTGTTTACTTAACGCATTCTCGCTAGCTATACCCACCATCAACTTTTAATCTGTGCATGTAGATGTATGTATGTGAAGTGATGAGCGGCCATAGTGATGGCCTTTTGCCATCCATTTTATTTGTTTAACAATAGGTATAAATCCCATTTGGCGGATAGCGCGGAACAATATTGGTAGTTTTTTTTTTTTAAATCTTGGTCACAAACCTGGGATGAATAAATTTTCCGCCTCTTTTGTGATTGTCCTTTCGTATGTTTGAGTAGGCAACGGTTGTGCTTGGTCTATGACAGGGACAGGCGGTTCTTTTCTTGCTGCATATAGCCATCGTTATTATTATTATGATTATAATAGCGTTGGTCGTGGGGCAAGAAAGAGTTTCTATGCGAAGATTCGAGAGCTGCAGGAGAGCAGCAGCCTTGGTATTGTTTGTGATCCATGGTAAATTATTTGCAAAGTTGCATTGTTATTATTTTTTTTTCACTCGATGAGTCCTGAGGCAGAATAATAATAATAATGAAATTCACCTTTGAAACCGTTATAGTTGGATTTGACGGAAAGACTCTAACTGGGCAGCAGAAGCACATCACCCCCGATCAAAAACCGCAAGGTTAAATGTTTAAGTTAGAGCGAAAAGAAAAGTGATTCCTTATTTTTGCTATTAAGTCTTCAAGATGAATGCGATGGATTTGATTTGTTTTGTTCCGAAATATAAATTGTTATTAAATACCGCTACACACTAGCGTGATGATTCGAATACATTTTATAATAAAACCAGCATAAATCACAAAGCCACGTACCTCGTATTCCCAAAACAATCTTGAAACCTCAAAATCCGGAACGAGTACCCGAGAATTCAAAATGCAATCACAGTTCCTGAAAACACATGACGCAATTAGCCTTTGATAACAACAGAATCCTAAGAACCCAAAACAGTTGAATTTAAAAAAAGCGCAAGGTCTAACCAGGTCAACCAAAATTCTGAATTCTTATACAAACAAGATCTCGTGAAAAGCCAAAATCCTAAAAAAACCCAAAATCTATAAAAATAAATACACGAAAACCTAAGATTCAGAAAAATCCAAAGTCCCCAAAAACACAAAGTTTCGTCAATCCAAATTCCGAAAACCTAAAATATCAGAAAACCCAAGATCCCAATTCCCAAAAACCCCAAACTCAGAATTAGGATTTTCGGTTTTGGGTTTTCTGACGGATTTCGAGATTCTTTTGGCATTCCTCTATTATTATTTACTAGTTCAAAGTTTAGTAGACTTTTGTCTAAATTATTATTTTTTATTTTATATATCCCAATTCACATTAAATGGTATAATGTTATTTGTGGTAGAATTTCTGACCTACTTTGTCTAATTTTTGAATGCTTACTGATAACGTATTAAAAGCATTATCTTACAAAGAAATTTCGCCATCTCTAATTCTTTGATCATCAAAGTTTCTTCTTTGAATGGCTCTTACTCACCAACTTAAAAAAATAAAAACACTTAAGACCACTCATTCACTTTCCTTTGCGAATTAGATTTATTCCCTTAATTTCTTTTTCTATTCCCAGAAAAATCAAAAGTCATGAAATACTTAACAATAAAGAACTTTCATTTATCTCGCATTTCGAAAAGTACTACTGCTCGTTTTAAAATTATACAGGAAGAAGGTATATTCTTCATAATCATCTTCAGCTCCCTTCTTGCATCTTGCACCATCTTTCCATCTTTCCAAAATTCCACTTGCTGGCTTCATCAACATTTATTATACTTCACTTTGAATTTTGTCCGCGCTAAGTTGCCCAAAAAAACAAACTTAGGAATCTTAAATAAGTAAACAAAAGACATCATCAAGATTAGGTGAAATTAAAGGACGAAGTTTTCTACTTCAAAGTTACTCATATACACCTCACCGTTTTGTGGTGTGCTGATGATGATGGTGAGGACGACAGACGCAACGAACAACGAGGATGCCGAAGCAAGATTATTCAGCTGAGCTGTACATAATTCTATTGTCAAAAGCTCGACGCTCGGCCGACAGAAAAATATTTAAAAATAATATTCATAATCAGGAGATGTTTTAAGAGGATGACAATCAAACCTAAGACAATATAGAGACTCACCCATCCATAGAGGACTTGCTAAGCCTTGCCTCACTGTTTCAGCTAGCTATCCCACAGAGCGTCCCTTTCTGAAGGTTCTTAGACCAAAAAGCAAAAAGAAATCATCTTTCGCTTGACTTGGAAAGAAAAGTCAACGCCAATTGCCTTGGGGGTAATTAAGTGAAAGTGCGTTCAACTAACTATTCAGGACGAAATAAATATGTCCTTTTTTTTCGCCTCCGCATCTACATGCTTGCTGGAAGTAATTTGTAGTTTGCTGAGCAAAATTCGTGATGGGTGGGTGGTAATGGTAGGATATACAAAACCCACCCCCGCATATACACTGGGGCTGATATAAAAATACTTGCCCCATCCTTAATGATGCTTATTTGAGTTTTCTCAAAATTGCTGCGTGCTTGAGTTTTCGCTTTAATTAATGTGCCGGGGTTAACGTTATTTCGGCTATGCTTGCAGAGGACGACCTTTTGTAAAATACGATTCAGTGACTTTTTGATAGCGTCCCGGCCTTATAAGTGCTCTATATACTTTGAATTCCTTTGTGTTTACGTAACGACACAGTGCCGCAATGCTGAAGCTCTGCTTTTTGGAATGTTTATTGGAATAAAGGCCATGTTAAACGTGATTTTAATGAAATATTATTATTATTATTATGAATGGAGTTTCATATACCTACACATTGTTTTGTTAGCTTAGGAAAAGGATGTTTAAAAAAGCAAAAAAAAAAAAATAATAACAAAAGAGGATGAGTTACATAATTTTTGGTCTTCATTGTTTAGATGTTTTGCTGCAAGCATTTTGTAAATAATAGCCAAGCAAAATATGTTTTGGGTGTTTGTAAAGGATAAAAGAGTTGAAAAGTTAAAATTTTAACTTACGGTAAATTCAGTTTAAGACTATGAAGAATGCTAAACAAATTCATATCACATTTTTTTATGAATTATCAAGAAAAAGTATTAAGGAAAGGTATATATAAAAGTATATCCTCGGAAATATTTTTGCACCACCAAAAATTTCGGGAAAAAAATGCGAAGAGTATGCGAAAGATTAACTTGTTGGTTACAACTACTTCCGACGACCGTTTTCAACAACAAATCTTCAGCCAATTTGCTTGCAACAAAAATTACTGCGAATAAGACGCTGCTGGCAGGAATTATTATGACTCCCCCTGTACTAACGTACGAAGTTGAAAAAGTTGAATAAAAAGTTGAACCTGTTGCACACGTAGATAGTGAACGATTGGCATACAGAACTCTGTTACTTCGCAACTGCGAAGATTGGAAACCTTACAATTTTCCAAATGTGTAATTTCAGAACATCACTATTTCAAAGCTTCGACATTTCATTATTTTCAGCAAAGTGTATATTTTGATTTCCCAATTTGGACTTCGAATTCTACTTCACTATTCATACTTCTGTTTCTTCTTCTAAAATTTAATTTTTAAATTCGGTAGAATACTGCGACTCAAAGTCTAACAATTATTTCTTCTTCTTTATTTTTGAAGCATATTTCAGAAAAAACTGATGTTAACAAATTTGTTGAATTTGATGTTTTTGACACCATCGGTAGTGAGGTTAGAGGAGGGTCAAAAATCGTGGCGAAACTTCACTTTAATTAAGTTAATATTTTTTTTAGCCTTTTTAAAGCCTTTAAAGTGAGTCAATTTCACTAGATTATTAAATAAGGCTTTTTTTTATTTTTTAACGAAATATTTGCTTGAATGCCTAACATCAAACACCTTTACATATTTTTGAATATTAAAAAAAAAATGTCACTTCTGTGACAACTCCTTATCTCTCTCTTCAATATAAACGGAAACCTTTTTAAATCTATTCTTCTTTATACCTACTCTTACATACATAATTTATTTCTATCTACATTTCTAATATTTTATATTTATTTCGAATCAACGATTCCAAAAAAAAATAAGAAAAGAAATAAATATGATAAAAGTTCCACCCTTTTTTTTATTCACAACGATTTCCAATTACACTTTCATTCCTATTTTTTTTTTCTTCTTATATTTAGTGGAAATTCGAGTATTTCATATTTCGAAAAGAGCCATGATTCTTTGTTATTCCTTTTCCATTTCAATAATTCATACCCTTCATTAATATATTTACGAATATAAATATATGTGCATACATATAAATATATAGAATCTAGAAAATCCCACACAAAAAAAAGGACTCTATTAAGAATTTTCTATAGAATCTCTCTCAAAAAAAAAAAAATCAAGCAAATATTGAATTTCATAACGCTTTTTGTAGCCTTAGCTCTAGCATGAACAACAACAACAACAACCAAAAAAAAAAATAATATTAAAATAAAATATCTCAATTGTAAGTGCGATAACAGTTATGATGGTAGAGGGCAGCGATACTTTAGTGTGTATTGGGAATGTCCTTTTTATTCTCAACACTTTAAAGTAGCCCAATTTATTATCAAAATTTTCTTTCACAGAAATAAAAAAAAAAAAAAACTGAAATGGGGTTTTCTCCCAGAAAATGTTTTTACAGGACTCCCTTGAAGCGTTAGAACCAAACTCCGCATCTGGTTGGTTTTTTTTTTTTAGAAAATTTTTCATTTTCAAAGTTTGAAAGACTTTGTTAGATAGATGATGTGAGTGACGATGATGACGAGAGGGACACTATTCGGTGTTGTGATGATGGGATTGTGATTTATGACCAACGTAATCCGATTTATAACCGAAAAAGGCGATTACCACTGAAAGTTCTCATCCAGCTCAGTAAAGTTGTAAAAAAATAAAAGATGTTCAGTTCCAGACCCATATAAGGGACAAACCCACGCACGTTCAATTTACCCAATATAAGTACCTCCCAAGTTATATGCTCTGATTAAATTTTTGTTTAACCCTTTAAAAGAAAAAAAATCCTTATTTTCTAACACATTTCCTTTGTCTCTCTCTCTCGAGTCGAAAATCCGTTAATAAATACTCAAACATAAGTAAACCGTAAAAAACATACTTTTGTGTTATGCCCTAAAACGAATATGGTGTAGCTAAGGGTTCAATATTGAAAGAGTGTGTATATAGTTTGGATTACAGTATAAGGATTCCCGCTGGCATCATACTAACACCGTAAGCCGCCCACCTCTACCCCAATTATGGTCCTTTTTCTTAACCTCGTTGAATATATAGGAATTTATGGCAATTTACGCGTAGAAATTGTTCCCTCGACGACGACGACGAGAGACAGCTACGAAGGAAACAATGTTATTTGTGTTGAGTCTTGTTTGTGTATATATAAGTAAAACTGACAAATGAAGGGTAAACTCATCCATCTTACCTAGTTTTTGGGTCGTCCGGACGAGGAGGAGACAAACTGGAAGGTATTTTGTCCAGGAAACTCTTAAACCATAAGCTTTCAATATATTCGCACATAAATTTTAATATCCATGCTATTAAAATAGTGTAAACATTATAATCGAGGAAATATATGTAAGAAAATTTCGGGTAGAAAAATTTTGGAAAAGGTTTGGATTTTCGGTATTGACGTATATGCCTAGATGGCCCTTAACAAAACTTATTTTGAAAGTCCAACTTGACCCACATCTGCTGCTTACTACATATTTATTAGGGTTCAGAATGTCTCCCCACAAAAATAAGGTAGAAACAAAAAATCATTAAAATTGGTTATGTTTTATGTTTATTTTCAATATTACCTATCCCATTCACTTACAGAGAGAGAACCTATAAAAAAATCGAGATTATATCTCAAAAACATGTAACAGTCTGGACTTTGAACTTTATTGTGCATTACTTAAATATACAGAAAGAAAAACGACTATAGGAAAATCAATGAAATTCTGATGTTGAATATCTTTTGTTCAGAAATCAGATCATTGTAGTTATTTGAGAGATTTTTTGAAAAATTAATATTAAATTTTTTAAAACCAATTCCTTTAAATGATTGGAAAATTTAGTTTTGATTGTGAGCCATTTTTCCAAATTCTATATAACAAAATTCTGTATGCTCTGACCATAATTCTGTATGTCAATACACTGTAAACACAAAATTCTGTACGTCAAAATAATGTAAGAACAAAATACTGACTTAAAAAATTCTGATGTACTGATTTATGAAATACAGTTTTTTGACCAACCAGAATTTTGCTAAACGGAATTTTGACTCACAGTATTTTGAATACGAATATTACATACGGTATTTTGACTTTGCTTTCTTTTTTTTCATTTTCCTACTTTATTTACTACTGAGTTAATTTCTTGAACCAAAATTTGACTGGATTTGGGTAAAAATAGAAATGCCATTCTGCCATCATTATTTAGCGAAATACTGCGTTTAAAAATTTTGAAGAATATTTGAATCCATTTCATATTCATAGAAACACAGCTGTTAAAAAAAATTGAAATAAATAAATTGAAAAAAAAAATCTTAAAAATAAAAATTGAAAAAAATCAATTTGGCAAATTATGAAAATAATAATCTCTATTGAGTATTTTCCAGATTTTAAAGAAGGAAAGAAACCGATGCTATGTTTTTTTTGCATTCTGACGTAATGGGGCAGTTGTTTCTTTGCCTCTTCTAAGCTATTATGTTATTCATAGACAATTTAGAACCGTGTCCAAAAGATAAACTGGAACTCAATCCTTAAAAACGGTTGACTCTTTGACTAAGTTGTTTTTTTCTATCTGTCACAAATGGATTGGATTTCATTGGATTGACAGGCAATAGTACTAAAATTGTAGTAGAATTCTGTTTTTTACTAAACAGAGCTGCCAAATTCTTTATGAATAGCAGCTGTTTCTAACCTCTGTGTTAACTTTAGACTCGATGCCAGTTGGAGTTGGTTCTAAAGTTTCAAATAAGACTATTTTTGTTGAGCAATATGTTTATATGTATTCCTCGGATTTCCACTTTCCTAAAATTGTAAATATTAAAATTTCAGAAATGTTAACAACAAACGTAGAAATCAATAATGCGCACCTACCACATTATTATTGATTCTAAGTTCCTCTGTTATTTCCAAGCTTATTTTTTTCTAGGTCCAACTTTTAATTTGCTTTAAATGTGCCTGCATAATATTATTCGAAATGAAATTCGAATCTCATAATCATTTCAGTTTTCATTGATTAAGTAGGTACTTAATTAAAATTACCTAACTACAATGATATATTTTTATTAGAGAGAACATTAAAAGTCCATTTAAGTTCTATTTTTGTATCTCTCTATGGCTTCCAAAGCAACAAAAAAAAACAATTCGATAAGAAAAAAAAACTTTAACTTGAGCCAATTCCATTAATTTTATACCCACACAAGACGATACACCACAAAATTACCAAGGTAACAATTTGCGGCCATTTGAACTTTTCCCCCCAACACACACACTCATACAATGCAAACCTCAAAATGGCCATTTTAACAAAATCTAACAAAAAAAAAAAAGAAAGCATGAAAAAGCAATTAAAACAACTTTTCACTTTTCTGGGCAGAGTTTCAAGTGAACTTAATGGCCGCCAAACTCATTCCCAAGCCCCGCTCATGTCCAGCCTGTTCAAGTCGATAATTCGCTGTTTAACACTTTCAAGTCACAATCGTACATCTTCTCTCCCAAAAATATAATATACAACACATGAACTGGGTCAAAAACAAAATCTACTTCTAGCCAAATGGGTATTGGCCAGTTTCCAAAAAGATTCTGTACTTCTCTTGAAGGTTATCAGCACACTTATCACATCCAAGTGAAACTGTTCCCATTTTCGAACTCTCGAAACGTCTCAAAAACTGACAAAAATCACAGAGCCAGTAGGCAGGGGCATTGACCGAGATAACGGTCAGGAGGAAAAACATAAAAATTATTATACGCAACATGAAATGTTTTAATGTTTCTGCACAAAAAGAAATAATAAAATTGCTGCTTGCTTACCAAATATGACATCTTAGCCAAGGAACTGTACCTTGTATGCCTACTCTGCTGAAAGATGTCAGTCCCATTTACCTAAAGACCCAGTTCCAAAAAAAAAAAAAAACAAAACAGCACATAGAACATAAAACGTGCATTGTGCAGGAAAGAACATTTGGGCCGCCATCGTCATCGAAATCTAAGAAGTGCACAGCAGTTCCAAATGTAGAGCAAACAAGGATCCACAGCACACGTCCCGTTCAAATGGGCATTGCGAAGAAGAAAATCACAAGAGCCCCGGGTTGGTTCAACAACAAAACAAGATGGAGAATGAAGGAGTCCTTGAATCCTTGACGCGGACAGATTGGGTTACGTTAAATTTTGTATTTATGTTTAGAACTGTTTGCTGTACAGATGGACGGAGAAAATTCCCTGTTTTTTTTTTTTGTCCAAAATTGCGGTTATGTCTGAGTGTGTGCCAAAAACAACTTCAGGTACGAAAGTTGGAACATGAAAAACTCCTGATGATTTTATTTTCTAAACAGACCTGACCTAACTAAAGATACAACACTTGCATTTCAGGGAAAATTTCAGGGAAAAAAATAAAGCAGCAGCAATTGGAAAGCGCAACACAACAAAAAAAGGAAAAAAAAAGTGAAAGGATACGTGTGTGGTGTGTGATGTTGCATCAGGATCAGGATATATAAAAAGCACAGCCGACGGCGTCGTGTGAAAATGTTGTCGTACGTTTTCTGGGTCAATGGGAAGTGTCGGAAGAGATATGTTTTTCTAAGTGCATTTGCGGTGGAATGGCTGAAGTTGTTGTTTTTGTTGGAACGTTGAAGAGTTGAAGGAGTGTTTTATTATTTGTGGCAAAATTATGTTGTATTCAATTCGACTGATTAGATTTCACATTCAGAAAAGTAGGTACATTATATTGTGTTGGATGGCTTTTAGGGTCGAACGTGGAAAATGCTCTTTTTGCCATGTCAGAGGAGGTTTATAAATATTGCGGCTGTAGAATTTTAATCAGATGGTGTCAGATTTTAAATTAGGTTTTTGAAATAAACATTTTTGGCAAGGAAAATAATATTTTAAGTGTTGTGTAAATATATTTTTTTTTTTGATGATGCAATATTTATATTTATGAAAGATACGAACTTTACTATCTGATAAATGAGAGATAAAAAATCAGCTTTGTTTCGCTATACAGGTCGGTACATTCAATTTAATTTGCGAAGAAGAATACCTTTTTAAAAATAGTAGAACCGATCAAAATGAAGTGGTCTGCTTTGAATATGAAAGAAACATACTACCTATACGAAGAGTTTGTTAATTTCTAAACGGATTCTGAAACGGGAAAGAATTCTTTAACTCATGCTTCCTTTAATAAAGAAGAGCAAATATTTTTTGTAAACAAAATATATTCTTCTTCTTCTTCTTCTTCTTCTTCTTCTTCTTCTTCTTCTTCTTCTTCTTCTTCTTCTTCTTCTTCTTCTTCTTCTTCTTCTTCTTCTTCTTCTTCTTCTTCTTCTTCTTCTTCTTCTTCTTCTTCTTCTTCTTCTTCTTCTTCTTCTTCTTCTTCTTCTTCTTCTTCTTCTTCTTCTTCTTCTTCTTCTTCTTCTTCTTCTTCTTCTTCTTCTTCTTCTTCTTCTTCTTCTTCTTCTTCTTCTTCTTCTTCTTCTTCTTCTTCTTCTTCTTCTTCTTCTTCTTCTTCTTCTTCTTCTTCTTCTTCTTCTTCTTCTTCTTCTTCTTCTTCTTCTTCTTCTTCTTCTTCTTCTTCTTCTTCTTCTTCTTCTTAGGTAAGGTGCAACAATTTATACATTTTGTACATTTAAGCAATTTCGTTATATTTTACACAGAATTAATTTTTCCTTATATGTAATACACTTAATATTGGGAAAAATACTGCAATAAATTTCCAAAAAATCCGTTATATCAGCATTTACTTCAATACAAGTTGACTTATTGAAGCATATACTCCAATAATGATCTACAAAATGAGTGACATATCAGTGTTTCCTTTGCTACCTTTTAGCTTATTGGAGCACATACTGTTTATTTTTTTTTTCTCAAAATTCTGACGCTTTTTTTCGTTTTTTAAATATTTTAAATAGTTTACCTACTAAAAAAATTCACAGGAGGTTTAAATTTTAAACAAAATAAACCTCACCGAAACCAACACTTCGCCTCGGATATGGAATGAATAAATGTTGACGGCTATTGACTTCGGTATAACGATTTATGCATCAAGACAAACATTTGTAAAATAGTATTTCCTTGTCATTAAATATATTATACATAATAGCAATAATACTGAATTAAGGCTGATAAAATGCCATTATTTTTTGAAAAACATTTCTCGGTTTCTGTGGATATCTCCAAAAACAATTTTGGTTTTGATTTTCTCCGTGGAATATTTTCAAAATTTTTTTTCAGAACTTTTTTCCAGAATTTTATAAAACAGAATTTTGATAGACAAAGTTTTGTAAAGTAGAATTTTGAAAGGAGAATTTTGAAAAAAGAATTTTGACCCTTACTGGATTTTTACCCCAGCGAACAGAAAACTTCTGATTAACACTTAAATAGGATGGGATGTTTAAAATCAAATGTGAGAGGTCATCCAATTAATACGACGGAAAAAAGAGAGAGAGTGTTGCTATCACCTAATTATAGATAGATACATAATTATTGTAATGATTTCAAAATATCAACACCTTAACGAAGGAGATACTTTAAGTTATATATAAATTGAAAAATTCATTCTTAAATAAGAAAAAACATTAACACCCAAAACTTAATCAAAAAAAAAAAAAGTAAACTCATCAGTACAAATTCTATCACCAGGCGACTTCTTACTGACACCCAAGAAATAAATGGGAAACCATTAACTGCCCAATTTGGCAGCTATCAATGTTTATAAGCCTCATTTCTCTTTCAAAAAAAAAAAAAAAAAAAACTCCATACTACATCTACACTGCACACCAACAACGACCAGCCAGCTAAAAAAAAAAAAGGACCATGTCACTTTGCACTCTTCATTTGACAATAAAAGTAATATGCCCCTCGCTCTTTTGACAAAAGAGGCTCATTAGCATTCTTATTTCTCAAGATAAACATAAAGAAAAGAGTCTTCTTCTGCTCCTTCCAACACACAAACATAAAGACAAGAAAGACAAATATAAATACAGAGAGAACACGGAAAAAAAAAGTTTAGGACATAGGCCAGTAAGGAGGCCAAGAAAAAGTTACTCTTGAACTTAATATTTACGAGTACGACAGCTAAATCTGTCGCCCTCTTTGCAATTTTCTCCCAAAAAAAAAAAAAAACATTTCATCTTCTTTTGTAAAAAAAAACAGAAAACGAGAAAGAAGAAAACTCCCACACCAAAACATAATAACGGTTAGTGACTCTACCATAACTTTTCACCCGGTCGGAGCTGTTAGAATGGGTGGTGTTGGGTTGAAAAAGGAATTTTTGTATGGGTTTTGTGTAGGAGTGGGCGGTAAAATCGTGAAATACATTTTATTATCCCATCCATAGGCTATAGCTTTCAAGACCTGTTCAAGGTCACATCTGTCAGTGATATACGACACGAGTGCTAAGATTCAGGCAGAAGCAAAAAAAGTCCCTCACATACATTTGAAGAAGCCCGCTGCACACACACTCACAAGAAAAGTTTCAAAGATTTTTCTCATATTGGGTTTTTTTTTCTTAATGTTTGGTAGGGATGGGGAGGAGGGTCGCAAAATGAAAATAAAGACACATCACAAACACAGTTTCAACTTTCGTCAATAACCTTTTTCTCTTGGTTGGAACGAATTTTTGCACGTGTTTTCATCCCGTTTTCCCATATTGATAAACTTGTTTTTATTTTTCTCGGGTGAATGATATGAGGGAGCTCTTGGGGGTATATAGACATAGAGTGCCTCAGAGGGGGTTATATGGAGGTAAAAGAGAACTATGTTCTTCGAATGAGAAGTTCAAACGTGCGTTCATGTGTAAGCGTGAGTATTAAATTTATAGCGTAAGCGGTAAGCTTAAGGGCAATCCGCTTACTTCAAAGAATTTTCAGGTAATGAGGTACCATGTCCTGTCCATGTGGCTCTTTCAAGTGAGTGTAGGTACATAAAATGCGTAGGATCTATGAATTGAGAAAGCAAAAATACCCGAAAGTGTAATAAAAAATAATGGGAAATTTTGTATTCGGAATAATATAGAGAGCGCAAAATCCGCTCTTTTTTTCTGCTTATAACCTCTTCAAGTTCTCTCTTGTACTTGTAGATGATGTTTAACCTAGTTTCTTGGAGAAGATACATTTTTACATACAAACAAAGATACATATAAAGAAAAATATCTATGTTTAACTGATGTAGTATATAAGTATACATATACTTCTATTCATCTCTATAAAGAGATGACATTTACACAAAATATAAGATTTTCTACTTCTGTGAATTAATTTTTAAAATAATTTTGATTGTTTTTAATCATTCTTTTTGTTTCAAGATTTTTATTTTTGCTGTTAGGCAACTAGCAATTAAGTGCTTGAGATTTTTTTTTTTTTTTTAATTTATTCAAGGTTATTATTTAATTGACTCTAGAAGTGAATTTAGCTAGGTAGATAAATTTTGAAAAGGAAATTTTCTTTTTTTTTTCAATATAGGTACACAGAGAAAAAAAATTGAGGTTTTATGAGATTCCCTTATTGAGCTATTTAACTACGAAATCCAATTAAGGATGAAAACAAATTGGCTTAAACAAAATATCGGATATCGGATAACAAATCGGACTTTAAATGAATTTTCTTATTATTTTGATTGTCAAACTTTTCTATCAACAATCAGAAATCAATACTTTTTTTTTAAAAGATCATACAAAATATGTATGAAGTAGCTATTGCATAACTTTTAGCTTCAAGGTTTTTTGTTGCAGTTATAACGGGAGTCTGTCAAAGCTCTTCAAATCCAGAAATCTCACCATAACTTCAAAACTGCTGCTGTACAGGACCATGGTCCTGCCAGTACTCACGTATGGATCCGAGACTTGGGTGCTTATCAAAAGACACTCCGACCTCTTAGCCGCGTTCGAGAGAAAAGTCTTAAGGAGAATTGTTGGCCCCATATGTGAGGAAGGGCGATTCCGGAGACGGTACAATCATGAATTGTACGCAATCTACCTTGAAGCAGACATAGTGACAAAAATTAAGCTCGGTAGATTCCGGTGGGCAGGGCACCTAGCTCGCATGAGTGAAGAGGAACCTGCTCGGAAAGTCCTTTGTGGTATATTCTATGGTAGACGGCAGCGTGGTAGACCATGCTTGCGCTGGAGAGATGGCGTAGACCAGGACGCCCGAAGCCTTGGGGTGCGCAACTGGATGGCGTCGGCTCAAGACCGGGATAGGTGGAGAGACTTGTTGAAGGAGGCCAGGACCGGACCCCGGTTGTCGAGCCGATGATGATGATGATAACGGGAAACATGTAATATACAATAATATCAGAGGAGTCGAAATAGCATTTTATAATTTTAAGAGCGAAACGAAAGCTGAAATTTGGAAATAAAATAAAATCGGACTGCTAAACACAAAAAAAAACATCGGTTGCCGTAAAAAAGTTTTATCAATTTTTTTATATTGACAGTGTCAAAATGATGATCGCATTTGTTAAAACAATCAAAGCGTTTGTCAATACGATAATGGCAACCCTGATGGTAGTTTTTGATATGCTGTTTTCAATTCGATGTTTGCATTTGACGGTAGTCAATACGACGATCACGGTTGTCAATATAATCACCATGGTTGTCAATACTGTAATAGTGGTTCCCTTTCTGAAAATTTGTTATCGAAAATTGTTATGTTGATGAACACGCGATGAACAACTCTGTATATATGACATCTTAATTTTTTCTGGATCTTTGATTTTATGAGCGTAAAATTCGCCAAACACGAATTACAGATGTACATTGGTTAAAGAAATTTGAAATATTCAGGAGAAGAAATTCATACAATTAATATAATACACAGAAAGCTGAGGATATTGAAGGCTAGCAGACGCGATGTTTGATGTCATCATCACAAGATTCTTCACTATTGATCACTGATCCGAGATATTTAAACTTTTCGTACTTGGGATATAAAGATCCATTCAAATAAATGTCCGAAAAAGGCCTATGTGGATTAGAAAACGGGCAGCATATGATCTTCACTTATGATGGCTCTGCCGTCATCAAACAATAAATAATTTACTCTGTTATCCGTCATTTTATTCTCAAGCAGTGGCATAGTGTCAAGCGGTTTATAATCAGATATTACAAGTTGCAGTATTTCAATTAAATCTCAACGTCTAGCAGCCTCTCATTCTGAAACTTATTATACATAAATCCAACAAAATTTTATATACGAGTACATATTTTTCAACGACTTATATCTGTATTATCCTTCTGAAGCTGAAGCTGAAACTTTCCATCATTCGCATCTATTTCAATTTGTTTCTTTGTAGGTTAAAACGAATGCGTGCGAAACATGAAGTCTAATCCAATTAAATGTTCCACTTCAATAAGAAATCATAAACATTGAAGAGTCTTTGATGATGAATAACTTTCCGAAACTAACGCGAATGGGTTTTAAAAAAAATATACATTTTGAATTGCATTAAGAACTTCCTTCCTCGGTTATTCATTGATTCATTCAGTTAAAGTAGCCAGCGTAACCTAACCTAACTTGAACTAAAAACTCATATTAAGTATGATAAGATGTAAGTGATTAACACATAACTACTAAACTCAACATGCCCGTCAGACATCCACTTTAAATGAATTAAAACGGGATATACCGCCTATATGTAGTTGTAAGCTACACATTATGCTTTCAAATAAAAATGAAGATACATAGTAGATAGTATACCTTCATTTTATAATGTCGGTATAGTTGAACCCGCAGGATAATTTATAGGGCAAAGGATAATTGTTTGAAAGCTTGAGAAGATAATGGCGTGTTTCCCCATCAGTTCATCACTGCAGAACGGTTAAATTTTCTCATTCAGCACACTTAAAATGGTAATTCAATTAAACACGCTAGGTGAAGGTGCTTCTCTCTCTGCACATCAGCTATGTGAGGGATGCATCTAAGGGTTAATTAATATAAATGCTATACAGATTCAGTTACGTAGATACTTGTTCGGAGCGGAAATACGGACGTGCAGTTTTAGAACTTCGGGACTGATGATGGGTCCATGAGGCTATTTTTAAGCAATGGAAACCCATATGAGATCATTGAACTTTTTTGGAAGTGAGTATAGGCGAATGGGTCAGTTAAATGCGAAATAATTTGTATGCTGTGGAGTCCTAATCAAAACATTATTTTCATTATTTTTTTTAAAGTTTGACCCACCTAGTTAACAAAAAACAATTTGGAGAAAATTAGAGAAACACCCGTATCTGGTCTAAATAGCTCATTTGAATTAAAGACTCTCGCAAAGTCGCAACAAAGGTAGAATTACGTGCTGTCAATTTAGATGTGGGTAGGTAGTTAAAATAGAACCCTCTTTTTCATATTAATTACGAGCCAACGAATAATGAAGGATATATGTGTGCGCTAATGAACAGAGAATTTCTTGTATGTGAGCATGTTGGCGGGTAATTACCTAACCTATAAAAAAAGTAGTAATAGAAAAGGAAGTTTTTGAAACAATAAATCTAATGTATTAAGCTTCATTATTTGTGTGAAGAAAATTGTTTTGTATAGCTTCAGAGAAAATGAAGTGAAATTACGAAGTTATATGTCACTACAGTACATATATCAAGGTATTCTTAATTAGATGTTCATTCATATTTTTAGTTTCATTGAAAAACTATTTTTTACACAACACGTACACAGGAGTGGTTGAGAGTTGTAAGTCACTTAGGCCGTGGTTCCTTAGGGACTGTCACGCCACTAATTTTTTTTTGTAAATGATTAAAATTCTGTATGTAGGTATGTAAAAAACAAATATGTGTTTAAACATAATTCTGTATCTAAAACTCTGTTTTTCTATATTATTCTGTGCTCTGGAAATCCTGAATTTTTTTGAAATTCCGAGTTTTAAAATTCTGTATTCCAAATTTCTCTAAATAATAAGAAAAAAATTCCCAATACTAAAACAATGTTTCTTTTATCATCTCTAATTCATCATTTAGGAATACAAAATTTTAAAAATTAGGACTTCGGAAATCATGATTTATAAATTCAAAAATTTAGTAATACCGAATTCTTTTTCTACAGAATTTTGAAATAAATATTTTTCTGTTTCATTTATCATTTACAGAACTGAGAAGTACATAGTTTCAAATTCTAAGGGAGTACTGATACTCCAAAGCATTTGCTTTATAATTCGAATGCAAAAGATTTTAGATTTTATTTCAAGACTGGAGTAATTATCATGATACACAATTTGTACCAGGTTTGAGAAAAACTAAAAAATTTACAAATCTTCTTAGGTTCATAGATTAAAGATTCATATAATAAAAGTTTTTGGAGTATCATGCATTCAAACAAGTTTGTTTTCTAATAATTAGCCAGTGTAATCCGAGGTTTGTCCCTGAACTAATTGACATACGATAAGATTTTTCAAATGTCCAAAATTCGAAAAAATTCAACTTGGCGAAGAAACTGAAAACTGAGTTGATGATATGCATAAATAAGTAAGCAGTAGTATACTATTCATAAATTGATTTAACTATTTTAATGGTTTCAAAAAAGTCGACCAAGAGTCGTACAAAATCTCCAGAAAAACTTACCTGTAGATTTGCACTTTTACGTAGTTTGCTCGTTCTATGATTTCTATAAGTAAACTTTTTTCATTTGAAATAATTTTATTTTATCTCGCATTTAAATAAAATATATATAAACCATAGATTTTGGCTCTTAGACTTTTTTAACGATATCTCTGAGAAACTCAAATTAATGATACATTCAGGAATCTCTCATACATTCTCCAGGCCTAGTAAAAATTAAAAGCTTTAAAATATACCAACTCTATGTAATAACATTTTCTGCAACTTATCTCAAAAAATAAGTCTCACACTCAATTGAATTATCTTCTAAAAACACAAAATGCAAAAGATATTTTCTAATACCGTCATTTGCAGGCGTTGTTGATATTCTTAAATACTTCTTTTCGCTTATCTAAAAAGACCCTTTCTTCAAGCAGTCCCAAACCCAAAACATAAACCAATGATATAAACATAATTAAATATTCTTTCACAAAAAAAAAAAAAATTAGAATATTAATATACACACAATATCCAACACAATTTATTACCACTTAAGGCGAAACAAGCATAACTTTCACACTCAATTGCCAAATTTATCACAATTAAACCAATGAAAAGCAAGAACAGACACAAAACAGTCATCATATAACAGCTCCCAGGAAAATGATAATGCCAAATTTGTATCCCCATGCTGTGTGTCATGTCGAGAGGAGAGAAAAGTTTCACCATCCCATGCTCATAATTCACACTCAACTATGAAACACACACAAAATTTGTTTCATAATTCATAAATAAAATCATATACATATATTTAACAGAATAGAGGGTTTGCATTAACCCATCCACCCATCCCAAATAGCAACAGCACCCTTAATGTATGTTTCGCACCCAAAAAACAAAAATAACAAAAATCCTTCAATCAGTCCTTCGCACTATCAGAGCTTCAAGTCTTCCAAACATACAAAACGGCGACGACGACGACGCCCATATTATAAGGACGCAGAGTTCTGTATTAATTTCATTCAACAATATATACCCAGGCACAAAACTCATGCTTAACCTTTGGTCCTAGATACAAAAAAAAAAAAAACATGGAGCAGAACAGAGCAGTGCACACCCCAGAGCCCCACACACCAGGCCACAAATCAGACATGCAATATTCTTTATCGAGTTCAAGGACATGCGAATGCGAGAGTGATGAGTGAGTGCGAGCTTCCTCTGGCTTTTATCCCTAGAGTGAAATGAGACACAAAAATAAACACAACAAAAACGAATATTTACAAAATTGAAAGCAAATATACAGATACACACACACACACACAGCGAATTAAATGCGTGACTATGATAACCATTTTTTTTAGTCAGAAGCCCTTTGAATCCTTGAAGGCATCCTTAAGCTAAATAAAAAAAATAAAAACACGAAAATAAATTGAAAGGACATTAAACTTAATTTTAATAATTTACTGTCTAGACGGAATAAAATGGTAGCTTAGCTATTGCTGCTATTCATTAAGTTGTTATTTGATTAAATTAAAAAAGGACTTTCGTTGATCCGTTTGATTTGTATTGCATTCAAACAGCAAACAAAAATAGGTGGATGCCAATACAAGGATTACGAGCTTTATAGGAATTTATGTGAGTGAGAGTCGGTTTATTTTTTTTAATGATTTGGAGAGGTAAGTTATTGAAATTTGATTTTTATGTTTGGTTTAAGGTTAACGATGTTAATTGATAGCATTCAAAATTTGATTTAATTAATGGGTATGCAGTTTCATAATGCGAGCATTTTTTTACGTACTCACATAATATTTTGAAAAGCATAGAAGAATAAGGCCTAGCTGTTTGGATTTGCGAAAGGTGACATTTTTTTTTGTAGCGTGAAGAAAAAAAAGTTTTGCTGTAATGTGCTCATGTCTTGTGTTGTTTTTTTGTATAGGAGGTCCTGCTAAGCAGCAAAAACATAAACCAAAAATCCATTTATGGAATTAAATCTAATTTTGCCTTAGAGTAAAGTAAGCCCCACAATTTTCAAAAATTCCCTTTATATTTCACATTTTTAAATGTTTTTTTTTTTTTTGAAAACAGCACAAACTGAGATTTTTGGGGAAATCGGAAACCAAAAATCTAGTTCTATTGCAGGTATCTACCGCTAATAATGGTTTTTTGAAAAATCCTTAGAGCCGTTTTACCTATATACGTTTTTTCTTAACGGTTAAATGACTGTTACCGTTATTTTTAGAGGTAGATAGGATTCAAATGCCCCAGTAGGAAACAGGTAGGAACTTAAACAAAGTTAACAGTTCCGGAAAAAAGTTGAAATAGATTGAAAGAAAAAGGAGAAGTAGATTAAAAAAATTGAGTTAGATTTCAAAGTAAGCTATTTTTTATAAAAATCTAAATTTAAAAAAAAAATTTTTTTTTCTGTATTATTTGGTACAAAAAATGGAAAATGGCTACTTTTTGTTTTGAACAAACGAAGTAGAAAGATGATTTTAATGTTCTTTTGCTGAAAAACAAAGTAGAAATTCTTTAGACATAGTAAAGTGGGAGCACTAACATAAATCAAATATACTTCCATTTTCTTCTTCCAATCCTTAAAACTCTCGATTCATTCAATTTCGTATCGATTTATTCAAGAAATTAACAAAATCATCTTTTTAAACAAACAGAACTTTATTTTTCAAATTTAAATCACAAAGTCTTCAAAACCTTCCCGATATAAAAATAGATCATCTGAAATTTAGTTTTAGACATTTCACATTTATTCCCCAAAGAATATCATCGTTTACATTTTCAATTTCATCTGCATATCCTTCCCATGAGACAACGATTTCAAATTTCCCCCCAAAAAAAAAATTGGTATACCAAAAAAAAAATCACCCACCTGACTAGTCAAAAAGGATACAAACGTCCTCCCTCACATATGCAAACACCAAAACGGAGATCAGCAACTGGAGGCATTTCAGTACCACCATCGGCCATATAGTAAGAATTTATAGTCGGTACTTTATGCCAAACACACTCAGTTTTATTTTTTTTTCGTATGTGCTCGTCCTTGCAGAAGGAAACCGGTTATGTTTCAAAAAAAAAAAAAAATGCTTTTATCCTTATCTTTCACACAAAACCGTCCGTGAATCCCACCACCCATATCCGAGTAATAATGAACGATGGGGGATATTCCGTAAATTCCGTGTGGTACTTCAGTTTTGGTAGTAACGTTTACTCAGAACAGAAGACATAACAACTATAGAGGCTCCGTTTGTGTAAAAGCTTTTCCAGCGGAAATGTTTTTTTTTTCGATGTTCGTTGTCAAAAAATAGGATGGTTTGTTATCACGGAAGGGAATGGCTCAAAGGAAACAAGGTGAAGGTGCACTTTAGTTACCGGATATAGTCGTATTTGCGCCTACAATCCTCCAAGTGTGTTAATGCCTGAATTTTGAATAGAAATAAACAATCCTTGGTATCTTCTACCTATCTACTTAAGAATCATATTGGATTCAAGACTCTAGTCCTTTGGCAAATTTTTGCGATATCTTTTTATTTTTTTTTTTTTGTATCCTCTATCCTCTTCTTAGGGAAAATATTTATTTTGAAGCTCCTTTATTTTATTTATGATTGTTTGCTTATATAAAAAGGAAATGTCATAACAATTTGTTCAAGTGACATTCTAACACCGATGTCGCTTAAATAAAAAGACATCAGAAGATGGAAATGCTTATGGTTAAAAAGTAGGAAATAAATGTCAGATAACGTTAACCCATTCAATTTTATTGGGATAGCAAAATGGCAGGTATTATTTATTTTGAATTAAATTTTGTTGAGGTGCCTTATTCAAATTCAAATTCAAATTTAATTCAAAATAAAATGCACGTCTGGATCGTACGAATATTCTTTTGTGAATTAGTGCTATAAAGGGATAGAGAAATGTAAGAAAAAATAGTAAATTTGAAAAATAAGGCAAATAATGTATTGTATGAAAAGAAATATACAAATGAATTTTTGAAAAATGTGATCAATGTAATCTAAATGTGTTTTAAATTTTGGGTAAATTAACAAAAGGTGTGGTTAAATTATGAAACAACATTGAAATAAATCACATTCACAATACTGCGAGTTAAATAAAATGATAAGAAATAAACCTGTTAGAAAGAAACAAATTCGGTCAAGTAGTTTTATATTGGATTATGTTTGTTTTGGACGCAAGGATGTTTTAAACGAAAAATGATACTAAATTCACACTGGTCACTATTCAATATTATTCTTATAACTCGAAAACTTAGCGCAATTTGAAAATTTAACTTGAGGAACTTGTTTGTTGAGAATTAGAGTTTCTATGAAAATATGTAATTTAATTTGTTTTTTAAAACCAAGAAAAAATCAAAAATTCTACATTTTGATTCAAAAAATGATCAAAAAATGCCTGTATCTATATTTCTATCGGTGTTATAGTCATTTTAAGACCTTCGCCACTGGAGAAATTTTCTTCAAACTTTGGAAAAATGGTTCCATAGTAAAGAAAATGAAATTTAATTTTTTTTAACGAATGCCATACAACCGGTAAGATAAAACTTATCTGTCTCTAAAATGCTTCAAACGATTTTGATGTTTTTTTCTGTGAGCGTAACTGTCGTCAAAATTATTCTGCCAAAAAATATTTTTAAAAACATTTTTTGAGAATTTGGAATTCAAGATAGTGGCTTACGACCCAACTAAATTTCATCATTAGGTACCAGAACATTTCGGCCTCCCCCATTTTTAATAATTATTTACCATCATCTTGATTTTAATGCATTTAAAGTACATATTAACAACACAATGTTCTATATCATGAGATAATAGTTTATGGCTATGTACGGATCCGGTAGGTGGCGCTTCGGTCAAGTCTTTTTTAACAAATTCTGCATTCTTAAAGCAAATTCAATTATACTCAAAGATTGTTTTGGTTTATTCGAAGTTACGAAGTCACAAAATATGATAGATGATTCTACAGTCAAGTTATTAACGATTAGGTTTTGGCCAAATTATGTAACACGTTGTGACCTTTGTTATTAAAATGATGAAAACTAGTTGTCTCCATATTACAACCGCTATGTTAAGCGTTTTAAAACTCGCTTCTTGTTAAACGATTCATGAATGCTTCATGATACGAGAGATTTTAATGAAGAAATCGAAAAAATGAAAAACGAAATTCTGTCTGTCAAATATCAATATCAAATTAAAAAAATTAGATGTTTTCAAAAAGATAATAGAAGATTCTTTTCTATTCTGTAAAGCTGATTCTAAGCTAAAATGTTAGTTGGGCACTCGGGCGTATACGCACTATTTTTTTAATTTTTATTGAATTCTTAACAAATACCCCTCCTGTCTACTATTTTACATATTCCAGCCAACAAAGTCCGTACCCTCTGTAATACATTGATTTTCGAATCTAACATGGCTTCTTATTAATCATTCGTCAATTTATAATTCATAGAAGAAAAACATTTCTTTCAATGTAAACATTTGGCTTTAACTCTCTGCACCAAATTTACTCATTAAATAGGCATTCAAAAAGACTGTCACGAACAGAAAGTTTGCGGTCTGAGGTATTGGGTATACCTACACAAAAGAAATGTTAACGCCAACGAAGTATTTTCCCTTCAAATGACTCTCGATTGCACTCGGTTATGCAGGGGGTAATGTCAATACCTCAATACCTATGTTGAAAAGGAAAAACCCTCCAACGCAACGTTTACTGTCAAAAATGCTCGCTTTTTCACAACCAGACGAAGGAACATTAATGTACACGTTCGTACTTACAAACGTAGATATATGTACTTCAAATCCTGATTTTAGTTTATCGTTGCATTCCACACGATTTAACACGCGAAAAGTCACTAAAAAATCCTTTTATGTAGTAAAATTCTTTTTCCCCGTAAAAATAAACTCAGCCACAGTACAGTTACGTTGGAAGAAACAAACAAAAAAAAAACATCCTTTAACCAAGTTAATATATGTGCATGTGAATGGTCCTTTACTAAATTCACACACCATACAACTTCGATTACAGCTTTGAATGATGTTGGCGCCTGATACGAAAAATTGCTTTGCATTGCACTTCCACTTCCATTCCACACTCTCATAGAGTCAACGCAACAAAGTGTTTGTTGAGGTCCTTTTGTTGTAGCTCACCTACCACTTCTAGATTTACCATTTTTCTATAGCACCAGCTATGTATATCTGTGTATGGGCTTTGCTTATAAACTCTTGTGTTCCTCGCTTAGCAAATTCGCTTCGACACCGATCAAACATACAAAAGTACCTCCAAGGGTTTTCTTTCATTCCCATTTTTCATCCTCTGCACTTGAATTAAGTTTTGAATACCGCACCGATATCGACGTAGGCATCCATTGAACACAAAGAGAGAGAGAGAAAGAGATCCTTTCAACAACCACAACAAAAGTATTGGTTAAATAAAATAAAAAAAAAAAATCGAAAAATATTGAAACTTTTGCTAAACCGTTCATTGGGAATGAATATGAACTGGGAATTTGGTTTTGTCGATTGAACATGGACTAGGAAGCGCCCGCCGCACCAGGCGCCATCGCCATCGCCACCCACTTAACCATGCTGTCTCTCCCACTTGCGCAATCGATGGCAATTCACTAGTGAAAACCAAATTTCCTTTTATAAGGATCTATGAATGCAGGAAGTCTGTGGTGGGAGGGATAGATGGATGGATGGGGCAGAGATGTAAAATGCGATTTTGTGTAATGAAATTGTATATCTTGCATGGGTCGTTTCTACAAGGAGGATGTATACTTTGGAAGATTTGACTTTTTGTGTAAAAATGCCATTTTGACATGGATTTTATATTTTCTTTTAGAGAATAGAAAGTGCATTTGAAAATGCACTGCAACACAAACATAATTGGCAGGATGTGGCTGAAATCTAGTTTAAAATCCTTTGTGTTTTATTTTTATTGTTACAAAAAAGGACTTGAAATAGGTAATCAAAAATCCGATTGAAGTTTCCTTGACATCAGTTTTTTGAAATGCACAATCTAAAAGTCTCGGTGCTGTGGTTAAAATAACGTCTTAAAGTCAAATACATATAGATCCTGGAGAGTGAGGGTGAAAGAGGTTTGCCTATATAAGACAGTTTTGTGTCATCTCGTTGAATAGGATCATATCAAAATCCAGGATATGATGTATCATAGAGAGAATGAAAATTGTTTTTTTTTCACTTTAAGTCTCAATGTCGTATATAAAGCTTGAAAGTTGAAAGGATTTCAAAATGGACATGAATGAAAGGTATCGATGAAAATATATACATCTACTAGGTACTACGAGAATATACCAAAGGAGAATGTTCCTTAGAACTATTGAAGGACGTTTTGAAACATTATTTTCAGCTAAGGAGGCAGATAAGCTGTAGGGTGATGAAGCAGCGCTTAACCCTGGGGGAAATCGATGGGGTTGACAGCAGTTTCTTGTTCGTTAACCCTTTAGATGAAAGGTTTTGTATTTTTTTGTTTCCTTTGTCTAACAATGCGAGATGAACGTGTATGAACAAAGACTTTTTATCTTTATGTTTCCTTTCAGGACTATATGAGAACCAATAATGCTTTAATTCAAATTTAAAGGTATTTTTGGAGGATAGTACATAGATTTTATAATCATAATCAAATCTGACAGAAAAAAGGTGTTACGTTTTTAAATGCCACGACTCTTGGTATATACGAGTATAAAAGAACCTTCAAAGTTTTTTGATGGATTTTTGTCAACCAGTGTAAATTAAAAATTATAAAATTTTTACACAAAAAACATCCCAATGATTAAAAAAAAAAAGATTGAAAAATCGTTTGCAATGTTTTAATATTGAAATATAGAATTAAAAAAAAAAATGTGCAACCTTTTTCAAAATTTTCGAAACTCTAAAAAATAGTTTTTATAAATTTTGGTATGCAATAATCAAAAATACGGTTCTATAAAACCTACCGTATATAATGGTGTTTTGAAAACTGTTTTTCGCCACAATAATTTTAATTTCTTACAAAAACTTACAGACAAAATTTGATCAAAATCATTGGAGCTGTTTTCGAGATGAATAAGTACTGCCGAAACGGTTATACAACAGATACAGTTATTTTTGGAATCAAAAAAATACAATTCTTCTTCTAGGGAGTTATATAAGAATCTAAAATTCCTGACTGACAGACACAACACCGATCGACAAACAGACATAAGAACCCACTTTTTTCTGGACCTATTTATATCTCGAGCAAATTTTGTCGCAAAATAAAAATTATAACAAAAAATTTTTAAGGCCCACTGTGTATAATTTTCAAAACATTGCTTTAAAAAAGTAGTTCAATCCCTCCAAATATTTTCCAACAAATCTCTTTGCGGTATTTTTTTTACTGTACTGACAAACATCTGCAACGGCAACACTTTCATCATTACATTTGACGTAAAAACCACTTCGGAATTCATATTTCTTGTGACGTCAAAACCCTTAACCAAAACAAGCATAACAAAAAATTCGCCAACGTAATATGCCTAACCTGCTTTTTCCCTACACGCAGCATCACTATGCAGGTCAAAGAGAAAATCTATACCAAAAATGTAACAAAGAGAGAGTCACAGCCAAATAGATGAAGCCGACCAACTTTATACGCAGCCACTTTACATCACAGCTGTCTTTAACTGTATCGCAGTGTGTCAAATTGGCGCATGCTTCGACCAATATTTCCCAATATTTTCGTTGTTCGTACATTCCTATGCTCTCAGCCATTTTATTCGGAGTACATCAGAGAAGCCCAACGTCGGAGTCATTTTGCCTAGCTTCACATATTCTATGTGAACCGTTAGAAAGACAACTCAGTTTGCGTCAGTCGAGTTATGGTTTTGAAAGCTTCTGCAAATCAAGGAGCAGCGCGTCGTTCCGCATCAGGTGTTGGTAAATGTGAAAAACGGTTATGGCTATGTTGCCTTATAATATCCTTGTGTTTCCTGTTTGCTTTGTAATATAATTATATGTCTATAGACACGGCTACGATACTGTGTTTTTAATTGTTTTTCTTCGTCGTCCTCGGAAAAGGATTATTAAAAAAAAAAAAAAGTAAATATAAATATACGGAACAATTATTGTATTCCAGTGACCGTGAATTTTTGTTTAAGTGTGGAACACAGGATATAAAATATAGAACCCCCCTTCCAACGAGCGAGTTCAGAGTGTCAGAGTTTATACGTTTATAACTCTCTGACGTCAACGAGACGCCCCGTGACGGTAGTTGTGATCTTGAAACGTTCGTCGACGTCGACATCGTTGTTTGGTAACACATATATAAGCAGAAGCAGAAGCAGCAGTTCTAGCAGCAGAACCAACAAATGCTGGGTGGGTTTTTTAGTGTGATTGTTTGGCAATATAAATGTAGTTGCATAATCCGCCTGCTTTTGCAAATGCAGTCAGCATACATGTCGAGCTAATTGTCCTTGAAGCCTCAGCAAACACAAATTATTCTGCTTCGTTGAGTCAAAGACTCGCTGTACGGAGCTTTGGTGTGTTTCACATTTTTGTGTGTGCTCTAGAAATATCATATTCACCGGGCAAGTAATAATTTCTGTGTAGATATAAGTATTATCCTTTGTTTGCAAAATATCTCGCGTAAAAAAAGCTGAAATATTTAACCAAACATCATATACCTATCCTTGTGTACGACCACAGGCAATGTCAGGAACGGTACGTGTTTGTGATGTGTACTCTCAATGTGTACGCCTGAATGTAGGTCCTTTGGTGAAAATTAGCATGGCATTTGTGTCCTTGAACTAGTAATCATCATAGCAAGGAAAGAGCAAGTGAGAACACACAACACAGCACACTGCAAAGAGAAAGAACAAGAGAAAATATTTCAAAAAAAAAAAAAAATAATAAAGGAAAAATGAAAAATATGCACGTATAAATTTTAATCCCTTTTCTACCAAAATAACAAAAAAAAAAAAAAAACAAACAGAATTTATACGCTCGTATGAGCCAAAAGTGAGTGAAGTAAAAAAATAAAAATGTGAAATTGAAAAGTTAAAACATTGTTCAAGGATACGTTTGTCGTTTGTCGCGTGTGTTTGCATGCAATCTTTTCACGTAAAAGGTCACAAGGTATTTTAATTAAAACACACACATTCACATAGCTTATATGTTCTGCAATGTGTAAGGATATACCTACTCCATGGATTGTTTAAAAAGGGGTTTTTTTACAGGTACAGGGCAGGACGCCCGCAACGCAAAAAAAAACAATAAAGGATATTTTATGTGTCAGCAGTGAAAGTTTACACTGAAGAAAGAAAATGTAAAAAAAAAAATAAACGAACTAAACAGGATCTCACAGTGAATTGTGTTTGTCCTGTGACAGGATTTATATAAATTTCTTCACATTTGGCTACTGTGTGTATGTTATGTAACTATGGGATCTCTTGTGAATGTCTGTTGTATTTTCTAAAAAAAAGAGAATATTTATCTGCCTTAAGCATTATATCCCAATAACAATAGTAAAACGAGATATCTGCTTAAAAAAAAAATAAAACTAGTGCTGGTGCTTAGGAAAGTTCTCGGCAGGACATAATTTCTGGGTGGGATTCTGTGCCAAGTGCAGGCTTTTCAGTGTTCGAAACAAAAAAAAAAAAGAAAAACTTTGTGTGAGTCGTCCTGCCGTGTGCTACATTGCGGCTAAGAGAAAACTCACCGGGAGTTCTTCTTCTTCTAAAAAGAAGAAAAACTCGGCACAGATTTGTTCTTCTGTGAAAAGCTGGTGGTGGTGCTCCTCCTACTTCGTTCGTTTGTCGTCGTTGTTACCAACATCACAGCAGCTGCACAACAGAAATAACGACTAAAAGAGAGAAGAAAAAAAAAACAGTGTAAAGTGTTTTTCTGGTGAATGTTTTGAATCTGTTTGATTTCGCGTGCGAGTTTTCGTCTTCTTTCTTCTCTATGGATTTTTTTTTTCTGTGCAACTTAAAGAATGTGCACTCTGCAAAAATTGGGTTAAAAGTTCGACTAAGTGTGCGGTTGTTGTCGCGGTCCTTGCTTTCAAAAAAAATAGTGCACAAGGTTTTCCTATTGTCGTTTTGTTTTTTTTTTCATATTTTCTATAATTTTTTTTTTGTATAATTTAAAAGGATATTAAATTTTATCCTTTTATTTTATTCAGCAGCTATTTTCGTCCTATGAACTGCATAAGTCAGTGAGTGTGAATAATATGCTGTTATGAGATATACAGAAAAATTCATTTATGTATGGGTATTTGATGCAATTAGGAACAGTGAGTGAGGAAGGGAATTAGATACCTTAGGTAGGTACAGATGTGTGTCAGGAGCGAATGTATTTATGTCCTTAATGAAATTGACTTTCCACTTTGATACTGCAATTAATTATCTATTTAGATCTGAAAATGTGGTCTCGTGCGGTTATGGTTTTTTTTTTGCTTGTCTCACACTTCTCTGGTTATGGTGATACTATGTAGGTATATATAAGAGGATTTATTATAATTTGAATGGAAAGAGCAAAATGAGGAGGATTTTGGCATTTATTTCAATTATACCCTCGCACAAAGTTTGACAGTTATTTATTGGCCCATATCAATGAGGATTAGTAAGTAAGTAATGTTATTGGTAAAATATGTTAATGAGGAATTGGCAATTATCACGTAATGTGGTCGAAAAGAATGTTTAATGGACGGGTGGGCGATGAGAATAATTTAAGTTTCTTAATCTTCTTTCTTTCTTTTCAAAAATGCAAATTTGCAGTCGGAATATGTTGTTCAGTTTTTACAATAATAATTTTAATGGTTTAAAAGAAATAAGATTTTGTGACAAAAAGAGATTTTTATCATTTTGTAGAAAAAATGCGTATACGCCATAGTGAACCATTGTCTTAAAAAGAATAAGTTTTACGTTTTGTTAAATTCATGAGTTAAAAACATGCCATTCTGATATTTCAAATGTTTTTTCTTTATTTTGGTAGTTTGGTATATTGAAATATAAAGGTAAAGAAACATGTATGTGAGTACCTACATATTTCAAAAAAAAAAAAAAAAAAGTTAAATTTTTCACAAATTTTAGTCAGTAAAGTAAAAACTATACTTAATATATTTCATGAATTTAAATTTGTATATTTCAAAAAAATAGAATAGCTTTTATTTATTTATTCAATTGTTTGTACCTTGCTCTTTTCTTTGGAAATTTTAAGATAGGTACTTGTTTTTATTTAACAGACAAATTTTTAAATACTAAAATTTTGAATGGGTACTGAGCCAAATTAAGCTTACTTTAAGGTAAATTATAATTTTTTTCCAAATTTTTTCTGAGAGTTCTTATAAATTTAATCAGTCATTCAATTTATACCTACCTTTTTTGATTTGAATTTTTTTTTAACTTTTACAATTTAAAATTTCAAATTGATTAAAAATGTTAATATTGAATGATGCAAAAAGAAAACTTTCAATTTCTTTTAAAATCATTTATCCAATTGAAAATAGCATAAACATCGTTGTTTGTTGTTAATTATAAAAAAAAAAATTATTTTTTACTGGGTTAACATTGTTTTTTGAAAAAAGAAAATTTTTTTAATTACGATTCTCAAATTCAGATTCAAATTTTTTGTCACTTTTTACAATTTTAGCAAATTTTTAGGAAAAATGCTACACGTATTTTGTATAAAAAAAATTCAATTAAATCGGCACGTGTTAATATTAATTTAGAGATTTGAAACTATTGAATATTTTTTAGAATCTTATTAACTAGCTTATCCCGTTAAGCTCAACCTACGCTCAAACTTTAAATAAAGAAGGTGGCAACCCTGCTAGGTGTTAGTTGTCAAAATATGGATTTATTTTTTCTGTATAGTGGATGTATGTGATGGCAACAACAAACTTTTGAATACTCAATAGCTATATTATCAAAAATATAATTGATCACTATGGCGTATACGTACTTTTTTTAAATTTCAATTTTCAAAGTTTTTTTTACTACCGTTTAGTTCTGAATAGATATTTGAGCAAAATTTTGACTGGAAAACCTTTTAGAGCAAGTTTTGTAACAAGACTTGTTTTGAAGCAAAAAAAAAATTAAATTTTTTTTAAACGATTTTTTTTTTATTTATTTGATTTAATATTGTCGAGAAGATTTTTTCCATTAAAAGAAATTTATTCAATTTATTTCACAAAAAATCATGTTCTCAGCAAAAAAAAATGTTTCCTTCTATTTTATAATATAATAAGTCACAAATTTTAAAGTAGAAGTATGTTGTTTTATAAAATTACGTAAATAACGGCCAGATTGAAAGAAAGAAATAATTTGAGGCCAAGATATCAAAAATTATTTTTTTTTAATTTTTAAAAATTTTTGAAAAGAAAAAAATCTGAAAACAAAAATTTTAACCACTCATTTTCAAAATTAATCTTCAACTAAAAACTTTGCAATATGGCATACATAGTATACTCTATTATTCTATTACTCCCCGTTGAAGTGGGAGGGGCGATTTTCTTAAAGAAAATTACCACACATTTTTTTTAAATAAAGTTGTTCTAACAAATAGTTTATGAAAAATAAAATTTCAAACTCAAAATTTTGGAAAAAAAATATTCTTTCGCAAAATAACAGTATGGCTTTGGTTAACTTTATACTGTTTTAATTATTTTAATTTTTTTTTCTTAAAGAACTGCCCCCACCACTTGATCCTCCGGTTTTGCCCGATTTTGGATATATTATTTATTCAGCACTGATTAAAAAGTCGGATTCCGAAACGCTCTGTCCTTTTTTCCCCATGTTTTTTGAAATTCGTGTAGTAGGAAGCTAATAATGATTTAATGAATACATATTCCAAAAAAAATATTTTTAAATAATAAAACAACGTGTTTATTCTGTTTCGTATTTCATTGCATTTAAAGTGCCTAATTAAAAGTTCAAAACAAATCATTATTGGAAACATATGTGTCAACTCATTAATTGAAGTTAATCACGCATTATGGGTTAAACAAAGAAATTAAATTGAAATTGAATTTATTTATCAAATGAAATGAAATCCAAACAATTTAAAACTTTTAAATATTAATTAACCGCATATAAATTAGGTTATTAAATACTTGCATATTATCACCATGACTAGTTAGTTAAACAAAAATATTTATTTTTTATTATACATTTTTTTTACAGATGTTAGTCTACTCAAAAATAAAATAATAATTAAGAAACAAGTAAAATAATTCATTAAATCGAAATTAAAAAAAAAAAGAAAAAGTGTTCATATAAACTAAGATATTAAAAAAAAAAAATCCACACTGCCTCAAACAAAAGCAATTCAAATCAATGTGCGTATAAAAAAATAGTATTAAACGTTTAATTCAATTAATTCAACATTTATAGAATAATTAAATACAAAATATTGTTGTGCGTATTTAGTTTAATATTTAAATAATAATAAATAAAGTGAAATTTTATGATTAAAAAAAAATTAAATCAAACAAACCAATCACAGATTCCAATTAAATTAAATTAAATACAAAAAAAAAAAAAAAAATATACAAATAAAGTATTTCTATTTATCGTATTAGTATCTCTATAATGAAAAACGGTACACGTACGCAAACGGATTATGGGACTCACGTAATCGCATCGATAGCAATCGAAGGGGATTTTAATCGACTCCGATAGAAAAAGAATCAAGTGAAGAGTTTAATCGAAAGCCGGTTTGGTTTTCTCGCTTATATAATTTTTTTTTTTTGTTTGTGTATGAAGTACCTAGCTAGAGCTACCCCTTCAGCATAGCACATTGCTGCTAAATCGATCGACAGGAAAAAGAAAACAGAGAAGAGAACCTTGTCATTGGATTATTGAGATTCAGGTGGCAGAGGAGGATTAAAGCAGATTGGAACGTGAAGGACGACCAGCAAATACATAAAACGGTATGATAGAATGAAATCGATTTTTTTTTCTTTTTTTTTAATATTCAACCATTTGTCCCACATAAATAAAAGTTGAATTAGAATTTAAATTTAGTTCATTTTTTGTCGGGAGTTGTTAGTTGTGGGGGGGGGGAATGAAAACTTTGATATCACTTTCATCCCAGTAATAGTATGCATAACAACAACTAGAATTATCCGAGAATAATGAGTTCTTTTTTTTCTTGGTTTACTTGATGCTTCCCCGTGCATAATATTGCAGGAATATATATATATAGGCAAACCCTTAAGGAATTTCCCAAGAGTATGTATGTTTGATGAGGAAAACTTAGTTTTTTTCCTGTTTATGGCGATGCGATGCCGTTCATTTTTTTTTTTAACATTCGCGTTTCCAGTTCGAGTTCTTTTTGCTGTTTTTTTAAGGAATTACTTGAGCTAGAGTGTTTACGCTCGATGTGAACTTTGCACTTTAGGGCACAAGCTACATAACTTTGGATGAAGAATATAAAGAAAACATATATGGAGCATGTTTGTTTTATGATTATTAAAGAGAGGGGATTTTAAGTTTAAAAGAAAAATGTTGAATTGAAGTAGAATTTTTTTTTTCTTTTCGTACCTACTCAAAATTTGAAGAAACGGCAGATTGAAATATTTTTACTTTCGACTTACTTCGTGTCGAAATTGAGACGATTTTCTGGGGGAAGACAAAAAAGTGGGTCTCTCAGTTCTGTCTTCACAACCTATAAACAGGTTGATATATTTGATTTAGACTTGAAATTTATCGTCTTTGAAGTATACCCTAGTGAAAATATGGGGTATATGCTTAAATAATTTTTTGGGTTTTTGGAAAGTCGAAATTTTTTTAAAATTTTTTTTATTTGTTATGTTTTACTCTGGAAATGCTGAGTGTATTTTAATTAAAAAGGAGGTACTGTTATTATACGTTCTATAGAAACAATTTTTATAGTTTTTTTAAGAATCTTATATTATTATAATTCTATCTCAAAACTTGAAAAAAAATTAGTTTTTTTCACTTTGAAAAAACTTTCCATATTCAAAAATCAATCAAGTTGTTTTACCCAAGTTTTGAAAAATTCACTTGCATCCAAAAATATTTATTTTTTTGATAAGTAAATTACACCGTCCATAAGATAAATCCTTAAGCCTCGCCGAGACCATGGCAACACGGTCTTAAAATAAATCTAAGGTAAAAATGCAAGATTCAATTTTATATACATACCTACCAGGTTTCAAAAAGATTTTTTTTTAA
This sequence comes from Syrphus vitripennis, assembly GCA_958431115.1. Classification (NCBI taxonomy): domain Eukaryota; kingdom Metazoa; phylum Arthropoda; class Insecta; order Diptera; family Syrphidae; genus Syrphus; species Syrphus vitripennis. The sequence continues at coordinate 7,339,837 of OY288110.1, read as the reverse complement.
AATTTGATATTTCAAAAATAGTGGTTGGTGTTTGCTTATTCCATATTTACATATATCAAAAAAAAGCTCTAAATTGGTGTTTTTTTTTCAATATTTATATTAATATTAATTCAGAAAATGTAAAAAAAACCTTTAAGTTCCCGATGTGATAGCCTTTTTCACAGCCTTAGGAACTATTAGTGATTTTCTTCAAACTTTTTATTTAAAGTTTTTAGGTAAAATTGTAAATTAAAATTGAATAAAGTTGCTAACTGACGACCTACAAATCTTCAATATTTGTTTGCAAATTACTAGTTTGTTCGATGTCTTTTTTTTGCGTTGTGAAAGTACATATAAAAAGTTACTAAAAAATAAGTTCAATACAAAAAAAAGTTGAGTCAAAAAATATACATATATACAATTTTTTTTTCGACTCAATACGGTCCTTTAAAGAAAAATACGCAAGGGAACTGGGTAATATATCGTTCATTTTTGCCTTGTGTATGTTTCGATTTTTTTTTTTGGAATTTTAAAAATTATTGTATAAAGCTTAAAAAATTAGAAATCATGAAAAATGTGTACTCGTACAACCATTTTCTTGATCTCAAAATAAAGAATAAACAAAAAATGTAGGAACGAAAAAATTTAAAAATATTAGCAACATCTCATTAATATTATCTAAAACGAGGTGTTGGGAGTTGTTATTGTTAAAAAAATTCAAAATCGTTTAATCGATGACATTATGTCAATTCAAAAAACATTTTTTATATAATTTTCATAATTCTTTTGACATTAAAATATTTACAAAAGAAAGGATATTTCGACGTCTAAATGTTAATTTAATAATTTAAGGAACTGAACAAAAATATATAATGTTTTTTTTTTTTTTTAATCATAAAACGTGTGACACACAACATTTTTTCAATCTTGGTACAATGGTATGGCAGAAGTTGAAATATACGTGGGAGTAAAAAAAATTTTTTTTTTTTTTTAAATCGACACTGGAAACTCAAAACAAGTAGGCGTAGGAGTTGGTATAGACAAATATGTATTTTGTAAATTTCCTGATGAAAATTCCAAGTGCAATTTTTATTTACACAACAACATCAACAATTCACAAAACCTACACCCCAATTTTCCCGAAAAATGTTAGCATGTCATACTTTCAAAAGTTGTCTACACCAATTTTTTGGAAAAATAATAAAAAAAAGAAAAAAGTTTTCTTCAATATTGACTTTATACAGCAAGTATATTCTAGCAGCAGGCGTTCAAACAAACAGCCTTAGGTCATAATAATATCTTGTATTGCCTTTTTGTGTATATTACTTTTATATACTTACTCGAAGTTCAACATTGGATTTTCAATTCTATAGGAAAGTTCCCATTGTTGTGTTTCAACTTATTTCTGTCTGCAAATAACAAGCGAAATGGACTACACTTCTTTCGAATATAAACATCCTTTCCTCATGTGGGTATGAATTTGCGTCACATCCGATTTGAATAAGAAATTCTCAAAGCCATCGGTTCGAATCGAGAGCTCTTCGAATAACACAAATCGATGACACAAATTGAATTCAGTTGTTTATTGCTTCCATAAGTACTGAGTATTGATTGTGTTCGACATCCGCATTAACTTCTTCCATATCTACAAGTATCTGCTGTAAGCGAACGAGTGAGTGCATGGTCCTGTTTACATCCAATGGAGTCATGTTTTTAAGAGCCTTCGAGGACACACGTTTCGTTGTCAATTCCGTTCTCGTTCAGCACCCTGTGTCCAGTCTACTTCTATGGTCTCATTAAACACACAAGACAAGTACGGGAAAGGGTAAAGTGTGAAAGAATTAAATGAAGTTTACGAGAACTTTACACAGTTCCTGGACCAAAGCAGAGATAACTCCGGTTAAAACGGACATTGAACTTCTCTCTCCTATTGAACATTTTAAATGTTGATGTTCATGTTTGTACTTAAAGCAGTTTGTGATTGGGGAATGGAGATATTCAAATGTATTTTGTTTGAAAAGCCAGGTTCAAAATACTTATTTCAAATTCTAACAATTTTGAGAAGTTTAGTCTAAATGGAGTGCATCTCAACACAGAAATGAATATTGTATGGAACAAAATTCTATTTTGGTCTAGTGGATTATACCTTTTTGCACCCACACAGATAAAATATATGTATGACATAAATCCAAACATAAAGATAAATCTTTTGAAGGGAGGCTGTTGTTGTTTTGTACAACAACATTTCGATGTGACAATCATGGTAATTTTGGATAAGTAACATTTTCTATACACCAAAGACTATGGATTTGATTGAAAATGTCTTGTAGATGATCTGAATATGAATTAGATGAATATTCTTTGCTTTCAGTGACGTAAAGAATAAGATAATCCGATTGGTTAGTAAACGTGGCAGTGTGGGTTTGTGTATTGTGAAGGGCAAATTGGCGTAAGATTGAATTACGTTTATAACCCCAGGGGAGAACAATACGAATATTGCTGATTGTGACAGGAAATCTTTTTTTTTTTCTTTGGAATTGTGAATTTGAAAATGACAATATGTTTACGTCAATGGTGTTATTATAGAAACATAATTTTGTTGAAGACTTAAAACTTTCATGATAATTATTTCTATTAGGTTTAATTTTATGTACCTACAATAGTTTCAAGAATATATGACGTAAATAATAATTTAAAATAATTTATACTTCTATATCACGTTGTTTTAGTGCCAAATATGACGAAAGATACCTGATGCACTAATTATTAAGAATTTTGGTTTCGTTTTTTTCAAAATTAATATTTCGTACAGGAAATAGAAAGGTGTTCCCTTATATAAAAGGTTATGCCGTTGCAAATGTTAAATATGTTGTTAAACCACAATCCATCCGCCCCAAACTTTAAATTTTAATTTGTAAAATTGTCACAATAAATCTTCTAGAAATAAAATAAAACAATCAGATTAAATTGGAAATATACTGGTGTTAGTTTTTTTTTTTAATTCTGTAACCTTCTAGAATGTCAGGTAGCGCACGAAGTAGTTTCAATCTTAAATGATTGGGTATTTCTAAATTGTATATAGATTGCTAGCTAGCAGCTACAGTAAGTAATTTAAAAAATAAAATATTTAACCAACCACTCCACTTCTGTCTTTTACCATTCCGTCACTGGTACTTGCTCTGACAAAAAGACCCTTTTTAGGGTTTTTCCCAAAAAACTTTTTTTATTCACATCAAGGTCACAATAATTTAATTATTTTAAAAAATCGTTAATTCCACTTGTTTTAGAAACATTATAAAAATAAAGCTAAATACATTTCCATAAAGGTGGCAACACCGAACACATTTTTAAGATTTGGACCTGGTTCACAACAGGTGTAGATTTTATTCTAATACACTACAACGAATTCTTTGTGACCCAACGATTTTTTAATTTGTATTGAAATAATGTGAATATTTATGAAATTTGAGTCTCGAATCGAAGAGCTCCTATGCTACTATGAATTTCCAGATTAAAAATTCATACAACTCGTTAAAAAAAAAAACACATTTGGTCACAAATTTTGTTGGCCATTAAATACAAGAAAATACAGTCCGCAACTATAGTTCGTCCATAAGGTCTTCATTTTTTTTAATAAAAACGACCTAAGCAACTTAACCGCAGTGTCAGATTGTCACATTTGTATTTTACAGTACAGTATTTTGCAATACAAGTTGTGCACGTGAGACCATGTCTTTTTTTGAAAATAGAAAATTTTGTCTTCAAAGTTTGAAAACTTACATTTCTCCGAAATTTTTTCAATTTCGAAATTTGTAATTTTCTTGCACAGAAAGAAAATTATTTACTATATATCTATTCTTAAAATCAAATATATTCTTCTACGAACCATTAGTAAATTACTAAATTATTTTTTTCAAATTAATTTTGTTCCACATCTTTTGACAAAGTCAAAGTTTAACCAGATTTTCCGCCCTTTAGTAGAAAAAAAAAAAAAAACAAAATAAGCTTGAGAGAAAGTGTTAACGAACTTGTTTTTTTTTGCTTTTTATTTAGCTTAAAGGCACATTTTGATGTCGTTTTTCGTTAACAATTTTACTCCAACATGAAAGGGTTATGACTTGCTTAACGTAACAATTTATTTATTTTTCTAATATCCCAAAAGTTTACGAACGTAACATTTCGCAGAAAAAAAAAGTAAAAAGTTCAACAATAATACTTCCGGCATTTTGTTTTCAGGTTGACGTTTATAACAGAAAAGAGAGGATGAGAGAGAGTATATAAAGAGAAATTGCATGGACAGATTTTGAAAGTTGTTAATTAAATTTTAGTCTTTAGGAAAGGGTTTCCGCTTTAACTTTTGATATCCTTTTGAGTTTTTTTGTTTGCATACTGTTTGCTTTTGTTTGTTTCAAAAAGTTCTCACACAAAATTCAAACGAAAAGAAAAATTGTATTTAAACAAATTAAAATGTTGAAATACAATTTTATTTAAGTCGTGAAAGATTTATGGATTAAATTTAAAATAATAACATTAAAATTAAATAAACCAATTAAAAAAAAAAGGAACTGGCATTCGTTTCACCATCACAAAACCAAAATTCAAAGGTAAATGAACTTTGACGGCTCTATAACATGTGACACAAAAACAAATAAACATAAAAACCATTTCATGCAAAATGGTGTCAAAAAACTTTCTCTCTTCAACCCCAACCCAATCCCTGTATTGTTGGCCATGCATGTTTTTTTTTTGTTTTGTTTTACTAATCTCAGCAAATGAAAATAGTGAAATAAAATATACGACTGAGTTAACCAAAATGTTGTATTTTTTGTTGTTGTTGTATAGCAGCCGTCGCGTCGTCAGCCGCCACCACATGACTAAACGAAACGCTAAAACAAACCATGTGGTAAGCACCCCAACGCTGCCACGCCGCCGCCGCCGCGCCCCTCAGTGCAGTACTTCACCACGTTCATTCATTTTATTGTGAAAAAAATATAAAACACCCAACTAACCCAAAAAATAAAACAAAGAGAATTTCAAAAAAAAACTAAACAAATAAATAAAAAAGAACTTATTTTGCCTAAAAAAAAACTGCACAACTATTTTAAAATTATTATGAAATACATTTGGAGTTATTTACAGAAATCCCATGGATTCTAGTTGTTTTCATTCTGAATAAGCCGACTTCAAATATACCAAAACTGGGAATGTAGTAGTTTTGGGTCTATGAGAGGAATATATATTTTTGTTTTATATGGAAATGTAGAATTTTGAAACTCTTAAAAAGCAGTAGTGGACTTTATTTTAGTTTTGTTAAAAATAAGCAATAATATGTCTCAGGACTTAAATTGTTTCTCAATCACATCTCGAAATAAATATTTACAATTTTAGCAGAAAATAGGTTTACTGCTTTCATAAAAAAAAAATGTTAAATTTCAATGAGTTTTGAACGTGCTTTTAAAAAATTTATTTTATTTTTAGACTCAAGAGATATTGTTTTTTTTATTTTCTTACAATTTATCAGCCTTCGATGGATTTTTGAGTTCTGAAACATAATCTTAGCACTTTAATAGTTCATCCATATCCATACTTAACGAGATATTACCTCATACCTCATTTTCGGATGAAAACACGCTTGATCAGGAGATATGTACATATCTGGAGTTATTGCAATAAATCACCAATTTTGTTTGGTGGTTTGTATTTGTTTAACATTGAAAAATAAAGAATGATTTAAACCTGAAAACTATAACTAGACAGTATTTCGAACTATTAGCCTTCGATATATTTTTCTGGGTTCTCAGTATTTTTTTAATACGAGATATCTTGTATTTCTACTAATTGTAATTTTTCCATCTGCTATGTAGGTATTTCCTTGTCTTATTTGTAGATAAATCCCTTAATTTTTTTTGATTTGGAAACTAATGTAGGGTCTTTTCACAACTTATTCCAACCCTGATAGAATAAGGGTTTGGAGGTGGTTTTGTCTTGAATACAAAAAAAAAGGCTACATTAGTGTAGCTTCGATGGTTAGATAGATCGTTGGTGATGGTTACAGCAAACCTAAATAATAATGACGATGAACGAGTTGCCCGGGAGTATAGATAAAGGTACAAAGGGGTGTTTTTTTTTTCTATTTTTTTCTTCTCCCTTTTTTAGTCTAGTTTTTAAATTCACATTCCTTCTTTGTTTTTTTTTTGTAATCTGGCTATCATGGGATCTCTATCCGTGGACGGATTGTTTTCAACCTTTATTTTATTTTGTTTCTTTTTTTTGTTTTCTATTTGACTTGTGTGTGCCTTTCCTGGTTGTTTTTTTTTATTTAAACTTAAAAACGGCAAATACAACAAATGGATAAAGTGTTATTGGAACGAAAACTACAAAAACAATCAGAGTAGGTGCATGATCTAGGACATTTTTTAGATAAAGCTTTCGTTTTTTTTTGGGTTTGTTTTTTTCTAAAAAAAAATGGGTTTAATTATGTAAATGGTTTGTTTGTCAGTCATACTAAAAAAAAAGGAAGTAATTTCATTAGTTTAGATAAAAAGTTATTGACTTTTACTCAATGATGAAGATTTATTAGCTAAGTTTACATGTTTATATTGTTATAAGAGACATAACATCTCTATTTCTAGTCCCGCTTCCTAAACTGCTTTTGGATATGATTAGGGCTTTTGTTGTTTCTTTTTTGCTTAATGTAAATGATGTTTCAAAAACCCATATTTCAAAATTTCATTTTATTTTGATTTTCTCAAAAACGGTTCATCTGATTGTATTCAAAATTTTTATAAAAAGTATCTAAAGTTTCTATTCAATACTTAAATTTTCAAATTTTTTTTTTAAATTTTGAAAAGAAAAAATTGTATTATGTTTTGAAAATTAAATATTTCAAATGCGGGTGAACATAATGTTCTTAAAATTTGGTACAAACGGGTTTTTAATGCTGTATTTATTAATTTGAACAAATTTAATTTGATTTTATTTTTGAAGGACATATAAATTTAAAAAAAAAAAACCGTTTTCAAAAATTTCAAATTTCTCGAAAACGAATTTTTTTTGGGTGTTTGTGATGCATATTATTAATCATTAAAACTAAAACTGGCCAAAAATTTGTTTACCTCAAGTTTACCTAAAAATGAAACTTGAAACGGAATGTTGATGTTTGTGTAAACAAAAAAATATTAAATGAAACAAAAGAGCTAAATATTTATACTTAATAGATATACAGGGCAGCATGTATCTTAGGTATACACCCCCCACATAAACTTTAAGAAAAGAGGCTCCTTTTGTTGTCTGTACATTTACTCTTATCTATTTATTATAAAAGCATGACTCTGTTGCTTACGAAAATTGTTTTGAAATTAAAAAACATACGAGAGTAAAAATCTACATACAAAAACAAAAATAAAAAAAAAACTTTTTTTTTTCAGCAATAAAATTACATCAAATTAGGCTAATAGGCAGCTCTTGCTCCAGGAGAAAGGTATAAGTAGAGGATGGTTTTGCCTACTTATAGCGCTGAATGGTGGTTAGGTTATGAGTTCGTTTTTTTAGAGTGTTTGCATTTTTTGTTTTGTTTTGTTTTTCAACCATCATGTAAAGAAAATCAGTCTTGGGGGGTTTAAATGGAACGTGCGCTAAAATGTCAGTATAGTGACAGAATAAAAAAAAATATGAACTTTTTTGCGTCCATAATGATAATGATAATTATGTGTAGGTACCTAGGTTTTCGTATTCTATAAATGGCTTTGTGTCACGAACATGATGAAGTCACTAGCTCACCCCATAACGTAACTCACTTGACACATTTAACGCACTTTCAATTGTTGAAAGGAGGTTATTTTATTTAGTCTCTGTGTTGAACTTTAATAAAAGAAAGTAAAGTTGTGCAGGAACACAATTTTTTTTTGTGCCAGCAGTTAGCTTAAGCAGCTCTTCAGACTCGTTTTTAAGTTTTTACGTGTTTTTATAATAATTCCTACCCAAGATTTATTTTTTTTTGTTTTGTAAACCTTTGGAAGTAAATATTTTTAAAGTTTAAAACAGAAAACTTCTCTTAAAATTATAAACCAAATTTTATTATTAATTTTTAAATAAAAGCTTAACAAAGTCCTAACATTTTGCTTTGTATAGAATGATCGAAGCACATCAGCAACCGAAGTTTGAATTTTTCCTTTTATTTGAAAAATTGTCTACAGTCTCTGCTTAAAACCACTGGGAACACTTAAACTAATTGATGGATATCAATAAATATTTCAGCATATTTGAAATATCCGTTATAAAAACCTTAGTGTTGGATTTTAAGTTTCAAGATGATAAGTGTTTCAGGGAATTATTGACCCATAAAAGCAAAAAACAGGAAAAAAAATAATTTTTTATTTTAAAGATGTTTTAAAGCAAATCTGATTGAATTCTCCTAGGTCAACATTTTTTTCTTCAAAATTCAACTTTCAAAATTTTAATTTTCTAATTTTGTGTTCACAAAAAAAAAATCTTGTGAAATAATTTTTGTTGAGGAAGTAGACGTCAACGTCACCTCGCAACTACTTTGCTTAAATACTCCCAAAGGATATAATAAGTGTTAAATTACTAGATTTTCATATCCAACTACTCAAAACGTCTTTTTGCCACCTGCAAAGGAGAATACCTTTAATCTACCGAAAACTAAGAAAATAACTAAAATTGATCTTCTTTTGCCTTTCTATACAAGTTCACAATAATATTTTATAGAGTTTCAAAAAACAAAATCAACAGAAGACCAAAAAGTCTGTTAATGATACTTTTTTATTAAAGAAGAACGCCAAAAGTCCCCCAAACGATGGCTTTTTGATCACCCAACATTTTAACATCACTCTCAAAAGATTCTCTGAAATTTAGTTTGGATTTTCCCTTTTTTTGGATTTCACAATTTCTTTGCAATGAAATTTTATTCACCCTCTCGATTTTGCTTGTGGGGTTGTTCTCTTTTATGTTGATAGCTGAGGCTATGGCTATGTAATGTAGATATACCCCCCAACAGGATGGTGAAATATTTGATGAATGAAAAACTCTCATCGCACCGGACAATTTTCTGGTCGAAAAAGAGAGCTGCGGAAGGGACGGAAAATGGAATACAGCGAGCGGGGCTGGTTATTTGAAGTAAAAACTTTATATTATTATGTTTACGCTAAAAGGCTTTTAATTAAAAATTGTTATACAATTTTTGTTTTGGGCAAAGTGAAGCTATCGTTTGATTTTGTTTTAAAGTTCTTTGCAAACAGAAACTAATGCAAAATGGAATTCGGAACTTAGAATCCATTTAATTTAGGTTGAAAGAGATTCCTCAGTCAAGCCAACCATAACACCCGACTGACTGACGACGACAACAACTACGAACCAACATCGCTGGGTATAGTTAAAAAGAACCCGAAACTGTCAACGGCACACTTTAGCCAACTATAATGTAAGTTTAAGTTTCTTTTGCATCCCTGACCTGAATTTCCATCCAGCAAGAAGCAAGCCACCACCAAGAATCACCATTGTTACCCCGGATATCGGATTCAACCGACATTGGAATTTCTTTAAGAGTAGTACCTTATACCAGGGAAGAATGAGGGTAGAAAATAAGCTGGCTAACAATAAACTCTGTTTGATGTTCTGTATAGACGTACCTCTATTAACGGTGTATTGGGCTATAAACCAGAGTTGTGCACACTAACCTACAATTTTCCAACAGCATGCCCCAAATCTCTACACACTTTGCACCCACTTCGGAAATTGATTTTGCAACATCATCATCATCATCATCGATCGGACTTGGAAACTACACGGTACAAATACCCACTCCCTAACTGCTATACACTAAAATAGGGTGCAAGTGTGCCCTGTAAATTGATTTTTTTTTTCCTTGCATAAATAATCGTTGGCCTGATGATGATGGTTTATAAACGCACAGTGCACTCGCTAATTTATACAAAAATCAACTTTCAAATTTAGCAAAATGAATAAAATCAACAAAAATAAAATAATAAAAAAAAAAACATCACAAATATGGTTGAAGAGTTAAATCTCCGGTTAAATTATGTGCATTAATTTTTCACATGGAGTAGCTGGCATACATCACAATGAGAACGCCAAGGGTTGGATTGGATGATAGCATTACAATTTATTCCGGATCTGGTATAAAACCACAATGTAAATTGGGACAGCAAAAAATGTCACATAGTTTATACGAGTATGATGGGAATTTAAAAAAAAAAAATCGTAAATCGGTTTAGTTTGCATTATCGATATCATGGAGTGGACTGATTTAAATCTGTGGTTGACACCCGTCGGCATAAATAAATCGACAATAATTTTTCTAGAATAAAAAAAATAAAAGTATCTAGGTTCTTGAATGGTTTTGTTTGTCTAAAGTGTCACAAAATAAAAAAAAATAGTTATGGGATTTAATTCAGGGTGAGTTTAGTTTTCTGTTGTTAAGAATTTTCGATTTTTTTTGTGTCAAGCTACGAAAAAGCTTTGATCTAAATTTTTGTTTTAGGCGTCAGTTATAGCGTTTCATTTGATGTGAACACAAATGCTACCCTAATCTATGACAATTAATTCAAATAATTTTTTTCTCCGATAAAATTTTCAATTGAACGTGTATTTACATATATATTTTCCTGATGAAAATTCTTTTTCGTGCCTGCTGAATGTCAAATAAAACAAAATGGAACAAATCGTTCCAATGATTTGAGTTCCATTTTCTTCCTGTACCACTGACAACCACTGACAGAAGATTTGCGGACGAAAAAAAAAATCCTATTCAATTCAAACAGGAAAATTTTACGGTAGAATAGCCTAGCTGGCGGATTATATTTTATTTTTTTTAAATTGACACATAAAAATTGTTAGTTGGAACAATAACAATAATCTTACAGCGAAAATCAACAGCCAACAGATAAAAACAATACAAAAAGCAGAGATCAAATAATTTGAGGCAAAATTAATGTTAGAAGTCAAAAGCTATAATATATGTTTATAAGATGACCCATTTTATTTGAACAAATTCAACAAACAGAATGCATTGGAAGACATTGAATGTTTTTCCGTTCGCTATAAACGACCATTAGGAAGAAACATTCAATTTCACACTGTTTCAACTTTTCCTGATGGGTTTTCCTGATCGCTATAACTGACGCCTAAGCTTCTAGAAATGCTACGTTAAAAATTTGCATTTATAAATAACACTTTTTTTCATAAAAATTGAAATTTCATTGAAATCCGATTTAGTAAAGGTTTCGAAATTTTGAGATTTAAACACGCAATCATTTAATTCCGATTTGTTTTTTACAAAGCTGAGTTTTGGACCAGAAATTTCTTCCTCTTCTGTCTATCGGTTACTAAAATGAACACTTACCTTACTGAAGCGATTTAGAAAAAAAAAACCCAAGTTGGCTTCACGATGGTGGCAACGCGACAAGGGGTTGATTTATCAACATTTAGATTTGATACAAAATTTATGCTACAAAAATCATTACCAAAATGAATGAAAAAAAACTTTTATAGTAATTTGAATTTCAGCCCACTAAAAAGAAGTACCTTATTTTATTCTTGCGCAAATAAAGTGTTTATTAAGAAAAAAATAAAAAATATAGGTATATACATATATCTTTAGTTTCATGTTAAAAACAAGCAAAAAACTTGAACTAAATTTGATTTGAAAAAAGCAATTTCTTAAATCTTTAAACACAATACGTCGAATCGTTTAAAAGAAATAAAATCCCGGTTCTAAGGCAGGCATCGTTAACCGGTAGTAACAATTAAAAAAAAAATAGAGCTTATTTCGATAAAAATGATGGGAACTTACAGTTAAAAAAAAAATTGTATAGAATATTACTTTTTCAAAAAAAAAAAAAAAAACTAATAAATATTAATGAAAATTGTATTGTAGCTTCACCTCAAGCGTATAAATATTTTTTTTCTCTTGGGAACTATGAGCTTTTTAAAGAAAAAATGTTTTATTAAATATACTTTACACATACATACATGTTGTTCCATGTTCATTCATAAGAGACTTTTCAATATAAAAATAAAAAAAAAAATAGAAAAACTTAATGAACTTTTATCAAAGTGACTTATTGATTTTGAGTTATTAAATCAGACGTTAACATACACAAAAGCATCCGGAGTTTTTCCAAAGAAGTTTAATAAAGGAAATGAAAGAAAATCAAGTCCCGTTGTGTGATTCTGTCTGATGTTGGCTAGCTATAGGAGATGGACTTTTGCCTCTCAATCCCAATATACAACATACACATGTGTGTATAGAGTTTCGTATATAGTATTCCATCCAATTACCGTTATTGAAATCCACAGGCATTTATTGATCTGGGATCCGATATTAACTGAATGACAATCGAAGTGAAAGAGGGGCCATACAACAGTACAAAAAAAAGAACAGAACAGAAAAGAATAAAATAAGAGAAAGTTGAAAAAAAAAATAAAAAAAATAAAAAAGGTGTACATAATATAAATTGAGAGCCTTTCCTTCAAAAGGCATAGTCGATGATGATGATGATTCGATGGCAACAGAGGGTGAGTGTGATGTCAGCCATTTGGAAAAATCATTTCCACACGTATCACTGACTCTGTTCAAACATCTCCACACACATACGACACACGATGTTACCGTTCGATGATTTTTTGACCCACATAAAGTCCAGGCCAGCTTTTAACCAACAATGCGAAAATCAAGAGTGACGACAAACGTCTCCAATTCAAGGTATACTACGGTGGTGGGATAAAAGTCAAAGTTGGAGTAAGAAGATATGAAGACCACCTATACACAAGGAAGATAATGTACTATCTCTCATACACTCTCAAACATTCCTAGAAAAATATTTACAGGCTCTTGAAAGATTGTTTCTGACATAAGGATTCATTTGTGTTTAATATTTCTGTTGTGTCTTATAATTTTTCCTTTCTGGACTCCGTTGTATGAAATGTATAGTCAAAGGTATATTTGCTGACAAGCTCAGTTGACATGTAGTATGCAGAACTTTGTTCAAAGGTAAATGTTATGCTGATTTGGTGCAAGAGCTTGAATATGTGGTTAATTGAGGGCCTCGTTATGAATAGCGAATCGATGTTCGAATCAAAGCAAACGTTTGGAAAATCCAAGATTTCGTAATGTCCAACTTTCGCCAAATCTTTACCTTTTGTGGTGAACATAAAAATTCCCTATCCATAATAAGGGCCTATGCTTCCTAGGTAAAAAAAAAATTTGGTTTCATTACCTGTTTCGAGAATCGTCGTTTCTGTACTTGAAGTTTTTGATATCCTTTGGTCTACGTGTTTCTCTTAATTGGCCTTTGATCATGACACATAGACAAAATGCTAGAAGTTTCAACTTTTTTCTTATTTTCATTCAATACTATATGACAAAGATATTTATTACATTTGTGTGCTCTGCTGGTTCTCGATTGATGTCCTGAGAGTCCTGTTTTTTTTTTTCATTCTTCTAAATTGTTTCGAAAATCGAGAACGCAAAACAACTCATTCATCATCAACAAAAGCAGCAAACAGAAACAGAAGCACACAGAAGCGGGATGGCTGCTTCTGTAGTGATTGTATGCTGAAAGGATATAGAAGCTGTGAGAGCTGGAGCATAATGCTATATACCTACAGTACATATTTTAGCTAGTGATGGTGGTAAAGTATGGTAGTGTTAAGCTCCTGCTGGCCTGAAAGCGTAAGTGTAAGCTTTTCCTCTTATTTTCTTCTTATTCGGTTCATAGTGAAAGAAATGAGGGTATACTATACACAACTCATATACACCAGATGAAGATATTTCATATCAAGTTGATAGATTTAGGACATTAGACACAGTTCTTTTTATAGTACAATATTTTTTGAGGGCGACATGTTTTCTACAAAATGTATTGTATTTGATTTCAATGGAACTGAAGTGACTTTTAAATGAATTTGCCACCATGTTTTATGTTGTTGCTGATGTTGATGTTGGAATGTTGACCTAGAAAGACAAACACAGATGGTGATTATTGTATTGCATTGTGTTGTACTATACTGTGAACGAATACGTCTTGGGTTCTTATTTTGATTAAGATTGAAAGTGTTTTTTTTTTCACTTCCATTTTTGTTTTTGTTTTTAGGTATCTATATAAGAAGATTTGCTGGAATTAATTATTGATACTTAAAAAAGGATTTAAAATATTGCAAACTATACTTAATAAGGATTTTGTGTATATTTTTCTAAATGGATACTCTTAAATCTTTTGGATTTAATTTTTCTGAGAAGTCCTTTAATGAAATCCATTTATGAAATCCTGAAGGATATCTAAACTGTAGTTTTATCAACAGAAGGATTATTATTTGTACGATTGTAGAGTGGTGTTTAAATCTTGATGCTTGTCAGTTCTTTGGTAAGACTTGCAAGGTATTAGAAACAAACCTCAATACAAGCTATCGGGAAATAATAACATCTGACTGTTATCCTCGATTGCAAGAAAATTGTCAATCTATTTTAAAAGCTGATATTTTTGTGCCAAATTCGAGTTGAATCCGAAAACATCCCGAAAAAGTTCGAGATAGAGTGAAATTCTACTTTGAACCTGTTTGACATAGAGGGAGAGTCAACTGTAATTGCTTAAAACCATATTAAGAGCTATTTAATACCATTTTCATAATTCATAATAAAAAATTAAGTTAACACAAAACCATAATCAAAAGATTAAAAATTACAATTTTCCAATAGTTGATAAATTTAATTGTCCATGTAATTATTTTATTTGTTACTTTTGATGTTAATTTATGAAACAATCAATTCATTAGCTTGTGCATACCACAATTCACAGCTATTGCCACCTATCTATTATATACCTGCAACAAATCAATCCAATTGATATATATGCACCTTGGGGCATAGCACGTCTATGACAAATTGCAATCAATTAGATATACTAATGCAATTTGTGATGCAACATTGGATTGAACTGAACTGCATTGTTATTTGCTGCATTAATTAAATTTAAAGACAGTACGAGACAAATCAACTCGTGACTCGTCTATATTCACATGCATATCCTTGTATGAAGATATGTATGTATATAATACCTATACTTTGGTAAGTAACAATGCATGTTGATGCAGATAGATAAAATTTTCAATTTAAATTGTCAAAGATAGATTCCAAAATAATATATAATGCTTCATTTCTTTGTTGCATCATTTCTTTCTATGTTGATTGCATGTCCTTTTGGCATCGAGACGTTGACACTTTTTGGACTCTGATTGTATTATTGTCGCCGAGAGCAAAGTTTTGACACATATAGAGAAAAATATTTGATCCTTTTCTAAATGGCTTAATATAGCTGCCAGTTATTTTCAAATGGACGACAAAAACTTTTTCCATATTCTACACATATATTTTCGTGTATGGAAAACATTACAAAACATTTGCGTGACATTTGTGCATCCATTATTATCTATGTATGTTGTTGAAGAGAAAAAGCTAAGATTCAGATATCTTCTTTTGAATCTTTGTCTCCATCTACAGAGGATGCAACAAACAACAAGAAAAATACTTTATAAGTTTTTTTTTTGTAATACATGTTCTCAAATGCATGGATACAATGTACAAAGTTTTTTGTTTTTTAAAATTTTATTGCTGTGATATTTTTGTAATGTTTTTATTACGTGTTCGACAATGGTTTAGTATACTCATGCACTGACTTTATATTTTAACATTGTTTTATCTTGACATTTATTTTATGTGCAAATAAATGTGTCTGGAAATTTTATATTGTTTTAATAGGTACATCGAAAATCATTCGTTCATTAAAAAAAATAATGATTTAACTTAAGCAAAACAATACCCGTTCGATAAATTTTCAGCTTCAAACCCGTTTGACCAAGCATTGGACTATTTTATTACTTATTTGATATGTGTTTATTATTAATGTGCGTTAAGTTAGAACGACCATTTTTGATTTTTGTTTTAAAATGAAAGTTGTGCTGTGATGTACAGTATTTAAAAAAAAAATAAAACTAAGCGTTTGGATTTTCGAAAAATAACTTAAAACTGTCATTAATATCTTACAGTTCTAGAAAAAAATTGAGTTTGAAAACTAATTTTTTTTCAAATTATTTACTTACACAGCTTGATTAAAAAACTACATTTTGATGAATCTTACAAAAATCTACAAGATAATATTTTTCATAATTCCATTGTCTTTCAATGTTTTCTATTTTAAGACAACATAGATTAATAAAATTGGTCTCCCCGCAAACTACATTTGAGCCATTCTACATGAATTCTTACTATAGACCATAGAATCTGAACTTTTATAAGTTTGTGGATGCTTTTTATTCGATATTTATTCCCTTATAAGTAAAAAAAAACTATGCTAATAATTATTAAAAAAAAAATTCTAAGATTTATCAGTGTTGTCACTTTTCTGAAATGATGAACTACAAATTTGAAAATAGAATTAAAATTTTTGTTAAAACAACGGATTCGGTTCTCTGTAAATGAGGTTAAGTTCACTTTTTATATTTATACTGCTTGACACTTTTTGAAATAAAAGTATTTCATCTTCAACTATTTTACATAAACAATTTTCCACTAAACTTGACATAAATAATATATAAAACCAGAAATTGAAGAAGAAATAAAAACAAACAAACAAAAATTCTTATTTACATTTAGACGTTTCTTTCTTATTATTCGTGGCAAAAAAATTAAATGAAAAACAACTCCCTAGTGTTTCATCTAAAATGTTGCCATTTACTCCGGCTTGTCAAAAATAATACTGGCTATCATATTCTTTTTTATTTTCAAATTTACTCTGTCTGTCAAAATGAATTATTTATATAAGAAAAAAATAGAGTTCAAGACTCCATTATTTGGTTTCACGTTTATGTTTTGTTTACCTTCACCTCTCGATAATTTAATTTAAACATCATTTCCAGTCGCATAACAATAAACGAAAAAAAAAATACAAATGTCGTTTGGTTCCCCACCTTCTAAACCATTTGATTCTCAAGAGAATAAATAGCAAAAATAACAAAATCATCTTCTTCCTACTGACACCGAATTCACATCAACTCATTCTGTTATTTTTGCATATCAAAAGAACCATCATTGTATTATCTTCTACAAAAAAAAAAAAAAGAAATGAAATGTTTAAAAATATCTTCCACCGTCGTTGTCGGCATTCCCTTACAAAAAAAAAAAAATAACCTTACGACTATCATTCATAGCCAGAGCGGACATATTTCCATATTTTCGCTTCACGGAACGAGCAAGCAAATTCCATCCAATTCAAAACGTGTTAACTAAGTCCCTTGGCATATCCGGTTAAAATGAAAGAATCAAAAACCTCCTCATCTACAACATTCCACTGAATTACCAACACCCACCACAACCTTTTACCTCCTACCTTATGATCCTTATGAAAAATTCACAAACAAAGGAAAAATTTACATAATCCTTCAGATGAATCGATTTCATCACTGTTTGGCTCTTTCCGTTTTTCTCCTGTGGAAATGGTGAAATTTAAATCAATTTTTTACTTTTTACTTTTTACCTATGTTTGTAGGTAGATTTTGCCTTTCTCCCAAACTTACTTATATTTTCCGCTGAATTCATTCTTTCGTCAATGTTCGTTTACGTTCTTTCAATTTGCTGGTGATATGTTTTTTCGAGAATTTGATCTGTTCCATACCTACTCACATTATTTTCTTTCCGGTTGCAGATGTTTTAGATGTGTGTTTTTTTGTTCAAGTCCTTGGAACTATTTTATCTTTCCTTTTTGTTGGGGGAATAGAAGGTAAATCCTTTAAATTTTGCAGGGAATCCATTTGCCATTTTTATATTTGCATTCAGTAATGTTTTTTGAGAAAAAAAAATAATGTAAGTCATTTTTCTTGTGCTGTATGTTTCACGTTTTTTTTTCTTCATTTTGTTAAAATAAGTATTTTCACTGTTTCTGCTTTAATTTTTGAGAATACTATTTCATTGAACTTTAAAATATAGAAATGTGTATTGTAACTCAAGACAGTAATCTAGTTTCTTGCACTTGACTTAGAATTGATAAGAGCAGTGATTAAATTTTCAAACCGACTGCGAATACAATTTTTTTTTAAATGTTACTTCGTGTTTCAAACCATAAAAAAAAACAACTAGATTTATGAGCAACACAAAAGAAAAGGTTTCTGGCACCAGAACTTTCCGTTGTTTTTTAATCATATTTTTTCCACTTTGAAAGAAAATATCAATACCCGCTTAACCGAGAGGTATTAGAACCCCCTTGCATTCTCTTCCATTTTGTGTCATGTTGCCCCATTTTACCTTCACTAATTTTTTGTATTCCTTGATTTAAAGGAAGACTTCAAGAACAAATAATTACTTAATGTCTCAAAAATATTAAAAAAAAAACTATTTCTATTCATCAAAATCTTTATTGTCGTCTTAAAAATACGAATAATTGGTTTCCCCTTCCAGAACCTGTCAGAATTTAAATAATAGACGAGTATTAAAGCAAGTGTTAAGCAAAAAAATCGTCAAAATTGGAACTGTTCCCCGAAATTCCACGTGATAGTTGACTAAAATGTCCGTTTTAATTCCAATGGATACCATTCTATCCTGGCCTCCTTCAACAAGTCTCTCGACCTATCCCGGTCTCGAGCCGACGACGCCATCCAGTTGCGCACCCCTTCTTCGGTCACTTTGATCTACCCCATCTCTCCAGGGCAAGCATGGTCTACCAAGCTGCCGTGTACCATAGAATCGGTAGACAGATATACTTATGTAGGGTATATAAATTTACGAAGTCGCCATTTTACTGTGGAACACTCTTAAGTACTTAACTAATAATATAAAATGAAATTTAAATTTAGAGAAATGTATCACTCGTTTTCAAGATATTGAATTTAAAAAAAAAATTGATAGGCACCATTATTTGAACTTTAAATTATCTCGTTCTCAAAAACTCAAAAAGCACCAAAATCTATAAAACGGTGTATTTTTTCGTAATATTCAATTTGCTTTTTTGCCAGGTACGCATAGTTTTCAAAGCTAAATAAATTAATTTCTTTTCTAGAGTATAACCCTAAAGCATTAAGTCCTTTAATTTTCTTATAATAATCCACTGAAAAATCTTTTTCGCAAACACAAAAACTTCGTTTTTCTTTTTATACTTAAAAAAAAAAATTACTTTCAACAAATTTCCAAGTTCTTAAAATAAAAGATAAAAAATTTTTTGTTCGTCGACAAGCTGCATAGATTTCAGTATTTTTTTTTTATAATGTTGGCATCTTTATTCGGCTTTTAATTTTGTTTTGGAAAAAAAAATTCACAACAACTCATTCCGGAATCCTTTAAACTTCATTTAAAGTTTTGTAACTACATTCGAGTACATTTCCGTCCAGTTGATCTTGCAATCCTTTTGTTCGCAAAAACTTAATTGCTGTTAGCTGGTGTGCTGTTCAGTGTATATCACAGCAAACCAGTGGCATTCCACACAATACAAGCCAGAAGCAATCTTCTGTATAAAATTCATTTAATGAAAATAAGAAGGGAAAAAGCCAAAAAAAAAACTTATCGTGTCCTGTTTTCTCCCATAAGTCCTTTTCAATTTCTCAACTGCACTTACGACGACGATGACTACCAACGAGTCCCCAAAGAGACATTTCTCTCAAACTCACATTGCAGACGTTTAGTAGACATCCCTGAAAGCCGAAAACAAAACCGCTAGATTTATCTTTATAGTTGTTTTTTTTTTTTTTGTAATTTTTAGTACAATTGCATTTGGACATACACACACAGGACACAGGACAGAGGACGATGGCAATGGCGACTCACTAAAAGAGGAGAGTAGAACAACGAAAATTCTATGCCTTTCCATTTGGGGCTGACATAGAATTGGCATGTCTTTGCCAAATTGGCATTCGACTTCCCGCCAGCCATCCTATTAAATAATAAAGACACCACTGATCTGCATTTTGCAATTTCGAAAGACGACACAGAGATGCAAGGGATAGTCGTAAGGAAACAATATCCCTTAGCAAGGATAAGGCTGTGCCATTGAAATGAAGACAAGTTTTTAGGTACCTATACCTACTACTAAAAGGAACCAACATCAAAATGAACAATGAAAAGACATTCTGTAAGTAAATCGTATACGAATAACTACAATTCTTATTCAAGGATAATATAACGTTGGAAGCTACTTGGTTTCATCCTACTCATCACTTCAAGGAAAAAGATAATCTCCTTGACATAAATTTGAAAACCAGGAAGATAGTCGCACAGTCGAAAAACGTAGACATCATCATTATCATCATCATCCTAGACACCGAAAGGCTACTTCCTCAAAGATTCTCGTACTCATGTTATGTTCATCTTCAAGGACTCCCCATAGAGGATAGGAACTTAGTCATCGTCATTGCCGTCTTGAAAATACATACATATCTAGATACTACTTCGTGTCCTTGCATTTCATATAATAATGACGAAGATGATGAATGATAGCGGTGGCTTTGGGGAATATTCCTCCAGGACTGTTTATTCAATTGAAACCAAACCGAGAAATGAATGACAGACGAGAAAATTTGAATAAGAGTGTTCGAGCTTGGTCGGATATTGCCTGCCATTGCACAGCAGTTGGTGCAGGTGGATCGGTATCCTCTCGCAGGCATATCATATATAGAGATAGATACATCCGTTCATGACCAAGGACAATGGATGACAAAAACTTACTGGCTTATTTTTATTTTTTTTGTATTCCTGTGCCTCCTCCAGAGGGAGCGCCTTCCATCGAGGTAGAAGAACAACTATTCCACTTCGATGGTAACCGGTTGCACTTTTTGCTTCACTTCCTCTTGAATAAAGTTGTTTCTTCTACCGAGTCCCGAGTCCCGAGTCCCGTACCAACCTACCAGAATCCGATGATGTTAGCAACAGCAGTTCGTTGTTGGTAAAAATAAAAGGACATGCTCCCTTGGGTTGGTTGCGAGGGAGTTGTTGTTTCATTTCGACAGTTTAACCTGTTTTTAAAGTTTGTTTTGGACTTTGATTTGTGATAACAGGACAACCTTCCGGGAGAAAGGAGTCGAAAAATGTCAATTTTCAACACTAGCTCTCTGTCGTTTTGCCTGGCAGAAGTTTTTTCTCCTTTGTTTTTTTTTTGTCTTTTTCTATAAGTGATAGGAGTAGGGTACATACATATTAAGTTTTAGGGGAGATATTATATTTTTTGAGTGAAAAATATTATATTTCTATATTTTCCAAATAATTGCACATCCAATTTTTTTTTCTTTGCTATTATGAAAATTTCAAATTTTTATTGTGAAACACAGAAATTTCTTGTGACGAAGAGAAAATTTTAAACATTGTTGAACTTTTTCTGAGATTCCAAAGACATTTTCTTAAAAATTATAGGAGTTCCTATAGTTTTTGTATCGTTGGTTGTTGGTGCCCCGCCGCGCCGGAGGGAAATTAAATTGATTTTTTAGCCTTGCATTTTTTTGTCGAGGTATATTTATAAACGGTGAGAAAGTATAAGAAACTTTCCCTTAATTCTTATTTTTAGCGTACACAAGTTTATGGTCGTTATTTAAGTTAAAGTGTTATAATAAATTCAGATGTGGAGGGAATTTGTACTTCTAATATTAATGGTTTTTTTTTTTTTGGAAGAACATCTACACTAGTCAAATCGATATATTTTTTTTTGATTTTTTGTGTTTCATGAAGAGCTAGTATATAAATGAAAATCAACATGTTACCTATGTATTTTAAAATTTCTGTTATTTTTTGAAGTATTGAGTATTGAATAAACAAATTTTAATAAAAATTGAAGGTCTGGATTTTCTATTTATTGTTGTTCTAAAATTTTTTTAATGCAGATTTTTCAACTCGAAAAACACCGTTTTGTCTTTGGTTCTAGGAATTTTTGAAAAGTATCTTTTAAATGGTTCACTAAATCTTTTTCTGATTCTGATTTTAAATTAAAGTTTTTTCATTTTAATTCAAAAAAATCAATTAAAATATTTTTTTCAAAAAGGTATCGCACAGCATTATGGCCATGGCATTTTTTGACCACCTACTAAAAAACATTGCCCCCGAACAATGTCTGTCATGATTTGAAAATTGGTGTTGTTCACATTATAAAAATTTGAAAAAAAAGAAAATAGAATGAATGAAAAAAATAGAAAAAGAAACAAATTCAAAATGAACTTTTTTTTCATAATTTAGAGTTTGAAAATTAATTTTTCAAAATAATTGTTTACTCAGAAACACGTTAAAGATTGGAGATGGCTTTTAAAAAACGAAACAGAAAAAAAAATCAAAAACCAATTTAAGAGTTTATTTCATCAAAGGAATCGAATCCTTTTGAAAACGCTTAATCTTTTATTTTATAAAATATATTTTGGAAGTCTACGTACCTACGGTTATTACTTCTATAGTTCAATACCAACATTTTGAGGATCTTATTAAGGTTATATGATCCTAAGTGCTAAAATATTAAAGACTTAATTTGTTGATATGTTCTTTTATAGAATTTCTTGACAGCAATGTTATATTTATGCCTATATACATATTCTCCCCTTCAATGGCATCTTTCTTCCTCACAGCCTTGAACCAAATACACAACACAAGTAGGTACTTGTCAGGTATACTACTCACTCGTGCATTTTATTAAAAATTTCATAAAACATAAAAAAAACATAATTTCCAAAATGTGTCAAATTTCAATATAAAACTCTTCAAACTAATCCTTATCACTCCATTAAGCCTGTCATTATTATATTCTAACAGCCCAGCTTCTCAACATTCAAAGGTAGCTGTATATAAAGGCATAGATATACATACAACCAACAAAAAGAAAGCGAAAAAAAATAATAATTTGAATATTCCTCAAAGAACAACGAAAAACAATTTCCATTATCCTTCGAAAAAAAAACACAGCAAGAAAAAATAAAAAGTTAAAAAACAAAACAAAAAATGAAACATAGTCAAAAGGATATGAAAATCTCATTTAACTAAGATATATCTACCACCTACACTTTTAGAAAATTTTCCCACTCTCTTTTTATAAATATGCAAGAAAAAGACAAGAAGATGAGATGATGGATTGCAGCTAATGGATATTCTGCATAATTACGCATTCATCCAAGCGAATGAATTGCACAATACAAAGGTAAATATGAATATACCTAGACCTACATATTTTTTTCCCCATCATCGCATGTTTTTTGCTTATATGTCACTCTCTGTTCCACTGAACCTAAATGACATAGCATTAAGTCTTTTGTCCCAGTTGATGTAAGGGAAACCATCAACTTTGAAAACTCGAGCCGCAGTTTTCAATCCTTCGACATTGTGTCGTCATCATGACAACCATATCCAACCCAACCAACCAACCAACCAACCTATCTGCCATCAACCAACCAACGTTTGATTTTGATGAATTGAATACATTTTCATTCATTTTTTTCCAAGGACATTCATCTTCTTTTAAAATTCATTCAAACCAAATAACAATGAAAAAGAAAAAGAAAATATATGTTGCCGCATCCCACGTACATATATTATTTTCATTTCAGAATGTGACTTTGCCCTTAAAGTAGATATTGTTGTGGTTTAATTTTTTGAGAAAAAAAAAGCATTTCTTTTTTTTCAATCAAACAATCAAATAAAAGACATTTATCTTCCATATACCAATTACTCAAACAAATTATTCAAAATTTAGGAAACAAAAGATTTACCATTTGCAAAAAGGAAAAACACCAAAAAAAAAGGACATTCACCTCGAGATATAAAAGTCGGAGGCTAAAATAACGTTCGTAATAATATTCAGAAAAATAAATAAATGACAAAATTTATTTGCGCATACGTTGTCGTTGTCGTTGTCGTAGTCGTTGTTATTGTCTGTAAATCTGGAGGGCATACATTTTCTGAAAGAATGAAAGTTCCATTTCTGTCTACCCCTCATACCACCCCTCTCTCATAATCCAAAGACGATAGCAAATGTATTTAAAGACGGGAACACTCCAACATTTGAACACCCAAGGTGCTAGAGAAAAAGAAAATGTTTATTTTTCAAAGAAATTTATTACCACAAGAATATTGACTTAGAAGGATGCACACAACGGTTAAAAAAAAGGATATCATGAAGAAAAATAAGAAAAATCTTCCTCAAGGAATTGAAAAGCAGCCATATTTCAATACCTTCATTTTTATCTTATTTTCAAGAAGAAAAAAACCAAATGAAAAAGAATAAGAAACAAATTGAAATCTAAATTTAAATTGTGCATCTCTCTCTTTCTTCCTCTGTGAATTCACGTCCTACATGAATCTAGCTAGGAGGAAAAAAAAATTCCTGCTGATGGTTACTTATTGCCTCGTAACTGTGGCAGAGCAATAAAAAAATCTATGTCTGTATATAAACTCTATATTCTCAAAAGAAAGTTTGGTTCCTTCGATTTCATTCAGTTACTTTATCTTTACTTTTAAGTGCTCCGAACAAGAAAGGACGTTTTGCTTCTTTGAATAGAATCAAATAATTTCAAGGAGGTTGTGGCGGAGGGGGGGAGTGGGAAACAATTTATTTAAATTTTATCAAAATCATTTTTGTTTTTCGAGTTGTTCCCCAATTTGAATTTTGTGATTTGAAAATAATTTGAAGGTTCATTTCCGATTTTTGGCGTTTTTTGTGTGAACCTAGGGATGATGATAATTTTTGTAAAAGATGCTGATGGTTGGAATGTGTATATATGCATGTATATCCTTCTAACGATGTTCGTTTCCTTCATTTACTAGATACTGATACTGCCATAAAGAAAAAGAGAAAAAGAGCCGCAACGCAAATGAAAAACATCAATGAAGAAAGCGAATTATCGTGATGAGGAAATAAAATCCAATCAAGGTTTCAAGTTTTTTTTCCTTTGAAAAGTACAATCGGATATAATAAGCTTAGAAATGAATCGATATTATAAGTTCAAAGTCTGATTGATTAGGATGATTGAATGTGATGTTGGAAGGAGATTCAAGGGTTGGCAGTTCAGTTTTATTCCTTTTATTCTGTAAAAAGGAACAGAAGTTATTTAATTTCAAAGAAAAAATCAATAGAATTAAAAGACGCAATTTTTAGCGTTATTTAATAAAAAAAAAAACCATTACCTATATCAATTTTTTTAGTATTAGAAAGGAAGTTATAGCTTGTGAGGGTTATGAGTATTATATATAAAATCTACGAATAGACGAATTGGTATTTGAACTTTTTAATTAATTTTTGGTGTTCAAATGGATTTAAATTTTTGAATCAAAGAAATCAATTAGATGTTTTGACGACTTTTGTTTTTTTGATAAACAACAAAAAAGTGTCTCTTCATATAGCAAATGATCGTCACGAAACCGAGATGACATTTAATCCTAGTTATCCAAGAATCTCGCTTGTATTTGTAGTAAAGAAAAATCATTCAAAAATTGTGTTTTTAAAACTAAGTTCTTATTCCAAAAAGAATGTTGTAAAACAAAAATGGATAAAATCTTACCTTTCACCTTTCTTTAAAAATATCCAACAGCAAAATAAAGAATAATATCTGTATTTTAGTGATATTTCCGCTTAAAATATTACAAAAATAAAAAAAGCCATTTTTGCTTGTGACTAATAGGTAAAGGTGCTCTAGGGCAAGTTTTGGATTCGTGAAACAATTTTAACTCTTGATTTTGTTCATACTTGACATTACTATAATAGGGAATTCGAAAAAAGTTTGTCGTTTGTCTAATTATTGAAATCAAAATTTCGAATTCAATAGAATTTTGTTTATGAGTTTTAAAAAAAAAATAAAATATACCTGTTATAAATATTTCAAAAACAGCAATTTTTGAATGTCAACTGATTGCAAAAATGCAAACTGTACCTAACTGAGTGCACAAGAACACACAATTCGGTTAATCCAGGATAAGTCATATTTGTTGAGATAACTTGGGTTTATTTTTAATCTCACTCTGATGCACTGCGAGTTTTAAATATTGAATTAATTTTAAAATGAAGTTATTGAAACCTCTTATAGCTAGTTTTTCGTACTAGCTCAATTAAAAGAGAGGAAACTTTTTGTTTTAAATAGAGAGGCGGTGTAAGACTTTAAAACTTCTTAACAATGTTTTCTTAATTTATATTTAAATTTCATAAAAGTTTTAGTTCAACAATACTTAGTCACTCAGTCATGCGTTTAATTCGTTTTATTGAATTTTTTAATGGCAGTTAAATAATTCTTCCCTTAAAAGCCATTCGCAAAACTTATTCACCTATACTTACACATAGAATGTCAAAAGATTTAGCCAAACAGACACAGATCATAGAAAATAAGGACTTAGAACTTTGCAATCTCACGTTTCCATCTCTAGCCGCCTCAATGTGTGTATCGTCTCGTCGCCGTCCTCTTCTACAACAGCTATTATAGTATAGTTGTTTTAGATACGTACCTACTCAGTTGTAAAAAAGCATTTCATTTCCTTTTCCTGTTTATTTGAGAAAATTGAAAATTCTCTGCACATCCTCGTGATATGAGCAGCTAGCAATTGCTATCTTCTTAACTCCATCGCCCACATATACAAAACCCGTATGAGCATAAAAACGAAAAAAAAAACCAGTTCAATTTTCAAAATGACTGTGTTATTTGTCTTTAGAGCGTTTTTCCTCTCTGTTCTATATAAAATGTATCTATGTATATGTACCTACAACATTATGCCATCAGAGACTTGTGTTTTTACTTTCATGTACACTAACATAAAAATGCAATTTAATTATCCTAACAAGTTCCTAAATGTCTCTCCTCTCGTTCACATTCTCGCAATGTTTTTACTAGATATAATTTTTTGTATCTAGTATATGGTGTTGTACTTGTACTAACTGTACAGAGGAAAGATAAAAAACAATATGAGAAAATAAGACAAAATGAGGTGGATTATCTTGTCTTACACTGGGAATATAAATTATGAGATGGAAAGAGTGTTGGAGTTGGTGTCTCTGAGGAGGGTAACTCCTCTGTGATCAAGATGATGTCCTTTTTCTACTATTTTCTTTGCCGCTGCCTCAAGGAAGAAATACAAAAAATAAAACAAACAAAGGGCTACATACATATATATAGAATTAGAAACTGTCCTAGTACTCATACAGTACAATCAGGACAATCATTGTGCTTTTAAAACAACAACAAAAAAAAACGACATAATAAAGAAAGTTATTACAATCATTCTCAAACCTATACCTCTGGGATTAAATAAAAAAAGAAAGAAAGTAATTTCTGTAACTCAATGCCTTGAGAAAGTGTTTTCATTTCTCGCATTGCAATTGCCTAGGTTTAAAGAACACATTTCATTTTTAATAAAAGCCGCCAGAAGATATGTACATTACAGTCTTTCCAACTAGGGCAACAATAAAGTTCAATAATTTAAAATTTCAATTTCAGTTTTTAGTTTGTTCAGAAGCCTTATGGAAGTGATAAGGAAGAAAGTGTTGTATTGTTATAATGCCTATAGGGATTTTCTCATATTAACGTGTTAATGCACTTAAATTTACTGTGGATGTTTAACATTACACCTATACTGAGATAAAATAAAATCTTTCTGAAAAATATATTCCTTCTTCTTAAAATATTAAATGTTTGAAATTTTTTGTTAGCATTTTTGGATAGAAAATGTTAAGACTACTGTTTTTAACACTGCTTACAAAAAAGAACTCAAAAATTAGTGCAAAATGTGTGGGAAAAAATTGGTCATCAAAATCGAGCGTCTTTTCAAAATTTGTCATTACTCATTACTCCACCTATCCCGGTCTTGATCCGACGCCATCTAGTTGCGCACTCCAAGGCTTCGGGCGTCCTGGTCTACGCCATCTCTCCAGCGCAAGCATGGTCTACCACGCTGCCGTCTACCATAAAATGTACCACAAAGGACTTTCCGAGCCGGTTCCTCTTCGCTCATTCGAGCTAGGTGCCCTTCCCTTCGGAGGCTACCGAGCTTCATTTTTGTCACTATGTCAACTTCAAGGTAGATTGTGTACAATTCATGATTGTACCGTCTGTGTCTCTGGAATCGTCCTTCCTCACATATTGGGCCAACAATTCTCCTCAAGACATTTCTTTCGAACGCGGCTTAGAGGTCGGAGTGTCTTTTGCTACGTGAGTACTGGTGCATTACTTGTTATGGCATTTCTTTATAGTATAACAATAGCAAATACAGTTAAAACAGTATCCATTATGGGTACCATAACGCATGTTTTGCATTTGCGAAAATCGAACTCGAGATTTTGATCAAACTTGACATTACTATGATATTCCCTGTCGAAAAAAGTGTCAGTTGAGCTACAGTCTGAACGGGCGAGTGAATTATCTTGAAACTTGGTCTATAGTGTTTTTCTGCCATTTCTACACACGTTTTTTTTATGTTTTCTTAACACCTACGATAAGTACCGGTCACACATTTTTTGGCCTTTTTTAAATATCCGATTCTTTTCGAAAGTGACTCCGATAGTTTATAAAAAAAAAATATATTAATTTAAATTGACGTGGCTCACTCATAAATATTTAAAATACCATTATCTCCCATAGAATCAGGTTTTGATTTTGGATTTCTTCAAAAAAATTTGATTTGGTTGTTATTAAAATTTTAAGTTAAAATCATCTAAAATTTATAAAATGTGTTCAATATTAAATTATTTATTTTTTCAAAATTACATATTTCAAAAATGACGGTACCTCAAATAAAAATGTTAAAATAAGTCTTCAATTTCTCTTTAACGACTTAAAGAATTTTGCAACAGCTATTTGAGTGTATTTGTAACAGTAAAATAATTCTCAAAAATCTCAAACTCTGCATTTCTGCAACTTCAGCAGCAACAATATGTGCAGTGCACTTAAGTATGCTTTCTTTAAACATTTTATAAGATGGCTTTTGGATTAAAAAATTTCCTGTTTATTTTATGGTATGAATGAAGATTATAAAAAAAGAGAACAACAACAACCTCTCCGTTAAAACAATTAAAAAACAAACTTGCGTTTAAATTTACTCTATAAAAAATAAACTTTAACAAGTTATATATTTGCCAAACAAATCCACTTAAAATTACCCACACTGCAGACATCCAATGACAACCAAAACTACCTCCAGACTTTGATAGAGCGGAAATGACACAAATACAAATTTGCGACATCAGGCTATAAGGACGTAAATAGGTTAAAACCATTTTCTGTCAATCCGCCCCATTAAAAGTTCCATGATGTAGATTTCCACACCAATAATTTTTCTTGTATGAGTGAGTGAATGTGTATTTGTTTGTGTTTGTGTTTATTTTTACCAACATGCAAAACTATGACAGCCAAAATGAATGCAGAATTTGTGTAAACAAAAAAACTTGCCACACAAATGGTTTGGTTATATCGTCTTATATGTGACGATGCAAAATGATGCTTCACCGTCTCCAATATGGCACACCAACTCAAACTCCAACTCCAACACAACATCATATATGATAAAGATTTTTAATTAAGACACAACTTCCCAAACAGGATGAGAACTGAATTCAACTGGAAATCATGTTTCCTAACCTACAAACATCCATCCATTCATCCATCCATCTCATCTTTCTCTGCATTTGGGACATACTGAGTCTATTTCAGAGCGAGCACCAGAATCCAGAAGTGCCTCGCTTGGTAAAGTCCTTAGGGTGTTGACAGCTAATTTATGCCCAATACAGAATCCGATGAATGGCTTTTTTAGTTGTGGCAACTCTTTAGTCCTTCATCTCGTTCTTCTTTCAACAAGATCCTTTTTAGATTCTGTTAGATTGTATGTTGTTTTGTTTGTACTGTTAGATACCTTACGTCGTCTACGTCGGTCGGTTGTTCCTCTATTTTCCTATACTCTATGGTTTTGTGGCTGAGTTTAGTGGTAGTATATTATGTGGCTTCAAACCCGGACATGTCAGCGTGTTATATGTGTGGCCCGTGTATAGTTGAGGAGGGCTGACAGACTTAATGAGTAAACAAATTTGAGAGAACTCTGGATGACATTTCTAGAAGGACACTCAACTTCATTTTAATGCTAACGAAAAAAAAAAAAAACATTTGCAGAAATATGAGCCTAAGCCCACCACACCCCTTCGATAAGTGCAATCCTTGAAGTCAGTAACCTCAAGGAGTCAGGACATTCTGCCAGTATTTATTACGACTACTTAGGTTCAAAGAAAAGGAAGATAGAAAAAAATAAGCATTTACCTACATAGTAGTTGCTTTAAGGTGAAAAGTCGCACACGGACACGATGCACCACAACACAACACAACACAACACATCACCCAGTCTGTTTTGAATCGTTGTGTGATGTGGCAAACCATAAATACCCTTTTTGCGATTCACTCTATGTTGAAAGTTATGCTTGTCATTGTGCAAGTGTTTTTCAAAAGCGGTTTAACGAACTTTTTATACATATTTTTTTTTTCTTTTTCCCTCCGCCCGCCCCTCGTCAGCCACTTTTGAATGTTGTGTTTACGTTAGGCTTTTGCCGAAAGGAGAGAAGATTTGACTATGTGTTTCCTAGTGAGAAGCCAAATGCGATGACATGCGTTGACACGTAAAATTTACCAAGGGATTTAAGAAGAAAACAACAACATCAAAAAAAAAGAAATATAAAGAGTAGAGACGCACTTTGTGTGACTTGAAGCTTAAAAACTTTTTTAAAATTGCCGACTAAAGTTGTTGGGATTATAATTTTATTCTAGGAAGTTTTTTTTTTGGTTGTGTTATTTTTTTGTTTTTATTTTCCAGACGTAAGGGCACACCAAGGTTAAGGCAATGAAAAGGATTTGCTTGGTCTTGTCTGTGGATGAGTTTTGTGGTACTAAAAAAATGAAACAAAGAAATCAGTATGGGGTGGAAAAATTCAGTTGACAGGTAGGGACTTACCTATGTATGCAATATTTAGTGTACTTCAATACTTACATATATATACAACTTGTAAATTTTTTCAAATTTGCGAATTCAGGAGAAGGTCATATGACGATAATTCCTCTTGGATATTCATAACTCAATATACATAGAGGGTTTTAAAATAAGAGGTGTTATTTTGAATAGCCCGCTATTTCGGTAGTTGTCACTTTTGAAGATGTAATTTTTCCACATTTGTCAACTAGAAACTACGCCATTAATAAAAATGGAACGATACACGCAAAATGGTGAAAATTTAACAGAGACAGTCGTAAAACTAAAATATTTTTTGATCGTCGTAAAGGACCTTGTCGGGCCGCGATTCAGAAATTGGTGGAAAATTTGAGCCGTCGTCGTCGATATGAAGAATAAAACCCATGCACGTCGTCGCTGAAGAACAACTGAGAATATTCTGCTGTAGCCTAAGGTGTTTTTAAAAGGAAACTCAGGTTTGTACATTCCTCGTCGTTCCTTGGAATTGGGCATTCCACAAACGTTGAAGTGAATTGAAGATTAAATGTCATGACACAGATTTTTTTTACAAACAAATCCAAAATACTATATTTAAAGAACACTGCTGAAAGTTTTTTTTCTTCGATGGGAATATTGATTTTTGGCCAAAAAAACTTTCCTTTTTTGAAGGTGTTGAGAAATTGAGTTTATCAACAGTATAAAACGTATGTTTATAGAGTGTAAGGAATATAAACAGAATTGTTGCTCATAAGAATACATTTTTTATAATAGCTGTGTTCATTTGAAGCTGGTAAAGTGCCTATTAAATAGAAGTTTGAAAAGATGATATAGTAGTACCAACCAGCGTTTTATCGAAATGGAAATGTCTATATCTTTTTTTTTTTGTTGTATTATTTTTTAAACTCGATGTTATAGTAAAACACCCTGTTAAAGATTAGAAAAATCGAAAATTATGAAATGTTATACAATAAAAACCTTATTGTTGGACAAAAACTTAAATCGCCAATTTTGCTAATGGACTTATACGTACCTTCATGAAAAAATAGTTGAAGCTCATTGATATCTCCTAATTACAAAGTTTGTTTTACATTCAAATAATTGCTGATTGGTGAAAAAATGTCTATTGCGTTACTGCAAATAAAAGCCTTCTTAGAAAAATACGTAACATTCTTTACAATTAATTTAAAAAAAAAAATAGGAAAGGAACTTCAAGAAAATTTGAATATTCATATATTTGAATTTTTTAGTTGTTTTATTTTTTTTTAATAATTTTAAATATATTTTTTAAATCAACATATTTCTTGGAGAAATTCATGACCTAATTTCTATAGTTTTGTATGATGAAGTGAAATATAAAAAAAAAATTGATGACCATAGGTTTTACAAATAAATCTTATATGTACTTCGAAAATTTTCAATAGAATTTATTTTTAAAAAAATATTCCTGCAAGCACAAAGTTAATAAATTAACAACACTAATGAAAACTAGTACAAAAAAAAAGTTTTGTGTGAAATTTAGTTAAGGCATTAGAAGTTGTAAAAAATAGTTCGCTAGTAAAATTAACTCATAAATAGTTTTTAGTTTAATTAAATAGTTAGTTAGTAAATAAAAAAAGAACTGACTTTCAACCTACTTAATTTATTAAGTATATTAAATAAAAGAATAAAATAAAATTAACTCTATAAAATATTTATATCCTCTATTCAAACAACACAATTCTGAAAGATTTTTCGAACTACCACTAAAATATCATGAATATTTATACTTTTTCCATTATTGGTACACTTGTGCGTATACGCAACATTAAATTCACAAAAAACTACATTTTTCACAAAAAAAAATGTTGTGTTACCTTTTTATATTCTTAAAAACGAAAACATTTAGATTATGATTCAACAAACCACACTACTTCTAACCCTCTGTTCTCATCCCCTCAGGAAATGGGAAAATAACTAAGTTAACTTAATAAACATGTGGTAAGCAAAATTGCTCCACGAACCCGCCTACCTCCATATACTTAGGCTTACATACCTACAATCACAAAAAACACACTCTCCTACTACACTAAAGATATGCTCAAAATTATTCAAAATTATTCCACACTTTATGCTGCCTACAGCAGTCAGCTAGTGGTATAATAATATGCCCATGGAAGGAAAATCACTTCTAAAGTCAATATGGTTTTTATTTTCGAAGGTGTTATATTCCAACCTATCTGCTTCCGTCACTCCCTTTTTCTGATCAAATATTAAATGAAAACGACACCATTTTGATCCTTTTCACCATACGCCAGCAGAGTGTGGTTAAACAAAAAAAAAGGATCAAAAGGACATAACATACTCCAGTATAAACACACATATAACAACAACAGCAACAAGATGAAAAAGGCCAAAATTTGGCGAATATGTAGAAAGACAATCACTGCCAGGACAAGATAACAATAGATGCTGACATAGAGCACACACACACAACGATTAAAGTTTATAATAGTTAAATATTGAGTGTGTGTTAGTTTGAAGTGTATCTATATATTGGGTGAGTATATGAAAAACTATCTGGGAAAGCAAATAAAGAAAGAATTGCTATGAAAGTCTGCTAAAGCGAAAACTAACAGTAGTTTTATTTTCATTAAAAAAAAGAAATTTTGGGTAAATAGGGTGATGGCACTTCAGTTCAGTTCAGGCTGGAAGGGACCTTTAAACTAAATAATATTTTTAAAAAGCCATACCATTCTTCAGTGTAGCTGCAAAATTTTGGTTAAATCCTGATGTTAGTTTTCTTGTTAAAAATTGAAGTTTACTTCGAGTTTTTAAAATTTTTGAATGTGAGAGTTTTTGCAAAAAAAAAATTATTACAATTATTTTTCAAAGTCTCCTAAGCTCATTCCCCTCGGCTGACTACTGAAGACTAAGCTTTTTTTTAAATTTTTTCTCTAGATGATTTGAGTTAGAATTGATTTTTAAAATATCTCTTTTTCAGTAGCTTGTAGTGTGTGTAGACATTCCAAACAATCATATAACATAAATACTCCATTCAAGAATTAAATATCTGATTTTTTAAAGCCCAGTTAAAAATAAAATTATAGTTAAATCGCCGACTACTGGTGCCAGTACCCTATCAGAATTTGTCCTCTCACAGGACTCGTACACCCACCAAACGAACTCTTTTCCATTATCCTAGCCTTCTACTTTTTTTTACTTTTCTCTTCTTCTTCTCCTCCTTCTTTTTTTTTATTTGTACACTCTATTCATGTTCGAGTAGAAAAGACTATTGTTAGCACTTAACTGTAATTTACTGATAAGATATGCACACATAGTTGAACACTTGTAGGACTAAACTTTTTCCTACTACTTCAAGCTAACCAATGGATGATGGTCAGCAATATTGAGTTTTAGAAAAAGTATGGGAATAGGACAGGGATGAAAAAAATCATTAAAAGTTTTTTTTTTTTAGGGTAACAATAAATACAGACATTTTAAGCTTTTGTTTTGCCACTTTTATAAAATCTAGTACTTTTTAAGTATTGTTTT
This sequence comes from Syrphus vitripennis, assembly GCA_958431115.1. Taxonomy (NCBI): domain Eukaryota; kingdom Metazoa; phylum Arthropoda; class Insecta; order Diptera; family Syrphidae; genus Syrphus; species Syrphus vitripennis. The sequence goes on along the minus strand of OY288110.1, from coordinate 7,305,387 downwards.
CGTTGTTGATGGAAATCCAATTGAAACTGGTAACATGGCAAAAACATATGAAAAATATGCTCAACACAACAAGAACTGAAAACGAACCAGTAAAACTTTGTAAATATTTTTTTGGGATAAATGAAAACAAAATAAAATACATACAAATACCGGTCAGTATTTCAAAATATTTACTTTCCTGGGGTTCCATATTTTTATACAGAAAAAGTCTAGTGCTCTTATCCAAAGAGTTTTTCTAACACAATTTTAAAGCACAAAAAAAAACCATCCTCTAAACCGAAGATATTCTAACGATTGAAATAAAAAAACTGCTTCCCTATTTCAGTATTGGGTTCCCAAAAAACTCACGACATGGAAAACAAAATAATACCAAATTTAATTTTGAAATGAAACAAAATAGTTTTTTAATTAAGATATTGCAAATCAAATTAATTCTCAACTTGGTGTGAGAAATTTGAAATTAAAAATGTTCCCACTAATTATATATTTTATTTTCACCCGAAAAAATATTATCCCTTGGGAACCCATTGGTTTTATTTCGATTTCTAAAGCAAAATAAATTCGAATTAAAAATTTTGGCGTAGTTTCAACTTAAAAATTGGAACAAGGCAACTTCTGGAAATTTAGCTTTTTTAGACGTAACCGTTCTTTTTCATTATTAGATAAATTTTTATAAAATTACAAAATTCTGCTACATTTCATTTTATTTCATCCCTGACTTGTATGAAATCGATCTTTGAAAACTAATACCCGTTCTCACCAAACTAACGAGTACTTCAATTAGGCAGTATTCTTGTTTGTTGTGGCATTGATGGACATTAGCTTAATGTTCTTAAGGAGGTTTATGTCTTAAAGATAATGGCTTTGTAAAACGTTATAGAAAAAAAGATTTTTTTTTTGAGATTTACGAGCTATCTATCATATTGAATATTATTACTTCTTATGTAATAACAAAATTAAATTAGTATGCATGTTAGAAATTTCATCTACTGAAAAAAAATCTTTAGGGATAATAGATAAACTTTATGGTTTTCAGACTGTTTCATTGAATTGCCCGGCTTATGAAATTGCAGAGAAAAAAAACTGAAGTAGGTACACAAATCAAGGCCAGCCTAGAAAAGTACTCCTTCAGTCTACTGCTTTTTCGTCTTTGCTGGACATTTTTTTTTGTAACTTATATTTTAAATTAACTTTAGATATACCAATGAAATTGTTATATGTATCTAAACCAAACAATTTTACGATTGCATCATCATCATCTTTTCAAAAGTCACCAAAAACCCATCACACAGATGCCAACGGATATCCTAGAAAAGATCTATATTTGTATGATGAGAAGAATAACCAACTCGACGACCAAAAGAGAGCGACTGCGGTGACGGCGCGGGCGGGTGGCGACGGTAATGTTGGCGGGCTGTGCGGTTTCAGGTTTCACAGCATAAGGTTACTTTCTCATTGGGAGAAAATCGTTTTGGGAATTTTAATCTCAGATTGGATTCGAGCCAACCGACATTCATTATGCAGGCTATGCAACCGTGATGTGAAAACGATTGAGGGGAGATTCCCACTAAGTAATCACGATGCGATGGATGGATCATCAGGAAGCAGGCAGGACACAGGGTCTTCTCTTCATCTGTTTCTATATACAAATATATGCGGATGTGGCACAATACAGCTAGAGAAGCAATCTCCTCTCTCACTTCACTATCGTTGAGGTACGAGGATAATAGTAAACTACTTGCGGTCTTACATTTAGAATATGGTTTGCATAATGCGAGCGCAGTTGCATATCATTCATGTAAAGAGGTCGGTGGGTCGGTCGGTCGATGGCTATGACGATGCATCTCATCCGCATAGTCCTTTCGCTTTACCATCAACCTCATCACCATTACCATTCTCCTTATATATATGGGATTTCCTTTTCATTTTCGTTGTCGTCCATATTGCTGCTGTCGGAATGCTCGACGCTCTCTGATGCTCATTGTGAAAAGTGATTGAACCAGTTTTTTGCTCCTTGTTTTCGGGTGAATGATAATTTCGTGTAATCTAGGCCGTTTCCATAAATTGAAAACAATGCGTGACCAACTGGGGATTTGGTTCATTTCATTTCATTTTCTGGATGAGAATTCAATGCTTGTGATGCGATGGCAAATAATGTAGTTGGATGTGCACCTAGATAATAATATGAGAGAGAATGCCATCATTATCATAAGGATTCAGAACACAACCCCATTTACGTGCATGAATAGAGATGACATAGAAAATGATTCATTATGGCAAATGGCTTTTGAGTTGGTATGTCTACTTTTGATTAAGGGCTTTAATTTAATTATTTCCTTAATGGGAACCAAAGCTTTAAGAGAGATAAATTAAAAGAAAAATTCTATCTATCTATTTACATAGAATCAGGACAAACAATTTCGTTGGCAAGAGCTATAAGGACTCGAAATATATTTTCTTGTACTACTAAAACATTTATTATGAAATTTACTTTTTTTCAAAGGAAGATAAGAAATTGGTCCAGTTTCTCTCTTGTTTGTAGAACAATTTTTTTTTCTCCGTTGCCTTCCTCCCATAACGGCTCCCATTTGTTAGTCTTTAATACTTTGAGCCATCGCGTTTTTTTTTAAGTCTCAAAACCAAAAATCTAAATAAAATAAATTTGGTTGCGGTTTTAAGTGACTTACGACTCTCAAGCATGTATGTGTGTGTGCGTTATTGCAGGAATGGAGAGAACCTATAATTTTATACCGAATCCGAACGGGTAGGGTGGGAAGCACTCTATTCTTGACAAGTGATTCTATTAGAGAATTTGTCAAATTATGGCAAGAGCCAGCAGCTCGTGGAAGAAACATTTCTGTTTTTTTAGATGGACGCGACTGGGAATCGAACGGAGACCTTCGGCATGGCATTAATAAAAATAAATTCTTGTCATAGAAATGCCGAAAAAATTATTTGGGAAAAAATTGGTTAAAAACTAAATTGTCAAAAAAAAATTTTAGAAAGGTAGATATTTTTTTAACCCCAAATATTAAAAACTGAAAAAAAAATAAAACAGTCAAAAAAAATTTCGACCTCAAACATATATTAAAAAAAAATCTTCAAACTAATTTTCAACCATGAGAATTGGCCAAATAAAAAATTGTGATGAAGAAAAGTTTCGTCCTCATAAAAAAATATCGAAAAAATGCCAAAAATAATTATTAGAGGAAACCTCAAAAAAAAAAACGAGTGTAGTTTTTTTTTGAATCACGGGAATTAAAATTGGTCAAAGCATATATATTGTAAAGAAAGTTTACTACGAAAAAAAAAATGCCAAAATTGTTTTTGTCAAAAACAAAATTGGTCGAAAAAAATAAAAAACTTAAACTTTATTTCAGCAGGACTAAAATAAAATAGGATTCAAAATTTTTGTTTGATCCTGTACATTAAGATAAAATTAAATAAAATAGAAGTGTCAATAGTTTATTTATTTAATTCTTAATTTTACATGTAGAAAATAACGATTTATCAACCTTGTTCTATCCTCTAATCAAAACCACCAAATTTACATTAAAAATATTAAAATTTGGTAATGACAATGCGTGCTAAATTAAATTTTCTTAATATAAATCAATTTTAAAATTTAAACTTTTTCAGAAGTTGTAAGGTAAATGAATAAAGGCAAAAAACATTTTACCAAAAATTGTTCCCTCAAATAGTTGCCTACATTATGTCTACATGGTTGTTAATTTCTGTTGTTTTTTTTTCATTTATCTCACATTATGTATATTTATACCTATACCTATAAGTTTACATAAGGATGTGCTTATAAACTGTTCTTTTGAGTAAAGTACAAATTCTTTGTCTTTGTGGCTCAAAGTTTCAGGCAGCAAAAGAATTTTTCCACGAAAGAGTAGTTGATATAAGTGGTTTTCGAGGTAAATTCTGGAAAATGTGGAGAGTTTGAAAACATTTTGAATTTATATATATATATGCCAACTACTTACACTCTTTATATACAAAGAAAACATAACTTTTTAAGCATTTACTCATTTAGGTTTGAACACTTTAAGGATAGGTTACCTACTACTTTATGTATATCTATATTACTCCCTTATGTAGGTATATGTGAAAAACAATTTAAAAACTCTTCCCTTCCATACAACCCCACAGACATTAGAATTGATTCTGCTGATTATTACATTTCTTGTTTCTTCTCCTTAAGATTCTACAAAAGTGCCAACGTAATGAATTTTCAAGTTCCAAGGCCAAAACAAGAGCAAGGACTATTAAAGGGAATCGTGGTAGTTGGGTGGCAAAAACTATACAGTATAAAGTTATTGCGGGAGAAAAAAAAATAACATATTGCAAGCATCAGCCTTGAGGGAATATATTGACGTAGAGAGAAATATTTAAACCTCCCTCAAGGCAAAACCCAAAGTACACACATGTCATTTTAACATCATAATATAAGTACACGACACAAAACCGTTATTTTGTGGAATAGTTCACATGTGATGCGATTTGGTATATAATGGTGTTATAGGGTCGCGAATAATATTACCTAAGTGAACTTTAAGCGTTTGCTGTGTATAGGGAGTGTGATGGAAGTCTTGTATGGAACTTTTGTCTGAGTTATAAGCTCTTACTTATGTTGGTGTGTAGACTGTACATGCATACATAGTTTTGAACTTTAGAGGACGAGGTAATTTCTAAAATCATTTATCTCTTCAAAAATATGTTGTATAATGTCATCACATATTGTAGTTCCTTGGGGAGTTGTTTTTTCTTTATAGTGAAGTTTTTTTTTTCAAAAACTAGGGAGATATGTAAGAAAAAAATTTACATGTTTTTAAGTCAGGCTTAGATCTTTTACATGAGTGGAAGCAACGTGAACGTTAGAAAGCTGTAAGCCAAGTTAAAGATTCGAACTAAATGCACCATAAAACTGAAGTAGTGCAAACACACAGAGTAAAAGATAACTACATATTTCAAAAATCAATAGGAATTCGTATTTTGAGCTAATTTGCTATGAAATGAAAAAAAAAACTTTTCTGGTGTTGGCCATATTTATAAAATAATCAATGAGGTTTTCTCCATTATTATAATAGGACCAACTTTTTGGATGAAAAATGTTTATATTTATTTAAGGCAGTTTGGAATTAAATGGTGTGGAATTTAATTTTTTTTAAATCCCTGATTTTTTGCTGTCCTTTTTCGGACAATTTTACTTTTTCCTCATTCCACATCATTTAAATACATTTATCTACATTATTCAAAAAAAACTCAAACTAATTGAGAATTTTTAATCAAAACATTTTTCTCTTCTTCATAATATTACTCAAGGTGCTATCATAATCATCCTTAAATTTTGTGTTTAACCATAACCAAACCATATAATCATTTCGTTTTTTAATATTTTTTTTTAAATTTTACTCCTTCAGGTAGTGAAGCAAACGGGTTTTAAAAGTAAATATTAACACTTCAAATCTATTCATGTTGGGCGAGATAAAGATCAAGTACCAAGGTGTTCTTTGTAAATGTGGTGGTGTTTAAATAAGAATCCTTTTTCTAGAAGCAAACTTGAAGTTTAGTTTGAGTTCTAATTCATGGTATTTTCAAAACCATATACCACAATACTTAACACATAAAAAACATATAAGTTTATACAAATGTAGTGCTAGCACTGTTGTATAGGGAATGTTTCACAAATGGCGCACTTGGCATCAGACAATCCTGCGGGTTTCATTATACTGGCACAAAATTAGTGCATATAATTCTTCTGCAGTATTTTTGCCTTTCTGTTTACATATATTTGTGTGTGTATATTATATGAATGTTTGCTCAGGTCGTATCTTCTTTAATATTACCTCATAAAGGTAGAAGTACTAAACTTCTCTCACTAGAAAGGTTATTGTATGTTTTCTGTTTTGAATATTTGCACACTAAATTTTGTAGACTACAATTCTCACCTTGTTGTGGCTGCTGAAGAAAAAGAAAGGTAATATGCAGGAGAAGACTTAAGGGTTAGTGCATTTGAATTCACACTTCGGGATCAGATTTATTAGTTGAATCGAACAAGGCCCAGCAAGATATTCGTTTAAACTAAAATGACAGATCGTTAGTATACTCTCCAATTTTCATGACAGGTAAAATTGAAAATCGTTCGTTTTTTTTTTTAAAAGATGAATTTAATTTGTCAAAGGATGAATTTAATCTTAAAAGACTTTACATGACGAATAGCAACAATCATGTGTAGGGCCAATAAGCACAAAAATAAATAAATCACAATTTCAAATAGAATACTAAAGCAACACATCCTCAACTATAGTTCATAGTGATTAGTTTCAGAGTGACAAACAATTAAATAATTTGAAATTCCTAAAAAACGAAAAATATTGTTTCAAAACAAGAAATAGTTTTAACTAATGTAGAACAAAGATTAAGAGTGAAGTTTTTTTTCCAAGGAGACGAAGAAACACCCGCAGGTAAAAGGACAGGTTTTGACGTTGTTAAAATTAGCAAACCAAATAAATAACAATTTAAAAGAAAAAGGTGGTTATCCAGGACCCACTTTTGAACATTGTGATGAAACCTAAGTACATACATATGTATATCAAATGAAAGGACGTAGGATTTACTTAATTGATTTATATGGCAACTAAGCTGAAATCTGGTGGATTTTACAAAAAAGTATTTAGAATTAAAAAATTAAATTTTTTTTAAGGCAAAAGTATCCTTAATTAAAAACTAAAAATTAAATTATTGTATCTCTTTTAGGGTTTAAAAAATTGAAAATAACTAAAACTTTCATTAACCTCAAAAAAAACTCCACCAAAATTCTTATAAAACCATATTTCATATTTATTTAATACGTTAAATGCTAACGTTAACATTACAAATAAAAAAAAAAAAAAATATAAAATAAAATATTTGCTTAAAAACTAAATAAGCATTAACAAATAAAGTTATTGGTTTTGGAAAAAGAAATTTTGTTTGAATTTTAATGATTTGAGGTTGTCGTCTGTGGACAAAATAAGGATTGAGGACTTGTTAAAAAGTTTTATTAATTGGTTAAGAGGACTGTTATCGCCATAGTTTGATCTGCTAAAAATAGTGTAAAGAGGTATATTTCTTCTTAAACTAGTTCGACTAATGTTGAAACTTATTCGACACAGAATTGGTGGAGATGAAATTGATCCATTTAGTATTCCATTTATAAAACAGAACTGCAAATACTCTCTATGAACAGAAAGAGTTGGAAGATTTATCAGTTGAAGTCTGTGAGCATAAGGAGGTAATATAACTCTATCTGACCAGGGAAGAAAACGGAGGGAAAATCTTAAAAATCGACGCTGAATACTTTCTATTCTATTTATGTGTATTGAATAGTAAGGGGACCAAACTACACACGCATATTCAAGGATTGGCCTTACAAAAGAAACATAAAGAACTTTGATAACATATGGATCACGAAACTCACGGGAAAATCTTTTGACGAAACCAAGTGTTTTGTTTGCTTTTTTAATTATATGATTATAGTGATCAATGAAAGATAGTTTTGAGTCTAGTATGATTCCAAGATCCGAAAAACTAGACAGTCTACACAAATGTGACAAATTGAGGAGATAGTCATAATTAAGTATATTACGTTTGCGTGTAAAGCACATTGTCTTACACTTGTCAATATTTAAAAACAAGCAATTTTTATTGCACCATTCCCAAAATGTTTTTAAATCGTCCTGCAGTTTTTCACAATCTGTAATGGTCTCTATTACTCGGAATATTTTAACGTCATCAGCATACATTAACGACATTGAATGTTTTAGTATAGGGGGAAGATCATTAATAAATAACACAAACAACAAAGGACCAAGATGGCTCCCTTGAGGTACACCAGAATTGACTTTAAATTGATGTGAGCGATTATTCCTAAACACAACACTGTAGTATCTATCTTTAAGGTATGAAGCTATCCACAATACAAAATTATCATTAAGTCCAATTTTCTTTAATTTATTTAAAAGTATTACATGACTCAACTTGTCAAAAGCTTTACTAAAATCTGTAAAGATACAATCCACTTGTAAGTGTTTTTCGAAAGCATCTAAGCAAAATGTGGAGAATTCCAATAAATTAGTTACTGTTGATTTTTTTTTCACAAAACCATGTTGGTTTTCACATATAACAGAAAAACAATTAAATGAAAGGACATCACAGACTATAGACTCAAACAATTTAGGAATAGCTGAAAGTTTTGCAATAGGGCGATAATTCGTTATTAAGTTCTTGGGGCCTTTCTTATGTATTGGTGTTAGAAATGAATATTTCCAAAGAGAAGGAAATTTTGAACATTTAAGTGACTCATTGAAAAGAATAAATAACGGATAAGACAGGTAGGATACACATTTCTTCAACATATAGGACGGTACACCATCTGGGCCAGGACTATAACATTCGTCAAGTTTTAAAATATAATTATGTATAGAAGCTTCCGGTATTGAAAAGTTTATTGAACTAAGATGTGTGTATTGGTGAACATTGGAATGAATAGAAGAAGAAGTGTTAAGTACGGGAAAGTTTTCAAATGCACTTTTAAAATAATCCGCAAACATATCAGATATTGTCTCTGGATGATGACTAGAAGTATTTTGAAAATTCATGTTTGCTGGATAGCCATCACATTTTCGTTTTTTATTCACGTATTTCCAAAAGTTTTGAGGGTTTAGTTTCAGCTCATTTTCAGTTTTTGAAATAAACTCTGAATATAAATTACTAGAGTAGGTCATAAAGTCTGTTTGCAGTTCTTGATAAATTCTAAGCGTCTCCTCATTCTTTGATAGAACAAATTTCAACCAGGCCTTATTTCTTTTGTTTTTTAAAGTTTTTATATATGAATCAAACCATGGCGGGTTATTATTAAAGTTTATAGATTTACGTAGTGGAACCGTTTCTAAAAAGCAGTCAAACAAAATTTCATAAAACCTTACTATCTTTTCATCTAGACTCAAATTTGAAAATAAGATGTCCCAATTCTTTTCAATAAGTAAGTTAAACAGCTGATTAAAATTACACTTTTTAAAGTTAAATTCGAATTGGTTCTTACAAACATTTAGAACATTGCAGATACATAAATTTAGTGAAACAGTTAAGGCAGGATGATGACGATCTTCTTCAACAAGTTTTGAGTCACATGATATAACAGCAGCGTCAGTATTTATAATATCAGAGAAGTATACGAGGTCCAATATTCTTCCATTTTGGTTTTTGATTCCATTCAGCTGATTTAAACCAAGAGAAGCCATTCCATCAATTACACAAAATTCATTAGTGCTCAAGGCATTTGAAGGTAAATAAACATCATTATTTACAGATCTGTTCCATTCCAAATGGGCAAGATTGAAGTCGCCGATTACCAAAACTTCGTCAGTTGGGTCCATTTTCTCAAATAAAGTTTCCAAAGAATTGCAAAAGTTTTCGTAAGTTTCGCTGTTAGAGTTGGGTGAAATATAAGTTGCAATCACGTAAACATAACTTGATAACATTTTTATTTTGATGCATAACAGTTCAAGTGAGGATTGCGAAAAGTCATCAACAAGTGAAGAAATAAGAGAGGTTCTTACTGCTATCATTAAGCCTCCCCCTACTGTAGCAGAGTCGTTTTGAAGGTGTCGATCACGCCGAAAAATATGGTAGGTATCATCAAACAACTCAGTATCGGCAAAAGATGAATTCAACCATGTTTCCGTTAGTACAATAACATCGTGAGGAATATTATTTATATTTTTATAAACATTGCTTGTTTTAGTCCTTAGTCCGTTAACATTTTGGTAATATATTAGTAGTTGTACCAAGATTTACACCCCGATTCTGACAAACCTAATACCTCACAAGTCACAACAGCCTCACAAAATTGTAATCACTTCAGAAGAGGCCCCAACTTAAATATTTGAATAAAAAACAACCTTAACCTGCTTTAAAGGGATCAAAACCTTGTGAGGCTTTTGTGACTTCTGAGGTATCAGTAAGTTTTTCCAGAATCAGGCTGTTAGTTTCTCATTTTAAAAAACTACCAGAGATAAAACCATTTGATGCTTAGAATACAATAAGAAACACTTTTGGATTTTAAAAAAGCTCAAAACCTTGATTTTTGTCTTATCTCAATAACATAAAATTCAAATATAAATTGATTCTGTCCATTTTGGCGTGGTAACTTTATAGACGTGAAATCTGATGATGAAGTTATTAAAGTTTAAGCGACCCTAGCTTGTTAACCTTGGATATCATTTCAAGTCTAGCTGACAATGCGCAGTGAAGTATAGTATCAGCTTTTTAATTTTTCGAAGACGCGAAAAATTCTGGAGTAAACTTTGTTCACAGGTAGAAGATCTCTTTTAGTTCCTGATTATTGTTGTTTTCCTTTGTGCTATTCATTTAAAGTCTATGCCAATATTTAATCCACCCCTGTTTAGCCATAAGCCAACAAACATTGTCTATAGATGCTACCTAAAATGCCTGTTCCTATGTATGTATGTTTACAATATTTTGCAAGAAGATAATACCCAAACCATTCGTACACGCACATAGTACTAAAATAAACACAATTACTTCCAATGATTGTGTTAACTAAATTATCAAATACATATCAAGACTTACATGAAACAAGCTATTTTATTAAATTGTTTATAGTGAAATGAATATATCTGAAATTGCCCTTCCAATTTTGTTGGGTTTGTTTAACAAACTAACAACATCCCAAAGACATGTTTATGTTATCCTTAAGATAATGAAAATATACCTTCTACATATTTTCATATCTGCTGGTACTCTCGAACATTTTACGAGATAAAAAATAGGTATAAATAAAAAATATATGTGTTTATAAATAAAAGTCGGTGTCACATCTTGTTGCCTCATTTAACTCAATAAAAATCAAATTTATAACTCCGACCAGATAATGGTAGATTATTCATTTTTATGGCGGAAAATACATTTTCCAGATTCGCATGTGCTTCGAATCCAATTAACGACCTCTACCCCCCCTACAAACAATAATGCCCCCAATTCGAAGGAATGATGAGGACGATGACGAGGGTGATGGCAAAAACAACAGCAACAACAACAACAACGATTACGATAGCGTCGACGACGCCATTTGGTTTTCCTTTTGCATGATGATATTATGCCCTCTGCTGGATATGGCTGAGTGTTATTGACCTCATGCATAAATTAAGGCACACTCACTGCGGCATTAAATAAACAATTGCCAAAAATTACTTTTAAGGATTCTCATGTATAAAGGCTCGCTTTGCAAAAGGTTCAAGAATAAATCTCTCTTAGTAGAGCCTCCCTCATTTATTATACCTAGTACGCATATTGCTATTTGCTGATGCCATGGCAGCAAAAATGCAAATTTATATCGTCGCAAAGGTCCGGTTTCATGTTCGCATGGTTCTATCGTTCGTCGCCATCGCCATCGCTACACCCCAGCAAAAGAAATGAATGGCATCGTTTTTCTTGCGGAACCGGACACAAGGATAATCGTGAAAGAAACGATTATGTACATAAATAGAGAGAGTATACGCAACACCAACCTAACCCCCCCCCCCCCTTCCCAAAAAAAACAACCAAAATGGCAAGCTGATACGATTTGAACACAAAATAATAGCAGAAATAGGATAACGACTAATGGAATCTTGTGGCAAAGTGGCACCAAGTATTCATGTTCCGAACAACGCGAAACAGACTATTGTTGTATAATGTATGTATGTGGATAGCTGGGTATGTTTCTGTATTTGATTGTTGTTCTCTGGTTCTATTTCTGGTTAGGAAACTAACATGCCTGGCGTATCACTGTTTTGTTATAGCTTGAATATCCGATAATGTCCTTAAATATTCCTTAGCCGACGTTTGATATGCCTAACTCAACACATTTGCTGTCATTAAAGATTCATATGCATTTAGATAGATTTGACGACACTCAAGCTGGTGATGTTCTTGTCATTTATCCTTTCAGGATCTATTTCTGTTGGATATTTTTGTTTGAGATGTTTTTGTTCTTTCTTTATTTTTTGTGTTATAGGATTGGATTGAGGTGGTAATCTGTTGAGACAGATCAAACGAAAAGATTCTACGTGTATTATTTGGTTTTGGGGGTATATTTATGTATGGTTGAATATATTGTGTTTTCATCACGTCTTTTTTTCATATATGTATCTGCTTATCTTCCTTTGGGAGAATAAGCGAAATGATATTGAAATGCTTCCTTGTAAAAGGAATTTCCAATTTGCATTTGCTTATGTGGTTCTTTTTTTTTTTTTTTGGTATTCTTTCAGGTGATGTGTTTCGATTAAAGACGCTTTGAAGGAACGAAGAAGATTGATAAGTGAAGATAAGACGAAATTAAATAAAAATAGACAAAGTGATTTAGGAAAGGAAACTAGAGAACCTTTAGTAAGCAATATCCTTGGAGAACAAAAATCGCATCGACAAGAGGTCTTACACAAACTTGATATAATGTCGGAAGTGTAATCGAATATTATTTTGGATTTGTGACGACGCGACGACAGAGCGGAGAAAGGCTGAAGACGTAGGCAATGTTCAAAGGTAAGCAAATGTAATTATGTTTAAATTGAATTGAATGTAATATGTTATGTAATATCAGTTTCAAATAAGTGCATAAACATTTTAATTGGTTTATTCTCTTTTGAGAAACAAGAATGTACATCCTTAGTCATTTAAGAAACAAAAATGTTTCGAAAAATTTCGAGTCTTGGTAAATCTTTGAAAAATAGTACAATAATAATTATTAAAGATGACAAGGAAAACTAATAAATAATAAAATTAAAATTTAATTGACTAAAAAGGAACTATTACTAGTAAAAAAAGACTAAATCTATCAAATCGCACTCGCGCTGGCTTAGCTCTACCCACGCTGCCGGTGTAGAAATGAACAAACTTTTTTTTAAATAATCTGTGTTCCGAAATTTCGGTGGGAATTTAATTAATTTTGGTTAGTGAGAGTCAATTCATTTGGGAGCTAGTTTGTAGGGTCACCTAAAATATTAACCAGTTTTCATTAGTTTTACCGTGTTTTCATAAATTTGTTGCTCTGTTAAGGTGTTATCACATATAAAGTACAAAACTGGTTCTAGGACACTTCACTTCAACTAAATAAAATAAAATTCAATTACAAAGCAATTACAAAGCATAAAAACTTTCATAGAAATCGATAAGCATATTTTCGAGAAAATTTTAGACAAAAAACACGGTTCTATGATCTCCAAATTTACCTTACGAAAGGAAATCCGATTTTTTTACAGACAAAAATCCACTTTCAACTTAAGACAATATTAAATTTATAAGCAAAAACCAACGTAACGTAGAGAATCAAAAATTAAGGCAAATTATTTAAACATTTAATAAAACAAAAAATACGTATACGCCTAGGTGTACATTTCTGCTAAAGTGATGTAAAATTGTTATAAGATTTCTGTTTTTAAATTAGTTATTGCACAATCTTCGTCGAATATGGTAGGACGTCTTGTATCAGTTAGAAAACCTTTATATTGATTGAGATAATTAAATACATGCATATGAATAAGCAGGAGTAATAAGTCCTTCAAATGCAATATAAATGCACGCTAGTATCTACTTTGGAAGAAATTGAATTCTTGGCATAAGGCATTCAAAATATTTTTCAACACAACATTCAAGAGCCCTCCACTCTGTTAATGGTACCCAATCGAAATTTCCGTTTCTAATGACTTCCATTTCATGTTATAATAGTTTGGGTGCACTGACAGCAAGTAAGAAATATAAACGAAGTACTTTCGTTTTATTTAAATTAGCATTTCATCAAATTAAAATTTTAATCAATTTCCTACGAACGTTTTTAAAATTAATTTGTTTCTTTTCGTTATTAGTATTTTTATCTTCTACCGCCCCCTCCCTCCCCCTCAACGTACACAAAAATTATTAATAACTAAAAATATTAAAAATGTCTGCCCCTGGCAGAAGACTCCTTGTCAAACAGAAAAAAATAAAGCATAATATTACATCTTCTTTCTACTTTTGGGTCAAAAAAAAAAAAAAAAACAAAAACAAACAAACAACAACACTGCTAGAATGAACAAAATGAAAACTGAACCGGAAAGTATTCCCTACTTCGTTTATTCCTCTCCTTCCATTCCCAACTGAAGCAGGGGTGTGCGCGAGTCATCATGCAAACCATTATCTTCATATCTCAACACAAATATTTGCTTAAAAATTAAATTAAAAAAAAAAAAAAGAAAAATAATATTTTCAGAGCACAAAATACAATTTGCGTATATAAAAACAAAGTGTCCTGTCATTTAATTAAGCACAACACTGGAGCACGTGCAACATGAGGACACACTGTATCCTTCATGTACGAACGAATACAACAAAAAAAAATATGAATAAGTAATGAAAAGAAATTCCAGCTTTAAAATTATTAATTTGTTTTTCCTATACAGAAAAAATATTTTCTGAAGCACAACCAAAGTATAGGACAGGAGTGAAAAGAAAACGCGAAGACCAGTTCATATGCAAAAATAAGGACATCACACCAATTCATATAGTGTTATCATTAAATTACAACCAACCCATCGGTACTTTCATTTTGTTGTTCTCTACATTTTTTTTAATTTTCGTATATTTATGCTCACATTATTTCGTATGAATGTGATAAATATGATGAATCCTTGTTCAGTTGCACTTTATTTAAATTAAATTACACATACCAACACAACACACCCTACGAGAAAAAAAAACCGAGAAAGCTTGAATTGAAAGATATACCTCTGATATCCTTGTACATACATAATTGCTGATGAAGTCGATCGTATGCAAAAAAAAAAAGATGATCCTACTTTCTCTCCCACAGAGTATGTATAAATGCAGTTGGCATCATTAAAGCAACCATAATCCGCCTGAGCTTTTTAATAAATTAATTCACACCCCTCGAACATCAGCTTCACACACCAGGCAACAGCATCAGCCTATGCTTTTCGCTTTTCGTTTTCCAATTAACATGAATCCTGATGGCTGTGGTTTTTTGGGGGAAAGAGGTTTCGCTCGAGCTGGAGGAAATATCAAAGGAGGAGTATAATTTTTTTTTTTTTTTACTTTTACTCCGCGCATGGAACCACATTAAGAGTAAGACTCTCAAGTTAATGTGTTTCGGCAGAATGATACTGCGACGAGTAATAAAGCTATCATCTAGATAGTAAGTGATAAAATAAGGACATGATATCCGATGTGGGATTCTCTCTCATTCTCTTGGAATATTTGAGACATGATTTAATTATGATTTTGTGTGTCAAAGTTGTAATCAGTGTTGATGGGATACTTCACTTACCTTAATTTGAGTTGAGTTCTATCTTTATCTTGCTTGTGTATATAGGGCTGATGATGATGATGAAATAGGCAACGTGGAGCTATTAAAGGTTTTGTCATAAAATTTTATGCTATGTTGGAAGAAATTCTGGTATGGTCTTAAAGAAAAAGCTAAAGCTATTGACATTTAATTTCCTAGGCTTAGGGAGATTTCTGTTTAATATAGCTGCTGAAACATCAAATATTTTTGTGTCGTTAAATAATAACAGTAAAGTCCTCGATTTTTACGATGTCTGTTAAATAACCGAAATCTTTCTAGGAATCAAGTGATTTAGCAGAAATATTTTTAATTATTGGCGACATGAAATTTCCCACCCTTTAACTTAATTTATTTAAGTAGGTAATATTATATGCAAGGGCGCTTCTGAAATAAATAAAATAAAATCTAAAATTTGCTAACATAAACCATCTTCTAGATTGTAGATATGTCTAATTTTTCCCTAAAAAAAAGACGAAACCGACAAGATGCTGGGTTGGTGCCAAGTCGAAACTAAGTTTTAACATACCATGACAATACTCAAATTGTTCGATTTTAACGAGACCGTCCTGGAAAAAGAAGTGTCAAATCGTCGTAAAATAAAAAAAAATAAACCATCATATTCGACTTTAATTGTTTAAATGCATAAATTTCAAAAACCGTTGCCAACCATTAAGGAAATTGAAGAAGGGCAAAATTTGGTGATGTTAAAATTTTATTTCACTCAGATTTATAGCAAACGTAAAATACGGCCCTGAAACCCAATTTCTATAATATTTAAAATATACTAAAAAACCATGATTCCGAAAATTGGAAAATATAAAATGAACTAGGTAGTTCACATAATTCTTGTCCAATTAGATTTCTTAGACAATTTTTTTCCAATAAAAAATTTCAATTTAAAAAACCAAAAAAAAAATACTATTTGCATATGGTTTCTAATGAATAAATTAAAATGAAAAAATAAAAACCAATTTCATATTTGCCATAATTTTTTATGCTCATTTCAAATGCTCTCTTCAGAAACGACACTGAGAACTTTTAAAAAAAAAAGAAAAAAACAACAGATTGCTTCATAACCAAAACAATTTAATTCTCGATTTTGTATTCAAAGTGAATCTCTAGTGCTCCGCATATGAAATTTATATTCATTGAGTGTCTCTATTCAAAAGGCCAACATGCATGCATATATGTTCATACCTGGTATATTCAAATAAAATATAAAATAAGGTCAAGGTCGCGTTGAAGTTTAACTACCATATAAGCTTTCGAGTGCTCTTTTGTGTTCGGGGTTATATGTACATATAGAGATTCTATAAATAAGATTTCTGAATCAATAAAATGCAATTGAAAACTATCATACCCAATCCCTCTTCACCAGCGACGCTCAAATCTATAATAGATCTTGAATTGACGGTGCCTTCTTATACCTCTATATCTATATATACATGAATACGTGCTTAAGGATGCACAAATTACTATGTTATGAAACTTTTGAAATTCGACAGCTTCGATGAATATTCAAGAATACTTTTCGTTTTCTATGCTAACTATCTACAATCTACACAACTATAGATACAAACGTATACATATACAAAATGTATATTTGCAAAAAAAAAAACATGGAAGCAATCATTGCAAGCGACAAACCCTGAAAGATTTGAAAAGGAAAACCAAGTTTCAATATTAATTGGCCTGCGGGAATTGACGTCAATTCATATTTTGCCACACCATCATACAGACCAAGGACATCCAGACAGCAAAAGCAAATACTATGCCCTAAATGCACACACACACACCACATCCCATTTCAATGGTTGTTTCCGTTATGATCTTGGTGAACTAACGGCAGCACGGTGTATTTCCATAAATTGTCCGTTTGACTTCAAATGGCAGTGGCAGAGTGTTGAATCACAAAAAAATCGGCTCGAAAATTCGCAGAACATTCATCACTTCGTTCGGTATACAAAGGAATGAAGTTATGAAGGAGAATTAAAGTGTTGCCATTGAGTTAGGTAGATAGTATGAGAGACGAAAAAAAACTTTTGTTTCTTAAAGAAAAAGGGTTGGGGATCCTTGCACCTAAACTATAACCTCAAAAAAAAAAATCCCCAAGAAAAAACGGATCGATGAAAAATTCCCAGGAAAAAATCTGATCCATGTTTTAGGTGACATCTTAAAGCATGGGACCGGTGAGCTAGAGCCTCTAGAGAATCATCAAAGAACTTGAAGTTCAAGTTTGAAGAAATAGATTCAGTAGTTTAGCCGGACACAGGCAAACCAATAGACGGACAGAATCAGAGTCTTAACTTAATTAAGATTGATTTTCTATAAATACAAAAAGGAGACTTGAGACAGAGATAATGCTTTTTGTTCATACCAATGACTGCGTCTGTTCGTTGCCGTTGTCAATAACACCCATCAACAAGATTTTCGTTATAGAAACTAAATTAGATTTCTTTCGAAAACTGTGTAAAATTTCTCTAGCTTTCTTTAATAACCCTAAATAGAAATAGTTTTTGAAAGAGTAATACTTGCCAAGCTGCTAACTATCCATAAAATCATGAAATATTTTTCGACAGTTTTGGCCAAAAAATTAATCGCCTGAAAACCTCCCAAATAATAACTTCTAATTTGTAGGACACTCCAAATAATCAAACAATAGCAACACTGTCAGACCTAGTAAACTTTTCACAATTTTCCTACTAGAGAAGTGATTTTCTAAGCTCAAGAACGTCGTGGCGCGGCGGTGGCAATAAAGGAGCAGTATAGAACTGACTATCAACAACGTCAAAAGCCGAACAGCAGAATTTCCATTCTAAATCATTTGAGAACTATATCCTTGATTTGTCCGTGGCAAATTCGTTCTGTTATACAGGTTAACCTCTGGATTGCTTGAATACACAAAAAAAAACGTATAAACCACCACCTGTTTTGGGGGTTTAACAACAACAACAAAAAATTACTGAATGAGATTGCTTTCTCGCGTGAGGGAGAAAAATTAAAAAACACTTTTTGCAATTGAATTATGAAGTTAAGTGTGGGAAATATACTTTATGAATAAAAAATTGCACCGCACACCGTTGCGCTGCGCTGCGCCACGTCGCGCCGACAGCCCGACACTGGATATGACGCACATAAAAGAACAATTCATGAGAACTAAAAAAATGGTTGCTTTTTGCCTTTATCCCTGAGTCATGAGTCCTGACCGGATCTGTTGTTCCATCAAGAGCACCCAACAACGGTGTTCATTTCTCAGGATTGGTGCGAAAGTGAAACCAATTTTGATTAAGTGTTTTTTCTCGCACCTCGGTGAATAATTTCGACGAAGTAGACGGAAGAGGCCGCAAGGTCCTCTTAGTATATATTGTGATCGCATTAACAGACCATCAATGTGGCGGATGTAGAGGTTTAATGTTTTCCAAATGGATTAGCAGGGCTGTTTTGGTGAAAATTACTTGGGTAACTAAATAAATGAACAAACGGATGTGTTTTATGGAATTTTGATTTGATTTTTTGTCATATTTTTGGAATAAACTTTCAAATAAACACGTTATTCCTGAAGTTCGTTTGTCATGTCAAGTAATAGTTCAGTAAATATAGCTCAAAATGGTACGGTTGTTTGGTGAAAACAACAAGGACGTCCTTTTATTAAAACTTGCATGAAAAAAAGTCATGAGCGGTTCCCTTAGTTCTCCCCAACTTTTTCCCCAGTTGGGCTACTCCGTTTACCTGCTTCATAGTCCAGCTTCGTATTGCATCGCTTAGCTCGTAAAGCACTCGTTACCTTTTAAAAACGTATTGGCGATCCACTACCTATTACGTCTTCGTATGATAGAGTCAATGGGTTCGTGACTTCTTCTCTTATGAAGTTCATCAAGGAAATTCGGTTTTGGGCCATATACCAACTAACTAACATTCGCTGATAGGATTCAACATTGGAGCAGAAACAAACGTAGCTTGGTATATAAGTTTAAATGGTTGTTTTTGCATATTTTAGACAACATTCCAAACGTAGCTTTTGCTTTCCTGATTTGATGGTTAATATGTAGTTCCTTTAAAAAGCCTTTAGAAGCTTTGATCATTATGGTATTATTAACTTAGTTTCATAAGATGTAGAAATTTCTTAAATTTTTCCACAAGATTTACATACATTCAAATGGCCATTTTTTAACACTCAAATAACTTTTTTTTACTACCGACAGTTTACTAGAAAATTGATTTTGAAAAATTCGGGATCCAAAGAAACAATTCCCCTAAAATATTGATTTTTTTAATTTACTTAATCTTGACCGTCTTCATTTTTTTATTATTCAAGAAATATTTTTTGGTTGATTTTGAAAAAATAATAAACATTTTTATTGTTCTTAATTTCAATACACAATTTTCAACCATTTTAAAAATTTCACTAACACTTGTTAAACATTTATGTACATATCTCTATTTATTGTGGTAACACATTCATTGTTTTTGTATATTCAAATTTATTAATTTAAATTTTTAATATTTAAAAAAATGAAATCTTTTTTGAAAAATTCAACATTTCGAAAACAACTTGATCACTGTTCTTGAAATATAGCGGATAGATGGTCCATCCCAATTATATGCACTGTTTGTCTTTAAATCAAAACTTTAGTTTACTTCAGAAATAAAAATACAAAAAAATATAAATTTTCTCTTCTTCACTATACAATTTTTCTTCTTTTTTTTTTGTTTATTGTTTTTATTTAAAATTTACCTCCCTAAAGTATTCGCATTAAAAATATAATATTTTTTTTCTTGTTTTTTAGTGCATGCACAGTTTACAAAAAAAAACAAAAAAACAAAAAAAAAAACGTTTTTTTTTCTGGCAGAGCTTTTAATTTCTCTCCAACAATAGCAAAAGTATTTTAAATCATTCATTCTTCGCTGCTGCCAACACAATGGAGGAGCGTACAACTGTTCTATTACTCCCCGCGGGGAATTAACTCAGCGCTCTTGCTTCGCGAAACATACAAAAAAAAAAAAATTGTTATAAGAAAGGATGGAACAACCAACTCCTATATAGTTCATCATCATCGTTTTGTTGAAAAGTAACTCAGCTTCGCATCCTTGTTG
This sequence comes from Syrphus vitripennis, assembly GCA_958431115.1. Classification (NCBI taxonomy): domain Eukaryota; kingdom Metazoa; phylum Arthropoda; class Insecta; order Diptera; family Syrphidae; genus Syrphus; species Syrphus vitripennis. The sequence continues at coordinate 7,284,911 of OY288110.1, read as the reverse complement.
TCGTTTTTCCAAATTCATGATTGTGCCAGGAATATTCTGGAATGATTGTTCTGAAATTACTCATTGCAGAGCATAAATCATGTTTATACAGTGAGAGAGAAAGAGAGTTGGTACCTTTGGTGACACATTGATGCCAGTTGTGTGTCACCTTTCAACAAGGACTATACCGAAAACTTTCAGTGTAGTGTGCCAGGAAGGAATTTTACTCCCAACCAAAAACAATCTTCTTCTGCTTCAGCTTTTCTGAGAAGAAGAGTTGGCACTATTTTTAGGTAACAATAAAAATGCTTGAATCACTAAATCACGTAGCGGTATTTTCTACATGGTCATTGTATATAAATTTGCATAGTACGTTCCACACGTCGGCCCCAAGCGATCACACACCTAACTAATTTTCTGGTTCCTGTTTCTGTTTATATACAAGTGCGCCCTCAAACGACCACATGAGAGTACTATAGATTTCATATGCAAAGTACAAAATTCTAGATGGTCTAAAAATGGCATTGATAATCTTGATCATATTAAATTTCTAGGTTTTAATGGTCTAGATAATAATTCAGATGGTCTAAAGACTCAAAACTCTTTGTTTGAAGTAATGGCTCTGACTTCTTTAAATATTTCTGCTTCATATCTCGAAATATTTAATATTTGTCCTTTTCTTTAAGTACAAAAGTTACACCCTATTATATGTAAGTATATCTAACGGTTCTTAAAGTTCTAATGGCATCAGTGTTGGAAAACAGTCCACTTTTTCACTCAAAGCTTCCAAAAGTAGTAACAATATTGACTTTTATTTTAATCAAATCACTTCGGCCAGGACATTTGCACACACTGTGTATATTATCTTCTCCCTTTATTCTACTTACTATATATAATTAAAACCCACATCATATGTCTTTAGAGACTAATAAGGTTTCTCATTAACTTTTCCATTATATCGCCTTAATGAGAAAATCACGAAGAAAAATCCCATCCCTAATAACAAATGAAAACAAACCTCCAACTTTAGCACAATTCGCATCTTTTTCTTTGCCCTTTAAGTGTGCGCCATTGGCAATATCCATTAGCATATGTTAAGCACCTCTGAGTGCATTTTATCTTAAAAGCATACAATGTTATCTGTATATGGGGTCCCGGAAATAGGCAAAACCAGCCAGCCATAAGTAAAACAGGTGAATTTACCCACTCAGAGATCGAAACCGATCTAATTGAGTCACCGTTTGGTAGGTGGGTTGGTTATATCCTAGATTGCATGTCCTTTGTTTGCAAAGTATGGTTCAAGTGAGTATAAGCATGGAATCCCAGTTGTTTGTTCTTCGATTTAGATTCCGTATTATGCAAATAATGACCCAATAAAATGTCAGGATATATAATATTAGGTATGCTGGGTGAGCAGAGCAGAACCGGGAAAAAAGTACATAGAAGAGCTAAAGAAAACAACATGGCGACACTTACTTCACAACAGAATAATGTAAGGAAAAAATTTGCATTTTTATTAAACTGCCTGTGTACCGGAAGAGTCCAAATCCCTGCCTCTGACTTACACTCTGGGACAAATTTCTTATATGCGGGATCAGTGTTTGGGGAAGGAATTCATTAACATATAACCGGGTATCGGAATGGGTATCTAAAAACCCATGTGTGTGTGTTGGGTGCGTTAAGTGCGCAGTTTGCCTTGTAATTTATGGCATTTTAATTTGCCCCATTAACTGCATAAGCAGACGAAGCTCATTCAACCGGGTGATGGCGATATAACGTCTAAGCCCTTTTTGCCTTGCCTGGCAGGAACTGATAGGAGCTGCTGCTTCTATAAGAAGCTCTTCGTGTGTGTTTAGTTGGTTTAGATTTTTATGATATTATTCACCAAGACTAGTGTGTAGGGTGTTCTTTTACTAGCAATGAACTTTTTATTCTCAAGTCAATGGAATTATTCCGCTTATCGGATATTTTAAAGTTGTGCAAGAGTATAAATTTCTCACTGAAACGAGTGAGAAAACTATATAATTTCAAACGCTTATTACATCTTAGAGCTGATGGAAAAAGTTCATAAAGTATCCCACAAATTGCAGTTGTGACAGAAATCACCAAGCTGCACATATCCTCGATACTCCTATAACATTAGTTATTAGTTGGTTGAGATTATGACCTGCTGCGAAGTGAATGCAATGCTTTTGTTGAACTTATGATTATGGCATGTTGTAGCGATTCCGTGATAGAAAGTATTTAACTGCACACACATAACCGAGTATTTATTTTGCTGACTGAGTAATGTAAACTCTTATCCAGGAGTTGATGGGGGTTTTAAAAAAATAGCTTTCAGGAAAATGACGAACTGTTTTGATAATTTTAGAACGTGTGGAAAATACTAGTTACATATTTGGGTTGAGTTGGATTAGAGGAATGGAGTTGTTATAAAGAAGGTGAGTACATAAGTTGAACACGCAATTATTGGTTGTGAGTACGAACATATGTATAAAAAGTTATAACAGCTTTGATTATTTTAAGCCGTTATACATGTCGATTCTTTAAGTGTCAAATATAGTATTTGTGTGCACTTTGGAAATAACGTTAACAACTGGCAATTTAGTTCAATACAATTGCAGTAAATAACTAGTATACATAATATAGACTCAACTTAGTTTTGATCCTGATGTTAAAAAAAAAAAACATCTTAAAAGCTTTAAACAGGATACATTTTGAATTTAATTTAGTCGGCATTTTCTATAAAAGTGTTTCTCTATTTTTGTAGCAGACAATTTTTAAGAAGTTTTTGAAATTTGTCAGCAGAATTTGAATTGCTAAAAATAGGGAAAAAAATTGAACTTTTAGAAAGGAACAGATTCGTATAAATATAATATAATCATTTATGAGAGAATGGTCACACTGGTATTTTTTTGTTTTCGATATGTTTGTAATAACTGAGCTTGGGGAGATTACGATGACTAGGGCCCCAAAAATTGACAACGATTTTTTGTGGAGGGGTCCAAAACAAGTATTTTTTACTTTGGGAGGGGGTATATCTTGCCCCGTTCCATAGTAGAAAATGCTTGTTTTGGACCATTCTACAAAAAAAACGTTATCAATTTTTGGCGTCCAAGTTTTCGTACTCGTTCCCTGAGCTTGAACCACTTGTTGTTGAGGCTTAGTTTTCTATAAAAACGGATGATGTGCAAGACTTTAGAAAAAAATATTTAAGCTAAAAAATTAACAAACACCAACTAACAAAAATAACGGGTAGTGTCATACGTTAAAAAAAAATTAATGATGCGTCCTAGAAGAAAACCAAATTGAATTAAACCTCCTCCTAAACTGAATTACAAAATATATTCAATATTTCGGAACCAGAACAGGACTTACCTAGAAACACAAATGCATACAAAGCTTAAATTTACAAATGAAACAAAATATATCTAACCTCTACACATGCTCCCGAAAAATTCTAGGTCTTACCGGAAAATGCTAGAATTTTTTAATAAAAAGCAAACAACTGTTTCAAATCCCTCAAACATCCCGTTATCTTTATTAATTAACAATTCTTTTTAAGCTTAAAATAAATCATTGATTAATTCAAATATATAATGGCTTCCTACTTGTTTTACCTATTTTAAAATTTTAATGAAAGTATAACCAGATTGGTATTTTTCATTAAAATTATTGAATTCCATTTTTTATGTTTATATTTATATTATTTGAACTATGTACAATATGTACCTGCCTCATATCTTCTTTTTGTACATATTACATTATAATTTTGCTGAAATATTAACCCAGCTATATGTTCAGCATTTAACTGAAAATTCACTACACCAACATACAACATAAATTTTGTTTGACGGAATGTCAATCAAATTTAGTCTTTAATTTTCATCACGCATTTTATTATTTACAAATGAAATGTTTTTCATAATACCACAGCAAAAAAATTACTTTAAAAATAATATTTTATGTAATTTTTTTCTTTCGACCAAACTATTTTCGACAGTTTTAAAATCCCATCCAGTGACAACTACAACAATTTGAATATTTGTTTTTTTTTCGCATCGATAAATTCCGGATAGTTAACTCATACGAAAAAAATAAATTTCGTTTTTTTTACATGTAAATTCAGAAATGATTTTGTAAATGACAGAGAGATAAGTTGACAGAGTCAAAGTGGACTAAAAAAAAAGGATAAAAGCAAAACAAAAAATATACCATTTCTACAATAAACGACATAAAATGAATGTCATTGCAAATGCGAATGCGAATGAGCGAACCATGTTGGATGTTCTGTTCATGTTCTTTCGAAAACAAAAATGTTTGTGTAAGTGTTGGGCCATTATTTACAAAATAATGAATGCAAAAAAAAAAGACAAGGATGTTATTTGAAAATAAATTTATATGGAATTGTGCTTTATTGAAATCACAGTTTGCTGCTGCTGTTGCTGTAAAAAAAATAGATAACAAGCGCTGTTATTGATCAAATATGGCTCCATTTTCCTTTCAACTTGAAATTAATTGCTTTTAAAAAATATTTTCTAAATGTTTACAACAAAATAAATATCAAACCGTTAATATAATTTCAATTAACATCGTACAAGTTTGACACATGGAAAGTAAAATGATTGCCTATGAAATTACAAAACTTTAGTCAATTATTCCAGTTTTATGACAAGACGAAGAAGTTTTCGGCGAAATAATATGCAATGAAAGCAAAACTTTCAAGTTAATGTTATAACGACTTATCATCTTCAAATGAGTGTCCTTGTGCCTTGACTGGACCATGGAGAGTATACATAAATATAGTTGCATTTTATGGCCGCCTTCGCCTTCCAATGATTTCTGGAGTCTTTGGCACACATTTATTATCAAATCGATATGAAGACAAAGTGCTCGTAAAGCAATGTGCCAGACACGCCCACAAAGTTCCAAAATGGTGCCCAGGTACTAATAATATTGATAAATGGTCCTGCTGCCTGCCGAAAGCCAGCAATGCAAACTTTATCCTTGCTCCAAACCAAAGTTATTAATGTAGCATCCGACATTACCGAGCATAGGACATGCAGGATGCCGATCCACGATGGTGGAGCAATTCTTGTAATACTTTTTTTATTTTGCATTTAAGTGTCTGGTGTGCTACTATTTGAATTGAAAATTTATATCTATGGCATATATTTTGGCAGTTGAGTTTAATGATGAGAAATAACGATATTTTTTTTGGGAGATCTTTTTTTTTTTCTTCGTAATATTATCGCATGGAAGAAAGCAATTGAGAAAAAGTTCAAGGTGTTTGCTAGGAGTTTTTTTTTTTCTTCTGTTGGATGTAAATTTGTGTTATGGAATAATAAAATTTAACGATGTTGAAAATTTAATTTGTACATTAAGGTTGTATACCTACATTTTACAGTAGAATGCCAAAAGGATTATTTAGCAATTTTGCCAAAGGATTATTATATCTACCTCGGCGTTTATTACTTATGTTATTATTTAGCTGTAGGTGTATAGTATATCTGAATCCATTATGTTTCGCCGTAAATATTTTTACATTTTCATAGCAATGAAGTATAAAATGTAATCTAATAGCTACTTGGTTTGTGGGAAAATTTTCACTACGAAAATATGCAAATATGTATTTAGGTATTCAATAGTATTTGATCTACCGAAAATTTGTTGAATAAACCTAGCTATACAATTTGTTCACCAGGATTGATACCGAAGTGATATCTTCTTTCTTACATTCAGTAGAAAGTAGAATCGTCTAGTAATTCAGAAATAACTTTATGAAGAGAGGAAACAACAAAATGATTGATATACCAGAAGAAGAATTTTTTACTACTTTTAAAAAATATTTCTTTCGGGGATCAATTTTTGAATGCTGAATTTCTCTTCCGGAAATTTCCATAGTGAGCCAATTTTACTAATAATTCAATTTTTTTCACTTATCACTGTTAGTTTATTAAGATTAATTTGTTCATTTATGTTATCATTAATAAATAATATTAAATTATGTAATTAAACCTTAATTAAGAAAAAACGTTTTTTGAAATTGAATGTTAAAAACATTCATAAAAAAATTTAATACATTCTTGAAAATAAAATAAATACTTCTAAAACGGTTCATATTTATTTTTTAAATTTGGTATAAAATGAGTGTTCAATACTATCTTTAATAATTTGGACTAAAAATGTTTAAAAAATAACGGCAAAGCTTACAAGTAAGTACTATACATTTTTTAAAAGCCAGCACTCTAATCTATTGACCTGTTCCTAAATCAAGTTATTTAAAAATAAATTTTAGACTTTTATCACCACCATTTAATTAATTTTTATTGCTTTTTAACTCTTACTCAGACAGTAGTATTGAAAAAGCAATTAAGTACCTAAATATACATTTTGCCATTCAACGTTTTACTTAAAATATTTTCTTTTTTTGACGAAATTCTCTTGTTCATAAAAACAAATAAAAAAATTTAACAAAAAATTAAATTAACTCGTAAGGATTTAAAAACTAATTGAAAATTTTCTCAACGTCACTCGATTTTGTCACGGGACTTTATATTCATGTCATTTTGCTATTTATTAAAATATATACAGCAGCCAAAAAAGTCTTAAACAAGATTCGTCCATGGAACTTTCGTTGACATGGACATCTTCATCATTTGCCTTGCCAATATAATATCCCTGAAATTGCCAGCCTAATTGCCTTCTGCTCTACAGAATTCCAAACACCACCTGATGGGTTTTTGCTTTTTCCTATTCCATCTATTTAATTTATAGCTAGAAAACAAAGCTATCTCTCTCTCTTTCTCTCTTTAACATCAATGCAAATAAATTAATTTGTACGTCTCAAGGACAACACCGCACACGACACGGACGATGGACTACATAATACCAACGAGCTACGATAAGCGAATACCAATCACGCTCTGCACAGACGGATATTTTTCAATCTCAATTCAGTCGACTTTAATTTCAAGAAATTAATTAGTCAGAAGGGTTAAATGGAAAACAGTTTGCCATTGGATTAGAAAAACGCCTGAGACACAAAGTGATGAAGATGGAAGGAGAGTTGCACGAGGCCATAGAACCAGAAGGGGACTAAGGAGTTGGAAGCGACAAAAAAAGGTGCAAAATCATCTCAACGGCACACCGTTTGAATAATTGATTGACCAGGCAACGAGGGGGATGGCTGAATGTTTGCATAAAATAATCGCCTTCTAAATGAGTAGATCATGTCAGCCATCCATTCACTGAGTGCCTTGCCTGCTCCCCTATTTAAGCAGTCTATAATGGTGATTTGTTGTTTGAAAGTTTTCCGCCAGAGGGCAAAAATAATTAAAATAAAGAGCAGGTATTGTCGTTTTGAGATGAGTTGGACGACACACAAAAGAAAAAACTAAGCTGTCTTTTGAAAATTTTATAACATGACGCCATTGTTGGAGGGCCAACATGCAAATACCCCATCACTTATGTAAACCCTCTTAATAGCAAACCCCAGTTGTTTGAACCTCTTTTAAAACATTTAGGTCCTGATTTGCCGCCTTAATGTTTCACCTTTGAGAGAGATCAAATCCCTCAACACCTCCGTCTGTCTTACAGCTCTTAAATTCGAATCTTTCCATCACACAGGGGTGGAGAGATATTCGACCCTGATGGGCAATCAGACTCCCATAAATGTCGCCGACACATGCAGCAATTAGTTCAATGTTCAAGTGAAGTTTTATCCCAGTGTCTGAAACTTCTCACACTGATTGTTACATGTCTACCACATCCACACTCTTATGTCATCTCTCTTTCTCTCTCCGTCAATCTGTCTGTTGAGGTTGAAGATATTATGGCTAGCAGAAGCAGAAGCAGAGGACTGGTTTGGTTTCATTTGCCGCACTTGACAAATTTAATTAATTCGACTCTCACCTTGTAATAGGTTAAGTAATTCAAGTTAGCCGAGCAAATCGTGCGAGAGTCAGGTAGGAAAGTACAATGAAACGATGAGCAGAAGAAGAATATATGTTCTTGTACCATCGCACAGGTTTGAATGTGGTAAGCCAGCAGCGCCCTCTTTATAACTTGGTTGTCTTCCAACTTTTACGACAAGGACGACAAAGACTGTTTGTGGGGGATTTCTATTCCGGTACTCAACGAAAAGTGAAAGAATCTTGTGCTCGATGGATGGAAATTAAGAAAGGTACTATGGAAACTTTGTCTTTTGAGCTAATTAAGAATGGACATTCATGAGGGTCCTTGATATGGGATTGGAAGTAGGGGTTGATAATTTCTGTTCTATTCAATGGTACTACAGTTTTTTTTTTTGGGTTCAACTTCGTTGGTTGGGCTGTTGGGATGAGTACTTTTATTGAGATCATTCTTGATGACAAGAGATTAGTGTTGAAACATCGTTGAGAGGGAATGTCAAAGGCGACAGAAAAAATGGTATGCATTTTGATTTAATTAAAGCTATTAAACAAACTTTTAAACATTTTTCTCAGCCGCAAACGCAGAAGAAAGTAAGTTTTTAAACAATTTTTGAGAAATACCACTTGTTTTTTTTTCTAAAGTTAAAAAGATTTATTCAAACAAAAAAAGATTCATTCATTAAGTTGCGAAGCCATTAAACTTTTATATAAAGTCAGACGTTCTTTAATTTATTCTTTTCTATAGAGATTTTTGTGGATGAATTCTTTATAAAATTGTTGACGGACTTTTTTCATAGGAAAATACTTGCTCTTATTTTTAGTAAATTAAAAAAAGTGGGCTACAATGAAATATTTGAAACAGTAGTTTATTTTTCGTTTAGCTATTTTCGGTGTTGAGGAATTCTTTCAACCTTTAAGATGAGCAGGTTAGATATCAAAACAATTTACTATCAAAATTCTTGAAGCTGTTCCCTAACACATTTGAAAATCGATCTCCCGGTTATATTTTCAGATCTAAGCTGAAAAAAATCTAAGACTCGAGCATTTCTTCACTTCAAATTATTTCCACATTTGGTCTAGAATCATTATCCTGTTTTAATTACTTTATTCAAGCTAGTTCAAATTGCTAGTTCAAACTGAATTTCAGAGTCAAAACTTTTCGGAATACTATGCAAAAAGTCAATAAAGCACTTGAGCATCTTCAAATAACTCCACTTGCACACCAAAAACACACTCACTTAATTTGGTTTGGAAAATCCTGTCGAAAGATATAATTTGAATCAAAACAAATTTCAATAACTCCCGTTAACTTGCATTTTTGGGCTATTTGTATTCATATATATAATCAAAAGCTTCTAAAAACATGACCTATAGCCCACGAAGAGCACATTATTAGTTCATGTACTCGTATGTCCCATCACTATTTTTTAGGACAGATAGACGGAGCCACATGTTGCATTTCGGATATCATTTAAAATGTCTGCCGCAAATAGAACAAACATTATTTGTCTGTGCCGAATTTATAAAAACTTTATGTCACTTACCAGTCCATACATGCTACATACAAAAACAAATATCAATTTAATATTCCAATTCAAACTCTACTTAATCTCTCAATAGCACTTTTTGACTTCGTGTCTCACAAACAACATATAACTTTTTTGGGTCATCATAACTCAAACCCATAATGGATTTTATAAAATCACTCAAATTCTCAAACTCCAACATGAAATAAATTCTTCCAAATGACTTTATCCAAACTCTGCTGTAAACTCTATTTATCGTCGCCGATTTTTGAAAAAAAAAAAAAAACGTCGAAAAAATTCACATTTCATCTTTTGAGAAAGGGATTCTCTACGACAATCCTTTCACACTTGCAATATAAATGAGAAGGAAACTGTGTCATGACTTCTCAAAAAAAATCACATTCTCGTTTTTTTCTGTGTTGTTTGTTTGTAAGAAATGGAATGCTGAAAAGTGAACATAAGAAGGGGTGTAGTGGGAGGGGGCATGGTGGGCCGTCGTGTAGGGGAGAGAATGTGGGCATTATTATGGAATAAATGAACACTTTTGTAGGTGAAGCTTTTGAAGGTTTCAACGACGTCATAACTAGGACGAAACGAGTGATGGATTTTATGTAGTATTTTTTCTTTTTTCTGCTCAATACCACTTTTATTGCTTCTCTGTAATTTATTGTATGCTATGGAATTATAATGGGAGATGTATCCATTTTGCCATTTCAATACACACCCCATTCCATTTCAACACAACCCATCAAGCACAGCTCAGCCCAGATGTTTTGTGTTGGGAAAAATACTTATTAGAGTCAAAATACCAGAGCACTATAATTCTATCGATCCACATCCAGAGCCTGCCATCGCTCATCTCCCTTTTTATGCCTGTATGTATATGTGTGAGGGTTGGAGTGGGAGCACTTGCAGAAAAGCAATCAAAAGTGCTCCTCAACGTATTCCAGATATTTTTGCATGATGGATGGATGCATTACTCTGGGCTGAATGATGACGAAGTACCAACCGTGCGGACGTGAAGCCCTTTGCATGATTGTTGAAGCGGTATATCCCCGCTGGATGTACATTTGTGGGTCGTTTATTGCTTTTCTCTGGACTGAGTGAGAAATATTAAAAAAATATATTCTTATATATTTTTTTTTTTTTTGAGATTATTGAAAGAAAGAGGAACAGTTTTAGCATAAATATTCAATATTTTTCCTTTCAATTTATGTTCGTTTTTTATAAGGTATTGCCAATGATGCATTTTTTTCAGAATCAACCTGTTTAAATCTTTCTAGATTAAGGGTTATAAAAGTAAAACTTCTGAATTTCCTTGAGTCTTCAAATGTCGTGCCAGACCAACAATTTGGTTTCAGACAGGGTCATAGCACTACACACCAGGTTTTACGAATATGCAAACATGTTAAGGAAAAACTGAGCTCTAAACAGTCTACGGGTCTTGTCCTTTTGGATGTTGAAAAGGCTTTTGATAGCATATGGCAAAACGGTATTCTTCATAAATTGAAATTATTTGGTTGTCCTTTATATCTAATAAAAATAATACAGAGTTTTCTCGGGAACAGGAAATTTCAAGTTAATTTGAATAACGTACATTCGACATTAAGAAACATAACATCGGGTGTTCCTCAAGGATCAGTTTTGGCTCCATTATTGTACATAACCTATGTTGCAGATTTTCCTGAAATATGGAACTGTGAAATAGCAATGTTTGCAGATGACACCGCCGTTTATAGTTCAAATAACTTCGGCCATGAAATTGAAAATGATTTACAACATGCGTTAAACAAAATCTACGATTACTTCAAATCATGGAAAGTCAAAATAAATGCTGACAAAACACAGGCCATATTTTTCACTAGAAAAAGGAAAGCCTGTGCTTTACCACTTGGTCAGCTTAAAATAAACGATTGTGATGTCCCGTGGGTTAATTCTGTCAAATATCTAGGTGTATATTTAGACAAGACATTAACTTTCCGTGACCATATCACAAATACCCTCAATAAAATAAGCATAGCTACTAAAATGCTATACCCCCTCATATGCAGGAAATCTCCCCTGAGTAAATATAATAAAATTGTAATATGTAAAGTAATTTTTCAAGCCATATTGGTCTATTCATGTCCAGTATGGGGAACTTGTGCCAAATCGCACATTAAAAAATTGCAAATATCTCAAAACAAAACTTTGAAAATGATGATAAATCTACCTTGGCATTTTTCCACCAAACACTTACACGAAGAAACCGGTGTACATCAAGTTGCAAAAAAAATTGAAATTCTCAATCAAAGATTTAAATTAAGATGTAGTGATTCTACGAACGTATTAATACAAAATTTAATAGATCAATAAAATGTTATATGAAATCTTTATTCTAATTAATTATTTGTATTTAGAATTTATTTACTTTTGTATTTATGTTAATTTATTTATTTATTTTCTTTTGTATTTATGTTAATTTATTTATTTATTTACTTTTGCATTTATGTTAATTTATTTATTTATTTACTTTTGTATTTATGTTAATTTATTTATTTATTTACTTTTGTATTTATGTTAATTTATTTATTTATTTACTTTTGTATTTATGTTAATTTATTTATTTATTTACTTTTGTATTTATGTTAATTTATTTATTTATTTACTTTTGCATTTATGTTAATTTATTTATTTATTTACTTTTGTATTTATGTTAATTTATTTATTTACTTACTTTTGCATTTATGTTAATTTATTTATTTATTTACTTTTGTATTTATGTTAATTTATTTATTTATTTACTTTTGCATTTATGTTAATTTATTTATTTATTTTCTTTTGTATTTATGTTATTTATTTACTTTTGTACTTATGTTAATTTATTTATTTATCTGTTTAATTATTTATTTTGTTTCCTTTATTTATTGATCATTTATTTATTGATTGATTTGTTTATCTATTTATTTATTTATTGTTTATTTACTCACTACACATATTTTTATTCCACTGTCTGGTATTCCTTTAGATTTTAAGTTTTATTAGTTGTATTTATTTTCTTTTATATAAAATTATATATAAATCATATTAAATGAAGGTTTTTATTCATAGTTTTCCTTCGAATGAAATTTCCAATTCAAAATTAATTTTTAAATGTTCAAAAAAAAATTTTTCAGTTGTAAGATATAGTTTAAATATCAAATCTCTGTGCAAGCTGCGTACTTTAAAAGATTTGTAAAGCCTTTATCTATGAAGGAAAAAAAATAAAATAAAATAATCTTTCTAGATTCGGATTGAATATTTACAATAGGGAAAACATATGAAAACCTCACTGAACATTAGAACCAATCCTTACATTGTTTCGGAGAAAATAAGATGGTTGTACTTGATATTTCAGATATATTTGCTTTCCCTTACATAAAGAATATATGCACTTGGTACCGATGTCTTCGTTGGATTAGAAATTATCTTTTGCACTGCTCAATACAAGTTGTGTGGAGTGTTTATGTCTAAAGGCCAGCTTGTTCAAAAATTTTAATTTCTGGCACAACTTTCAGAGGATTTGGTTGACAAGTATGTTTAAACACTCAAACTGCTTATTTTCTAAAAAAAAAAAGAGGCTGGGTGCGACCCACACTGATAACTTCCCATTTGTGATCTTGAAAACTTTATATTTTGTTTTTTTCAAATAACCAAATTTTCTGCGTAACAAACTTTAGCTGTTAAATTCAAACAATCATTTTGTTAAGATTGGAAAGCATTTTAATTATTTAAAGAGATTTACGAAATGCACATATATTATAGAGATTGTTGATGTATAAGTTGTTTCTACTTGACCCAGGAGGTAAACTTCCATGCGTTTTTTTAACGAATGTGGAATTTTCTTAGTTCTGTTTAAATTTTTGTTTAAAATGTCAGTTAAGTATATGTCAAATATATTATACCCGCTGTAAAAAATTGTATTATGTATAAAATTAAATACCTAATAGCAAACTCAAATCATATTGCTCGTTCTCAGGATATTCGAGCTGAAATACAATTGTAACTACTTTTCTTTAGAATTTTTAACAGTTTTTGATTTTTTGTTAAAAAACTGCCCATTCGATATTTGTCAAAATTGTATCAGTTGCTAACAATTATGTTATGTAGAAAATAAAACAAAAATTAAATCAATATCGTTATCCGTTTTTGAGAAATTTGAGTCGAAAGACAATTTATACCAATTTTTGGTAGAATTTTTTGTAGTTTTTATTTTTTTGTAAAAAAACTGTCCATTGAATTTTTTTGAAATTTTCACCAGTAGTCAAAAACAACATTTTTCGTAAAATAAAATTATTTTAAAGTTGATATCGTTTTTCCATCTGAGGATATTCGAGTTTTAAAAAATTTTTTTTTAGTTTTTTTGATTTTAAAAAATAACGGTATTTTGATTTTTTTCCAAATTCATATCAAATTTGTGTGACGTCATAATGCATCGAATAAAATTTATTTCAAATCAATAACATTATTTGTTCGTGAGATATTTGAGCCCAACCAAAATTTTCACTTCTTTTTTAAACTGCTGTAGTAAGAAAACAACTGATTGAATATTAATAAACGCCCTTTCAGCTTCTTTCAAAGTTATTATCTATAAAACAAAATTTATTTCAAGTCGATATCTCTACTCGTTCTTGAGATATCGACGACGAAAAATGGTACCAGAACGTACGAACGTACGAGCGTACGAACGTACGAACGTACGTACACACGCACACACAGACATCTCTCTAAAAATGATTGATATAGGCTCTAGGGACCTTGAAACGTCGAGAAATTTCAAAAATTTCAATTTAAAAATGTAAAACATGAATTAAACTTAACCAACTTGGACAAACTAGCATTAATACGAGATGAATTCTGGTGTGCCACAGGGTTCCGCTTTGTTTCCGACTCTCTTCCTAGTGTTCATTTACAATCTATTTTTATTTGAAAATTCTGTTGATTTAAATAAATTTTTTTGCTAACGACATAACGCTCAGTTTTTTATAATCATTGAATGAAACGATTAACAACAAAAACGTTTTAAACTCAAAAACTCATTTTTTCGCACATAATAAAAATGGTCTGTGTGATTAAGTGTGTGCGAAAAATGAGCGGCGACTTTTTCAATTTTGCTCATGGAACAGTATACTTACAAGGTACTAGGATCGAAGTGAAATCCACAACCCTTGCCACTGCATCAACGGAACCAAACACAGACTTCGCAAAAAAAAAGTTCGGAAGATGCAATGCAAGAAACTCTTGAGGTATTGCATATAAGTATACCCAGCTTTGTCTTGGGTAGTCAAAACCCTTTTTTGCGCGCATATTAAACCAAATATTGTACTGTTTTTTATTTTCATTTTTCCAAAAAAAATATATTTCCATAAGAGAATTTTGACATTTTTTATTTAAACTCCTTTAATAAATTGATCATACTTTTATAATGCATATAATAATGATTTAAAGGTTGTTTTTTCAACGGATTAATAAAATTCTCAAGAATGAAATATGTGTTCCCCCAAACCTACTGGAGTATTTGCCAACAAAATATTTAAAATTATTTTACCTGTTTAGTGGGATGTTGCATGATACATTTTATCCTTCCTACAAATACAAAATGGTGTGCATATAAAGTAAAAGTTATTTGCGTCTAAATTCCTCGTTAAAACGATACTTGTGTGTATAATAAAGTTAAAACCTTTATCCTTCCTTGGCTTGAAACAAAAATTCTTTGTGTTTTCAAAAGGGATTCATTTCAAAAGCCAACAATAACAACGAAAAACTTCGGACAAAAACACACATAAACCTCTGATGAAAGACTAAAGTTGATACCACGACAACATTATCCTAGTTTATAGAGATGAAAAATAACATCGAAGGACATTTCTATATAAAATCAACCTTTCTGCAAGGTTCTTCTCTGCCTCATCTTTTGCTGAAGTAAATTACTAGTCTCTGTGCAAGAATCCCCTAAAAGTGCAAAACGCGCTTTCTTTTCTTTTATTTTGTATTCTGTTTCATGTTGTCAACCTTAAGGTTGGTTGGTTACGTGTTTTGACTGCTTCCATCACTATACGTACTTTGACATTTTTGTGTGGGTTTTCTGTTCTGGCTTGTTAATTTGTAACTCTTTCTGTAGGGAAACAAAAAATGCCCCCAGGAGGAGATACCACCACATAATATGTGTCTCATGTACCTGCTGTGTTTTTTTTTTTTTTTTGGAGAAAAAAGTGCGTGATCGAAATAATTTTAGGATAAAAATAGCTTCAATATATTTTATTGCTGAATATAAAAGTTCTAATTTTATGAAGGAAACATGTCGGGCGCAAAAGGTTTAATGTGTTGCCTCTGTCACATACAAAAATTTCAACTTTAATGCTTAGGGATTTAATGGTGTAAGATGTTTTGTACTGAAAAACAAAAAAATAAACCATTTCGAAAAAGTCACGTTTTTTTTGTCGTATCAAAATATTGTGCCTTGAAAGCATTCTTAAATGTATAAGTTTTTTTTTCCTGATAAAATAAAGTACTACCTACTCGTGTGCATGAGTACATATCATCCCCCAAATAAAACAACTTCACGACGCAAACTTAATTATTAGTTTACTACCCTTTATGACCAATATTATTCTGGCATAATAAAATATAGAAAATATGTGAAGAAACAACAAAAAAATTCACGATTAAGTTTAAGATGATTTTCAACACTAAAAAAAACGCAAAAAGGTGTGAAAAAAGTGTAATTTTTAGATGCACATAATTTGGAAATATGAACCCTGACAAACATATCAAAATTTCCCAAAATTGTATCATACGTTTTTTTAATTAAACTGAAGTATTTATTTTGTTTAAATGAAAATGTACATATTTTAAAACAAAAATATCAAATGAGTGAGACGACTCACTTTTCATTGAAAATCGATTTAAAAATCGATTTAAAAATCGATAAGAAACAGACACTGAAAAATGACAATTTTTGGTGAACGAATCTTTTAAAAACCAAGTTTTATTTTTAAAAACATTAATATTTTTGCTGAAAAAATAATCATGTACGTGTGCATCTGTTAAACCTAATCGTGCATTGTTTAATTTTAATAAAGTTCCTTCCCTTTCCTTGAACCAGTCAACTGTTGAAGCTTGAGATTATAGAAGCATCGATGCTTAAAATATTTGACGTACATGTTTTTATTTTTTTTTTTAAATTAACTTGTATTTTTCCCTTAAGCTTCTGTTAATTTGGATTCATTCATCAGCCCCCTTATGTGTTTGAAAATTACCTTCTAAAAATCAAAGCTCCAAGGCACGCATTTACATCCTTCTCATACATTCAAAAACATTTTGCTTATCTTAAAACCATTCAAAAAATCCATCGCTAGATATATGTACATACGTAAAATTTATCTGAAAATCACATGTCATTTACCTTCGTTCCAGTTTGCCATCATGTTTTAGGAAAATAAACAGACATTTCGGTTCGAATAAATACAAAATACGAACAAAAAAAACTGTCACAAAACGAGCCCTGTGCTGTCAGGAAATCCTTGAACATCATTTTCCAACTGAATAAACACAAAAACCCAACCAAATGAGATAAAATTAACACAACTGAGATGATGTTCGTTCTTGAAGAATGAAAGATTTTCCTTATTTTTATTTTTAGTCAATGTTTTCATACCACAACGTGTCCCATAATATTATGACGAAGAACAAGAAAACGAATGAACAAAAACGACAAAAGTATATAAACCAAAGCCAAAAGCTGATGGCGTTCTCGAGATAAGTTTAACGAACCTAATTTAAGGGGCTTCGTTCATTTACGCAGAACGTGCCCCCATTCGGTGTTAGTGATGTGTGATATGACGCGGAGACGATATCAACTTGGTTAGAGTTAGAGCGTATAATTTAGCTGCTTCCTCGAGTCATTCTCCTAATTCTGTGCTGCTTGGCATTTCTTATTTTAAAATAATATTCCATGAAAATATATATTATAAATATGAAACAGATACCAAATTAGGACGAGGGTTTGTGTCATGGCTTTGATGATGGAAACGAAGATGGCATACGATAGGACCAATTTCCCATTTCATGTATGACGAAGAAGGTATCCTTTTCATATTATACATATACATGTGGGTGTATTTATAGTGTTTGATATCTATTACCACCCACTCATCTCGATGACGAAGGCGACGACGACGACGACGGCAAGGACCTCTTCTGGCACATATGATATACAAAGTACAAAACACAAAATGACACATCTCTTCATCAAATAATATGAAAAGTTTAATTTTGCATGCAATACTCAGAGCTAAATGTGGATATGCGGTGCGGGCGAAGGATATACATCTTCGGAGAATGAATAGCGAACTAGGTTGGGTGTGGGCGGTGATGTGGTGTGGTAAACCGCATAACAGAAGAATCATATACCCAGAATCCCGGAAGAGAACTTGACTTTCCTTTTGAGCCAAGCAACTTTGTTTTGTTAGTGCGAGAAAAGTTGTTTTTTTTTTGTTATTTTTGCAGTAAGAAAAGAAAGGATAAAGGATGGTATAGTGGATATAAAAGGATGACTGGCAGAGGAGTATATAATGTAAGGTATGGTGTGCCAAATGTTCGCACCCTTTAGGAAGTGAGAGTGTGATGAGGATCCCTATACCGACTGCTTTCCATTCATGAATTCATTCATTTAGACAGGATGTTTGCTGTCGCAGTGAAAAGAAAATTCTACTGCTTCTTTGCTGCTATAGTGCCATGCCTTGCCTAAGCCCAAATGATGATTATGTGTTTGTAGAAAATCCTTTATGTATAAAGGTGAATGTGAAAAGGATTTTTTTTGTTTTTTTTTTTTGTAGATATACTCGTATAATGACGATGTAGGTATGTTTAGGTTGTCTAACACAATCCAAAATGGATGTATGTCAAATTGTGCACAAAGCAGGAAGATATGGTGCTCGTTATTAAAAGAAGATTTACTTCTGTCAAATTTATTCGAATGAGATTGCTCAATTTAATTGGTTTCTTAGAGCCTTTAAGCTAAGGAAACTAAAGTTTTGTTATTTTGTTTTGTAGAAGATGGTGCAATCCTAGAAACATGTGTTATTGTACAATTTGGAGGCATTTTGGAGAATAATTGTCGTATACTTATAAGTCCTTTCAAGGTGATGAAGTTAAAAAGAAAACGGATGAAAACGCTGGTTCTAAGCAATCTTCAAAAACGCTTTAAATTATTCAACTGTGTATAAGAACAAACCAAAAAAGTGTGAATGTGATCCTCAGTTGAATTGTGTAAAATACTTAGTAGTAATACAGTTTTTTTTGTATCTTGAAATATCATAACTTTTATTTTAAAAAACTAATTAAATATAAGTTGTTGTCATAATTCGGTAAGTGCCGAAATTAAGATTGTCAAATTCTATTTTCCAAAATTTGGTAATTCGAAATTCTGTAAATACAAAATTCTGTAAGTACAATAATTGAGTTTCTAAAAAACAAAACCCTGAATTTCAAAATTCTGTAAGTATGTAACTCTGCATTCCAAACTTGTGGACTCCCAAATTCTGTATTCTAAAATTCTGCAAGTGATAAGAGATCAATTATTTTAATACTGAATAAAAGTATTTTTATTTTATCATTTACAAAACCTAAATGTTGGTGGGTTTCAATATTTCAATTTTGGAAAAAAATAATATTCATGGAAAAAATTCCCATTCGCTTCAATTACGCAATTCCATTGTTTGTTAAAAAATGTAGTCATAAACACACAATATTTAGTGAAAAAATCGTTCAATCGGAAACGCAAAATGCTACGAAAGGAAATATTAGTTAAGGTTCAAAAACATAACACAATGTTTTCTTTTCATCTTGCGCCAGTATTGTGTTCTTCTATTTAAAAATCTTACAAGAACATTTTCGTATATTCATCAATTGGTTATTTCAATTTTTAAAGATCACCAAATGCATTGTAAACATGTTTTATCTATCTACTGCAAAGTAATCTAATTAGGTTGAACTCAACCTCTAAAATCTACATTCCTCGCTACATTCAAATACCAACGTACAAATAAATTCCAGGTGGTGTAATTGGTTGACATCCAATCAAAAACTACAACCACGACGACTATACGACTTGCGGGCAAACTAACTCTGCCAATTGTTACCTATACCCATTATCAGCATCGGCAGTAGCAATAGAATCACCACAGTTAGTCGTGCAGCACTGCACACAATAACTGAACAGTACCCTATGTCATGGTTATGTTCTGGTGACACAAAGTAAAGGGATTTGCAATGTATGGCAGAGTGACCATGATGCTATATAACTACCGCTCTGCCATCCACAGCCGGAACGATGTTGTTTTTCGTTTGTTCGTTGTTAAAAGCAATAAATCATTGGTCGCCTGATGTCCAACCAGACGCGCAAGCACATGCATTAATCAAATTGTTCGCATCCCCCGCATCCCCTAAAAAAAAACTTAAAAAAAATATATATAAAACCACCATAACAAAAATATTTTCCTCCCCAATGCATTTTGTTAGAGATTTTCTCGCATTTTCCGGTCGTTATCGTCATCTACGTCGTCGTCGTGTTCATCGTCGCTGGCTAGCTTATCAAGACAATTTTTCAGTTCGATCTGAACCAAAATAATGATCGACGGATAGATTTTCGCAAGTTTTTTTTTTTTTTTTGTTTTTGTTAAATTACATCTCGGTTGTTTGAACATAAAAAAATGTGCAAGTGATTTAGCAAAGTTATTAAATTTGATACTTTTTTTTTGTTTGTTTGTTAGTGCTTACAAAGTAGTTAACTTGGATACTTTTTTACGCGTCCTTAAAAATGAACACGACAAATAAAATGTTGGAAATAAAAACTTAATTGTGCTCGAAGGACCGAAAGAGAACAAAGAAAACGGGTGATTAATTATACCTTATATTGGCAGCAACAACAACAACAACAAAAAATGAGTAATTCCTCGTTTGTGTTTTGTAAAGTTTCATCAATTATAAGAAAAATGACTCTGGCTATTGGGGCGTATGCGCAATTTTTTTTTTTTGTTGTTTTGTTTCATTTTACTTCTAATGAATGTTCCTTTTGAAAAATACAATATTTAAGTTGTTTGATAAGTAAAGTTTTTTTAATTAGTGGATACTAATTAATAGTTATAGCGCACAATGAAAGTGTTAATTGAAAAAAAAATGATATGGTTAAAACTTTATTTAATAAAGCTAATTAGTACTCTTGGGCGTAGGTACTTAAAGAGCAGATTATTTAATAAAACATGCCATAACGTATAATTTTTTTCATTTGTTGCTGTATTCAAATAAATGCTTGTTTGAATTAATATTATAGACACATAAAGAGGTGAAAATAGATTATGTTTTTCAAATTGATGATAAAGTGAGTATTTTTCAAATAAAGGAAAATCTATTACTATCAGAAGTTCAACTTAATTAATTGAAAATTTTATTACAGCTGAATGTTTTAATATTATTTTCACTTTTTTGGAAAAAATCGACATTATAACACAAGAATAATTTTTGACACTGACAAATTGATAAAAACCAAAATAATAGCACACAATATCAGTAACATATCAAAAAAAAATCGAAACTTTAACAAGAACAAAAAAACTTTGAAAAAATGTTAGGTACCCGATTTGATTTAATTTAAATGTTGCGATTTTTGTTAAAATTTCGGAAAACTTTTAATTACTTTTGGAAAAAAAACTGTAATCGGTATGAGTTTTCAAAATTCTAAATGGGTTAACAAAATTGTGAAACAAATTTGCCAAAATAAAGTATTTTATTAGTTTTAAAAATCCGGTATTCAATATTCCAATACCATTCTCGGTCTCTTCTTGAGAAATGAGAGTCTCGTGGAGTTCCCATTAAAGGAAATCTAGCAAAATTCTGTTTTTAAAATTTAAAATTGCATTTTGAATTTTGGTTTGAATTTGCTGTTCGAATTTTGTTAAAACGAACAAAGTCAATTTTTATCGAAAATGTGATTATGATTCCATCTTGAAGACTTCTAAGAAACGACTTGAAACATGGAACAATTTGGAAAGCTAGGGTCATTTAATCTTTCACCTTTTTTTTCAACGGTTATAGTTGTGTCCTTATACAATATTCACGAAATTATTAATGAAAACCAAACAAAAATGGTTTTATAAGCCAGAAACATAAATTTTCATTTTTATCAATTTCCACAATATTATGCCGCATCCGCAGTGTGAATTCGAGGTCTCCAAAGGGCACTTTAAAAAAATAAAAATAAAAAAAAAATAAAAACTCCCGACATGGAATCAAATTTTATTTATGTTTTCTGACTTTGTGGACGTGTTCTTTTTGTCAGAGTCCACTTGTAATTCATCATAAAATGGGGTGATAAAAAATATCATTAAACTGAAAGCATACAATTTTTTTTGTCATTTAAGAGAGCAAAGCATTTATCTCTCTGTAGACAAATATTTAGGTAAACCATTCATTTATTATTTGAATTGACGAAAAAAATTGTTTTTTTTAAATTTGACACAAGCTATAAGGACACCTATTAAAAATATTTTTTCAAAGTGAAACTATACTCGTCACTCGTACTCATCAGTCACTTAACAATTTGCATGATGATGATATTTTCACATAAATAATTACCTATTTTTTTTTTCTCTTTACTCACAGATTCAATAATGACGAAATGGCGACGAAAAAGCAACATTTCGACCGTTTCCATCGATGCAACATCAAAAAGAACCCTCGCCACATACTCAATGCGACCATCCACAACAATGTTCGTTGTTGTGCTGACTCTAGTGCCGATACTTTCATCAATAGTGACTGGAGCCGGAACTCCAACGACAACGAAACCCTCCCAACTGGCTCCTGTCACCCAATGCAGGATGTCAGAATTCACATGTACCAACGGACGATGTGTGTCGTTAAATAATTTTTGTAACAATGTTAATGATTGTGGCGATGGCAGCGACGAACCTCGATTTTGTACACGTGAGTAAAATCCAATTAAATTATCATTCTTTTTTTTAACTTAATATTATGTAAATAGCAAAGATTAATCTCAAAGATTTATCATTTATTATTTATTTATTAATAAATTGTTGTTAATATCAAAATACAGAGAATATTCCAATAAAGTTAAATTTACCTGATGACATAAATGAGAAGGTTCTAGGAAGGGATGCTTGTTAATTATTATTAGTTCAAGGAACAATAATTATGCACTTGATATGAATATGCATTAATAGACTTTAAACTGAATTCTGACATATTTGTGTATTCTGTCTTAAAGTAAATTGAAAATTGACTCAATGGAAGGTAAAATATGTTTTACGAGACTCGAGAAGAGCTATCGAAATTGCAAAAGCAATTGATATACATATAGGGGTTGGCAAATAGTAATACATCGATATTATGTTTACTTTGAACTGTGAACTGTTTCGTCGTGGCCAGATGGTTGTTAGTTATTCAATATTTGTTGACAAAAATCTTAAACAAGCAAATATTTATGATGTTAACAGCTCTTATTGCTGTTTATTGTTATGGAAACTGAAATCGATCCTTTACCTTAATTAATTGTAGGCTGTAAACATAAAGGTGACAGGGCACTGTCAAAAGGATTTATATAATTTCAGTTTGTAGGTACTTGAGATATTTATAATGTAAGTATATATATTTACCCAATAGTCCCCTAAAAAAATGTTTTCTTCGAAGTTTTGAGAACCAACTCCAATTTTGATGATTTGGTTTTAGCTCAATACAAAAAAATTGTTTTAAGAAATAAATTTTGTCAGAAAAATAGCTAAACGAAATTTGGTGGAAAAATAAAATTTTGTCAAAATGAAAATGTTTTTACTGCCAAATACAATTTTTTTCCAACCACGAGAATAAATTTCTGCCAGGAGTCAACTTCACATTGGTTCCAAAGTGACTAAGTAAGGTTTAATATTTGAGTTTTCTGAATTTCAATTAAATGTCAAAAAGTCGACTAAAAAACTCTTTCTTGAGCCGTGATAGTAGCACTTGTTATAATAAAAATGGGTTTCATCAGGACTGATCCTTTTCCAAAAGAAGTTGCACAAATAATAGGAAACTTAACAATAAATAAAAAGTATAAAAAAAAATTGCAAGCTAATTTCACAAAAATCGCTGGGTACATTGTTGTTGTTTTTAAGAAACAATAAAAGGTGGCGTTAGTTTCAATATGAAAAACAAAATGTATTTCAATATTTTTTTGACCACATGTCGCTAAGGAGAGGAAGAACCATAATTTCATTGAGTTTTTGTATGGAAATGAATCGTTACTAGCAGAACATGTACAATAAGTCAATGGTTTCAACGTTAACAGATTTTGAAAAATTTTGCTCGTATACCAATACCCAAACAAATAATATGAATCGATTATTTCTAAAGTTTGTCGTTTTATTTGCATTCATCGACTGCAAAACTTTTATTAAGTTTCAAAACTTAAATATTGATAACAGTACAGTAACATAAGACTGCAATTATTACCGCATTTATTTTTTTTGTCTAAAATTGCAGCTGTCTTTTCCAAAAAAAAAAACAAACACTGATACCCACACAGATCCATATTTAAACCGAAATTGCTGTCAGCCATTAGAAGAATTCATTCCCCGGAGTGTTTCAATGCCGAACAAATAAAACGAAACTCATTTCACCACATCACAGCCTTTGTTCTGTGTTGCCGAGAAAACTTCGCGATCCCACTCTCTGTTTGTTAATAATTACTTTAATCCTTCGGGACTTTGGGTTTTCATTGAGTTTATCACCAAAATGTTAGTTCATGTTTCAGTTTCTGTATCTGTGTCGGTATGTGTGTGTGAAAAAGAGAAAACTAAATTGCAAGCATTTAAATAAAGCTAGCTAGCTATAGCAAAGACATCTTTCACATACCCATCGCTCTCCTCGCTCATCAACAACAATGAATCCCTCTACTGCTCTGACGCTGAATCCTGAATCCTGAATCCCAGTATTTTGAAACTATTTCCATTGAAATTCTCGGTATGAGCTTTGGGAATTCTCTCTTTTTAAAAAGGATATGTGTGATTGCTACGCTGGAATTCAGATGGAATCCTTGTCCCTACAGCTGTTGCCACTTGTTTTTGTACAAATTTTCCTTTCCTTTCCTTTCAATTTTTTTTTATTTTATTTTTTTATTTGTTTGGTTTTGGTGAAAAGGTTCACATTTGCATAGTATTTTCCGAAGAATGTTAAAGCACAAAGTAAGGGCAGGCGGGTGTAGAGAGTGAATGTTATATTTGCAAAATATTTTAAATGGAAATCATTTTGCATATAGTTGAATGGGAAAGTATATACGAAGAACACATCCAGCAAACTGTTGCAGGAGAAAGGAATTGTTATTTTTTAATTGTTTGTTTTTTTTTTTATTTTATATTTTGTTTTATTATTTGTATTGCGAACTTTGACTTTTGTCGACCAATTTTAGATCGTTTTATTGATTTTGAATGAAGCACCATCAACCATCATAGCGTAAAGTTTTGATTAGTTTTGAAAGAAGAGCATAAGTGCAAGCAACTTTATAAATGTGGCTTTGTTGTAGGTTTCCTAAGTAGACAATAGTTTTTTTTTTTAAGAATAATTTGAAAACTCATGTTGTTACTAAATGGCTTTAGGCCTTCTGAAGCATGATTTTTTGAAATTTTCTGAGAAATAAATCTCAAATACACCAGATGTTCCATAAACTTTGTTTTTTGCAACTTGTAATTCGGTTAAGCTAAAAACACCAGAGGAGTGCCTACCAGAAGACTGTCAACAACGTTTTTTTTTCCGTTGATTTTTCACCCGTTGATTGATTTTATTTTTTCAAAGATGCAAAAAGGCCTTTTTCATAAAAATTTTAATCACAATTCGTCAAACCCCAATAATTAGGTTCTATAGCAGACAACAATTTTTTAAAAACTTAAAAAATGTCATCAAAATCATTATAGCGGTTTCCGAGATGAATGTGTTTTGTCTTAATACCTAAGGTACCTAATACAAGCAGATCAACAATTAGACAAACAGAATTTCTGTACTCACTTTTTCCGGTTCTTTATCATCGTATTGTTAGGTCTGAATAATATCTCGAGTTAGGTATTTTTTTTCGAATCCAAAACTTGCCCTATAGTACCTGTAGTTGCAAGTAAAATTTAGTAGAAATAAAAAAAAAATTGAATATCAACTTTTAATCTACTATTTGGATATATGAATATGTGTTGAGAAATAGAATCAAAAAACAAAACCAATTTTCAAAGTTTTGACAGTAGAAGTAAGAAATGTGTTTTATATTTCTGAGAAAACGATTTCAAACAATATAATTTATGTACATAAATGTATATCAAATTTTGAAGATGTCAAATCAGGTTGAAAAATCTTCAAAAACCCTCAAAGTGCTGTATTTAAAAACACATAACATTCTCCTTTAATTGTTGCCTTAAACGTAATAAAAATCCTATTATAGTTTTTGATATTACTAATGAACCTCCGTCCACACTTTATTAATTTTCTTCTCATAAACTTCGTTCACACAGAATTTTCAATTGTCAATACCAAACATACATATACCTCCTTTGTTTTTTTTAATTTCATCTACAGCCTTTCACCCCTTGCAAATCATTCACCCTACAACAGAAAACAAAGCTTCTTAATTACAACCTCAATCATATTGCATTTCTGCACTCTACCATCACATCATCTGTAGTACACAGAGATCTTAATTTAAAAGTTAAAAAGAAAATATAACTAAAATCCTTCTACAACAATATTCTGAAATAATATTATACTTTTCAACTAGTACATATAATATACGTATGGTCCATCGTTTGTCGTTGTCGTAGTGATATCAAGTCCTGTCAGTCTTCTCTTCACTTGGCTGATGCAGTTTTCAATTAACGCAGCTATAAAGCTTCTACCCGAATCAGCGCAAAATCATGATTCCATTTTATTTGCAGCACGTCTCACAGTACACATCCGGCAGTAGAACCATTTCTAGGATACCTACCTTCTAGGATACCCTCCTTCTCCAAAAAAAAAAAAAAAAAAACTTTTATCCTCAACTTAAAGGATATCAAAAATAATAAAATTTAATTTGTATCTCTTTGCAGGATGTAACAAGACTTACTATGGCGACATTGGACTAACGTATTCCCTGGAATTACATCGACCAAAACAGGATAAGATTCCGTACGTGTGTATCCTGACATTCACTGCCGCTGGCGGAATTCATGGCGACGTTGTGCAGGTGTGTTGTTTTTGCTGAATTTTTTTTTTTTAAATTGTTGTTTTTTTTTGTCATTCTGTTTGTTTTGTTTCGCTTTGTTTTCAGTTTGAAAGTCCTAAAAGAAGAAAAGCCCCAAGGACTGACTAAGGGAGAAATTTTATGTAGGATTCTTGTGTCCCTGCGGTTGTTTTTTTTTTTTTTTTTGTATATTGTTGTGTGATTGAGTTCTTAGAACCTCCCTCTTTTCTGAACCACTTAATTTTCGTGGCACATTACTTACTTTCCGACACAGAGATAACATTTTGCCATTAATATAAGTCCTAGTGTTTTTGATCCTTGCTTGCATCCTTCGACGACGGCGCGGGGGCATGTTGGAGTGGCGGTGGCGGCGATGTTGGCTATAAAAGCAAATATCCTAAGGAAAAATTATTTACGCTGTCAACTAGCTTACGTATCTAACGGTATAGTGACTCTTTTTCTTCAAATCTTATTATACTCGTCGTATATTATTTCTCTCCACGTGTCGTGTATATTGTGTGTTGGCTGAATTTTACGTATTAGATGTGAAAGGAAGCACTACATCACCCACTGGGGATATAGATATAGCACATCAAAGCTCATTGCCTCCCTAATCCTTGCAATGACGATTTGTCATGATGGAAAAAGAGAGGTCAGGTGAACTAATACCCATATAGATGTATTCCTACGTTCGAAATCTGCCTTAGGCAAAAAAAACTTATCCAGATCACATCACATTAGATTCGCACACTTGGACATTATATAGGTACACACAATGTCGAAGGGTGTCGAAGGAAACGGATATTAAAGTCATTTTATTATCCTGCCACCTCAACAGGAAGTCTATTCTGCAAGTATTACTTGTGTGACATTCTTCAGATGAACAAGAAAAATTGTACTCTTTCAGGCGATAACTTACAGTTGACAAAAAAAAATAAAACCATGTTCTAAGCTCACATATAACTTTCGTCCTTCGTCACCAACAGATGTAGGGTTTCTGTAACATCCTGTCTCAAAATTGTTCTCTCTGAATAAAAAAAAAAAACTTCAAGATGTACTTTTTTATGGAAGTTTTATAGTCAACTGTTGGCACTCTTTGGTGATATTGATTTTTTTTTGTTCTTTTCGTTTCAGGTAACGCTTGACAGTTTTACTATTGGACGATTTACATC
This sequence comes from Syrphus vitripennis, assembly GCA_958431115.1. Taxonomy (NCBI): domain Eukaryota; kingdom Metazoa; phylum Arthropoda; class Insecta; order Diptera; family Syrphidae; genus Syrphus; species Syrphus vitripennis. The sequence goes on along the minus strand of OY288110.1, from coordinate 7,257,052 downwards.
GTACGTGCACGATGGATGTCCTGATGGTTATATGCAGATTTCTGAATCGGCAAGAACTCCCATCGGCGGAATGTGGTGCGGATCATCATGGGGACCAGTTTTGTTTTATAGTGAAACCAGATCGCTCGTTTTTACTGTCAAACTCAACAGGTGGGTTTTTTTCAATGGTTTGCATGTGCAACTTTAAGGAAAAATTTATTTATTAATAATTCTTATTTGGTTCGAATTCAAAGAAGCTCTCCTTTTAAATCTGCAAAATGTATGAAATCTCAATCAGGTTTTTAAAATTTCGCATTTTTAATGGTGAGATTAAATTTAATGGAGAGTTAATAATTTAAGCTTAAATATTAAGCTTAAATATAAAAACTTTGTAAATTTCCCATTTAAATAAAATTAACTAAAATGGCAAATTTAATTTCGTTATTTTAATTGAGAAATTAACTAATTTTTTAAAAATATCTCTTTTTATTGAATATTTAAAAACTAACTGAGAGTGGGTCTTACATTTTATATTTAATACAGAATTTCTTGTTAGGTTTTTTTCCCTCATTAAAACTCAATTTTACACTATCCATGAAATTCTAAACTCGCCTTAAAAAAAAACTAAATTTTAGGAAGTCACACATAATATTTCCTCTTATTGTTCTCATTTTTAATGTCATGATTAAATTCAATATGAAGTGAATATTGATATAGCTAATTAAAAAAAAAAACTACTTTATTTGGTACCTCTAACTCTTTCTTCTTTCCATGTCCTATGAAGTAGAGAGATAAAGTAAGTTGAATTCAAAATCATATAGTTTGATGTGAAATCGCCTTAGGCCACGTGTCAATTGGATTATATCTTTGATTAAATTTTATCCCTTGATTAATGTTTATCATATTAATGTACATAGGTGATTGATTCACTCCACCCCCAATTTACTTTCAACAAGAACTAAGCTTAGGATCAAAATTATCGTTGACTGACAAATGACTCAACGTTTAATCATTATCAGAGTAAATCGTTTATTAGTTTTTCAATATACACAGGCTGAAACGAAAACATTTTAGATAAGCTTTTTTTACTTTAGCTTTTTTCCTGAAAAAATCAAAAATCCAAAAACAGTGTGATTCGTATAAGATGTGACAAAAGGCTACAGCAAATAGGTTGAATAGAAAAAAGAAATCAAATAGTGTAGGCGGAGATCTATTTTCGTTTATTGAGATCATAGAAAATGGCAAGTTTTTTAATTGACTGTAAAACTTTTCTGATACAGAAATTCGGTCGAAAATTTAAAGCTATCAGACACATTTGAAAAGTCAGATTTCAATTGCTATTACAGAAATAAAAAATCATGCTGCAACAGAATATAAATTATCAAAGGTTCTTGAATTAAAAATATTCAACATTTAAATATGTTGTATTTTTTCGGTCATGAGCAAACAGCGTCTACTTCACATATTTTAATTTATCTTTCAAACAAATACATACATATGTTTGTATATAATGTAGATTGTGTGTCAAAAAATAATTTAGATTCTATAAATACATATTTACCTTCTATACAACAATTTGAAAAAAAAAGTATTCAAGTGATGCCAAATGTAGTTACATATAATCTACTTCAAAATTGCTTTTGACAGACAATTTCAAGAATCCAAAACGTATTATTTTGCGAAAATAAACCCTGGTCCTCTTTACTATCAACTCAAATAACCCATGTTTACCCAATAAAGAAATCCATACCCAAAAATAATTGTTTAAGAAAAAAAAAGGAAACCTTTTTCCAATTCAAATCCTATAACAAAAGCTTCTTCTATTACCTACATACATACATACATACATACATACTTAATTTTTTCGAACGCAATATTCTTTTGTTATTATTTTTCCATGTTTGCTTATTTTCTTTCTATGTTAAACACAACATATAGACTTGCCCGAGATCAAAGTGGATACAATTTTGACTTTCGTATACGTTACAAGGTCCTGTCCCGAGATAGTGCAGTCACACGTTACGGTGGGATTAAGCTCGAAGGTAAGTTGGCTACGATTTGTTTACTGTATCCAAACCAAAGGAACACTAACAAACAATGGTTGGTATATTTGATCCCAAAAAATAAAAGGCAAGTAAAGGACTTTTGGTTTAATCCTTTCAAGGATTTATTTTGAGAGAGTTCCTTAACCCTAACATATTTACACGAGTGATGGTCATGGCCCTCTTTGTTATTTGGGGTCTGCAATACACAGTCCAGTTTAATATTTCTCGAGTTCTTTGTTCATTTATCCCTTTTAGATTTCACTCCTTGGTATAATGTCAGCAATTTTTTACATCAAAATGCCGTCGAGGATTTTACAAATTCCAGTGCTCGTTCGGATCGCTATGGACAGGACTTTAGTTTGTTTAGTTCGTATGTTAACGACAAATCCTTTACGAGTATTCTTGATAGGCCTGTGATGAAGGACGACCAAAATTACACCGAACCGAAATACTATTTGGGTAAGCAAGCAAATATACACCACAACAAAGCATTTCAAATGTTGGTTAAATGTAATTTGATTTTGAATTCTTCTTCTCCTTCTTGCAGGAGACCTAATTCCAGGTACCTATTGTTCAAGGATTTTTAGCGACTGTGATAAAAAAGTTTGTCGTCTCCAATCACCAAACTATCCAGGAATTTATCCCCGAAATTTAACTTGCTACTATGCCGTGCGACAGGTGAGTTTGTAACTAAATCGTTTATCTTTTCAAAATTCGGTCCATATGTGGGATGCAGGGAGAAAATCTTTTAGCCACACGCAAAAGTTTCGTAATTACAGACACAATTGCAATTTCTGAGGGTGTAAAAGTTTAGGGTTTTTGTGTTTTTCCTATCAATTATTTTATTACTCTTAAGTTATTTTATTTTTCAAAATGAAAATATTTTTGTTTTAAAAACAACATTGTTGAGAAATGTACAAAGGATCATAACTTTTGTTAGTCAAAAAGTTACCTTTCAACCATTTTACTTTATCTCTGGATAGTTTGTCTGTGGCAAAAGACTATTTTCATTTTATGTACCAATTGGTTTTTTTTTTTGTTTAGTTTTGTTTAATTTTATTTGTGTGAGTTCAAATGAAAATTTTCGTTGACAACTTTAATGATTTTAATTTTTAGAAGTCTATCTTCCCTCCCTCGTCTGTATAGAAGAGATTAAATTAAGAGAGACATCAGAGAAGAACTTAACCAACCAAAACTGTTGAATGGTTAAAAGTTTTGGAAAACCCTCAAACAAATTAAGGATTATGAAAAGGACTAGCGGAAAATTAGCTTATTTAAGGAAACCAAAGAAAAAGCATTTACATATATCTCAATTGATTAATGGTATAGTCTGGTGTAGTTTTTAAGCTTCGACCTTAAACAAACAGAAGTTTTATAGTTTTAATTTAATTCGAAAACATTTGTGTTTTCTAGTTTGTATTTTGTTTTTGCTTTTAGATGTGAATTTTATCGGTTCATTATCCCACGTTGAAGTGATACTTGTTTTGGTCAGAATTTTGAAGGAAAATAAATTTAAGGTCAGAGTTAAGAAACAACACAAATTAAGTGGAAGCGGAATTAGTAAAATTACAGATAATGCTGTAGAATTACTTTTAGAATTCTTAAATCTATTTGCAATAGTTGATAATTAGAAAATTCTGTCACCAATTGCCAAAATTTGGTACCTTTTAGACAGATAATAATAATTTCTTTCTTTTGATTAAGACCGTTAGTCATAATGACGATTATTTTAAAAACGTTAGGTATATTTTTTAAAATTGGATTTTTACGAAAAAACTAGGTAAAAGCTTTTTTTAACATTTTTGATTTAAAAACTTTTGTGACTTGTGGTATGTAAAAAAAAAATTAAAACAAACGGAAAACAAGAAATACAAATTTTTATAAAATCCGAGAAAGTCAAAGGAAGAGACCGAGATGAAACTTAATTATACGACATTGAGACAATACCAAACGAAACTGAAATTTCAGATTTAACGAGACCCACACGAGACTTCAAAAGACTTGACTCGGCCAAGTCTCGTAGTCTTAATATTAAAACAAAACTAAAATAATTACCTTCTTTTTCCAGACATAATCCCACAAAAGTTAAGTTTAAAGAAAGAACACTTAAGTACCCAATCTTCTCTTGATCATATTTCATTCTTCAAATTCAAATCCAATTGACAGTCCCATCATTTGTAAAATCACTTCAATTCCCAAAAATACCCTTTTCTCTTTCAGTTTCTTTGTTGTTCTGTATTTAATTCGCTTCATTAATATACCTCTCAGCCCTTGATTCAATTTCTCTCTAACGTCTAACCAAATATATAACAGAGAAGTACTGGCCATTAAGTTTATTGGTCCATTCATTTTTCATCATGAACAAAAAACAAAGAGCCTTGCGTTCTAGTTAAAAATAAAGCACAAAGGATATAAAACTAACACAAAACAAATGATTAGTTCTTAAAAGAGAAATTTTTTTTATTTTGCACAAGAAGAAGCAAAAAACAAAACAAAAATAAACGCACACACTTACATACCTATACACAGAATCAAAACAATAAAATAATGCAAACCGGAAAAGGGAAAACCTATTCTAACCAAACTAATTTACTATGTTGTTGTGTATCTCTTATTATATTCTTATTCTGATTTATTCTTAAAGCACGACGTGCCTGATGGAAAACATGCTCTCATCCTTGTTCGCCAGCCAAAAGGAAACCTCGTTTGGATATCCACTCAAGAGACGATAGGTAATAAGATAGGGAATACAAATGAAAAGGATAAGAAATTTGAACCTCGCCTCAAGACCTGGAACGATTGTGACTACATTCAGGTAATTAGATTGTTTTCTTGTTAACCATATATTTCAGTATACGTTTTATTTTTTTTTGTCATTTTATTTCTTATCCTGTAGGTATTTCTATTTGTTTTTATTTTATTCGTGATTTCTTACACCGCAAGTTCAAACTTTAAACTTTCTAATTGTTTACAAAGAAATATAAATAAATTGTTCTTACATGATTACATTGTCGTTGATTCCAAGGATAATAAAGCACAAAACAAGAGACAAAATAAAACTAAATAAAAACTCTCAGGACTTTTTCTTGTTGAATCTAATTCCTCGCTGTAATTTCGATTATCTTCCGGGAAAGCAAATCGCTTTTCCTACAATTCTTCCATTTTTTTTTTTTTGCAATTTCTTACTTTAATGGCGTCTTTTTTTTCCTAGATAACGAATCGGTGCAATCAAATTAAATTCCCCATTACGTTCGGTTTGTCGTCGTTGTAGAGCATTTACAAAGGCATTACCGGTACTCGCTCGCTCGCTATAGGTATTTATGTTGTTGTCTATGTGTTAATGGAAAATCCAACATTATCTAGCACACAAACAAACAAACAAATTCGGTTTATTGAGTTTGACTTTACCGAAATTAGGTTACACACAGCAATGCGATTCTCTTACGTTCGACTGCCTGCCTGCCTGCCTGCCTTCCTGCATCAGCATCCATGAATATTATAATGAGAGGAATTTTAATGGGGGAAAATTACTCCATTCCTTGGCGGTGTGGTGTGTGTGGCAGCAACCATGTGAAGTGGAAGAACCTGTATCTATATATCTATTCCTGTGAAATTAGATATTAATTTAGAACTGAAACATAATTTTGTAGAATGTGCAGATAAGTGGGTACTATACATATTTGTGTATATCCATATCCATATAATGACATACACGAAACAAATATTATTCGAATGGAATTTACTTGTGAGAAATATTATATTAAGTAAGCAAAAGGGGGAAAGTGTAGTAGAACAGTGTTGGGGATGGTGAATAAACTTTTTTTTTTGGTGTTTAATTAATGTTAAATGAGGTGTTAATTGTTAATAGGATGTTAGCGAAACACAAACGACTAACAACATTCCCACGCCATCAAAGTTTTGTTCGCAAAAAAAAAACAAAATTAAATTATAAGCAAAAAAGTTACGTATACGCCAGAGTGGATACAATTTTTGAATTAATTTTCTCAGATGAGAAAAAAAAAGTGTTTTTTGTTATTTACTCACCGTTGGCTACAAAAAAAACGGTTTATAAAAAGTTGTTGGACTTTGCGACAACGTATTTGCATTTTAATAGAAAAATGTGACTTAAAAAGCAATTTGGTGCTATAAGAATGTCAATTATGATATTTAGATTATAATCGAGATTTTTCATAAGGAGATTTGACAAAAAATAATAATATTAAATCTTTTTTGTTTCTGTAAGAAAAATTTTTTAATGCAAAAATAAACACAGGTACCTGTAAATATATGTATATGTATATAGAACATACACATGTACATATATGTATTTCCCTCGGAATTAAGGAATTCTCAGTACATTTTGTAAACTCAAATTTAACCTAATAAATGAAAGTAAAGTTCCCCTAATTTTTACTGTCGATGTAAATAAATTCTAGTTGTCATTTTGGCCATAATTTTAGCTACGGATTTCTTCAAATATTTCAAAAATTTGAATTTATTGGGAAAAATATTCAAAACTTAAATCATTATTTTACTCAAAAAAAACTGTTTAACAGAAAAAAATAGTTAACTCAAAAAGATATTTTGAAACTCATAAATTTTGCGGTAAAAAAATGTTGTATAGTAACCAAATAATAGAAATCGGGAGTTTCGGGAATTTAGAAAATGGAAACTCTCCAATATACAAATATTGTAAATATATGTATGTAATATGTGTTGGGCCCTTCCAATAACCAAATTTAGTTTCGACATAAGTATATGTATATATTTTCATTTTGATTTTTATATAGACAATCATAAAGACCTCTTTTCATACACATTTTGGTCGCAAGAGGTTCTGGCAAATAACATTATTTATAGTTTTGTATTATCCTACACAATAAATTTCATTAAAATCGTTAGAACTTTTTCCGAGATAATAATACTGTTTCCTAACGGTGATAGTAGTTAGTTATAGTGATCTCCTTTGGTGATCAGTTATGGGAAAATCTTAACTCCAAAGGTTGAAGAAACTCACTTCATCTATTAGGGGTCTAGATTAAGGTACAGACATACATACAAAACACCATTTTTAACGAATTCTCTATCAAATATTCAAATGGCCTTTAAATTTTTTTTTATAAATATATTATGTACAACACTTTATGTGTGTTTTTTTAACATCTAGACATGTTTTATAATTCTTCGGCAGGCTTAAATTATATTTTATGTGTATTTTGGAGTTCTTAAAACTATTGAAAACTGAATTATGTTTGAAATTGATTCAGTACAGTCAAACAAGGTACAAGGGAGGTTAATGGCATTCTATTGTTCCTTTATGCACAAAGCATAAAAAAGTAAATTGGCGTGTTACCCCTGCCAGATTAACATTAAAATGTATACCAAAACTTTTCAAGTGATTGCATCTGCCTATTTGTGCTTTAAAATATTTTATTCGATATTGTCAATGTTTATCTCTGTTTCAGCAAAAATAAAAATGAAATTCTAAATTATTTGTCGATTACTTTTTCCTTTTTAGCAAACGTCTTCTATATACTTAAATCAAATTTTCCATTTTCTTTATCGTTTCTACATAATCTTAGCCCTTTAGAAAAAAAATACACATCATTTACAAGTTAAATTCCGTCAAAATCACCCCTGCCCCCCAACAAAAAAACAAACTCAATCTTAAAATAGTCTTTTATTATTAGTTTTACTAATAAAAGATAATAATTTTTCAAATAGGATAGCCCAAACCCGAAATGGAAATCAACGGTAACGTAATGTATACAAACCATTATATCCTTGCCATGTTAAATAATTTTTTTCTCTTCTTTCAAAAAAATAAAACAAAATTCAATTAAACTTTTACTCCTCCTCTTTTTTATATTTTCAATGTTGTTGCATAATACATTTTTATATGTTTTTTGTATCAGCATTATAGACATTTTGACATAAAACAAAATAACTTAGTGTTTCTTTGAAGAGGTCAAAGTCCTTTTATTGTTAGTCCTAAACCATCACAAATCCCACAGAAAATATATATATGCATTCACCTAGAATATTGTTCTTATTATAGCCAGTAGAAAACAAAAAAAAAACTTATTTTTTGTGTAGTTGATAAAAATAAAAGTAAAAAAACCACAACCCATTGACGTGTTACCACTAGAAAGGATATCACAATCCGGAAAAGAGTATCTACCAGCAAAAAAAAAAAAAGAACCCCAATATCCCCCAGACCATTATTCCCCTTAGAGCCCTTTCGTTTTTGTTGTTTTTTTTTTTTCAAAACCAGGAACGCATGTTTAAGCGCACAGGATAGCCAGAGAATACCACCATTTTTAACCACACACGTATCTACCGTTGTACATAACTTTACTATTCACGATTTTCTTTTGTGTTGTATTGTGTTTGAAAATATTTCTTCTTTTTTTTTTATTTCTATTCTGTTGTAATACTTTCAACTGTTTTTTTTCTATCGCACTTCTGTTATTTTATTGAAAATTTTACACTTGAATATGTGTGGATGTGTGTTGTTAGACACATTTCGAAAAGGCACTTTTAAAAATTAAATACCAATTCAGCACGTTTTTTCACTTAAATGTACGGATTTATATGGCACCATACACACTGCACCCAAACACACAGGATAATAAAGAGACATGATGATATATTATACTTTGCAACTATATAAAACACTATAGTAACAATTTGCGCTGAAATCCGGCTTTTGGATCTGTTTCGGTGGAAGACGAAGAGCCTGTGGATCATATATGGGATGATACAACAAGAAAAAAAAATGTTGAGAAAAAAGTACCTATCCTTCCTTCTTCCAGATTAATGGACAACTCTACTTCTAGTCCAGTGCATTTATAAACCGTCATGAATCCAATTTGTTTCCCTCATTGTTAGTTGTATGGATCGAAAATAAATCCAATTTTTCGAACTTGTGAAATTCACCTTGGATTTTAGTCTTTATTAAATATCTCATGTCCTTTTAATCCCACAAAAATTTTTGTAGGTATAAAAATTTGGAAGATTACGGTTCCTATTTTTTATGTTAAAAACTTTTTTGATATTTTTGCTATGAAAAAAGTAACAAGCCAACCAATTTGAAAAAAAAATAAAATAAAATAAATTTTTCAAGTGCTTTCGAAAAATAGTGTTTCTTCTGAAAAATAAAAATATTTCAATGTCATTCAAAACTTTTTTTTAAAGCCAAAGTATAATCGTTCAATTCACTTTTATAATCAATTTGGTTTAGTTCATAGTTTTTTTTTTTTAATAATTTTCAATCTCAAAATTTTGAAGACAAAAAAAGCCTTTGTTCAAACTGCTGTTTTCGATATAAATGCAATTTTAGCTTTCATTTTTCAATGCTGTGTTATGAAAGGAAAACAATAATTAGACTTAATACAGTAAAATTTTGAAAATATTTTTGAGTTTGAAAACCAATTTTCCAAAAACTTTCCACTGAAACTGGAATGATTTGAAAAGTAAATTGAAGGATGGAGTTTTAGTTTTCGAAAAAATTAAGTTTTAGTAAAAATAATTATTTTTCCATTATAAGTAAGTTTTTTCAACATGAGGAAAAAGAGCCCCGCTCTTATTTGATTATTTTCTCAGCTCCGTTGTATGTATACTGCAGTAGGTTCCAAAAAAAATATAAGTACAAAAGTTATAGTCATAAAAAAAGGATCAAAAGAATACTTGAAAAACTAACTTTTTCGAAAAAAAAAAAATTTTTTAAGAAATGGAAATTTTATTTTCTGGATATTATATTTCAACAAAATTGTTATTGGGATTAATAGGAACTGAGATGTTTTATAAAAACTAATAATAAAATGGCACCCAAATGTGAATTTCACAAAAGTGATTATTTCCGATTCACTCTCCTTCTAATAACAAAAATTAAAATTTGGAGTCGTCAACTACTTCTGGACCAGTTTATAAATCCACTGGACTCTTTTTAAATATCCACATAGCCGAGGTACCTATCTACGAGTATATACAAATAAAAGTAGCATATCTCCTTGGCTATAAGCTAACTGAGTAGGGAGTTACAACTACGAGTAGGACGCCGAGTACCTATCTACTGGGAAAGTCTGTTATTATCCTTTGGCTCAAGTTTCCGTTTCCCAAGCGGAAAACTGATGGATGTGAGGGTTGTTGCTTTTGCATGCAGTTTCGTTGGTTTGGGTTGTGTGTTGAGAGTCTTTGGGGGTAACTGTCATCTGAAATTTGATTTTAATTGATTGAGTCCTTGATTTGCAGGCATTGTTAGGATTTCCTGTGTATCTTTAAGGGAACCCTACTTCGTTAGTCCTTGTTTCTTGTAATAAATGGTTAGAACAAAGATCTTAATGTTGGATAGATGTGGATGACATTGATTTTTTTTTTATCTTTCAGCGTTTTTTTTTTCTTTTTATTATAGTTTGCGGTGTTAAAAGCTTCCATTTTGTATTTAAATCCACTCAATCTATCCATTTATCTCCTCGAAATGGAAAAAGAATTTTTCTACGTCCATCCACGAGATGTTAATGATGACGAGAAAGGAGAAATGTTTTTTCTATATAGCTTAATCGTTTTAATGGACTCAAATGCCCACTTATCCTTCGTCAGGATAATATTCTCTGCTCAAATTAAAGAAAATCCTCGGAAGTGATCATCTAATGGATGACGATGCATTCAAAACTGCTTCCCCGATGGTTTAGAGAAGATGAAAAATAATCTTCCACACACACTTATATAGTACATACATATACTTTACCCAAGAACATGTATAAAAAAATATATAATTGGGTGATGCTTAATTTTCTACGAGCTAACAAACTCTTACCATGTAGTAGGGTAGGCCCTTTATGCCGCAGTATTTTAATGGCTACACATGACGGTTTATTGAAGGCTGTTATACTTTTGGTTGATGGCTGGTCCTTGAGCTATAAACTGGAATTCTCATGACGTATGTAATGTGACCACTTTATGTATTTGTATTTTTTATGTTTAATTTAAGTTCTTTTGATGTTTACTTAAAATGTAAAATGAAAGTTTGTGTTGAAATTAATTTTTATGGATTTTTTTTGAAAATAAAATTGGTACTTTTAAATGGAGGCGTTTGTACAAACAAAAGTCGAAATAAAACGTGTGAAATGCGTAAATTTATATACTGTTTCAAAAAGGCAATTATAAAATAATAATTTAGGTACATTTCCATTACGCTACGTTTACTTGTCGGGGATGGTTTTTTTTTTGTTTTTGTTTATTCTTTTTATGAATATTATTACTACCAGTGCTCTGTTGTGAAATATTATTTGAACGTTAAACAATAAAATTTAAAATAATGGCCTTTTGTTTGCTTTGTATTTAAATTGTGTGGAGTATTTTTGAATTAAATATATCAAAATCTATAGTATGAGTAAAATAAAGATGGTAAAGTTAATTGCTTTTTTTTTTGGGGGGGGTGGATAAACGATAAAAGAGGGAAGTTTTTATAGTGCTTTTGCTTTCAGAGTAGGTAAACAATAATTTCAACATAAATATAAATATTTGTATATATCCATTTGGCGACCAGTTTAATTCGAGCTTGAACCTAAACGGTTTGTGGACTTGCATGAAATTTGGTCTATATTTTTGAATATGTTCAAAAGCTATTTTTATGATTTAGTTATTGAAAAAATGCATTTATGGAGCTATCATATGCTTACACGAAATGCAAGCAGACATAAAACTATGTTTTATCATAAATTAAATTAATTGCGTGAAAAACCAACAGTTAATTGGGCAAATAAAATTAATATTATTGGAGCTATTAGTGCAAAACTTTAATTTATTTTTTACAATACGATACTACCTACCTAAATGTTAACTCTCAAAAAAGTTAATTGTCCAGAAAAGTTAACTGCGGTTGAAATCTAAAAGAGTTGAGTGAAGTTAGCAAATTGTTCAGGTTAGTTTACAATTTATTAGCACTCTTTCTTTTGTCATTAACAAAAAATTAAAATTAATTTTTTACAATAGTTTTCGAATCTGAAATCTAAAAAATTCTATTAACTTAGGAACATTCGATAAATTTACATTACAAAATGTTATCATATCGTTTTTCCGTATTTAGTTTTGAAAAACGTGCACTTCTTGACCAAACGAAAGTAGAATCGGTTTCCCAGAGAATTTTTTTTGTTGGATGGCCGCACTATCTATCTATCGTTGATGAAATGTTTACTCGAGATAAATGAACAACAACTCCCATGTTAGCTTCTTATCATTCTATCTTATCGTTCTATCCTAAGAGGTGAGCAGTTACCTGCTTGTTTGTTAAAAGCGTGTACAAGTAGATTTTAATTACTTCAAGACGAATAAGTTTCGTATTCAATCTTTATCAACTGCCATATTAATGTTTAAATCTGCATTAATCGACTAAGGTAAATCGATGATTTCGATATCGATATAAAAATATTTTTTGAAATTTGATGTAATAAAATGTACTCTATCATCTTCAAAATTATAAGCATTGATTGGAGATCACATGATAGCACTTCTTCTTGTTGAATAATTATGTAGAAATGTGACACAATTAGATAAGTTTTCCTGAGGGATTCCAACCTGCATTTTTTAAGATAACTGCAAAAAGTAGGTGGGTTAGTTGCCTCCTCGGGAAAGAAACGCGCTTTCTGCGTTCACTAGGTGACCACCCGCTAAAAAACAAGCCAGTGAGTGTATATACTTACGAGTACCTTATTTTACGAATGCAAATCATATTTTCATATATGTAATTCGATCTATATATGTTAACTTCAGAAATCAGATGTTTAAATGGTCATTTATACTAAAGTCGGAAATGACAGTTCCCAATCATCCATCTCAATCCGATATAATAGATATGTCTATTTTTACCCTATTGTTACCTGAAATTTAAATAATTTAACTCCAATCAATTTAACATTTGGTTATATACAAACACACGTTTATATTCAACCTTATTACCTACTGTATGTCTCTGATATCAAATTCATGGAAAGCACAAAAAATTTAAAATTGCAACAATTCACTTTATTTCCCACAATTTAACACATCGTCGACCTCAATTGAAAACATATTATAAAAGTTCAATGTCTCTGCACTTTCAAAATGACCCTGCGCCTGCACAAACTCCCCAAAAAATGTTTCCTCCAATTTCACCTCTATCCAACACAATTGGGTTTTGTTAAAATTTAAACACACACATTAGAACCACAATTTCACCTGACAGACAGAGCTTCCCAAAAAACCAATATTATGTATACGAAATATTTACCTGGCAATAGCTTATAACACTTTAAACATCAGTGCACATTCTGTAGGTACTGTGATATTCTCACCACAAAAACCACAGTTTTAAATATCAATAGAACAAAACCAAAAATACAACTCTGAATGCAAATAAACATAAAAACACAACACAAAAAAAATATCACCGTGCATAATTGCAACCAGCAATGCTTTACAAGTCCAATATTCTAAAATCACCAAGCACCAATCCCTATCTCTATATCCTTAAAACACGATACACCTATCCCAAGTTTGCACTCGCAACCATCACCCACTTCGTTGTTAACCTAAGGTAAATAATTGAACAAAGTCAATTCCAATAAACAACCCCACATTGAGTTTTCCTACCATGTAAGTTGCCATTCCAGGACACTTTCATTCTCCTGCACCCTTTTTACCCTTCCTAACTCACTCTCCATCTAGTGGATTGAAATCAAAAAATCGAAGCAAGCAAATTACTGAACCGTCGGCGTCCTTGTCGTCGTCGTCGACGTTGTTGAAAACACGAATTTTATGAAGTTCCGTTACGATATTTTGCAGGATTACGTGACCGTGTACGACGGGTACACCATTAGGGATCCAGTAATCCTGAAGTTTTGTGGCGGTGGACAGAGCGTGCCGGCAGCAGTCTCCAGTGGGCCGCAGTTATTAGTTGAGTTTACAACCTCACCGTTTGGAACATTTACTGGCACCTCATCCCAAATACTGCCTCTGCATGGATTCCAGCTTGAGGTGGGTTTTAGCCGGCGCCGAGCGACGGATCGATTATCAAGTTGTTTTCCTTTATTGACCCTCTTCCATTTATTCGTTTTTGGCGTAGGTTGAGGTGAAGTTCGTTGATATACAGAGTCCAACATATGCAAAGAACAAGAAATTATGTGAATTTTGGATTCGTGGCTCGGGGCGTGGTTTACTGGAGAATCCAAAGCATTCGCTGGCACCGAATACAACGTGTTTGTATCATTTACAAGGAACGGGAGTTTTCAAAACCTACGACCATCTGAGTTTACCGCGTCGCTCGGGGCAGCAATATCAAATGCCACTGTCACGGTTCAAGGTCTGGATATCGATGTTGAAATTCAATTTGGATCCGGCATTCGGGTTTCAGGATGAGACATCGGTTGGGGCGATAGGAGTCCTTCAAACTCACGAGGATTGCAGTGGAATGTTAAGGATTTGGGATGGTGCCCTCAGGGAACCACCCGTCTGCAAAGATTTAAATTGGTAAGTTGGCTGCTCTTAAATTGAAATATTTCAAATTGTTAACAAATATTATAAAAATAAAACAAATCTAAAATCAAAGAAAATTCAAAACAAATCATTTCATAATTTTATTTCAAAGAACTTTTCCCTTCTGTTACATGGTAATCCAATATTATTTTTTTGTTTTTGTTCGTTTCGAATTCTCAGTGAACGTGATATTCCAAACCATTCTGTATTGGCACAATATGGACAAAACTACACAAATGTTATAGCCCGTTTTTGTAGAGGAACAGTTCCGAGAACTTGTGACCGAGCTAACATCAATGAAACTCATGCACGTCCGTGTATGGTTAGTGAAAGCTATGTATCCAGTGGTGATACAATAACCCTCGAACTAAGGAATACTGAATCTACAGTTCTAAGGTAACGCACATTGACTTCGCCTCATGTGGTTTAACAGTAACACACCATATCATTATTTGCTTGGAAATACCTTCCTAACGTTTTGCTTTTTTTTTTTTTTTTTTTGAATTTCCAGACCTCTTGACTTCAAGCTTAAGTATGAATTTGTTGACCTGCATCAGGATGGCATACCAATGGCTGGTGAACATGACTGCAATCGGAAATTCGTTAGCAGTCAAATGGATCGAAAGGACCCAGCTATCTTTCGCAGCATTCGAAACATATTCATGTTTGGTCGTGGTGGCACTCGAAATCTCAGATGCATATACAAATTCGAAGGACAACGAGGTGAGCGTGTTCGTATTAAGTTAAGAAAGGTGACCACAATGAATCGTATGTGCACATCGAAAGTGGATGAGGATATCAATAGGTCATTCTGCTATGGTAATACCAATGTTCGTGTTGAGGTGAGTTACTGAATATTTTTAAGTACTGTTACTAGTCGTATGGTTGCCAAATGAAGTCAATTTTTTATAAAATTTAAGGTGAACTTTGGGGACATTTAAGTATTTCTTATTATCAAGATCTTTTAATTGTCGCAATGCCTTCTTTGCAATTGGCTCCTTGAATTTAAATACTGTTGGCGTTTTCAATTGGCAATCCGGAATTTGTCTTAGATTCGGAATCCCAATTGAAAAGTTTTTTTTTCGATTCTGTTTTTGCTTCTAATTTCAAATGCAGAAGAGAAATTCTCTTCTCTTCTTTTCAGAATCAGAACTGTCACTTTTGTTCAATTGAACCTATTCAGAATGCTTTTTTCTGCTTTCAGATTACCAATTGAAAACGCCATGTGAAATAAAAATGAATTCAAGCCACAATAGTAGTTGGCAACCATCACTCTCAATTTTAAAATCACTTCATTAACTGTGTAACCATAACCATTTTCTTTTTTTGAAATGCCTAACTCTTTTTTGTTTTGCTTTCAGATTTTCGAAAGGCCCTATCATGATTCCATTCTGTTGCCACGTGGCTGTTTGTGTAATTCTTCGAACGCATCCCATTTACCGGTTGAATACACTTCAACCAGCAGAGATCTAGAGGTGCATTTTACAGCCCTCAACATGACCACGCTCGATGATCCGGACGCATTGAATTTCGAAGGACTCTTTGAATTCGTCAAGGGACCAACAAGCTGCAAGGATGGCCGAAGGAAATTCGGTCCAAGTGGCACCATCGACATGACGTTCGGAGACGTAAGACGAATACCTATACCTTTACAATGCCTCATTGTTAATTCAAATTGAATTTTCTCTTGTTTTTTACCTCCGTCCACTCTCTGTCTGTATCTGCACACAGATGGACTGCCGCACCCGACCATGGTTAATCGAGCCTTCGAATGGAAACAAGTTCTTGTATGTCCGTCTGAAGGGCATATTTTTGCGAAAGTACAGTCCGAATATTTACAAAACGATTAATGCCACAGTGATAGGCACCAGTTCGTATCGGTGCGAGACCAAGGCGAGAGTGGTGCTGACAACTTCTGAAGGTAAAGTGTTATTTCCGGTTAGGTTTGGCCAAGACCAAAATGGAACAATGGTGGTTATTATGTTTTCATTATACAAATCTTATATTCTCCATCTGTTCTATTCTGTTACAGGACTCACAATAACTGCATGTCCTTTGGGCGAGAACTCAAATGCGTATGAATTTGTGGAAATCTTCAGTGCCGGCTGGAATGAAAGGCCGAATTATGCAATAGCCAACCGATCGAAGGCTATCAGTGTAGAGTTCCTCAGACCGGATAATGGTGATTTCACATTCAATTGGATGGAATTGGTTCCTAGACCAGCCTTGGGCTTAGTAGGTATGTATATGTGTGTTGGCTTGTTTGATAGGTTTTTGATTACACCCAGAGATGAAAGGACAAAGGAACACCTAATGAGAATTCTTCTTGCCCAAAACTTTTACTATGAGTGTTTTGTTCTCTTTGCAGAAGACTGTACATTCAAGTGCTCTGAATTGGGGGCATGTGTTAATGCCAGCGTGTGGTGTGATGGTATTGTACATTGTCCATCCGGCGACGATGAGTCGTTCCTGCAGTGTTCCGCCATCATGAAACTACCAGCTGAAATGTTAGCTACATTGTGTATCCTAATGGTGCTGTTTTGCTGTGGGTTCATTGCGTTCGCATACAAGTAAGTTTACAAAATTTAAAAAGGGTAGGTAGGTAGGAATGGGGTTGAAAGTTGAAACTATTATTTTGTGATGATTATAGAATCGGGTAAGTTGACTTTTCTTCTGTTTTGTTTGCACCCCAGATGAGCTTATGCTTAGGTCAGCTTCCCTGCATAAACTCTGATTAGACTTTGAATCACTTCTGTTTATCGGTTTTTAAGTTGGTCATGTTATATAGCACTCTAAATAAAGAAACTACTTAGAACTTTAAAAAAAATTAAGCATATTTGAAGTTCTACTTGATGCGCTACTTGATACTTAACTTGACGCAGTGCTATTTGACGAAGTCGATGCTCTGCTTGAAGTACTACCTAATGCGCAAATTGACGCTCTACTTGCAGTGCTATTTAACGTGATACCTGACAAAATGCTTCCGATGTACTACTTGAAGCTCAAATTGACGCGCTAGTTGACCATCAACTGGACGTAACATTTGACAAGCTATTCGACGAACTGCTTGACGCACTACTTGAAGCGTTCTAGAAATTAGTGGCTAGATTCCACCGAGACATTAGATTTAAGCCGCTAACAAAATCTCACTTCTGACAATAAATTATGCTTACTTCATCTATTTATATGTAATTTTTTCATTATTTTCTCTTTCAGAAAAATCAAACGAAAACTTCGGGGGTCTTCAGTTCTACAAACACGACTGAAATCTCTCAGTTCAATGGACACAGCCGTTTTCGATGAAAAAGATGTTATTTGCTGACAAAGCGACAATTCTGTACGATATGTGGAAATAGATCGTGTTACCACCGTCTGACCACATTCAATCAATATCGTACAGAATTGTGCCCCGGAACTAGAGACTTTATGTAAACAAAAACCAACAACAACCACACTATTAAAACTACTAATAAATTATACCATTAACTATCGACAACTACTGACTAAAAAACTATCAATGGTATTTCCATTGCAAATTGTATTTAAAAAATATAATTTTTTGTGTATTTTATTTTTAAAAATTTCTTTTTAAGTATATATAATATTGTATCTACCTATAATTAAAATAATTTTTTTACGAACAAAAAATTTAAAACAAATAAGATGTGTATTTTCTAGTTAAACATTGTTAAAAAAAATATTAAAACAAAAAAAAATATTAAAACTGCAATTAAAGACCAACGGTTTGGTACCTACACGAGAAAGAAATAGAGGAAAAGAACGAGATAGAGAGAGAGAAAGAAATAACTTAAATTCCAATTCGACTCTTAAAAAAACATAAAATAGGTTAATTATTATTAAAAAAAAAAATATAATGTGCCAGGATTATAACAAGAACAACAACAACAAAAAATAAATAAAACCACGAAAGTCAACCGAAATGACGCACAAAATATTTAAGCAAAGATTTAACTCTATAAATAAAATTCTCTGCGTCAACCAACTGAAATTTTGTACTACGTTTTAGTAATACTGTTTAAATTTAAACCTAAGCCTAGAAAATTTTAATTTCTATACGAATAAATCAACTACACAGTAAAGTTGTTTATTTACTTTTTTCTATAATTAAGAAATAGAATGATAAAAAAATTAAAATTAAATTTTGTAGAATAATTAAATTTAAAACCAACAACAACAACAAAAAAGTTCATAATTGTTACACAAAAAATTTGAATTTTTAATATTTGTAGATGTTCAATTTTATACCCTTGAGTTGAAAACTAAATTTTTAAATTAAATTCAATCTTTTTCTATTCCTACATTTTTTTTTAAATAATAACTGACAACAGGCAAGATGGCTGGAATCATTATAAAAAAAATTGCATACTTTCATAAAATTCATTTAAATATTTTATTTGTATCATTTAAATAGGAAAAAGTAACTAATTTGCCAAAAAAACAACAACAACAAAAAAAGCCCACTCAAAATTAATCGAAACGATAAATGAAATTATATGTTTAACATCCAAAACTGCCACTAAATGTATGCATGTATGTAAAATATTGTGTTTATACATAAAAAATAATTATAATTAAAAAAAAAAAACAAAAGAAAAAAAAATAAACAATTCGCATTTTTTAATTTAAAAAAAAAAGTTTTTAAGTAAAAAAAAAAACAAATCATATTAAAAATGAAAATTTAATTTTCATCATCGAAGTGCTATACGATTTATTACACTTCCCAACTTTACACTGCCTTTGATTATAATCAAAACGTAAACAAATTAAAACAAATATAAATAAATATTTTATTACTAGAAAATTCATTTAACTTTAACTTTAATTATTTTCGTCCTTAAAGCTATTTAAATGAACATAAACTTTCATTCATATTTCACAACAACAAAAAACACGAGAAATGAGTGAGATTTTCTTTCCACACATCTTATTTTCTGCATAACACAAAAACAGTTGTTCTTTTTAAATTTTGAATTTAACAAAATAAATTGAAAGGAAAAAGCTTAAGAAAACAAACAGACAATAAAAACACCTTAAACAAAAATAAAGAAAAGAAGAAAAAAATAATAATTTAAATATTATTAAAAAAGAGAAGCAAAATAACTGAGAAAAGTTTAAATGAAAAAATAGACGAAGGAATAATTAAAACATAAAATTTAATGAATTTATTTATTTTTGAAAAAAAAAACAAATATGGAATGAGTGTCAGATTACAATAAAAAAAAAAAAACTTAACTACATTAAATTCAAATCAAATTAGTACATTATCTTACATACATTTGTAAATAGTAGTGTTAAATTTAAATTATTAATTTAGAAAGAAAACAAAATAATTTAAACGTTAATCGTAAGGAAGTCATCTAGGAAAATAGAAGAAGATATGTTTAATAGTAAAAAAAAGGAAAATAAAACACAACAACAAATTCAATTGGAATGATGAGATCTTAATTCTTCCAACGACTAGAGTATTTTAAAATTGTAGGCATAGGTATATAGAAGTTCATGATGGAGTGTAAGAGAAGTGATTATTGTTACTAAAAAAAAGAACTTTTTTTATTTATAAAAGTTGATGCAAGGAAGAAAAAAAATCTAGATAAAAGCATTGTATCTTAAAGTTTTAAAAGAAAATGAAAAACAACATTAAACAAAAACAGAATTAAACAAAACCAACAAAAAATGTTCGAATTAAAAATAAAACAGAAATAAACAATTAAAAGTCTTAAATGAGAGTTAAATAAAAGAAACCATATCAATAAAATGAAAATAATTTAAAAATTTAAAAGATGTTTTTTTTCGTATTAAAAAAATAATATTTCTATCACTGATGAATAGTCCATAATTGATTTTTAATTTTTTTGTTGAATATTTCAGTAACAAACGTTTTTCATTCATTTTTAGAATTGCATTTTTACCTTTTCCCAAATACACGAAAGTTTGGTGAAATGAGAAGTTGCTCTATTCAACTTACGATTTCTCGAATTGCCCAAAAGTTTTCAGTTCCTTTTTGCATTTTAAACTGGATTCTCAGTGAATTTTCTTTTTACATGACTGTGCCAGCTAATGTTGGATATTCTGTATTTTGTCCAAGATGGTATTTTTGACGTAGAAGCTTCCTTGGATTTTCTGTTCCATTTAAATAGATATCCTGAAGAGGACATTGTGTGGATCACAAAATTGGCAGATTATGTATTAGGTCTCTTTCACCCACACATCAAGTGCTAGTTGATAGAATGCAGGACCTTCACTAGCTCCGTTGTCAACAAAGTTTAAGTGACCTACTTTTGGGTACATTACCTTATCATTTAACTGAAAGTTAAGAACTGTATTAAAGTGCAAAGAAACTCAAGACGCAAACATGCTAATTGGGAACTTTTCAACCATACTGACATTTGAAAAACTGACTTAGACCACACCTAAAGATGTCTATAGCTGCTTACAAATTTGAAACTTATTTTCAACATGATTTAAATCTATGACATTTTTTCAACAAGTTTCAGTGCATTAGAACTCGAGTTCAGAACTTCGTTTGAGTCACAACTTTTCCTTTTTATTTCATTGACATAAATTAATATAAATAAACATACAAAACAAAAAAAAACATCGTCAACTAAAAGGCTAACACATTTACATAATTAGTTTTTTAAAAATATTGGAAATTGTGTGTCCTCTGAATGAGATGGTGCAGGAATAGTTATACCACCCGTATCAACTGCAGGGACATGTGGCATTGAATCAATACTTTCCAGTGGAAGAAAACAATCCGAAGAAATCTAAAAAACAAGTTTAAAAAAAAAATTTAATTAAATTTCTGAATTTAGTAAATTTTTAATTACCTCTGCATTGCCAATATGTTTGCCATGCACATTAAACTTTCCAGGATTCTTAAATGAATCTCCTCGTGACGCATCTAATGAGTCTACCAGGAGAGATTGCAAAGAGGGTTGAGAAAATTGATATAGGTACAGAAGAAAAAAAAACACGAAAACTCTCAATTTACCTTCATTATTCACAATTAGTCCTTTGCGATGGTCCCCCATGTGTACTTCAAGCTTCTCAGGACTAATTGTCACATAATTGCAAAGCTCACATGCGATTTTCTTGAATTCCTCTGGGTGATTTGAACGAATGTGACGCTTTAAAGCAGTAGCTTGAATGAAGCATTTGTTACAAGATGGACACTTTTGCTTTGGATTCTAGAAGAATACAATTATGATATTTTTTTCTTTTTTTCAAAGGTATATTTTTATTAATTTTTACTTTTCCATGACGCATTTCGTGACTCCGCAAAGTGCTTGGATCTCGAGTTCGAAATTTACAAACTTTACAAGCTAAAGGCTTTTCACCTGTGTGCTGACGCATGTGAATCTAGAAAAGATTTTCTCACAGAGGGTCCATATGAATATATTGGAATATACTTACAGCAAGAACTGATTTCCTTGTCGTCTTCAAACCACACACATTGCAGATGAATGGCTTGATTTTATTGTGGACGCTTTTGACGTGCTTTGAAAGCGTTTTGCTACTGACAAACTTGCGATTGCAAATGTCACATGTTTTTTCGGCGTAATATTTCGTTCTGGGGGGAGGAGGTGGCTTCTCTTCTTTCTTTTTGGTTTTCATGGACTTCAAGACTTTGGACTTCCAATTGCGATGGGTGAGCATGTGGCGCCAAGTACGGGCTTGCCAAAAACAAAAACGTTAATTAACTTTTTTTTCAAATATTTTACATGATTCACCTGATGTTGACGATGAATATGAACAAAGGGGACACTGAAGTAGACCAACAGAAATTCTGTGCACTTTATATAGATGAATTGAACATCTTCTCCAGTTTTCTACATCGATACTACATTCACAACATTTGAATTCGGTGGTTGTTCCTTCTTTATGGCACTTAAGGTGCAATTGAAGCTTTTCCTCGTTTTCCAACTTATAGGAACAACCCTTAAGCGTGCATCTACAATAAATTCATAAAATATAGGTATAATCTAGATAGACAGAGAATAGTTTGACATACTTAAGAACAAGGTTTCTCCTTATAATCAGTTTGAAATCTTTCAGTGGCACAGGAAGCAGTGCAAGAGGGTTGTCCCTTGCTTTTTCCTCTATGACCATAACTGAAGCCGGCTTTGTATTGTTTTCATCTAGTTTAGCAAAGTTATTCTTTGGTTGATCTTTCGACTTTTTATTTTCTGATTGGATAGGTTTGCACTTGTGGAATTCAATCATATGTCCCCGTAGATCCTCAAGTGAATTATATTGACCATAGCAGAGACTGCAAACATACACAATAACTTCCATGCAATCTTCGGGAGGTTTTTCATGCAATTTTTGATGTTGCTGGACAATTTCTTGTTTGGAATCAATAAAATCACATTTTAAACATTGGAAAGCTGTAATTTCTTTTACGTTGTCATTATTTTCAACGGTTTCCGGGGAAAATGCTATAATATCATCGAATAATAAGTCCTATAAAACAAAAGATATAATTTTGGTTGTTGAACAAGATGGAAAACATCGAAACATTTTTATTCCGAAATTTTGTAGCGCATTTCAGAGGTGGTTGTCACTACTAAATGTCAACATAAAAAATAATGCAAAATACTTACATCAATGCTTTCTTTTTGAGAAGAATAGTTTTCAGCCGACATTTTAGCACATATTTACGCTTTTTTTTCAATTTTAATAAAACATTTATTCTTGGATTAATTACAAAGGACAAACACAAACAAACATAAATTTTCAGAGCACTGAAAGACAAACACAAATTTCGGAATATACTCCGGCCCAGTCCGGCGAAAATAATTGGAGATGTCAAAATTATTTGAGCACATTCAGTACCTAAATGAAATGAAAGAGTTCAAAGTATTTTTAGATGTTAGGGCATGACAGCACTTGGCAGAACTGCACACAAGGGAAACTTCACAAAGTATTCATATACCTACACAATTTCTACAAATATGATAAGAAATGTGTAGAACTACACTTCACAATATATTTATATTCAATTGTGTGAGGTTCAGTCGTGCCGCAACAGAATCTCGTCGGTCTGGAAGAGCAATAGGTTGTTATTTACCGATCGCTAGTAAGTTTACAAATCTCTGAAGTAAAAAAATACTACCCCATTGGCTTATAAAGATTTCCCTTATCATAACCTAACGAGATATTTTAAATTAAGAGCCTTTTAAACTTAAAAGCGCTTTATTTGGGAGTTAGAAAAAAGTGACAAAAAAAACAAAAAAATTGATGTTTAAAACGATTGTTTTAAGGTGAGGTCTGATGTAAAATCGTGTGAACTCAACCTTACGCACAAAAATACCATTTTCCTCTAGACTCTGCCATCACATTCGAAACCCCAACTAACATCACACCAAACTAACCGTCAACACATTTTTGACAATTCCCATGCATAGCCAAAAACTATGAATGTATTTGTGCATATAGAATTTGACGGCCGATCCGATTTGCAAAAAGTCTCTTTTTTTTGTTGCACACCACATCAAGTTGGGAGAATTTTGCGGAAAATTTTTGATTTTTGCAAAAACTATCCAAAAATTCTGGATCAAATTTATCTCGGCAGCATCTCTAAAGTATGCTAATTTAGTTGCAATCAATTGCTAGTGTATAAATTATGGCATCTGCGTTGGAAAATTACGTAAATGTTGTTCGTACCTTGAGTGCATCGGGTAAGGATAATAAATTCATCATACCGAAGGATATAAATTTTGCAAATTTGCCAATTTTATTTCTTTAAAATTTACACATTTAATTGATATGATTCCATTGTTGTTTTTATTTTTCATCACTTTTTTCCTGCTGCAGGAAACTTTGATGTTTTGGTGGAGCAGCTGAATGATTCGATCGAATTGCTAACAAAGAATTCGAATATCTTGGACAATGTCCTGGAAACATTGGACATACAACAGCATTCGTTGGGAGTGATGTATGTTCTGTTGGCTAAGTTCTCAAATGCTTTGGTGAGTGAAATGAATTTTCGTTAAAAAAAAAAATATTTAATTGTTATGTTTTCAAGTGAGTGCTGGGAGAACCGGCGAAAAATTTTTGAAGAGATAAGCGAACAAAGAATCGGCAAAAACCAAGTTCATATTTTATTTAAGGCAGTAGTGATTAGATGACTAACTCTTATAGCTCTACTTAATTTTTCGTCCTATGAAAATTTTTTCAAGAAGATTGTTATGTAGAAATATATTTATTCAAATGGTTCAATGTTTACGTGGCGTCCTAAAGGCTTTCGGTCTGAACTGTACAAGTTTTGCTTCCCTGTCAATACCCTTGATAAATATCTTTGACATCTTCTAGTAATGCTGGTCTAAATCCTTGCTTTGTTTAGTATTTGTTTGAAACTTCGATTGATTATCCCAAAAACATCTTTTCGTACTTGGAAGAAGTCGACGTCAAAACAAGCAATTAAAATAAATCTTGTTAACTTATGTTTGTTTTACTTGCTCAATTAAGGCAGCGCTAAGGTAAGGTTTGAACTAGTCCATTAATCAACTAGCTTTTTCATGCCAAATCCTAGCCAGCTGTCTCCTGTTTTGCACGCCAAGTAGGGTAAGGATTTTTCTACATGTCTTATATTTCTAGCTTAGCACCCCTCAATAAAAGAACACGCATCGAAACAGTCATAAATTCCCTTTGATTATGGCTAGCCTAGCCTAGCCCGACCTAGATCATTTATATTATATATTAATTTTGGAATTTTCTTGCAAAGTTATGACAGCGAGTTTCAATACCAATTTGTCATATATCTGACCCAAAACGGTAGAGTTAGAGTTTCCAAAACTTTTTTCCACAAATGGCAAATGCACTTCACTATCTTCATAATATTCATAAATCATAGATAATATCACTAACCAAGCGATCCCCACAAGTGGAGCCTTATGGTGAAAAAGTAAAGTGGGAGAGTTGTAGTTACACTCGAGATCATGACAATTTCCGGTAAATGATGAAGAAGATCACCAACCAAGCAATGCGCAATCTTCAAACCATTTTTTTGTTAAAAACCGCATAAATACTTAAAAAAAAAAAACAAATGATTATGATTACCAATGATGAACTGAAAAGTTATTTAATAGTAAAACTATCCCAACTAAAAATTTACATTAAGGCTCCCCCAAAACCAATGGTATTCTAGCTAGCTGTTCAAATCTATGAGCCAAAATATTGAATTGATTATTAGCCTCTTTTAAAATGTAAATAATTTATTTGAAACTTTCCTTGGGAAAAAAATGCTTAAATCAAAAAAATTAAGTAAAACATCCATACTGTTATTAACACTTGAATTTCTATTTTTCAGAATGCACAAAATGCTACAACGGATGCTGCTCAATTAATTAAACTTTTTAAGGATTTCATAACGTTTTGCAATGGAGAGCAAGTTCGTTTTGCTAGCCATTCATGTAAGTATTTAAAAAAACAATAAAATCAAAAATTTAAATATTAATCCTTCGTTTTACTTTAACATATAGATTATGAACTCTGCCACTTTTTCACAACCTTTATATTACGTCAGCCATCGTGTATTCACGGTATTAAGATTCTAGCTCATGCTGTAGATAAAATACGTCTCTTTGATTCGCAACTAACTGCTGTACATGCGGACTTATGTTTGCTAAGTTTACAAGCAAAGTGCTTTAAAACGGCTTTAAAATTCTTAGACATCGATATCACATCAATTGCCACCGATGGCTCAGCGAATCGGGGATCGGTAAGCTTTCAAACTGTGCCTTTTTAATGATGACTTAATTTTATTTAAAAAAAAAACACATGCATTTTAGTTGTTTGCATCTATACAGGACTCAAATCTTGATGTAAAATATTTCCTCCTTTACTATTATTATGGTGGTATGATATATACAGCTGTCAAAAACTACGAACGAGCCTTGTATTTCTTTGAAGTCGCTGTTTCAACACCTGCCATGGCAATGTCCCACATTATGCTTGAGGCTTATAAGAAGTTTATTCTAGTTTCGCTAATATTACACGGAAAAGTATGAATTTTTTTTTCAAATACATTTTATTTCATCATAATATTACGAAATATATATATATTTATAGATTCTCACGATCCCAAAATATTCTTCACAAGTTGTATCGAGATTTATGAAACCTCTTAGTCAAGCCTATCACGATTTAGCAACTGCGTATGTTTCTTCATCCAGTGATGATTTACGAACTGTAGTCATAAAATATAGTGAAGCTTTTATAAGAGACGTTAACATGGGTTTAGTGAAACAAGTGAATATATAATTTTGATTTCTTTCTTGGTTATTCGATTATTTTATTTTTTTTTTATTCATTCAGGTCCAATCCTCATTGTATAAGAAAAACATCCAACGACTTACCAAAACGTTTTTAACTCTATCACTACCGGATGTAGCCAGTAGAGTCCAACTGACAACTGCAGCCGAAGCAGAGAAATATATTTTACATATGGTAAAAGCTACATTAAATATATATTTTTTTAAATAATTATAAACCTTAATATATGTCCTTCAGATAAAGGCTGGAGAAATATATGCTACTATCAATCAAAAAGACGGTATGGTCGTGTTTAAAGATGACCCAGAGAAATACAATACACCAGAAATGTTCCTTAAAGTACAAGAAGATATGTCTGGAGTTATGGAAATTATAAAGCAAATCAACAAAATGGAAGAAGAGATTGTATTAAATCCATTGGTGAGGAAACACAAAATGGGAAACTCTTGAAAATATACTAAATTATTTATTCTTCGTTTTAGTATGTGAAGAAGGCGATTGGCAATCAAGAAGAAGAAATTGCATCTGGGCAGCATTCAAAAACATACTCTGGGTAAGTTTTTAATAATCAAGTACATCTCATGTCTATCTATAACATAAAATTGTTGTTTCTTTGTTTTTGCAGAGATCCCGCAGAATGATGTTTTAACGCTTTTTCATTGCTGCAGAATATTATTTTACAAACTAGTTCATCCATTATCATCTCTAAATCTGCGTTATATTTTTAAAAGAACAATGAAGGAATGTACACTATTATATATCTTGTTGCAAGAGTGCTAAGTAAAAACATAAAGGAGACAAAAAAAAAAAACAATGTTTTGCCAGTTTAAACGGCAAAAAGAAATTGTAATATTTTATGTGTATTGTTTAATTTAGTATTATTGTTTGTTTCAAACCGTGAATCGAAGAAAACCGATATAAAATAAATCTCGAGACAAAAATAAAATGCAAAGCTAACAGAAAAATAAACATACAAATTAAAATCAACTGGCACACACAAAATGCACTCATATAATTTCACTGCAAAATTCCTTGGTTATTTTTTTTTTTTTTTGTAATTAAATCATAAGAATTCTTTAAATAAAAGCAAAACAAAAACTATGTTAATTTATGCCGAAAATACATAAGTGATACTCGTTTCGTTTTCGGATTGAAGCTGAACGACCGGCTCGAAGGTGACACAAAATGTTGTAGCAGCTTTTAAGTGGTGTAATTTGCATAAAGATAAAAGTTTGAATAAGTTCGTCCAGATTATCGCATTGAAAGTAGAAACACAAATTTTGGTTACATAGCCGTGGGCTAACTTTATGTCATTTTCTTTTAAATTTTTTCTAAATAGTTGGTTCTATAAAGATTTATGAATTAACAGAATTCGGCGTTGGCTATATTTTTGTGATTATACATTTTTTAAAACAAGTTTATAATTTTAAATTGGTGTTTGAACCTTTTAAAAGACTGATTTTGACTTATAAATATTTGTTGGCACCCGATATATACACATTTGTACTTACAGCGCTTGCAGCTGCAAGCAATAATAAAAAATAAAACACGTAAAATAGACCTTCTCATATTTCCGTTCCTGCTAAAAATTAGTAAATTTAATAAAAATACAAGATTGAGTATTTTTTGTAATGTGTAAGCTGTTTCTTAAAAAAACTTTAGATTCCAATATTTATTTTCCATTGGTTAAACTCCAGACTAAGATAAGTTCGAGTCTAAAAACGAATATGAATATACCCCATTGTGTTGTTTTATATTGCTGAGTTTTCGCATTTTCTCTGTATACACAATTTCCCGAACCTTTTAATAATGTCGTTACAGATATTTTTTGTTTTGATAGATATACATTCACATTTTGAATATACTTTGCACCCATATGTTGGTATATGTACTTTGATACAATTTTTATCAAAAATAATAATAGTACAAGTAACATGATCCAAAAATGAAATACCTTAATTGGTTTAAGTTTTTTTTTAAGTGAAATTTATCAAATCGATACAAATAAATTATTGCTTCATCACAGCGATAAGCTGCAGTCACCCCATACCAATTATTTATTGATTTTGCAGTATATAAACTACAAACATATAATGTACATTTATGACAAAGTGATCAGTCATTCATGTTAACCTCAACCTAAGGTGTTGCAGAAGCAAGAATAATTTAATCAGCTAGGTTCCAGAAATCGAGTGAAATGAAACCGAAATCGAAAATGTAAATCGAGTGAATTCGTTTTCAGTGTTCTGCATTTCGAGCGATTTGGTAACTCCGAATTTTTTTCGAAATCACTTTTCGTGAAATTGAAACCGCTGATGTCAGCTGTCATTTGGGATATTATTGAAGTATTTTTATTTTGGCAAATCGTTTTCTTGTAAAAATTTTTATATTGTTCGCGCGTTTAAAAATATAAAAGTAAAAGTAAGTTCGTATAATGAGTTCTGCGTTAATAGTTTTGATGTTGCAGACTGAAAGAAATAAGTACGCACAAGAACAAATAAAAAGACGAAAGCTGCGAGATGTATCTAATCCCTTGGAAATTGCAGATACCGCGTACGTTATTTTAAGACTGAAAACAAAAGTTAAAGCCTGTCAATTATTATTTTCTATTGTACATGTAGGTTCATTTCATACTACCGTCTTAATAAAAGTGCCTTTCTAATGGTGCTGGAAATTGTTGAGCCACATCTTAAAAAATCTTCAATTCCTGCAACTTTGCAGCTAGCCGCAGTTATATGTTTTAAGTGCAATAAACTTATCAAGTTTCATTTAAAAATCGTTTTTGTACTTACATTTTTAATCGCGTCTCTCTTGTTTAACAATTTCACATCGAATGAACAAGATCGTTTTGAAATCGCTTGCAAAACGATAAAATCGAAATGTGGAACACTAAAATTTCACTTTATTTCAATTTCGATAAATTCGGAATTGAAATCGATAAAATCGAATTGTAGAACACCGAATTTTATTTTCGATCGATTTCGATTTCATTTCGCGTGAAAGTGAAATGTAGAACCTAGCTGAATGTCTTCAAACACATTATGTACATATATCTAACGATTATTTTTACTGGGGGCCTATTATGTAAAACGATACTCGTTGAAACCCTATCGTTATCGATAAAATGCGATTACGTAAAACGAAAATCGTTGATGTTTAACGATAATCGTTTTTACTAACGACTGACATTTGGCAGTCGTAAAGCTTTCGTTATCGTTCATAATTTCTTATAAAATAATTTGTGTCGGCAGACCGCCGGTAATTTTTTTTTTTTAAGTAAAATATAATCATAGTGGAATATAATAAAAGTGAAATATATCATAGCATAGTGAAAATTAACATTTTAGGTTAATATTTATTTTATAGGCTACCAAAACAATCAACACAATCAAAGCAATTGGATTTCTTCATAGCTTTTATGGAACGCAACCCAGTACCCAGGTGTTGCGAAAAATTATTTGCTCAATAGCCAATCAAAACACTCAAAAACAAGCGTGAAGTAAGTTGCGCTTCAAAAAAAAATAGTTTTTTATGTTTTCACTTGGCAACATCTTTCTAACGCCTTTTTCGTTTTACATAATCGCTCTTTGTCGTGGCTATCGTTTTCTCCAGTATCGTTTATTTGACTTTCTTTCGTTTTACGTAATAGGGCCCCTGTGCTTGACTAACTTCTTATCTAACTAGGCTATCAGAACAGCACTGTTAGTAGTTAGCCTCAATAAGATCTTATGAAAGAAATTTTGGGACTGACGAAATTGAAATTTAACAAACCTGGGGGGCTATTATGAAAAACGATAATCGTTTTTAATACGGAGTATTTGTGAAATTGCGATTACGAAAAACGATTACAGAAGCGTGTATTTGTAAAATTGCGATTACGAAAAACGAGAATCGTAAAAAAACGATACTCGTATTTTTATTTACGAGTGCCTTCAAGCACTCGTTCAGCTTTTGTTTTGGCGAGTTACTGTCAAGTGTCAAACATTATTGTGTTTTGGTTTTTTTTTTTTTGGTTTGGTTTTCATTTTGATGAGGGAGAAAAAATGTAAGTTAAATCATGAATATAATGGTGAAAAACATAAAAATAAGATATTTCTAATATTTAGGCCTACAACGAGTAGGTACTAAACTGAACCGAATGCAAATCAAATTTAAACTTAAAACTTTTCCAACATTCACATTTTTACATTTGTAAATAGGTGTGAAGTTAGTTGCGTTTAAAAAAAATACCATTTTTCATTTTTGGCTGGCAACATTTTCTTGATTCCATTTTCGTTTCTCATAATCGCTCTACGCCATGAGTTTCGTTTTTCTGGGTTTCGTTTTTTCTGCCGTTCGTTTCGTATTTCATAATAAGGGCCCTGGGGCCCTATTACGTAAAACGAAACGAAAGCCAAATAAACGATACTGGAGTAAACGATAGTCACGACAAAGAACGATTATGTAAAACAAAAAAGGCGTTAGAAAGATGTTGCCAAGTGAAAACATAAAAAACTATTTTTTTTTGAAGCGCAACTTACTTCACGCTTGTTTTTGATTGTTTTGATTGGCTATTGGGCAAATAATTTTTCGCAACACCTGGGTTGCGTTCCATAAAAGCTATGAGGAAATCCAATTGCTTTGATTGTGTTGATTGTTTTGGTAGCCTATAAAATAAATATTAACCATAAAATGTTAATTTTCACTATGATATATTTCACTTTTATTATATTTCACCATGATTATATTTTACTTAAAAAAAAAAAAAATAACGGCGGTCTGCAGACAAATTATTTTATAAGAAATTATGAACGATAACGAAAGCTTTACGACTGCCAAATGTCAGTCGTTAGTAAAAACGATTATCGTTAAACATCAACGATTTTCGTTTTACGTAATCGCATTTTATCAATAACGATAGAGTTTCAACGAGTATCGTTTTACATAATAGGGCCCCTGTAGAAACAATGAATTTTTACATAAAATATTCAATAAGGATACTTCTTATGGATTTATAGTTTTCAGTTTCAGGTCTTAAATTTTTATTAGGAATGAGGTTAAAATACAATGATATCCAAGTCATTTTAGGATATCAAATCGCATTTCTCGCTGTAAAGCTCAGGTATGTATTGTGCTTCCTTAAAAAGAGATTGGCTTTGATTTTATTTAGTATTCCGTTGGATACAGAGAATTATTAATTTATCTATTTTCTTATCTTATTATTTACATTTTTTGTTTTGGTAAATAATGTTCATATAATCTAGAGTTTTCGGTCACGTACTAAGCAATAAATAAGACAACACAATGGTAGGAGAATAATATATTTTATAATGATAAATTATCGTTTTTATTTAATTGTATTTCATATAATTTGAGGCATCCAACTGAACATATTAAAAATAAATCTCTTTTAAGAAAAGGCATTGATCTGTAACACAAACCGGAAAATTCAAATTTAACCATCCATAACAAGCGACTAATTTAATTTTAGATTTTTTATAACTACAAAAAAATTTCACAAAAATGTGTGTAAGTAAAATTTCATTTTCAATACGTAAACCTAATGAAGGTATATAATTTATGTACATCGTCAAGCGAGAACAAGACTGCTAGCTTGCAAAAATCCAAAACCAATCAGAACAAAAAAAAAAAAATAATAATAATTTTGCCTTGACACTGAATGGCCCTTTTAATGAAAACAAATGGCCATCATAACATATTGTGTTTCCGCATTTAAATTGAGTCTCATCTCAATAAAGCTTTGACCAAATTTTGATTTCAATAAATAATATAAATTCGAAAAAAAATCACAGTTAATTTGTATTCATTTATACTCTTTTTTATTATGTATGTATTTACATATTTTTCTTATGATTCTTTGCACTGCATAGTAAAGTAAAAGTTCGATATAATTTATTTTTATCTAAAACAATCAAATTCGTGTCAATTCAAACCACTAAATATAATTAAGAACACACAAAAATACCACAGCAAAGCTTTTAATTAATATGTTTCATGTACAAACGTAATTTAAGACAAAAATATTTGTTCGTGCATTGTTTTCAAGTTCTTTTAGATAATAACTAGTTTATCTTTATCACACTTCTTAGTTCTCACGTGTTTCCAGCTAAGAGATAGAAACAACTGCTGTTCAATAAACAACATTCATTTTAAGTGTTTAAAATTATTCAAGAATTTTATTCAGTTTGAATTAATTTATTGCCTGCGGCTGCGACTCCATTCATTTTAGGTTACGTATACGCCACAGGGATCGATGTCATGACAAATGCATTAGCTGCAGTTTTCTATACCTTTTGCAGAATTGTAGCTGCAGTTATTGTTGTTTTCATTCCATGGTATTGTCGAAATGCTATCAGTATACTTTAAAAGCTGCGTACCTGGTGAACCCACCGGTTGCAATACCAAGACAGCTAAGCGGCTTCGTCCGATCCATATGTAAATTCTCAACGCTGTACTGTTGCCATTTATTACGAGTATTTTTTGTTTTTGTTGACAATGATTAGCCAAAACATAAAAGAATCCAATTAATATTATAATACATGAACGGGCCACAAGTCATTGGTGGGGTTAATTATTCCAAGTCGAATGAGACTTACCGGGGGGAGATTTTGATTTGTATATGGCTTTATTTACATGGGCTGGTGTTACCGGCAGAATGTCATAGATATTGAGATAAACTTTATGGCTGACATAAACAACAATAAAGCACAAAATGACGATAAGTAAACTGACAAAGGTGTACGCCAATACTGTTGGAATATAAATTAAGGTATCGAGCATTTTGTTTTTTTTTTTTTAATTTTATTATATTTTCAAATAATTTAGAATTCCGTTTTGAATTTTGATAGTTTATGATTGAAAATTTATTAACTAAAGCTGCTCTGGTGGGTTGAATAAATTTAATCACACAGGTTTTTTTTTTGTTGTTGTTGAGGTTTTAATTTGAAATCGAAGATAATTTGAATTGTAGATACCGACCCGCACGATCGATCGTAGGAACTTCTCAAGATAGTATCCGTTGGATAACTGATCAGGTTGTGGACTGTGAAACCTTTCGAAAGCTTGAAAACAGATCAGTGATACCACTCTTACCGAAATAATAATACGTTTCAGTGTTTCTGGAGTGTAAAAAGGTATTGTAGAAGGAACTGTAGATAAGTTAGTAGTATATAAGATTGGTATTTTTTTAAATAGTTTTATTAGTTTTATTAGTGATATGGATATATGGATGGTATTCCAAGTCTTTATTGATTAAAAATTAAAAAAATTGGAAAAAATTTAATTTGAAAATAGAACTGGTGTGAAAAATTTAACTTGGTGATACTTCTTATTCAATCGTTTACCTCATTTTTTCTAGTTACATTGTAAAAACTTTTTTTTGCATGAAACTTCATACTAAATGTATTTTTCAACAGTTGAAATCAAAAATAATTTTAATAACTACTTATTTTTTGCAGAGAAATGTATCCGTAATCATTCCACGAAATAAGTTTCGTATTTAATAGACTGCATTTTTTACTTTTAACATAAATCATTTTCCTTTGCAAAATGATTTCAATCATTTCTTCTATGTGTAAGTAGATCAGTGCATAACACACAAAACAAACAAACATAAATTTTTCAAACAAGTATCTTATTTTATAATTATAATTGTTATTATTTTATAATTCTTATAAATTATTAAATTCAATTGAAAGTAGATGAAAAAACGAGTTTCTATAAAATCCAGAAATCTATTCTTTTCTAAACATTCTAAATCGAATAATTATTGAGCGGATAGTTTTTGAAAATAAATAATTTTTAAAGGCAATTTTTTTTTAATTTTGCATTTTTAAGTTCTGTTTTTGTTTTCGATAATCAATGATCTTATTAAAAGCTCATACTCTTTAATTTAAGATAAGAGATAAGCTGAAAAACCTGACCTGACTCAATTATAGGCAACTGAAATGATCATATCAGTTAAATTGTTGGTTTTGATAAACATTTAACACACATTTATTTAAAAAGTTGGTCACTGGTGATTATATTTTGTAAAAAATAATTTCTTCCGCATTTTTTATTGAAAAAAATCAAGTTTTTTTTATTTAAAAGTCCTGTCTTTATTCAAACTTTTCACCATTTATGTACTGGAACATATACTGCAGAATAATATTTGTAATATTCAACAATATAAAATAAGGGAAATATAAGTACATTTAATTTGTATAATGCAAATATTTTTGGGTTATGTTTGGATAGCCACACCTATTTTTTTCTATTTTTAGAACGGCCAAAGTCTACTGAAAGCCATTTTCAACTAACTAAACTGGAATAATTAACAGTTACATTACGAAGAAGAATAAAGAAAAAAGAAGACGATAATAATTCTCACATGGCAATATACATTATTCAAAAATCACAAATATAAATCATTGTTAATATTTCAAACTTTTTTAATACGATTCATTCATTCCAAACGTGATATTGATTTTTGAATTATACACTCAATATATATATTTTGCTCAAGGAAATGCTCCTGTTAGAAATACTTTTATTATTCTAAAAGATTTACTCTGCCATCAGATCACACTTTGTTCAAACTAACTAACATAACGTGCCATAATAGAAATTATTATCAAATAGAACTTGATTAAATTACTTTTCAATTTTAAGTTTTATGCCAAACTTGGTCTGTTATTGAAAGAAAAAAATTATTATAAGATTAAGGATATGTTTCTTTGCTAAGTAAATACACCATTGTGAAGTTTTTTTTGTTATATTTTTATTAAGACATTAAGTACCACCAAATACACAAATATAATTACAATTAAACAAAACCTTTTTATTTGTAATTTCAATCAGTTATGTATTTTTTTAAATTTACTTTTGTTGTTTCATTATTAATTTTGTTTTGTTCAAATGTCAAAGATGTAAAATGCTGGCTTAATATATAATCTCATTTATCCTAAAATTCTAAATGAAAACAAATTATTCTCACCAATTTCATTGTCAATATCCACCTTGTTTAAATTATTATAATCAATAACAAAATAAAAACAAAGTAGAATAAATTAAAAAAAATTTTAAAGGATGAAACATTTTTCTTTATTTGCCAAACGCACATTTTCTTCTTTAATATAGTAGGTATACTTTTTATTTGATTATACATATTATTTTAAATAGAATAGTTTTTTTTATTCATAATATAGTTTTTTTTGTTATATATATATAAATATTTTGTTTTTTTTTTAGTTATTTGTTAAATATATCTTTTTTGTTTAAATAAATTTCACCTAACCCGCCGGCGGGTATATCCATTGTTTATCTTAGTTGTTGTATGTTTTATTGATGTTAGTTTTAATACATTTTAATTTAAATACATTATTTTGTTTAAAAAAAAACTTCAGGAAAACAATGGATCGCGCACCAGTGCGCATTTAAAGATTTGTTATTTTTTTCTACAGTTAATTTTTAAGATTTTTATGATTATAATGAAAAAAGGATTTTTTAATTTAATAAAAATACATTCTATCATTTTATTTCTGGTATGTGTTCTTGGAAAATGTTATGAATGATTTGCATTTTTGGACATAGTAAAGTATTTTTTTTGTCTTGACTTAGAATTTAAAGACGATGAACTCTTTTCAGAGTGGCAGTTAAAATTCTAAAAGTGATTACATATTTCTTTTTTAGCTAAAATAAAATGATAAAATGTATTTTGCAAATAATAAAAACTTTAAAATTATAAAAAACATTGTAAGAACATCTTGGTACTTAATGCAAACAATCCTCTTTTTTTATAAAATTGTCTACAGTTTTTCCTTTTTTTGTCAACTGTTGGGAGAAATAAATTTATATGCTGAATATTTTTTGATTTTTAGTACATATTAAGTAGAACGTGATAAAATCCAAAGGTCTTCTACATTTTTTCTAGAAAGTTTAACTATTTTAGTTGTAACGAGTTGAATCAATTGCTATGTAATTGCAAAATTTAGCTACTTTCAAATAAAAGAATTTTAAGTTGACTATGATTTTGTTTTACTGATTTGATTTTACACCTTCCGTATTCTTTCAAATTCTAAGTGAGTATGTACGTAATAAACCAAGCAAGCCAATAAGTCCACATATTAAAATAAATGTGAATATGTAATTTACTTAACTTTTCTATTTAGAAGAAACTGTTGAAATTTCAGTGAATTCAAAAGGATCTTGAATGAAGAAGCGCGAACACTTGTTTCAATATTGCAAACAACAAATATATTTATCTCTCCCAACTGGTTACCTAGTTTAAAATTAAGGTTAAATTTTCTTTTTATTAAATAGTTTTTGTTGATAGTATTAAATTTCCTAAAATTTACAAACAATTGGCTAAATACAAAGCTCGAAAT
This sequence comes from Syrphus vitripennis, assembly GCA_958431115.1. NCBI lineage: Eukaryota > Metazoa > Arthropoda > Insecta > Diptera > Syrphidae > Syrphus > Syrphus vitripennis. The sequence goes on along the minus strand of OY288110.1, from coordinate 7,219,848 downwards.
AATGTGTTTATATTTTTTTTTGTATTTTTTTTTTTGCGCTTAAGAACAAAAATACACTTAATAACAAACATTGATTTTAGAAAATAAATTATAAAAGAAATTACACACTTATTATTAAATTTGTGTGGGTAATTTATAATTTAAATCTTTTATTATTTTTTAATAATATAAAACATGAAATAATAAATTTTTAAAAATAAAACATAACATTACGCCACTTTTTATTTTTGTTCAGTTCTATGCATAGTCATTTTTGCTTCATGTGTTTTATTCTATTTCGTTATAAATTTTACAATTATTTATCAGTTTACAATATATGTATTTTACTTAATTTTGAGATTGAAAAAAGAACAGGGATTTTTCTCTACATACCAAGGTACTGCAAAAAATAGTATTTTGTTTAATTTTTTGTGTTAAACTTTTATCAACTAAATTGGCAATTTTATGCATTTTAATAGATAATTATTGTTCTATTTCATTTAAAAATTCAATATTTTTTTCCTTTTTTGTTTTTGAGTTTTTAACAAATTTAGTATTTTTGTTTTTATTGTTGTTCATAGGGAATATATGAATTTTGAAAAATATAAGATTTTTTTTATTTGTTTTCCTTAAACACATGCAAAAAGTTTTTTGTATTTTTTTTTTTTTGTTTTTCTTGTTTATATGTGAGGTTTGCGTTTCTGAAGATGAAATTTCCGTTTGATGCAATTTAGACGGAAAGTGACACGAAACTGTTGTACTGTGTAATGTTACGTTTGAGGATATCAGCACATGGACCTAATACACGCTCAAATCTGTTGAAAATAAATACATAATCGTATTATAGTTTAATGTTCTTCAGTAGAATTTAAACAAAAAATATTTACCTCGCTCTGTCTAATTTAACGCATTTAAGAGGGCCTCTGGCAACAACGGTCGCTGCTCTTGGTCTGTCCAAAAGTAGTGCAATTTCACCAAAGTAATCGCTGGGTCCCAGGCGACCAACCTCTGCTGGATCGTCTCCTTGCTGAAAATTGAAAAAAATAACATAACAATTAAAACAACATTTAACATAAATGTACATTTTGTAAAGATGATAGTTGTTGTTTTTTAATAATGAAAGATAAATAGGCTTAAGTTGAAGAAAAAATAACTGTCCAGTACATTACAAAAAATACACATAAAAAATTTGTTATTAAATACATATTTAACAAATCACACTTTTTTACTTTCCATAGTAGAAAGCACTTTTGTGCTTTTTGACTTTTTAGTCAAGTATTAAGACAATTTTTCGAATAGAACAATCCCTTTTTTTTTATTTATATGTATTTTCTTTTGTTAGAATAAAAATCTATTGAAGCTTGAAACAAGTTTTTTAAACAACAACCTTCATGTTTTCTTTCTTTATAAATGCGTTTTTCTTTTATATTTTTGTTCGACTTACCTCTGCCCTTCGCTGCAATACAACAGCACACCCTTCGACAATAATATAGAAATCATCACCGGCTTCACCTTGTTTCACAATTGTCTCGCTGTCTTCAAATGACACCATCTCTAGAGCATCAGCAACTGTCAGTCGTTCCCATTTATCAAGGCTCTCTTAAAAAGAAATGAAAGAAAACAAACAAAGGTTAGATATTTAATTATTCATAAAAGAATTTTTTTAATAGAAAATATGGAACATGTATAGAATACAACATACCCAATATTGATACACGTGACAGGAACTCTTCGTACATTTTTCGCTTGCGAATTGTTGAGCCCATGAGAATTCGTCTATAGGAATCACGATCGATACCCCACAGTTTGACATCACTTTTAGCACGAACAGTAGCTGCACGGGGTGTGCCATAGATTAATGCTAATTCACCAAAACTACCACCTTCACCGATTGTTGTAACCATTTCGGAATTCACAAATACCTAGGGAGAAGTTATAATTAAAATATAGTTTAACAATGTGGTTTTATGGTAAATAGAAATTTAATATAAGGACTTTTCGGTTTATAATTTTATTAAAATAAGAGAAAACTCAGAGCTTTAACTTAAACAATGGTTATATTTATCTATCTATCTATATATTGAACCAATTCTTTCCCTAGCTCTTTCCAATTATACGTTTATTTTTTAATGGTTCCTCATTAACTTTCCTCTCCTTTCGTTTGAGTACATTTGCAAATAGCACGACATTCAAAGTGAAATAACCAAAAACAAATAACATCTCTACCTCTTTTACCGCACATAGATCTCATTAGTGAAAAGAAAAACATGAAATTCACTCACCCTGAAAAAAGGAGTTCAATCTGAGTTCTTAATTAACAACTTCGTTTGAAATTCACTTAAATTGGTATGAAATGTCTGCTTTTAGAATACATTTCTCTTTTTATTGAAGTACAAGTACCGAAGTAGGTACCCGCATAAAAACTTTGCTTTCTAGTCGACCAAATGATGAGGTTACAGAGTATTACACCGTGAGAATGAAAAAAGGACTAGATGTTATGAGAAATCGAAATAAACATTATCTTATTTTTGTAAGCAATAAAAACTTTTTGAAAATTGTCTAGTGGAAGGATACAAGTAGGTAATACACTTTTCGCTGAGTATGGTATAAATTAATTTCTAGGTCAAATTTAAAAAGGAGCTTACTCAACATTTTTCATTTTTGCCATTTTATGTGCGTCTATTGACGATATGGCGCCACCTGATACATCAATATTCCAAGTCGCGAACTTATCTCGAAAATAATTTGTCTACATATCCAAGGTTCTTGGCAGTTTGAATGAAATTCAAGTTATTACAAAGCTATATTTCTACCCCCAAGCTTTGAATAATTAATTTACAAATTGTATGTACATACATACTGATGAATATATTGTATATATGTAATACCTGCTCCTTGTGCTTCATTAATAAATAATTTTGTGTAAACTTTGTTTTGTTCATACATATTAAACAATTTTCCGATACAAATAGCAATAAAGTTTTCTCGTAAATATTATGAGAAAACTATTATTGGCAAAACTATTGCATAGACCTGTGTTGTGTATGTACGTACGCTCGTATATGAGGCCGTGAGAGCAATAGTGGCGTAACCCATAAAATGCACTTTAGAGTTACGAGAGATTTAAGAAACAGGGTTTCTTTAAACATTTTTTATATTTTCCCTTTGACATTTTTGATTAATCTAAAAACGTAGAAGAGTTTGAAAAAGGACGTACTTTGTAGGGCAAGCTTCTTTTTTTTTAATTCAACATTATTTTGGAAAAAAAAGTGGGTTACGCCACTATTGCATTCATGGTTTTCATTAAAAATAAAGAAAAAAGAAAGGTTACGCCAAATTTATTATATAATTTTTTAATTTCTTTCATAGTTCAATATTTTAACAACAAAAAATTATGTGTACATTTTTACTTATTTTTTAATGATTTTATTCCTAGTCTGATAAAACGTAAAATTTTTCAATTGGTACACCTGTTGGCGTTTTTAAATTACATATATTATAAAAAAATTATGGATTGGTGGTATAAATTGAAGCAGTTCTATTAAGTCTCTCTTTTTTTATCATTTATTTTAGGTTCCTCAAGCTGGTTGAGTTTTTTAACGTCCACAAATTGTCTCTTTTTTACATTTACCTCTTCGAGTAAAACATCAATTTCATTGGAATACTTATACAAAATTGAAAATGTTTTATTTTTTCGAAATTTAACCAATGAATAAGCCATTCAACCTTGGAATTGAAATCAAAATTTTCCTGTTTGTGATATTTTCTTCCAGGGATTTTGTGGGAAAAAATCAGATGAAGTCATTTTCACAATTTCAAATGGGTTTCTCTTTCTGGCCGATGAAATGACATTTACCCAATCATTTGGGTCGAAAATATCCTTTTTAATTTTTTTTATTCTTCTCTATTAAACCAAAATCTTGTCACATGGCAGATTGAAATGGCCACTATCACTAACTAAAAATTCTTTAACAATAAAATCGGGATGGTACAACATTAATTGGCACAACAGGGAAAGTTTTATATTTCTATTTTGGCCCCCACATTGATCAGAATACGTAATAATTTTTTTTTTTTAACTGTTCTACGTTCTTAAAATATTGCATAAAACAATATCCAATTTCTTGAGGCCCCTTTGAAATTGTAGACTCTTCCCAAACATACGTGTGAACTTTTTAACTGCCCATATTATATGTATACCAAAGCAAATGGTCACAATCTATACCGAAGCAAACAGTTTCTAGGAGAAGTATGAAGGTTACGCCACTATTGCACTCAAATTATGATCAAATTATAAAATGCAGTAACACATTTTTGAGTGCCATCTGGATTTGAGTATAGATAGCTGCATAAAACTATTTTTGTATTAAAATAGATATAATAAGGAACCCATTTTCATGAAAAACTCATTTTGAAAAAAAGTGGGTTACGCCACTATTGCACTGACGGCCTCATATAATAATTGCTCAAACTAAGGATTCCTCTGTTTGTAAAATGTTTGACAATGATATTGAATAATAGCAGTAACTATAAGATTTTTGTAATAAATATTCACTAGATGTTGTACGCTGGCTGCCGAATACGGTACTGGGCAGGTAAGGGATCTTATGTTATGTATTAATAAAGCACGTTCCCAAAGAATTTTTTTTTTTGTATTTTAATGGAAATCAAATGAAAAGTTTTGATTGTTATAAAATTTTCCTTTACAGGTTTATTACGACCACAACGTTATCATTAAGAAAAATGGATTTTTCATAATGTTTTTATTATATGAACATTAAATTCATTGCTACAAAGTACCATAAAACAGGTTTTACTTCATATGCTTCATATTTTGTTACAATTATTGATTTTAGATATACAATAGAAATTAAGTAATCCTTGAAATATTTGGATTTCTAGTTTATTTACGGTTTTTGCTACAAAAACTTTTTTTAGGGTTACCAGCAGTCGTTGTAAGAAGTGGAACTAAAAAACTGACAAAAAAAAACTTTTGTTAGAAGTTAATCTAGCCTTTTTTTGGCTCGTTATTAGTCTTATGATCAATTTATATTTTTAGGGCAAATCATCAACAATGTGAGCTACCTAAATTGTATGCAAAGAAAAATATAAAATTATATAAATACAAAACAAAAATAAGCATTTAACTCACCTCAACCTCACCCATATCAATTACGTAAAAATTGTCACCTTCATCACCCTGCTGGATAATGTTCTCGCCCATCAAATGTGTGACAGGGAACATTGCGTCGAATATATCGGATCGTTCATTTTCGTCCAAATGTGAGAAGAGGACATTTTTGGCAATAGCCTTTGATAGGGCTGCCATGGTCTTATAATCTTTTGGTACGACTTTCTTCACATAGCTTGTGGCATCTTCTTCGGTGACTGGTTCGGCAGAAATACCACCACGCCGACGTACTGGTGGAGCAGCAGTTTGTGGCATTGGGCTCAGATCATCGCAATCATCAGGACTTGTTGCCTGTTTAGAGGCATCAAGTTTTACCTGTTCCTGAAAATACGAAAATAAATACCAAATTAATATAATCGTACATACTCGTAAATATGGGAAATATCTATTTTGAAGATTTTTCAGTTAGGTAAACTATTTATCTTAATATAATACCAATTTTTTTTTTACAACACATAAAACTAAGTAAGTTAACAACAACCCATAAACTATTTAAGCACGATAAGTCGTTAAAAATTAGCTGCCGCCACGCCACAGACGATGAAATAACTTATTTCCACTCCATAAAAAGCACTAGCAGCACACGCATTATTCATAATCAAGTGGTTTGTCCTAATTGGCAAAACAAGATCTTGATTTGGCCAAATAGGTGGTAAGTAAGAAATTGTTTTTTTATGTACTCTCAAGAGAATTTTGGACATCCAGCTACAAGCACTTAACAGTTTTATTGATTGCGTGCAAACTTATCTAGTGGATTTTTTTTTTAAAGTTAAAAATATGTCAATTCATCGAATAGGAGTATAAGGAAAGGAGAAGTTAAGTTAGTATGTATATTTTAATCTGTCATAGAAACTGAATTATTGATCAATTAAACGGGCTTAGCTTTTATGGTGCAACAAAGGTAGGTACTTGTTTTATTGACTTCTTGATCTGAAATCAAATTATGTTACCTAAACTGTCAATCAGAAGAAGTAAAAGCAACAAAAATTAACTACATATGTATGTGGGTATATGAGAAAAAACAAGATAATTTGTCACTTATTTAATTTGAGGTCGATATAAGTGTTGACACCCCGAGGCTGACTTTCGGAATTAAATAATAATTGATTGAACATGCTTAGTGTTATGATTTATAATATTGAAATGTGTTTTTTTAAGAGATCAAGATCAGTTAAACTGATTGATAAGTGTTATGTTTTCATGGCCATTTTTGAATTTCACTTTTATCTTTTTATGTACCATGCAGTCAAGCAAGTACCAAGTACTCCTTATGTAAATATACATATATATTTTTTTTTTTCAAAAAATTTTTGAATTGCATACTTTTTAAAATCAATACTAATTAAATGTTAAACTTAGTTTTTGTTTAATTTTGTGAATCTTTTTGAATGTGTTTGTTGATCTGTATGCTACCGTGCGTTGCTCACCCATACTTTAAAAAAATATTCACCTTTATATTTTTTAACAGATTCTATATTTTGTATTTGAACGTTTAATCAAAAAAAAAAAGGAAATATTTTTCAAATAGCTACCATTTTTTCAACAAAATTGTATAAAAATGCATATTGTAATTAGTTGTTTGAAAAATATTTTTTTTTTAAATAAAAGTTTTCATAATACAGACCATTTAGTAAAGATACACAGATTTTTGAAATATCAAAATCATTTTTGAGAAAAGCAAAAGGCTCCAACAAACTAGAATGACATACATGTACCGTTTTTTATGTCTTTAAAAAAAGAAGAAAAAAAATTCAAAAATGTTCAATGTCCTTTTTAAATGTTTAGCAATATTTGCGGCAGGAATATTTTTAACAGAATAAATAATATCAATAAAGGGCAATTTCCATTGACGTGTTAGTAGAATGCGAATGTCGTGTTAACATGTCGTGTTTAACTTTTGAAGAGCTTAATAACAAAATGTTTGCTATAATGATGGCCTTAAAGAACCCACGTAGGTACTTAACTGAAACTAACAAACAAACAAAAAATTGCATTTTAATTGCATTTTGCAGTTAAAAAGCCAATAAAATCATTTTACTCAAATAGAATTAGTAAGGTAAATTTAATTTTTGGAAATTATTTTGTATTCTCTTTGTAGATTATCTAATTCTACGAGTATATTGATCTGGCAAATTATCTACTCGCTCAATGAAAAAATAAAAATTAAATTTGTATGTAAAATCAATTCGAAGAACTAACCAGATGACAAACCTCCCACGATGCGATTTTATTTACGACAAAAAAAAAACTATAACGAAGGTACAAACAGCACAATATTGATGTCCTTTTGTGTTGTGAAAATTTAATATTCAACACAGACAGACCAAAACGAAAAACAAAAGACCACAAAATTAATGTTGATTATGGATATTTTGCAGTATAACGGGTGGCAGCAAATCATTGTTGGCCTTTTTCGTGTTGTTGGTTTATGGGGTTTTATTTTATATATGTACATCAGCAACAGGCGTTTTAACAGAGTACCTACATAGAGAAATAAGTCCTTCTATTTAGAAACGAACTATCAACCGCAAAGGTTATTCTCTATAAATATAATATCAGGCTCATATACACAAACGAATATGTATGAAATGAATATGTCCGAAAATATAAAACAGGGTAATAAAATTATTATTGTTTGTCGGGCTTTCCACAATTTCATATAAATTAATTTTGTTTTCCTCCAGTTTGCTTTTAAGCGTATTTTTTTTAACAAAAAGTTTTAAATTACAATACATTTTATCTATCAAAATCCACACTACCCCCATCTAGTGGAGGAGAGAATTTAATTGCATCGAGAGAGCGTGTTCACACAGAATTCAATTTGAGGTTGGTTGTTAACATTTTGGTTTAAAAGTCACTCGTGTGACCTTTAACAATATTTACTAGCATTTATACCAATGTAAGGATATTTACCAAAGGTATATCGCATGTTTCTCTATAGTTTCAAGGATGTGCTTCTTAAAGAATATTATTGCATCTCCTCTTAATTTTTTTTTGTTGTTTGTTTTATTCGCCTGCTTGATGCTTTACGTCATGTCTCGTATATATACTTGCAGACGCAGCAAGGACTGAAATAATTTCATTAGCATACTGTCAGCTGCTACTGCTGTAGTTTATTAAATGTTTCACATCATGCAATCAGTAGAGCCAGAGCTTTGTACACATTTTTTTTTTTAGTTTCTGGACTGACGTAGGAAATGTAATTCTTCTGAAGAAATACCTACATAGTGCACAATTATAAATGCACAATTTTAATTAATTTTTTTTTAGGAAACATTACTTCAAATAAAATAAGTTGTTATTAAGCTTCTTTAACTAGTTTTATTTGATGTGCGTGTGAAGAATAAAGTTTTATCAAAATAAAAAAAAAAAAAACTAATCGATTGGCGTACATTGTGTACATTTGTTTGTTGAATTTTTACGACAAAAATTGTTTTAAAACTCCAAAATATTTCCAGCTAGAATCACTAGATCAATATTCAGAAATACAGGTCATTTTTGAACCAAGACAAAAATAAACAAATCTCCTTTTATCTGGCTTTACTAATTATGCCAACAATTATCTTTATTCCACAAGTATTGCAAGTGCAATAATGAATTTTGCTAGTTTTCTAAAATCTTAAGCAAAAATCCATGACTAAAACACTTGATTGAAGTTTACACTAATCAGTCGATTTTGGTTGATAAACACCATTTGATCAAGGATATGCTGAAATATTGTTTGTCCATGCTTAGTTAAGAAATGAACTCTGAATCTGCTGATGCAAATCAAGTTATTCTGCAACTGTGACATGCCAACATGAACAAGGGTGGGACTGTTTTCAAAATCGCGGCACAAAGAAGCGAAAATGCTCAGGAGATTCGTTCACCAAAAGTCATTAACAACATCCAATGCCAATTTCTTACAGATGACGACAAAAATCTTGAACAGTTTTCCAGCCAATAGTCGTCGACATCACAGTCGAAGAAGTTAGTAAGTTAGTGCTTCGGTGAAAAATTCAAAAAAAGGAGAAGCGATTGGAACAGGCGAGATACCCTCTGATGTCTGGAAAAAGTATACATCAGTGAACAATACCTAATTAATGGAGGGAATCGAGATCGTGAGAATCGCTGGTAAATGAAGAAGACTCCGATCCATCAACAAACAAAAAAAAATTCGAATTCAAAATATTTATTTAGAAATTTAGATCGTTGTCGATGTCGAGCTATTTTGGCGAGTAAAATGAAATGATCCGCCTTACTAGTCGACTCATCTTAATTCACTCGCAAAAGCGAAAAAATTGTTTGTTTTTATGTTTTTGTGACACCTCATGGAAATACGAGTATACTTCAGAATATTTTCACATTATTTCAAAATATTAACTCTATTTTTCTTTCTTAGTAAAAATGCTTTTATGTTGTTTATTCCAGGAAATTCACCAAAAATGCAATATGCTTGTCAACAAAACAAAAACAAAAAAAAACAACTAAACTGCATGTCAGTGCAATTTCCAAGGAAACGTAATATGAATAGAATTTTCACTTTCTACGCTTGTCTTGTGTCGCGCGCTGTCAACTGAAAACATGAGGATTACTTGTAGCGTGTCAGCTTAATAAAAGTCACGACAACCATGAGTATGTCTTAATTTCTGTTTTTTCAGAAGAATGCAAAAAAAAAAAATTCCAACATTTTGAATTTGAGGGTAAAATGTTTCTGCTTTTTTAAAATGAACTCTTAGATGACATTTGATATTCTAATGTTCTTTATATGAATTTTATATTTATTTTGCTTAAACTTGATGATGTGCTAGAAATGTAATTATATTATCTACTGACTGAGTTGATTAAATTCCAGAGAAATTTCGTCCAGTTCAGCGACTTTATGCAATATTCACATCATAGTTCCTCATTTCTTAAAATAAACAACACAAACCGCATACACATATGTATGTATGTACATATCTCCCTTATGTTAACCTTATAGCATTTATCATTAATATCTTTCTAAGTTATTAACACCATCAAGTTAACCAGCATAACATAGAAAAGGAACACACCTCAAGAGAGTGCATATTACCAACATCCTACTCAAGCTAATTGCCAACGCACATTCTAACATCACTCCGGATCCCAACTCCATTACTACTGTTGTTGACAGAGTTAAGGAGGGAATAAAAATAAAACAAAACAAAAATAAAAGATAATGTTTGTTCCGAAATTTCTTCCACCCACTCAAACACAGTTGGTGAGTAGTATAACAATGTGGAAAATAGGGAAAGGGGCTGAAGTTATGGGCTCCTCTTGTGATGTTTATGTTACATATTAAAAACACTAAAAGAAAAACGTTAATAAAGATGATGGTCTTTTAACATGAGATGGTAGTGGTTGGCGGCGAGGGTGGTAACATGGCGGGCGTACAGAAGACTCTCTCTAATCTAAAGAATTAATTACAAGTTAAAAGGTTTTCGCTTAAACGTAGTATGTAATATATGACATTTTGTATAACCTTTGCTTATTATAATGTGAGTATGAGTTAGTCTTTACGGAATAATACAATCCTATTATCTGCGCACTGGCCTGTAACATATTCCATTATATAACATTTAGAGAGACATAAAGATAAATCTAGAGGATAATGGGATTCCGCATATTGAATGAGAAAATTTTATATGTTTTGATTTCGAAATTCTGATCAAACATGACATTGAAATGGATGAAAATCCCAACAAACAACAATTGTTTTTAGTATATCTCCAGTTTTCGGATAATTTAATCATAATTATACTAATTAACAGGGTGTTTCCTTATTAATGAACAATTATTTGAAAATGATTTATGAATATGAAAATTGAGTATTTTTTCTTTCGATACTTTAAAATGTTCTGTATTATAACTTAAACATTACTATATTATAAAAATGGTAGTTTGAATTAATAAAGACAAAATAAATTCATAACTTAATTTAGAAAGTATTCAAATATAAAATTTCGAAAAAGGAACTAGTATTTTATTACGTAAAATTTTGAGAGAAATCATATTAACTTTTTTTTCAAGATCAAATGTTTAAAAATATAATTTCCAAAAATTGCTCATAAAAACAACTTTTTCTTTAACGAATAGATTTTAGAGAATAAATTCTTCATTGGCATTTTTTTTATATATTTTTGTATTCATTTCAAGCAAATTAATATTGTCTTTTTCGTCACAATTTGAATAAGTTTCCGAAATCGATTTAGTAAGGATTTAAAAATGGTGTTCTTAATTTCGTACTACATAATTTAGAAAATATCATTGGTATAAGTTTTTATAAACTTGTAACGGTGTTTTTATTATATAACTTTTTTTTGTTTTTTTTTTCAATTTTTGATTTAGCTTATTAAACCTAAGATTTGATAAGTATTCATCGTGCAATAGCTACATTCCACGAATATCCACGTAAAATCTTTAGTTTTGATAAGTCAAAGCACAATTTTTTTAGTATAAATAGAATCTAAAAAAAATACATGTTTGTATTAATAAATAAATTAATATAAAACAGAAAACTTTACACAATTTAAAGCTCATAAAGTGTAATTTTATTCAGATTTTATTGATTGATAACCTTTACTGAAATCATCGAAATTCATTTTCCCTTAATTCGCTCAAACATTTCACCATTACACCTACTATTTTTTTTGTTTATTAAACTTAAATTATGTATAAGGGACTTCATTAACATTATGTATTTAATTTTAAAGCTCAATGAACACTATACAAGTACTTTGGTGTCACGTTGTACGAATAGGTACACATCATGGAATAATGTTTCACATATGATTTAATCAATGGGATTTAACATTTTAGTCAAGTATGTCTCCAATTAATTTTATCAAACCATTCAATTTGCAACTTTTCATTTTATGTGAGTAGGTATACCCATTTGCCATTTATTTATCTATAATTATTTTTCCTGTTTATTGTGTCATTCATTCTTTTATTTGTTTCATTGATTATTGCAAAGATAGCTCATAGTTCAGACGGTAATGTTTAATACAAAGTAAAATTATTTGAAAATTTGAAATGTTGGTTTGTGGTGATTTTTGCCTTGATGAAAACTTGGTTCAGCATTTTAACTTAGCGAATTGGGCGGATTAACTTTGGTTCAAGCATGGAATCACCTGTTATCACACATTAGAACATTGAAACAAAGCTAAACCTCAACTAACCTAACCTAAAAACTGCGAAACCACAGTTTAAATATTTGTTCATCTGAACCTTAACAAAATAAAGAAAACTAAATATTCATTTTAAAAACTAGTTTTTTCGCACTTCTCTGCCAATTATATATAAGTTCTTTACATTACTTAGCTTTTCTATATCTTCAGTTTTCAAATTTTTAAAAAATTTTAGTTTGTTAGCGGCACTCATTATCCTCACAGAAGTTAAAGTTAAACTTATCGGTATAAAATCTAAATTACTTCCTGAAAACTCAACACTAACTTTCAAACTATTAATGTTTATCGCTTATTAAGACCGACAGGGATCACGCTCAATGTGTCAGGGTCACCACGACTGCGACCAGCATAAGAGCGAGAATCAACTCTGTTGTTTTTGTAAAATTATGCTACGACTCTATCAACACCACCACGCTGATGATGACGATGTTTTTTTGTATAGTGTTTATTTACTTTTAGTCGTAAAAATAATATTGCAATTCGCTAAATGGCAAATGTAAACAGCTTAAGTTTAAGTGGCCAAGTGCCGACGCGGCGCACAGTTGTCCAAAAAAGGAAAAGTCGTGGCAAAAATACAAAATTCGATGTTTTATTTTTACTGTTTTGTTTTTTATTTCTAATAGAAATATAAATAGAGCTTCAAAAACAGCAAACAAAATAATTTTCTAACAACTGGTTTGACTAATAGAGCTTTTCAAAGTTGGTAAATTTTTTTTCTAGAGAAAAAAAAACAAAAAAAACGAAATTCTTTATTTTCTTTTTTGCAATTATGGCATATTTAATGAAAAATCTTCTTTTTTTTTAATATTACCTGGTTGTTTTATTAATAAGTTAATTTAAATTTGAAATTTAAAAAATAAAAAATAAAAATTTTTTAATTTAAATAAATAAAACAAAAAACACATTTTTTTTAACAGTTTATGGAGTTTGAATAGAGCTACAAAAAAGTTGCGAGCAGTTGATGCCATAAATCGAATAGGGTGTTGTAAACCAACTATTTATTGAGCCAAGTGCAAAATTGTAGCCGCGCATATGCGCGCACTACCGAGATATTGTAATTTGTTTAAAAAAAAACATTTTCCCATTTCTGTTTTTTTTTTTTTTGTTTTAAAAGCAAATTCACTCTTGGAATATTTGAATTACTCCAATTGTCTAAAGAGCTGAGAGTGTAAATTTTTTTCTTGTATTAATTGGAATACGTTGTATTATCTGTAAGGAAAAAAATCCGCCCACTTCCACGCCCCCTTTTTATATAAATGCCAAATGTCACAAAAATATAATTAAAAGATAGTAAACGAACAATTTTTTGTTTTATTAAACATTTAATTTTTATAATCCGCTCACTTTCATGCCCCTTTTAAAATAGATTTCTGTTACTTCTAAGCCAAAAGGATTATTATAAATCATTATGTTCTTATTCATAAAGCAGGTAAACACGAATTCACGTGCCAAAAGTAAGAGATTAATTTTTTTTTATTAGCTACTCATAAGGAACCAAATAGAAAGTTTAGTGCCAACTGTAATTACTCTTAACGAAGAAAAAAATGTGATGGTTCAACATGAGTTCTTTCTGACTATGATAGACGGAAAAGTATTGAATGAACTAACTAGCACGAAATCCACATTATCATGTGCAATTTGCAAAAGGACACAAAAAAATTTTCGAAAAGATGCAGCCGATTTAGCCGAAGCAGATGAGAGAAATTACGAGTTTGGAATTTCGCCTTTGCACGCTAGAATAAGATGTATGGAGTTCGTGCTAAAACTAGCTTATGGACTTTGTGAGCAAGACGAGACCACCGACAAAAAGGAAGCCGAAAAAAGAAGAAAATTGGAAATACAACAAGAATTTAGGCAGCAACTTGGGTTAATTATTGATACGCCAAAACAAGGATTCGGTAATACAAATGATGGAAACACTTCACGAAGATTTTTCGAAAATCCAGAAGTTACATCAGCTATAACCCGTGTAGACCAAGAACTTTTAAGGAAACTGCAAGTGATTTTAAATGCACTATCATCTATGGAATCTATAAATGTTGATAAATTCAACGAGTATACTAAAAGTACTTCGGATCTTTTAAAATCCAAATATAGTCACAAACTCCTGACGCCAACACTTCATAAGATTCTGGACCATGGTGGAGAACTTATAAGCCATCAAATTTTACCGATAGGGGAACTTTCAGAAGAAGCACAGGAAGCAAGGAATAAAGACTACAAGCGATATCGATACTCAAATACATGCAAGGTTTCACGGAAACGACAAAATGAAGATTTATTTAACATGCTATCCATATCATCAGATCCACTTGTTTCATCTTTAAGACACGTTAGATCCAAGAAAGAGCTGAAGAAAAGCTACTGCCCAGAACTAATAAGTCTTTTAAATATTAGAAATGATGATGATGACAGTGAATTTTTTTCTGAAAATTAAAATTTATATTTACCTATTGTTTAAGAAGATAATTTATGTATGTATTTTTTTTATTTTATAAATATAATATTTTTTATTATACTCGATTTAATTTTTTTTAATTGTTTGGTCCGTTTACTTTTTCCCTTTAGTGTTTCACATAATATATATCACTGAAAAAATGTATAAAATATTATTATACACCACTAAATGCAAAAAAAAATACAATTTTTAATACTTAATACAAATGTTTAGGAAATAGGTTCGTTAACTTTAAGCATCCACTGTTGTGATCAATTTTATTTTGGAACACCCAATGAACACTTAGGTGGTCATAGTTTTTGTTTTTTACAATTTTTGAAAGTTTTATTCAATTGTTTTTTCTGTTAATTCCTTTTTCTAAGAAAATCTTTTTTTAGCCAATTATTCCGAAACACCCTGTGAAACAATTTTCTTGAAATTCATTTTTTTAATAGCCCTGGAAATTTCCCTCAAATAAAAAAAAAAATTGTAGCGATATCTTAATGCGTTCAAAAGTTATGATTTTTGCAACGAGAAAAGTCATTTTGGACCACAGTGCGGCGCGGCGTTAAAAGGAGTGTCTATATACCCAACAGCTTGGTTGATATGGATGTCGTGCTGTTTTCTCTCTCTCTATACAACAAACAAAATTGCTCCAGAACTTGAGGGTTATCCAACCAATTCTTAAACAAGAGTTATGCATTTAGAAAACGGTTTCTGTAAGAAAACTATCGATATTATACAGTTCTCAAGTGCACATTAATGTGTATATAAAGAGAAACGAAACAGCGCATTTATATTGATGGAAAAGGAAATTGATTGGGTGTTAACAGGATACGAAGACATTAAGGGTATGGCAATTTTTATGTAGAGTAATGTAATTCACATTATTTAAGTGCAAAACAATTTTTATGCAAAAAGAGAGGTTCTTTAAATTGTATATTGGATAAGTATAACGTCTTGTGTTTACTCGCTTCACTTTATCTGGTATAAGAAAAGAATGTTAAAAGATAATGGAGCGTGTGCGCCTGAATTGATTTTTGGAGATTGTTAAATGGTTTTAAAAAATACATAAGTGTTCCCTTTTTTTAAATTTTACTAAAGTGATAATCAAAAACTCAGTTTAGATAAAAAAAAGTCACGAAGAGAATTTTGGTTTGCATACTTCCAGTTTTATTTAAGAAAATATTTTTTTTTATTTAACTCAATTGTTTCCAAGTTTTTTGAAAATCTTTTATCAATTTCGTTTTCCTTAATTTCATCTTTATTTTATCCATTTTTAGAATTCCAAATCATGAATATAAGAGCAAGTACGTGCAACCCAGTCGACAATTTTGTTTTTATTTGCGACACACTTTCTTTGAAATAAGTACATATTTTGCAACACATCCCTGATTATACTTTTCAATCATGCTAAATTTTTAAAATACCACAACTAACAACATTGGAAATCATCCATTAAAAATAAAATCTGCTATCAACAAAAAAGATGAAATTTATTACTCGCACTTAGTAGTTCAATGAAAAATTTGTATAGCCTAGACTTGCCGTGCATAATTATTTTTACAAAAACAAAAAATATATCTATCTTTTTACATTTTAAGATTAATAGCCTACGCGACATTAAATGCTTATTCAAACATGATTTTCAAGTATTTTACATTAGTTTTTGTTTTTCTTTTTTCTATGTGGTTACGTTTTATAGTAAATATCATTTAGTTATCCAAATGAATTTATTTTTTTTTTTGCCGCAAGTTCATGAAGAGATAGATTTAAAAATAAGAAAAAAAAGTGAATCTACAAAATATCTGTCAATGATGCGAGGAAAATTCATGTTGCAGAATATAATTATTTATAATCAATATTTAAATGAGATGGAAATCACAAAATGAAATGAAAATTCTGCGAAAGGCTTTTGAAAATAAATATTTTTCTATTTTTTTTTTTCTACGAAATTATGTACATAATTCAAAATACAAATTGTGAGGACATTGAATTGAAAAATTTGCAGAAACGTGTACTTGGTTGAGTGTCTAATGTAACATTAAGTAAAGGGTGATTCACTCAGAAATACTATTTTTAAGTAACACTTATTGATAGATAGCGTTGAGCAGCTGAAAAACATTAAAATTTTTCATGAAGGAACGTGAGTTACCGAATTTTTGTACCGATTTTTTTTAATGAGCAAGCGGTGTCCAAATAGTTAACGTGAGTTATCTACTTATTTAATTTTTGTTTTAAGAAGTACTAATTTATTTTCCGAAAGATTTTATTTTATCATTTATAATAACATACTCGTATGTAACATAGCTCATAAGTTTGTCTGACAGATGACCGACAGATAAGTAGACATAATCACAAGACCAATTTTTTTTTCTTTATAATGTGGGGTAATGTATATAATTTTCTTAAATTTTTAAGACAGCAAACAATATATCCAAAAATCTGCTAGAATCTTCTCCGGAAAATCAAATTTAAAAGACAAACGAATTAAACATAAAAAAAACTCATTCCACGCTACTTTTGGCACACAAAATAAATAAGAATCGAAATTACTTTTTCCCACTCTCAAAGAATCACACAAAAATATTTGTATTTCATATTTTTCTACTTTCAATATTATATATGTATCTACAAGAATGTTTTGATATTAATTTTATATTATCTCATATTTTTCACCTCATATACAAAAAAAAAAAAAATAATAATAACGACCAAGACGAAAAACACATAAATGTGTCTTCAGCAGAACTTCAACCCACGCACATTTTTATATATCATCAGACGACGTGTAAGTACAAAAATTATTATCTACGAGAACAAAATAATCTTTCTCTTAAATCTCCACGCATCCTGAATAAATTGAATTTGCAAAAAAAAAAATTAATTCAAAATGTATAAAAATATACTTCTTCTACATCTACTACAGAGAAGAGTCATCATCAGCAGTCATATAATTTAGTACTCATTCGTTGTACAAGTCAATTGATTCTTTTGTGTGACTTTTGTTTTCATTGCAATCAATGTCTGGATTTTGTGTAAAATTTTTGTGAAAAGAAAATTAATTTGTGTGTTCTTCTTTAAATCGTTGAATTCGTGGTGGTGGTGGCGGATCATCAGAAACACTTGAAATTATGTAAACAAAAAAAAATACTTAATTGACTGATATATTTTATAAATACTTAATATTTGCTTTGCAAATGAAATAGTTTACACTTTGCAATCACATCGGAAAAGAGAAAAACTAAAAGTATTTTTATAGTACGAGTAGAGTTGATTGATTTTGATATTGAACTATTGTGTTGATGACGATAATGACACTTTTGTAACGACTCACGTACATACATATGTATGTATATAAGGTCAATAAAAGTGTGCGATTATAGTCACGTAAGGCATAATTACCAAGCGTGAGGAAGAAATTAAAATTACTCAACTATTTTTGTTCGCTCCAGAAGTACATTATATGTACTAATGTACCGTACGGTTATTAATCCATTGATTTCAAAATTTTAACAAGTTCTTTTTCTTTTTTTTTACCATTGATCAAGGAAAGGATTCTGCGGACATGTATGCATAAAATGCTTAGAATTACATTGTTCAAGCTTGTGCTATTAGTACAGGAGTCGATCGTAAGTTTACTTATGTATCTCATAGCGGCTTTCAAAAAACGGAATGCCAATAGATATCTTAATTCAAAACTTCCACAAAACTATTGGTTGAACAAGACTTTCAGATTGCTTCGGTTAGAAAATGCTCTTTTGCGTAAGTGAAGTGCCAAATGAAAGCTTAGACTTCCTTCTTTAGGATTCCAGTGGAGCAAATCAAACCAATTTCTATTTTATTTTTAAGTGTACACTTATACATAGAATGTCAGTTTATTAGACTTGACCATTCTTTATTCCGTCAATTTCCATTTTCTGTTACTTAAACCTTTGTGTTCATACAAAAAAATGATTCACTAATAGGAAGACCAAAATGCTGATTATCCTCAATTTTTTATTTAATGACAGATAATCTTCTGATCCAATTTTGTATGGAGGAGGTCATAATATATAATCTTAATAATATTGTATGTAAATAAAAATTTTCAAACAAAAAATTCAAAAATCCATTTTTTTTTTAAAAACTCAATTTTTTGAAAAAGGAAGGAATTTTAATTTTGATTTCAAAAGTACATTATTAGGTATATAATATAATTTTTTTTCCAAAAATTGCAGCAAGTTTGTACGAAAATTATGAAAAGTTTTGCGGGGTGAACAGAACTGAGGCGTTTGCTACCTTTGAAAAATAGAAGACCATTTTTTGACTCTCATTGGACTTATTATAATTGTATAATAAATTACTAATTGCCCATTTGTTAGCGAATCATTGTAAGAATGAACTTCCAGTTAAAAAGTAAATTTGAAATAAAATAATTCAACATCAAATCTCACTTTAATAATCGCCATTTCATTCCAGAACTCATTTAATGCAATTTTTTTACTTGAATAATTTTTTTTATGCGTAATGCATGCACAAAAAAAACTTACATCTTGCATAACTAAAATGAAGTACGATTAATGTAATAAAAAATCTAATCTATAAATTTAATTTCCAATTGCATATTTTTTTTTTTTATTTTTGCAACACAATGATGTACATAATTTATATTTTCTAAAAGATCTCAATTTTCAAATATTCTAGCAAAAGATATACAACAATGCATTGCCTTTGCCATCAGTAATGAATTTGCCTTGTTCATGAAAATGAACAAAAAACAGCTCCAGGCGGGCGAATTCTATACCCAAGAACAATTTCTCATTTTTTTGCAATAAAGCAAAGTTTTATCGTCAGATCCTTTTCTATTTTCTCTATACGAGCATGAAAAGCAAACTTCCAAACGAAAATAAAATAAACAAAAACAAAATTTCAAAAACTATCCTTTTATCTCCTTAGCCACACAAACTTTGGAAGAACTGTTTTTTTTTTGTGTGTGTTCTATACAATATTTTGAGAGCTTGAGCGTCTGCCTCTACTTCCATATCCACATCCACCCATAACTCAGGTGGCTGATTCTCAATCTTTTCTTTTCTCTGCTATACATAATTGTATACATACATATGAAGGTCAATATTAATTCTGAAAATATAAAGTGGACCTAGTCACATCTGATTTTCATCAAAAATCAATAAATCTAACATGTACGTTTTGTGGAAGGAAAAAGGATACCTTAAATTTTCTGTGAGCCAAACTTCTTTTTTTTTTGGTCGGTTGTACATTATAAACATAGAAAAAAAAACAGTTTGTTGGTATGTTAATAATGCTTGCCAAAAGAAAAGGACCAAAAAGGACATTTTGCCCTTGGTTGAACTTTGCTCTAGGCCTTATTTTTTGTAATATTTATTGATTTGAAATTTCTGTTTGGCGATGTCTATATTGTTCATGTAAAATTGACTCCCCGAATTAAAATACAAATTATAGGCACAGTTGAAAAAAAGAGAAATATATCTGCTGTCAAATTCAATGACAAAATTAGAGTTCTTGATGTTTGTAGTAACACTGCCAACTATTGATAAAGGTGAATCAAATATTATTTAATTGTTAAGCAAGGATTTTAGTGCAAAATATTATTAGTAAACAAGATTGAACTTCAATTATGTAAATCCACTAATTCATCAAGGCAGGTAAATTATTTATAATACTTTAAGTTGTTTTAACCAAAATTTTGTGGCGACTTAAATATTTCAAAGTAATAAGGGATGGATCCCAAAAAATGATGAACCATTATGTCCACATGCATATTAATATATAATTTATTAATGTTTTCCATAAATAAGAAAGTATAAACAATAGAATGAAACACATTTTATGCGAATTTAAAAAAAAAAACTAATTGAAATTTTATCTAATTAATTTAGACAAGAATTTATTTTTCTTTAAATTCGGTTGAGCATCTTTCTTTGAGGAATTATTTTCGTTTTTAACTTAAGTTAGCGAACAACGCAACGTTAAAAAATTATTTCTTTTTGTTTAAACACAAAAACAAACCAATAAAAAATATTTTTATGAGAACTTAAATACATATTTATGATATCAAAATATTTCATTTGCCAAAAAAAAAAAGCTTTTGAAAAGAACTTTCACCTATATATATTAATAAAGAACCTCAAAAATTATTAAAAATGCATTGGATTTCAAAGCAAAAAGTTGCCAAAAATTCTTTTATTTATTATAATTATATTATAAATATTATTTGCATACACATATTGTGAAATTCGGAACTATTTTTTTGGGAGATAAAATGAAGATTTTTTAATTCCGAATTTCGAATATGAATACTTGAAAAGATATTATTTAATTGTTATATTTTTTAAGGAATTTATTTAAACACAAAATGTGGCAGGCGGCCCATGCTTTCATTAAGAATGTTCAAAAATTAAGGTCAGATAACAGAAAATAATTTATTATTAATCACTTTCATTAAAAAAATGTGTTTAGAAAAACGTTCGCAATTCATATTCGTTTCATTTTGCGAATATTAACAAAAGTTGCATAACTTGAAAAATCCGTAAGATGTGTAGAACACAATTCAATTCGGATGGAAAGTCAGAACTGAGGTGAAAGTAAAAAAATGTTTATGATTTCGAGTAAAATATCTTGATTTTATATTTTTTACATTTGAAAACTGATTTTAAAAGTTTTTCTGTTGAAACTCTCTACCGGAAAGTAAAAATTATTTTTTTGATAAGTACATAAATCAAAAATTTTAAGAAATATAGCAACAAAAATTAAACTCCAATTGCCATTTATGCCATTATAAAGAATTAATAAGTTTTAAAACTTTTTTTTTTTATTGATGCGTGATCAATTTAATGATAACAAATTCAGCAAGTATCACTGGTTTTGGTTAACCTGTTTTTTTTAGCTAATTTAAAAAAAAAAAAAAATGTTTGATTGTTGCATTCATTTATTTTTCTCACTGCCCTGCAGTTTGATGTTCGTTAAAATTTTTAATTTCAAAAGTAGAAAGATTGAAAATGCTTTGTATTTTTTTCTATACGACCAATATTCACATAGTTGAAGCTTGTTGTAATTTGATAACGTTATTATATTTCTTTATTAAAAATACCCAAGAAACACTTCCGAACTTAAGAAAACTGAAAAGGAAAGTAACTTTCACAAAAAATGGTAACTGCGGCGTATGTGGAACCTTCATTCAGATTTTATTTAAATTTGGTTAAAAATCGTTTAATATTAAACTCTAATTGATTGAACTTATGACGTGTTACTTTTTTGTAAATGATTTTTATTTTTTTTTTAGTTGCAAAATGTTTAAAGTATAAATGCCAAAACATTGAATATTTTAGAAATTCAGTTATTTGACTTAATTAACCATAAATTCATAAGGAAAAGGTCAGTTATATAGTGTGGGAGTAAATTTAACATTGTTTAAGACTTTTATGATAGTCAAGTCACACCAACACGCTAAATACTATAAAAGTTTTTTCTGTTATCATTTTAAATAAAAGCCCTCTCTATATGGTAAACGTCACTCAAATCAATAATTTTAAGTGGAAAACGAGAGGAATAATTCACATAAAATTGCTTCCGACTGACGACACCCCTCCAATGATATAGTAATTAGACTATATTATAAATCCATAAAAGGCATGCCACCTGTTGATCACTCAATGACATATAAACGATGGCTATTGAAATTTGTTTTTCAATATTTTCCTTTTATGTAGGAGTATCTACCTATCTTATGTCAAACTCCCAAGTGTCACTTACAAAAATAAGTAAGTTAAATGGTTGTTTTTGAGCTTTGAAATATGTGAATACACTAAGAAAATTTAATGAATAAAAATATTATGTAATTGAATTATCAAAATAATTTTATTATTGATTTGTTTTCTATGTCAGTCAGTTGGTAATAATAATGCGCAAGGTTCTTAATTGGCTCAGACAATTTAAAGGAGGTCATTCGAGGTATTAAGTTAAAAATGTTGTTATAAAAGAATTTCTAAATAATTAAATAAATCAAAACATTTATTCGTACTACTCGTACCTTGGACATTTTTTTTTTATATTTTCAACTGAAGATTCTTTGTGACAGGGTGGAGGGTTTGTTAGTTGGTTGTGCGCGTTTTTTCCGTCAGTTTTAATCCAATTATGGTTCAAGAGCCGTCAGATATCGCCAGATACTTTAGCAGCACATGCACGATGTTGGTGTTTTTTTAGTTAATTCAATTGCACTTTCTGAAGTGGTAGCGATATATATTTTTTTTCTTTGTTTCAAACAACACTTTTTGCTTCTTCGAGTAAAATTTTCCTGCTTTCTTTTTCTCTTCTACTACTTTAGACACTTCACACAACAAAAAAAGGTATTTTATACCCTTTGACACTATTTTCCCTCCGTTAAGGGTTGGTATAGAAAGGTAGACTTGAAGCGAAACTCTAAATTGAATTATCAGAGAAAATCTCACTCTTCACGTTACAACTTTATTATGTTTCACTTTTAATTTATAGTTGAATTTATAAAAATTTAAATTATTAAATTTTTTATTTTAGAATATACTTTATTTTTAAATAAAAACAAAATTAAAAAAACGCGCCAACGACATTCAGCATTCAAATGCGCGATACTGACTGACTAAATTCATAGTTTGGTGACTTTTCTTTTGCTTTAAAATGCTAACGAAAATCAACAACAACAAAAACAAAACAAAAAAAAAGACTCAATATACCTAGATAGCCCGAGAATTACAGCTAAATGATGACGATGACGACGTCGTAGACTACGACACAACGAATATTAAGACGGGAAAAAAGTCGTTCATATATATTCCAAGACCAAGATACGACACACAGTGCGAAAACAAGACTATGTGTCTCTCTACAAAAGTATCTATGAGTGGAAGAAAATGAAAATGAAAAGATATTCAAAAAATAAAAAAAAAAGATATACAAAACAGAATAAAAGATATACAAAAAGCTTAGTGTTGATGTTGAAAAGTGAAGGCGATCAAAAATGTACCTTTGGAGCTAGAGATCTGAGGGTGTGGGAGAGAGATTCAAAACTCAAGTAGGTGCAGAGAATCCCAAGTTCCAACATCCATCCAAGTCAAAGCCATACATAATGACAATTTCAATTCAAGGCACAGGAATATCTACTACATACTATGCTGCAGAGCTATATACGAGAAGGCATAACAGAAACAGATTCATCTGCTTCTGCAGGCATCTTTGCTTTAGTCTCGTACTAAAAAAAAAAACATATTCACACAGATGCGCTCTAACTGCTATTCAGTGTGCATAGTTCATTTTTTTTTTCTTCGCTTTTGTAATTTCGACCCCTACGCCTTTTAATTCATAAAAGTACTTGATGTGTCTCTATGGCTTATGTGTCAACGTCTTCATTTCAAGTTTCGTATTTAAAACGTGCTGAATAACATGCATCAACGCAGTGGCGGACGTAGTCATTAAGGGTTTGGGTTATTTTGTATACCCCTGGGAAATTAAATTGGGTTTTTTGAATCTAAGCCTGCACAAGATAGGAAAGCGTTTTGTTGAAAACTTAAACTTTTAAACTGTTATAAAATTAAAGAAAAATACGCCCCCTACATATTGCTTCCACTATTATATTCTGGGAATACACGACAGCTTGTGATGTTTATTTAAATTCAATAAATTTTGGCCATTAATTTTTCTTCATTAATTATTTTTATTTTGTTTATTCAGAAAAAATAATTTCTTACACTTTTTTTTGCATCCGCCACTGTGTTCTCAAATGTGTCACATTTATGCACATTTGTTTTTGGCATAATACCTGAATAGAAACACAGGTGTAATGCTTCTTTATATGACAACAACAAAGACGCCAAGGGTTGCGGTTTTTAGAAACATCATCATATAAGGGTTTGCTATTTGCCACTTGGGGCTTTTGAAATTCTTGAGTAGATGAACTGCGATGAATATGTGGAATAAGAGAACAAAGGTCAAGATGTTGATGACATGTGGTTTAAATTGAATTTGAATTGAATTTACACTTTTAAACAATAAACATATTACATTCATAGTATTACCATAGTCTAAATGAAGATAGTTTTTGAACCACGACATCAATCTCGATCACGTTACAATATTCGCGAAAGTTCATTTTAGTAACACGAAATTATCATCTTCAGCACCTTTAGCAAGAAAAGAATGCTTTTGACATTTGCTTACATCTTTTTAAAAAAAATACATTGTAAGCCCATTTAGTTTTCAGGATTTGACTATAAATTGATAATAGCATAGAACATTTAAATATTAAAAAAAATAAAAAATAAAAATATTTGATTGCAAATGTTTTTCGAAAAAAAAATTGATATTAATGACAAAGGTCTTGATTTGGAACAAATTTTGTACACGAAAGCATTTAAAAATGGTATTAAATAATAAAAAAAATAATTACTACCTCATATTTTGTTTTTAGTGGAACACAAATTAAATTATGTACATAGTGCATTACATGACAAAACGCTTTAAAAAAAGAAATTAGCTATTTTCAGCTCAAAATATAAAATTTTTTGCCTATTTTTTTCGAGGAACTTAAAATTTAATATTTTACTATTGAGGCAAGTTTTTAATTTTTTTTAAATAAAAATGCTTCGATTTTATTAGGGTGTATATTTTCAATTAATTATTAATATTTTTGAAAAAAAAATTTAATTATTATTTATCATTTGATATTAAAATTTTCAATTTCAAAAAGATAATTTTTGACAGAAAATTTATTTATTTGAAAGTTAAAATCAATTCCTTTTACTAAAACGTTTTTTGTTTTTATAATTGATATATGCTTACAAGTAACCCATTAGTAAAAAAAACAATGATTTATAAAAAGTATCCAATTAAAGTGAAAAAAGATAATAATTTTGTTCACTAAGAAACACACTTACATATTATCAAGATTCCAACAAAAAAAAAAACACAAAATCCCAATTTCTCACCAAAGTCATATTCAAGGGAGGCACTTACCTGAAAAAAAAAGAAAAACAATATAATTAGAAACAATGGCAGGTTATAAAATATACTCTATTAAAAATTAGTTTTTTTTTTTTAATTTCTAGTGTATTGTGCTTGTTCTGTATAAATTGGGCAATCGATTCTAAAATAATAATTTTTTAAGGCTAAATTTTTTGATGTTATATTTGAAACAAAATTATATTATTTCGTTTCGCATATGTAATTCTAAACGCTTGAAATTTCAAGTCCAGCATTTTTTAAATTTTTACTTAAGAAAGCGAATTTGTAAATTAAACACTGTTTATAATATTTTCAAGTTTTCGGTTCACCATGTTTTTAATTATTATTCAAAAACAATAAAATACATTAGTTTTCAGTCAAAACAAAAACATTCAAGTTATTATTTTGTTTAAGTCCTTTTATGGTATATGGTATTTTTTTTTGTGCATAAACATTTGAAAAATGTTACCTTTTACAAAAGAAAAACAAACAAAAAATAATTTGGGAATAAATTCTTTATCATTAACTACCCTTAACTGTTCACTCAAAAAAAAATGCTTTATTGCGTTTTTTATTATTATTATTATTATTTTATGTGCCTCTTAAAATAAATTATCTCAACCGAATAAAAAACAAAAACGTCCATTATTTCAAAAAAGAAAAAACAGAAGATAAATTCCTCATTATTTATCTATGTATTTTGTTTTACACCTTGATTCCTTGTTGTCGAAGTCAAGTTATTTATGGAACGATTTAAATTTGTGTAATTGAAATTTACAGATTTTGTTTTGTTGATGTGTAACGTCAAGTAACAAATGCAAAGCAGAAAATTTCTTGAATAATTTAAATGCCCTTATTCTTGTTTTCAATGATGTATTTATGTGTGCGTTTGTTTACCTTTTGAATAGGAATTTTATAAATGGAATGTCGCAATAAAATTGAAATTAATATTAGCATATCTTTTTTCTTCAATGAATCTTTGATAAGAATTATTTTTAAACAAGAGAGACCTCACGTAGTGTCATCTATTGAAAGTTATAATGGAACTAAAACAAATGTGCATATATATCTTTCATAAACTTGACAGAAGATTGGGAAAACAAAAAGAAATAAATGACATACGTAATACGTATTACATACTGTATTTGCATCAATTAAAGGCTGGAAAGTAATTGGTAAAAGTTAAATTTAAATATTTGAAAGATCCAAAAATAGTGTGGATTCTAAATCATAAACCATTTGCTTTCATTAAAGGTAATGTAACTCTACCGTGAGATAGATACGAAATCTCGAAAATCAAATCTGGCTTTCCAAAATTTGTCTTTGGCAAACTAAAATTTCGAAAATTGATATCTCGCATATCAAATAAACATTTTTCTCTGTGCAGTTTGTTCTATGTTAAATGTTTTGCATTCTCTTTTTTTTAATATCTTCTCCGATTAAATTTGTTTATACTCCATTTTAGTATAAGCCTTTAAGCTAAAACCTTTAACTAAGATGTCGTTCTTTGGAGCTTGTCTTGTCTTGTATTTCATTTTATTTAGTAAAAGAAAAAAATGTATACTCTCTTGTCATCCCACGTTACTATTTAACGAATTTTTCCCTTTAAATATCAATAGAATCAATTCAAATGTCTTTTTCACATGTCCCTAAGTGTGATAAGTGACAAATCAAAAATTGTATACAATTTTATATCTATTCATATTTTTCTATGGGTAAATTATAGAAATATTTTTCGGCTAAAGAGCAAAACCATTTTCCAACAATTCATCATGATTTTTCTATATCTATGCTCAATAAACCAATCTATCTTAAAAGTCTACCAAACCATCAATAACCCAAATAATACCCTGAGAGAAATAAAGTAAACATCAAGTGAGAAGTAAATATTCTTAAAGAAAAAAAAAAAGCAAATACTATAAGGAATATAAAATCCCTAAGAGAAAAAAAAATAAAAGGAAATCGAGAGTGAAAGTGAAAAATTCACAAAGCAAACAATCTTGGTTTTATCTCGAATATAACACAACATCCCGCAAAACCACTGATTTATTATGCAACAAAATTTCGTTTTCTCTTTCTTTCATATACTCTTACATTGGTACATTGCCTCATAAATCATAGAAAAATTCAAAATAAAAACGAAAAACATCATGTTTATGGTTTTATCTCATTGAATATGTGTGAGCCAAAATATTTCAATAGCAATCCGTAAGATAATTTAGAAAAAAAAAAAACATTTTTGATTCTCTTTGCTTCTAGCGTCACGACGCGGACGATTAGATATTCTTAATTAACCCTCAATGGTTTAACACAACTTCAACAGATTTTTAAATATAATTTATTTAAAAAAAAAAACTTATTGATATACAAAATTCAATAAATGTTCAAAGTGTGTTTGCAATGTTCGAATTTAAATTGCATCAATGCTCTGCATATCCTTAGCCTTCGTTGGCGTGCGTTGTGGGGAGAAATATTTATTTAAATTTATAACATTCATACATACATAAATATTTGCAATAACAACAACTAGAGTGTGAGCATATTCTGAGTGTTTTTTTTATTATTTTTTGATTTTATTTTCGAGTTATTTATGTTTGAAATGAACTTACCAGGGTCAGAGACAGCATATTTGTGGACGACATTTTTTTTCAATTTTATTTTGGATTATTGTTGGTTTATTTATTTATTTTGTTGTATTATTTTATATATTATATTTAAGGAGCTCTTTACTTGGTGAGGGGGTACGATTAACTGTGATGGTGGCAGTGGATGAGATTGAGATTGGCTACTTACGACAGCAAGCGAAAGTGTCGTAAAAATTGGAAGTTTATTTTTATATATAATTTTTTTTTTAATATAAAAATTAAAATTTTTATTTTGTCAATAATAATTTTTGAGATGATGCCAAGATTATTTAGGTATAGATTTATATTTTTTTTTTGTTTGTTTGTTTCGGTTATATTTGTATTATTATAGAAAAATAAAATAAAATGTCTATTTAAGTTCGAAAATAAAATGTTTATATTTGTCCCGCACATTCATTGAATTGGAATTTTTGTTTCCTCTTTCTTTTTATTTTTCTACTGATTTGGAGGAGAATTTTATTTTTGTTTAAATTTAAAATTGAAAATTATTTTGATATTCAATTACAAAATGACAATAATTATTATTGTTTTAAGATATACATTTCAATCAGTCAGTGTATAGTAAATGTGTTAATTGAGGAATGAAATCCATACATCATGTCGTATCGGTATCGTACGTTCGCCCACTGCGTTTTATCTTCATCATTTCGATTATTGTTTTTTATAGGTTACCTTTTTTGTACACAATACAGGGTGTTTTGGATTATTTTGGTTGTTGAGTTTTAAGAAATATCTTGCAACTATAATAGCAGGTGAAGATAAAATTGTTAGAATATTTTTTGTAGAGAAAATTATAGTTCAGCTCCAAATATAATGATACTTGTCACATAACCACATTAAGATAAAATCTCAAAAATTGCTCTTACGATTTTGATGAAACTTTTTCGTAAGTTTTCTTATACAGTAAAAAATTATTTTGTTCATTTGTTTTTCAAGAAGCTTTCATTGACGGCACCTGCCATAAACCCAGATTTCTGATTTTCTTATGAACGGTTTGACGGATTTCTATCAATTTTTTATGGAAATTTTCAAAAAAAGATTGTTTTTGAAATCTTTATTAAACCATAAAATTTTTGAATTTTATTCTTCATAAATTCACATTTTTTTTCATTTATGAAAAAAAGACGGATGGATAAAATATCACTACGAACCGATTACCGAATTACGAAACCTACTACATTTGTAGAGAATAACTTTCCCAAAAAAAAACTTTCGGATGAACAAAATATTCAAATTTGTATGGATTCAGGATATAATTCACAAGCATATTCTAGTCTTTAGCTTTTAACAAAATCAAAATAAATCCAATTTATTTTTTGAAAGATACACACCCTTTTAATAAACTTCGTTTTGTTGTATTGTATGTTTCTTGTTTTTTTATTATCTCGAAAAAAAAAACACATTTCAAATTACAAATATAAAAAAAAAAAAAAACAACAGAAAATCAACTCACAACAAGTTTCTTCTAATGAATAGATTGCAGCATTTAATGGCAATTTCCTCAAATTAAGAACATGGATAAGATGAAAGATATGATGTACTCGTACTTCCAAGAGAATTTCTTCAATAGAAAAACAAAAACAAAAATTAAAAAAAAAAAAGTAATATGAAGGCGGAGAAGAAGAAAAAGAGTTAAGAGATAGTAATTTAGAATTCTTGATGAGTTTTGATCAGAAAAATTACATTAGAATTCTCCTTTAATGGAATTTTAAATGGTTCCTCTTACGTTTGCATCCGATTCGATTCGAAAAACAACAATAAAATGATGTTGATGTTGATGATGATAATGATGATGTTATAAGGGTGTGCTTAAATTTTAATTGAAAATGCAATTGTTAGAAACACGTGTTTGTGTGTGGGCAGGCAGGCAGACAGGCAATATGGGAAATGAGACAAAAAAATTTAAAATGCACAGGAGCATATTTTGAATTGAACAATTGGTGTACAACGCTCACGCTTTTGGCGCTATTATTGTATTTGACTGTAATAACAACACAAACTACTGTGGGAATCCCTTTGTGAATTTGTAATGAATGCAATATGTAAGTACATGTTTTCGAATTATCGTCCGAGGATTTTATGGAAAATGTGTAACTCAATATTCAATGCGTAATACGTGCCGATAAAATTATTTGATTCATTCTATTCACTTCAGCATCAGCTTTGTCAGTCCAATTGACTTAAAAGCGGTAGGCGTTATATTATTTTAAGAATTAAATTTTCATTAAACTTGGGGTTATCTCAATAATTCCATACGAATAATTGCGCCGTACAGTTCCCATAACTTCAAGTGCGTCATACTATCTGCTATTTCCAAATTCACCATAAACTGAACAGACCTAATTTTCCATTGAATGAAAATAAGTTCGGAAAATAAACACACATATTTCCAATAAGAATGAATTGTCAAAGTAAACATTTCCACTTTCCAATCGGATTGTACTCTTTCATAAGAAATTGGGTCTGTTTGATTTATGGTGTACATGGAAGTATAGATAAGAAGGTATGTTCGAACATTTTTTTTTAGTCTTTAAACTATATAAGGGATAAGAAGGGAAAGGTGCTTGGGTTAGAAAATACAAAACTTTCGGTTCACATTTCAGACAAAATTATTAAACAGATTTTGATATTTATTTTTAAAATAAATAAAAAAATTGAATTTTCCATTTAAGAGATCGTTTTTTTTGTTTCTTAACTCATTTGCATTTTTATTTGGTTCTCTGGAAAAAAAAAACTATGAAACTTATAGTTAATCGTTGATTAATAATAAAACGATTAAAGCCCACTCCCCATTTTTAAAAGTCAATTTCTAAGTATAAATCTGATAAAACGCTTGAACAAACGCAAATTTTTTTTTTCTATGAAATTTTAATCTCCATCAATCATTTTTCTCAAGTGAAAAGCTGACAAAGACGAAATGAATGTGGGCACCTCAATCTACAAAAGAGAGAGAGAAAAAAAAAGACACACAGTAGGTATATAATAATCTCTAAGCCATGAACATAATCTCAAAAATAAAAAATAATAAATAGTTTAATTTTATCCGTTTGACACTTTGTGCAACTTTGTAAAGTCTCACAATGAGTGGAGGGAGCACATTAGCGACGCGACGACGACAACTAGTAATGCTTTTAAATAGTTTGATTAGGATAAATGCGTTTGCACAACTTGGCACAGAGCGGTATGTTTACAAGGCTCTTTCTATATATCACCAATTAAAATAAAATTATCAACTAAATTGCTTCTGTTTTGTCTAATAAATTGTTTATTATTTTTATTCACAATTTCAAACACTAAACATTTTCAATTAAAAGTTACTCTTCGCGAGAGACGGTGTCGCACAGCTTAACAGCTGCATTAGCCATTATACCAGCACCAGGCGCCATCGCCATGTCAAAGCTCATTGTGTATTCTATTTCAGAGACTGCCTTTTCTAGTATACGAGTATATACTCTTTATATAGCTAAAGCTCCTTATGGCAAATGTGATGATTACGAGTGGGTGATGTGCATTTACTCGTAAACGTTCAAATTGTTCGCAACGAACAACGACTGTGCTAAATGAAGAATTGTTTTTCTTTGTTAATTTTATATCAAGCAATGATTAAATGAAATAATAATAATAATAATATCAAAACAGCACCTTCTGCTAGACGTCTAGAAACACTTAGTTTTATTATAACTTATGACCTTTTTGACATGCCATTTGAAGCAGAGGCATTGTCTGACTGAACTGGGATATGAATAATAAATTGTGTCTTGTGATCAGTTCTAACAATAAAGAACCAATTTGTTAATTGAATTGTTGTTTTTATTTTTGCATTTTATTTATTTTTTTTTTGTAATTTATTTGTTGGGCTATCATTTAATATCCTGACAAAAGTACTGAATAAATTCGAGTGAATACTATTTGTTTCAAACTTATTGAATCCCGCAAACTTATTAAATCTAAAACAAAATAAATCAGTATATTAAAAGCATCATGACTGAATCAAAACTTTGATCGAGGATAAAATAATCATTTTTTATTCACACAAAAAAGTCTTTCCTATAATATTTCAAAATGAATAAAATTTAATCGTTTTCGTATCATTCACTTCGTTGAATCTAAGTTGTTACATTTAAATTCTACATAATTTATTCAAACTCTTTCGGTGTTGTTGTTGGGCAGATGATGGTTGCAGGGAGGCATTTTCAAACAAATTAAAATATAATATATCCCTTAAGGAATTTTCTTCCAAACAATTTTATTCAAAAGGATTAAATGTTGGAGAGGGTTTTGAAAAATATTTGTGTGTTTACCAGAAATAAATACATACGTATAGCTTTGTTTTGTATTTATTTAACACCAGTTAATGAGTTTTAAATATTAAAAAGGGTAGAAGTGATGGTAATATGGTCATAACTTTATTAATGACTTTGTTAATGGAATTTTTGAGGGAGACAATTTGTGTTTAAATAATAAATTTATTCAGTTTGTGTCATAAATTGTTGTGATTAAATTTTAAATTATACTACTTTGTTTAAGTAAATAATGAGAGCCAAAAAAACACTAAGTTTAGGGTAAACTAGGCATTATGGTGCATTTAATTTCAATCTTCAATAACTTTATTACAAACAAAATGTATTACATATTTATTAAATTTGTGAAAAACAAAACAGATAAATTCGCTGTTTTTTGAGAAAATAGATTTATTAGAAATTTTTTGTTTTTGTCGTGTAATTTTCAAAAAAGCCCAAGATAAATATTTTCTCCTTAAGTACTCATAATTCAAAACCTAAAATTCTTAAATTCCAAGTCCAATGACATATAAGAGCAGAAATTGTCAAAAAGGAAAAATAGATTATTAAACAATCGTGAGATATCAACAACAAATTCCAAAAAAAAAAAACGATATTTGGGATAGTTTTCAAAGAATTTTAGTATGCTAAATCAAGATCTCAACTAAATCTCTAACTTTCGATTGCACCAATATTTAACAGCGTTTTAAATTTAAATTGACGTTTTTCGTACGGGACAACCGTCATTTTAAGGCTTAAAAGTCTTTTTAAGTTTTAAAAGCGTTTAGTGCAACCGGGCGTAAGTTTAATTTTTGTCAAAACCAAATAATTATTATCAGAAAAGTTCATTCGATTCAATCAATTTTATAACTGTAATTTGAGACCTTTAGTCTTTTTACTTTGCCCGACGTGTTCCAATGGTATAGGCAACCAACATTATTTTCTATACAACAATGCGAGCCCCTTTATGAAAAGTATATCATTTCTTAAAACTGCTATAATTTACGATCTATTTTACTTAAATAATGCATATTTTACTAAATACTCATCGTAAATTATATCCTCTCTTTAAAATGTCAAGGAGATAATAAACATCTATAACACGAACATAGTTACGTCAGTTAACTTAACAAAGACCATTTTTAAAATAAAATCTGTTTTCTTTTTTTTTTATTGTACTCCTGACCTGGCAATTTTCTAAGAGGAGCAGGAAGCTATTCTTATACAAAAACAAAAATATATTTCCCCTATCTGTGGGATTTTGTAATGAATGGATTGGATATTTGCACACATGAGAGTATTAGTAAATGTGATGTTAAACATAAGTAAAAAAGAAAATTGAGACATGACATTGTCCTTTGTCTCTTTTATTGATTGTTCGTACGTCGTCGTTAAAGCTAATTTTTCGGTTTTTGATGATGAATGGAATTCCTGTTCTATTATTAATGTCAACTTATTGAAAAAGTTTATTGATTTAAATAGTGTTTTAAGATTAAGATAGTGGATCCATCCTTATCAGAGATGTGTAATATTACAAAAGAAATGATAAGATTTCCCTATTAAGCTAGTTTTGGGGACCAGCATCGTGCCTGATTTGGAAGCTTGTAGCACTACTTTCAACTAATTACATAAATGTTATTTACTTAATAGGCTAAAACTACAAGTGGGAAAGATCTATATTGTTTTGGATAGGTTACGGAGGCAAGCAACCTTTGTAAATGAAATTTTGACATCTGCCAAAACCAACACTGCGAATGGGATAAGGAACGAAAACAGGCTGAACATTGTACCCGGACAAATATTGGTTTCTGGAATGTAAGAAAACTTCTCAACGACGGGAAAGAAGGTTCTCAAAATGCCAGATTCCTCCAGTTAGAGGAGTATAAGATGGTCGTGGAACATGTCGAAGAGACGATCGAAGTCGAACATGCAGAATTCCGTATTGGATATTCCTGTGTGGACCACATTAATACCTTGCAGATTATCCATCGAAAGGTGCGTGGAATATTGATCGATATTCATCGACTTCGCAAAGACGTTTGCCAGTGTCAATAGAGAATTGATCTGGTTTCCTTTACGTAGAAGGAGCATCCCAAATAATTTGATTGCTATTTGATCAAGGCTATGATGGAAGAAGTTTTAAATCCAAACTGTTCCTGTTGGTGATTAATGATGTACTGCACGCAGCTTTGTGGACTGGAAATTTAGGAATACGGTGAACTCACTGGAGAAGTTTTGAGGAGAGCTGAAATACATCTCCAGTACTTGTAAAAGTTGGTGCGTACGAGTAATGGTGAGCCTAGGCCTCGCAAGGGGAAGCTCACGGACATAATGAGGGCCTAAATTAGTACAAAGCAGCCGGCAGCGATTGGGCCTTCAAGAGTGAAAAGAAAAGGAAAAAGGTCAAATGGAGCTTTTCAATTAAAACGATATTTTTATAGCATCAAATAAAAATATATTAAATTGATGTTATATCCTAGAAAGTTATATCAAAATAATTTGAACGTAAATAAAAAAACCGCGGCAACTTTGTGTCATTTTCCATACTTTATTTTTGCTTTATTGACATTCTCTCTTATCGTCTTTATAAAAGAAACCCCTTGGCAACGGACACCATAAATCTCTCCAGATTTTTTTTTGTCTGTTATTTATGCTACCCAATCTTTGTCAACACGCAACCACACACAAAAAATTTGTATAAATTTCAAAAGATTTTCCAAAATACCCCAAAGTGGCAATTATAGAGCTTAATCGCCAAATAGAAGATACCTACCTTTTTTGGTTAGCAAAAAAAAAAACATACAAAAATTCTTTAGCCCATGCTGTATAGTTTTTTTTTCCCTTAATTGTGGGTGATTTTCACATTGCGAAAAAGGAACATTCAATTCAGAGTGAGACTGAAATCTGAGATGGAACCACTTAAGGTTTAATTTTTTTTTTGGCACGTCTTGAGAAGCCATAAAAAAGAATATCTATAGAGGGTTCGAGTAAAAAGCTTATTGTGAATGACGCAGGTTTTCTTGTAAATGTTTGTATAGATACAAAAGTTATGTATATATAAACAAAGTATCTCTGGTAATGGATATATAGTCATTCATCGGATTTATCCACCACATGAAATAAACATTTTCCAAGAGGTCGCACGTAATTGCTCTTATAGATAAAATGCTTAGTTGTGGAATTGATTAAAACAGATATTCGGATGGGTACATGTACGGAGATAAAGAGAAGTAAGAATTGAAATACGTACATGACTGAATTTTTTCATTACCTTCCTTTTGCACTATTCGTTATTCAATTTTTTAATAAAATATTCGAATATTTCTAGAATCTAACGTACCCAATACCTTTAAGAGTATTACACAAAATATAAAATCATGCTGATGATGTCAATAAAAAGTGATGGTTTAGAAAACCTCATTTTCATAAGGAGCGAGGATTTGATGGTATTTCCAGCCAGCATGTCAAACTCAATTTCACTCAAAAAAAAAAAGAGATTGATATGCTTAGTTACGCTTAAAGATTATTATGGCGAAATTACTTTTGTAAAGCATGAATCTCTTCCATGATTGCGCTTAAGACATTTATTTCCGACAGAAATAATATAAATGGATTTAGTATTTTTTTTTTTCTTAATTTTCTATGGCTTCTTATTGGCATTTTCTTTTGAATTTTATTTATTGTACATTCTTACCTTTTTTCTATTTAATGTAATTTCCTTGCTATTATTCTGATATGAACTCATAATAAAGATGGAATGCTTCTAGTTGTGCGTGTAGAACTTTGTTATTTTTTTGTTTAATTTTTTGTTTAAGGAAAGAGAATAAAAGAAAAGATACAAAGAGATGAATCAAACAAAAAACTATCCAAGTTTTGATAGATATTTATATTCTACAAGGAAAATTGTTGAGGAAACGGTAAAAAGACGTTCGTTTTAATGGATGAGTGATTTCTAGTTAATTTAAACTCATGCGCGAAAATAATCTTAAAAAAATATACACACTTACTGAATGCATACAAAATTAAAGTATTTAATTGAAAAAAAGGAAAAGCGATTATATCGGTTTTAATTCGATTCGCTTTAAATCTAACTTCAGCACGAAAGTATTATAGTTCTAGATATGATACAAACCTATGTTAAATTGGTAAAAAAAATGTGCACTTTTTTAAAAAATTCGTTACTAAAAAATTTCTATTTTAATAACCACTTTTAATCACCCATTTACTTTTTTTTACCACTCGCAATTTTCAAGAAAATCGCGAGTGAGATGATCATTTTATGATCAGTTTTGAACACTCATTAACTTTTTTTGATCACCCAGATTTTTCGAACAAATCGTCAAATAATTCAGTGACCCTTTAACTTTTTTGACCATCCTAGAAATAATAACCTTTTAACCCTTTTTCAATTGTTCCATTTGATCCTAAATTTTACTTTAAAAATGCTTAAAAATTTTTTTTTTAATTACTGTAATTTTTTTTTGTGGTACGCAATAATATTTCATTGTTTCGTTCTAATTTTACCCCCAAGTTTAAAATTTTAAACTTTTGAAGATGAAAAATATGTTTTTCAATATAGTAACATTGCCAATTTAAAATTTGTATTTCTATCTACTCGCAAACAGTTTTCCTCGATGTCGATGTTTTTTAATTGCTTTTACGGAAGTAGGTGTAAACAAGCGGTACTTGCTTCTCATAAAATTGCAATTGTACACTATACAGTCGACTACACAAATAACACATTATACAAAAGGAACATTGCATGCATTTTTAATATAAAGAAATAAAACCTAAGTGGGCTCTAAAGGATCATCCTAGTCCTTGTAGTCGTCTACGAGCTCCATTGCCGTTGTTCGTCAGGACTCTTAGGAGTCTATCGACACCGCATACACCAACCATCCAACACCAACTCAACTTAGGCAATAAAAAGGGCAAATTTAAAAGTCATTGGATAGTGATGGGTTGCTTTATAGAGGTGGCAAATTACTTCCGGAATCTTTGTGAAATCTGTATAAAGTACGTACAAGTACATATATATATATATATTCTAGTTGAAAGTGTGTATTATGTATATTAAGAATAAAAGGAAGACGCATTCGATATTATATATGTACATAGTATACGACAACGAGGAGCAGCTGAAGCTTTTTGTCTTAAAAGAGGGATTGATGGATTTTCAATAAGACACAGATGACTTCCATTTCTCTTTTTTTTTGCTTTGGAATATTTTTTGCCAAGAATTTATCATTTTTTTAAAAAACAAAAAAAAAAGGATACATGTTAAATTATTACTCTCATGATAATTTATGTAACCTTCATTGATTTATAAAGTTTATTCTAAAATTCCAATACATATATCATTTTAAATCAAAATGCAAAGAAATTTTGCCAGGTTAGGTTTATTTATTATTCAAAGCCAAAAGTTTATCAATTCTAGAAAAAAAACAACTCTTGAAAATTCATTCCTCAAGTTATGTGTATCTTAAAGAATCCGATTGGCCTTTTTTTCTCTCCAGAAAATAAAAAAGGGATGAGATCAAATTATGGATAAAAATAACGAGATAGGATGTGGTTGAAGGTTATATCGAAAAAGATAGGATTTGAAAAGGGATTATTGTTATGGGAGAAAATATTATACTGCATTTAAACCCACATTTTATAAAATTAACCCACTATAGAAATGTAAGCTTTAATGAGAAAATTTAAAACTGTTAATTTGGAGATATTGCTGATATTTCGATTTATTTGGAAATTACTTTCTATAGAAAAAGACAAAACAAAGAAAATTAAAACTTCATTTTTCTTAAAACACTAAGTATGCAGTACAGAAATCCAGAGATTTATTTACATTTAAATTCAAAGGAAGTACCTTTTTGTTGGTGTACTCCGTCGACTTCATTAAAACTTTACACTTAGGACTTTTTTTTTTTGCAATACATTTTCTGAATGGCAAAGCTTATTGTTTTATTATTTTTTTTTTGTCTCCGATTCGAAGCTATGCAATTAACAAAGGAAGGATAGAAAAATTAAATTTGTGTATGTATCCTATATACTTTTACCTTTTTGCGTTTAAAAATTCGAGTAGAATTACTCTTTATTTCTCCTCGAAAGACATACAGTCAAATCAACGACCTAAGGATAAACAAATAATGTGCACGACTTGGTCACAAGGTTAAACCACATGGAATGGGCATTTAGATCTTCTCTGGAACCTAAATCCGAGTTAAGGTTTGGCTTTGGTATTCGGTATAGTATTGGACATTGGTACTCGAGAATAAAAAATTTTGCATGGTGTCATTGCCGCCATTTAGTCATGTTGATTTTCACTCAAAAAAAAGAGTTGAACAGCAAACTTGAAGAGAATTTAATTTGCTAAAAAAAATGTTGGATATTGTGATAGTTTTTTTTTTTTTTTTTTTTTTTTATTGAGGCATTTATAATCAGTATATTTATTCTGCTTAAAAACTAGGATTAACAAATTTGGTCGACTTAAAGATATGTCTGACTTTATTGTATTTTAATAAATGTACACAACATTTGAATCATTTGGTTCAATATGAAATAAATTCAATTAATATTAAAGTGTACACTTGCTCCCGGCGTACAATATCAACTTTGCCTTTAAGGCTTTCGAACTTATGACTAGAACTTAAAACTAAATACTTAAAACTAGAATAAAAATAAGAAGGATAACCTTATTTATTTACAAAGTATGAAATAGTTATCTAAATCATACATAAACAAGAAGCACGAGTTTTAGATATTCTTAAAGAAAATACATAAATTGTTATATTATCTAAAGAATACTCATAAAACTGGTGCGTTGCAAACAAAGGTTTATGTGAATATATATATTTTTAATCAATATCATCCCCTAAAATTTAGTGAGGATGCTTTTTCGTAAAACGGTACGGAGAGGGTCCCACTTGTATCGGGTCTCAATAGAGGTAAAGATTGTGCATTCAGCAGATTAAGTGGTGATAAATAATAATTATCATTCAAACTCAGGTTGATATGAGAATCTGTTAAAGATCTAACTATAGGATTGGGGTGTAAACTGATTCGTTCTATTTTTTTAAATAAGAGTTCGATTTGGTAGACCATCAGGGGTGTTATGTTTGTTGTTTCATATATGAATTTGTTAGAGTAGTATTTTTGATCAGGTTTCCTAAATTTTCCACAACAGAATCTCAAGAGTTTTCTTTCGAAGATTTCCATTTCCTTGGCTACGGAAGGTGAAATTGTAAACCAAATAGGAAAACCATACGAAAGTATGGGTCTTATTAAGGTTTTATACATAAGAGTTTTTGTTTTACTCGACACTTGCTTGGAGTTAAGTAATGGCTTTAACATGACTGAAACCATTTTAGCTCTATTTAAAATTGTTCTTGCATGTTTGTTAAATAAAAATCTATTATGAAAATGTATACCTAAGTACTTTGTTTCACTTCGTAATGCTATTGGGTTTTCATTTATTTTCAAAGAAAGTGCTTTACTCTCTTTGACCGCCAGATAATGTCCTTTACCACTAGAGTTTCTAAAGCATGTTAGTCCGCATTTATCGGTATTTATTTTGAGTCTCCATTTTTTAAAATAGTTTTCAACATGTGGAAGTTTTTGCTTTATTTTATTCAACGCAACATTTGGACGTGGATGGCTAGCTAAAATAGTGGTATCATCAGCATAGTGAATAGATCCTGGTTCTTCTGTTATAGGGTCTGATAAAGGGAAGTCTTGAAGGTAAATATTGAATAAAGAAGGTCCAAGGATTGATCCCTGTGGGACACCCGAAAGTATAGAAAAAGGTTCAGATTTTTCAGATCTGATTGATATTACCGTAGTACGACTAGGGAGGAAACTATATATCATTTTTATAAGCCAGATCGGGTATCTTAAGTTTAAAAGCTTAAATATAAGTCCATCGTGCCATATGGAGTCGAAAGCCTTTTCAAGGTCAATATCCAAGCTCACTGTGCAATTTTTATTCTTTAAGTTTTCGATAACCTTGTTTTGAATAACGAGTAAGGCATGCTCAGTAGAGTGACCTTTTTTGAAACCAAATTGGTTGTTTGGAACAATATTAGCTTCTTCAGTGAAGCTATTCATGTGATCTGCCAGAACTCTTTCAAAAAGTTTTCCAACATTAGAAAGTAATGAAATTGGACGAAATTGGGAGATATCTTTAGCAGCTTTGGTTTTTGCTATCGGTATGATTAGTGCTTCCTTCCAAGCCCGAGGAAAGTAACCATTGTTAATACAATGGTTAAAAATCAAGGATAAAACCATATCCAAGGAAGGTGGACACTTTCTCAAAATAAAATTAGATATCTGATCATTACCAGCTGATTTTTTGTTATTCAAAGCGATTCTTAATGTTCTTACTTTTTCTGGTGTAGTAAATATGGATAAATTAGGACTCGTTGCTTTATTCGAAAAAGAAAAATTTGTTAAATTTCGACCAAGTTCAACTGATTTGAATTCATTTATGGCAATAGAAACTTCATTTTCAAAATTTTGATTTGGGAGGTGCTCGAGGCCAGAGTAAACTGAGGAGTAAAAATGTTTGAATGCATCTAATTTAGTTTCAACGTCATTCAAACTTTGTCCATTGTATGTAAGAATATCTTTTGAAATATCGGTGCCAAAGTATTTTCGTCCTGTTATCTTATCTATTTCCTTAAATGCTAACGGTGAAGGTTTAATTTTCTGAAGTCTTGATTGAAATGCATTATTTAAATCTATATTGACATTATCCCTTATAATTTTACTGAGACATTGAATCTTGGAGTGGAGATGAACATATTCAGGATTTATTCTATTTAGATACCGATGATAAATTTTTTTAAGTTCTTTTAGCCATACACTTCGCAGATCAATAAGCTTTTTGGTTCTTTCAGATATAGAATGAAATTTTTTATTTTGAGGACAGAGTACAACTGAGTGCGATTCAACATTCGAAGTGATGAGCATACTTAATTGATCTATAAATGAATCTATTTCGTTATTTGATAAGTTTCTCTCAGCGGGAATGATAAATGACAATATATTACAATGGAGTCTTAGTCTAAAGGCATCCCAATCAGTGTTTTTAAAACTCCTATATGTCTCTGGAGGCTCTAAGATTGGAAGAAAGTTATTAATTTGTATTTCTAAAATGATACCAAAGTGGTCCGAAGTAACCGGAAAAGTTTTACAGCTTTGGTTTATGGTATTGTTAGCAAAACTAATTGTTGATGATTTAAGAAAAAAGTCTAAATATGAGGACGATCTTGGGTATGTTGGACCATCAGAAGGGACTAAGTCCAGACTCAAACAGGGACCATTATAAAACCAATTATTAAATAGATTTCCGTTATTATTACAAACGCTGTCACCCCATGCGGTATGTCGTGCATTAAAGTCACCTCCAATTAATGCTGCATCAAAAGTCCCGATAAGAGAGTAAAGCCTATCAAGTTCGCAAGATAAATTACTACCAGCATTTGATGGTATATATATACTACCAACAATTAAACGAAGAGCTGAACCATTAGAGTTCTGCGAAAATATAGATGCAAGGCAAACTGAAATCTTATTGCTTTGGAAAGGAACTGAGCGGAACTTGTAAGTTTTGTCCAAAAGCACTGCTGTTCCTCTGCCTAAATCGTTTCTAATAATGCTAAAGCCTTCAAAAGATGGTTTGTGTCTTGCAGATAAACAAGTTTCAGATAAGAAACATATTTGTGGTTTTCTATATTTAAGTATATCTAAAAGCGCGACTCTTTTTGCATTTGAAATTATAGAGTTAAAATTTATCGAAATTATTTTTAAATTTAAATTGTCCATCATTATGTTACAATGGAGGCAACAAAGTTAAGGTAGGAAAACATTTTTTCCTCCTTACTTTGTAACTGTTGATATGTTGGCCAAAACTGTCTTATTTTGACCAAAAGGTCTTTAAACGAGATATTGAAGAGATCTTTTGATTCATCTAAAAATCCAATAAAATCTCCTTTTGCTTTTTTATCATGATTATTTAACGGGGGTTGACTATTGTTAACCACTGGCTTATTAGAATTCGTTTTGCGCATGGAACTTTTTGCCTTTTCAGCGAAAGAAATATGACCGTTTGTATAGTTGAAAATTGAATCTTCAACAATAGTTCTAGTCTTAATTGCATTTTGTCTAGCCATTTGTGTGACCATAAGTTTTTTTTCCTTATATTTTAGATAGGCAGGGCACCCCTGGTAACTCGCTGCATGTCCTATCTCATCGCAATTAACGCACTTGGCTGGAGGTATTTCCTCATTTTTTTCTCTACGCTCTTTAGTGGCTTTTATGCATTCAGTAGAATCATGAGATTCACCACAAACTACACATCTCATTATATAAGCACAACATTCCCCAGAATGTCCAAAACGCTGGCACCTAAAGCAGCGAATTACTGCCCGATTGATTTTTTTTTCCCAATAAACCCTTTGGAAAAGTAAATATCTCACACAAGTTAGATCTTTAATCGATTCCCCAACTTCTAGTTGTACAAGAAACATATTTAATTTTAAATTTAATTCTTTAGATCGTGAGGTAGCAAAAGGTGCTATCTTACTTATTTTAATATTTGGAACAACATCTTCCAAAGCTTTTTTTATTTTTTCTATGCGAGTGTCTCCATCAAGACCTTTCAGCAAAATAGACACCTTCTTCGTGTCTTTAGGAGAGAATGAAAATGCCCCGATACCCGTATCACGCAATCGATCTATGATTAATTTGTGAACAGCGGAATTATTCACATAAACCTTTGTCTTTCTATATCCCATGTTTACAAATTTATGTGTCAAATTAGAAATATTACATTCAGTTGCAGCAAGTTGAATAAGATCACTAATAAGTGTACAATTGGCGCCAAAAATAAATATAGGTGGACAAAATGTTGTATTATTAATATTTTTAATTAAAGAGTTAGTAAAATCTGTTGATTGAAGAGAAGGTCCGGCTTGGGCATCGCGCTGAGTTGATGTTGTATTTGTATTAGTATTGGTGTATTGAGCATTTTGCTCTCTTGATTTATTGTTTGAAATTAATGGAGGAATATAATTTTCTGCAGATTCAGCTAAAGGAGCATATTTATTGCTCGACAGGTTTGGTTGATGTGAGTGAGATGAAGAACATGACTCACTAGTGACGTGTTTGAGTCTTTTCTCAGAGTTTGATTGAAAGCTATTAGCTGAGCGTTTCAGTCTATTTATGACCGTTGACCATTGAGGGTTACTTGCCTCGTTGCCAATGTCCATGGATTCATCATAAGAATCATCAATATTATTTTCATTTATCAATTCAGATTGATATTCACGGTTATTAATTTTTAATGGTGAGACATTTTCACCTTTTTTAGATTGTTTAGAGTTCATATTGAAGTGTTGCTTACCACCTTCTAATGATTTAAAAGAGTCTGTATAAACTTTTTGGTTTAAGAGAAATTCATTTGACGTTTTGGAAGTGTCAAATATTTCACATGTTTTTTTTAATGCACCACTAGATTCACTGTTCATGGGCCCCAGCATAAATGCTGGGGAGTGTTTTTCTGTTTTATCACTAATTTTTAGTATAAAAAGTCACTTTCACCATATATGTATAAATAAATATGAAAAATTAAAGTTATATTTTGCGGCTTTAGCCGTCAAAATTGATTCGAAAGTTCGATAATTAATTTAAGATCTCTGAGCACACGTCTGTTCGCTTTGACTGCCGAGAGAGAATCATATTGTGATAGTTGGATACATAGATAGTAATGTATCTTTATTAGGTTTAATTTTTCATAAAAGTATTCAAACTATTTGATCCTAACGCAATGAAAATTATTTTTT
Organism: Syrphus vitripennis; assembly: GCA_958431115.1. Taxonomy (NCBI): domain Eukaryota; kingdom Metazoa; phylum Arthropoda; class Insecta; order Diptera; family Syrphidae; genus Syrphus; species Syrphus vitripennis. The sequence continues at coordinate 7,175,288 of OY288110.1, read as the reverse complement.
TGAATTTTCTCGAAAACCAGAAGTTGTTCCAATTTTTTTTCAGATTTACGTGAAATTAAAAGTTTCTAAAGCCAGTGCTTGAATAAGTTAATCCTGCAAATTAAATTAACTCCACAAGCTATTTTTTATGTGTTGGGCTTAACAATCTCGTAATATAAAGAAAGCAACAAAATTTTAGCTTCGATTGAGATGGAGGTCTTTTTTTGGATCTAAAAATGGAAATCGCTTTAATTTTTCAAAATAGAAATATTAAAAAAAAACTATCTTATACCATTAATAAAGTGTCAACTATCAATTCTTAGTTCATAAATATTGAAAAGTATTTCAGAACTCAATTAATTCAAGGAACGAATTCATACTGTATGGAACTTGACAGTTGACACAATAAGAATATTAGTCACTTTTCTACATTTACTAAAAATTCACTTTTTTCAATTTTGATTTTAAGTCAGTTTCTTTTGATGATGATATATCAAAGTAAAAATCAAACAAATAAATAGTGAATAGTACTACACGATTGAACAGTATTAAGATCAGTATAGGCAGACTCTTTTAAATGTTTTTTGCTTGCTTTAAGCCGCTTCGTACTATGCAGTTTGGATTCTAGCTCAGAATTCGTTTTGTGACATATCAACACCAACATTTTTTAAAAAGATTCAGCAGGGTCAAATTTTCATTCAAAAAAAATCATTGACCGTTGTGGAAAAGTTTTTTTTTTTTGCTGAATATCTTGAAATCACTGCAAACAAAGTGATGTTAACCATTCGTTTTTATTTTGGCCTATAGAAACTAATGAAGAGAGAATCTCTTTAAATTTTATTACCGAGTTGAAACGACTTCAGCAGTCGTTATTTGCACAAACAAATACACCAGATTATTATAGGACCAACTTTCAATCACCTTAATGGTTTAATTAAATTTTATATTCTCTACAATTTCTTTCACACGTCAATTTTTTTATAAATTCAAACATATTTAAGGGATATAACGGTGATTTAATTTGATTTTACTGTGAAGTTTGGACATGGTAAAATGCAGGTAAAATCATCAAATTCTCAATTTTCTTCTTGAAACTTAATATCTGAAAATAATCAACAAACACATACGAAAAAGGATTCAAGGATCTTCACAAAAAACTACCATAGCTAACTCATATCAAACCATCAATCACACATAAACCACATTCCTATTAAAGAATCCTTTTCTTTATTTTTTTTTTCATATTAAACCCATATAAACAGCTGTAGCCAGCCACACAAAACGCTTTAAGTTTACATGCTTAGGTATATTTTTAGGATAAATTCCCCTGGTTTAGACTCTTGACAATTTTATTACATTAAGTCCCAAATCAGGATCTTCCACATAGATACTCTCGTAAAGGAAAAACAAAAAAAAAAAACAGCAAAAAAGGGTCCCCAAGCTAATGTCAAGAATAAAATGAACAAATTAATATGCGTAAAGTCCACCCTGTGACCTTTGGAATCGAGACAACTACTGAGGACAAAAAAAAGGAGAGAAACAAAATTTGAATTTTTAATAATAGGGATACAATAAATCACAAGGATGAGTAATAAATTTAACATTTCTACAAATGCAAAAAAAAACACACTACTTCTACTGACTGATTAAAACAATTTAAGAAAAACAAAGTTTTTTTTTGTTTAAAGAAATAGAATTCCGTACCATTAAACAAGGCACTCAGAGGAATATTTATGCGCTAGCAACAAACGGAAATCCTTCTTCGGTTTTTTTTTATTTTTTGCGGGAGGGACACTTTTGTTTATCAACAACAACTTTATGCCACTATACAACGCTTATTCTTATTCCAGGAAACACTTAATTCCGTATAGTGACTCCTTTCTCACCTTTTAATAAAAACCCGTACACGCAAACAACACTTCACTTATGACGAGGAATAAACAATAATATTGGACGGCAACGGAATTTGCGCGCGTACGTACACACCACCAACAATCTGATGATGAAGCAACCGAAAGCAGAAAAAAAACGTGCAAAAGCGAGCTCGCAACACCGAAATTCAAAACCTAGCAACTACCGGACCAGAGCGTAGGAACGGAACTGAACTCTCGGATATGCCCCTATGATGATGTCCTCATAGGGTTGTAGTTGTCGGTATACGATATAATATGTACTGATATTTCGACGTCGTCGCCGCTCTGATTTATCCTAGCACAAAGTTTGTTGAGGCAGGCTGTTATAGAAATGGGTGGTTGATGTTGGTCGTTGGGTTGTTCGTTTGTTCGTTCGTTCGTTCGTTCGGACGACCTTCAGAAATATTTTGCGTGAGCTTTTCTCCGAATGATGGGGTTTTCTTTGGATTGGTTTACAACAAAACTTTTTATGTCCTTTCAAGTTCAAGCTATGTATGGAATGTGCAAGTTTCAGGGATATTCTCGGTGAGAGCCAAATGAGAAAATAGCGTTGCCAGGTTAGCAATCAAGGTGACCATTCTTATTTTTTGTGCTTTGAATTTGACGAAAAAAAAGATAAAATAATGTAAATAAAGTGGGAACACTGTTTCTAGTGATGCAACATTTGGTATTTTAAAAACGATTTTTGCTAATATTCCAGTTTTAAATATTAATGCAACCGGACATTAATATTAAAAAAGTAATTGACCAAAAAAGTTGAAAACAGAATTGATTTAAAAAAATATTTGAATTTTTACGATTAATCGGATAGCATATAAAGTTAAATTTTATGGCTTGTTTAAGCAAATTCAAATAGTAAATTTTATTCTTTTTTTATATTTTTCTCTAATAACATTCCTAGAAGCACGTTTGTGCGACCCAGTCGTGCAACAATTTTAGAAAATATTACAAAAAAAAAAACGATTTTTTGAACTTTGGTGGCCAGGTCTGTAACGTTTTTATTGAACAAATGTTCTTGAAAATATAAGAAATAGGAAATTTAATTCTGCGCACTTTACGGTCAAAAAATATTTAACGGGATTAAAAAAAACTACGTTTAAAGATGGCGCGGCGGCACCCTTACGAAAGGAAAACAATAACTAAATAGGTTAATTTAACCCAATCCAGATGAAAGAACAAACGTTTTTAAATCATGCCATATTTTTTCCGATGGTCACACTTTAGTACCACTACTCTAGAAGGTTGATGAAATAACTGAACCTTTGCCAACCATGTGCAAAAATTTACACCGATACATACTTGTACACACATTGAAAAAAAAGAGCTTTTTTTGTTTCTCATTTGCATGATGGCGATGGCGATGGCGTCACAAGGATTTGGTTTTTGTGATTACTTTGGTTTTCGGTGTCGATGAGGTACTAAAAGCCGACTACGATGACACACAAGAGGTAGGTGTGTAAGGCAGGTACTATCCTTAATTTTGTGTGTGTTCCTCTGTCGAAACACAAAATGGGTTCATGTTAAATTTATTTCTATGACGTGCTTTCACACTCACTCGACCCCCTTCCAACTCAATAAAGAAAGATCCAAACTTATACTCCGCACTGACATCCATCAAGGATGAAAAGGCCATAATGTTCAAAAGAAACCAAAGAGCGTGTTGTGGAAATAAGGTTTTACTCTTCTTCTTTTTTTTTTGCTATAGTAAACTATATCACCAGTAGCATGTACGAAAAGGTATACATGCATATATAATCTTCATCAGCATTTACTAACAATGTATAGTTAAGTTAAATTTTTTGTGTCGTATTCCTTTAGTTTGAAAGATATAGGAAGCGCACTGTGGCGTATACGCAATGTTTTTTTTTTTGTATTATTTCAAACCACTGGTTTTTACTAGGATACGAGTGTTTCTTTTATCCAATTTTAACCCCTTTGCAAAGTGAGACAAATGGGGTTCCATTTGCTGGCTGTGGAATAGATAAAAATATAAAAAAAAAACACGTTTTCCTGGTTCGTTCCTGGTTCATATTTTTTGGGTGGGAGAGGAGAGAAAAAAAAAGAGGAAAAGGAATCTAGATGACATTAAATAGTCACCGGAGGTAAAAGATAGAATGTTGCTGACGCTCTGGGAGCTTTGCAAGTTTTTTTTTTTTTTCTTCTTCAATTTAATTTTAAATTTGTTCTTTTTTTTTCAAAAGGACTATACGTATTTTATACGTGCAGCACAAAGTTTTCCAATTGAATTCGAAAAAGGAACTCTCTGATTGTGGGAGAGAATTGTGGAATTTTCAATTATTTGCTGTTTCCTTTGTTGGTTATGGCATATGGTATGGGGCACAATACAACTGGTGACTGGTGGTCTATGAAAATGGTCGTTTTCAAACAAAAATAAATTCGTGCAGTTGCATGTGCAAATTATGTGGCTTGTTTGTATGCAATTTTCTAGATGGATCATAGAAAATATATAACATTTGAAATAATGAACTGTGGGTTAAATGGAATGTTGTGTTATGTAATAACATTTTGTCATTTAGTATACATATTGTAGAGTAAGATGATTCCATTGAGAAGTTGGATTAGGTCGGGTTTATACTGAATTGTATTTTGAAAACAAGAACCAAGTTATGACAAAAAAGGATTTTTTAGGCTTTTCCTGTCTTCATCATTGTAATGATGGATTTATAAAGCTAAAAACTGTAATTGATGGACACGTTTGCTTCAAAATTCGTTACTGGGCAACTTTATGCATATAAGTCACTTGGAAGAGTAACGTCCACGTAAATGTTGTATAAGATTTATTCGCTGATACGATACTTAAATATTTATGTTAAATATATGTAAGTGCTTATTTATTAATTTACGCATTAGGTAGATCATAAATGTGAAGTGGAAAAGCTTTATCAAATTTATTAAACCCGTTTTCAAAAAAAAATATGTTTTGTATAAGTGGTTATAGGACAGGTTTCGTTATTTTTAGAGCTAACAAGAATCTGTATCCCCTAAACAGAATCTCCTTAAGTCGAAAATTTGAAGAAAATCTCCTTGGAGTTTTAGACTGTAGGTCAAGGTAAGGACAGACGGACAGACAGAATTGCTGAACCCATTTTTCGGGTTTTATATCATCGTAATACCAGGTCACATTAATATCTAGAGTTCGATTCCTTTGACGAATCCATATCGCAAAAAATATTTGAGCTTGTTTTTTTTTTAAATTTTAATATTTTGAAAACCGGTGAATAATTTAATAATTTTTGCAACTCAGTCATATTCTAAAAAATAGGTGAGCATACTATGGATGCTGTGAAAGTGAAATTTTTAACCCTTTCTTTAAAAAATTATTGTATACATTAATTATTAGGAAAAATGGTAAATATGGAAATACATAACTCCCAAGACGAAAAAGAAAAAAATACAAAAACTAATTTGTTCAGTTTGACGAAAAGCAAAGTTTGGAGTTATTATGTATTTTAACTTAGAGCTTCCGCTTCGAGCCAGTAAGTTAGTTGAAATATATTGCTACATAATGTATATATATTGTCGTAAATGAAAAATAAAAATGAAGTAAAAAAAAAAATTAAATCATAATTTTCAAAATATACAATATCATTTGAAAATAGTTTTTCAATGCAACACAAATTGTTTCTTATTATTTTTTACGAACGTGTGTGGTTCTTGAAAAAGAAGAGTTGATTGTTAAAGTTGTGATGAGTAAAGTTGGTAACATGAGTTCAACTGCATGGTTACTTTACCTCCCTATTTCCTCTTCTTCCTCCAATTCCACTATCACTGTGTGCCCTTTGAAAACTTTCACCAAGAAAAGCAAGCAAAACTAGAGGAATAACTTTTGAAAGAACGTCATTTTCAATGACGTCCACGAGAGTAGTTGAACAAAAAAAAAAACAACAAAATAAGAAAACATATTAACGCTATGAAGAAACCAGGTCCTTTTTAAGCCTGTTAATATTTGAAAAAAAAAAACACATAAGAAACACTGACAAGTATTCTACAACAACACACCCAGATTTCAATCTTGTTTTGTTATTTTTTGGCCAAATGATTCACAAGTTTCCTGGCCTTCACCAGCTGGTTCTGTTTAAGCTGTTTTGTGGATGTTTTTCTTCTCAAAGAGCAATAGCGTGACTCGATAGAGATAGAAAAACTTTTTTTTTCTCTCACATTATTAATAAATCAGTTGGGCTTATTTTATTTTTTTTTCTCCATAACACAAAAACTTATTAAATGTTACTTCCGTTGTGCGTCATAAATTCTTAATAATATTGTAAGTTCTTCAGATCGATTTTTGTTTGTTTTTGTGCAAAACATCAGAATATATTGGTAGTCAATATAGAATATTCTCCAAAAATTAACAATAATGCCAGTCGACTAACGATAAGAGAAAGTAGCTTAGTGAATGTTTTCGAAATTATTAGAATATATTTCAAAAAGTTAGGCAGTTATCTTGCAGATGTGATGGCAGTTAAGATTTTTATTTAGATAATCTATGGAAATATAGTTCCATCATGGCAAACATTCAATGGAAAGGAATCGATTTTACCATACAAATTGTGGTAGGCAGGGCCATATTTGTATTCTGTTTTAGTAATAAAAATAAATGTATTCACGAGCATAGCAATCTTTAAGTTGGGTTTGGCTTTTGATAATAGTTAAGGACTATTAATAAATATATTTTATAAGTTCATATGAAAATAAACAGTGCCAGGAAAAACAACATTTGATCTGTTAAATTAAACTGGGCTCCACGTTCCTAAAATTGGTCACATACGAAAAGACTTAACAAAAAATGTTTATTAATCACCGTTTTTTTTTTGCTTAAAGAAACATAGTTGGTGATAAAAAATTCGAGAGAGAATATATTTATTCATTGGTTCTAGAGCTGGGTAATTTTTCAAATCACACTATTCAACTGATCGTTCATTTTAGTTGAAAATAGTTTTTTTTTACAAAACAAAAAATTACAGAAAATAATTTGAGTAACGTCTAAACGTCACGAAATTTAAAAATGTAACAATTACAACAGTTCAGTGAACTGAACTACTCAATTGAACTAGTTTGTTTGCGAATTGCATGAGCTAAGTTGGTTCACAATTTCAACATCAAACTTTTAAAACAAACAAACCTTTAAGATTTTTAAAATTGGCTTATAACGGACTAAAGAGAATAAATTAAGTTTTATCATCAAGCGTTATCAAATAATGTTAACAGGGCGCTGAAATATACAATTCTACAGGCCTGTTGTGTTAATACCTTCCATCTGTCACTGATAACACTGAAACACATCACCCAACCTCTTTAAAAAAAAAAAGAATCCACAGTTGGGATCGGCAATAACCATGTAACAAAAATCAATGTGCCAGAAACAGTTATAATGCGATGATTCAGAAAAAAGGAAAAAAAAATGCTGTTTTAAGGGAATTGCCAATTTACTGCTTATATATGTTTACATATTTATTTTAAATTTGAAACCTAAGATGGTCTATATTTGAATAGACTTCTTCAAATCGAAAGTCGTTCAGAAAAAGGGATGATGTGGTTTCAAGTTAAAGTTATGTAGGAACATAAATAGCCAAGAGGCTAAAGGATAAAGTTTTGTGTTTAAAGCTAAATGACAGAAATAAATAGAAGGATATTGTGAAATATCCTTACAAAATGTTTCTTTTTTTTTTAAAATAAAACATTTTTTTTTTTTTTTTTTTCAAAAACAAAAAATCAATATTTTAGGATTTGCGGAAAAGGTATAAATAGATCCGATTTGAATGGATCATTGTCAAGTCACGGAAAGAAACTCTTTTAAATGATTTATTTTTATATAAAAGATTTATAAAAAGCATACAAATTACTTTCTTGAGTCATTATCTTCAACTGTAATTCCAGTTTTATTGACCTATAGTCAATGTAGATATAATATGATATAATATTTCCAACAACGAGTTGGTCGAACTTTTAATTGCTATGTCGTTTTGATTCATTTTCTTAAACCCGTTTTCTTCGCTTAAAATTTAATTTAATATAATAATATTTTTTCAGAGCTATTCCAAGTTCTATTTCCTTTAGGGACATGTATGAGTAGGGACAAAATATTAGAACTTGAAGTTAGAATAGAAGGTTGGTTCTAAAAAAAAAACTTAAAATGTAGAAATAATTATTAAAAAACAACGGAATGACTTACAATGTAATACAGAACTTTTTTAAAGAAATCCTTCAACTCAAGTTTAAATTAACTTTTTTCAGTGCATTGTTTTTGAAGAATTTATTCAAATTAAAAAAAAAAAAACAATATTTTTTTTAAATTAATTTTTTTAAGTGATTAGCAGAGTTTAATTGTCTGAACTTGAATAACCAATTTTTGTCAATTTTTTTTTTAATTTATTAATAATTTTAAATTTGTTTTTGTTTTTTTTTTTGACAAAAAACGTTTAAGGAAAGTTGATTAAAAAAAACACCTAAAAATACTAAAAGAATGCGTCATCGACATTTGCCAGAAAACAAGACGAATTTGTTCTTTCTTCTTGATAAAAAAAAATTTAGTTTTTAACAGTTTTTCAGGCCTAAAATGTTTTTTTTTTATTTCATATGAAAAATCTACTCCGCTTGGAAACTAAACACATTCTTTTTATTTTTCTTTAAAAAATATATAAAAACGCATTTTTTCGTAAATATGACACGCGAAGAAAAAAATTAAATGCATAACTCTTAAAATAAAAACTAAAAAAAATAACTCCCAAAATAATAATAATAACTTCGTCTATAAAGGCGACAAGGCAAGCGCGTGTGACGCCAACCGCCCACATTATAGAGCGGAAATGAATTTGTCTTATATTTTGTAGAATTTCTTTTCATTAACTCATTAGTTTTTCTACCATTTTCAAATACAAAAACAGAAAAACGTAACGGCATATCACAAGTATAGATACATCGTGCAACGATAAGCTACATGCAGTTCTTAAGTGAATAAAAAAAATAGCTGCAAGACCATTTGAGTCATTGAAAATTCCCAAGTAAATATTCTTTAATAATTTATTGGAAGTTACTCATAAGTTATATCGGAAGTACTATTAATTAAGTCTTTTCTTTATACTTATTAAAATGAATAATAGCTCTCTATACAACTATAAGTCATATTTTCAAGTATAAACAATACAAATATAAATTTGTTATATTTTCACAAGGCTTTTAAACAGATGGGATATTTATATTTCTCTTAAAGATTAAAATGCAGTTTTTTGAAAAAAAAAATGTGTCAAAATTACAAAGATACAAATAAAAAACAATCTCATAAACAACAGCCGAGTAATTTGCATTTTTTTATTAACGACCAAAAAGTCTGCAAGATTAATTAAGGAAAATCACTGATTTATTGCTTCATTGCGCGCACTTGAACTTGTGTAATCGAATATTTAATTTACTTTTTCATATACAAGTAAATACATACATACATATACAAAATAAACTTAAAAAAAAATGTGTGCTCTGAAATGACATCCCCAGAGGAAGAGGCTATGTCATGGTTTTTAATTAAAACAGAACTTATGAAGCTTAAACCAAGTTGATTAATGACTTGTGGTTTTTGAGTGCATATGCACTTTGCTACTTTATTTTAAACCAAAAAGATAATTTTCTATTTGAGAGAGTTTACAAATTTAAAATTTTTAAATTCTGCAAGAGGGTGAGGAAAAAAAAAGAAAACGAATGGATTATATTTTAATCCCACAGCAGTGCTGTCCATATTGATCAACGGAAAAACCAAAAAGATGTAAAATTAATTAGATTTTCCCATTGAAAAAGAAGCTTAGCATTTTAATTTTTTTTTTTTTTACTGAGGAGCATAAATAATAATATAATATATTTTCAACTAGAAGGTAAGGAAGATAATAAATTAAAACGAAATCGAGCTTGGAGCTCATTTCATAAATTTTAGAATGAATTTAAATGAGGGAACTTTATGATTTATCAATTTAAATATGAGGGTATGGTTTAAAACATTAATTTTTGAATTCTTTAATTTTAAACAATTAAAGAAAAATTATTTCTAATTTTTTTGTACCTTATTTAAAAAATATCTAAAATAAAAATTGGTCAAAAGTCTCAAGATCCATTGGCATCTGGATTATTTATGATAATGAAGTTTAACTGCGAGTGGCCGCTTGGGACCAGCAACATAGTTGTAAGATATGGGTATATTTTTATTGCAATTATATTAGTTAAATTAAATCTTTTTGGTAAGGGTCCATTCCGGTAAAAAAAAATTGAAATATTTAACCCTTCTGTTTTACATTATTCTCAATTTTATTTTTTATTTTATTATTGACATAACATTAAGTCGATGAAAAAATATTTCCAACACATTCCCTACCCCAAAAATAATAACCTATACAATCATAAGAGTCTACTTTTTGTATATACTTTGTATATAGAATACGCAATTCATAATATTCTTACGATGCTTTACACTTCTTCATTGATAAATTATATACAACCATTACAAAAAGCTGAGTGCGCGAACTGCCCTCATGATTTTGGACAAGAAGAAAAGTACCTACTTAATAAGTGTCACTCAAGTTTTTTTTTTTGTTTTTTTTTTCTTTTCACACTAAATTAATTAGAAAAAGTTTCTAATTTCATCAAAGATTAGAATTTGAGTTACTGCATCCCCTTAAGGGAAATCAGAGAAACTTTCATAAAGAAATTGAAAACAGAAAAAAAGAAATATCAACGAACAAAGAGCACTTGACTTGAAGCACTTCGTGTCATAGTGACACTGATTAATTGTTTAACCTTTGCGATCACGACCTATGACTTCTTGGCAGTGGGACATTTTATACTAAAGGGATACCCTTGGTTTGATAAATTTGGATATCATGATTCATGACACAATATTTGCATATTGTTTATTTATACCCTTAGTATCCATTTCAAATGATATCCAATTTGTATAGATTTTTTGCCAATAAATTTGTTCAAAAATGGTAAAAATGCCAATTTAGATACATATATCTACAACAACACTCATACAGAAGTAATTCTGTATTTATTTTTAGATAAGAAAGAAAAACAAAAACAAATTATATTTTGCTCTCACTCACAACAGGTATTTCCCAATTGGAAATTCAAACCATCATAACAATTAATTTCAAAGAAAATATGTATTTAATATTGTTTAGTAATTTAAACTTACTTTACAGCTACGTTTTTTTGGAGTAGCACCAAAAGAATCCTGTATATTTATTGTTAACTTATTATTTTCTTCTTCCGCTGTTTCTTGTACTATTTGCTCTGACTGCGTGGGTTGCAATTGCGTTACCGACGACAACGACTGATGGTCACGCGAATTTTCGTCTCCAACTCCTTTACTACGGTCATTAGTAGTGTTAACAGCATTTCCCAATTTGAATTTATTTAATATATTTTCGTGCCAATTGCTGGCTGTCGTTAGTGTAGTATTACCCATTACTATTCGCGTGCTACCGTCTAACCGTAACGTCCTTTTTGCTATCTTTCCGCAACAAGTCACCTTTATCAACTAACCATGGCCAGTGTGCCACAACAGCCATCGAGAAAAAACCACAACTTCATCGTGTTCGAAATACTATTTAAGGATCAATCAATAACCACGAAAACCATATCTATCGCCATGATGGTCGAGAATCGAGATGGAAGAAGTAGCAGAAAAAGCAATTTCTATGTACTAAACAGGGACGTTCGGGCGGTCACGACGACGACGACGATGTTGGTGGTTGGTTGGTTGGTTAGTAGAGATTCTGGTATGTGCGTTGTGCTGTTAAATTTTAATAAAAACGGTATACTATAGTTTGCCCCCAGTCCCACTCACCCTCTGAGTCCTCTGCATCCCATTCAACCACCTTGTTAAAATTACCCAACACACCCATCAACAGAATAGAAGAAGAAGTAAATTGTTGTTACAGATAAGCACAGATATGATGTTATAGAGATAATGGCGAAAGTTATTGATTTTTTTACGCGCCCTGATAAGAGCAACCATGTGGATTAACTTGTTGGGGATTTAGTAGATAGTGATAATATTTTTAATTTTTTTGAATTAGAAATAATTGTGGTATGAGAATCTACGCACAGCAGGAGTTCATTAGATTGTTATTAAAACAATGAAATTGATATATTTTTAGTGCTGAGCAATATAAATAGGATTGCTGTTTTCTATATTAAATGTTGGTATCTAAATTATTTTTAAAAATTAAAAAAAAAAATAACCGGATGAATAACTCATTAGTTTGTATTAGCAGTTTTGTTTGAATAAGGATATTTCTATTTGATTATTTTTTTTTTCATTAAATAAATAAAGTTGTTACGAAAGTTCACCTAACGGATGTTTTCAAGTCTTATTATTTTATTTTATATTTTTTTTCTTAAAGCCTTCAAATTTTAAGTTGTTCCAAAAACTTTACCTCAACTAGTCGTAGATTAATTATAATATTTTCAATTTTGTCGTGCTATGTATTTTTTCTAGGTTTTTCAATTTTTTGTTTAAAAGTAAAAAGACTAACGAAACTAAACCATAATTAACTGTTCTTCGGTTAAAGAAAACCATTCAATCAGAACAACAGAAATATCACAAACCTAACATATTGTTTAAATCAAACTGATGGGTATTAATCTAGCTTGAAGTTCCGATTCCAGATATTACAACAGATCTCGACTACACGGACTCTTTTGGTTGAATGGAAATTGTACGGATTAAATGCAAAATGACATAAATCAGATTATTTATTACTATTGATGTTTACTTGATTTCAATTTTATGAAAAAATTATAACTTAAAATTATTGTTTCATAATCAACACATAGTTTAAGGTAAAAAGATACATTGGGAGGGAAACTAGGAGTTAATGTGATAAACATCTAAACGCTATTTTTAGGATTATAATAGGTATTTGTTTAAGATATCTATATTTTCATGAAGATATTGAAGTTCGTGATTTGTTTCTTTTGAAAAAATATTTCGATGTACATACCTAGGTACTCGTGCTGCTTTTCGGATTAGATAAAAAAAACTATCTCGTTTGTAGAATACTAAATTTTTATAATTATTGTGTTGATATCAAGTTGATGCTTACGTATTTGGTTTAAATAAGATACATATGTATGTACTATAGGTATCTGATATTAATATTAAAATTCTCTAAAATTATAATATTCTTTTATAAATCCCGAACTTGTCTTAAGTTCTTTCTAATGGAGTTTTTATTATTTTATCTGTTTAGAATTCTAATTATAATACATATAAACTTTTATTTACTAAAGATTCTTATGTTAAATAAATTTTTATAGTGATTAAGTAGGTATGCCTATATCGCTATTTATTTTATCCAATACGGTACTGCCTTTGGATTTCAATAACAAGCAAGTTTAGATTCCACGTAGAGTATGTATGATAACAGATAAGCCGACTCTGCTCATTATATCTACTATATTTTATGTAGAAACACAATATTATCTCTATAATAATTACTTGGTAGGTACCTACACAAAATTTAAAAAAAAGTTTTAAACATTGAAAATTCCAGTAAATATCCAATTAAAAATATACCTACACACATTTATATACAATTCAAAATGAAACCTTTCATTAAGTTTTAGCCTATACATTTTTATTTCAAAAAGCTGCGCAAATCATAAGAAATTAATTATAACACATAACTTTTTTTCTCCAAATCTTTAAAATTCAAGAAAAAAAAAAGTTGTAAACAAAAAACATTCCAATATGCCATATGTCAATTTATTCCACCTGTCAATTTTCCAATGGAACATTGAAAAAACCACTTCCACTACCGCCCAGCACTTATATAGTTTACTCACTCTAGCTAACGGCTTCTAACGGGCTTCAAGATTTTATCACAGAAAAAAAAATCCAACAAGAAAGAATGAAAAAAAAATTAACAAAAACACTTACCTTCTCCAACTTTTGAAAATATTGCCTCAAAAACTGGACAGGATTGTCCGGACGGCTAACGCACAATTGCACAATGCAATCCTTCAATACCCGCTGAATATTATGCGTTTGAATGTAATTTTCACACTCGCGAAGGCTTTGCTGCTCCTCCAGGGTCGACGCCATGTTTGAGGACATTGCGATTCAAGAGGTTCGATATCACTTTTTTTTCCTTACACTCGACTCGTTTTTTTCTTGTTTTTTTTCACTGAACTTTTTTCTTCGCGAACAAAATTTGAGTTTTTTGGTTTGTTTGTCCTTGTGCGGACTTACGAACGAGTTTAAGGATTTGCTACGATTTTAACACACGATAATTTCACTAATAAAAGTGAATTGCAATCGCGAAAAATTGTGCAACTTACAAAACAATTGCCCTAGTTATTTTTTCTTTTCCCTTGAGTGGATTTTTTGCTGGCGGCGCCTCGTTTTCACCAACTTTTCACACAACCAATGGAAAATTGGAAATTCTAATTGGAAAAGAAAACGTCAGAAAGGGATATTCCAGTAAGGGATGAATGATGTGGGGTCTCGAACGAGGGAAATTTTCTATGTTTAAGGGTGAGATTTCACTAGTGAGGAGTTTGTGTCCGAAAAACATTTATTGTTGTTTTGTCGTCGTGACGACAGTTTCACACCATTCTCGTATAGGTTAGTGCTTTGTATATGAAATCTATAGTACTCTCATGGTGGAAGTCGAATGGGGCGACATCTAAAATATGCGGGCAACCCTTCCTCCTTTTTTTTTGCGGAGATCTTTTGGAGGTTTTAATCGATATTTATTGATATTTTTTGGATGCAATTATCCAAAAAATAGTCTCCTCTTGCTCCTACCACCAATTTTCGACGCTTAAAGACTCCCCAAATCGGATTTTACACCTCAAGTTTTGCAGCGCCACCACCAGGATACGTGCAACCCTAAAAAAACTCGCCATGATAGTACTATAGTTTTCATATACAAAGGTTAGTGGTTCGTCTTAATAATGGGGAATTTTTCGTTTTTGCTATTATCAAGTGCGTAGTATTAAAGGTAATATCTTCCGAAACGTTTTCAAAATTATGTGTCAGAAATGAAGTATCCCAAACCCAAATATAAAAATTTACAAAACCAAATCTTGTATGTTTTTATTGCCACTTTTTTCATTTTAATCAATCTTATACTTTTATTGTATTTTGTTTTTTTACAATTTGAAATATAGATCTGGAAAACTTAATTTCTGGCGCATATTTTTGAAAACATTGGTAGATATAATCTTTAAGACCTACATATTTAATTTTTAATTGTTTTTCTTAGAATACATGTTTACGATATTTGTTTACATTTCATCCATGAGGCTCCCCCAAACATATACGAAACCTATACGAAACACTCGTGACAACAAAACTGATGCGAAACATTCGGATAGGACGATGAAAAACAATGAAAACACGTTGTTGTTATTTTTTTTTGTCGTCATGTCACTATTTCGCATTGGTTTCGCAATTGTTTGGGTATTCCTTCCTCGTCGTCGTCACCTCAAGTTCGGTTAGGTATACTGACCATGCTAGACTGTCGCTCATCAGCAGGAATGGTGGCGTTCAAACAAAAGGTTTATCTAAGATCATTTTGTAAAAAGTTAAGTTCGTGGTCAGCAGCTTTTTAAAAATCAGCTGGTGTAACAACAATTCAAAGGAATCCGAGCAATATTTGCATTTTAGATTTAGTCAGTTTATATTTCTAAGATCTCAGAGATCTTCGTATTCTCAGAAATATAAACAAAAATTCTCATACAAATTTCTCAATTCTACTGTCAAAACTCTGAGAATGAAAATTTTTGGATTCGATTTCTCAATTTTACAAAGTGACAGCTTTTACTTTTGAAATTGAATAAATTTTATTTGCTTTTGTATTTTTAAAAGGCGTAACAACAACAATTTTTATTTCTTTGAGAATTGTTGTTTATATTTCATTCTCAATCTCTGTCATTTTCACTGAGAATATTCTCAGAGATCTTAGAAATATAAACTGGCCAATTAGTTCTCGAGCGCGAGGAATATGTTCCAAGTATAACCTTCGTCTTAAGTAAAAATGACAGCTTTCAAAATTCAGCTGTCAAAAAAATTCTTCGAAGAAGTTGTGTTGTATTTTTTTTGCCTAGTATATTTGCCCCAAATAGAAAAAATTTAAAGTTTTAAAAAACTAACAAATTAGATTTTAAAATTTGTGTTATGCACTAAAAAATGTTGACTTACAAGTGTATGTTTACACGTTTTCAATTTAAGGTAAAATCATCATCTAACCCTCGAACTTATAACAAAGGACACAAACTATGTCTCAAGTTTATTGATTTTTCTACCAACCAATAAGTGATAGAAAACATGTTTTTTTGTATTCCTTTCAGTTAAAATGCTCAGCAGTGATTCACAACAGGGCATATACGCGCCATTAAGTCAAGTAATGTCTGATTCTGATAGTGAAGAAGAAATACATAATTCAAGTCGGCACACAAATCGCCAACAACAACAGCAACAGCAGTATTTACAGAACCACAACAATTTGCATTCGCAGCAGCAACAACAACGTCAATCAAGACAAAGAAATAGTCAGCGGCAGCAACAAGGCTACCACACTCGCAGCAATTTGCAATATCATCAAAAGTACCCAAACGGCCATCAAATGCACCACAGCAGCAACATGTCCCTGCAGAACTCCTTTCGGAGTGTCATGGACGGTGGCAGCAATTTCACCAGTTTTAACAGCGATGGCGAGGAACGTCACCAAACAGACGCCGATAATGTTGCAATTTTGGGAACTCC
Organism: Syrphus vitripennis; assembly: GCA_958431115.1. Lineage (NCBI taxonomy): Eukaryota > Metazoa > Arthropoda > Insecta > Diptera > Syrphidae > Syrphus > Syrphus vitripennis. Next base: position 7,158,617 of record OY288110.1, on the reverse strand, counting down.
AGATATAAAAGACGAACCCATGACCACCACGCGGAAATGCTGCTTCATCGGTTCGATTCTGCTATGTGTCCTCACAGTTGTCGTCTTTCTGTGGGTCATCCCCTGCAGCGAAGAGGGCACCTGCCCAGCACCACCAGATCGTATCAAAACTCACAACTGGCTGAACAACTACACCAAAATCGAACTGAAAGGCGTCATCAACGTCGTTGACGGTTTGAGAAATTGGGAGAAGAATCTGATCTTCCTTTACCGGGGCGATGCATTTTTTCCCGAGTTTGAACCGTCAAATACAAAGCGTAATGGAATCATATCCCTTATCGGAAGTTCTGGAGCGATCGCTTGGTTCGATGAAATGGTCGATGAACCCATCACAATTGACTGCACTTTGATTGATATCGACAGGAACGGAAAGCCTGATTGTTTAGTTATCGATCAATTTGGAGAACTGGGAGTTATCAACCCAATTTCTGGACAATGGCACTGGAAATTCAGGGTCAGATCCAAGACGAAAGTGGATGCTCTCGATTTTCCTGTGATTCTCCCTGATCTGGACGGCGATGGTGTGTATGAGATTCTTCTAGCTACAACTTCTCCGATCCTTCATTCCGATTCGAAACCGAAAAATTTTATAACACCCCACGATAACTTCCATGGTGATGCACCATCAGGAGCTAGGAATCTTCTGAGAATACTCTCGGGGCGAATTGGCAAACCCATAGGCGATGGCTATAAAGTTCACGAATGCGATGTCCTGAGAAAATTTCAGCTGGAAAAGAAACACATCATAACTTTCAACTGTGTCCGCAACAACACCGAGGTTCAGAGGTCCAAGGCACTTACGGAGTTATTCTCACTGGTCACCAATCGATCGATTAAGAGTGAAAAACTCACTCCAGCTTTAAAGATCTCACAGCATCGTCATTATGGGCAGCGAAAAGAGACGGAAGCACAAAGGAACATCTATTCTCTGAGTGGTCGAGAGCTGATTGTTGAGAATCGGGGAAAGTGCCCCGATGACTGCAATGTCTCTTTCGTCCTGAGTGAGGAACGGAATGGCAGGGTAAATGTGGTTCGTAATTTCACCAATCCCGGAATGTACGGCATGGTACCGGCTCAGTGGCACTTCAAGAATAGCAAATCAAAGATGTCTGGCTTTGTTATGAAATTCTGGAAATGGAAAAACGACTCTGCTTCAATTGGACGTCGCAAGAAACGCGAGCAGGCAAAAGAAGAATATGATTTCCCCACCAGCGAATTCAATATATTCGACCATTTAGTCCAAAAACGTAACACTTACTCGATTCCCGAGAAGAACGCCCGTGTCGAGAGAAGCACTGCCAACATCACCAGTAGTACTCTCCTTCTTAACAGATACAAGCGACAATTGATTACCGAGACAGTTGTGCTTGTCATATTCATAGGATCGGACACCAGAATTGAAAACACCAGCCAGAGCGATATTATTCAGTTCTGCAGCAATGAATTGGATGAAGTTGTTTGCCAGCCAGATTTGAATAACCAAGAGAATTCTCTTCTCATAGCCGACTTGGATCAGGATGGATCGCAAGAGCTTGTGTCGTATTATTCGACATTTAAGAAAGATGATCAAACACAAGACTGGAAATTGGTGACTTATGTGCAGTTGCTGCGATTGGAATCAGAGCTGCCGGGTTTCTATGTAGAGGGAAAGCGTTATTAGAATTTGTGGGGGAATGCTTTTCGTAATCAAAAAATATTCAATCACACACCAGAAAACACACTCGTAGAATCTAGAAAAATGCACCTTTACTAAATCGAGAAAAAAGCACTGCTGGTTTACCTTTTTTAAATAATCTAACTGATTATTTGCATTAATTATATGTAGATGGAAAAGTAACCATGCAGCAGTGTTGCATGTCCCCAGTGAAGTCATCCTTATAAAATGTATCTCTTGCCTTATATTACTTTTATTTATTTATTTATATATGGTTTATTTAAAGAAAAAAAAATCAACAGCCTCGTTTCGGCAGTCTATTGATATTTTTAAATCTCTCAGCTAAAGTGACATGCAAAACAGAATTGTGCAATAGAAAATTAGGAACGAATAGAGATAAAATGGTGTATGAATTGCTTGACTCTTTAGCTGATGAATCTAACAACTTTTATTAAGTATAACTAAACAATTTACACTTTTTTTTGAATATTTTTTTTCTTAGTTTATCGTTGTTACTTGGCAAACACATTATGATATGTTTAACAAGTTGTTTAAATATATGTAAAAATATGCCACCAAATTTTTTACTCATAAAATATTTGAATTTAATAATAATAATAAAAAAAAAATTCAAGATTAGATTAAAAAAAAATAAATCCAAATTATTTGGACGGTTATTTAAGTAGGATATAATTATACAAAAAAAAAAAAAAACAAGTAGACTAATGCTATTATACCAAAAAGTATCTCTCAACGATCAAATTAAATAAAATTTTAGTCATTGGATTAATTATAATTAGATCATAAAATTAATTGTGTTTTATTTTGGAATACTTATGTACACTGCTATAATGGATATGTTGCCTTTTGTTTTTGATAGCTAAATTAAAACAAAAAAAAAAACAATCAAAATAAAATTAGAGAAGTGATTTGCATCAGAAGTAAGAGAAATCTCAAGGCGTGTAATAGGATGGGGGATGCTCAATTTTCAGATTTTAGATTCTACAATTGTTTGCCATCTATATGCATTTCCAAAGAGTTTCATAGGGGTTATTATTTATTCCTACCACATTTCCCAAAACTTCCTAAAATTCAAGGGAAAGTAAGCTCATAAAAAGTGGGTACATGATTGATAAAATGAAACAACAAAGAAAAAAAAATTAAAAGCCGATTTCACAAGGCACTCATAAAAATTTACTATTTTTTTTAAGTTTGATTTAACAAAACTCATTAAAATTTCCTTACAAACTTGTAACTTTAATATTGAAAGCTAAAAGTTTGGGTTCTTTTTTTAAATTATTTAGAAAAATTTTGGCTTTGTCTAAGTCAAAACTCAACAATTATCTTTATAAGAACCACCCTAATGTGCGTAGTATATACTATGCATGTGTATTACATATGCAGAACAATTACCCTAGAAGGATTGTTAAAATTAAATCATATAACAGTTTTAGGTACACTCGGGTGTATACGCACTTAACCAACATTATTTGATTATTTTTAAAACAGATTCTCTGCTGTTCTTCAAAAGCTAACGATTAGAACGCTTATATCAGCTAATCACTCAAAAGGATTCTCTTAGTAAAATATCTCCCATCTGAAATAAAAAAAAATATTTGTACATTTTTTGGTAATAAAAAACACAAGTTTTTAAGAGCAATGCTGTGCATGTTTATTTGATTAGAACAACTAAAAACTAAACACAAATAACTGTGTATATATAAATGTAAGTATAGGCTCAACAGCAATACTTTCATTAAAACTTAATTAATTTTTTGTATACATTTTGTTTGTTTAATAAATAAAATTACACCAAATTGAGATAAAGAATCTTAAAAAAGACCATGTATACAATTTCTATTCTAATTCTAAGGCACACTAGCAGACTAAAACTTAAAATAATATTATTATTTTTTTTTTACAACATATAGCAGTATTTTAGTTTTCATTTCATAGAAGTATACGAGTAGGTGATGAAAGCTTTAATTCTTTTTTAATTAAGATCTTCTCCGATAGCTTTAACCATGCGACAAACAATTTCTCCGCATGTATTTTGACGTTTCTTTCCAACCATAACAACCTCCTCATGATTCGCTTCATCGTCACTGCTATTGTAGTCGGTAGCACATTTGTTTGTAATCAAACTGAATGCAAATACGGTCATATCACAGTGACGAGCAGTTATAACTTCATGAACTGTTGACATACCGACAGCATCAACACCCATAGTACGCAGCATTCTTAATTCAGCAACTGATTCATAATTCGGTCCTCCTAGACAAGTATAGACACCTTCGTGCACATCATTTTGGACACCCATTTCTTTGACAATTTTTCGAGCTTTGCGAACCAACTTAGAATCATAGGCATTGGTCATTGGTGGAAAACGTGGACCAAATCGAGTATCATTTGGTCCCTGAAGTGGGTTATTTCCGGCAAAGCCCATTATATTAATGTGATCTCGCACGATCATAAGATCGCCAACTTTGAATTTTGGATTTAATCCTCCAGCTGCATTTGTGGCAATAAGATAGCTTACACCAATTAGTTTCATAACACGAACAGGCATTGAGCATTTGGCCAATGGATATCCTTCGTAGTAGTGGAAACGACCTTGCATGCAAACAACTGGTAAGCCTTCTAAGTAGCCAAAGACCAAACGACCCACATGTCCTTCCACTGTTGACAATGGGAAATTGGGAATGTTCTCGTATTCAAATGCAACTGTGTCTACGAGGTGATCAGCCAAAGAGTTAAGTCCGGAGCCGCAGATTATTCCAATTCTTGGACGAATTTCAGTGCGTTCTTTAAGGTAATCGGCAATTTCTTGAATAATTTCATAAGAATAGCTAAAAATAAACAAAGGAATAATCATCGTTAAAGAAAATCTGTTAACGGATTTGGTTTAAAGAAATTTGTAGGTGAAATAAAAATGATGTTATTTTTCCAATTGATAAAATTTAAGTTTGTTGTTAAAGTGCGAGCTGATTTTTTACTAAGGACTAAAACTTTTTCAATTCACCAAAAGTTATTAAGTAATACTGATGGTACCACAGGGATTGTTTTAGATAAATCTTAGGGAGTTTTTGATACAAAGAATACTCTTGTTTTTTTTTTTTAGAAATACATAGATATGTACATACATATATGGGGGTAGGGTAATGTGTAACTCGCAATAACGTCGCCTTTTATGAAAAGAAAAATCAAAAAATCTATTAATCGAGACATCAGTGGTTTGGGGTCACTATAATTTTAGATATATTCGTATTTCGAGATAATCAAAATAAGAGGGTTCAAAAGCTTTCCATACAAATGGTTAGTATGTAGAACTGTCATGTCGGAGGACAGAGCTAAAGGTTTGATTGCCAGACTAAAAACAAGAATGTTTTTTTACGTGCTGTTGTTTCTTGCGAAAAATTTACAAATTCTCCAAGAGTATCACCTGTCAAGAATAAAGTGCCTCCTACCTTGGTCGCTCGGATTTGGCATGAGATTGTGTTCGAGATTTGTAAGGTACTTAGGCCCTGGTTCTTCATGCACTTTTCAAAAATAAGGATTTGAAATAGGTACTTGGCACAGCTGGCCAAGCTATACTCTAGATAAAATGGATATTTTAAAATGTCTCAATAAGATTTCTTAGTAATAACCGAATAAAACGTATTTAATAGTCGGATTTCTACTGATTACAGCCGACACAATAATATCATCATCTTGGAAAAAGAAGTTTGTCTGTATGTAGGTAAATGAAAGTGAAACATGATTAATGAGAACTTACTATGATGATGTGAATGATTTAATGATCTTATTTTGTTTGATAAATTTTACTAACTTTTCTTCGTTTAAAACGAGTTGAGTTTGAGCATCTGGTGAAATTTGTTGTTGTTGGCCTTCTTGTCTGTAATAAAAAATGGAGTTGCTTTTGGTTTTGAGAAAAAAATAAAATAAATCAAATCTTTTATGAATTATAGTGGAACTTTATGAAAGTTCTCTAAAAATTTTGTTTTCTACATCTTAATTGTATGTAGAATTGTGCACGTTCTTTTTTAGACTTTGAAGAGTGTTTTAAGCAACATTTTGAGTTTTTCAAAATTTTCAATGCAATCTTCCTCCTTATGATAAAATTATTTGTGTCAAAGTTTTTCAAACTGTGTGCTCTTGGCTACCCTTAACATACGTAAAATAAAGAATTTGAAAAATTGGGAATACAGAAGTATTCTCTTAAACAAATTAACCTGTTGTTATTCCTCTATTGTTTTAATAATTGTGTAACCATGCTCCATTGAAAAATGTTCATAAGGTAAGATACACATATGGGTATTGGATATGCAATAACTAGTTTCTCTCAATCTCATTTAAATTCTTCAGAGCTCATATTTCATGTAATTTATCAGAAACTTTGCTCGAAGCATATCAAATGCATTGAAGTTCATGTAATAATTTAAACATGAATCGAAAAATCAATGACTGTATTACAAGCAAATATCAAAAAAAGATTGATATGTAACAGAGCAATCATTAATATACGTATATGTCAATCAATTAAGCATGTACAATGTACATAGTACTGTGATAAATTATTAAAATTAACACACTAGCCATAACAATTAAGGGGCATTAAATTGCATAAAATGAAAGGCCAGTATAATTATTTTATTTTTTTAAGGGACTTTGTAGTCTTTTAGTAAATTTGTCTTTGAAATGAAAACATTGGTAACACTCCTAATTATAGTAATAAACACATATTGTTAAGCCTTAAAAAAATTTAAGGAAACAATTTTATTGATCATAATATAAATGAATATAATAATATTTACATATTTTAATAAAAATTTGAAATATTTTAAAAAAATATTGAAAAAGAATTGAAAAGAAATTTGTTTAAATTTTTTAATTGAATTGTTATGAAATTAATTTTTTAAATTTTTATCAAGAAAAAATAATGGTTCTAAATGAAATGCATTATTGAGCAAGAACATCCAATTTTTGTTTCCTCAGTAATTTTGATTGCCTTACTGATAAATAAATAAACAAGTAGAATCTCTGAAATATCAATTTTGTGCATAAAATAATAAATTGATTATAAGCCCCTATTTTCTTGTCTTACAATTATTATTATTGTTTTTGTTTTTAATATCTAATTTATTGGTACGGCTCAAAGTTCAATTGCATTTTAGGTACTTGCCTTATGAACATCGTTTTGGACTAAGAACAAAAACGTGCTTAGTAATACTAAGCATGAGATTAGGAAAATATTTGTGTGTCCATAGGTATTCGTATATTAGTATGATTCATATTTAAATTGTTTACACTAGGGGTAGGTATTCATACAAAATAATGGACTCGTGGTTAATGGTGAAAATAAGATGTCAAATTTTGTATGAAAATTTGTTGTTTTCCATTGGTTTCACCAATAGAAATCCAATGGAACAGTTTTAATTGCTTTTTCTTAACTCTTTTGTGGCTCGTCAAATTTCGAGTGAGCTTGTTTTGAAGTTTCGTGTTGAATGCATTGGTGCTTCTGACTGACTTCTGATTTCAAATCAAGAATTTTTTTCTCTTCTTAGAATACCTAGAGGAGTATTATTTGTGCCAATGAAATGGTTTCAGAAGTGTTCTGGATGTCCAATGAACGACGTTAGTATACCATATACATTTATCATGGGTAAACATTCAAAAACACTAGGTACTTTTAACCGTCAAACTACTGTGCTAACACAACGCTAAATTGTAGAATTGCAAAGTTGCCAGTCAGAAACCATTTAAAGTATTCCACTTTCAAATATTATTCCTGTTGATAATATTAATTTAGATATTAATCAGGCACCTAATCCAAATTCAAATATAAGTCAACGTAATCAATAGGATGTATCCCTTTTTTTGGAAAAATATAATACATCGGTATCTGTATATGTATCTCCGTTTTCTATCCTATATAAATATATATTACCTTTAACATTAACAGACATCAAAACCGATAGATAGATCGGACATATGGACATGCCCATTAATAAGCAAGTGACGACAATATTATCACTAATTATTAATATAAAAAATATATAGAAAATGACGAGTAAAAGAAGATAAGAGATACGAATGCAGGATCGTTTTTTTTTTGTTGAAGACCATCGCCAATTAGTTTTATATTAAATAACTTATTAAACATTGTAGAACGCATTGTTAATTAAAAATGAAATTGATATTTTTGTCAATTTATGTGAGGAAGTGACACTTATGAGAAGTGTGTGATACTTGATGATATGAAATACGATGTTACAACATAAATTGACGCACGAGATCATTTGAATCAATTAATTTTAATTGATTGTTATTTAATTTCAATAATATGATAGCATAGTAATATTTTTGTAAGACAAAAATAAACAACAAAAACAAAACCATTCCAAAAGATTTGGATTTTTGTTGTTTTTTTAAACGAAGCTAATAACTTACTGTAAACAAGGAATTTATATTATATATAGTATTAACCTTTAATATTGTAAATTCTTTTGAAGCACAAATAAACCTTAATAGAAGAAGAACACAATAACATTGGTATTTTAATCAAAGCTATGACCTTGAGTTGATAAGAAGAAAACCAAACGGTTTTATTTAAGATGATGATTCTTTCTTAAAAGCGTGACTATCACAAAATCATAGAACTTTTAAAATTATAAAGAGAAATGGATCCATGCTAAGCAAATAATATTATTGCGAGAGCGATTGTATATATTTATGTACATATGTACATAGATGTAAAAGTATAGATGAAAAGAAATTTATATTCTTTTTAATTTTCTGACGCAATCATTTAAATTTGTCCGATCATTTTTCGGGGTCAATATGTTAAAATACGTAAACAAAAATTAAAAAACGTTTTAAAGAAAATCAACAATATAGTTATAACAGTATTGATTACAGAAAATATTAACATGTTTAAAAGGAGATTAAATTTATTTCCTTTATCAAACCATAAAAAACCTCTATTGTAAACTAATTGAAATCCAGGTAAATGTATATAGTGAAATTGTTATGAAATGTTTAGTACAAAAATAACAATATTTGTGAATTTGTGAATCACTACAAAACTGCCTCTAACTGAAGTAAATTTGTTTCCAATAAAAACTAGCTTTAAATTTTGTTTAAAAATGCAATCAAAGAAAAAGGATCGGCAATGTTTCTGAATTTATTGTGATGTTTGAAAGACTTCAAATATTTGAAAATTTTTCAAACCAATGAAAAAATGTATTCCCTAAATCTTAACATTTTTTTTACGGAAAATTTTAATGGCCCAACTCGTAAAGGGTGATCTTGTCCGATCATTACGGTTCAGGGGTCTTTGGATAGAAAAAATCTTTTTTTAAAAAAAGCTTTTTTTTGAACCAATTAATACAAAAACCATTGTTTTATAAATCAAAGCATCCGAGGAAAGTGAATAAAAAACAAGAAAAAAGGTTAGCAAATAACTGGTTTTGTTCACTCCGCAACGCTTTCATGTGAAAGTGGACACAGGGTAATTTGTCACTAAACACAAAAATACTTTAGATAAAGTTCATTTTAAAATTTCTTAATTTGAAAATTGACTTCTGCGGTTTATTTATTGGTAAAACCCATGGTCTCCCTTTAGTTTATTTCGATTTGCAATTTTTCACCGATCTTTAAGTATTTCATAAGCAAATTTCAAGACACCATAAATTCCTCGTTGACAAATAAAAAAAATAGCAGTATACCTTTCATCTTGATGAATATAATTTTTCACAACACCTTTAAGATCTTCCATGATTAAAAAAATACAAATGAATTGTTATCGTTACTTAAAAAAAATTGATTCACTTTTTAATAAGAATTAATGAACATATTTCTCTTACAGCGAATAAATAATGATAAATACATTTCAATCGAAGATTTCTTTCATTGCACTATTGCACAATATTGCAACCCAGAACTTGCACTACCAGGCGAAACATGACTCCCTTTATAATAGTTTAGATACAAATAGGGCACATTCTTCTGTTTTGCTTTTGCTATTTTTCTATCTACATTTTTATATACATACGCACGCATGTACATAGATGGCGGAATTTGAAAAAACCATGGAATTAATTTTGTTGAGTAAGAAGTAAGCAATCACTTGCAAAAAATTAAATTCAAAAAAAAATATGAAAATGCAAAAAATAAAATTTAAAAAAAGTAAATGAATTTAACAAAAATGTTCACATTGAAAAACTAATAATAATTTAACATTTTACTTACAATGCATTTTCGGTAGCAGTGTATGTTCCGCTGGAGTTGCCATTTCCTGTGGCGCCATTATTTGCTTTCTTTGCAGTTATAACGCTGTTTCCGTTTGTGTATCCAGTCATTTTGATTATATTATAGGTATGTATATATATTTTTGTTTGTTTGAATTATGAAAAACGAATATAAATAATTTTAATAAAAAAAACTTCAAATGAAGAGAGAAAAGTTCTAAATGTAAGTATATCAAATCTTTTGCGCAAAGTGATCTTGTTCTGAAAGCAGATTTTTTTATTCGATGTGAACTTGTTAAGGTTTGGTTTAAAACTGTTGTCTCGCAACTTGTATCGAGAGATATTTATAATGTTGCAGGTTGTTTTTGTATTATTTATTATAGCTACTAATCTATTATGTATAATAAGGGGAAGAGCAGTCACACAGCTGATTGTTGTTTTTGTTGACATGCAACATTCATCCAGAGATACATACAGTTCTATATATATCATGGATTTATACATTGTATGTATATACATAGATGAATGGAATTTTATAGAATCGCCTGTTAAAGCCGATAAGAATTCGTTATGGATTAGATTATAGGAAAAACGATAGACCGAACTTGTTAATAATTAAATCTTTAGGCGACAATAGATGTAGGTGGTTTGTATTACAAAATTTTTAACCAAACCCGATTTTGCCATTTTTGACAATAAAGACGATAAATGCGAAAAAATCAATTTAAGAGTACTAAAGTATTGCATGGCTTAATTTGCTTAGTTAAAAAAAAAAACCTTAGCAAATTTATTTTCTGAATCCCGTTTTTTTTTTTTGTTTCGTGAATATTAGGAATAGGTTTTTTAATTTTAACAAAATAAGATGCTTAAAACTAGATCTAACTTATATGATATTGATAGTAATCCTTCCACATATTTTCTTCAAATGTTTAACTATTAATGTATATTTATTTTATCTTTGTCTATTCACAACTACGCTATGTTTTTAAGTGGAATCCCTTAGACCGCCCAAAAGTTTGGATAATGCACTTACATATTATATCTTATACCCTTTGAAGCAAGTTAGAAATCAGCCCTAGATTTTCCGTCTATTTCTTATAGAAAATTCCCCCACTGAATAAGTGCGATGATTAATATACCTATATTAACTCAATTTTCTGATTTCAATGAAAGAACGATAGCACTTTGTTACTACTGCCTCCTTGTGCTCCATTGTTTTGATAGTTCATAATTAATTTAGATGGTATACTATATGGTAATTTTTGTTTGTCAAATTTAAAAAAACCAAGTTGTTAAAATTTATTGTTTTAATTTGTTTTTAAATGTTGAGATAAGATTTATGAATAAGGCGGCTTACATGAAACGCCACACCATTTGAATTTTTGAATCTCACGTTATATAATGGATTTTTTTTAGAAAATATTTTAAATCATTACAGTTTTTGAAGGAATCAGATAAGAACTAATAATAAAAAATGTTTGCCGATATAATAAAGTCTTGATTCAATCCAAAAATATATAAAAAAAAAATCGATTAAATCAGTGTTGCTATGTACATTCTGCACGGTTGAGCGTAAACAACATGTTGTTTTTTTAAGGTCTTTTTAGTATTTATATACTTTTGAAAATGTTATCATCTGTTTTATGGGCAATACATTACTTTCAATTTTTTCAAATAAATACGATCAAACAAAAGTTTATATTTTTGTTTTCATTAAAATTTCATTTATCTTACATTAACATTCGTTTGTTTAATTAAACTTTAAAAATATATTTGAAAAGTAAAAGGTTAGAAAACTACAACCTATAACCTAAGAAGAAGAGATCAAGCCAAGAGAGAAAGCCATGTTGTTTTTTTTTAAATAAAAAAGATTTTCAAAATGTTAAATTTCGTTTTCAATGTATTAATCAAAATGTCGTTATTGCACCAGAGGAGTAATAAAAATTTTTGACAAGTCGTATTTTAACTCCAGAACACTTAAGTGGACTCGGCTGTACTTATTATGGAATCATGTTGATGACGTGAAGTGCAAGAGTATAATTATTGCTTAGATACATTTTATTCTTGTTTGCTGATAATACCAACTGTTGCGAAGTATACATGATTGTTGGTTACCGGCAAACTAGTTTTTCAATGAAAATATTTATTCTTGGATGTTTATTTTGGAAGAGATGGATAGATTTAGCCGGTTTGATTAAAATTCTTAAAAGAAAACTCAATGTCTCCATATATGTAGTAATTTCTTCCTATTATGTCGTTGCCATCTGAATAGATGAATCAAAAAATTGAAAAAATCCATGATATTAAAATTTTAAATCATGGAAATAAGAATGGATGGGTACAAATGGTGAATTATCATAATTCTGGAAAAATATTAATATTTAACTTTCTTGTTTATTATTGTAATGGACTTGTACCAACTTGTAATTTATATATATATTTTTATAATTATCATTCCACGTGGTTCTTTCTATCAAAAACCAATAAATTTATTAAAATGTATCTGGAATTATTCCGTAACGGAGCCTTTTGCAGATAAGAAATTAGTGATTGGAAGTCAATGTTAAATTGCTTACAGTGAATTCACGAGAAATGTGATCTTCAATCTGGGTTTGGTTGAGATAGCAATACATACTTTGTATTTTTATTAAAATTTTATTTCAAATATCAAATGAAATTTAACCGTGCATCGCGTCGCTTCAGTCGCGTCGCTTCAATCGTATAAACGTTATTCAAGAACCCAATCAGAAAAGAAATGTTTGTAGGTACGTTTCCCCCTTTATTCAGATGTATGTATATATAAATAAGGAAAAACATGAATTCTCAATGGAAAATTTTGTGAAAAAATTGTTTGAAAAGAACATTCCCGAAAGGAAAATTTCCAAACAAAATTTGAAGGAATTTCTTTGACAGCCAGGTAGATAGAATAAGCAGGCATCAATACTTGATCTTATTTTTGTGAATAGGTTGACGTGACGGGATTGTGGTATTTTTCCATTAGATTATAGGTAGAAAGATGATTTAAAAGAATGATGAAATTCGATTGCAACATTTCACTACTCGACTTTTTTTTAATGTATTTTGAACTAAATCTTTATCCCAAAAATAATTACAGCGTTCGAATGCCCAAACAAGTATACTTGCTTAATGTGGGTGCAAAACAAAGTGATGTCTCCTTGAACCTTGAAAAACTGAACTAAGTTTTTTGGTTATATTTATGTTTTTCTGTTTAATGATAGATATTCAAAAAGCTTGTGACAATATGGTACAGTGGATTTTGAACTTGGCAATTACGTAAATCACCAATAGTGGGTAGGTTCTTTTCCCATACTGTCACGAACCGCCAAATCTATGAAACCAATCTATGAATTGTGTTAACATAATTTCGACAATAATCTATACTTATATGTAGTACTCGTATATAAGAATATAGGTAGATTAAGATCAATCCTTCGTAGATAAATTCTGCAGGAGATACCTATTACCTAGGTACCAATAAAATCATTACAAGTATAATTTCTGAGTATATTTAATCAATTATTTCCGAGAATATTTCTTGTATATTCCTATAATGAGTGTTAATCGTATTTACCACTTCACAATAATTTAAGTGTGAATTTGTTAACAAGTCTGTTTTGTGCGGCCATCAAGCTTATCATATTATTTTGCTGATAAAATTACGTAATCTTTTTCGCAAACTCCCATAATATTCCTGGTTCTTCCAAGTGAATAGTGTCTTTGGAAAATTCAAATTGCAGACTGTTTTAAATTTTTGTGATATTAATAATATGTAGATACACATATTTAGTTTATATGACTTAATTGACTATATTCATTTAGCCAGGAGAACTCAAACAATACCTATAGGTCCCGGTCATTTAGATCAAATTTTATTTCGGAAATCTCAATCTGGAATTTTCAATTATTATGTCGTTTTCAATTGGCAATCTGGAAGTAGAAAAAAGCATTCTGAATGCGTTCAATTGGGCAAAAGTGACAGTTCTGATTCTAAAAAAAAGAGAATTTCTCTTCTGGATTTGAAATCAGAAGCAAAAACAGAATCACTCACACATTCAAAGATTTAATGTCACGCTTGATAATTGTCATATTTTTTCAAATTTACAACTGTGAAGTGATTGCTTGAAATACTAATACTCTCACACCAAACATCAAATTTTTCAGAATCGAAAAAAACTGTTCAATTGGGATTCCGAATCTAAAACCAATTCCGGATTGCCAATTGAAAACGACATTAGTGAATTCGCAATATTTTTCTTGGCAGAGCTAACATTTCGCGCAAAAAAATTTAAAAGCTAAAATTCAAAATTAATGTTCTACCGCAAAGATGTTATTAATGAAATAGATATTCCCCTTGACAACATGTTTTTTAATAAATATTTTTTTTTAATCAAACATTTTGCAATTAAAAATAAATTTGAGTATTTAGATTATAAATTTATAAATTTTTATTTGAATATTCTAATTGTTCTTATATTCAATTTAAATAAATTTCAGTTTGTCTCAGATACTCTCTCCCGCCACTGGGTAATCTATTATCAGTATCGGCAGTCCTATCGACAATCAGCATCATACGTAATGGCCCCCAAGAGCGTTGGACCATTTTTCTCTGACGCAGATTCAGCAATGGAATTAATCAAAAACAATAACAATTGATGAGCTTAATTGAATGAAAAAAATACCCAATGCTCTTATCAGTTTTTTTTTGTTTTGAATTTATTTTTACAGCAGAAGCTATCGCATGCACATTAACAATATGAATAAAGACCCCTAATGAAGATTGATATAAAAATAAAATAATCATTTGAAAATTAAAATTGTTATAACCGAATCTATATAAAATTTATCTTTATGTTTATAATAAAATGCAATTTATGGGATATTATTTAATATTTTGAAGCTCAAGAAGCTACCTGTAATTGAAGAAATGGGACTGAAGGTTAAACTGTTAAGCATACATTTTAATGTAGCTTTTTCTATTATTTTTATTTAAGAAAAGATTTTGTAAGGTTACTACATCCTGGGGGATTTTTTTTCGGTGAGATTCGGGAGATTCTTACTGAAAAATACACATTTTTTTTAAATCGTTTTAACTCCAAGAATATTAAATTAGTAAACAATGTTTTTTTTTTATTTTGACAAGATTTGACCTATGCTCCCAGAAGTGAAAAATTTTATAATATATATTTGTGGCAAAAATATTGTAACTGTTCTTTTGCTTCTCATCTGACTTAAAAGTTAACCTGTGGTCCAAAACTAGGTTACTTTTTGGGATTTGCTTAAGACGCCAAAATAAATCCTTCTACCAAAATTCAGTTTTGTCGGTATTTTTAAAAGTGTAAAACTTCATCAAAGTGGATGCCTAAGCCACTTGAAATTTATTAAACAACATCCGCCCAGTTAAAAATTAATAATATGTACTTGTATTTTTTTTTATTTGACATTTTCTAAATAAGAATCACCCCAATGTAGCTTTAATACTGATAAGCTATTAATTCAAAACTAAGTTATTAAAAAACTTTATCTATCTAATGACGCAATGAATGTTGTATTCTAAATCATCTTTTCTGGGTGATGCTAGCAGATAACAATACCTGTTTCAAAAGTTTTGATAGGTAAATTTCTTGATATAATTTTCTCACTAAATATTTTTTCCAAGAGATTGTTTGAAAGTGCTAAACATGTAGTTGTTAACGCAACACATAGAAAATTTCTGGACTGCAGCGGTTCGCGATTAAATACAAAATTATGCTACAAATCATAGAAACACGTTATTAGAACACTCTAAGAGAACAATAAAAAAATTGGTACTGCAGGGCTACATCAACACCGGATGCTTCAACTTAGTTACAATGAGGACAGGTCACACTACTATGAGCACCTTCGGACCAAATAGCGCCTTCTAAAGGTGTTCAAACCGACCCATGGGATAAGAATTTCATTTTGACGTTAGTCATTTGCTCGTTATTTATCACTGACGATAACAAGCGTTAAGACCGCTGATTTATTTTAAACACTTGGTTCATTTTTCTAGATGCAATATTTTTTGAGCCAACATTTTTTCTTTTTATTCCTAGAATTCCATGTCCTATTGAACTTTTAAACTTCACAAAAATCAAATTACTAAATTTCATCTGTTTTATTTTTGTACAAACGGTAATTAGTAATATATTTTAACATTTCCCCGGTTATAATTTCAGATTTTATTTGTACAAAATATTGAAATCTAATTATTACAATGTGTAAATATAGTGTCCGTATGGTATAGATAGCAAACAACTCGAAAAATGATGAAATATTAACTTCTATTGCTATTGCTTCGACATCATTATACGACTGGTGAATTATGAAATGATAAGGAATTATACACCAAACTTTAAAATTAAACCTATTTAAGTATGAAGATGATGAAAATTACCAAAAAATATTTGTAGAGTTCAATGATGTTTCTCGAAACAAATATAATCAGTTTTTTTTCGTTACATAAATAAATCTTGTCAAAATTAAATAATCTTTTGATTCTTTAAACTTTGCCGTACACTTTGTCTCAGTGTCATTTAAATTTAAATTTTTAGTAGATGCAGAATATAGATTTTAAGTTTTGAAAAAAAAAGTTCGAACAGAGCGATAATTGCATACATAAGTTAGTTTCACAAGACAATTTAACACATCAGCTCGTATTGTTCATAAGATCCCATAATTTCATGGCAGATTCTATTCTGAGCAAAAAAATATCCTGGAACGCTTGGCCAATGAGAAAATTGGTTGCCACTTATTTTTTGTTTAATATGAAGTAAATTGTTAACGTAATAACATCTTTCATGAAATTTTAATACATCACTTTCTATATCTCTCTGTGTTTTCTTGAACTTCATTTATGCTCTCTAAAGAAAAAACTCAATAATTTTATTTTAAAGCCATATAGTAAAATTGATACTCGTATCATTGGTTTAAATATCAACGAGCCTAGTAGCAATGTACAAAAATATTTCCAGTTAGACATTTTCATTGACAAATTTACATTTCTTCTGTCGAAAATTAGAAACCATAGTTACCCATTTGTACATATCCTACAAACAGGCTTCACATATCTTTGTTCTTTAAAAGTATCCGCCGTGAAATTGTCATCTATTCGGACTTTTAACAGTCGGTTAAGGGTTGACTTAGGTATATCTTAATCGTAGTGGAAGCAAATCTTTTTTTTTTCATTTAATACCTACTTTCTTTTTAAATGTTTCAGTATAAAACTATAATAACATAAAATATATGTACATATATATATAATTGATCACTCGTTTACGTAGCATATTTTGTAAATATTTATAGAAAACAAAACATCATGTCCTACATTCCTTTTATCAACCGATGTCGCATTTACTATTAATTTGAAACGACTTCAAAATACCCCCAACAGATTGTTTATATTTCCGATGAAAACTGATAAACGGCTAGAAAATTTATAAATAAACTTTGTTTATAAAAGTGATAATATAATGATATTTCGATTAGAATTGATAGAACACAATAATATAACAATTCCACAATAAAATTGATTCAGGGAAAATTACCTACAAATTGTTGGAAAAATTACAAAACAGATGCTTAAATTTTATTGCTTCTTAGGTAAGTGCATGTTACTTACAAACCCTTAAGCCGGTGAAATGTTAAACAAAGCAAAAACCTACTGATAAGGTACATAATATGTCTTTCGATTCAGGGTCAAGAAATACTGATTGGCATTCTATTTTTTGTTGTCTTTTTGTGTGCGTCGAGTTGCTGGTAAAAAATAACTCAAACTAAAAAAAATTAAATTAGTTATCATTAAAATATTATAGATTTAAAGAATAAAGTGAATTCATGGAAATAAACTTTGGGAAAATCAACTAATTTCCAAGTTATTTGAAAATCTTATTAAAATAATAAAAATTAAAAAAACTATTTGCTTAGGTGTTTTCCGAAAGAATTTCTGGTTTCTCGTTTTCAGGGTAAACATTGTTTTTTTAATTGTCTTAGCTTGACATTCGATTGCGCATCATTTATTACATTATTCTCATATCATAAAACTGCAAACATTGTTAAATTGTTCAAAAATCAATTCATTTATTTTGATATCAAAATATAAATGTTTCTTCGGTATCGGTGTTTTATTGTAGTTATTTATAGATTCGACACATCTGTCTGACAATAACTTTCGGTCTTTGTGGACTCTTCGTAAATGATAGACTTTAAAGATTAAATAAAAACAAAACTCTTCAAGTATTAATTAAAAAAAACTTTAGTCATAGTCAGTAAAAACAAATCTTTTTTGCACAAAATAAAATAAAATCAAACTGGTAACTCAGTTGCCTACATGTACCATGCTGTCATTTTATAAAAACAAATCGTCAAAAATTAAAAACACAAACACCGAGCACAAGCGACTTCTGTATTTGGATCTCAATTTTGCACTCAGTACGAATGAAAGTCTTTTATAACTTTAACTCATTTTTCAAAGCTCTCGATCACAGAGTATAATTCAAAATAATACCGGACTATGTGTAAATGGATTTGTTGTGAAAACTTATTGTAATTTCATTTTTTCAATGTTAACAATCTGCAATCTATTTTGTTTCCAACTATCCGTAATCCATTCTCATTTAATCATAATAAATTTTAAGACATATCGTTTCAAAAAATAAAAAAACACAACAGTTCAAGTTTACATATTTGTATTACTTTATTATCCTTTTTCTCAAATTAAATACTAAATTTTAAATATTTATTAATTCTATATTAATAATTCTAGTTAAAAAGTTAAGTACAATAGTAATATTTTATATATTATTCAATATATTTTAATATATCCGTTTTATTTTATATTTTTGTTTAATAATAATAAATAAATTGTTTTATTTCAATGTATTTTAATAATTTATTAATAAATGTTGTGTATAACTCAACTTGTTTTAAATATTTGTAATCCCTTAAAATAAAAACAATCATTTATATCTGCCAATTAATAAACAAAAAAAATGGAAAAAAATCCTATAAAAAAAGATAAAACAAAACCTTAAACAATTTTTTTTTCACTATCCAATTTATTGTAATTTGGATATAAATAATAAATTAAACAAAATTATAAATATACAATTTTTATTTCGAAAATTATTTTTAATATTAAAAAAGCTCAATATTCATTCAACACAATTTTCATAAATTAAATTAACTTACCACATTCATTCATTAACATTCCCTTAAAATTAATATTTTTTCTTGTTTTGTAATAGTAAAAAAAAACTGATTGTAGTTTTATTAAATTTAAAATGTGTACAATTTTTAATGTTTTCGATTGTTTGAAGTTTTTTTTGTTCTTGAGTTTATTTTTACATTTAAAATTGCTTGGGTGAGTCTATTTATAAATGATGAGTGTAAGGGTGTGTGTTTTTGTGGTTATGGCTTTTGGTAAATTATTTCTAAAACTTTATTTTAACTACATTTTTAGGGATGATTTTTTTTGGACTTTTATTATTTATTTATATATTTTTAAATTGTTTTGAAGGAAAACAAGTTATCTTGAAGATTAATCTAAAAGAATGTAAATAATGTGAAATCTTAAAAAAAGGAATATCAATACAGAAAACCAAAATCAAAAATATAAGTATATGACTTACAGCTTCAATTAAAACAAATACACGGCTCCTGAATCATTACAAATGATCTGTCTCGTGAGGCATATTTATAGTCCTTTTCTAATTGGCCAATTTGATTAGTGGATATAACTCCTTTTCATACCCAAATAACGTTCTTTGGTTATTCAAATATAATTTAATTGAATTAATCTGAACTTCAAATTGAAAAAAAAATGCAAAAATAGAACATGTGTAGAAAATCAAGGGTTAACTTTCTAACAGCTTCTCAAATGTCTTTGAACACGTACCAATGTTTTTAAAATGATGATAAGTTTGGCCTGTAGTTCCCTAAGAGCAATTAAGGATTGTATTAAGTCCAAATTTTAATTTTTTATAAAATTTTATGCCACATAAAAGCGTAAGAAAAGATAAAGCTTGGGAAACTGCCTCAGAAGGAGCTGATAACTTTTAAACGGAATAGAAGAGGGAAACGTCTAAAAGCGTAAATTCTGACCAAAATACCGACACTTTCTAAAACTAATGCGAATATCAATATTTTGGCTGTTCCGTTGGCTCGGACGCAGACGTCTAAAACCAACAAAAGCACAGAAGAGGAAATAACAAAATGAAACATTCTGAGAAGAGCCTGAATACTGTCAGAACCTAGTTTTCTTCGACTGTGGATGGTAGGGATATTGTGCATCTGAACAAACAGAACATAGAACGCCAGTCCTTTATGAACAAAGCTTTGTAAGCTTACCTGAAAACTCTAAAAGTATTCAATGTCAATATATCACTTTCAAACTTGTATTTTTTGTTTGCCCCAAACTTGGGATAAAATCAAGTTTAATCACAAATATATTTTGAAGGCCTTGGTAATATTCTGAGAATGCTTAAGTATAGTTTTTGGTTTTAAAACATTCTCAATATGAAAGCGAAGAGGTGTGCAGTCATAAAACATGTGATATATTCATATAAAATTGAAATTAACTTTTGACTTTTTGATCGTCATTCTCAGAAAATTATTTCACATTTTGCATGCATTTCAATAAATTTTAAGTTCTAGTTTTTTTCAGTTAATTTATCAACAATGTTGGGTTAACCCTGGTTTAATTGAAAGAAATGTTGGTATTATATCCTGCGAGTGCGTGGCCGCATTCATCCCTCTTTTACAAATAAAAAAAAGCATTTCATAGCAAATTCGGATCATAATTTTAAATTTCAAAAATATTTTGTTTCTTTTTTATTCAATTAGCAATATAACTTTTAATTGAATTATTCAAATCTCACAGAATAAGCTTTTGGGTTCTAATAATAATGAAAATAACAAAAAAAAAAATTATAATATTACTGATAACAAAACTAACAGTTATTAAAAATATCAAACAAATTTGGTTAAATAAACAAAACATTCTATTCAAACTTTGTCATTTTTTAAATGCATTGCAATCGATTTTTGTTCGCAGACACTGTGTCTATGACTATGACTTTTTTTCAATGTTTAAATATTAGCTCAAATATTTTAAATTTATAGTTTTTTTTATTGAATATGATTTTAATAGTAATTAGTATTTTTTATGCACAAACATTTATACGAAACAACTAGAGAGGGGATTCACTACAATTATACGAATTTTTCATTTTTTATTTTGTTTTGTTTATGTTTCTACATTCAATCTCAATGTATGTACTATTTATGATGTGGCAATAGCTAGATCCTTTTAAAATGTGTCCTTAGAGAATAATTTATGTTTATATCTTATGTTTTTTTTTATTTTAATTTTACTGTAACTAAGAGAAAGAGTTAATATTTAGTTTATAAAAAAAATGTCTTGAAATACTACCTTCAAAGATTATATTTTTATTTAAAAATAGAAAATTAAATTCTTTGCTGTTTTTTCATCTTAATTTGTTTAATAAATTAATTAAATCAGTCCATTGTATGTGTGTATGTGTGGTTTTCTCTTTTCTATCAATGTAGTACAGTTAATATTGATTTTTTGTAATTACTTTTTCTTAGCAGCTTTCTTTTCAGCTTTACGTATGGCCTTTTCACGTTCACGTCGTTCACGTTCTTGATCCTTACGTTCCTTCTCAATGCTTGCTTTGAGATCTTTCAATCGTCGTTTAAGACGTTGCTTATCATCGCCCGAGACACCAAGTGTTTTAAAGTCCTTAGAATCAAGAGTAAGCAGAGCGCCGCCTTCGACATTGTGCTCCTTGAATACAGGAATGTAACGATCAAGATCGATGCCCATTAGCCAGTGTCCCACCTGAGAAAATTGATTATAAATATCGAGATTCACACACAAAACTACACCTAAATTACCTGTTCTTTGGTCCACTCGTGCACAGGTCCACCTTTGTAGTTGTGAGTGGATTTTCTTTCCGAGAAACTACTACTCGATCCGGATAAATCCATGCAACGACTGGGCGAATAGCCGGGTGATGTCGATCCAGATGACATGCTTGTGGGGGACGGTGGACCTTGCTGATGCGACAACTGTGATTGTTGCTGCCATGGAACTGTACCAGGCGGAGAAAGGGATTGAGGAACAACGTTTTTAACTATAAGGCATTTAGGTGTTTGACATTGTTTGTGTGTGTTTGTATTTGTTTCGATTAAATTGGAACAGGAAACGAAAAAGAAAAAAAGAAATAAAACGGTCAAAAACTTAGAAACACATCTAAAACCACATCAAAAAGAAGTAGCAAGCGCGTAATCTTTAATATTTTTTTTTTTCTAAACGCATTCAATTTGAAAATAAAAATAAAACAATCAAAGCGAATGCAACAATACACTGCGCAGTTACCTTTTGGTTGGGCTTCGTTGACTGCCTGTCGAATTTCATTGATCAACGTCTTGGCACTGATGGCCGCTGAGCTTTGGCTTTTATTGATTTCGGTGTAATCATCGCTGGAATGTCGGGATGAACCATCACCAAGGCGTCTAAAATTAACAGAAATTACTTTAAAAAATTAAAGCAAGTAACATTGGAACTCCTACCTTTCCCGGTCCGATAACACTTGATTCAGCTGATCGGTGAAAGATGCCGGTGGCGCTTTATTGCCTCTCCGACGACTTGGATACATCCAGTTCTCGGTTTGATCATTCTCGGAGAGCTTGTCATTTGAACCAAGTATGCTGTCATATGAGCTATTGAGATCCTTGCTGACACCAAACGACGAATCACTGCTGGTGGTCTTAAATATATTTGGTATAGTGGAATGGGTTTTGTGGTCCTTGTGCACTTGAGCGTAAAGCTGATTAATTTGTTGTTCCCGAACGTACTTGTCACTGTTGTGTAAATTGTGATGTCCATTCTGGTGGTTACCATTGGATACCATAGTAGTACCCGTTGATGATGTATCGTTTGTCCCCATATCATCCTCACTATCAAGACCACAATCAGAGCTGCTATTGCTTAGGCTTTTTTTACCAGTGGGTAGTTGACGATTGGCCAAACCTCCACGTGATGCTAGAGAAAATAATAAAGTATAATTTTAATTTGAAAAGCCCTCAAATAGACAGTGTGTATTTACCCTTACCCAGATCGATCTTAGTCTTTGTCGCTGAGTTATCAAGCAGTTCATGTTGCGGAACAGCTGCATCTAATTCGTCCTTGATAGGAACCTTCCTCTCTACTGTGGCAGTCTTAACACCCTCACCATCGGGTGACAAATCAGAAATCTCAGTATCAGAGAGTTCAGTCTCTAGTTTGTGGAACAATGGCTTTGGTGGAGCCTTACGAACCATTTGGGGCGTTAACTTGAGCGTGGTACTATCATACGGCAGGACAACTGGAAAACCAGCTTTACGCTGAGTCTCTTGCAATTCATGTTCCAAATTGATGACCCGATCTTTGAGCTTCTTCACAAGAGCATTGTATTCGGTATCTTTTTCTTGTAACAACTGCTGATAAAACTCTTCACGATGTACCATATCAACTTCACGCTGTTGGAATTCACGCACCAAACGTTTGGCCTTGCTGTATTTCTTATCCAAAGCCATATATTGACTTTGGGATTGTTGTAACATATTCTGCAAATTAGATGCCTCTTTTTTAATATTAGTTAATTCACGTTCCGTTTGACGTAAACGTTCGTTGAGCAACTCATCTTCATTGCCTGTTGTTTCTAATTTTACAAGCTGTTTTCGTATTAAACAAAAATAAATATATTAACACAGTTTTGTTGAAAGACAAGCAAAGTAATTAACAAATAGACAGAATATACAAAAATAAAGAATAAGGGGATAAATAATAATTTAAAAAAAGACTACACAGCACCCACCTTTCTTCTTAAGTTAGTGATTATGTCTTCTTTTAAAAGGCAACTCATTTCACTCTAAAACATAAGAAAAAATAAATAAATAAAATAAATATAAAAAATAAATTAATAAATAAACATTGCAGAGGGAATAAACAGAATTGAAAGCAACACAGCTCTTAATTAAGAACTAAACTATTAGTTAAATTGCTACTAAAGACTGTTAAACTGTATATCATCCAAACATGACTAGTAATAAAAAATAACTCGAAAAACTATCTCACATTCAAAGATTGAGCACGATCTGCCTATGCTGACAAACATAGAAGCAATTCTATAAAAATATAATAGCATTTTGCAAGTAAATTTTCACTAACAACATGCTTGTGACAATTTTGGGGTTTTATATTTCCACAATACTGGATGTGGATGTTAGGATTGGTCGCACCCACTTTATTTAAAGGAAGAAAGTTATTAAAATCTTGAAGTTCTTATCAACCAATTTCTCTTTGTTGAATGACTTTATTTTTTAAGTGCATCGTTAGTTAATAAACATAAATCATTTTGACAGAAAACTATTTAAGAATAGGATAAAAGTGTGAATTAAAAAAAATTATAACTGCTTTAGGATAAGTACCCTGTTTTGTCTTAGTTTCAGGAATTACATTTTTTTCTTGGCCAAAGAATCGGCTAGATTCCATCATTTATTTTTGCACGAGGTACAATAAATGGGAAATAAATCTATTAGACTATCAATCCTGCTCAAATACGTGTGTTCTTTCATATACTGTAATAAATTGTCGCCACTGGGATTTCATGAGATAATAAACACAATACTCTCAAGTATGCCAACTAGTTTATTTTCATATCCTTCTAAATAGTAATGTGCTAATATGCTGCGCTTGAACGCGATCTTATCGGAGAATAGTTAAAATTATAATCAAGCCATAATTAATTTGAAATGACATAGCTATAGCGACAGAAAAAGAAAATTTTCAATTCGATTAAGCAAAATATAATTTCGTATGGAACGGTGCATAAAAAAATTTGGAATAAATAGAAATGATTGCTCGATTTCCTAAGGTGATATAATAGTTAAGCATGAGATGAGTAAAAATAGAAAATACTTTTTCTTTTTGAAAAGGGCAGCTGTGTACTATGAAGTGATATCCCTTGAAACTGAAGTAGAACAAAAAAGAATTGAAAAAAAATTAAACCAATATACAGTGGATGAAGAATGGTTAAATAACAAAACGCCAGCAAAAAAGTGTGCAAATATATCTAATAAATAATTTCGTTCCAGCGAATTTCATCTAATTACCGCTTTATGCTGTTGTTTTTTTTGTTTTATTGTTTAAAGCACATATCCACCAAGAACGCAATAAATTAAATTAAATATTTAAATTTAAAATATATTATAGTGTATTCTAGAAACATCTATTGTTTTTAGAGTGTTTTCTTTTGGATCCGTACCTCTTGTAGGAGTCTCTTTAGAGACTCCACTTCTTGGGAGTGTGTTGCTTCGACCTCCATTGGATGTTCAACTTGAACGGGACTTGTTGGTCCCTCGGAAACGCTTGAATTAGCTGAAGCTGGTTGTGTTGAGTCTTCAGAATAGTCGAGTGTTCGACGTAGGTATTCCTCTTGTTGTCTACAAAAAGTTAAGAAACAAAGTTTAAGTCAATTTTGTACTTTGATCTATGAAGCTTACCTCTTTAGACGTTCTTCTTTTTCTTTGTCTGCTTGTAGACTTAGTCGTATCAATTGAGCAACTTCAGAATTCTCTGGATCTCGCTCACGACCAATTTGAAATTTGACTAGACCGGATGTGTTGCGTAAAACTGACGCTGCATAGGCTTGAGTAACACCTACTAAACTTTTTCCATCGACTTCGATTATTTGATCATTGACCTAAAACAGAATATTTATTATTTCATAACATCTTGAAAAAAAGTTTTGATACAAACTCACCTGTATTCGTCCATCTCGAGCTGCAGCACCATTATCAGTTATCGTTTTAACAAATATTCCTAATTTTTCTAGACCAGCATCGGCTCCTACGCCCATACCAATTATACTCAACCCAAGTCCTTCGGGACCTTTCATTAATTCCACCGGAAAAACGTGCATTTTTTCAACACGCTTCTCGAGTTCATATTCCGCCGAAGCGGCAACCGGATCAACATCTTCATTGCGTCGATCATAATCGGTTACAGAGAATGTCGAAAATACCTGAATCGGTCCCGAACTAAAACGAATCTTATTATTCTTCTTTACTGCAATGGGCGGATAAGTTATATCGTCTTCATCAGATTCTTGTAAGCCGGGTACTTCCATCCAAAAATTGCCATCTTCAAAGTAATGCACACCACTCTCGACATAGACTTCTTTGCTACGTACTGGCGGATACTCTGGTATATAGAATTGGGATTCGTCTAGCTGTGTGGTTGTTGTTTCATGTTCAGCCAATGAATAATTCGAATTGTGTTTACTCGAAATAATGCTATCATCGATAGTTGTGGTTTGTAAACTGTTGTGAGTTGTGGAATCAGCGGATTCAGCTGAAACAATACTATCATGAAGTGACTCTTGCACGTATGTCTGGTTAAAGATGTCATGCTTGTTGTATTCTGAGCCAACGTCGAAGGTTGTATTGCAATTTATTTCCTCGTCGTAGGTTGTTTCAACTTTACTGGCAGTTACAGTTACACCAAGATCTACTTGATGAGGTTCATTGTCGACATCAAGGAAGCTTGCTGAGTCGCTGTGAATGGAGTTTTCTAAACTTCGATTTGGTGCTTCAAGGACATCACGTAACCATTCGGGTTCGTCTTCATCGTCGACCCGTTCGTAGTTGTTACACTTGGGCTCCTCTTCTTGTTCGTCTTCGACTCTTCTCTCTTCTTCTACTAACTGGTGATGACTAGAAACAACAATTTGTGTGGCAACAACAGTGTTTGTTGCTGCAGCTGCTGCTGGAGCAGAAAGAATCTGCTCGACTTCCTTTGCTTGCTCGTCCGATAGTAGTGGTTGTTGTCTGTGGAAACAAAAATGTACATTGTTAGAAACGTATGGACCATTGGACTTTAGGTCATGCAAACCTTATTTTGCTTTCCAAAATTCTACAGGACAAACATAGCAACACGTAAAAAATTAAATAAAATATTCGCAAGCATTATAGTATACAAAATGCAATAAAACAAAAAAATCAAGATGCACAAGGACACGAAGACGTATTATAGATGACGATGAAACGTGTAGTACGATGGGTGCCGACCGAATGTCATTCCCAGGTGGAGAGTGTTTGTAGCAAGAATGGAAGTCGAAGCACAAAAAGGGACATCGATTCGTATGTGTATGCATGCACAAAGCAAGGTCAATCAGAGTAGCAGGCAACAAAAGCATCACAGAACAGCAAAAGCATCGCACAATTCAGTTAGCAGCAGCAGCAGTAGCAGCGCGCCAGCAATAGCAGCAACATAATTGTTTTGCCATACAATTTTAATTAACAGTAGTTTTACAGGAACACATCAGGATATAGAGGTGTGTTGGTTTAGTTTTGTGTGTTGAGTTCATGCGCGAACAATATAAGAATGACGTCATAGTGTTCATATATGTAGATATATATGAAAGAGATTTTGATGTTAAAGTTGAAGGTGAATCAAATTTGTTGTTTTTTTTTTTTATGTTTTGCATTATTCAAAAAGTACACAAACAAATTATGGAGACGAAGATGGTCGGAGTAAAATGACATTTTGTATATGTTCGTATGTAACATATCAGCAGAGATGCAGGACAATTTTTTTTAGTGTTGATAGTAATTAGAAAACATAATTATAAAAGAAAAATGTAAACGGAATAAAAAAGAAAATAAACAGAAAAAATGCAATTCATGAACAAATAAGCAAATACATAAAGTGTATAATATATAGATTTTTTTTTAATTTGAAAATATGAATAAACTAAAAGAAATAAAGATGCACACTGCAAACGACTGAACAAAAAGCTTTCATTATGATGTATTTGTCTTGTCATTTTAATTGTTTTTATTTAGTTTGGGTGGAACAATTAACATAAAATGTAGTTTAGTAGGTCTAAGCAGTCGGTAACTTCGATTGAGGATTAGAAATAAAGAAAAAGAAAAAACTACATTAAAGACTAAAATTACAGTATTATAGGAATGAATATGAATAAATGTTTCAAGAAATGAAACAACTACTTATTTCTAAAAACAGCTGATGGAAATTCAAAAATTATTCTAAAATAAAGTTTATTAACATTTTTGATGGCTACCAGTTAAACATGAATTTACCTGGATGATATAAATACAACTAATACAAGAAACGGTATTATAGTTGTATTTATATCATCCAGGTAAATTTCTTTCAAAGTTTTATGATAAAACCACCAGATGCTTCCAAAAATTATGGTGGAACATTTTAGTGCAATTTTGTTTATTTAATTAAAATTTTCAACTGCAGATGAAGTATCAGATCTTAAAACAAATTTGAAGTGCTAAATCTGTTTTCGGGCTCAGAATTTAAGAAAATTGAAAAAAGGCCTTTTGCTTTCTTTGAAGTTATGTATGTGACAACGCACGACGATTTCAGCGAACTAAATTATTCTTGATACAAAGTAACCTTTGTAGCGGTTGAAACACTCAAACTTGTTCTTGAAGTTCAAGGTTTTAACTTGGATAAGTTTGTTAATTCCAAACCCATAATGCCAGACAGAATACCAGAATCCCAAATGCCCATATCCCGAAGATAGAATCTCGAATAACTTAGCAATTTTTTTGGTATTAACTACGTACATATGTATGTATAAATTTAATTATCAATATATTTTTTTTAAACTTAATATTTGGAAATTTTTTTTAAACTTATGCGATCAATATAATATAATATAATTATCAATATATTTTTTTTAAACCTAATATTTGGAAATTTTTTTTAAACTTATGCGATAAAAAATACTGACGTCCATAACTATGGAATCTCCCAAAATCCTATCTTTTTGTTTGTATACGTTCTTTGAGCTTCTTTTTCTTAATTTCTTATTCATGGTTGATGGGTTTGGTTTAGGTTACACCCTTGAATGAACCGACAACTTTAGTATAGATTAAAACTAAATTCCCAAATTTTACTGTGGTCTAACTGAACTAGTAAAGAAAAAAAAAGAAAAAAAAAAAAACAAACACGTTCAGCATTGTTATATTTCTCTAGATATTCCATCTATAAAAAAATTGCTGACCTACAATTTATTTAGCTCCTTATCAATTTGTATATATGTACTGTACATACATATTTGACATGTTTGCCTGTTTGAAAACTGAAGGTGCAAATGACATCATATTCGCATTCGTAGAAACACTCCCTTAACCCACTAATTGGTGTTTACTATTCATTCTAAGGTATACCAACGGTTTTCGTTAAATAAGTCAAAAGATTATATTACCTATATATTAACCAAGTTTTTTTTATAGCTTTTCGTTATGTACAATGTACGTTGTACATATAAAGTATATATATAGGAATGCTATGTATTTCTTAGAACAATGCAATATAGAAACAGAAAGGCCGTCACCCACAGCTGACCAGACTGATGGCTAACCCTGAACTTTATTCTAATCCCCCTCTAGTCCACCTATAACACTGTGTCTTCCTGCTGCTCAACCAACCCCTTTTTCATGTGAAAATGTTGGCCAACAAACTGCTCGTTAAAAATAAATTATTTATCTAACAACTGCTTGTATGTACTTAGGTATATGTATATGTATGTTACATTTTATATGTATGAGTTGTCTGTTTGGATTAAGTCAAACAAAACGTTAACACGGATGGACGGAACAGCGACAATAATTCCGTATGTGTAATTTAATGTTCTATTTTTGTTTAATTATTTTTAAATTGCATTCATGTGAATATGAGGGGGTGTGGCAGTAAGGAACAAACAGTCATATTATAAATCTTTTTTTCTTGTGCAGTCGTTTTGTTCCGGAGCTGTATCCTTTTTGCTATTTGATCACTATTTTAGGAGCTGTCCCTGCTGCCGTGTGTAGGCATGCATTCGGTGCGGTTTTTTTTCACTATATTTCTCACATTTGTGCTATAGTTTATGTGCTATGCCTATTATAGTTCCTATTTTGAACTTGCACAAAAACAGGAGGTATATTATAGAAATGAGAGAAGGATTATTATGTTTGACAAGGAGAACATGAGTGGTGTGTTGGGGTGGGACAAAAAGTTTTGCTTTTGTGACTTTTGCACGCCCAACAAGTGCAATTAGTGAGATTTAGCTGCAAAGTGAGTAAAGCATTTTTGATGACATTAAAATAAAAATAACACATAAAATATTCGAATGAGTCGCAAGAAGTTGCTTTAATGGCAAAAGTTGTGAGGCTTTTGAGCAGGAATTTCAATATTTTTAAGTTTGAGAAAGAATTTATCAAAATTGTTTCATTTGGCATTAAAGAGCTAGATATTTTTTTTTAGAATTTTGAAGTTTTGGCATTCTGGATTTTTTAAGTTGGGATTTCTGCTGAAAGACCGTAATTAATCATTCAGAATTTTGGAATTAGGGTTTTTGACATAGGAATTTTGGAATATAGGATTTTGGAATACGAGATTTTGAAAATCGGATTTCTTTTCTCAAAAATTTGGTAAAATGTAGACTTTAAATCGTCTTGATCAACTTTGGAATTCAAGGTCTTGGGATTCGGGATTTAAAATTAAGGGTATTAAAAGTTGAGTTCTCAACCGTATTACTTTTTTATTGGGATGTGTAGGTGTTGAAATTTAATTTATGTAGCTATTAATTTGGAAAACTTGTTAAATTTATTCAAAGTTCATGGTTAATGTGAAATATTATTTTCATTAAGACTTGTTCAGTTTAAATTGAACTTAAAATTATGTTTTCATTAAATAAATCTTTATTCAAATTATAATATTTTTTTTGTGTAACAAGATTTTTTTTATTCATAAAAAGAATTTTGAAAAACAGAATTTTTCCGTTACAAGACAGAATTAAAAAAAAAAAAACAATTTCGCATAACTTTTTTACAATGAAACCAATGGGTACCCTTAAATTTTAATAACAGTGTATAGAAATACAACGACAAATTTATGAGCTTAATTGTGTTTGCGTCCGATTTATTTACTTTGGAAAAAATAACACGAAATTTCATCGTTAATTATTGATAATCTGTAATAATTACTTTTAGCTGAACAAATAATTTAAGCACATAGTAGATGTAGTTTTGGTGAGATTTATTTGTATTTTAAAGATTTAAAGCGATTAAAATAATGCAAAACCATGAATCTTTTTCAAATTATATTAAAAAATGATGGAATATTAGTTGAGTGATTGATGCGTATTTGCTATAGTGATTTATTTATTAATATTTGATTTGAAAATCAAATGAATGTACATATTATGAAATTTTTGCCAATTCATACGAAATATTATTGAATATTTTTACTGTACTATGTATAACATGCGAATTGTAGTTACCAAACTGTTTGATTTAATTAGTTATATGTAAGAATTATTATTAATAAGAAGGACATAGTAGAGGTTAAGAACTTGAAATTTAATCTTGTTAACTTCCCATAGGGAGTTATTGTAATCGGTCCGATTTGTCAAATTGAAATTTTTGACATTTCTCGACGTTTCAAGGTCCCTAGAGCCTATTTCAATCATTTTTAGAGAGATGTCTGTGTGTGCGTGTGTACGTACGTTCGTACGTCCGTACGTCCGTACGTTCTGGTACCATTTTTCGTCGTCGATATCTTAATAACGAGTAGAGATATTGACTTGAAATAAATTTTGTTTTACAGATAATAACTTCGAAAGAAGCTGAAAGGGCGTTTATTAATATTCAATCAGTTGTTTTTTTACTATAGCAGTTTAAAAAAGAAGTGAAAATTTTGGTTGGGATCAAATATCTCACGAACAAATAATGCTATTGACTTGAAATAAATTTTATTCGACACGTTATGACGTCATACAAATTTGATATGAATTTGGAAGAAAATCAATATACCGTTATTTTTTTAAAATCAAAAAAACTAAAAAAAAATTTTTATAGCTCGAATATCCTTAGATGGAAAAACGATATTAATTTTAAAATAATTTTATTTTACGAAAAATATTGTTTTTGACTACTGCTGAAAATTTCAAAAAAATTCAATGGACAGTTTTTTTTACAAAAAATTAAAAACTACAAAAAATTCTACCAAAAATTGGTGTAAATTGTCTTTCGACTCAAATTTCTCAAAAACGGGTTACGATATTGACTTCTTGTTTATTTTATTTTCTACATAACATAATTGTTAGCAACTCATAAAATTTTGACAAATATTGAATGGGCAGTTTTTTTAACAAAAAATGAAAAACTGTTAAAAATTCTAAAGAAAAGTAGTTACAATTGTATTTCAGCTCGAATATCCTGAGAACGAACAACGATTTGGCCTTCTAAAATATTTTATTTTATACATAGTACAATTTTTTATGAAAGGTTAAATTTTGACAAAAATCTAATTGACAGTTTTTGACAAAAAATATAAAAAAACTAAAAAGTGTTAAAGTTTTCAAGATCACAAATGGGAAGTTATCAGTGTGGGTCGCACCCAACCTCTTTTTGATTTATGTATCTGAACTAATTCGTCAAGCCAAATGACTCGCAGCCGATTCTCGACGTCTCGACCAAGCTCAATAACACATCCCTTGTAAAATAGTTTTGGCGACCCATTTTTCTTCTTCACATAAATCGCTAGTTTTAGTTTTAATCAAACTCACACCAATCATCTGAACCATCGATCTTCTGGAGATATCTCTGTGTGCAGCGTATACTTATAAGAAACCGCTAATGTGGTTGGCTTTTTAAGCTTGAAAATACGATTTTAATTATTTTTTCTATTATTTACAGCTTGTCAAGATTTTTTGATAACCGTTCGTTTGTTAGTGCACAGTAAATCGTAATAAAAATTGAAATGCACATTATTAAGAGAAACTCGTATTCAATAATATATTTGTTTCCTATCTCTCAAAAAACAGAATTAAATGAGCTTAATTTTTCTACTTAACAACTTACCAGTATTTTGAAAAGCAGATAGTTACAGTGACTTAGAAAATGAATCATGAAACTATTACGATTTTGCATAAAACCCTTAATATTTGGAGCTTCAACCTAGATTTTATAGACTGGAGTTTTAGCTATTTCAGGACTACCAGGCCCGCCATAACACTCTTTTGGAGTCTGTTCTGTTCAATTTTAGTTGAAAACAAAGGTTAAGTTAAACACTATTAAAAAAGTCAGTAGTATACTCCCAATACAATGGTAATCACTAAGAACTTAATCACAAACTTGTAGTGAAAAAACTTTTACAATGAATTATTTATTTAAACAAAAAAACAAGCACAGTTTACACAACGTTACTTTTCAATGAATCCTCCATTAATGATGCTTTTATTCAGGTTTAAATCACAAATCTAAAATTCTATTATTTTAAAACAATTTCGTACCTATTCAAATTCTTATCTAAAAAAAAAAACAATGTAACTAGTGATTAAATTGTGCAAACACACAATGAGTAATTCACTTTTAACATAACAAAACGAAGAACAAAAAAAAAATACACCAGGACACTGTGCCGTATGTGTAACATTTTTTTAAAAGCACTTTTTCAATGGAAAACAGCAAAAAAAAAACGTGTGTTTCTACTTTTCTAAACTCATTTTAGTATAAAAAGACGTAAAAGAAAAAGTTGCACACACCATTGAAATGACATCAATGCAAAAAGAACAAAATGCACTTTTCACTCATCTGCCACATCAGAATGGTTCATTGTTCAAAATACACTAACTTTACATACACAAAAAGGACAATCCTTCTTCCTCCCAAAAATAACATAGACAACAACACGAGACCCTCCAAACCCGAATAATCCAAACGAGAAAATCTAAAATAAAGAAAAATAGAAAAAAAAAGTTTTTCTTTTCGCCACCAACTTTTCATCAAGGACTCTTTTTTTTTCATACCAAAAATAGAAATTTAATTTAAACTGTGCCAAGGACTGTTTTTGGTTTTTTTTTTTATTTATTTGAAGGGGGGAGGTGGATTATATTTCTTGTATGTCATCTCTTTGGGGTGTTAAAAAAAGGGTTATGATTTATTTGAGCGAAAGATAAACATTTTCTCCTGCTGAATTAAAAAAAAAAACAATAACACACAAACAAATTTATTATCATGCCATTATCCTCCCTTACCACCGATAAATTAATTTCCACTCATGATGTCACCAACTATAAACACTGAAGATGACAAAAAAAAGGCGCTTCTATAGTTGTCACACCGCCACTTAAGAACTACTCAAAACTCAATGCACATTTTTCAGAGGAGCACCCTCGACTGAACACTACTTCAACACGATGCGATGCCACCGACGACGACGAATGATGAAAGAAAAACTTCAAAGCGTTGTCGATAACACTTTTCGAGTGACAGTTGGATGTAATTTTCTTTTTATTCTTTTCGAAACTAAAGGATGCAATTGACGACTAAAGACGACCAGTTAATGAGACTTTTATATAAAACCCAATCCAGTTAATTCATAAAAAAACGAAAATTGCTTTAGTAAGAAAACACACGCACAAGTCGCGGATGCAGGCGACATCTGCTAAGGAAAAGCCAGTGAAAAACTATTTCGAAATTCTTCTATAGTCCAACAACGAAGCAACCACCCTCGCACCAGCAGCATCGAGTGACATACAATTGCATGTGTCATGCAAGTTTGGAATACAAAAAAAAGCATCAAAAAAGTTGCACGCTCCATGTTGGAAGAGGTAGAGAGCGAGAGAGCACGCAGCATAGCGACGACAATGGCAACCACTGACAAGTGAAAATCAGTGTTGCCACTTTGCTTCATTTTTGTTTAACAATAAAAAAAAAGTGAAAAATTTTAAAAAAATAACTGTAGTAAATAAAGACAAATTAATACATAAAATAAAAAAAGGATAAACAAAATTAGATTAATATAGAATAAATAAAAAATAAATAAATTATTTACATAAGATAAATAAAATACCAATTTATTAACCTTTTAAAATAGTGGAACTCAAACCACATTAAAATTCATATGGCGAAAAGAAACTCATTTAGAGCATTGGCAGCACTGGGGAGAGCATATTGCAATATTGCATCCAAAAGGGATGAGAAGAAGAAAATTCCGATGTGCATAGGCATAGTTTCATTTATATGCCACATCTATATTTACCCCCATTCACCCGCACGCCGCGCCGCACCAACCACAAACACTCCTTTAAAACATTGCGCTCTAGTTTGTTGTGATTTGGACTTGGAGTTTAAAAAAAATATGGATTCTTAATCTGCACCCTTCATCAGGGTATACATATACATACCATATCGCCTTGCAATCTTAGCCAGCCATCAAAATCATCACAGCCATAGCCAACCCCCGTGTGCCTGTTCTATTCGTATAGACTAATATATTCTCCCACAGGGAGAGAAAATTATTTACAAATGAAAAAATATTAATAATAATAAGAAGAGAAAAGCGTGACATGCAAACAGAAAACAAAACAAAAAGAAGGACACAAACCGAAGGACGAACCCGAACCAACACTCCACCGTCATCGCCCCATTGTGGATGCAAAAAAAAGTGAAGCTAAATTAAAGGCACTTCTGGAGCAACTATACATACTCGTACTTATAACAACAAAAATAATAGGTTCCATCAGCGCTAAAAAATTGCAAGTAAAACTGAATTTTATACCGCTCTTATGGCTTTGTATATGTACGTCGAATCTAGACTTAATTTTTATTTTTTCGTCGCATGAATTTGCAGCTCAATAAAAGCAAAAAATTAAAACAAAGTTAAACGTTCTCGAAATAATAAATTAAATAAATAATAAATTTTACAGAATTAAATACATTATTTTATTATTTCTTTACTTTATTATTGGTTTTGAAAACCAAATGTAGCTTGACATTGCATTAAGTTTATTTTTTTTTAATTTGAGCCTGCCGCAATATCTTGGGATTTTATTTTGAACTGAAAATTACATTCAAAGGAAAACTATGCAAACTATCCGACTCGTAAGACAATACCTTGTTTTATTCACAAAATATGATCTTAAAAAGTTTGTCTCACTACAGCGTTTTGAACATAATTCATTTTTCAGCCGAAATTGTTCATATAGCAACGTGTTTCGCATTCATTTCGAAAATTTTGAGAACTGAGGAAATCAATTTCCAATAATGTTTTTTGATATTAAAAAAAAATATCTCAGGGAAATTAATTGTAAAATAAATGAAATGATTTTTTAAGAACTGCAACTTCTGTATCCAAATAAATATGTAGTTTTTTCATCTTACATTTCAATAGCTATAATAATTCGTAAAAAACGTTTAATGTGTAAAAAGCCACAGCCTAGTGTTTCCAAAGAAATAAAAATCATCACAAACGTGGCAGTTGTGGCGTCCAAGACTATTGGAGACTGTTACAAGAGATTCCCTTTCCAGAATTCCCCCTCACTCTCTCTCTCGCAATCTTTCTCTCTCTGCAGACATATTATTATATTTTTGCCTTAAAGCTTGTGCTAGAAAAAAAAGCAAACGAAAAATCTTCTCAGCTGGTCCCTTGCGGGTGCAACAATTTTGCACTGACAGGCGAGAGCGAATAACGACGAAGAAACACCATACAGTGGGGTAACATAGTGATAGTTGGAAACAAAACTTTAAAATAAAAATTGGGTACAAACATGTTGTTTAGTTACTCGTATCTAAAAACATAATATTATGAAATGTTTAAATTCTAATGTATGTTCGTACGTACATATGTATAATGTTTAATTATTATTGACGCATATTGACATGCAATTTGCATACGGTTCTTTG
This sequence comes from Syrphus vitripennis, assembly GCA_958431115.1. Classification (NCBI taxonomy): domain Eukaryota; kingdom Metazoa; phylum Arthropoda; class Insecta; order Diptera; family Syrphidae; genus Syrphus; species Syrphus vitripennis. Next base: position 7,121,861 of record OY288110.1, on the reverse strand, counting down.
TATAAAGAACCAAAAACTCACAAACTCATTCATTTCTTAGTTTTATGTGGGTAGCACTGGCATTTGACACCTGTCAAAATCAGTGAAGTCATAATATTAGTTGAATGTTGCCATTTCCGTTCAAAAACGATAAAAAAAAATTAGGACAGTGGATGTCTCGAAGGTTTGGCTGAACTCATTTTAATATTTTCTAAATCCCTTAGTTGATTTTATTTCAATTTTGAAATTATCCTGTCACAGTGTTTTAGTGGCGGGCGTAACCTCATTTAACCACCCACTCTAAGTCGCTTGTGATTGTGGACTTATACACTCTGAAATGATTTTTTGAGCATTACATCGCTCTGACTGAAGTCGGGTGGTTGGGTGGTTGCCGGTAGGTTGGTGGATTGGTTGGTTGGTCGGTCGTTTAGTTTGAAAATATGACTTAACTGTGAACTGATGCAACTCAAGAATGAGAATGAGTTAAAAATAAAAGGATAACACAGAAGATGATTACTTGGAGGAAAACACGGAAATGCTAAGATAGCCCGAGGCCAACTATGATATGTAGTTGTATTTTTATAAAGCATAATCCACCCAACACGTATATATAGTCTAGAAGTGTATACGAGGTAGTATTAAAGTGTGGTTTTGTCGTTTACGAACGAGCACTTTAAAGTTATATTTTTTTTTTCTTTTTTTTATCGATGAATATTTAATAAGAATGTATCGCTATGTATTCTATGAGAACGTTCAGTGGGACAGTGTGTTTTGTTAATCATCTCTTAGATTCAAACTCAAGCTGTGATTGTTTGAAAAAATGTTGAACGAGCTGGTATGATGGCCGCCAGAGACAGAAGAAAAAAGTGAAATACAAAAAAAAAAAAAAAACAAGAGTAAAAGTGAGAGAAATTGGCAACCAAGGGAGGGTTGACTTGAGGTTTTGAAGTATTATAAATATTTCATCATCATCATCGTTCGTTCGCATTTTCATAGTTAAATAAAGATAGGCGAATGCTTTAAGGAAAAAAAGAAAGGGATAGCACGACCGGAGAGGTTAAACGTTGAAAACAGAATACACTAGTTTTAAACTTCCTGGTGGGCTGTGTTTAATGAGTTCATTTTAGTTTGTCAATGAATGAAACAAGATTGAGTGCCTGGTTTTTGTTCGTTTAAAGAAATGTTTATTTTTTTTTTCTTTGTTTAATCTCTTATGGAAGATAAAGTTTTTAAGATAATAGGTAAAAATAATTATGCAATAGCTTCTAAGGATCTAAGGTTGTATTTTGTTTTGGGGAAGTGAGTTAATTGATTTTTATTTTCAACGGACATTTTTGCTGATACACTTATATACAGTGCCATATAATTGTCAGTGTTTGATTTGATATTAGCAACCGCATTAAATCGTTAAAATAAATTGAATGCCTAGGGCCTAGTTCGTACTTCAAAGCGAGGTGAAATCAATTATTTCAAAGGAAAACATTAATAAATCACACATGTCAAAAGATTTGCAAAACAATTAAAGTCGTGAATATGTAAGGATTTGAAAACTATATTGATTGATTTGTATTTGTTTCGAGACAAACTTGTGGTTCCTTCTCACCAAAATATAGGAGTGATTTAAAGAGTGTTAGATATCGGTAATGAGCACAAGATGATAATGTAATGAGTACAAATCGTTTGGATTCAATATAATTATGTATATGTAAATAAATATCACTATGGAATCTGTACCCGTTGCTTGTACTGATCGACTCTAAAGAAAATTTCTTTCTTTTTTGCCTTAGATATAAATTATTACATCGGACTACATTACTATATATATATTTTAAATTTCAAGATACAAAATAAATTTTAAAACATGTTTAATTTAATGAAATTTTACTAAAAAAAAACACTCAAAATGACAAGAAAATACAATCTATCATGCATTTACAAAGATATTTCTATGCAAGCTTAACGCTTCTTACAAAAAAAAAAAACAACATAAAACATACCTTGAACTCAACAACCTCTCAGCCTCATCGGCAGTCATAGCATCTGGCAGGCTATCTTCACGTCCCATTTCAAGTGAATCACTCGCTCTTTTACGATTCACCAACTCTTCCACTTCTTCTTCATCGTCATCTTCGTCTTCCTCTTCTAAAATATCGTTATCTTCACCACCACTCATATCGGCATATTCAATATCCTGCATATCGAGTGGTGGTCCTTCGGGCAGTGGTGGCGGTCTCTGTGGCAAGGCCGGCAATTCAGGACTCTCGAATTCATCTTGAGTCTCCAATGGTGCTGCTGCAACAGCTGGTAATTTCTTCAATGGCGATGTATTTACACTGGGAATCGATGCTGGTAGTGGTGGTGGAGGTGATTTCGATGAACTACCACCGCTTATGTCGGAACTTCTGCGCCGCAAAGGACTAGGCGGAATTTTTGGTGGAGAATGAGCTGCTGATGATGGTGACGAAGATGACGTTATCTCCTGCACTACAGGCTCACCATGGTGGTAAAATAGTTCGGCCGGTGGTGGAACATCTGGTTTAATCACTGCATACACTGTGGTTGTTTCTTGGGCAAAGCCATTGCCATGGAAACTTTTGTGCAAATCAATTTTTGCTGTTTCGTAGAGTTCCGATTCACCAAAGACTTCTCGACTTTCGCTACCGTCTGGATTTAACCTATAACCAACGTCTACATAATTCAGAGATGGTTTCTCTTCGTCATCGTTGCTATATTGCACTTGGTTGTTGCTAATGATATCCATCGCGGTTGGCGATTCCATCGATTTGTCAATTTCATCCTCAATTGGATTGTGATGTTGTTGTTGTTCTGTTGCTAATGCTATGAAATTAGGCTCGAAATCATAAGCTGGCTTAAGTTTAGCCTTAATTTCTGGTGATGGCTCATTAAATCCACCTTCATCAGTACTAACTGAACTTATAATACTCGCTGGACGAGAACCCAATCCTGCCGCCGGCAAATTTAGACAAATGCTTGAAACTTTTTTAATTCTGGGTACAACTTCTTGCTGTTGCTGCTGCTGAACAGAATGTATCGAGGGATCGTTTTCACTTCGTTCTGATGATTTTTGAGCTCGTCCTAAAAAAAAATATAAAGAAAAAGATCAGATTTTAATGTCATCAATAAAATAATATATCGCAACAAAAAATATTTGTAAATGTCTGATCTACAATTGATGACAGAATATTTTTCAATTCTTGATCAATGTCAAGATCCCAATGAAGTCTTCAAAGATAGCCATATTGATAAAGTCTTTGCTTCGACTTGGTTGTTGAAGCTTTGTAGCGAAATCTATCGCAGCCCCAAGGAAAAACAATTACGTAACCTCTATTTGATTGAACTATCAAAGTGCATTCAACAGGGAAGGCTTAAGAACCTTTTTAAAACACTTCCTCCCAAAGGTAAACTTCAACCTTTAGAGAGTAGTTTCAAAATCACAATCGACCCCAAGAATATTATTGATGAAATGCAAGCCAATGCCGCAGAATTAATCCCTAATGTCAGTCCAAGAAACTATCAAACACACATCGATACAAAAATATTTGATGATAATCGAGGAGCTTGTGCATATGTTGCAGTGTCTTTGGGAGATCCCAAAGATGGTCCAATCTGGATGGAAATGGGTAGTAAGGAGCCATTTATACAACCAACAAACATTAAACAAGAACAACTCTATGATTGTGAGTCATGTGACTGCGGAGAGGGCAACGATGACCAAGTAAATAAAAAGTTTCTTGAATTTTTTCTGCAAGAAACTGCTAAGGAGATAGCAGGCTTAGCACAACCTGGTGAATGCCCATTGCTAGAGGAACGGCTGGCTCTGTATAAAAAATTTATAAGGAATTATGATATTGGAAATGAAGCAAGAAATTTGTGCAAAGGCGAATTGAGAACATTTTTGCTTTTGAATTTTCAAACAGATTTGTTGCGTGCACTCCAGACATATCAGTAGAGTATATTTTGTTTGAAAAAAAAACTACCAACTGTTCCGATTAAAAAATGTTGTTTTTTGTAAAAATTTTAGTAAAAAAAAAAAAACTATCAATTAACTATATTGTTGTTACTGACCCTGCCAATGCAAAACTTTAATTAATATTGAGATGCTCTCAATACTCGCAGACCTGTACATACATACATATATTGTTTATAAATTTGGAACAAACTATTTATGAAGTTGTTAGCCTTTAGAGCTATTAATTGTAATGGCAATTTATCGAATTGGTTTCCACATCACTCAGCAAAATTCCGTTTTCACTATGATTCCTACTGTCTAGACATGTTTATAACCTTGACCAAATTCAACGAATATTTATCAATTTTAAAAATGCCTACAATATTAATGATTAACATCCAAAATTCTGAACATAATGCCTACATGTGTGAAATCTTCTTCAATAAGATTTAAACAGAAGAACGCGTCACAAAATGTCATGAATCATAGGATGTGATTTATCGAAATCACTAACGTTAGACATGTATGTAATGTATGTTTGCGTTTGTATTGCTTATTTGAAAATTTTCAAAATCCAAGAATTTTTTTTTTTTTTTTTAACTTGAAAAATTATTAATGGAGTCGTAAATTAGAGCTTTTGCAGAGAAATATCAAACATAATCTACTGTCAAAAATAAACAAGAAAAACGAAACTATTTTAAACTGTTTATCCACCCTGTGAATAAATTTAGGATATTTGGTGGTTTGGAATGTTTTTTTTTTAATGTACTTGAAATATGGATGAAAATAAATATTTTTTATATAAATAAAAGAGGAACATTGAAGATGAAAAGGTGAACAACAAAACTGTTTTAAAATAACCAAAAAGCTGATTATTAATAAAATTTGTGATCTGATGGTTGTGTCAAGGTACAAAGTACAAAACAATACAGTCACACAGTCACAAGAATTGTAGTAGTCGTTAGGAGATATTTTTTTTTTAATGGATAAGATATTTAAGGGCCATTCCATCGTTTCAGTGTTTTATAACCAAACCATTTCAAAATTAAAGGAATGTATGGCTTTTTGATGGTTATGCAGTAGTTTGTGGGTTCTTATTTCGTTAAACAATGTCGAATAATTTAATGATATGAAATTAATAGAAAAGAAAAATTTAAAGAAAAAATCCCGTTAAGAGTGTTGTATGAATGCGTCGAATTAAGTCATGAACATTATGGAGTTTTGAATAAATAAAGTCGAATCACTCTATATAAATATTGTTTCGTAATACCAACAAAAAATAAATAAATATATTTAAGTGGTGTTATTTTTAACATCAATTAATTGTTATGAATCCAATAAAAATGGATTCTCACGCTAATTAAAATAAATCGTAAATTTACGAAAATATGCACATTAATATTGCTCTAGCATGAAGTTAAATATTTTTTTTTTTTGATTTTACAAGTTACAAATGAATCTTTTAATGAACCACTACTTTTTTTTATTAAAACAAGATAAAATGCCACTTTTATTCTTGACACTTAAACAGGCACTTCAAAACTAAGATATCCATTAAGATGTTCCAAAACAAACACCAAATTTAAAAATAATCCCTTTTATTTATACCACTTACATCTAGATGTAAATGTGTCAGTTCATTATTTTTATTAAATGACCTTATTTTATTTCCATCCATTCATCCAACAGACGTACACGTACGTACTTTGGAGCATTTGATCAAAAATTCTGACCAAAATTATTTTATTGCAAAAAATTGATTGAAATCAATGAGATCGTTCTTAAATATAATAAAAATAAATTAAACTGGGGATTAGTCCAAAAAAAGTATTTCCTACTTGTAATACAATAAGTATATAAAAAGTATAACAGTTGTTTAGTCAAAATCATAATCTGCAGTTTAAAATATAGATGCTGAATTGGTGGTAAATTGAAATATTCAATTTTATGTTTTATTTACACATTTTTTTAAATGATTTTCTTGGAAAGACTACCAACACTCTTGGTAAATCGCGATCCAAAATATACGATAGTCTCGGCTGCCTTGTATTTATGTAGTTTAGTCTCGGTCTCGTGGTCAGCCCTAATTCAAATGTTATAAATCAGACTTCAATGATCAGTAAGATTTTTAAAAAACGTTATTTTTGGCTTTTGGCCAGACATTTCTATCAATCGTTCTCATGTATGTATATGGGGTGATGATACATTTTGGTTTCGAAATTATTAAATCAAATCTTTCTCCAGTCATAATTTTATTATGTTCGTATACATATATACCGATTTATAAAATAAACATACATACGATGATATACCCTTTGAAAGCCACAAAATGCCAAACAGCAAAAATATTTTTATTTTTTTGTTTTTCTAAAAAAAAAGATGGGGGCGTTGAATGTTGAAAACTATTGAATCAAATGATTTTATTTTTATAACGAACAAAATAAAAAGGAAATAAAATGCAACAAAAAAAAATGAGAAAAGTTCAGAAAAGAAAGGAAACAAAGAATTTCATTCATTTTTATGCAGTTGGTGTGATTCTGAATCTGATGACGAGCAACGACGACTACGACCATTACGACGGATCTTCACAATCAAAAGACTAAAAGGCAACCACACGTAATGCAATTAGAACTCATAATGATGATCTTAATCTCTAGAAAACCCAAACAATTAAAACGAAAAAAAAAATTCATCACATCGTTTTGAAATTCAACAGCAAACATATACAAACCTCGGCAACTGCTGCACAAATTGCGAATACTTAGACACATGGTGGTATGGTGGTTTTGATTGTGAGGCTCGCGTTCAAGGAGTATATTTTAAACCGTTTACAAGGGGATTATTTCTCAAAATGATGATGCAACCACTGATAGTGATGGTAGGAAGAGGTAAATGCACATTGCTGGGTGTTTTATTTTTTTTTTGATGTGGTTGATATTAGTTTTATAGTCACTTTTCTCACTTTTATCTCAATTTAGTTTACAATATATACATTTACTTGCACTTTGAATCGCGATGTTTGTGATTTTTTCTTTTATTACACTTTTTATCTAAAATAACAGAAGGAAAATGCAATTTAAATTCATCTAATAAAAAAACGCATTATTTTTTCTTTTCTCGGTTGCCGGTCTGTGGATGGTGTTGAAAAATTTACATAAATGCTCGTAAGTGTTTTTATTAGTTGTTTTGATAGAATAGAAGGGATTTAATAGTGCATTTAGAAGGTTATTGCAGCAGAATGACTTTTATGAGCTGTAAATGTAAAAAATCAGAACTACACATTATGATCTTATAGCCTCGCACCGATAGTGGCACATTATCAGTCCTATTAATAAGAAAAAAAAAACATACATACTTCCTACTTCCCTCAACTTAAGACATGAGTCAGTTGGCAAACGTGTATAGAACTTGTGCGTTTGATAGTTTTTATGATTAATAAACTTTTGCTGACTGCACTGCACGGTCTTTATTGCTTTAGAAAAATAGTAATAATATAATTATATTTTATTTTTTTTTTATTTAATACATGCGCTAACTGAATCGGTTTATGCAAACTATCAATGTTTGGTAAGAAACGGTTCCGCGTCCATCCATAAGAACATGAAATTTATTGAAAATTAAAATTAATCCAAAGCTATTACACATTTATGAATAATGATTACAACAGTTAAAAGATGAATAAGATGATCTTTAGTTCTCGTATAGACTAAGATCCCAGGGGCGGCGTTAATTTATCACAATTGATTTTTTTGTGTGTGAATAGATACCACAGTAATGAATCATATGTGAATCATTTGACACGGGGTAGAAGTCTTTTTTTCTAACAAAAATAATGAACGCGAAGATGTTTGAAGGCCGTTTTTATGAGGACAGTGAAGCATGTTTTATAAAAAAATTGATTATGAATAGGATCTAAGCATTCGAACCGGAGTGTAAGACTATCATTTTTGAATTTAATGGCTACCAACCTTTATATCTATTCTATTTTTAAATTAAACATCCCAATACGGAAATGCGAATGCTGGAAGCAAGAAAATGAAGCGGATACAGAAAATTGTATTTTTTTCCAAAAAAATTGGAAGTCAAACTGCTTTCAAAGTTATATTTTAAAGTAAAATTATTATTTCATTCAAATAATAAATTTTTTTCGTATTAAGAACGGTCGAGATTAAACCATATTCAATACTTAAACATTTTATCAAAATCCAGATTTAATAAAATATTTTAAATTCATACTCGATGATCGCAACTTAAAATTGTATGAAAATTACGATTTGTATGCAAATGAATTGTATGCAAATTATGTAACTGTTAAACTTTTAAAAGTTTTTAATATTAAATCTTCGTGAGAAAAAAAAAAGAACAATACAAATAAATAAAACACAAGGTATAATGTACAATGTATAAAACTTCCTACTTTCTCAAACAAAAATCTCAAATATTTCCCCTACAACTTTTTCTGAATAATTGAAATTTCCCTAATCAAATGGCATCTTCGTTACCAAAGATACAAGAATTATAATGCAAACGTTTCTTAGCAAATCTATAAAAATAACCCACGATTTAGAATGGGAAGATGAACAAAAAAAAACTCATTACACAATAACATTCTAAGATGCATACTAGAGCTACCACGGCGACGACAACGACGACGACGCCGACGACAACAATGATCATCAACGAAAGATCATCAACAGAACCAACAATAACTAGCACACACACATCACATCTTTCTCAAGCCGACCATGCAGTGTCAACTGAAATGGAAAACATTCAACATGACATTCTGCAAGCATTGAATTCATCAATGGTCGGTCATTGTCTTCATCCTTGGGAATGTGGTGTGCGATGCATGAACGTCTTGCGATACAATTTATTTCTATTCCCCTTTTTCGGTTATGCGGTGCATTAGAGAGGAGCTAAAAGGGTCCCAAGTCTGAGTCCCAATCACAATATTCCCAAGCCATACACTCTAATACTTTGTATATATACAATTTAAAATGAGAGCGTTGTGCTTCATTGACCATCGTCACTCTAAAAAAAAAAAAAAAAAACGAAAACTGAAACTGAACAAAACAACTTTTACAGGCGCACTTGGGATAAGGCATTTGGCAAGCAAAAAAGAATAAAGAACAACTCACTTTCTTCGTCAAAAGTATCTTTCAATCTAATTGCCTATTCTGTTGAAAATACTCATCATTTATCAGCAAGACAACATTCATGTGCGAAAAAAGACACTATGAAACTGCTTTCGAAATTAGCTAGGTACATACTATCTATGTATGTTTGTACTTCCTAAATTTATATATCTGTACACAATATAATAGACGATTTTCGTTCTCAAGGTTATTCGAAATTGCTGAGATGGTTTAACAAGTGAACTTGAAAAAAAACTATATATTTTTAGATAGACTAAATAATACGCACGGTTAGAATTAGTATTTTTGAGTTTCTTTCTTTAATGTGTATTTTCAATTTAAAGTAATTTCCTTTTTCTTTGGTTAAGAGATAAAACTAAGACAACCCGTTGCTATCCTGCTATTAAAAGATATAGATTTTTTGATTTTATTGCAAATCTTAAAGACTTTCGTATAAGCTATTCGCAATGGGATATAACTTTTTTTTGATGATAGAAGATTTTTGAAAAATTTAATACAAGTCGGAAATAAAAGATCTCAAAGCAAATACGTACACATATAATTAAGACAAGAATATATTTCAATAGTAAAAACTTCAATCAAGTTCTTACTTTAAAATTTGGTAATTTAATCCATAGTAATTACATTGTTGTCAAAACGTTTATGAGAAAATCGGAAACAAAAAATACGTTTCTAAGGCACGTACCGTTAATAACGGTTTTTTGAAAAATATTTTTTGACCAAATAAATAAAATTTATTACAAAAGTCCACAGAGAAAAATTACCAAAAACCTAAGTTAAAGGTTTGAAGGTCATACAGCCCAACACAGAGAATTTGCCGGACTCACTTTCCTCGTAAAACAAGGTCTGATTAATACTTCAGATTCGATTTATTTTACGAGTCCAAAACTTATTCGACTTAAATATAAAGTCGAAACTCGTAAGTAAAAAAATCTTTCAATTTAGTTTTCCAGTCCATTCAATATAAACTGAAATAGTTAATGGTTAAGGGAAAAAAAAACAATACCCAAAAAGTAAACATTGAAGGTTTTCTGAGTTCTTGATATTTTTCTGCTGTTTTGTTTTTTTTTTTACTAATTTGTATAAGATTTACGACAGTCACAATTTCTTTTTTATTTTAGTTTTTGTCGTAAGCCTGCCAATATTTAAGTATTAATAAATAATAAGCATTAATTAATTCGATGTTTAACTGCGTTTTCTTCATTAACAAAACAAACATAGTTTTAATTACAAAGCAAATAACTTCAGAGTATATAATATTCCGCTTCTATGTTTTAAATATTCAGTGTTGAATTCAATATCCTTCTAAACTGTTCTAACAGCAATTTCAGAATGTCATTCCTAGTCAAATTTATTTTTGTTTTGTTTTTCACCAAAGTCAAAAGTAACATATTTATTGCACATGAATCTTTTGACTTGAACAACGATTTCGCATGTAGAATTGCTGTTACAAATGATGCAAGAATTACAATTGTTTATTTAAACGATACAGGAATTCAACTTTTACGATGTCTTTCCGAATTATCTGTGCCAGTTTTAACAATAAAATCAATTGGAGTACCACAAAATCGAAGCTGTACAACAACCCAAATTTTGACAATCGCTAGAGATCCGCGAAAAAGATTAGAACAAATAGACATGATGTTAGAATTGGTAACTATGAACAAAAAGCTCGCAAAGTATGTTCTCATTTTCAAGCAATCCTGTGAGGAGTTCCTCGAAGAGACCTTTAAATTATTTTGGAAGCATGGATTATTAAATGTTATTGCTCTGTGCAGCACTAATCAACACATACTAGTATACACTTATGAACCGTTCACGGAAATTGGATTCAAAGTTGTTCGAGTGTCAAAGACTACCGAACTTTTCTACGACAAATTGAAAAATTTTCATGGTTATCAGTTAAAAATTTCTCAGTTCTATGACCCAATCAGATCTATTCCAGCGCCAAATCATTCTGGATTCCGAGGTGTTGATGGAATTCTTGGACGAACAATTGTCGAACATCTTAACGCCACCATGGAGACTATTGAACCACCAAATGACGAACTTTATGGAACAGAGACAAATGGAGTACTAAGTGGAGCTCTGAAATATGTTGCAACGGGTGCCACTAATGTCAGTTGGAATATTCGCTATCTAGTTCCAGGTCAAGCTCAGTACTATGAATATCTTTATCCTATTGGAAAAAGATTTTTCCTGCATTTGGTAGTACCAAAGGCCAAAACCGTTCCGCAATACTCAAATTTTATTCGAGTTTTCAAAAATCTTACATGGTGGTTACTTCTGCTCAATTTTATCCTTGTTGCAGTTGTGTTTGCTATAATCCAGAAATTGGCACTAAGACTTCCGAACACCAATCAATGCACACAAATTCGATTCTGGAATATCTTGGATATGTTCTTCAAAACTGCCATCGGAAATCCTATAGATGGTTTTCATAGATACAGTTCTCTTCGTCAGTTCCTGATTTCATGGATACTTTTTTGCTATATCATCAGTTCAATTTATGTTGCTAAAATGGAAAGTGTTTTCATTAATCCTGAATTCGAGAACGATATAGACAGCCTCAACGAGCTATGGCGACTCAAAACACCAATTTATTCGCATGCTAATTTTTTAAAAGTTCTAAAACCCGCAATCAACTCGCAGATATTCGAAACAATTATTGCGAAACATCGATTTCTTCCTCAAAACTACGAGGCTCATATTCAAACATTGACAAGTAGTTCCACTAACAAGTATGCCTTCCTTCTGCGTCGTGAACGGGCAGCTGCCTTAATATCCAGGACATATGATAGTGATGCTAAACGTCCCATGTACCATCTGGTTAAGGAGTATCTCATATCAATGCTAATGACATACATAGTAACCAAGGGATCACCATTTGTGGAAAAGTTCGAAAGACTTGTAATGAGGTGCTTCGAACATGGACTATTAAAGCACTGGGAGGTTATAGCGAGGTCAGAGGAAATCGACACAGAACCTATTAGTAGCAGCAGAGCTGAGAGTGATGATTACTATGACACTAATGAGAATGATTATGATGACTCGGAAGATGATAATGTCAGTGAGAAGAATGCTATTGTTCTAACCATGGACATATTGCAGGGTGCTTTTTATCTATGGCTTATTGGCATTGGTATTGCTTGTTTGGGATTTCTAGTTGAATTGAGTTACTGGAAATGGATTGGACAAAAGAATAAAATCAAGCCTTTGACTGTTGATGTTAATTGAGTGTTAGTTTGTCTTCTTCTTTAGAAGAACGTAAATAAAAATTTAATATTTATACTTCTTTGTCAATTTTATTAGGTACTCTATATGTGTTTTGTGTTTTCTATAAATAAACTAATTATTCAATTTTGCTGAAAGGGCTAAAATTAATTTCGTCTACAGATAGCAGTATGCAAATAAACTTGAATTTACTACAATGGTTCAGTGAATTAAGGTCAATTTAAATATTGGCGCGATATGATGTTTTATGATGGTTGTTAGTGTTCATTAAGAAATTAAGGATGATATCGCTTGTTTGAGGCAATACCAACATCTAATCTAGCACACATCATAATATATTTTTACATATACCTTTTCATGTAGTTTTAATTTTTAGAGTAGAGTTCTTGTAAAATCCGAAATTAAAATTTAAGTTCACGGCTGATTCTTCTCCGAGGAAAAATTGACTAATTTAACAATAACGAGAATTTTGTATCGAGAAATAAGTTTTTGACATAAAAAAAAACTTGGCACTTTTAACTTTGATTTAAATATTATCTCGTTACATTAAAAGTATATGGTATAAGTCTCAGGATGATTTATTTTTCAGTATTGGCTCTTAGAAGATAGGTCTATTCAATAATGAAAAAAAAATACTTGATTTGAAAATCAAACTAAATAATGGATTCTTAGCTTTAAAAAAGGGCTATAACATTACATTGTAACCGTTTCCGGCGTTTTTTTTTTAAATCAATTTCTTCAAATTTGGAAATCTTTCAACATTTCTGTCTTTTTTCCGGGCAGTAAAAAAACTATGTTTGAAACAAAGATCATGACTGACAGTCTCTCATCAATCATGATCGAACAAATAATAATTTAGCAAATTTGCGTGACAAACTATCATTCGAGTACAGAATGATTCGATAGCTAAAGTTTTGGTAAATGGTGATCAATTATAATTTAAGAAGGTTGTTTTTTAATTATGTAACTGGTTAAGTTAAAAATCTCCGTGTAAGTGTTCTCTTATGTCTTAACTTGACTTCACTGTTCATTCAGCATTAGCTTCAACTAATATAATATAGAAGCCCATGGCCGATCAATTTTTCAAAAACAAAAATTGATGGTCCAATATTTTATCCTCAATATTATTTCTGAAATTGCGAAGTTATCAGAAATGTTAGAAAACTAAACTCCCTAGCTGATAATATTAATACGAATGGTCGGATTATACTCAGATTTCTAAGCAATATTTGATGAAAAATTCGAAATAAATATCTCATATAACGGTATAAGTTGTACAGGAATAAAGATTTATGTTGAGTATCTTAAAATCAAACCAAAAAAAAAACCCTAAAATTGACAAAATACAACACCATCCACAGTAATTCACAATTCTATTCATAAATCTACATTAAGATGAATTTATACTTCTCGACACTTTTCGTCACTTTATTTTAATATTTTTTTTTTTAATTTCATTCACTTGCATTAATAATTTATTCTGGAATTCGTTTTCAATTCCAAATTTACTACACAAACACATACACTCCTCTAATGCAATAATGTAAACGAGCGAATAACATTTCACAGTAAACTTTATGTTTTATTTATAAATTCACATTCCGGTCAAGAAATAAATGAAAGCAATAAAAACGAATTCGCGCCACGCAACTAAAGTAGTCAATTCACTCTCGTATAGTTCTTTTTAGCTTTCAAAATGCAAATGTACAAGAGAAGTCACCAGAGTTTGGTGACCTCTAACCTCTTAACTAAACAATTTATTTTTAAGTACATTTGTATATTATATTTTTTCCTTAATTATTCAAATAACGCTTTTGAAAAATTTTCAACGAAAAAAAAAAGTTCAAAGTTTCAAATAAATTGATGATCCTTGGAAATAAGAGAAACGAACGACACCAAATCGAAATCTTAAACGACTTTTAGAATCAGCACATGTGATGATGATTATGATGCGAACGACAAAATGATGATAAGACGAGTATCTCACACGCCCGTAATCGTTTCCCGACCGATCTCAACTATTTTCAAGAAAAACACATCTCTGTGCTCGGCCGGCAGTGTCGAGTACTCTCGGATCTTGCCTCAAGAAAAAAAAAATTAAATAATATAAAACAGACCAAAGCAACCATCCTACTATTACGCGATGCCTCGTTTGGCGCAAGAGCGTCTACAAAATGCGCATGCGAAATTTGTTCGCTTAACTGCTCATAGTTTCTTGCTTGTCGATGTCGATGTCGTCTTCGTTCTTTGGTCGTCGTCCGTCGTCGTTGATCGTCTCAATTGAAAATGAAATTTTATAAAAATAAGAAAATAAAAGTAAAATCTCAAGACCATCAGCATTCAGCGAGGCAACGAAGGGAAGACGTTGGGGGCGGCAGCAACGACAGGGACGGGAACCATGGTTCTTATAGTACGAGCTGTCATTTGGTCTGCTATAGCTATAGCCATCCGCCTGTCGTTTGCCCAAAGGCATAGAATTCTCAAAGCAAAGGTGACAGCGAGGAGGAACGACGGACACGCAGCACCATCATCGTCACTGAAACTCTATGAATTGACAGGAGTAGAAAATACTCCACAGGACATGAGAAGTGAAGGAATGTGCAGAGTTTGGCCGCGCACGCCCTCAATGTCCCTGTGACAAGTTCGTAACAAGTGCGCACATGATCGGTGATCTCTTCATCTAAAAATTCACCACTCTAGCATGGCAGACGACATCATGATGAGTGCGTGTGCAATTCAATTCGGGTACTCGTCACGTCACGTACTTTGTATATATGGATCTGAATGTGGAAAAAGGCTAAGAGGAGCGTTCACCGCAACGACTGGCCAGCCCAGTGCGGCGCATCGTGCGTCGTCGTCATGTTCGCATATATATCGGGAGTGGTGCGGGACAATGATCCTGGATATATAGTCGTACACCATAAATAATAATATTTAATATCACTGCATGAGTGGTCTGCCGATCTGCCACAGACGGACGCCGCTATGTGGATGACATTACTAATTCAAGTGGACGGTTCCCGGTAGTGTGCAATCGCTTGCATTTCTCAGAATGCGAATCGAAAGGATTGTGATTGTTGTGAAGAGTTGAAGAATGCATTCTGAGACTAAAAATGTTTGTTTTTTTTTGTTTTTTTTTTGGAGACGACACCCCGGACTAAGTTGTTATTCTCCATGACGGGCAATTGAATATGTACGCATCATTGTCCAAACTTAAAAAAAAAAAACACTTTCAAGTGAAATACACTTCAAGACTCCTGACAGTCATAGATAGAATTAAAAATGATAAGACAAGGACGGGGAACTATGTAAGTGTAAAAATATTCTGCTCATCGAAAACAAGAATAGTTGCGGTGAGGGATTCTATTTTGATGTTATTCCATTTTCTTGTTTGCATTTGGTTTTTTTTCCCAACGAAGAAAATTGGCTGAATTAAAATACAGTTTTGGTTTGTTTATAATTATTAAGTTGAACACTTGCCTTATTTTTTGAATAGTAATGATTAAAAGGAGAACTTCAGAAATTGAAATTGTGGTGCCTGACCAACTGAAAACCCTATGGAATGTTAATTATGATATTTTTCAAAAATTTCCAAAACTTATAAAAAAAATTTCTTACACAAAAGAAAATTCACATTGAAGATTGAAAATATTATTTCATCGAATTAAACTGTTGGATGTTTCAATTTCAAGCACATACTAGAGAAACATTTCTCTGACTGGCTTGATCTTTGCATTTGTAAGCAGTGAATTTTAATAAGTACACTTTTTATGTAAAACAAAAACAATAAGGAAGTATTCTAAAAATAATTTAAAAAACGTTATTAAAATTAATAAATTTTCCTTTGCAATATCAATGTGTATACGCATATAGCTTTGGAAGTTGATTTGAATTTTTAATTAATATATTATATGCTTCACAACTTACAACTATCAACTGTCAGAATTTTTTTCTTGACGCCAAATTCAAATTAAATAACTAAACAATAATACTAAACCAAAATTAATAATATTTTGAAAACTAACATTCATTATTTCGAGTTTTTGAATAATTGTTCTAAATATTGGTTTTCAGTTTTTGACCTTTGAAACTGTCAAAATAAAATTAAGACAACTTGTTCTTAAAGACCGGTAAAGATATAAAATATGAAAATTTTGAGATTTCCAGACAAGTGTCCAATTTATTTTCGTTGCATATATACATCGACGAACAGCAATTATTGCATTCAAAGTTTTTCTAAATAATTTCTCTTATAAACATAATTAAATCCATTGTATCCACTCACGCTGGTAAATATTTCTGATTCCTTTCAATTTCAAATTCAAAAATGAGCGCCATACTTCCGACGAACTTCACCAATTAATATAACAAATAAAATTTTAAAAGCCCATTAACATTTAAATTACAAAGCTTTTAAGTAAACTTTCACCAACAGAAATTCACCCCTTTGTGTTCAGTTTTTTACTTTTTTATTTTTGAATGGTCTTTTCTCAAAAGCTCTTTTTTGTTTTGAAAACTTTTTTCTCTCAAACATGTTGAGTATGTGTTGTTTGGTCATTTCCGAAAGAGTTGAGAGAAGACTGATTTGAATAAATTTAACAATTTATAACGGTATAGCAGCCATATTCAAAATTGCAAGCAACTTCATCATAATGAAAGAATACTTCGTATTCAATATTGCAAAAATCTAAAAATAAACCATTTATAATAAATCTGCCCTACATTTGCTTTGAGCTTCCTTATGATGTCTTCCATGCACGAATTTGCAGTTGCCTTTGATTTAAATTTCAGAGCGGAGGAGTTGAATTTGAAATTTCCATGACAAGCAGGAAAATGTATTCAGATATACTGTAGATACTATGGTGTTCTTCACCAAATCACTGTCGATTTAGGTATCTACATCCTAGCCCAACGCACGCTTAAGACTCCATGCGGAAAAGCGCACATAATATGGTGAAAACTATACACATACGATTCATTCATTTGTATATAGAGACACGAATGACTGGTAGAAGTGGAGCATCCATAAGGCGCTTCTATAGAAATGTTTGTTACGTAAGGCAGCATCATGGGTTGGGTGTGTCTGTCAGAGGGACGAACACATGTTCTTCTTCCAAAACAAGCTAAAAGTAAGTTTTTTGTTCGGTCGTAGTTATTATCATCGTAGTCGTTGTAGTCACTGATTTGTTTGTTTACTTTTTTTTTAACAAATGGATGTGGCATCAGCTTCCAGGCGGAGCAGGACCTATAACTGTGTATTCTTTGTTTATCCGTATGTTTTTGGAATGAAAACAATCGAAGATAATTGTATCTTCCGGCATATACGGACAGAAATGAAACACGGTGTACAAAGACTTGTTAAGAGAGCGCACACAGCACAAAGTGATGTCTTCCTTTCTTAATTGGATTATGTATTTCGAATCTATTTTTAAACTCTTCAAGTGGCTGAAGTTTTTTTTTTAAATTTTGTTTAAGAGGTTAAAGAAGTTCGGAAGCCTCACTTTCTTTATCTAGCATCTAACTATATACAATTATACATACATAAGTATAACTATAAAATAGATTTTGATCGTTTTTGGTAACTTTTGATTTGGATTAATGATGATTAAAAGTTCATGAAAGAGTAAAAAACTAATTCAATATATTGTTTAATTATTGAACTAAGTTTACAAGAACATATCTAAAAAATGATATATGTATTAGATGAAAAAAAAACATGGCGGAAAGATGAGAGTTGACAGATGACATTCGCACGATACAGGGATGTTATTAGGGGAAAAATTAAGTAGATAATTGAATTTGTGCTTCATTCTAATTTTTGAACTCTTTAATGGAACTTTTTTAATATGAATACAAAATTAAGGTGGTAATATTTTTGATATTTATGGTGATAAAATTTTGATATTAAGACTCCATCGAAAACTTGTTTATTAAAATAAGGACTCTAGAATTGGATTCTAGAGTAGATATTAAAATTTGAATAAAAAACGGTATGAACTTACCTTCATATTCACTCGGCATACTAAAATATTCAGATTTCTCCGTCGATTCGTTTTCCTGCTTTTCATCCTCGGTATGAACAGGACTCGATGGACCTGACGAAGCACTTGGTGCTGGACTTGGTGATGAACTGACCGCATGGGCTGGCGAAAACATGCCGCTATCCTTATCTACGGATGAACGTTTTCTCTCCAGCCCACTGCCAATCATCTGCAATTGATCCTCCAATATATCCATAGATCTCTTTCTTGGCAATTCAGGCGGTATATCTTCTATCGATGATTTGCTGACCAACTTAGCCGGTGGTGGCGGTGGAGATGTTGGTAACGTGGGCGGTGGTGGTGGGGGTTCGGAAACTTTTGTCGGAGATCGAACGCGTTCCGGATGGAACTTAACGGGACTTATAATTTTTGGCTTGGACGACGGAATGGGCGGCAAGGGAGGACTCTTGACAGGGCTACCAATTTTCACGGTACTGCGAGGTTTAATTTCGGGCGGATGAACTGAATGACGTACTGGTGGACTCGGCGGCATATCCTCATCCAATGACATATCCAATGATTTGGACACGCCTGTAAAAATGTTATTACTACTAACACTATTGTTACTTAGATTATTACTGTTGTTGGCGTTCTTGTTGTTTAAGACGACTGGATCTTTCATTTGGATAATACTGCCTGGTATTAGAGCGGTTCCAGGACCCGTGCGAATAATATCGCAACGATTCGGATCGCTATGCGATCGATTCGTCTTTGTCTTTGTGAAATGTGAAGTCCACTTCTTTTGTTTTTCGATCAATTCACGTGAATTGAATTTTCGCTCGGGTTTCTCCGGCTTCTCACCGCCACTAGATGTCTCTTCAGACTTAATACGCGATATATTATGATGTAATTTAGATTGTTGTTCAATGAACTTTGTTCCGTTTATTTGACCAGATGCTGCTGATGGGCAATTATTGTTCATCAATGATGCTTGTTGCCCAGGCGGGAATGGACTACTGTTACGATTGGGATGCTTTGCTGGCGATGGTGAACGTCGATCGATATAATTTATGTCACTACAAAGATTATCTTCACGACTGCCCGATCGGGACATTTTAACACTCAACGCTGCCGGATTATTTGAGTTGTTCTCAACTGATAACTTCTCGAAAAGAGATCGTGCATGATTGAAACGTGTTGAGTGGGATTCAGTGCGGACGACTGTAACAGTCGGGGCCTGGGGAATTATTTGTTGGGGTTCTTTTGATGATGGAGGTGGAACTGTAACAACTTCTACAGGATTCCCTATTTCGATGGGTTGTTTTCGCTGGAATAGATTGGCTATTTGCGAAACCTTAGGCCCAACGGCCGATGGATGTATCGGCTTCTCCATAATTACTAAGAGGTTTTGTATAAGGTATTAGAGATGCCTGTAATGAAAAGAAGAAAAAATGTGTTATAACACAAGCAATACTGTTGTTTTAATAATTGATTTTCTACGAAGTTTTAGTTAGACATTTTTTTGTGAACAAGCTTTTAAATTAAAAGGAAACGAATCTGAAACTATATTCGAATTCTGTGACAATACAAATATTTCATGTCATTATAATTTATTGATTCAGTTAGTACATTAGAGATATCACGAACAACTTAAATGTTTGTTTTCTCTAATTTTAGACAAGAACATTATGTTTTTTTTTTTGCTCATGAACAAGTTGAGGGACAATTTTTTGTAAACAATTGTTATTGTTTTTGTGTAACCAATTTTGTGACCAATTACTGAAACTAGTTCACCTGGTGGCCCTGGTGCTCAAAATCTATGATGATAAGATTTATAATAAGGCTATGATGATAAGGGTCCGATGCCGATTTCTGAAACTAGCCGGCCTTTTTCGACCTATAACTGACCTCAGAGGTGGCATACTTTTTTTTGTGAATATTCAAAAAATTAAGTGTTAAAAATTACTGATGACGTTGAAAACTTTAACTCTTGATTAAAAATTTAATATATGTATGTATCTGGCCAATTTATGAAACTAGCTTTGCTTACTGACATAAGAGAAAATATAACTTTTTTGCGAAGATCCCCAAAATGAAAAAAGCTCTAGGACAAAATTGTGAATGTTGTCGTTGTTTTCTTAGTTTTTTTCAGTTTTAAGGCATATTGCATTTAAACAATATTCTTAAACAATACCTATTACTGAGACAAACAAATTTTGTGGCGAGGCAACTTTTGCAACTTCCTGTAAAATCTTTTAAAACAATATCTTAAAGAAATAATTTTTGTTTATATTTAACTAATTTGGTGGTCAGCCACAATCAATTTTCTAATCTTCTAATCTTTTGATACAAATTAATTTTTGTTCACCCTTCAAATTTTTACAAGCCGGCTGCCGATACCGTTGATAAAATGTTGTCTTTTTTAACGTACAAATAAACAAAACGAACATGAAATCGTTAACAAAAAATCTTTTCATGTTCAATTTTCGATGAACTGATAAAAATGTAGATATTATTATTTTTTTTTTATAAAAGTGAACAACAGTGTAAAAAGTATTAATTTAAATCAAATAGAAAAAAAGTGATATTTGTCTCAATTTTTTTATAAATATGTATAAAACGTAAACACAAAACCATATCACTGAGATGCACTTAATAAGTTTCTATATTCTTTTTATCACATAACTCATTTGACGAAAACAAATAAAATTATCTTCACTATCTACGATTTTATGAGGGCTTATCTCTTTACAGTTCTTTTTTTTTATAGTACGAGTATTGTCTTTGTGCCATCAATTCTAAAAACAAAATATTACAAACTTTTAAACAATGCATAAAACTTCACCATTGTTGCAATATTTTTCGTAAAGTGACAAAGTTGAATTTCATTTGCACTTGTTTTTGATCAAAATCACTCCCGTTCTGTAACAGTGATAAACGTCGAAAGTTCTGTTCAGTTCCGTACTGACTAAATATTTATTGTTAAATTGTTCGAAAGCTTATTTTATCACAACCTCCACCATGCGGATTGGTAAGAAAAAGTTATTGATAAGAAAGAAGTCAATTCTTTAATCAGTTTCCAAAGAATTGCCAAAGTAAACAAAACAGCTATAGGGAGATTTAGTATGCTATCACTGATACCACACTGTGTATAACTTAATTCAGGGAATTCCAAAAAAAAAACAACGCTTTGCAGGTTTTGCCACATAAAATAATTCATTGAGACGAAATTAATTTTTTTTTTTTCAATTTCGAAAACGAAAAACTAATTTGTTTCTATACTAAAATATTAAAGATGGTTTCTTTCTATATACGTACACTATTTTTACTCTCCACAGCCTTAAAACAAAAAATTTAAAAACAAAACCTTTTTCGAAAAAAAAAACTCAACCTTTTTAGATTGATGTGACCGTTCACACTGATTTGATAATTAAATGAATGTTAAAGTACCTATTTTACTATCTTATCGCTGATGGCAAAGTTATATGAGGGATGATGCGCGACTTCACAAGACGTTTCGTATTTGTAGATAAATAATTGTACAACGATAAGCGGGGATTTTCTTTTGTTTTCCATCGAAACTTCTTGCTTTACCCTTTTGAATTGAGAGAAACAGAAAATATGTTTGTTGTGGAACTTAAATACTTTTTCTGTTGTTATCTTAGCGGTTTTTTATTTAATCAGGAATGTGGAATGCCCTGATGTGGTGGTTATAGTATTGGAGGTAAAGTTGCATTGCACATGTAAGATGAATAGGATGGGACACATTTTATAAAAATAATTATTATTATTAACTGCTGAAGTCTTGGGGGGAAATTCAGTGGAAACTTATTAAAACGAAGGGATTTTCCTTAAAAAAAAAAAAACACACGCACAAACATTATATATGCCAGTAAGACCTAGTGTCTTATAAATTAGGCATTGTTAGAAGGAATAGAAGGATAGGACAGATTTTTGTTGGCACAGTGGATTGAGAAATTAGGTTTTGATTATCTCAATAAATCCCAGGAGTAGCGTTCAGTTGAGGGAATATAGAATAAATTGCTGCCTAGACTGGGGATCGAACCCACATATCTAGGGTAGCAGTCAAGCACTACCTCCACTGCGCCGGGGCCACCCCCAAAAATTTAAAACTTTTTTTTTTTTAGTGCCTCCTTAAAAACTATAGATATGCTCTACTGTGCTTTTGACATCCGTAACCGAGAAAAAGTTAAGCTGAAACTGTGACCCAGGGCAATTTATCCGAAAACTGCAGCTATGATTTTCAAAAAATTAACAATACCAAAATCTAGATGAATTTCTTAGACTATTCAATTTAAATAACAAAATATGAACATTTTTTTAATTCTTCTTTTTTCCATAAAAAGTATATTTATTTATTATTATTTTAAATCGGACTTTAAACATATTGAACTCAACTGCTAATGGTTATGATCAAATGAACGATAAATATGTAATAATTTAACCTTGACGTTGAAGAATAGATAAAATTTCATTCAATGAATATATAGACTGACTGACCTGGTTTTTGTGCAAGATAATATTTCTTTTTTTTTAATTAAGAAATTAAATTGTATTTATTTGTGATAAGAAAATCAAAGAAATTGTTAGAAATACCGCTTAAAGAAATATTTTTGGAAAACAAACACAGAAAAGGCAACAAGAAACCAGTACGAGTATCGACAATTAGGTGGGGTCTAAAATGGAACCATGAGAACTTTTGATAAATGTGTAATAATTTTAAATTTTTTCCACCAAATTTTAAGTACTAATCATGGTAAATTATTTTTGTTTTTGATCTAAATTATGGGGAAGTTTTGATTATTTCTCTAACTATGAGTTTTTGGGGGAGAGGAATCCCCCAAAGAATGCGAAAAAAAATAGCATGGCACAACGTGACAAAACAATGCAAAAATGGTAATTAAAAAATTCATTTTTTAGTAATGATGATGAAAGTGATTCTGATTCTATGCAAGATTTGTCTTTCTTTCTCCGACAGTTCTTATTTAAGTTTTTTGTTTTACAAAAGAATTGGACTCAAATAATTCCAATTGACTCAATATTTATTTTTAACTTGAAATTCCAACAATCAGTAAAATTATACCTAATATACCTGTGTATGTACATGTACAACCCACTTAACAATATTGACATCAATTGATTTATCAGAACAAAAAAATAAGATAACACCGAATCACTTCTAGAAGAACGAAACCGCTGACAAACAAAAACTTTGCCAGTTTTTCTCCGAAAAGTATCGATGTAACATCACCAACATCATGGAAACATTACGATATTGGATTTACGTATTTTCAATTCTAGCAGTTACCAGCTGGAGGCAACTTAAAGCTGACAATGGCAATAATAACGACTACGACGAATCTGAAAACGACAATAACAACAACCAACATGCTGTCAACTGTCCTGCTGTATGTGGAGAAAAGGATAGTCACAACCTGTGCCTGTCATCTTTGACACAACAAGATTGTGCTCCCAACGAGTATATAACGCCAAATGCAGGCATCTGCAATTGTTGTCCATTATGTGTTGGAGGTTTGGGAGGTAAGTTCATAAGTTTCCATATTTTTTTTTTTTCTCTTCATTCATAAAATGTGCACCACACCAAGTCTGGAGAATGTTTTTTCTTTT
This sequence comes from Syrphus vitripennis, assembly GCA_958431115.1. Classification (NCBI taxonomy): domain Eukaryota; kingdom Metazoa; phylum Arthropoda; class Insecta; order Diptera; family Syrphidae; genus Syrphus; species Syrphus vitripennis. The sequence goes on along the minus strand of OY288110.1, from coordinate 7,097,889 downwards.
GTAGGACTTCATGAAGAGTGCAACGAACAAAATCCCTGTGCAATGGGCTTAAAGTGCGACACTACAATGACTTGCCAGTTGGATAAAAGTATATGTGACAGCCCTTTTTCAACTTATCACACAGGATTAAAGTGATTCCCTTTCTTTTATGTTTTTGTTTTATTACATCTAGATACGTGTGCTTATTCGTATCACTTGGCGGGCGTAACCAATCTTCCTACATGTGAAGTTGATGGAAGCTTTGCAGCGGTTCAATGTAAAGGCGATCGATTAAGTGGAAGGTATCGTATCGAAAGAGAATTATTGTACTAGTTGTAAAGGGTGTTTTTTTTTTACTTGTGTGCTCTGAGCCGTAGGTTGTGGTTCAAGTACATAGAGCCGAACAAACAAAACAATAACCAAAGAACATGAAATATCAAACAATCAATATTTTTTTTTCTGAATTCGTAGATGCTTTTGCTATTCAGAAACAGGAAAACGAATTCATGGATGGTCGTGGTGGCGAAAATCTGAAGGTATGACTTGTGCTTGTAGTCGCATGAAGTACAAAATGATTCAAGACGGTTTGGCTGATAATACTCTACACTGTGATTCAATGGGCAATTTCGAAGCTCTCCAATGCACTGGCGGTGTTTGTTGGTGTGCTGAACCAACAACTGGCCAAATCCTAAGTGGAACACGAGCAGTTCCAGAAGCAATGTGGAAGTTTTTGCCGTGTTGTAAGTCCAATAACCTATGAATGAATGAAAACGCAAAAAAGAATCCAATCTGCTCAACTCATGTCGAGTGATGGCCTCATTTTTTTTGTTTTTGTTGACAGTTTTTTTTTGTTGACAATTTTTGTTTTTTGTTTCCACCATCGCATCGCTTCATCATCATCGTTACCACTTCATTCAGGCCATAACCATTGCAAAGATATACAAAAACAACAAAAGATGACACAACACATAGTTTTTTTCATAGTTGTTTAGTAGTGCTGTAGTGTATAGCTGTGGTTAGTTGTTTTATTGTTGAAGGTTGCCATTGTATAAATTCAAAATTCCAAAACATTGACACTACATCGTACATTCTTGTCTGTTTCATTATTTGCAAGCATAACCAAACTATATAAGACGATTTTTATGGTCTTTTACATATTTTTTTTTTTTTTTGCTAATGTTTTTCTCGTTCTTTACTTCTTTTGATTAAAAAAAAAATACAGACGATTTTAGCAAATTTGGTTCAACATATTTGAGACAATGTGAGAGTTCTGCCTATGCACAGAATTTATTAAAGAAAGCATATGCAGCGCATGGCACAACAGAAATTGAGTTCAATAACATCTTATGTGACTACGATGGTTCTTATGGAAGATATTCTATTTCAAATGGCATGTAAGAAAACAAAATTATTTTTTTATGATTAGGTATGATTTTATGATATAGTTGTTGAACTTTGATATTTTGTTTATCAACTAATATTTAAATGAAGAAAAAAATTCCCACTAGTTTGATGTAAACTTTTATCAACTACAAACAAATTTAAAAAACATAATATTTATTAGAGTGTCTGGAGTGAAATGGCGATTTTTAAAGTAAAATGGCTAATCCTTTACTTGTCCAAAAATACATTTTTTTTCTTAAAATAATACAAAAATCTGAAATCGTTATGGGAATCTTATTGGTTTTTATGTTTTCAATTAAATTTCAATATGATTTTTCAGTAGATTTGAAAGTTAATATCAGTTACTTTTCAAAATAGTTTAAGCCCATTGGTAAAAAATAATATTTAACGATACAAAAAGTATACATCGAAAGTGTAGAGAATAGATCTTACATGTATGCAACAAAAATCAGCTAAATTATGGTTTTTGTTCACACCGGAAGGCTAAAATCGAGAGGATATAGAGATCCCTTGTTCACAGTGGCATCAAAAGGTTGCAAATGATGAAAAACTAATTCTATTGAAAACAAATTCAGTAAACAAATAAATGGATCAACATTTCATTTCATTAAGGTAATCTATTTTTGGTGTTTATTTTATAAGAGATTTTAAACTGAAGTCAGCAGCGTCACTTCCTTAAAATCATTTTTAAATGCGTAGAAATTCAAATTTTAATTAATTAACTCATTTATTCACTTTTGTCTTTTTTTTTTCTTATAGAGCATCTTGTTATTGGAGAGATGGCACCAGACTTGGTTCATTTCAAGTGCAATCTAACAAAGTGACATCAATGAATTGCTGTAAGTGTCAATCACTGAATAATTATGGAAGGAATCTATTTCTTTTTGCCATTATTTATATTTAAAAAAAAAAAATAGTAATAATTTATCTTTTGCATTATTTTCTTTTATTTTTCTACATTAATAAATGAAAAAAAAAGACTGTGCACGTGATCAGAAAATATTCAGCGAAGCCGGAATGATACATCGCCTGACTTGCAGTGGCAATGGTAATTATGAATCCATTCAAGATATTAATGGAAAAATATTTTGCGTGGATGGTGATGGTTTTGCCGTTTCCGATCCAGTGGAAACAGATATTTTACCTGACTGTTCTAAATACATTTATTACGAAACAAGAGGTGTCTTAGAATAGTGCTATTATATTTATGATGATAAATTATTATTATTATTGCTAAACAATTTTATTATACTTACCAACTATAGTATAACTATATTAAAATGTTATAAAAAAGATTGGTTCCTGGTGTGTGTTTGAATTATGACGATGCGAGATATAGTCTGTTCAAGTCTTCATTTTGAGATGAGTATCTGCAAAAAAAAAAAAGAAGAAAATTGTTAAATTTCTTTTGGTAAAAAGGAAGCAAATGGTAGATGTACTTAGAGCGAATATATGACCGAATAAACATTCATCTCTTAGAAAGTCAACCATACAAAGCAATTGACTGAGAAGAATTAACGAACCGCAAATAGCAATAACTAACGGTAGTGCAACATTTTATATGTTACAACCTAACTTGAGGAATTTAAAAATTTCCTTTCCAAGAAGACACGGTTGGCAACGATGGCAATCGACGCCCAGAAGTTCGTGGTTTTCGTCGCGGCCTGCTCTCTTCCCCAGAATAATGCCATAAAAATTAACCTTTTCTCTTCGATGATGAACCTTTCATTCATTTTGGTATGATATGAATCTAAGATGTTAATTGTTTGGTAATAATGTGCGGTCAAATACAAATTTAATAGCCATTGCTGTGGGTTGTTAAGTAGGTAATTATTCAACACAGTGCCAACTGACTTAACCAAAAATATTTGTTTATATCTGACGTTGAAAGAAGTTAACGTGAATAAAAGAACTAAGAGATAGCAAACTTTGAGGAGTTCTTTAACTTCTTCAATTTCGTTTTTAAGTTGAACTATATGTTTTAATAAATTTGTATCTCAAGAAAGATTGGTGTGGACGTGTGGGTTCACAAAAAACATTTAAAATTCTTTATTTAGACTTAATAACTGTGAATTAGCTTAATTTTGTAATATTTTGGTGTATTCTTAATTTGCACAGATGAGTTAATGATTTGGAGACGTAGAACTTAGCTATGTACATAAATATTTTGTATTCAAAATTAAGATTTATTTTAAAATTTTTTTTAAATAATTGATTGCTTTCTATGATATTAAGTTTATTAAAAATGATTTAAGTATTGATTTATGTACCAAATTTAAGGACGGGTCTACATACAAGAATTTTAAAAAGGATTTATTAAAATAAAATTTCAATGTAGACATGTACCAAATTTAAGAAAAGCCCATAATGTTTCCCTGCTTTGATATTTAAGTTATTAAAATAATTTTTGCTCCACACCTCATATTATAGATACCCGAAAAAATTGAAGCTTATAACTTTCTGATCAAATTGTATGCGAACCACTCAAAAACTTAAACTAATAAATAAAAAATCAGTGTCAGTTTTTGTATGTCGCTGTATTTGGATCTGCGATTTTTAAAATTTTATAAAATACCCAAAAGAAAAGCATCCAAATCGAATTGGAAATATCGTTTCTTATCGATCAAAAACAAAGTACTAATTGACAATATCGCCGAAATTTACATTCTTTCTGTAAGATTTGGTCATTGGTTACTCTAAAAGACTGATTTTTGAAGAAAAATATAAGTACTTTTTGGAATGATTGATTATTTTGTTGAAAAAAATTGCCTAGCATTGCTACATATCTTTAAAAACAGCAAAAAACACTTTTTTCCAGTTTTCTAACGGGAACCTGACCTGACGTGTTCGAATAATTCAGGATTTAAGCTTAGGGTACCGGAAACCTTAGGAAGAACTTTGGTTTTTATAACAAAAACCTTTCGACCAATGTAATTAACTCTAAATTAAAATTCTTACATTTTATGTGTTGTTTAACTACATAACATAAATGTATAACATTTCGCGGACTTTCCATTTTACACCAATTAACTATTCAAAAAACGTAGTTTTGTATAGTTTATAACTCAAGCAACTCGCGAAATATCCGCATTGGGAATGCGGACGACAATTTTATAAATAAATGAATGGGTGCCTTGCCTAGTTTATAAAGTAGGTAACTTAAGTTCGTTAAACGCTAAAAAGCGGTGCTTTATAAACTACTTCATTTGCTTATCCTCATTTTGTTTTGTAAGTTTATGCATGGCATCACATGTATCATTGCCATCATCATCACCATCACCATCATCATCATCATAACATTCTCCAACGTTACAACAATATTGCCCGAAGCAAGTACAATGAAAATGTAAATCTAAAAAAAATATGGCGCTCCCTTTGGAGCACTTGATACAAAATGAAGTGAAGAAACAATGACAAGAGGTGGATGAAAAAAAAATTTAGGAAAAATACTTCAAACATTGATCATCTCATGCATGGATAAAGAAAAGAAAAAAAAAAGAAAAAAAAAAGAAAAAAAAAAGAAGCAAAATGTTAAGAAACTGTCGAGAAAACAAAAAAAAAAATTTAAAAAAAAAACAGCTATACATGAAACTTGCCTCCATCAGAGATGCCAATGAAGAAACCTTATCAATGTCAAGTTCATTGGCATATCCCATCAACTTTGATATACTAGCATTGCTGCCTATGCTTATAGGTATGCCAATAGAGAGCTATTTTCCTATGCAGCTAACTTGAGCCATCCACTGCAATCATCATCATCGGTCATCGCCAGTCGATAGACGGACAGGATGGTCCATTCACTGCAGCATCTATAACTCCCAAGAGTACCTCTTCTACCTACCTAGTGGAAAAATCTTCTCTCTTTTATTTTTTATTTTTAATTTTTTTTTTTTTTTTTTTTAATTTTTAATCCAATTTTCCAGCAACCCGTCGTTGTTCGTCGTCGTCGATTGATGACTTTCCACTTTCGCAAACCAAACGCGAAAGGCGTAGATAAATGACATTGGAATTGCCTTGATGCAACTATAGATGGCGTTGGACATTGTAGTTAGTTTGTTATGTCGATGTCAGTTGTGAAGGGATTGCCAACAAACACGCTGAGCTGGTTAGCTTATTACCTTAATGTGGGCAATTAAGCTAAATGGGTTTTGATGGCGTGTGGCCGATGTTTCTAAAAATATAACGCACACGCAGTATAAGCGACGCACGACGGCGGCGCGGCGGTGGCGAATGCAGTTAAGATTCCGATGCCACTTTAAAATGCAGCACAAATCTGGAGCTTCGGATTCAGTCTTAGTGCTCTGGACAAATGAGACTTTGTGACTTGCTTAAGATGAATATTAATCATGTACATACTTGAGATATATGTAATTAAATAAATATTGATGAATATACGAGAACTTGACATGCATCAATCAGTTAAAAGGAACATTCTATTCTATTAGTCATTGAGAACTTTTTTTTATTTTTAAGGTCATGATAATGACTTCTGTTAGAATATTTCAATGTCATATTTTCTTTCAGAGACAACCATGTACTTGCAGAAGTTATTCAATCCAAACAGCTTTAGCATGGTTTATCCTTTGATCAAAGACAATTTAACAAAGTGGATACTTAAAATTCAAATGACGGCACCAGTGCCCTTGTTGTAGGTACCACTCATGAGAGAGCGTTTGACATTTGCGAATAAGGAAAGGTTAACACTTGACCTGAATAGAAGTGCATTACTATAACTGAATGACACGTAAGAAAAATGACCTAGGGTAAAAAAAAACTCACACTTAACCATTAAGTTCTGGTATGATAAAAGAAATGAAATTCAATAATTCAATGTCTTCATTTACAATGAATGCAACTTGTTGGAAATTGTTCAACTTTTTTTTAAAAAATATAATGAATCAATATTTTGATTGGTAAAGTTTTTCGTACTGGTTTCTTACAATGCTGAATTTCTTATTATTAAAAGTAGCTTCTCCAGCAGATTCTTGTCTAATTCAGAATGAGTAATAAAATGGATTTATGAAAAAACTTTATTTCCTCCGGGGAGTATTTCAGTTTGTTTTTCGCGTTGGCAAAAGCTCAAGTGAAATATTCGGCCACTTAATAAAATTATCTGATTATAAATATAATATAACACAGGGTGATTTGTATAAGGTGTAACAAAAGGCTAGAGCGTTTAGATTAAAGCGAATTAAAAAACAAAATCGTACGGATGGGAGTCTTTTTCTATCATTAAGATTTTGTAAATGTCTCGCAAAAGGCAGCAGCTCGTGAAATAAACATTTACGTTCTTAGATGTACGAGGCTGGGAATCGAACCCAGACTTCCAACATGACAGTCCTACGCACTAACAATTATGCCACGGGGTACAAGAATGTGCAGGACAAATTTAATAAAATAAAAAAAAGACCCTGTGCACATTGGTATGGACCCTCTTCCTATTTTGAAATATTGTTCAACACTGATGAAACTTTAGTTATATGACAGCTAAGTTGAAATTCTTAGGCTGAAAAAAAAAATATTGCAGAAACAAGACTTGTACCTTTTTTGAAAGGTGTTATAAATCGAACCCCGAAAAATAAAATAAAAAGCATGCGAACTTAATCTAAATTTATTCTGTAACACTATTTATTTCTAAAGGTCAAGAGTCGAAACCCTTAAAAATTACATTTCCATATCTTCATAATGTCACAACATTCGAAGGTATACAACTGACCTTAATGAAATAATGTAACTGGCTTCCATCATTATGTTTACATTAAAATTTTATTTTCATTTTTTTTGTTTGTATTTTGTCTTTTTATACATTTTTCTATGCAAGAAGAAGAGGGAAAAAAGATAAACTATAATTAGCTTTGTTTTTTTAATGAACCTTGTACACCTGAAATGCATTAACCCATTTCCTTTGCTAATCTTTTCTTCTTTTTTTTCTGCTTCTGTGGTGTATTTTGTTTCGTTTTCTGGTCGCTTTTATGCATATACTCGTAATGTAATTGAATCTACCTTGCGCTATAAGCTTAATCATAAATAATAACCATTTTCTCATTTAGCACCATTTTGCTTTAACGTCTCTAGGTCCTCTATTATTCCCCTACTTCAACAGCTCGTAAAAAAATGGAAAATAATTAGCAACCACTACAATAATAATTGCAAACCAAACCAAACCAGAAAAAAAAAACTAAAAAATATAAGAAAAATACTAAAAAGTAATAACAAAACAAAAAAAAATACAATTGAAAAATAGTTGAACGAAAAATTAAAACGTGATATTCATCATGACTTGCGGAATCGCCTCGCCTTGGTGTTCATGTAACTAATTGTTGGTGAAGAATACTGACTGTCCGGACAGCGTACGTAAATGTTTTCCGACTCGGCTTGGGCTTCCTTCCTTCCTAAAGGTAACTTTCACTCTCGAGCTTTGAATTGAAAAAAAAAACATTGTCAGAGATTCACTTTCGTTTTGGCGAGAATGATTATAATGTTGTGCAATACCATTGTCTGATAGAAAGATGAATAGATGTTTGTTTAGACATTTTACTTAAATCAGATATCTAACAAAATATAGATACAGTCTATTAAGAAGGTATACAATTTTACGCTTCTTCAAATACGCCGTAGACCATACCTTGCATACATCAATTGAATCGTTTATTTTCAAAACATGTCATGTCCACATTTTAAAATTTTTCAGGAAACGAAAAAAACTGATTATTTTATGTTTGCGTAGGAGTATAACTTAAATAAAAAAGAAAAGCCTAGGTCTTGAGAATTCTTGTAACATTCCGTTCGTTCGTCATATTTCAGAAGTCAACGTAGTTGTTCTCAAATAAAAATAAAAAAATAAGAAACGATTTTCGAAAAATTGTGGACATGTCATGTTTTGAAAATAAACGATTCAATTGTTGTTGAGGTATGAAAGTGTTAATAGAAGATAAAATACCAGAAAATTATAATCGATATAAATATTTAAAAAAGCCGAATTTAAAAAAGATGTCCAATTTTAAGATACATATGCACATGAAAGACATGACCTAAATAGCTTGCAGACGAGCGGGCTGACCTCAAGGTATTTGGTGAAGAACGTCGAAAAAAATCAGTTGTAGGGTGCTTAAATTGGTCTCCAAAAATCGAAATCCGCGCTACGGAGTAGTTGAAGCCTTATGCCCCGTAAAAAGAAACTAACTAACTTAAGTAGTTAAGTAAGTCAGTTCAAAATATTTTTAAACAATTCTTTTTTTTTTCAGAATAAGAAAGCATAGCTTTAAAAAGCATTATAGGTTATAAAAAAAATTCGTCCGAAAATGTTAACAGGCCCGATTTTCAAGAAAACTTTCATACTAATGACAAAAATGATATGAAACATAATCAAATTATGGAAACCGCTTCCATATTTCGAAAACTTTTTTTTGTATTCAAACAATTCATAGTTTAATGACTAATTAAAAACTAATCACTGAGCATAGTTTCCAGTCATCAAAAAAGTCAATTTTTTCTCAAAATGATGACATCCATGTGCACAAGACGTTTTGAAATTGTATGAGCATACTCTGATGCATTCAGAAAATGCTCTTCACTATCCCTTTGATATTTGAATAAGCCTACTTTAAACATCTTTGGCACGAATATATGGCATGAACTTTTGTACATTGATGATGATGATGAGAACTTTCTTTTTTTTTTGTACGTCAAGTGAGTTGAATGTCAAAGTGGATGACTGATGATGGATATGCGAGACATCTTAATCGATATGTGTTATAAATAAAACGAAAGTGACACGTGCACTATTCGAAAGAATATTTGCAAGTCATATGAAAGAGTGTTTCAATTGGCTTACAAAAAAAATTATTTCTTCAAGGACATTAATAAATAATTTAAAAATATTTACAGTAGTCGGTATATAGCACAAGAACAAAATTGATTGATTTACAAATATTTTTTTTTTCGATGAGGGTGTGGTTACATCAAGCTTGTCTACTCGAAAGGACTTTTACTGCCTCACAAACAGCAAACCCGGGTATTTTCCTTTTTTTTTTCATTTTAGCTATGTATATTTGAGTGAGTGTAAGTATAGTAAAGTCGAGTGGTATTTTGTCAACACTTTTACTACCGCGATGACTTCAGAATTTGACCTAAATTTATATATAGAAAGTATAAGTTGTTTACTACTCTATACTCGTATATCATTCAATTACTAAAACTATCAAAAAGTAAGAACATGCTTTTTGGAAATGTATCGAACATCTTTCATTATCTTTTTTTTTTTTGTATAAATTCAAAATTTCCGACAGCCATAGTGATATCAAAACAAATTTATCTTTATTTTATAAATGACAAATTCTTTGAATAACATTCGTTTCGTTCTACTGTGGGATGGCGCCATGTCGTCAGTCTCTTCAACAAAAGGGAATTTTTTTGATTAAAAACAAAAACGTATCATTCGTGAAATTCAAGTTGATATAAATGAAGAAGTAAAGATCCAAAAAAAAAATACATACTTTGAAGTATAATAAATGGCCCTTGGTAAATAAGAGATTTACATTGTGACCTAAAAATTTTAAATGGCTGGAAATAAGCACTGTTTTTCACATAATCAGCGACTGAAACCCATCAACTCTGGAATTGAGTCTTCAATGTGTATTAAATGTGTATTAACAAATAGTTACTTTAAGATCTAGTGGGAAGTTTAAAGCATAGCCAAATTTTATATCTTTTATCCTTAGCTCGTGTTTGAGTACGAAACTGTAGACATATACCCTTTTGAGATTATGGAAATAAAAGTATTAGTATTATTTTGCACCGACTTTTCATTGAGCACTTATAACTTATGCAGCTTATATCCTATAAGCAATATATTGACCATTTATGAGCGCTCATATACAAGTTATGAGTGGTCACGTCCGTTTTTAACTTTGTAAGTGATTTGTTTGAAAACTTTCGAAGTAAACTGTCAGTGCCGCTAAATTGTCCAAATTTCAAAATCTTTAAATTCGGTATAGTGGCAAAATGTAAAACATCTAGAAAAGATATTTCAGTTAAAAAATATATTTCGAACTCGAGCATTTCTCGGCTTTATATAATTTCCTTAGTACTCGGTCGAAAGTCATTTTGGAGTAAGACTCCATAGTTTCTTAGACCCTCAAGTTTCAGGGCCTAAGATTATCGAAGTTCTAGCAGAGTCTGAGATCTAAATCAGAGATTTAAAGTCTTAAACCAATTCGATTATAGTCCGAAGAAGCATTTTTCGGACTAAAGTGGACTTGGAACGCCGAAATAAAAGCCGCTTGTGAATAGTAGCCTAAGAGTGTTTCGGAGTGAATGAAAACAGATATATTCGAAATTTTACTTCTCTGGTTTGTACAGTTTACATAGGAAGATATTATCCGCAATTAGTTCTTTCAACTAGCTTTATACACTTTTGGATTTTCTAGCAAGGGTATTATAATATTAGTTTTTAAAAGAATTAATTCCAAAACTCAAGCTTAACTAGAACAAGTGCCGTGTGTTTATAAAAAACCATTAGAAAAAAAAAACAACAACGAACTGATATTGGACTCTAGGTATCTGATTTTACTATTTGTCTTTGAGTTTTTATAAAAATAAAAACTTCCATGAATGAACCACCAACATTAGCATAGTTCGTTGCAAAACTCATTTTAATTAAAAAAAAAAAAACTAACAATATTGAACTATGTATATTCTATTCACCACGCCATATCATATCATGTCAACAACAGTCTGGCTCTCTATTTCAACGTTATTTTATACCTAACCTGAAACTTTTTATGATGTGATATTACTGTATGTATGTCGATTCCGACTTTGGTTGTTCGTTTCGAACTCCAAATTCACTGTAAATCGGTCATAACGATCAGATTACCGTGAACGGAATATAACATACAATCGTCACTTTAGGTCTCAAGCAACATTTTTATGCAGAAGTAGCAAAATACCGGTCCGACATTAAATAAAAAAAAAAAAAAACAGAAACAAACAGAACAACTAAACAAGCACCACCCAAAGCTAAACAAACGCCTTTCGACGCGTCGCTGTCGGTCGTCGTCATTGCGTTGCGGATTAAGTGCTGCTGCTAGATATATCGTCTACCTATTTCAAGTTATGGTGGACAAACTACAAAAAAAAAGTTGATGGCTCAGATACTTTTTTTCTCTATACTAAAAAAAAAAAGGTCGTTGGCAAAAGTAGTTTTTGCCATAAAAAGTCATACACACCGCCGCGCCGTAGGTATACATATAAGGAAAGACAGGGAGAAAGAAAGAGACTTTGAAACAACGGCCTTGATACCAACGACAGTTGTCATTTGATACAAACTTGCTGATATTTTAGCAGCGCGTTCACCTGACGTGTGATCAAGTGTGGATGACTTGGATTGGAATTGTTTTATTTGATTTTCGCTTCTTAGTGTCAGTTTTATTTCTGTTTTTTTTTTTTTTATTATTTTATTTTATTGCCTCCGCGCTGTTGGATAATGAAATAATGAAATTTCACTTTAAGATTATTTATATGCTGGATGGTTGCAGGTTTGTTGGCTTAAAAGAAGTGGGTGGAGAAATTCCTTACCGGAATTTTCTGTTCGTTATTCAGGTTGGGGCAAACTCGTTGAGGAATTTTCATATAATTTATGCTGATAGGATAGGAACATTAAAAAGAACTCGAACATGACTCACATCCTATAGTATAACTGCGTTCTGAACAAATATATATCGACCAGAAGATTGAAAGAAGTTTATGCCTGCGTCATAGAAACATATAAGTCAGTAAATTTTATATTGAAACCTTAATAAATAATTGGAACTCAATGAAGAAATTTTTGATTTTCATTGAGACTTAAACTAAACGTGAGCTACATTGTCTGATGGATATCGATGACGTTTTTTGTGTGATAGAAGTATCTATACAGTTAGTGACAGATGCTATATATATTTTTAATTGAAAGCATTATTTCACTATTGGTATATATTTGTATAACAATAATTGTCAGGGAAAATTTTTCGCTTTATAAATAGAACACATCTGTTATGGGGCAATTAAGCAAATAACTTGTGCAATATGATACTAGGTCACGTATTTTTAGAGTTATTAATGGTGAAATATATCCAAAGAGAATTTAATATGCCACATCATAATCAAAATAATAAAACTTTTCAAGATAATTGGTTTGCTTATTTTTGTTATTATGATATAAGGGCTATGTAAGTGGTAAGTTATGTTTCCTTTTAATTTTAATAATAGAATTGACATTTGGAGAATTGATGGTAGTGAATGATGTATGAGTAAATGTACGATTATGAAAATAAATCGTAGTGGTATATTTTGCTTTTGTTAACTTTCATGTAACATCACTAAAGTGACCATAGATGTACGTCCCGCTTTCGAACTAAAAGTCCCACGGTCTCCAAAATTCGGAGATGAAAATTCAGAATATTTTCTTAGGAAAAAAAATAATTTTTAGATGATTTAGGTGATATGAAGCTTATTTGATTAAGAACTGACAGGGCTGTAAGAACAGGACTGTAAGAAGTAATTCGAACTTTTGTCATAAACAATTTGGGAAAGCTAAAAAAACTTCAAAAATATATACATATTATTGTAGCATATACGATTTTTTTCTTATCACTGTTCATTTTTTACTCTTCGGCCTTTATAATACTTTATGCAAATTGCCCTGTATGTAGTGTATATGTTAAGAACTCCGAAACAATATTGTTTTTGTTTTGTGTTTTAAAATTCAAAATATAACTACTAATTCTTTGATTAGTTTTTTTGCTTTGTAGCTTTTTAGTGATCATTTAAATCACAGTATTTTATGAATGCAATAAATGATTAGCCATATTGTTGCAGAAAGTTACCTAAAATGCAAAAAACTTCTTCTCTTTTACAAATGCCAAAACCGGTTGATGGGTGTTTTCCAAATTATTAAAAAAAAAACTAAATTTTTCTATTAATAAAACATTTGAAGGTCATTTGAAAAATTATTTAAGCTAACATTTAAAATTCTTACATCATCATAATAAGTTAACGTAATTATTTATTACTCAAAAGATTTAACAAAACCATCAATCATTTTTCTACATTATATAGAGGTTAAAAATGACTTAAAGTTTATGCAAATTAAATTGTTCAACTTTAGCCGCAATCAGATCATCCTCTATCTTATATAATAAAATTTCGTTTTATACTTGCAAATTCGATTGAATAAATTCAATTTTTTTTTTATATATAAAAATATACTTTCTCATACCTTTCTTTGTCCATCATAAAAAAAAACAACAATATTAAAAAGAATACCTAACTTATTCAAATTTTGTTTTGTTTTTTTTTTTTCTGTTGACACACCAAGCTGACTCGTGTCAAAGTCAACCCAATTAAGAATAATCTCGAATTGTTATGACGTTTATATCATCACACTGGCCGTCAATCGCCTCTTGATTTTCAACACATCATTATCGCTCTCAGACGAATCTTGATTCCGATTTCCAAGAAAAATAAAAACCATTATTATATTTATGCAAATGTCCATTTCGTTTATGGAATTACCATACACAGTAATTTGTCGTCTGCCACAAAGTTCATTACATAAAGTACTACGGGCTGTCTGACCAGACAAACCCATATACCTACAACCCACATGAAATCCTACTAAAAAATAATGGTATAGCTTCCTTTAAGGTAGATAGATACATTCTTTGCAAAACCTTGTTCGATTTGGTTTTATTGCAAAAGAATTAAGAAAAAAAAAACCTCTTTTAGGTGCACTTCAACTGTCAATGTTGACATTCTTTGAGAGCTGCTTTGTGTTTGATAAATAAACATGACGAGATGATAAAAAGAGGAGACGATGATGATGATGAAAAATAAAATGCCGACCATCATCCATCTCGACGTCCGACCACCGCACCGTGACACCATCGCATGAACCTCAACCAAGTTAAACATATACCTTCAGATAAATGAAGAGCTTGTCGTCGATTTTCTTTTTTCTTGTCATAATCCCTGCATCGTATCGTGTCAAATGGTGGCCACATCCAAAAAGGATATCATCTGTGCATCTATTAAATTGGCTATAAAAATAGTCTTCAGTGTCAGAAACAGCAGAAGCACCCATGACTAAGTTTCCCTACACAGGATTTTCTTATCTTCTGGCTTTGGATAGTCCTTTTGCTTGTCTCTTTATATAAGAATGATGAATACAAAAAAAAAAGTAGATCCTATTTCGAAAATTGACTTTTCTGCATAACTTTGCATGAGGTTGCCGGTCTAAGTTGGCTAGGACTATGTAGACCAAATGGCTAATCTCTTATCTGTTAGAAACATATGGCGACTGCGAAAGCTTTTCTAAAGGAAATTATTTCAGGTTGGCATTGACACTGTGTGCGATTCAAAGGGAAAAAGAATGCATAGTGGGAGGGGAGTAGAAATTTTATATGAATGTGGACAAATAATCCTTTTTATTTTTATTTTTTTATAGTCTCTTCCATTAAAGGAATTTCAAAGAAAAAATGAAGTAATTTGCAAATAAAATTTGATGTTCTTTATGCAAAAGTCCTTGGTTGGTTGGTTTTATACCTATTTCAAGTCCTTCTTTTTGACAATTGTCATTGTCAGTGGTTAAATTGAGTTTTATTTTTATATTTACTCCTGCGTTGAATAATAATATAGCAAAATAAAAATATAAAAAAATCTGCAAAATTTCAAACTCTCAACTTCCTTCCGCGTGAAAAAAAAATCAATGATTTTGAATAAAAGTTTTTTCATACAAGCATTGATTTTATGTGTCGAATAATTATATTCTATGATGTAAATATGTTAAAGAAAAAAACATTTTAATGTAAGTTTTTAAAATGCTATTAGCTTCACTCAGTCAAAAACCTAAAGGATAAAAAACTTTTTGGATTTTTTTTAGAACGGTTGTAACTTCATAAATAATGGTCGTAATGGAAAAAATAAAAAGCATTTTGAAGCATACTTATTCTATTAAAAAAAAAATATTGCACTCGGAAATCCAAAATTCTTAATCTATGATTACCTAACTTGAAATAAAGTCTTAAAATTAAATTTTTTATATTCTTATATACGACAGTGAACAAATAGGGCGTTAGAATTTGAATTGATTTTATTTTCGCGTAAACAGAAATTAATTTCACACTATACTGACTAACCTCTCAACCCCAACCTAAGAAAAAAAAAAATAAACAAATGCAGCAATGCATAAAACATTTACCTTATCTTATTATACAAAATGGGCAAAGCATGTTAGATTACACGCTATTAGCAATGTTTAACTTATGTGTTGTTTCTTAAATGCTATTACAAAAACATTAAAGTATGACACCTAAAGCGTGATTTTAAAACATTTTTTCTGGACCTACCCTTAATTGGTGATTAAATATTATTTTTTTTTTTCATATGAACATTATTGATTATTATGAAAATTATACTCTACCCTATGTGGTACTGAGGATAGAAACCTCGGTTGTTTATTTTTAATTTCTTTTCAAAACTCAAAAATTATTGTCCAATATTATTCCCCCTTACGAAAAGTAACAATTTCGGATGATGATGTCGAAAAGTGTAGCCATCAATATTTTACCACCCTCGTTATTCTTTATTACCCGAAGTATACTTCCATTTTATTCGCACGATGTTTATTTTCCAAAGTAATTATTTATGCTATTGTAAATTAAAACAGAGCGACAAACATCTACAGTGGGAAAAATAACTTTAAAAATTGAGAAAAATATACGCATACATATGCAATATACCTTTATAAATATTATGTAAAGTATAACTATAACAGTTGGAAATATCAAGCATAACTTAAGGCCCATTCATACAGTATGATCAATTAATAATAATTAGGTACTCGCTTTATTAATTTAAATTATGTTTACCCACATTAAATTGAATAATTCCTTACTTCTTAACTTGTTTTGATTTGATTTATTTTATTTTTACATTTTATTATTTTTATTTTTATTTAGTTTAACTTTTTTTTTTAGTAAATCCAATCTTTCGTCCCACTGTAGAAGTAATCAAACAAGTCCAGAAAACCAGGAGCGAAAACGATTTATACATTTATTTATTATTATTGTTGTATTGATTAACAAAGGTAATCGCATTCAATTCACAAATCGCGAAATAAAAACAAATTAAAGTTGAAGTCAGTGGCATTAGGGGCTCAAATGAAATACACATAATACAAAAGACCCCAACTGATTATAATGATGACTATTATTATTAGTACTGTTTGTTTACAAAGAAAGAATATGAAAGTTCATTATTTGTTATTGGTGTTAAATAATTAATCGCTTAATTAATTACTAATTTAATAGTTATATGTTAAATGCTGATAAAGAAAAATGTGTCATGTGAATCTATAATAGATAGCTTAGGTAAACAATGTACGCTTTTATTGATGCGTTCAATATCTTTTTGAACAAAAAACAAATTAAATTAAATACACACGACTGTGTGTTTTTCTTTATTAGTTCTTAACGGAGTCTGAACACTCCGAGCTTATTTTGAACATTCAACATTGTTCTGAGTACTGCGTATATAATTATTTTTGAAAAACTATCAACTTTGACATTTGTTCTTTCGCAGCTGTCATTCCCCTATTCAGCTTTTCAAATAATTCTGATCTTTTATTTTATATTGAGCTCATAGAGTGCGCTCTGAACATGATCCACACACAATTGAGGTTCTGAACGCTTTGAGCTTAAAAGAAAATACAATTTTTTTTATTTTTTTTATATCATGGCCCCGCTCATGACTTGCTCATAAAGATTATGTAGTCCCTTCTGTATATTCATCCGCCTTTTAAGAACTAGCTGCTGTTCAACTAGACTCTGTCTAACAAGCTGACTAAATAACTACTGCTAGATAGAACTGAACTAGAAGAACTGTTTAACTAAACACTTTCGCTCTTATTTTTTAGAGATTTGTGTACTCAAGAATTGTCCATTTTCAAATTGGTGGAAACATGCTTTAAATATTAGAAACATATATCAAATTAGATAAGGTTACCTGTGTCTAAATAAGACAACAATAAACACAGTTCTTGAAAACTTTTTACAAAGTTGGAAAGCTGTCTAAAGCTATACATTGGTTTTAAATAAGTTCATATCTATACCATGTCTTACTAACTAATAAATTATTATTGAGTTGAACCGCGTGAAATCCGTAAAAATCAACTAGTTAATAAGTTTGACACCTTAGTGATTTCACAAAATTAACCGGAAAATAAAATTACATTAATAATTAAATGAAATAAAATTAAAAAACGATCTTTTACTATCCGACTCACTTTGAATGCATTTCGGAATACCTTCATTCCATCTTCAGCAAACACGACTATGTATCCAGTGCTAATCATCGGCGATGTAATTTCTTGCAATTTGGTTAAACAGTAAAGCACAACAAAAACTATAACACTCACAATATGTGAACAAAAAATTAAAAACTTAAAAACAAAAACAAAAACGGTCAAACGCGATTGAAGAGGCATGACACAATGTTGCCACTGTCTTGATTTAAAAGATTTGTGCCCTTCTGAATAAAAAAACTTTCAAATGCGTCAAGTTGTGCCTCATTTGTGACTGTTTTAACTAGGCGTACACTATCTTTTTCGTTTACGTTATGATTTTCCGTTAACACATGTGATGCTACGGCGGAGCAAAGAGGTTTATTTAAACGAATGCTGGTGATATGGTCATTAAATCTCTTTTCTACGCTTCGTTTGGTTTGACCGATGTATTCTCGTTCACAAACATTACATTTAACCGCGTAAATACCGGACTTTTTTAAATTGGGTGTCTTATCCTTTGTGGAACACAGCAAGTTACATAATTTATTATTGGTTTTATAAACAATGTCCAAACTATGTTCTTTGAATTTCTTTTTCAATTTGTATGTTATTGCTGGTGTAAAAGATAAGGGCACTTTACGATTATTTTCTTTTTTATTTTCTAAAAACAGAGTTGTTAATTCTGAAGCACGTATTTTGTTTGAGTGGTGTAAAACTATATCATTGATCATTTTTTCACTATATCCGTTCACTTTGGCGACATTTTTGATATATTCATATTCGCGTTTGTAATTATTTACTGTAAGCGGCAAACGACACATTCTATGTACCATGGAATGGTAAGCGGCTTTTTTATGCTGTGTTGGGGAATAAGAATCTGAAGTTATCGTTCTCAATGTACTTGTGGGTTTGTGATAAACTCCGAATTCAACTTTTCCGCCCTGACGTTGTATTTCTAAATCTAAAAACGGTAAAGTATTATTGTTTTCTTTTTCACAAGTGAATTTAATTGATTCGAACTGGGTATTTAACAACTCCAGTATATTGTTCACTTCATCTTCTTTAACCACCGCAAACACATCATCAACGTACCGATGCCAAACCCGGGGTAACAATCCTCTCTCTTTCAAACTTATTTCGAAACTGGACATAAATAATTCCGCGATTAAAGGACTTATGGGATTTCCCATATTTGTTCCATGTGTCACTTTATAAAATTTTTCACGAAATTGGAAGAAACTTTGATCCATACATAATTTAGCAACGTCGAAATAAACTTCTTTTTTATCAATAGAAACATCACAGTTGTTTAGATGTTTTTTGAAGTTTTGTAATGCTATGTCTACTGGTATACTCGGGAAAAGAGAACAGACGTCAAAGGAAACCATAATTTCATTTGGTTCAATTTTAATATTTTTCACTTTTTCCACGAAATCGAACGAATTTTTCACTGAACAGCTTGGTAATTGTTTTAACTTTTTTACTTCACTTACTAACCATTTTGCTTGTTTGTAGATTGGGGTGTCGATGTTTGAAACAATTGGTCTCATTTCCTTTCCAGGTTTGTGTATTTTTGGTAGAGCATAGAGTTTTGCAAGTTTTGGATTCGAAATAATCAAAGTTCTTTGTAAACGGCAACCAAATACATTTCCAATACGTTTACGAATTTTATCACTTTCTCGGATGAGCTTTGGTAAGGGATCCCTTTTAATTTGCTCGTATTTGCACTTTTTTATAAGCTTTAAAACTCTATCGTCGTAATCACTTTTGTTCATAACCACTAATTTGTTACCTTTGTCCGCTTTCATATAAACAACATCCTTTTTCTTTTTCAAATTATCAATTGTTTTTGCTTGTTTGTTTGCCACTTCAGAGTTTTGTTTTTCTAATTTAACCGAATCGATTACTTTTGCCGCGTGATTTCGAATGTCACATTGAATAGAAGGAACTTTGGATTTTAAACACGTTTCAATATCCACTACCGATTGTAGCAGAGGGAGCTTTGTAGGTTTGGGCACAAAATTTAGACCTTTATTTAAAATATTTATTTCGTCTTCCGTAAATGTTACATTCGATTCGTTGCAAATAAAATCAGGGATGAAAGAGGGGGGGAAATTTGATTCTATATTTTCTAACGGATAAAAGTCATCTGTTAGCTTTTTCAGTTTTCTAGCATGTTTTTCTTTTTTATTTTTAACTACAAAATCAATATCTCCGTGAACCGTTTGATCAAAAATTAACCACTCATGATATTGAATTTCACTCAAGTTTTTTGTTATTTTTAAATGTAAGCTGTAAACCATGAGTTCCGTTTCTGTTAGCTCTTTGTATTTGTGTTTGATTTCTAATGTTAACCAAATTGTCATAGCTTTTTTAATTGCATAATCCGATCGATGATTATTAACTGCAGCTTTGATTTTTATAAACTTAGGAAAAATGCCTAAGCGCTTACACGAACGAAGAAAACTTATATCACATAACACAGTTTGCACTTTGATTTTAAGTCGAGCGTATTTGTTCAACATTGCTTTGGTAAACATTTTAATAAATTATTATTGAGTTGAACCGCGTGAAATCCGTAAAAATCAACTAGTTAATAAGTTTGACACCTTAGTGATTTCTAACTAACTGTCTTACTAGACACTGTTTAACTCCAAATCAACTCAATATAGATATTTTTGAAAATACATAGGCTACTTTCATAGCGTCGTACTTCGACTTCGATATATTTTTGAAAATTAAAGTTAAAAATTGGTTCTCCAGTAAAAATCTAAATCCGGTTTAATTTACTCAGATATTTGCACTCGGGAAATAGACAAGACATACAGACACACAGAAGTCTAGGATTCAAATTAATAATGATTAAAATATTTTGATCTCGACTTCGTTTTATTTTACAAACACAAGACTTACCTCACAATACCAACAACAACATATTAGTATAAAGATTGTGGTCATTCACCTTTTGCTTAAGTTTATTTTTGTTTTATTGTTTTAAATAAAATTCTGTTAAAAATATAAAAAAAAAAAAATATTTTTGTACGTAGAACAAAAAACGGATGTGGCACACACGCACATGGTTCCTAATATCTTGGCTCATTATTTATTCAATTATTGTGGGAAATAAAACAAAACAAAAAAAAAAGTTGTGGGAACTATTTTTCTGACAATCTTAAATATGCTGTCTAGTCTTTCCTATCTTTTGTTTTGGCAATTTCCAAGTAGCATAAATAAATATTTTTGTTATATTTATTTTTGATTTTGTTTTGCTCGGAAGGGTATTTTTGGCTTGATGCATTTTGTATTTATTCCACAAAAAGATGAAAGCACTTTTGAATAAATAGATAGTCTTAAGTTGTCATAGTGCAATCTTCCTGATTGAATTTTTGCATTATCCGCAATTATTTATATAAAAAGAGTGAATTTCTAGTTTATGTTGGAAGTGAGAAAGATCTAAGATTTCTTTCCAACTTAAATGGGGCACTTAAATTATGTAGTTATGCCACAGATGCAAATTGTATTTTAAGTTATTTTTGAAATAAAAATATGCACTACCAAATAATGCAACCCAGTCCTGACTCAATTAATGAGCCTTTTAGTTTGGTTCTTTAATGCCAAATAGCAATCAGATGGGACTACTATTTTAACCAAAAACCATCAAAATGTGAATGTTGAAATGCACAATTTGATTTCAGAGATTTTGTGTATTTGTTGAAAAAAAAAAAAAAAAGACCAACAATATTAGAGCGATCTGCGAAAAAGTCAAATCAGAAATATTTTTCTTAACTACGATTTTAAAAAATATGCATATTTTTTAGATATGTACATACATTCATACATATACAAAATAACTTAAGTATTTTTAAAAATATACGAGAGTACATATGAAGTAAAAAAAAAAAATTCATCAACATCGCTGGAGCCATTTTCGATATAAAAACTTCCTCAACATTAATATTTTTATAACTAATTTCCCTTTCTAGCAAATACCTAATCAAAACTTTGAAATACCTATTCCAAAATATGAATCTAAAACTAGTACAGTGGAAAGTAAAAAATCAAAGAAATAGATATTTATTTTTAAAAACAAATATTTATTTTCAAAAAAATATTTAAAAAAAATATATATTTATTTTCAAAAAAAAAAATATTTTTAAAAAATTGAGCTATTAGAGAAACAACCTTCGATCCAGACGTGCCCTTTATTTTCTGTATTAATAGATTTATTTACGATAGTATGACGTGTGAAATTTTCCTCATAATAAATTCTGTCTAGCCGTTCTTTATTATTATTTCAAAATATGTATAAGAGGAATTCAAATTAATAAAACGCTTTTTTTAAATGGCTCTTAGCCAGTTTTTTTTTTTTTGGGTTAAAATGTCGTCACTATACTTAAGTTCGGTCTAGTTTATGTCTGTCATATATTATAGATTTGGTTTTGTATTTATATGTTGTCTCTCAACGATTGCATTTTCGAATTAAAATGCATTAAAATTTACTACCAAAAAGTCTAAAATTGACTAGTCAATTTTAAATATTTTTTCTTATCGCGAGTTATTATACTGTAACTCTCACATTGATTTAATTTGTCGAAAAATTTCAAAAATTCGAAAAAAATCATAGTTTTTTTAAATAAACTAAACATTCATCATCAGTATATCTGCATTTGCATCCGTATCCATATACACTACACATACAATCCTTGATAATAAACTTATGCACCTATGCAGCACATTTATAAACAGTTAATAAGAGTGACCAATCAATTTGTGATCAATTTTTTTTTTATCTCATTATAAGAGGATCCAAAGTCATAAAATATCTGATCTTTCTTGCTTGTGAAATTTATCTTTTGTCCGCCATTTTGGATTTTAATTTTAATCAAATGTCTCTAAATAAGTGCGAAAAATCAGATTTATGTTTTCCGATCAATATTTCTTCTAATGAGAAGAAAAAAATGCGGGCGTCACAAACTGCTGGGTCAACTTATAAATGCGCTGGACTAAATAATTCTTTTTCTACGGTAGTGCATTGGCAACTATGACTCTTTGAGTGTGTGCTGTGTTGTGTTGTGTTTTTTTCTGTCTCCTTTCTTTAAGTATTCGCATTTGCAATGGCTGGTGTTTGACCTTTCTGGCTTTCTCGTCGTCATATCATTTTCATTTTGTTGTTGTTGTTTGTTGTTGCTGCTGTTAGTATAGTGCATATAGGGTAAAACAACATAATGCAGCATGAAACATAAAGGAACTCTTTGGCGATGCGAATTGAAGAAAAATCACGTAATTCGCGAGAAATGATTTTTTTTTTTCCGTTTCTTAATTAATTCCAGGATGAGATGTTAGGAATTAGTGTCTGACATAACGTTCAGATTATTCCCGGTTTGATTAGTAGGTACATATGTGACGGGGTGGAGACGGGGGTTGTTTGTTGTTGCTGTTGCACGTGCAACCAGTTCCTAAAGACAAATACATAGTTTTATAACTCATACATACCTTGTAGTACTTAGCTCAGTAGGTTTTGCTTCTGAATGAAAGCTGACTTCCAGGAATAGATGCATAATAATGTGAAATAGGCGCCCCAGGGCGGCATGTAGCAGGAGCTATGATGTAGCTCTCGATCTCTTCGTGTCGTCAGACATGGCACTTGAGGGTATTGCGCAGCGTACGTCTAGCACTAGAACTATACCTATTGTATGTAACATGGCGTGGTGAGTCTATAGGTATAGTGTGTGCCTTTTTGAGTTTATTACTTGCTGCGTTCTTTGTTTTAAGGAAACCTTACTTCAATTTTGTTTTTGTTTTATAATATTTGTTTTTTGATTTACGAGACAGGTACATATATGTCCCTTTATTTTTTATGACAAACTTGTGTAAGTAGGAACATGTGAATTTTTTATGGGAATCAAAGAATAATGCCACTCGAGAATTTCACCTCACCCCTCTTTCTGAACATCACACAGAAGCGCTAAAGTGGACAACAACAACAAAAAAAAAGAAAATGAGTTTAAGCCAGCAATTGTGGGTCGGTTCGGTTGTCGTGATTATTGTTTGCAATTAGCTTTGAGCTGTTAAAGAGAGTTGTTGCCTGATGTGTCGTGCGAATTTAGAGATTTTTTTCATTGTTTAAGGTGCTTCAACGTCAACAGCCATGTACATATGTATACATATATGTATTCTGTTGGATTAGGTAGGTACCTATTCTATGGAGTTTTATTTTTTCTTTGTTATTTTATTTTATTTTATTTTTTTTGTTCTTAAGAATTGATGATTTCCGGTAATTCAAAGAAGATTTTGTTTCCGTTTGGTCAATTGATGTGCGAAGACGACAAAGTGAAAATTGGAGAGAGAGTGGATACACCCTAAAATAAAAATATATAAGGGTGTGTTCACGTTTTATTTGACTTTTTTAAGAAGTCAACCTCATGCAGAGTATAGGTTACCAATAGGTTATAGGTTGTAACGCCAAAGTTAAGAAACATATTTAAACTTTTCCGAAATTAAAATAACGACTTTTTGCTATATTTGCGATTATTTGCGAGGGAGTTTTTTTCAACACAAAGTTTCAAAGTCTTTTATCTAAGATCAATTTACTAATATTGACAAATAACAAATGAAATCATTCTCATAAATGTAAGAGTTACAATTTATGTTTTTCTAACAATTTGAGCAAAAAAAAAAGAAGATTTTACTATCTACGAAATTAAATTAATAAAACAGCTACTATTTTCAGCTCTCTTTCACTCAGAACACATACAAAATAAAAGTGTGATAAAATACAAACACCTTATACCTCTAAGAATTAAGAATAGGTACAAATAAAAAAAAAATGAAGCACAAACGTCTTTTGTTCTTCACATGTACCATACAAAACACCGGCAGCCATTTCTAATAGGATTCCTTTTGTTGTTGCAGACATTTTTTCTATATTTTATCTCCAAACCCTTTCTTTTTTACTATTTTCCATTTTTTTGTTCCTTCATAAAAATTCCTGAAGCCAACTCAGGCAAAAAAGACTTGCTTTTCTCTCTTTTATCGCAATGAACCTGTCTGACAGTTTACACCCTCTATCGTGCACCTACCTTTCCTCCTCCAACATCGCGTTACAAAGTGTATACCAAAAAGGATATGGAAATTTCCCTTAGGAGAGCGAAAAAAAGGAATAAACAAAAAAAAAACAAAAAATACCTCTTGAACCTGAGAATGAAAAATTGCATATGATTACAGACAACTAGAAATGCAAACGTTTCCCCGAAGGAATAACGCAAACAAAAAATCCATAGTTTAAGGTTTATAAGTATACTGCGAAGTCCAAGGTGTTAAGTTCGCACAAGGAATCTGTAAAAAGGCGTCCGTTTACTTACATAACACAATAAAATAGAGTTGGCAGGTACCACCGTATTTACCGTACTCAGGAACACGTCCCAAGAAGTCTTAGAAGTTTTTATTCTTTTCTGATGTGATGGAAAAAGATACCTAACGGAAAAAGAAACTCTTTAATCCGATTAGGTTAAGTTGCGAAGAAGGATTTTGGTGGGATTAGTTAGAGAATATTTAAAGGGGGAGAACTGATATCTTTAATTCAACGACTTGTGAACTAAATGCGATGAAGAAAGCATATAATAGTCTTCGGTCTTCCCGTATTTTGTTTTTTAATTATACTTATTTAAGACGGGATAAATGTTTCAACCGTTGTGGTTTTAAGACAAATTGTTAAATTTTGTTTTTAAAATCGAAGATGTTCAACTTTTTGTATTTAATTAAAAAAACGGGGTTTTAAGCAAAATAACTCAAAATATTAAAAATATTGCAAGTAGGGAAAACGTAGCTCTACTAATGTACCTACCTTAAATAGGCCTCCGCATGTGGTATTGAAGGGGGAGGGCCAAGAGCTGTTAATAAATATGAAAATTTAATAATATATGAAAATTTAGCGAAATACTAATGTTAGCCGTTTTTTTTCCAAAACATATATCAGTTTGGTAGAAAATTTTGTCTTATTGGTTTTAAATTTTACAAAAGAAATACGAGTATGTTAACAACCAGGGGGCTGTGATTGTACTTAGTATTTCCATTTGTAATGTAAGGATTGAATATTAATAAGTTAACTTCCTAAAACAATAAGGATTTCGTGTTATTGATGCACATTTTTAATGGCCAAATTTTTAAAATAATGAGAAAATCACCTGAATTTTCAATATGTTTTATTTTAATAAAATACTTTTTGTTTTGTACCTCTTAAAAAGGTTTCATAGTAGAAAAACTCACAACGTGATTTTCATTGTTTTAATATAATTCCAAGTGATTGAAGTTTTTTCTAACAACAAATCATTTAATGGAAAAAACGGTTATTTTATTATTTTTATCAATTTGAAATGTTATTCAACATTCAAGCTGTTGACAATCAATTTGTTCTAAAGCCTCTTATTACGGTCTTAATTTAATGAGACAAACATATGACATAACGATTTTAAACACAAAGGTGTGTAGGCGTCAGATATAATTTAACCAAAACAACCGTTTCTTATCATCCATAATAAAACAGTGTGCCTAATCTGATTTGCCACTGTCACAAATCGACCTTGACTATTATAAGCATTCATGAGAATCACGCCGCCATAGAACACATATTCACATACTTATGTTTAGCTGTCAAACGTCTTTTGTCACATGCAATCTACGAGTATACTCGTATATCGATGATGCTGTAACCTAACCATAAAGAAACAAAAACAAAAATAAAACCCCGACTTCAAGCTGGAAGATTAATTCAAAAAGATTTCTTCATTTAATTTCAATTTGCAGTCATCGTGTTTGTTTATATTTTATTACATATAAATATCAACTGTTTCGGCCATGCCGCAGCGCACTGCTGTTGCCGCCGCGTCGCGTCGCTTGTCAGACTACTTTTATGCACGCTACATTTATAATTTCAGCTACACAAAAAAATACGAGACTCACTTTCAAGGTTCGTTGACTTTGTGTGTTTGGTTTGGTGCTTGACAGCTTTAATACACACTCTTTGTATTGTGTTTTGTGCGCTTGCGGCAAAAGTTTGCTTTTTTTTATTTTTATTTTTAATTGAATAATTATTTTGCTCTCGCATTGCAATTGAGATGAGATTTTTTATTTGAAATTGTCTTTTGTAAAGGGTGTTTTATTTGTTGGGAATTTAAACATCACAGAAATGTTCGAATCAATCTTTTATTTTGAAATTGAATAATTGATTCCTTTGTAATGGGTAAGTTATGCATTTGCTACGAATTGCAGTTTATTCAATGCAGCCCATTCTGGCAAAAGAATTTTATAAACGTTGTTCATTGATAAATAAGTATACATATTTGTTTCGAAAAAAAACTAAGAATTAACTTCAACTTAAACCACGGAAAAATCAGGAAGATTTATCGATGAAAAGATTTTAAGCTCAACAGAAGGACCGGAAATTTCATTTGGTATCATCGAATATTGGTTTCAAAATCAAAATTTTAAGGTTAAGATGAATATCAACCCGGCAAAATCCACAGGTACAAAAGTTATGGTCCCGGTTGAGAAAAAAAAAGACAGAAAAAAAGATGTTTAACAGCGTTTCATTATAAAATGTCAATAAAAAAAAAATAATTCAAAGCTCTTTTTCACACCTTAAGAATCAGCACCCTTTATTCACCCCCTACCCTATTTCATTCATATACAATACATAAATGGTGTCTGTATGTTTTTGAATTTGCATGTGCAAAGTTTGAAAGCAAAACCGCGTTTTATGTATGTCAGAGGTTTCAGAGGTCTCGAAAGCCATGATTTCTTTGGTTAGTCTTGGGGATGAGTTTCATCATCACCACCATGAAACACGCGCCCGTCGATGTTTTTTATGAAAAAAAAAAAACAGTCTCAGTAAGTACAATCTTGTGGTTAAAGTTTTTCCGTTGCTCTAGATATCTGTTGGCGTTGTTGTTCTTGTTTATAAATCGTTTAGCTGTTGTAGACTTCGCGCCCACTGATGTCACATTATTTTTTTTTACCATGTAAATTTTGACATTAATTGCAAGTTGTCATTGGGTTTACTATACACAAAATACACAACACCGTCGCTCGTCGTCTTTCTAAAGAAGAAAAACGAGGTCTATGAATATTTATAATTTATTTAAATACAATAACAACAACAACAAAAAAAAGTTACTTTTCCAATCCAATTAATCGGGAATATGTTTGTTTATTTAAACGCAAGCACACCTCATGTAAACAGAAAACCTATATAACCAGGTGGTTGGTTGTTTGGTCTTCAATTTTTTTTTTCTTGTATGAATTTTACTTTTCTTTTCAAATATGTATATTTACATGACCAAACAGTTGAAAGAGGCTATTAAGTTCACACAATCTACACATGTTTCAAATTTATTTGGTTATTTAACATTTTACTTAAGGAGTGTTCCGGATTGCACAAGTCATTTGCTAACTTTAGTTAAATGTAAGTCTTGATTTTTTCTGACATAATTTTAAAAATAATTAAAAAATGCAACAACAATGATTTAAACTTAGATGAAGAAGATTAGTGCTTTTAAAAATTGTTTTTTTTTTGTTTTTAAATTGTTCGCTGTGTTTGTTCTCTGGAGTATTGAATTTACTTGCCAACCACTATGCCTCTGAGCCAATTCGAAACACAAAATTAGTTATTTTCAAGAAATAATTGAGAAAATATAAAACTTCAACTATACTTAGTTTTGAAACTAATGTCATATGTCGTCATAAAAAAAAGAAAAGCACTCGCATACATTTTAATTCTTAAAGAAGAATACTTATTTGAGCAAGATTTTCGTTTGTATCAATTCCTTTAAAATTTTCAAAAAGTATAAACTTTTTTTTTTAAATAGCTGAACCATGTTCAATCTTAATTAAGGCTTCTTCAACAATAATACCAACTTGTTGTTGTCAATCATAGCAACGTGTTGTTATTTTTGTTTCTTCGTCGTCACGAATGTTTCGGACAGTTTTCAAATTGGTTTAAAATAAAAATTTAAAAAGATTCAACTTTTTAAATTTAACCTCAAATTTCTAATTTCTAGAACACAAAAATACAAAGAAAACCCAACAATAACTTTAAATGTCTTTAATTAGCATTGTTTTTCATATTTGATTTGGGTAAAATTGTGTAACTTTAATAATGTATACATTGTACACGCAACTCCTGTCAAAATTAACCTCGTTTACTTAACGAATGAGGTGTTTCAAACACTTAATTTGTCCAAAGATAAGACCATAACACCTTTTGAAGGTTTATATTAAGATAAGAGATAATTATAGTTTGTGTGAAAGACTGCCAGGTTTTATGAAATCGCATGTTTTATGTTTTATGAAGAAAAAAAGTTCAAAACAAAAAAATATACACATATACTTTTATATTTAGGCAAGAAGTTATAAAAAAAAAACATAAGATGCTACTTATTGAGGCAATCACTTCTCATTCATTACACAACTTAGGTTTATATAATTAATCATTTCAATAAATTGCTTAAAATTTTATTTTTATTTTTCCCCGTTAGCGTTTAGAATACAATTTACAACATTGTTGGCATTCAAATCATTTGTTAACACAACACAAAGGCCAGTTGCGGCTGCTAGTTGTTATTGTCCAGCGGCACGGCGGCGGCGGCGCGGCGCGGCAGCAAAATTCTCTCCTTCTCTTTCTCCTCTTTTACCTTTTCAAAAGTATTAATTTGCAAAATTTTACATAACCCGTCGTCAAAGTTGCTACCACCATATAGCTGTTGGCTGGTCTTCGTCCGGTCTGTTATTAGACCGACGACGACCCAGAACTGGTGGTAAAATATAACTTACCAACCATACTCCTATATAGCTTCAACAGACAATTGCTTGAACTCACGTTGTTGCAACATACTTATCTTTCAATGTGTTCGGATTGTTGGGGCTGCTGTGCATGCGGTATCAACGTAATTTACAGGAAATTAATAACAAACAAACAGAGAAACAAAAATAACAAACTACAAAAATACAAGAAGGCGCATACAAATTTAAAATTAAATAAATAAAAACAAACCTACAACAACTCCGAAAACTTGTTCTACCATTTTTTTTTCAGTTTTTCAGATCGGTCCTCTCTTCTAAGCACCAAATCATCGTAGTACAGTCAAAATCTAATATTTTCCTAAGCAATAACAGAGAATAACTTAAACTTCACTCTTCACTCTTTTTATTGAATTGGTGATTGGTAGAAACTAGGCTTAAGAGTTTCGAAAATAAATAAAAATCATATCATGTGGCAATAGAACTTATCAGTTATACTTTTTCTGATTGGTATAAGCTAGGTACATAGTTTAACAACTTCATATACGAGAAAAATGAAAATAGATAATCACATGCCGTACGATACTATACATTTTTTTTTTTCAACTATCTGAGCATTCTAATTTTGTATGTACATATTGTTATATTATGCTTTAGACCAGTTTAAACGACTCAGTACAAAACTAACTGCATTAAAAGCAAGTGTGGAAAGTAATATTTTTTCACAAGTTGATGTCAGTGTCAAGCTGCACTAGTAAATGAAAAAGCTATCTCGGATTTTCACTAGCAATCAAATTCCATTTTATACCAATTGTTTGTCATAATACAAAATTAGGAAAGACAATTGGTATAATATAATATCACACCTTACATTTTTACAAATACGAGG
Organism: Syrphus vitripennis; assembly: GCA_958431115.1. Classification (NCBI taxonomy): domain Eukaryota; kingdom Metazoa; phylum Arthropoda; class Insecta; order Diptera; family Syrphidae; genus Syrphus; species Syrphus vitripennis. The sequence continues at coordinate 7,067,500 of OY288110.1, read as the reverse complement.
TTTTGACTGTTTTGGCAACAAAATGCCATTGCTCTATTCGTATACTTTACGTATAGTTGTCTAGTTGAAGTGGAGCCACCGAATGATGTCGCTTTTGCTGCTGCTGCTGTATGTCGTATGCATGCGATCTTAAAGTGGGTTGGTTGCAACAACGCAGTCTATTCTAGATAAGTTGATCCGCCGCGCCGGCCAAGCAGAAATATGCTTTTGAAATAGCTGGAAACTGAACTAGTCTTACACACTCAGCCTCTGCAATCAATGACACCAACTATAGGAGTCCCAGACGTCGAGTGGATGCTGCTTCTAGTGTTGCTGCTATTGCTATTGCTGGCTGGCTGGCTGACGGTTGAGCTATATATAAATGTTTATATAAAAATAAAGGGAGCATTTGGTTGCCGATGTTTACCTTTCAAAAACGTACCCAGTCTTCGTCGTATGAGCGTATGAACGAGAGTACAAAATGCAATATTGGCTATGGGGCTGGTGAAGATTGTGCACTGTGCCTATACTACTTCTGCTGTTCTTAATCGTTGCTCTCGACATGAATTGAATTGCTCTCGCTCAGGGTATATGCTGCGATGCTGATGCAGAGGAATATGCAGGCACGATTCTTTGTGTTAGGGCAGTTTCAAGTCATTGGACTAGATTTCTGTGATGCTGGTTTATTTTATTTTTGTATATACAACCAGATATACAAATGTATGCATATGCGTTGTTGCAGATTTTGTTTTTAAATAAATCTTATAAGCTTAACAATGGTCAATATTCACGAAACTCTTATATTCTCCCACAGCTGCATTCAGCCATTTATACAGCTTTAATGTTCGAATGTTTTTACTTGATTATTTTTTCTTAAACGGGATATGATTATGGCTATTTATATGCTGTTTTAGTAATCATGAATAGGATAATTGATGTGAGTTAAAAGAGAGTTAATAAAGCCAGGGTTATTTTAATGTGACTTCAGGTCAAAAATTTAGCAAATTAGATGTCGGATGCCACTGTATTTAAACGTCGTAGCTATTTCACAACCAGGTGTTTTGGATTTAAAAAATAATCCAGTTCCAGGTCAAAGTCCAAGTTTGAGACCTACAATTTTTATTTGTTGAATTAGTTTTTAACAACACCATTAGCACGAAAAACTTAAAATTTGCAACAGTAAAAAATTAAAAATATTAGCGACTTACCTTCATAACGTATTAGCTGCGGCAATGTAACATGTAAAATTGAACAATTTTTTTTTTTGTTGTGCCAGTAAATTATTGGAAACTAATTATTAGAAACTAATTTGTTGATACAATCAACACTCATTTATCAAATTAATAAAATTAGTTTGTTGATTTAAGCTAACTTTTTTATTGAGCCAATGAAATCAGCTATTCTATTAATAAAACTTTGAAGCTTGTTTTGCATACACTTTGCATCTATTTTTTTTTTTTTTTTTAATATTGTGAACTCCCAACTCCTCAATAACTTACTACTAACAAATTTCAAGATTTATAAACAGCATAAAAAAAAGATTCTTCACGTAGTTAAAAAAAAGAGCGATTAACTTAATTTAATCATAATCAACCAACTGGCGTCAAAATAACAAACTCTTTCACTCCCAATTTGACAGTGGAAAATAACTTTAGGTAATGAAAAACCGTATGCCTGTCTTTAAAATGTTGAAACAAATTCAGCTAACGTTACACATTTTCTCATTATTAAAAGCAGCTTGTCTCATTTTCTACTTGTTATGAAATAAAAAAAATAAAAATAAAACTTTTTCACCCACTCGAGGAGGAAAAATAAAATAAATCAAAACATAAAACCAAAAAATGAAACAAAACCATCTTTTTATGTACCTATACTACCATGGGAGTTTTTCTGCTTTTTGATAAATTTTATAGCCAAATTGTCGTCAGGGATTTTCCCAAAGGAAGTGTCTTTTATAAAAAATTAACAGTCATAAACCTCTAAATGTTTTTTTTTCAGAACTGAGGCACCACTTATAACTTTTTCTAAGGAATACGGATGAACAGTGGGCTAGAATGCAGTTCCAAAGGAAAATTCGAGGAAGATTCTCAACTCAAAAGTCTCAAAAAGGTGCAATAGCAGACAGAGTACTTTGAGTTCAGTAACTCAAACTTTAAATGTTTTAAGAGTTTTTTTTTTATTTTTTTTTTTATTAAAAATATTGAATTAAATGATTAAAATAATTATGTATATTCATTAATATGCAAACAAAAAAGGAGACATGTTAGAATTTATATCCATTTCAAAAATCAGAAGATGTACAGTACATATTTTGATTTAAAATCATGTATTCATATGACAAATAGATAAAAATTAAATTTGTATAGGTACATTTGTACCAAACTAGAGGACCTTGACTGTAGAAATCCAGGCAAATATATACATTAACCTAGACACATTATATAAAATGGCATTAAAGATGGTAAAATAATAAAATGCTCGTTAAAATAAGAATTACTATGGATATTTAAAAACATACTGTTGTTGAAGAAAAAAAAAACTGGCACCAAGCCATTTTTTTAAAGCTGTTGATTTTTTTAAGATGCAAAAAAAACCTTTTTAACATATTGAAGTTGTTTTTTTTTTATTTAATAATAAATTGTAGACGACCCATAAGAGCGATGGTGCCACTTGTCTGGGAGTTGCTTGTTTATTAATCATCAGCTCACAGAACAAATAATGATATGCATATTAAGCTATACGCAATAAAAAGGCAAAACAGGGTGCTATTTTCCTCTCATACTGCTGTCTCTGGAAAATTATAATTTAATCCAACAAAAAAAAAAAGTATGAATATTGATTGACAATTTTATATTTTGCGGATTAGCTATATTTTGCTAACCTTAGGTGAATATTTTTTTTAATGTAGATACTAATTGAGGGAAAAAGCACTGTGATGTCTTGAGCTTTAATTGTAGTGGAGGACATTTTTGAACTACAGCTTTTTTTATTATTAAACGAACAAAAAAAAAGTTGTGATTAAATTCAGCTATACGCTGTAATTTGACTCCATTCATGGAAGTGAGTAAGCCTTTTAAGAAAGTACATTTAAATGTTGCCGTTTATTATTTTTTTTTTTTGTTAAAATAATATATGTATTCCTTTGTTGGACTCATACTTAATGAACCTATTCTAGAAGTATTCACAAAAGACACGTCTTATATTACACAAAGGGTTTTAATTGCGTTTCTACATGTGCGGCATTATACTTAAGATCAGCAGTATGTTAAATGGAACACATTACAACTGAATCATTCCGCTTATCATCACATGGAACCTTGGGCAAAGGTATACTTACATTCAGTTCAGCTATAAAACTAAAAGTTGTTGTTTTTTTTTATAATGATTTTAAATAAATGTGCACAAGATTTTTTTTCTAAAAAGTTAAAGATTAGTTGTTTTTTTTTTGGTTTGATTAATTTAATTACTGTTAGCGTTGGTACATAAGAACCCATTAATTTTAGAAATATGTGCATAGAATTTCAAAGAAAAGCAAATCACATAGGTAAGATACATTTTTTTTCCAAATACCTATAATAATCAAAGGGAAAACAACGTATCTATACATAATTACAGTTTTGCACTAGGTACCAAGTACAGCCAAAAAGAAAAAAACTCGGCCCTAGTTTTTTTCTTTTGACGAATAAATAATTTACACGCCAATTGCCAGCAACATTCATTGCATATTAACAACCCACCGCCAACACCGCCGCCGCCATCGTTTGTATAGTTAAATTCAAATAAAAACCACACTCCATCAAAGAATGTATGGATTTAATTTTCCACGGTAGCGATTTGGGCCTTGCTCCGACTTCCAAATCATCCAAAACACTTCCAAATAAAAACAAAAATGGGGTTGAAAAAGAACAAAAAAAAACTTACTCATTATCATCATACAGAATGAGCCCAACCCGCATTGTTGGTGTATATGATGGTATATGGGAATTGGGAACATGAATGGGATTCAAAAATGATTTAGTACGGGATGCACTGTATTAAGAATAATACTTTAGTAGAACACCAAATAATTGTAGTAGAACATAACGTAACCCCCCAGGATTTCAGGAAGTGAATTTTGTGTGAAAGAATTTTTTTGTTATTTTTATTTTGTATTTTGTATTTCTGTATTTTTCTTTTGCATTCCCTTTTTGGGATTTTAGATTTAGTAGGGTAATTCATGGAACTTAAAGAGAGTATATTTCTTTTCGTTCGCATGCATGCGCTTTAGAGTGAGAGAGGGAGAGTTTGTTCCCCAATTTTCTTTGGTTTCAATGTTTGGTTGTATTTGTAGTATTGGTTCCGTTTATGTTCCTTTCTTTTTGCAATATACAGTGTGTTAAATAAAATATTATTCGTACATTTTTAGTGCGTAGCTAGATGGGAATTAAAATAAAACATTTTGCATTTTCAAATTTAACATCCCTAGAAAATAAAAGAGTGGATCAAATTTCGTTGAGCTCTAGTAGGTACTAACCCCAAAAGTCTATACAATTAATTCTATTTATTAATATGCGAATATAATTAATTAATTTACTGTTGAACAATGTTTGAATTTGAGTGAATTGCTTTTAGTTTTGAAGTCAATAAATTTTTTGTGAGAAGCACTCTATTCTTGACAAGTCATACTCTTGAAGAATTTGTGAGTTTCTCCAGCAGCCCCTGAAAAAATACTTTTTCTGTTTTGAAAAACTCCACAGATATAGCGCAAAACCTGTTTCGAATTTAACTTTCGAGCTACTGAAAAGTGAAAAGTGAAATAGTTTTGGACCGTATTTGTGGAACAGCTTTCCCATTAATCTTTCTAAAATCTGCAATTGAAACTTTAAAAAGAAGCACCAAAATATTTTATACAACAGCAACTATGAAAAGAAACCATGTTTAAATACACATAACAGAATCAAAATATTAGTATTTCTCTTTTGTTTTACTTAATGGTTTTTTTTTGGATTTTAAAATAATCGTTGTATTTCCAGAAGATATCACGAGTATAGATGAAAGTAATAGATTTTAGTTTTCATCTAATCACAAGTACTTCGCCATCTCCGAGGTAAAACACCTATTGTTAAACTAGTTAAACAACCGAAGGTTAATCTCGTTCAGATTTAGTAAATCTGCTAAAACGTTTACACCGCATAAAAAGATTAAAGTATATTTAATTTGACAGTACCCTTCGAAATGCAAATGGAGTTTTAGTTTGTCTTATAAAGTGAAAGTGAGAAAGATGTTTTCATATTTGTAAAACGGAGCAAATAAAACATCAACGCTCAAAAAAATTATTTAACACAGCACAAGCTGAGGGTTGTTCGAATTGCGAAACTCTGACAATAAGGATTTAAGTGTTTCAAAACCAATTCGAAACGTTCGGAGACGACGATGAAACAACAATAACACGTTGCTATTGCTATGATTGACACGTTATTATTGTTCCTTCGTCGTAACGATTGTTTCGGTTCGAAACGCTTTCGAAAAGCGGTAAAAGAAGATTTAATTTAAAATAACTCAATTTCTGCCAAATTGTCTACGAAATTGCAATTTTGGATAAGCCCATCCTTACTTTTTTTGATATAGTAAGGAAATACATAGATCAACAGCTATGAGATAATTAGTTTGTTGTAAATTCGAATTTAACACTTAAAATTAATTTTTTGTTTCCTTTATTTAGAATCCATTAAAGAATTTCTCACAGAATCATAGATAAAAGAAAACCAAACAACATTTCTTGCATTTATGGATGCTTTCGAATCAAAATTGCTTCACTTGCATTGTGAACTTCTTGCGCGATTTCGATGTTGAGAACTCGAAATTGGAAATTTCAAGGTCATTGGGATTTTTGATTGCTTTTTCAGTTATGCCATTTGGACCTCTCTTGCTCAGGAACTGTATACTTGATAGTGTTTTGACTGTTTGTCTTTTAGAAACCTACCCAAACATTTGTTTTCTCTTCTTAAAATAAATTGCAAATTTAAACATGGGAAAGAACTACGACATTGGGAATAAATTATTACTCCATTTCGAACTTTGATACGTATTAGGTTTGTATTCGCGATTTTTCAGACAGTGTTTTCTCTACAAATTACCAAACGTTTTTAAAAAAACTATTTGTAAAAAGCTAGGTTTATTTAGTAAGCAGAAAAGCCCAACTGATGTTTGTAATTATGTCAAAAAATTTGCATATACCTAGTTGCACAGTGGTGAAAATTCAATTTAAAAATTTGTATTCCTTCTAGCATTTTCTAAATTTGCATTTCAATTAGCAACCTGCACTGCACAGCATTACTATCTACTTGTAACGCATTTCTTATTTTTTTAGATATTGTCTTCCAATTTATTTATGGATACCTATTTATTATTTATATAAATAACCTTTTACTGTATACCTCCTAGCATATGATAGTTTTACAAAATATTTATCCTAGAACACAATTCTATCAAATAGTTATTGACCCACTGTATATACATTTTGTAAATGGTGTATTAAAACGGGAAAATATTCCCATTGGATGTTGACGACGACAACGACGATGATAGTTGGAATTGGGAGATATTATATGAGAAGGATGAGACATGCTCCACGAAGGTGGTTTTGGGGTATGTGGTGCTGTTTGGCCGGTGGGTGGGTGATGGTTGATGGTAAAGTTGAGGACTAGCGCGGGTGTGCCGAATGAAGACCAAGAATAAGAGCCAAAAGAAAAATAGGTATTGTGTCCCACCCTGAAGCAAAGTTATTTTTCACATTCTTCAAAGTCAGTTTTATTTTCTCACAAAATATAATAAAAAAAAGAAAGGCATCAAATAAAACTTACATATATTTCCTTTTTACTTTTTTCCAATAATCCAATAAAATTGTATTCCAATTGCAAAACTCCTATAGTATACATCAAATAGTCAGGAGCAGGGTCGAGGCGGAAGTTAAAAAATACAATTATAAAGAACTTCAGTAATTACTATTTTTTTTTTTTTTCTTAACTTTCTTTTCGCACTTTATGGATTTTGCAACGCGAAAAAAAAGCAAAAAGCTTGACAAATTGTGCGGCACTTGTAAAACTTCATTTATGCACTTGTACTCTTTTTTTCCAAACACACGAAAATGGGTAGGGATCTTTTAACTTTTTTTTTCTTCCGATTAAAAAAAATATACACACTACCTATCTGCTGTGTATAGATAAAGGTGGGTAAGTGTAGAATATTTTGGACAAAAACAAAATCCCTTGTTTGTTTGTATATTTTTTTCTTAATAATTCACTTTGCAAAATTTTTCAATCACAAAATTCATTGAAAATGCAAAATTCACATTTAACATCCTTTTCGGGAGATGAAAGAAAAAACCTCGCGAGACGCAACGCAGACACCACGTCGATTCACAACATTGAGGCGAACTGGCGAAGTTCCGGCAGTGCTCGAGAAATACAAGCGCAAAACGGGTCGGGGAAAAGTGTTTTGAAATGAGGGAATATGAAATGAAGTAATAAACGAAACGAATAACAAAAAATAACGAAACAAATAACGGAGAATGGAGAAAGAAAATGGTGAAGGTGATAAAGGAGAAACAAAAAAGGTCGATTGATGTATCAAAAGAAAACGTACAATAACGAAGAAGCTATCGAAAGGGAAACGGCAAAAAACAACAAAAATACAAGCGAAGAATGCGAACTTTAATTCGCCGGCTGAAGGTGGCTTAGTTGGTTTTTGTGGTAATATTTGTTTCCCCTTCGAAGAATTATGTTTTTTAAGTTTTTTTTTTTAATTGTGGTCATGTAATGTAATATTATGTTTTTTATATATTTTTATTACACTATTTTAATTTTATTTCTTATCGCTGTATAAGTTAGAGAAAATTCTAATTGGTTGTTTTAGCGGGTTTGGCAGGGAAGGGGAAATCGTGTTCCTGACAAATTTCTCTGATTCTGCTGACCTCTAGTGGAGAGTAGATTTTATTTGATGGGAGAATATTCTGAGGCTTGGTTCGCACTGGAAATTAATTTTTATTTTTAATCTAGTTCCATCTCAACATAGATATAAATGTCACTTTAATGGCCATTGCCTTGAGTAATAATCCGTTCCGGTTTGATAAGAGATCTTACCATCTCCGACGCAATTACAAAATGAATTTTCGTCCATTTTCATTTAACAAAAAAAAAAAAAAAATACCCACTCAATTTGTTATTCATTCCATTTTACAAAACAAGGAAAAACGAAAACCATGCTGTGCTTCAAATTTTTTGAGACACTGCACTGTTTTCTGAATACATTACAGGGGCTATTAAAAAAAAAAAAAAAAAACAAAGGATATTGTGCTGAAGTCATAATTGGCACTTTCAATCGGTTTTTGTTTGTCCAGACGGATATTACTATCACAAATGATCCTAGTATATGGGTCATGCGCTGAAAATAAAACAAGCATATAACAGTAACAGCTATATTAAGTCCGGCGCAAAACTAAGCAATCGCTCTGGTGATTTTTTATTTGAAAATAATTCTAGAAACACGGCATGCATTTGGATGCGAAACTCTTATATGAGTCTAATGAGTTTCTTTTAAGGTCTGACTTCAGCCAACAAAACATAAGCGCCAGAAACACACTGAAACATATATCAATATACATCTTCAAGTTGCTTAACCTTTGTTTCTTTAGATACATGTTAGTGGAGCCCACTGTACACATAAAGAAGGTATTATCTTGCGCAGGTTTTCGCAAACGAAAAGTGTCAGAAGGAAATCCAAGATGGCTGAAATGGTGGTCTGAAGTTTAAGTGACAGTCATTTGTTGTGTTTCTTCCTCAGTACACATAAAGAAACGAAACAAAAACGACCGAAACAAATGTTTACAAGAACACCATTGACGCCATTTTTTCTCTGATTTGACGCAGCTTACAACTTTTTGGGCTGGCATGAATACCCTTATTCGGGCCCTATCGAGGTAACCGTCGGAGCGGAATTCTTTCCGAAATTCTACGAATCGTAGACATTTTGCTTCGAGTTCGAGGTATTTCTCCGATCAGCCGATCGGAAATTCTCTCCGACGAAATTAAACGCATCGCTATTTGCATGCGATGAAGTACTTCAAATCGCTTTTTTTTTAAAAATATTTTCTCTGATGTAGCGAAGCGTAGCGAAACAAAATCTCCGACGAAGGATGCGTTGCGGGGAAAGTTCCGCTCCGACGGTTACCTCGATAGGGCCGATTATCTTTGATTTAAATTTTTTATTACTCTGAAGTACGACTTTCGAGTTAAGATGGGAAAAAACTGCTGGTCAAAATAAAAACCTCCTTTACAATACTCATTGTATTTATCAAAATTGTAAAAGTAACTCAAGATTTTTAAAAAAATCTGGATTTAGTTTTTGTATTTTGTTGCTAAATTTCGTAAAAAAAATAATATTCAAATATTAGATCACATTTCCTTTTTTCACTTGATCCGGTCGAAATAATAAGCCACAGAAAATAAGGTTTGTTTATTTATTGGTTTTTTTTTTGTCTTGTGTATTACTCTATTCTAGTCTTTGGTATCACCATCAATTCCTTGGTAGCTTTTAGTTCTGAAAGTAAAAAAATACTAAAAAAAAAGAAATATTTTATTTAAGAAAAAAAGAAATAACAACAATCCTGTTCTCCCTAGTGCTTTCATTGCAAAAAGACAAACAACTCGTGAGAATGAGAAGTTAGTTTATGAATTCAAACATCAAGTCGTCTGTTCGTTAGGCAGTATACTTGTACAGTGGTTCAGAGCAGTCTGAGTATGTTTTTTTGGTAAGTCGAAAATATTTTTTTTTGTGAAAAGTAGTAAGAAGATGGTACGAAGATTTGTATTATATCAAAAGTGGTCGTGTCAGTTTTTGTGTTATGATGAAATAAATATTTTTCGGTTTATAGCTAAAGGCAATCACAATGTAAGTTTTATGCAATTATGTTGGCTTAATTTCAAAGACCTTAAAAACGCAAGAATATATTTATCGAAATAAAATAATTTGTTAAATTTCGTTTTATTCTTTTCGTAACTATCTGCTGGAAATATGAAGAAGCAAGAAGTATTTTCGATGTAGAGGAATTAGAAATTTCAAAAATTTATTTTTTTACATGCCTAATATTATCGTTACCAGGTAGTTGAAATAGTAATAGTCAAATAAAAGGAATAACTTCTTAATAACTTGACTTAAACTAGATCGGGTTTCTATTTTTTTTTTTTTTAATAAATTTAAATGAGCATACTATGACTAGTCGAGCTGACTTACAAAAGCAAAGAAATCTAACGATAGGGTTGGCAACCTTGAAACAATGTGTTGAATATTTCGTCGTCATTTGAGAAATTTTTATATTAGAGTTAAGGGCATCAACCTTAGAAAAAGTATAATCTGTCCAGCAAATAAAAAGTGTACAGTGTAACTTTTAAGCCATTCGGTATAATTCCATATGGACCCCAGGGCGTCCTTGAACACTTAAAAATAAATTTTTGTTTTTCAATTTTTCATTATTTTTCTTTGTTTTTATGAAAAATGACATTTTACAGTCATGGGGTCGCCACTGTTGAGTCTCTTAAAAAAAATTTTACTAGCAGCAAAATGGTGAGTGCGTAGGACTTTAATGCCAAAGATTTGGATTCGGTTTTCAACCTTGTTTATTTACAAAAGGGTGCTGCCTTTTTGGGGAAATTGACATATTCTCCAAAAGTAACCATCCGGCATACAATTATAGGTCCCTGCACTCCTGCAATAACATGCACACTGGAATTTTTGCCAATCGTTTAAATTAGTTAAAAAATTATAATTGAATGATAGATTATAGATATCAACACGTTTTCATAAAAATAAACTTTGTCACGATTGTATAGAAATTGGAGTGTTAGCTTTGTTTTTTCTATTTTTAAAACTTTGTTGAAAACTTTTAAAGTGCGTATTTGTAGTTGGCGGAAATGAATATTTAATAATAAAACCTTTTGGCTGTTGACACTCTTTTTATATCTGATATTTTATCCCTGATAATAAAACTTGCATGTAAAAAAAAATTGATATTGAAGTCGAATCGGTATTGATTTTAAATGGAAAATCATCTCCTTGCATCTTTTATTTCCTGTAGAGAAAAATTTCAAAATGGTTATATTCGCTCACATAGCTTAGGTTTGACATCACAGACATAAAAATTTACATTAGTTTAAAATATTTTAAAAGACTCATCTTTCAGTGTGTTTTTGCTCTCGGCTCACATGCTTAACACCGTATACATGTTAATATTAAAGGAACTTTGTTTTTCCATAATAGAAGTATGTACAACATTATACACGTACAATGACAGATGTAAGCTTGAACGAGCGCGCTTAAAAAGGTTCCACACTTGAAGCAGTAAAGCAACTCCAACTAAGAGTTGAAAACGTTTGTTTTTTTTTCTTTTGTTTAAGCTGCCATTGCTGGTCAGGTCTGAAAGAATAGAACAATTAATTATAAAAAAATTATCAAAAAAAAACAAGAAGTAGACTCGAAAGCTTAGTGAAAGCTTGAATCCACAGTCATTTTTGGAGAGAAACCATTTTGTTTTTTCTTCTTTTCGCTGTTCGATTTTAAAAATTGTTCGTTTTTTGGGCTGGGTTAATAACACACTTTTGAGAGAGAGTAAACTGTCCATTTTTGTATTGTCCAGAGAGGGATTTAATTAGAAACTTTGATTTTTCTCTTCTTTTTATCACTTTCACTTTTCATATAATTTTTTTTTTATTTAGCTATATTCACTATTTTTCGACCACTAGGTTTTTAAACCAAAAAAACACAGAGCTTGAAGTTCAGATGGGATCTAGAAAGAAAGTCCGTCAGTCCAATTTTAACCCCCTCAATGATCTGCTCTCTTCTTTTCTCTCCACAACACATCAGTAATATTACAAAAGAACAAAGTTCATGTATTTTTTTTTTTTTAATTTTTTATGTTTAATTATTTTAATAATCTTATAGGTATATTTTAAATAAGTTTTTTTTTTTTTTTTTGAATAAAGGATTACATAATTTTTTCGCTTGCTTGCTCTTTTGTCACTATGATTATGGTCAAACTACATTTTAAAAGTTTCATATTTATAATTATATAAGATGAAGCATGGTCACTGCATCGTTAGTAGAATAAATTGTAAAAAAAAAAATGTTGGGAGAGTAGTTTGTTATTAACCACTTAGTACTGAAGATCGGTACGCACACACATATTTTTAATTTTAGATTTGTTTTCTTTTTTCGTTTTAACTAGAATTAGCTGAAATGAAATAAAATTGTAAAAAGGACACTGTCGCTGGGAGCGAACAGTTAACGACGTTCTCTATAGTTACTGCGATTATTACGATCACGGAATTGGCGATCCCGATCGCTTCCGCGTCCACCGCCGCCGCCACCGCGGTGGTAGTCACGGCCGCCGCGCTCGCGATTTCTACTTGTGAATTCACGATTACGATAATTGGGTGGCATGGGTGGAGCAACGTTGCCATTGCTACTGCTATTTTTGTGATTGACACCAGGGATCTGCATTCCGCTAGAACCCATTGAGAAGGGATGAACTGTAGGGGATACACCCATGGGCATGCTATTTCGCTCACCGACTCCACCCTTCCATAAGGGAACGGATTCGTCATAGGGCGAGTGTTTCTCGTAGCCCCCCGGTGGGGGAGGACGAGTTTGCTGCGGCGGTGGATAGTCCGGCAGCGGAGGGCCATCGTAGTAACGCACTGGCGGCGGTATCTGCTCATACATGGGTGGTGGCATGTTTGGCGGTGGTAGTGATGCGGGCATGTTTGGTGCACCAGGCATAATATTTGAAAATGGAGGAACAAAAGGCAACGGTGGCAATTGACCGTGCATCGTACGCATATAATCAGCAACATATGCCTCTGCTGCAGCAGCAGATGTCATATATCTCTCCCATGGAGGCACACGATCGGATCGGTTGTAGGGCGACGATGAGCGTTTAAAGCTCCCTCCACCTGAGGGCAGAACGCCGCCAGGACCCATTTTCTGGTGATGACGAGGACCACTTGTGATGTAGGGCCGTTTACCACGCATTGGACCACCACCACCATAGTTACCCGAATGGTGGCCCCGACCACCACCACCACCACGCATCGAAGACAGACCGCGGGTCGGTACCTTATACTGCATTCGGATACCTTTTTCACGCATCATTTTAGCTGTTTCCTTAGATTTACGCAAAATTGGAGTCATTTCAATATTTTCATCTTCTGGAAACAGACGACACAATTCTGCTCCAACTTTTGGTTCAATTTCCTGACCATCTCGTCCAATTTTTACTGGTTTCCCATCATTCCAAACGTTGTATAAATGCGCTGTACATGTGAACGACAGTTCTTTGCGACATATCCAATCTAATTCAAAGACACCACCGAGGGCTTTTACAGAAATGGTAGGTGGTAAAACCCAAGCCACTTGTGGGATATCACGACGAGATTGACCGCTCATACGAGCAAATCCAGCAAATTTTCCTGAAAAAAACAAGTCAAATTGGGGAAAACTTTATACGAGCACATATTTATTTTTTAAATTTAAATGTATTCAAATGTAATCACGACCTTGTTATTTTCTACGCTCTTAAGTCTTAAAACAGACACACAATTTCTTATGTGAAAATATCACTCAAAATAAATGCTGCTGTTTGGTTTTTCATAGGAAGTTTATACAGAACAATTTTTTTTTTATTGTTTCAATAAAATTTGTTTGTTTCCGTCGTTAGATTATTTTATAGGAACTCAAATCCAATTTTTCCGCAATCAACCCCTCGCATGGTTTCCACTGTTTTAATTTAAAGATTGAACTAGCGGTTTGTTAGTTAGACGGGATAGGTAAAATATTTGTTTTTTCGGTAGATTTTGTAAATAATAATAAAAGTAAAATACATAAAAAACCAATGGTAATAACTTTATAATTTTTTAAAGCTAATATAAAATTATTTTCCCATATTAAAAAACTATTAAAAAAAAAAAACATTTTTCGTTTTTTTTTGTTGAACTCAAAACAATAAAAATTTTGCACTTCATTCCATTTTGAAAGTAGCGAAATTCAAAAAACCTTTGCAAATCAAGATAGTAGCAACCCTGCAAGAGGTTCATGGTCGAAAGCTTGGGTATAAGCTTTCCATTGGATTGAAATGGAACAAATATGTTAAATATAAATTTGTTTGTGACTTTTATGACTATGTGATTTTTTTGTTTGTTTTAATGAAACTGTTTTTGGTAAATATGTACATATAAAAATTTTTGAAAAAAAAATAAAATCTGGAAAAAAAATTGTTTGTCAGAAAATATGGACCCTATTGCGGTTGCTCGATCAATATTGGTTACTCGATTGACTGTGTATTGGTTATTTTGAATAAAGAAATATCTATAAACTGTTTATTATTAAGGCTTCGAAAGTTTGATTTTTCAAAAAATTTTTCAAACTTTGATTGCTGGCTACTTGAATTTTTATACGATTGTATGTCCTTGATGTATTTACATATGTTAAGAATGCCTGTATTTGGAAAATGACGCTAAAACTTGTTTTTTTGACAATGTCCCTAAAAAGGTTCTTTAAAAAAATATCATTTCCGTGTCGAGCGTTTGGAAATCCTTTATGACAGTTGTTTGGACTATTTCTTTAAGGTTTAAAACGTTGTTAGCTTTATAAAATAATGTTGATTTCATCTACATACATACATCGATTGAAAATTAGTAAATTAATGTATTTTCCAACAGTTAAAACCTCAATAACTTGTCTTTTTAACATAAAATCGATTAATTAATTTATAGGTCACAAGCAACCTAAAATAAAAAAAAAATCATTTTTTTTTCAGAAAAAGGACATAATTGGGAGTCAGTTCCCACCAGGTGAATTCATTTGTCATTTATTTAAAAATTTAATACCTTTAATTTCATTATTTGTTGTTGTACCTATACAAAATATTTACTTACCACTCTCATTGACCGAGAATATCAACAAAACATTGCGCGACTCCTTGAATGCCTGATTCAAATTCGCCTCATTTTGTGGCAGTGTAGACCAAACGTTCTTCGACTTCGACAAAGTAACATTGTCAGCATTATTCGATTTGATTAAAAAGAATCTTGTATCCCTGAAGAGATAGTTGAGTTTAGTCATATAATCATACGACTTGGATGAAGTCTTAGCGGGCTTGCCGTCACCGGCACTGCTGCCACTTGTATTATTGGCATTGCTGGTGCTGCGCTTTCTACGTTTGCCGCCCCCATCACTGTCGCTACTTGCCGAACGACTGCGACTGCGGCTCTTGCTTTTACTACGGCTGCGACTTTTACTCTTACTCTTGCTAGTTTTGCGTCCATTTCGCTTGTCCAGTTTGTCATTGTGATCACTATCGCTATCGCTGCTAGCAGGCTCGATTTTTGGTTTCTTCAAGGTGATGCTAGTTTTTTTCTCTACCGAAGCAGCTTTCTTTTCCAAATGGTCTTTGGTCTTGGCTGAGGTGTTTTCGCTTGATTTAAGTTTTTTAATCTTTTGATTGGCAGTTGACGTAGTCGACTTGCCCTTGGAACGTTCACGTTTATTGCGAACACCAGCTTTAGCATTAGCAACTTTACTTCCTCCTTTACCTCCTCCTCCGGTACCACGCCTGCTTTTCGGTCCACCTACGGACGAATCAGCGGTGCTGACTGAACTTATACTTGGCTGGGATGCCGAACTACTCGAACTAGCTGCAGATGCTTCGCTGCGAGTATCAAAGGAATCCTCAAAATCTTGAAGTTCTTCAGCTATATCGGCTTCATTTTCGTCGAGGCCGAGATTCACGGCATCCAGATCGGCCATTTTTGTCGGTTTTTTTCTCTCTTCTTTTGTATACGCTGTGGCAAATTATTGATAATTGATTTTGCAAATTATTGATTAATTACAAGGGTAAAATTATATTTTTGAAATACCTTTTTAAATTCCTGATTGATATTTCATTAATTTTCGATGAATTTATTTGTTTTTTAATGATTTAATGGACAATTTACACGTTAAAAATTTTAGAAAGAATTAATCCGCACACACACCTCACACACTTTACAGAATTTTTTCAGTTTTTTATTTGAGCAGTGGGGAAGGGGAAAATTGCCGCTGTCATGTCAGGAATTGGAACAAAAGTGTTTTTTTAAGAGTGATACCAAATTTGTTTGCTGAAATGAAATTGACATGAATGAATGGCAGAACTCAGCAAGATTTGAAATTAAAAAAATTGTGCTCCTTTTCGTAAGCTGATAATCTGGTAAAATGGCAAGATATATCAGACGTTTTTCTTGAATTCCCATTTTAATTAACTTGTGTAAATGTGATATATCACATGGTAAACCAGGAGCTGTTCTATAAACGTGACACATTAAACTTCAAAGTACAACTTTAAAAAGTTTACTCATTTACCATCTTTATTTAAACAACAAATTTTAGAGGTATTCATGTAAATGTGTAAACTCATGATAAACGTTTTATGTAGAACTGTAAGGTGGTATACTGTTTAAATGAACTGTCAGATTTTGATTGAAAATTACATTTACACATACAATTTGAAGATGAAAAATGTGTAAACTTTTAAAAGCCGTATTTTGACATTTGCATGAAAACTTATGTAGTTCTCAATCGGCAATCCGGAATTGGTTTTAGATTCGGAATCCGAATTGAACAGTTTTTTTTTTGATTCTGGAAAAATTGAAGCTTGGTGTGACTGTTCGCATAATTTGTAAATTTAATAAAATATGACATTTATCAAGTGTGACATTTAAATCTTTGAATGTGTGAGTGATTCTGTTTTTGCTTCTGATTTTAAATCCAGAAGAGAAATTCTCTTCTTTTCAGAATCAGAACTGTCACTTCTGCCCAATTGAACGCATTCAGAATGTTTTTTTCTGCTTCCATATTGCAAATTGAAAACGACATTAAAAAGACTGAAACAAATCCGCGAAAAGCCCAATGAAGTCTTTCCAAATATCTCCTTCTGTTTTATAATCAGCTGTTTTTTCTCAAGAGATTACAACAACACAAACCAATCTGGATTGCTTTAGATAACTTTGTGAACGTGGTCATTGAAGGCATTTGAATTTTATTTTGAAAAAGATAAACTGTTCTGGCATCACCGTCACTCAACTTCAAATTAAAAAAAAAAAAAAAAAAAACAAATGCACATCCGTTAAATTTCTTTTATGAGCTGTTAAAGTTTCTTCAAAATAAATAATAATAAATAGGTATCAATTAATTGGATTTACCATAAAAAAACCACAAATTTGTAAAATGCCAGTTTGTTCTATCTGCATGAAAGACGAGGATAATCCCACAGATTATGGAGAATTTATGAAGAGATCCGATGTTTGTGTCCATTATTACTGCCTAGTGGGACTTAACTTAAATATTTGCACATATCATAATATAATTCTAGTTATTTTTTCTTCTCCAACAAGCTCCTCTCAACAAATCTTCCACAGAACGGAAAGGATTTTTCTGGAATATTAGGATTCCTATTGCGTGACATTCGTAATGAAATAAAAAAATCTGCAGAAAGAGTAAGTTTAAATAATATTCTTCATACTTAACAAGTTTCCTACTAAACCACCTTTTTTTAAAACTTAGACTTGTTGCTATTGCAATGAGCCCTATGCCTCGATCGGATGCTTCAATTGCAAACGGTATTTCCACAACATTTGCGGCAACAAAAATTATTGTGCCTCTGAATTTAGCAATGAATTTCGCTCCTACTGCCATAAACACGTTCCATTCCGAAACGAACAAATATTGGTCAAACAAACTATTTCCACGACATGTTGGATTTGTAGTGAGCAACTAGGCAAATTCAAACCTACGCAGTCTATTCGATCATATTGCTGCGATATGGGCTATGTCCATCGTTATTGCCTTCGAAAATACGCACTGGCTGCCGGCTATCATTTAGTGTGCATATGGTGCACAAGTAAAAACTTTCGCGATGACGTTCGCAAGCACGGAGTTTTTGTGCCTGATCGCGAAGCAATCTGGGATAACAATGAAACTCTACGATATACCGATCTACATCGAGGCTACTCACAATGCGATGCAAAAGTTTGCATTTGCCCACAAGGTCGGGAATTCTTTCGAGCACAATGGAAACTGATGGTTTGTTGTATGTGCGGAGCATCAGGAGTCCATGACAAATGTGGTCGAGATCAAATATCTAAAAATAATTACACATGCGAAACATGTATGAAAATTCTTTCCCAGTCTAAAAAGTCAGAAACCCCACGAAAAAATACCAACAATGAGTTGAATTACACGATGTTCATGTCAAAAGCTCTCGAAGAAACTGAAAATGTATCAGAAGAAAAATGCTCAGAGAAACAAGACTCTCCAACATTAAACAGAAGTAAACAATCAAAAGAACCTCAGCAAACGACCTCGATGATCTCATCAGGTTTACAAAGAGAATTGTTTATGTTTGGAAAAACCAATGAAATAATCGGCACTGTTCAAGTAGAACAAGGGAAACTTCAACAAAAACCTGATAAAACCTATGAATGCAAACAAAAAGATGTTCTTAAGTTTTCTAGTTCGGACAAACTTCTAAATTCGATTTTCTGTGATATTTTGGCTGGAGGTCGAGAATTGTCGCAGGACATGGTGGATGAAGTTTTCGAGCGATATAAGTTAAAATTGGAGAATTTAGAAGATAATGAATAATGTTTTTTCTTTTTAATTGTTAAATAAAACACTATATGTATATATGTATTGTAAAAATCTGTTTTTATTTTGATAAATACATTTAAGAAATAAGTTTCCCTCTTTCTTAGGTTAAGATAGTCGTTCAATTGTATTCAAAGAGTTGCAGTCTATCACTAATGCGCTTTTCCTCAAAAATGAAATCTAATATTCAAGGCTATTGTTAAAAATTTATTCCTTCTTTGAAGCTCAATTGTTACCCCAAGTTTAAAGCTATCTATGGTAACTTTCTACCTCACGCCTTATGTCCAGCAAGGGGGAAACTCACAACCATAAGAAAGTCTGAGGATTCATGTAAGCAGAAGGTAAAGAAAAGCTTCTTTGCTTAATACAACTGTGAAATGTATTCTAGAAAGAGATTTTTTAAAAGTATTTCTAAGTCTCCTTCGCGTCGTTGACAAACTAGCGCCAAACAAATCAAAGAAAACCAAAACCGACATCAATAAAGCTAGGAATTTTTCAAGTGCGAAAATATGTATTCAATGATGCATTATTTTACAAACTTTACCGGGATCCCCTTAACAGTGTTGTTTTTTTTTAAATATTTAAATAGTGTAGTTAGCGATTTCTATGTTCGTGAGGATTTGGAGGTTTAAAAACATTTTATACATTGCGTTAGCAAATTTGATTAATTTATTGCAATTTTAAAATTGACTCAAAAATAATCATCACCTCTTATGTGCACCTTCAAATTCAGTATACCACTGAATTTGTGCCTGTGTCAGTGAAGATTTCTGGTATCGCAGAACACTCTCAAAATCCTCCATTGTTATATGCAGCACATCTATATCTTGTGTGAATGCATGCATTGCAGCTTCATTACACAAATTGCACATATCAGCACCTGAGAAAAGTTCAGTTGTATCAGCTATTTTTTCTAGATTAACATCAGCATGGAAGGGCATTTTTCGAGCATGAATTCGAAGTATTTGCAGGCGAGAGTCTCTATCAGGTGCTGGAACATGAATAATTTTGTCAAAACGGCCGGGTCGCATTAAAGCATCATCAATCATTTCAGGTCGATTCGTTGCAGCAACAACTAATATACTCTGGCCACTGGGAGCAGATGAAAACAATTTAACACCAATTCCATCCATTTCGGTGAGGAGAGTTGAAAGAATTCGAGTTTGGACGTCGCTTTTAGCATCAGAAGTTCGTTTGCCAACTAAAGAATCTAAAGAAAAACAAAATTTTATTTGATTTTAAGAGATACCAAACAATGTTCTACCAATTTCATCAAGAAACACCAAACACGGAGAGTTCTTCCTTGCAGTATCGAATATTTTCGAAATATATTTTTCTGAATTGCCCACATATGGAGAATACACTTCAGCAGCTGATGTTGGGATGAATGTCATGTTCGCTTCAGTTGCTAAACACTTGGCTATTGTAGTCTTTGCACATCCTGGTGGGCCATATAAGAGGATTCCCTTAGGTAGACATAATCCAAATCGTTCAAATGCAGCTTTTTGTTTTAGACCAGCCAACACCGAGATTTCAAGAGTTTTCTTAAGTTGTACCATCCCACCAACTATATCGAATTTTTCATCAGTCTTAAAGACTTTAACGTCTGTTCCATGAAATGACGCTGGTTTCATCTAAAATAATTAAAAATGCAATGAACTAAAGAAAAAAGCATGCTTCTAGATTTACTGTTTTTAAGAATCTTTGGAGAGTTTCTGTAAATTTTTTAAACGTTATTTCTGAACGCACAAGCTCCTGCCCAATCGAATTGATCAAAAGTTCCAAGTCAGCAGCAACAAAGCCTTGAGTTTGTTTAGCAACTGCTTGTAGAACATCGTTGCCCAGTTCGAAGCTTTTGCCATAGATTGAATGTTCTAGCATTGATGCAAATATAATTTCTCTTTGTTCTTCGGTTAGTGATGGAATGTTTATCTCGATTCCAAAGCGACCGGGACGTCTTAGGGCGGGTAAAATTGATTCCAGTCTAGAACTTGTCCCAAGCACTATTACTTTTGAAGATTCCATTGAAAGACGCAAGTCATCAAGTAATGAAATCAACTGTCCTGATACTCGCATTGAATTTCCAGAGTCGCTGGAGTTTTTATTAACAGCTGGACAGATAAGGTCAAGATCTTCGATGAGAATTACTACTGGATCTGTAAAAGTTCATCATATAAACAAGAGAATCAAGGAAATTATTGAGGCAAAATTTACCATTTGGTTGAAAACGATGAATAAAGAGCTTTACTGAAGTAAAAATCCTCCTCAGTTCGGTTTCAGTTTCACCAGGATATTGTCCAAGAATATAAGCCGATCGAATAATATAACAATTGCAATTATTCTCAACAACAAAATTCATACAAATTGAAGTTTTTCCCGAACCAGGTGGACCAATTACAAGAGCATTCAATGAAGGTTTCATCTTCCAGTTAAGTTCTTCATACACTGACATATTTTCTATTAATTGCTGGAGTTCTTCTTGGGGTTCTTCGAATGCCACTAAATTTCGAAAGAGGCATTCTTCACCTGAAGCTTGTAATTTAACATTTGATACTATAACATCTGTTGTGTTTGTAAATTTAAACACATTAGAATCTTTGGATTGGATGTGTATTTCAGTAATTCCAATTTCTTGGAGTTCTTCCAACACGATGAAGCTATTATTGACAAAGTTATACGGCTGCAGAATCTGTTTGGCTAAATCAATCAAAAGGTCTCTGTTGGCGTTATCGATTTCAAATAGTTTTTCATTTATGGTAAATGAAAGATTTATCCGGGAAGCTGGTTGCAGACTATAGTTGAGGACTTCCAATGAATTTAAACTGCTTGTGATTGTGTTTTTTATAGCTCCTACCTTGACGGTATCATCCAACCAGCAGAAATATGGTGGTGTTTGGTTACCCATAGGATAGATGTTGCAAATATATTCGGCTCCAGAGGATAATTTACACTTGGCTAATGCACCGGGTAAGGTGTGTTTTGGGAAGAGTTCTTTGGGAAGAAGGCATTTTTGAAAAGCAAAAGATTGCAAATCGGATAGTGGTAGGACTTGAAGATTCATTGCCAAAGACCGAATTTAATTTTACAATGTTTTTGAATTTAAATTTTTTTTCCGAAAATCGTGGTTTTGTTTACAAATTTGTTGAATATGTCAAATGTCATGCTGACAAGAAAAGTTAGTCAAGCTTTAAAGAGCTTTAAATAGTACAGGGATGTCTTCGAGATTTCTTCTATGTTTTTTTTTTGTTACTTGCAACCATGTCGGAACGATGGTTACGTCGCACCCAGCAAGACGATTATGTCGCGACGACGACGAGTACAATAAAAAGTTCAATGAAAACTACACGCCCGGACAGAATAGCGTTTGTTTGGGAGAAGCTTAAGAAATATTTAGTATGTTTTTTCGCATTGAAATTTTTGTTCCTTCTTTCCATATAAGTCAGAGTTGACAAAAATGCATAATATGTCATTCTGTGACAAGTTGTGTGAAAGAGGGAGAATAATTATATGCGCAATATCATACCATGTATTCTGTGCCTACGTTCTCCTTTGTATATGAAAACTATAGTACTATCATGGTGGAAGTCGAATGGGGCGACATCTAATTTACCTATGCAACCCTTACTCTTTTTTTTGCGGAGAGCTTATGGAGGTTTTAAATGATATTTATTGATATTTTTTGGATGCAATTATCCAAAAAATAGTCTCCTCTTGCTCCTACCACAAATTTTCGACGCTTAAAGACTCACCAAATCGAATTTTACACCTCACATTTTGCAGCTCCACCACCAGGACCTCTGCAACCCTAAAAAAAAACTCGCCATGATAGTACTATAGTTTTCATATACAATGCGTTCTCTAACTTATCTCTTGGATGAAATTTATCGAGAAACGATAAACAATGGACCAGTATCTCATACATTTTGATCCAGTTTTCATTGTTTCTCGACGGATTTTCTCGATGTGAGAAGATACAGAACGTAGCTACTGTTGACCTTGTGAATCGTATCGGTCTGAGAGAGCATTAAAATTTTAGTAAAAATATGAACTAAATACGAAAATAAACAAAAAATAAAATAATGATTTGAGAACCAATATTTTCTGGTGTGATTAGGACTTAACAAATGTTTAAAATGTAATGTAAAGAAATTTGGCAGCACTTTAAAAGCTCATTTTTAACAAGTTTTTTGCTTTTATTATTTTTGTATTTTTTGTTTTGGTAAATATTCCGGCAAGTTTTCAAAATTTCCAAATTCAAATAAAACAAGATTTCATCTTGAATTAATTTATGATAAAATGGCAAAAAATGGCTTCGACGAATGGGTAAGTAAATACTAATTGCACTACTATTACATGATTGAAATAACTTTCAATTCTTCCCAACAAAAGGGAGGCTATATGCAAGCAAAAATAACTAAATTGGAGGAACAATTCGCTAAAGCCAGTGATCCCTTTCGCAAGACAAATCTCTTTGCTGGTATTTCGATCTACGTCAATGGACATACGAATCCATCGTCAGATGAGTTGAAGAGAATAATGATGGTCCATGGAGGGACCTTTCACACCTACGAACGGTCACATACGAATTACATCATTGCATCTATTCTGCCTGATGTGAAAGTTCGTAATATGGACACATCGAAGATTATAAGTGCCCAATGGGTTGTTGATTGTTTGAAGGAACAGAAAATTGTAGACTACACTAAATACTTGCTGTACACCAATCAGAAGAGATCACAACCGAAGATAGCCTTTGCTGCAGTTGCGAAGAATAAAGAAGTTAAAAATGATGTGGATACAATTGAATCAGATGAGAAAAATGTTGCTAGTATACTCAAGGATCTAGAAAATTTGAATGCAAAGATGAAAAAATCACCTGCTCAATCGATTGTTAGGGTGGACACATCCTTACCAATTGTCAAGCCGGATTTATCGATTGCCTCGTCTTCACGCAATCTTGCACGAACAGCTGTAGATCCCAAGTTTCTGTCGGAGTTCTATAATAACTCCAGGTTGCATCATATAGCTACGCTGGGAGCTGGATTTAAGCAATACGTGTCTGATCTTCGTGAGACTCACGCAGGACTATTTCCAGATCGAAAAGAACTTCGAGATGCACTTCCCCGGGTGGAGAACTTTGTTAAAAAAACCCAAATCATAATGCACATTGACATGGATTGTTTCTTCGTTTCTGTTGGTCTTCGTTCGCATCCCTACTTACGTGGTCAACCTATCGCTGTGACACATTCCAAAGGAGGAGTTGGCGATGTTCCTGTTCATCCAGGTGCCGACCGAAAAGTCGAAATGGAACTTTTTACGAAAAAGTTTGAAAATCAGCTGCACAACAACATTCTATCAGATAAAGTGCGTGGAGCGTTTGAAGGCAAGCAGTCATTGTCGGAGATTGCCTCGTGCAGCTATGAAGCGCGTGAGAAAGGCATACGTAACGGGATGTTTGTTGGACACGCTTTGAAGCTTTGTCCAAACCTCAAAACAATTCCTTATGATTTTGAGGGATACAGAGAAGTGGCCTTCACCTTGTACAATACGATTGCTAAGTACACCCTAGATATAGAGGCTGTAAGTTGCGATGAAATGTTCGTGAACCTAACTGACCTTATCAATGAACTACAAGTGGAACCCATGGATTTTGTGACCTTTGTAAGGCAGGAAGTTCGTGATAAAACTTCATGTCCTTGTTCTGCAGGTGTTGGAGAGAATAAGTAAGTTTTCAATTAACTTCGGAATGATGTGATGTTTAGTTTGGATATCATTTTAGACTTCAGGCAAGAATGGCAACCAAGAAAGCCAAGCCCGATGGCCAGTTCTATCTCGGCACAGAAAAAGTCGAAGAATATATGTCAAGTATTCCTATTAGGGATCTGCCAGGTGTTGGCAGTAGTACAATGTACACATTGGAGGAGATGAACTTGGCCACGTGTGGGGATCTTCAAGCGATTTCCCTTACAAAACTTCAAGTAGCAGTTGGTAAGAAGTTTGGTGAGACGCTATACCAGTTTGCCAGAGGAATCGACCCTCGTCCATTGGTCTATGGGCAGATAAGGAAGTCAGTTTCCGCTGAAGTGAATTATGGTATTCGGTTTAAGACGCAAACTGAGTTGGAAACATTCCTGCGGCAGCTCTGTACTGAGGTCCACACACGACTTACTAATATCAATCGAAAAGGCAAATGCATAACGTTAAAGTTAATGGTTAGAGCCAAGGAAGCACCTGTAGAGACTTCAAAATTTATGGGTCATGGAGTGTGTGATAATCTAACAAAAGCAGTTTCACTTTCAGATTTCACTTGTGATCTGGACGTTATCACGCGAACAGTTCTTGCTACAACCAAAGCTCTGAATGTTCCTCCACATGAACTCAGGGGAATTGGTATTCAAATAACCAAGTTGGATGAACCCAATCTGCCCAAAGAGAAGAAAGAGAATGTAATAAAGAACATGTTTAGCAAAGTAGTTGAAAAGCAACAAGAAAAGCCACCAAAGGTCCAAGAAGCGTTGGTGGCAAAAGTCGAAGAGAAGTCAAAGAAACTCGATGAAAATGTGATTAATGAAAAAAAGTCCACTGGGGCGGTTCCAAAAATCAAAACAAGAGGTCGTCCTCTTAAAAAACCTCCCAAGATGCCGGATGTAATGGGAATGTTGCAAAATGCTGCAACAAACAAGCGAACAGCTCCACTGATATCTGATCTTCCCGACGATATTGATCCAACAGTATTCGCTGAGTTGCCGGATGAAATTCGAAATGAAATTCTGCGTGATCATGCTCGAAAACAAGCAAGAATAGCAAATGAAAAGAAGCCAGTAGGGAAAAAATCAGGCCAAGGAACTTCTGCGATGATAGAAGAGGAATTCCTAATGGCAATGCCACCAGAACTTCAAAAAGAAGTTGAAATGCAAATAGGAAAATCTTCTGTTGATCAAAAGAAACCAACCCCAGCTGCAATATTAATTTCCCCAGATAATATTTTCAATCAGAAAGAACCAATTTCATTGCTTCTAGAGTGGGTGAAAAGTTCGTCGACTCCAGAAAACTATGATATTGAATTGATTTGTGAACATGCTGCAGAATTTATTCGAGCGAAAAAGATAAATGATCTGTATGATCCTTTGATGTACCTGTGCAGGTAGATTTTTGACATAAAAAATAGATCGTAAAAAGTTTTCATATTTTTTTTTTCAGGATAATAAATCGCTTTGGAAGTTGTGACTGGCACACAGCTTATAATGTTATCATCGATGCCATTCAAAATCAAATGCGGTTGACTTATGGAAATAAATTGTATCTTAGTGGTACCATTGAATGCAAAAAGTGTTGGACACTTTAAAATGTGATGTAATCTTTGTTTGTTTGTTTTTTTTTTTTTTATTTTATTAAAAAAGTAATTGCTTACGTTTGTATAATTTCTTTGAAATTAAACTGTGATTTGTATGGAAACTAAAAGGTTTTCATTAAAATAATGTAACCAATAAAAACACAACAAGCGCCAAAAATCATGTTTTGAGCTACGTGTATAAACCTTCCAACTAGCAAAATAACAGTCCATTTGAGAGATGAGTTCATACAAAACTTGGATTCCTTTTTTTGAATGAGTACAAGATCAGTATAGGTAACCTGACTTTCTGTCTCAATATTACTTTTCCTTCTATCATTTTTAATTTTGAAAAAAATTCCAAAGTCCACAACCGCAAGAATTGAGCAATCATTAGTTTTTTGACATTTATTTTATATCCACATTTTGCGGATTTGTTTAAATGTCCATTTTTAAATCTGAAAATGTATAAGCATATAGAATTGAGTTTTAAGTAAACAACGCAAAAAATCATTTAATTTTGTAACCAAAGCAACTTCTAATTTTATACACTGTTCCGACTAGAGACTAAGTAAATGTTCAGACAAAAGTTATAAGTTGATCGTACTACAATATTAACTATTTGCCAAATTTCCACAAATATAAGGCCACATTTTTAAAATCATAAAACTATTTAATTTTTTTTTTTCAAAGTAAAATGTATGATGGTTGTAGTTTCGTTACTACTATTTGCACTCAAACAATGTATAAGTGCAAAGATTAGTAAAGCCTTTCCAAAAATTTTTTTCTTCATTAAATTCAATTGGTTTTGGTCTCATTAGCACTTTGGCATGTGTGTATGGATGTGGTTAAATTCTCTTCATTCTCTTCATTATCATTATCCCAGGAAACATCCATTACAACAAAGGTATTAGTCCATAATAAAATTTATTGCACTGCTTTAATCAGTTTCATCATTCCAAAGTCTCAATCTCAACCGCATCTTTTCAAAAATACCATAAGCTGACTTTGGATTTATATTATCCCAATGATGTTCGTTTCGAGGAGAAGATATCGCTTCCACTAGACATGCACCGCATAACATTGCCAGAACGTCGTCGTCGGTCGCCGTAATTCAGATAACCTTATTCGAGGATTGAAGTAAGTGTCTGTGCACCAGCTACATGAATTCAAAACATAAATTTAAATCCCAATCCAAAACTCCATCCAATGCTGCTGCTGCTGCTGATGATGCTCTAAAGCTGCGAGCGCAAATCTCAATTAATTACCAAGGCAAAGGAGTAGCATGCGCCGATCTCGTATCTCTTGAAGAATCTTTGTTCGTTTCATTTGCCGCGCGCTATGTTGGCTTGTTTTCTTTTTTTTTTTTTTCGTCCGAAAAATAAGGATCCACCAGTCCTGTCCTGGGAGAGTTATTTTATGGACCGCAGTGTAATTAAACAATTATAATTTATGGTGTTTTTATTGCCAAGTTCTGATATGAGCTCTGCCGTTGTTCAGTATGCAAGTACATATCTCTTTCTAGTTGAGCAGGAGATGCACTTGAGGTTAAGATTTTGTTAATGAACAACTTGCGAATCACGCACAACCGACAAGCCAAACATACATATACATATAGAGAATATATAGATACTGATGATGCTGATGTGCTGCATCATGTTCAGCAATAATATCATGATGCAGTTCAAGAACGCTTCAAGCGTAGATCATTTGCAAACGAAAACATTCACTGATTGCATCCAAATGCAACCCTAAGGGGGCTCTTTGCTTCTTCTTTCTTATGTACAATTTAAAGGATTTTTCTCGGACATAAATTGCTGCGTTAAACGTTTTAATTTTGGCCATAAAATTAAATGGCTCTTGCTGATGATATTTTTTTTCTTTTTGTTGTGGTTCATAATAAAAATATGTACGAGAAACGATAGTAGGTACCTATAATGAATGTAACCTATCTGAAGGAGTGTGCGTTTCAGCTAAATTAAAGGTTAAATTTTATTTTGTGCCAAAATGCAGCAATTATATTTTTTTGTGTATTTTATGTTGGGGATGGAAAAAAAGACAAAAAAAGGAGGATTTATGTATAGTTAATTGTTTTATGTTTTTGGAGCCCTAATGATTGATAATGAATACATTCATAGGGGTCTTGATTATGCTGAACAAATCATTTTAATAATATCATCAACATTAAAGTTAAGTAAATTGATCAGTTATAATTTATATACAACAACAAAAAACGAAAAGAATACTAACTTAATTTATTGCACGTTGTTGGTTTTTTACTATAATTACGTACAATTTTGGATTTACACCTTTTTCTTCATAAAGTACTTAAGTTACCGATAAAGTGGTAAACCTTCGTCCAATTTCTAAAATTTTGAAGCAAATACAGGCCATAATAGAATAAATATATACACTGGTCAACTAAAAGTAAGAGTAAGATTATACAATATTAAGTATTCTAAACGAAAGAGCTGATATACGAACTTTTTTTTTAAATAAATTCCCTTTTTGACTTTTAAGAAATAAATAATATGTAATTAGCTATCGAAAGATAAAGCTTATTCATTATACACTCTAAGATTTTGAAAATGTTAAAAATAAAAATTAAAAAAAACTTCCAAACTTGCATTTGAAATAAAACTTATATGTTTATCTCAAATTTCATTCTAAGACTTTCTGTCTTCATAACATGTAACGTAATATTTAAAGCACTGCTGTTATAAGCACGTGTTCTAGTTCTGGTCGTAAGTTAGGTATACTTCTTTAAACAGAAGGTCTTAATTTACCAGAAGTTTACCAATCTCTAATTACTCTAACATTAAGTAGTCAGTATCTGTATAGAATGTTGAATGCTTCCGTTGAGGTTTTTTTTTAAGCAGCAGGAGAACTTCTTGTATTACATTATTCTTCGTTCTTTGATATATCAAATTTCTTAAACCTGATGCCCGCCAAAAAATCTCTGTCGTCGTTTAATTAAGACATCATCATTGGAATTCCATTAGCACCTTGCATGCTCCATCATCGCATATAATAACTTGAACTGGTCAACTGCTTTTTTTTTCTATAATGTCTGGATTTTTAGTTATTTTGTTTTCAAACCATCCAACCAACGGACTACTCTTGATTCTCAAATTACCGAGAAGGATGTGGTCAGCGGCAGCGGTCGGTGGTGGTGGTGGCGAGTATAGATTCGCTTTAAAGCACTAAACAAAAAAAAAAAAAAAAAAAAAATATTCGATATCAACTTTTTTGGCAAAAGATGAGCATCAGAATACCAAAAAAGGACATGTCTCTTCACGCAGGCATTTTCAACAAGAGAAAAATAAAACAAAACATACATAATATATAGCCCGAGCCTATCTTAGGACGAACAACGACAATCACAAATGGAATGCTATATTCGTATTGGATGCAGGTGTTCAGCCGACATTCAGTCGCCATTGACGTCATATATGCGCCAGCAACTCCGACGACGAGGTCGACGACGCGACATTCGCTGACAACAACGACGACCAACGACAACAATCATTTAGTTAGAGGCTGTGGTCTCTGCAGTTCTGCACCGGAATCGATGAGTCTTTAAATTGATACCAAATATGACATCGCTATGAGCCATTTAATGTGCAGCGAGCTTCATTCAGAGCCAAGCCATAACCCAGCACAGTATCGTCAAATCTTATTTATGCTTCAGCATTTTCAACCACCAATACTAACTCTTTGTGACTTTACACACAACATAGAGCATTTTGAATTGGAGGACCAGCTGGCGGGTGCTTGCTTTGCAGCAATTGGACACCTCGCTATAATAGTCATCGGCTCATTGAAGTTAAAATTAATCTGAATGCAAATAGTAACGGGAACATGCTGGGACGCAATTATGTTTGAGAGATATTAAATGAGACGCTTTATAAGTTGAACACTTACTCAAGGCAGCAACAATGTAAGTACTTTGTGGTGCTGCATGGTAAAGTGTGTGGCACGAGCGTAGAAAACGTCTCTATGATTGTCTTGCAAACAGATACTGGATAGGTGGCCATTTCTTGGAAACATTTTGCAAACAAGCATTTAATCGAAATGAATTTGAAAAATTACCTTGGAGTTCTAGCGTGGGATGATGATAATAATCATTCTGTCAGGACAATTTTTACTAAAGCCCTAATACAAAAAGCTTCGAGATTCGAATGCATGTATGGAAGTGGATAAAAATCAGAATAGTAAAGTATACATGACATTAGCGTTGATATTACACTCAGTCAAAAAAATTTGGTAAATTTCAAAAAGCTGCAACTTCATGTAATGGTAGGTAATATGTCGTAACCGTTAAGACAAAACTTAT
This sequence comes from Syrphus vitripennis, assembly GCA_958431115.1. NCBI lineage: Eukaryota > Metazoa > Arthropoda > Insecta > Diptera > Syrphidae > Syrphus > Syrphus vitripennis. Next base: position 7,037,147 of record OY288110.1, on the reverse strand, counting down.
TTACCTAGAAAACGACTGTGACGATTTTGATTAAATTTTAAGTATTTATTTAAAAAAAAATATTTTTCAAAAAAAACTTTATTAACAATTGGTACCTGCCACAGGACCGGCTTTTTGGGTTTCGACTTTCTCATAAAAGTTTTGGCGGTCCTATAAAAGCTGAATAATATTGCATATCAAATCTTAAAAAAATGTTTTTTACATTTTTAAAAAAATAATCAAAAATTACTGTTTATGAGAGTTACATAGGTTCTGTTAATAATGTTCTGATTAAAAATTCTTTGTTGTGAAGTGAATTGTGTTAAGTCCTGCTAATACCTACCAGCGCACACACCGTTTTAATTTTAAAAGTGGATAAAAATCAGATGAATCGTTTTTGAGAAATTAAAAAATATAAATGGTTCTATGGAAGGTAATGCTATCCCTTTATTTGGAAATAAAAGCTTCATACAAATATAGTATGATCATTATTCAATAAAAACTACTGATTTTTTATAAGAATCGATGGAGCCGTTTTTGAGAAAATTACCGTTACCACTACCTGAATAGTGTCCAAAAAACAATGTACATACTTAAGTAAGTTTAAAGAAAAAGTTGTAAGCTGCGTAAATCTATCAACATATGGAAAATTGAAAGATTTACGAAACTATAATTCGAACGTTTAAGACTATTTTTACGAAAAATATGTTGTATTGTTTGTTATTATATTTTATTTTTTTTATTTAAATATTTTCCTCAAACAAATTTAGTTTTTACGTCTAACTTTGAAAAATGTGTTAAAAAATCTTGTTTATTGTTGTCTAATATCTGCTTAAGGACTTACGGAGACACAAGAGTAGGTTGTAACTTTAAATAAAGTAATATGTATTTATTTTAATCAAACATTAAATATATTTTATTTAATTATTTAATATTTTAGACAAACAATTTAACAAACACAGCAGACAATGTATAAAAAATCAAATTCATTTCAACTACTCTAAGCTAAGCAACAGTTTGAAAAATTACCATGAATGTTCCCTGTAAATTGTTGAACTGTTAATTTTATTAATATATTTGTTTCTTCTAAAGTTAAACAAAATAAATAAAAAAAACCGCACCCCAGCAAATACCTACTCCAAAAAACACGAAGAGGTACGATATAATTATTTCTACGATAATTTTGCACTGCATTATGACCCTTGCCATAACGTATATTGTACATGTCTCCCAAGTTTATACAAAATCTGAAATCATTTAATAGACCTAATGGCCACTTACACAGAAATTATCTGTACCAACTACTCTTCCTGGTATCTTATTTTATTCGAGGCAATTAGCAAGTTACAACTCTTATTTTACAAACTAACATTTATTCCAACTGCATGCAGCACTGCACACCAACTCCACCCAAAGCCAAACGCTGTGCTGCTCTTATAAGCTTGTTGGCAAATTAACATTCAAATAAAAAAAAAAGCCGATAAGCAGAAACATAAAGTTCTCCTCACACCCATGTTGCCAGTCACTTTGGTATACATATACATATATAAGTTCGAATTCGAATTCAAATCCAAACAAAACGTCACAACAACAGTAAAGAAATAATTTCCATCACAGCAGCTCCCGCTTTGCCGACAAGCAAACACCAGGCAGCAGCTCGAAATGTAATAATGGTCACCAAGTTCTTCTACGACGAAGCGGGGCGACGCGACGTGACGGAAGGGATGCTGTGCTGGAAACGTTGCGGCTGTTGTTGTATGCATGCAGTCCATTACCCGTAATGGGACACATTGTAAATTAATTAGTTAAAATTTGATCGCTGTCATTTGAAGCAAAAACAACAAAAACAGTCGATTATCAATGTCTCGTGCGCTTTCGCGCCCGCCACCACCATCACCATGCGGAGGCCATATACTCACTGCACTGCACGAGGGCCAGAAAATGGATATTGAAAAGCGATTTCCGCGAGGTAGATCTGCCGCAGCGATAATGTTTCAGATTTTTTATTTTATTATTGCCGACAACCGAAAAAACCCGTTTATTACCAATTGATATTTATTAGCCAAACATTAGTCGAATTTTGTATAGAGCTCGCTCTCTAGCTGGTTCTGGCAATCAGTGTATAGTGTAGCGTAGTGATCTGGCCAGATCTTATATAGTCGCTGCTAAAGTTGGTAGCAAGTTAAGGTGTGCAGCAATGCATGTTATTTGAATGGTTGCAGTTTGTTTAATGGGCACCCGCTTTGTAGACCTATCTGAGTTATAGCAAACTCCAATTTAGTGTTGTGGTCTGGTATAACAGAGACGTGTTCCATCGCCACCGACGCGACGCCACCACTGCCACCAATACCTCTGATGCAGTGGTGGTAATAATTTCCTTTTGAGGGGCTTGCGGTGAATGCGGAATGTTCTCTGCTGCATGGAGTTGGCTTCGGGCGAGTGGTTGTTAGATAACAATTAAATTCGCGTTTAGTGGGTGGTGCCAAAGCAATCCCAAAAACCGGGTCTAAGTTAATAGAGACCTTTTGCCAATTGAATTGATTTATATTTCAGGAAGACACAAGGTGGCATTTAAATGTCTTGCGGCACGAATATAATAAACAAATTCTTCCCTAAGGCTAGGTCTACATCAGCGAATGGAATGAAATTCTTACAATGTTACAAATACTGGCGCTGTAACTTTATTCATTTTTTTTTTAAGTTATTAAAAGTATGCAAGATGGGGCATTACAATATTCTATTTGAACATAAAGGAGGAAGAACATCCGTTAAGCTTGTAATATAAGCTTTCGTTAATGAATAAACATTAAAGACTTTAGTTTTTCCTTTTTTTTTTATTACAATATGTTTAAGGCCTTCCTTTCTAAAAGGTAAGATTAATTTAAATTTTTTGAAAATTTGGAAACGGAAAAATTCAAGTTTACCCAACGCCTAAGCATAAATCAATTTCTGTTCTAACTTTAAGTTTATAAATACCGTACATTTGTGGGGTGATTTTTGATAGAATTTTTGGAACTCTTTTTCATAATATTTAGGGCAATTTTCTCAAAATGGGATCATTTTTCGTAACGAAAAAAATTCCTATACCTTGCATCAACTAAACATACGTGATAAAACAAAGTCTTAAGGTCTTCAAAATATTGTTAACCTTACCTTAGCTAAAAGTTAAACTAATGCATTTACAAATTTCAGTTTACTTGAGTGACGCAAAACATCATCATTCATGACTTCTGATTCTGACTAATTGATGACTTCGTCACCGCCTTGCATGTTAATTGGAAAAAAAAATCCAGTAGCGATATATGTTTATACGAAGTCTTCATTTAGTTAGGTAGGTAGGTAGGTTACTTTTGTGTGCAAAAACCAATGAGCCGACAAACGAAGCGACTTAACTTATGCTATAGCCGCTTTTAATTAATTTCCAGCAAGTATCTGTAGATATAAATCGCTATGGATGAGTCTTTGTGGTTGCAGGTTGTTTTTTGTTGTTGTTGTTGTTGTAAGAATTCCTCTACACATAGTAAGGACAATCTGAACTTCTGTTCTTGGAAAACTATATATAAGCAATTAACCATGATGTGGCCAATTCCTTATGAGGTTTGTTGGAAAAGCGGTACCATATTTGCTTTAAAGCATTTTTACTTCTTTTTTTTTAGTTGGATATAGCAATCACAATTTCTGTACATGTCTGGTCTGTTGTTGACTTAGGTTCTCACAATACGAGTATAAGGAGGATTTAGCAAATGAATGATTTCATTCCGCTAGGCTTTCAAACTACATAAAAGCTACTACAAATAGTTTTAAAGACTCTATGCAATAACTCCTTAAAATTCCTTATTTTAAAAATTAATTAAATTAAAAAAAAAAGATTCTACATCTTTTAACATGAAAATAAAAAAAGTCCCAAAATTTAGGATTTAATTTATAATAAAAAAAAATCCAAATAGTAAAAATGAAAATCGATTTTATTTTCGTGACCTTTATATTTAAAAAAATTATTGAGTTTACCAAGCTTAAAAATATTGTTTGCATTATTCTTCAATTATCAATTGCCTCAAGAAGATCATAATCACGATCGAAACTGCACAGTTGAAGACAGGAATATCTTCTTCTTCATTTCAAAGTAACTGTAGGTATACGGAGTATAAATAGTTGTTGACTGAAAAGGTAAAACATCAAGTCGACTTATAATATTTTACATTTTCAGCCAAGACTAATATTATTGTAATGTCATGTTCGTCAATTTGTCAATAAGTAAGCCCATTGGATCTTCTAAGACATGAGCTATAATTGTGCAAAGGTGAACAATCAAATATTTTTAAAAATTTTGTCTTTCATTAGGAACTTAGGACTCCTTTTATTCTCTCTAAAAAAAACTGGCGCTTAGTCTTAGAAGAAACCAACTCGAAGTTGGCTCCCAGCAGTGCATACAATGAGTAAACCAATCCAAACATAATTTTGAAAGATTCAAAATTAAAGGATAAATTTTGTCCTTTCAGTCAATTTTATTTAAAAACAGCCAGAATAAGTCTAAGTCACTATTATCGTGAACTTATTATTAATTTAAGCAGATGTGGAAAATCATTAAATCATCAAAGACCCACTTAAAAGGAAATCCATAGATATTAAATTCACTTCTATTTCGTCATAATAATAAGCAGCTTTGTATACAATTTCAGTACTCTATACAAAGTCTAGTGTTGCCCGCCATTTAACCGCTTGCTGATCCAACTGTGATGTGTGCGAATGAAGTGGACATGAATAGGACGATCGGTTGCGTTTTTGTGTGGATTGAGTGGATTCGGTTGCTTTTCTTTCTCAAGAGTCAAACTGAACAATGTAAAATGATTGGCGTGCATGTTAAGGAGAATTGATCTCTGTAGCCCTTTGCTTTTTGCAGATATCAATCATTTCAGACTTTGCATGCAGCGGCAACCGTTCACTATATTATTCGAAGTGTTGAACAGCCACTTCAGTTGTCACGTTAAAGACACTATGAGTTTATTGTAAATTTGAAGAATAAAATGTTATTTGCCATTCAATAAAGTTAAACATGAAAAAGAATGAAGTTTGTTTGCTGGGTTGTCTCGTAACTTTTTGTAGAAAAAAATGGTTGTCAGTAAGTCGGCTATAGTTTAATCTCTATGTTTTATCCTATTTAGATACGTTGGACTCTAAAATTTCTGGAGTGGTGATGAGAAATGAAAGTTGGAATGTTGAGTGGATATGACAACGGGAAATTAAGCATTTGTATCATTTGCATTGGGAACAACAGTTCATTCTTTCATTTTCATTATCTAATTTATTTATTTTTTCAAACGCAATATTTTTTAGAAATGTTGGTATATTTACTACTCTGTGAATTTACATATTTAAAACCGTATTGTGAAGAAAGTAAGGCTTAAATAACGAATGCTCCTATATGTCAAAGTACTTTAGAATTAAAAAATACAAAAACAAGAATGTCATTAATGAAATACATATATGAAAAAGTAAAATCCCGAAAATCTTATAAACTTTCTATTGAAAACTCGTTGCAGCAACAAGTTGCTTATACTCAAACATCAAGCCTTGGCTTGTGGCTAATCAAAATAATTGAAAGTTAAATAACCGCAAACCCAATTAACATGTCTCTTACTTCTCAATTCTAAACATGTTAGCTTTACACCTTTGAAAATTGCCACCGTCATTGCTACTGCACTGACACGCCATCTAAATGTGAAGCACCTCTTAATCATTACTGTTTTTTCTTGTTTTTTTATTACTCGATTAATTACCTACTCAGCTCTGCGTTACATGTCAGCGTTGCAATTTAATTATATTTGATTCACTAATAATGTGTTTGGTTGTTCAATGTTATCATTTCTGCTTGTGGCAATATTGACAGAAATGTATAGATTCAACAACATTCCACACTCCACTCAATCAGGATCACCCTGACAAAAAAAATAAAAACAACTGTGATAAAAATTAATAGCAACAAAAAATATTTACATATGAAAATTTCATTGAACCCTAAAAAAAAAATTGCGAAGGTTTATACATATCTGTGGGTAGCAAAATTCTGACACCACTCATCTAAATGCACCATAACCAGTTGCTGACATTGTCACTGAGAAATAATTTACAGAAGTGCAGAACTTTAGTGACCTTCGTATATCTGATGGTGTATCTAAGAAGCTAGTTCGAAGTGCTTCCAGTGTTATGTATTTCCAAACCGGATGTTGGAATTGGTTTTAATCACCTTGATTCTCCTGTTTTTGTTTCCTTTGCAAGTTGATTATAAGGCTGTGTCAATTTGGGGTGCCCTGCACCCCTCAAGCGCTTTTATAATCTATAGAACTACCTTTCCGCACCACCACCGGCACCGGATAGAAATAATTAAAAACAAAAAAAAATCCCATAAGTAATGATGGTGAGAAAAAGAGCAATCCCAGTGCGAACAGGTGCTGAATATCCAGTTCTGATTTCTCTAGCCCTGATGGCATAAAAGATGAGGATAGATCAATGAATATATGTAGAATGACTTGCGTTATATACAAAGTCACTGTTAATTATGATGACGGGGTATAGGGAATATATAAGAATATTAAATGACTATGACTATGACTTAGAGTCCCTCTCTGGTCTCTGATGTTCTCATTGCAAAATTCCTTTCGGAAATTGATCTACGAACAGGTGCAAGTGGTAACGATGCTCTAATTCGTATGGGAATATAAAAAGGGGTCTATAATAGTGAGTGAAAAGAGTGGCCAGAGAGCGGGGGGGGGGGGGGTAACTCTGAGCCCAGATTTGATGATATGAGCTTCCTGTGAACATGTTTTCTAGAATGTCTCTGCTTAAAAGAGGATGCGAATATGTGCAGCACACAACCAGATGCATAGCTAATTTACGCATTAATATCGAACATCAGAAGGGTATACAGAAAGGTAATTTTGCTTACGCACCCAGAAAGCGCAAGAAAGTTAATATGTTTTTAAAGATGTTTATCTGGTTTTGCATCATCAGTAGTCCTGTAGATATTATTTATATGTTTAACTAAAAGAACACTTGCTATCTTCACAGTCCAGGGTTTCAAGTGAGCTTCAAACAAAACAAATCAACGTAAATCAATTTAAATATTTGTATTGCCAAGCGAAATAGTACAGTCAGCCTTGAATCACAATGTGTAGGGTGGGGAATTGCCAAAATTAACAAAGTGAGATACGTAAATGCTATGAGTTTTATCAAGCTTCGAAATTTAAAACTATGCAAAAGGTTATAATGGTTCAACTTTTACTCTAGGCAAAAAAAAACATATGCATACACAAATGAGGAAAATTAAAACTATGGATTCTTTAAATTTGATACCTACCGTTTTTATTCCCCAAATCTTAAATCTCTCTAAAAGTTTTTCCTATGAATTAGAGCCTTGGATTTTAGTTTTTATCAAAATAAATTTATTTTGGGACTTCGTTTTAGTCTGTGTCACATCACACACCCTAAACGCATCTCATTATGCTCTCTGCCTTAAGTTTTTAAATTAAGACATACATAAACTTTGATTTTATTAAATTCAATTTTGAAATCTATTTCAATATCCGCAAATTGCTATCTGCCATAAAAACTGATTTAGCTACCGGATGCTTTATTTAATTTGTTCAATATCAAATTCCTTCATTGATTATATTGTATGTAGCTAAAGCACCTGTTGGCCGGATTTCATAATAAAAGTAACAATAGTCATACTGCTTGTACTGTATATTTTACTTGGCCTTTCACCAAAAATAAAATAAAAATCACTTACAATTTTTTTTTGCTTTAAAATCCAAAGGAGCATGAATATTGAAGCACTTTACTTTTATAATGCCTGCAATAAAAAATGTCCCTAGTGATCCTTATCACAACACAGGCTGCGCGCATATACCTACATATAATTAAAAGCCTCGTAATTTCATATCAGCCACATTTTCTGCAAGACAATTTTATTTATGTGACCAGAGTCGAGCGGCACAGTGTCGATCGATTTGCGTTAACATTGCGTGCCCGATCTGATAAGAGAGTTCGCTCTTAGCCAACTTTAATCTTTGGCTATAAAATATAATGTTTGTGCTGAGAGTGTTGCATATTGCTCGATGGTTGTTTGTTATTTATACTATAGAGCCCCGAGCCAAAGCAACTGTGGAATGGTCTTGTTTTCTCACGGCGATACCCATTCCCAGGGCAATAAATTAAAGACATAATGAATTTCAATTTCCAACACCATGACTCAGCTCTGTTAATCTCAAGAGCGCAATTATTATAAATACGCGCGTGCGTTCAGGCGATCAATCTCCGATCTACTGATCTAAAATTGGATTTTTAAATAAACGAATTAACCTAGAAATTATGCTATACGCAGTAGGGAGCTTTATTGATTTTTATTCACTGCCACTTGATTTGATATAATACCAGAGTAACCTACATTATTCAATAGATTTTTGTATTATTATAACTTCTTAGATTTGAACAATAAATGGATCTAACCAATATATGTAAAAAAAAGCACCAATTAAGGGCTACCACCTCCAACAGCAGAGCAGGGCCTCCCACTGAAATTCTTGCAGGTGTTTGAGAAATTCTTTGCAGTGGCCGCCGCGCCGCAGTGTCGGGCGCGCTTATGGCGCCATACCCCGTTGAGTTTTGTCTGAGAATTCAGCAAGAGGATGTGTACTGTTGGTTTGTTGGGATTCTTCAAAAGCTAAACATTAAACATATACGGATATTTTTCCTTGTTCCAAACCAAGTCCAAGTATCGTCTCTTTTTTACAACTTGTTTTATGGATATCGTTTGTATTGTGAATATGCATAGACTGAGCATTGAGCATAGTCATTTTACAAACAAACACCCCTTGAGCCTTGGGAAGATCAACAAGTGGTATAATGTGTACGCTTCTTCCGACACTAAGCGTTATGGTTATTCTTGTTATAATCGTGGTATGATTTTTTATGAACAGAGAGACAGACGGACACACCATATATGAATGCGGGGATTGCACTGAAGCATGCCTATCATTAATCAAGAAATTAGAATTTAACACTCTCAGCTGGAGGCTAACCAAACAAGTATTATCTCGAAACAAGTGTTCGAGGATTTGTAAAGTAGGAGGTTGCTAATCATGATTTTCTTTAGTATTTTCTTCCAACAAGTTGCCATGATGGAGTATGGCATGCAGAAATTTTCTACATCAAATATGATGTTCACAGCTTAATGTGTAAAATTTTAACAGACGCAGACGTTTTGAATTAATTGAGTTTGCACGCGGTTGAAGCTTGAAATGTAACTATGTATAGGTACTATACTTATACTTTTTTTTATTGAAATATTGTTAGAAGCACATTTTGTTTAGCGTTTGTAAATTATAATACCTATTAATGAAAAAAAAAATATTTGATCTTTTTTGAAAATCGTATATAATATATAACTCGAAAATAGGTCCACATATTTTTTAAGTTTCAATTTTGGTCTAAACATCCACCACAAATTAGACATATGAGTCCAATAAACATAATAATGAAATTTACGCCATGAGATTTAATAAATCAAGTTAACTATAGTTATTGTATTCATACTTATGGCGCAAAATTAACGAAATACATGCTGCAAAAATTTGTTAATATGTGCTTGTTACTTTACGTTTTAAAATTCATAGTGTTTGAATCCAAGTTCTTAGAAATTCATTGCAGCCATACATAAGAAAATAGAGATATCGAAAAACTCATTTTCTCCACTTTTTCTTTGACTATGCCCAAATAGCTTTTTAAAAATGTATTTTAAATCTTTGAAATATAAAAGTATTTTGCAAAAGTTACTATAAATTGTATGTTGAACAACTTTTGTCACAACACTTCCCTAAAACCAATTTACCGAGATATCGGCTTCACACTTCAAATAATTCAAATTCAAGATGGCATCCAATCCTTAAAAGAAATCAGGTGGAAACTTAGACTGATTTATCTTACAGTTAAATTTTCAACTGACTCCGATTTAACACCTTTTTTATAATATTATACTAATTCAAACAGGGGTGATAAAAACACACTCATTCATGACTTTTGGTTGTGCAATTTTAAAACTAAACCTCTTTCTCTAAAACACTATTAACAAGGTTGTTATGGATCAATTGTCAGCCAAAAAAACACTATGGAAGTATTCTAAATATGTAAACATAAATATGTATGTATTTTAATAATTTTAGACAACTTATTTCTTAATGACATTCAATTTTCAATCCCAAAGCTTTTTAAAATAATTTACTCAAAAATATTTCAATAAATTCTGATTAAATCTCTGCCACATTTGTACGGCTAATCGACTCTAATATGTAATTGCCCTCCAGGCAGCACAAGCAAAAAACAAACAAACCTTGTTGTCTAACCGATAAAATATAAAAACACCGGCATAGCCATTTAGAAATAAAAATAAATTTCATGGGTCATAAAAACATCAACAAAATCGAACAACTCAGACCACCAAAATCGTTCCCATCTTTAATTCTGCAGATTCTTACCGCACGCCCCCTTTGGGAATACATAGTAGAATAAAACTGATAAAGGTGGGTATGGTACCTGTTAGTTGCTATAAATCCCTTGGGAAATAAATCCCTTGCTTCACGGTTTAGTTCTTGAATTTATATTTGGATAGTGCGCATGTGTAACGCACATATGAACATATATGAGGATCCTTTTAAAGTAAAGGCACCTGGAGACCACCAATGGAGAGACCGAAATTCCATAGTGCTTTTTTTTGTAAAGTGGATTCTGTTTCGCAATCAGTTTTGGAATCTTGACAACTCAACAGTTTGTTTTTTTTTTTGCTGCAGCTGCTTTAACATTTTTTCATCGTATGGACCACAAGAGAAGTCTTATCAGGAAACTTAAACTTCACAAATTCCATCCACCCACTCAATTCGATTATGGGCTGGGCTATAATGTCTGTATATGTACGGATTTATCGATATCATGTGTGGACACTTGGGGCGGACAGCAAACGGTGTGTTTGCTGGAAAAAATCTCAGAATCTGATATATTCAGATAAAACTGGATGAAGTGAAACACTCGGCACATTCTGAGCGCAAGTAACTTAAAAGGTGTCGCCTCTAATACAATGATAGAGGTATAGACTTTGATGCTGTTGCAGCCCAGCGCTAAAAGGTGCAGTCTGCAGTCTAGAAGACACCACTCAACGACTGGTTGGTTGCGCTTGGTGATTCAATTTCTCGAACACCTGTAGGCATATGTGGCTGCTGCTAATGTAACATAAACCACATAAGTACCCCGCTCAAAGGTTGAGGCAACTTTAATTTTATTCTTTTGCCTCGAAGGCTTCGCAATAGAGTTAATGGCTCTCTGGTTCAACGTGATGTTGCCGCACAGAGAAGAATATACGTACTATGGTGGAGGTCCAGTCAGCCGTTATACTTTGGCTCTGGGGGAGCACGAAGTGAAATTATAGACACTAAGTCGGGAGATTGGAATTCTTCAAGATTTCTCTATGGTTATGTTGTTTTTTTGTTTTTGTTCCTGGTTACCATTCTATTGGTTTGTTTGGAAATTGTAAGGCTAGAGATACAAAGTTTACTGGCTATCAGGATTATGGTGGCCAAATGAAGTCACGTTTTTGACACTATAGCCAACTATGGAGCAGCAACACCGACAAAAAATGAATTTGTACTCTTATAGATATATACTTGTACATGTGTAGGTAGGTAATGTTAACGGAGAACTGAGATTCAGATAAATTGCAGGGTGCACCAAATGTGCGCTATGGCAAATGTGGTGTTGCTATGTTGTGTGAACTTTGGCAGGTAATGCAGCGGCACGGTGCAGCGCGGCGGCAATGGTGGCTTGGTTTTTAGAAAGGTTAATAAGCTTTATTTCTTAGTCTTAAATCTGATCAGTCCAAATTAGTTTTATGCCATTCTAATGTAGAAAATGAGTGGGAGTACTGCGTGATTTGACTTAATCATAGTTTTGAATTTAAGGTTAGAATACAAGTAAATGTTACATACCTTGATGAATGTGTAAGCATTATGTTTGAATTTAGGTAGGTATTCTAGACTCATCCGAAAGATTTAAAATTTGCCTATATTGCTGTAAACTTAACACTGGCACTTAGAAAAAACTAAGTGCCAGATTATTGAGAATTTGGAAAAAAAGCTACGGAAAAAATAAATTGCTCCAGAAAGGATATAAATCACTATTTACCAGATTGCCTTAGAATTATGTATTTTAAAAATTAATAACACTTGAATAAACAAAGAAAAACTCCGAACGAATGGGCAAAATAGGGCTAAATGGTACCTTAGGTTCAGTTTCGCAGATTGATTAACTAATTTCTCAAATAAATGTCTATCACCGTATACTCGATAGCGTTACTTATTCGTTTTAAATAAAATGCAGGAATTTGCTGTACCTTACTGGAAGCATTTAACAAAATCAAGAATTTCAATATATAAAAATATAAAAGTTAGCATACAATTATTTAATTATTTCAAAAATCCAAAGAATACTTTTTTAAGATTAAAATCACAATGAAACTGTTGTCCACCTGGACGTATAAGCACTTTTCTTCATAAATTAAACTTATCGCGCAACCTATACAGGAAAGCTTAATTTGATGTTTGATCGCAGTCATTTTGTGAAAGCAACTTTGACAGCTTAAACTGACATGTAATTTCTTATCATGATAAACAAAAAACAAGGTATGCTCATTAGGTTTCGACACTTCACTGTGATGCCACGATTATCTCCCTCTGAAATTAGATAAAATAAAATAAGAACAATCGAGCTTTTTAAATCCTTTTCCGTCAAACCACAGAGCATATGTACAATTACCAGGCCGAAAAATTGGAGAAATAGTCGTTTATTATTTTTTTTAGAAAAGTATCAACATCTCTATCTTTACCTTATACTAAAAATATTATCAAACTTCATGAAAAAAAAAAAAATATATTTTCGTTTAAGTCAAAGTTGTGAAATGCACCAAAACGACCATATCGGGTTGAGCATGAAGACAAAATACACGTATCTAACGATGACGATGACATTAAAACACGATAATGGACCTTGTCAGGTACTTGCATCTAGATAGGTAGTTATACAATACTCTAAACATAACCAATGTGATTCGACGACCTTTCACGTTCAGAAGTTCGCATCGTAAACCAGCAATCGCACACAAAGATCACAACCTGGAACAACAACAACAACAACAAAAACAACGGAACAACTGTGTACACTTTTCACCGTGATGCACATCCTTGATATCTCTTTAATTTCAAGGAAATCTCATTGCCATCTCCAGCCACGCAGATCATGATCATATCTATAAGCTCCATAAAAGGGCAACCAAGCCATGCAGCATCACAAGACTCAAGACACTGGGAAAAATAATATTCTCCCATGAAGCACGTATAAAATTCAATTCTATAAAGTCGACTCTGTTTCTGTGATGATGGTCACAATTATGCAGAGTCGTTCGTGCGCCTGTACAGTATATACACATGACTTTAAAAAAAGAGAGAAACCTGAACAAAAGTGCGTATGGCCATAACCGACAACGTCGTGTTCGTGTTGGTTCGGTTCCATGAACGAGGTTCACCTTGAGGGGGACGATCACTCCAATGATCACTTCACTGTTGCCCTTTTGAGGTAAAATCGTATTTCAACACAAATAATTCTCGTAATCATTGGAGAGTGCTGTGTTAACAAAGATGAGAAGAAGCTGGAAAGAACGAGCAACCAGTTCATAAGGTCGATTTCCATAGTGCAATTCGACAAGATTACTTCCGCGTGATAATGTCGACATTCGTCCAGTTAAGCTGATCTTATTACACAAATTGCAGCAGATGAAATTAAATTGGACGTAGTAGGAGCGCCATAATTGTTTGTAGTTCGTATAGTATACCTTACCTAGTGCTCGCCTGAATAAGAAACTGTATTGCACCATACCACCAACACCGCGCACCGTCCCGATGTCAGATCATGAAAGATTGTAATTTTATACCTCTTGATGTTGGTAGCGTGCAACGTCAATGGATCTCCAGTCTTCACCACCATCAACATCATCAACCAACAAAAGAATGAGAAACGTGAATGCAGCTTATTGCATTCGATTCGATTATGCGCGCTTTATGGCATTTTGTGTGCTGCACTCTCTGAGATGTGCACTGTTGCAGGAGTGCAAATCCTAATTTAATATTCTGATCCTCATTACCTTTTCCTGTACACAGTGCACCATCCATAACATCGCCAAGAGTTTCATGTCCACTCGTGCGAGACTAAGGTTTGATGATTTTTTAGTGGCATTTAACCCCCGTTGAGGTTACATGAAAGGTGCAACTCACTTTGGAGTTCTTCTCTTAACAATTCTCATGACCTCCTCGGCAGGTTTTTGAGATGTAAAGTCACGGTTAGAAATTTGATTGATCACATTTTTGCATGATTTGCAGACATCAATTAAATTGTGATTAAAGTATAACTATGTGTGCATTTTTTTATGATCCCAGTAATGAATCAATTCAAGACACTTTACAATTGTTGTGGGGTTGAATTACCAATCAAATTTATATTATGACTAAGAACAATTAAATGATTGGACTGAGCAAATGAAGATTTGATGTCCACTTCGTGATGTTCGTGTTTCTATAGAAAAAAAAATATCTTCAAACTTCTTAAGTGTTTACAAGAATTTCAGATGATAATTGTTTTCAGTTTAATGCTTAAGTTTTTGGGGTTAACTTGTCGTTAATAAGTTGTTACGCGATTTTTCGTGCTATGTTTGTTTTATCTTTAACTATGTTTTCTAAAGATTCCTCTAAAAAAGGGGGAAACCTTTTTTTGAATGAAAAGTTAAATGCTTAATACTCCGGTTTTAACTCGTTGTTAAATAGCTGTAACTGTAACACTTTCAATTTTGTCTAGTCATGTTTTGTATGCTTTTTTTTTGATTTTAAAAAAAAATCTATATGAAATAAGTAAATCCTTTCTGGGCGATTTTTAAGCTAAATAATTTTAATCGCAAAATCATTTCTTATAGAATGTTCAATTAAATTGAATATTTTAACGCTTCTGAATAAACTAGAAAGGGGAATTCATATAGCTAATTGGTAAAAAATTATATGGTTCCACCATAACCACAAGCTGTTATAAAATTACCTTCTGTTAAATTGATGTAAAATTAGGAACACTTTTATTTGAGTGAACGCAGAGGGCTGTGAGATGACAACCCTCAAATTAATGTCATGTTTCAACAAAGTGTGAAAGTCTATTGTTGTATAGGCTAGGCAGCTAACATGTTTTGAAAATAAATCCGATCCTCCGAAAGGGATGAAGATGATCAAAAGGTAGGTACATATTTGCATACATAGCCTGATTAACAATCTTATTTTCTTTAAACTTTATTGAAATATTTGTCTGTTTTTTTTTTTTGTTGAATAGAAAATAGTTCTGAATACAATATTTTGCCTTTTAACAACAAAAAATGAAGACACTCCTGCAAACAAAGCAAATCAATTCCTTTTATGCGGTATGGTATGACTAATATTCAAATTTGAATAATGAACCATTGTCAGAGCACCTGCACCAGTTTTCATTTGAAACCTTCCCAAGTATTGCCATGTTTCGCTCTGAATAGGTAAATAAAGTTCAATTAAAAGAAGCGTGGGAATCACTTTAGATTTAATCAGATCATCATATCAAAAGAAAAAAACACATAACACATAAGAAGAAGAAGCAACAATAAGACGAACACTTTGCCACAGACAACCTGCCGGACGTTGTTGTGAAGACATTAGTTGTTGGAAGAATAAGCTCTTCTGACAGTCGCTTCATTGCTATTTAATTTTGCATAAACACATGTGCGAGTACACATCTATCAATTGAGCTGCAAGTGCGTGGGAACGTTTTTATAGTTGTTGTTGAGTTACACAAAGCCTCTGAAAAGAAATACTCCGTGGCTGTGTTGGAAGATCACTTCCAATTGAATAGCAATGAGGGAATATTTAAGTTGCCTGTAGTATTAAGGATAAATAAGTATGAACGTTTTCGTCAAAGAAAAATGATGTCATAAGTATCTATGCATTAGTGCAGCTATGTATGTTTTTTTTTTTTATTGACAACTCACTTTTTTGGAACATTACCCTGCTAACGCAATTCCGTTCTCCGTTAGGTTATGTTCAATCGCCAGACAGGCACTATTATAAATATTTTTGTATTATAAGTATTTTGCGGGTTCAAAGTCAAATAATTTGCAAAAAAAATTGTCAGGGAACATCCAAGTGGAAATTATTTTGAACCGCGAAAATACTGTTCAAAAAATAAATTTAAAAAAAAGTTTTGTCCAACAAAATGTAGGAAAAAAATCCCAATTTCCAATTTTTTTGGTCAAAAAAGCTGTGCCTAAAAAAACCCAATGTCAAATAGTCGTGACGACCAAAAAACAATAATAACAACGTTTTGTTATCAATCATATCAACGTGCTGTTTTTGTTGTTTTATCGGCGGCGCGGCATATCAGAGTGTTTCGCATTCATATTTCTTGTGGAACAAAAATATTCAAGAAAACAATCCTAATATTTCTATACACTCCTCGTCGTTTAAGCCTTGATTTTAGAGAAAAACATCAAATAATCACGCTTAAAAATATTTTCAAAAATTAGATTCGTCACATTTAAAAAATCAATTGAGGTCCAATCGTTACGAGATTCCAATTGTAGTTCTATGTCATGTTTTTATTCCATTATCATTGATCATTGTTGGGCCGCTGGTTTACTCACTACATGTTGTTCAGGCATAACACTAACAACATGTGATTGAGTAAATACTAGTATGCCCAACAAATATGACAATGAACAAAATAATGCGAATTATAAAGGGACATTGATATAAGACACGGCATTTCTCCGCTTTAGCCCAGCCGCCAACCCTGGAGATAAAATCTGAAATAACCACCTCCTTCAGTCTCAGTACCTAGCGCCACATACCTTTCCATACACCTTTCCCTTCCCATCCCTATCCTTCACGCCCGCGCTGTGTTGAACAACATATATAAAGGGTACACCATCCCCTTGAGCGCGCGCAAATTATATAAAAAAAAAATATAAAAAATATAGTATACACTAGGCTTTACCTTGAAGTGATGAAAAGAAATATCTTAAAAAAGTTTCTCATCTCGTTCATGCATTTGACACAATATACATAAAATCATAATATATTCCCATCATAAAGTGCAATTCCTATCCTCTCCACATCTGTTTCTCCAGAAAAATTTTTATTCAACACCTCGCTTTTCATACATAATTATAATCATCACTTTCCGAGGCAACTTAAAGCCTGCAGCATATCAATTTAAAACGGTACAATAAAATTTCTGTCAGAATTGCTGATGGTGTATCATGAAACCGCAAAGCATCCTGTTACGGCACATTCCATACATAAAAATCAACTTGAGACTACTTGAAGATTGAATCTATTATTACATATGTATGTACATTGTACATATATTACAAATGTATATATGTGTACCTATGTAAATGGAGTTTATGATACTTTCTGTTGTCTAGTCTTACTTAATGAATGAAATGTTCAATCTGATCACTCTATGGTTACCTTTACCTTGGCTTGTCATAGTTGGAAACGGCGAATTCTTCATTCAATTCTCAAAGATCACATGAAATATGTGTAAATAGAGACGGTCTTATGAAAGGATTACATACATGCATACATACTCCAGCTCTTTTCTATTTATCTAATAATATTGCGCAAAAGATTCTCACGGCTAGATGTTGCAACTTCGTGGAAATGTGCACTCTGGACAAAGTCGTTAAGGTAAAACTTAAAACAAGGTATACCTACTAGCTACTACTGTGTGTGTTAGGTTTTGCGATGCAAGGTGCTGTAACCAGGTATATCCAGAAGAAACTGAAGTTGGGCTTATCTATTTTTTCTGCAGAGTCTTTTGTCTTGTCCTCATGCTACATGTTCACCACAAAAGGTCGGTACTTATTGTGGTCTAGTCGCCTATCAGATTGTTGTCTTGCACTCACTCTTCCCATGGGAACCTTTTGGCGAACATGACTTGAGAGAGCTCCTTAGTGTAACTTTAATAATAACAACATTATATACCTGGAGTCATTGCGGGAACTGCAAATAGATAAGCCACACAATGGGATGTATCAACAAGTACAAGCTATCGCGCTTAGCTTCGAGAACAATACAATTGGACAACACTAACCTGCAGTACACATTTCCAATTAACTAAAAACAAAAGAAGGGATTGCATTCAGTGCGAGGGTTTTGAGACACAGAGGATTTAGATAGGTGGAGTCATTTCGATAGGCGATGTGTCATCATCAGAGAGTACATCACTCTTTGTTGATTGCCATTAAATGCTGCCTAAAATGGTTAAAGCAAGGTTTCTTGGTGTCTGGAATGTTGCCATTTGGCCGCTTGTAATCGGCTTGGAACCTTTTTAAGGAGCTCATTGCCGACATTGCTGGTTGTGTCTGCCAACAACAACGACGACCCTGACAGAGAGAATCAATTCGATATGAACAGTTTAATAAATTTTCCAGAATTAAGCGATAACCTGTGAGGAGTGAAGCAGCAACGCCATGCCAGCGAACGGAGCGAAATACAAGTCCGGGTAGATGATGATTTTATGGCGGTAATGTGGTTAGTTAGTTGACTGGCTGGCCCTGATGATGGGAGCCAAGATGAAGCCCAAGAACTGACATCATGGACTGGACATCCCACCTGAGAATGCTGAATGCCTAACTTTTGATCGTGCCTCGTCGTTTGATTCGTCTCTGTCTGCTTTTTGTTTTTTTTTTTTCTCTTTTGGCTTTTAGTGATCGGTCGAACAAAGTGAATGCCGCACTTGCGGGAGAGTGGTAGAATCAGTGTTGTCGGCACTCTGTCGCTTAATGGCATTCACTAAAAGGACGAAAACGAAAAACGTGCAAGGAATATGCCCAAGAGCGAAAAATGCACTTTAGGACATGATTTCTGTTCTAATGGAGAACAGAACAGAATGTGCGGGAGATATGATGTCGATGTTATTTATTTTATATTTTTTTGTTGCTCCTATAACTGTTGAAATTAATAACCTCAATGTCCGGCGCCTGATTATCTTCTGAAATTTTGTTGTTTTAATGAAGAAGAAATATTTTGCAGATTTTATTATTTATCCAATGAAATGTCTTTTGGTTGGAAATATTATTCATTTTAATTAAATCTGTCTTTTTATTATGAAGTCATAAACAATATTCAATCAGAATTTTTTGTTGAGTGAACTGTCAACTTTGGATATTAAGAAATTTAGAAAGAAATTAATTGATGACGGTGGAACCTTTAAGAAATTTTGCTCCCTCTCTATGTCGACAGCAATTTAACAGTTATTGGTCATGTTATTGGGAAAAAAGTTTATTTTTCGAAATGATTAAGAAAAATACAAGTTCTTGTATTCAATTTATTTTGCGTCAGTAAAAAATAAACTTTAAAAAGTTATCAATCAAGGCAAGTTCTGGAAAAACAAAATGATTTCAAAGTCGATACAGCTGTTTAACCCAAATATATTTGAGTCGAACAACATTTACTCAACAAGATTGGGTCAAAAATATCTCTCACATTCTATTGCTTTTTAAATCGTTTTAAAAGTTATTTCAAAAGATTCTCTACTATTAACTTTGAAATATGAAAGATTGTTTTTGAATTTTTTTTTCGCTCAATTAAAAAAATACTTTAATTTACAAAGGAGATGCCGCACTTTTGGGCCATAAGCGTGCAGGGTCAAGAGTGGTACCAAAAGAAAGGTAAACACTTGTGCATCAAAACTGTGAAGTTTTAGGAAAATCGTAATTGGGGTTTTCGAGATTTTCACGTTTGAAGTTCATTGATCAGATGCACTTATCATATATCTATATCATAGAAACCGTTAGACACACGCATATGTTTTTAATATCAAATAAAAGGTGTGTTTTTGACCTTTCAAATGGCGTTTAAATCATGAGTCTACAATTTTTAGTTTTTGAAATTTTCAATTTATTTCCCAAATGAAATTATTTCTCGTGAAGTTATTTCCCTACACATCTTTTTATTATATTTCAATAAAAAAAAAACAGAATCCGTCAAAAAGAAGAATAATGTCTTTTGAACTAAACTCTTTAACTGTTGATGATATATTTTATATTCTATAATTAAATAAACTTGTTACAGCTGGTCTTTATATTGCTTTAATTTCAATTCCTAATTGTAACATCTTAATTCCCTTCAGAAAGTACAAAAAGGTTCATCACCTTCTTAATACATTCAAAAAAGAAGAAAAAGCTCCAACTGTGTTTGGTTTATTTTCTTTGTTATCATCGATACATTTGTGGTTTTTTTTAAATATTTGACCCCACATATCGTAGGCCTAAGGGCAATCAAATAAACAAACATTCTCAAAGGCCACCCATTTACATCTGATATTTATACGAGTGCTCTGATATCAAATGAAGATTAATGATCAAAGCAATTTCAAATTCAAATCTGTATATTGTTATTCGAACTGTATATTCAGTAAGAAAAACCAAAATCCCTTAACACGTTGATGGCCCACCCAAATTTAAATCCAAATAAAAACTTCACGTATACCTAATAAACCAGGTGCAGAGAAGAAAATCAAAAATAAAATACAATTTTATTAACTCTTATATCAAGACTCCAATCTTGGATCTTTCCATTCCCCAAGCCAGTGCTCCAAAATTGTTTAGCATTAAACAAAGATAAAATCCCACACTCGAGTTGGTTTATCATCATTTTTGTTGGATGGACCCCAAGAAGAAACATACAGCGCCCAGAAGGGATTTTAAAAAGCAGTTTTGGTCCATAAAACAGCATCACCGACGATGGTGGTCATATGATGGCCATTCGGTGTGGTTCTTAAGGAAAATAAATTCAAAACGAATTAGTCTCAATTAATGATGCGAGGATTTTTTATAGCTTTGGTTCGCTTCCTTCGCACCCACCTGCATCTTTTATAAAAAAAAAAAAATTGAATTAATTCGAAAGGAGTTACTTGATACCTTGTCGTATCGAACAAATCTGTCAGAACACATCTTACTATTCACTTAAGCAGAATCCATAAAACAGCTATTTATCCTGCTAGCCATCGCGTTCTCTTGTCCACCACAATGCACCTAATAAATAGATAAATAATTTTAAAATAAATCAACCGTTAAAAAGTTCATTCGTAGGTATGAAAAAAAAACCATGCAAAACACATTATTTTGTTGGCGGTGTCGTAGTCAGCGTTGCCGCCTCAAGAAATAAATACTTGACTTGATCAGTAAATCCTCTCGGTAAAGCATAGAACTCCTCTTCATATTGTCGTACCCCACGTTGTGTGCCAATCTTAAGATCGCTTGCTTGCGCAAGGCCCAGCTCCGTCCCTTGTCGCTCAGTTAATTTTGGTTCAGCTAGTTCACTCAGTAGAGCATGAAGTCCTGAATTACAAGTTAATGTCCTGCATTGAACCCAGTCTGGGAAAGAAGAGAATGCTTTCTTCTATTTTGGCCTGGTTCAAGGACTGTTCTTGTACCTTTCTCTAATCAGGATCAGAAATTCTAAAATCGAAAATGTTTCATTTATTGAAATTGTGGCGTTCGTATCTTTCATTTCCTAAAGGAAAATTTAATTTCTAGAATTGGCATCTAATTGTGAAATGTCACTTTTTCGCACAAAAAGTTTCGTTTTAAGTGCATTGCAGTTGAAAACAGTGGCAACACTGTTACTAGTTACTTCCAAATGGGAGACAGAAGCAACTTGCAAACACCAATTCGGCGCGTACTTACAAATGTAATAATTTAAGCCCGATCTATTATTTTCACCTGTCAGCCCACAGCCGCCAACACCACCAAAGGAGTGTCTGCTATGCAGCTTGGCAAGCTCTAAAGCCGAAGCTGGACTTGCCAACCAATTGGCTTCGTCGTCTTTGGCTGTTGCTGCTACAGAACCGCAAATGTCCGATATGTAGATCCAATCGCATAGATACCGCGATATGAATTATGCACGCATCGCGTTTATATAGATAATCATATATGTACATGAGAGTATATAAAATTGTGTATTCAGAAGTGGGCACGCTTCTTCGCATGATCAACGAACTCTAGCTACTCGATAGAGGTGCGATAGGCCAAGCAATCTCTGAATTGAAGTCTCCATCTCACTCCATGATCTCCACTACTTATGGGGCTGGGACTTCTATGAAAAAAAAAAAATGAAGAAAAAAAATTGGAATATTTTGACGCGTGTGGCGATTTATGAAAATTGCTTGCCAATCGGGCAAATTCAAATTCAACTACTGCATGGATTTTTAGCCCGGGAGGAGTGATCTCTATGCAACCTTAACGTGGGTGGATACAATAATTTGTTTTCGGTTATTATTCGTGGCATGGAGGCAAATAAACGCGCTGGTAATTGCTGGCGCATTTTATTTTTATGTTATTGCGATCGATGGATTTACCAAACATTTATATGGGCGGCCAGCAATATGCAATCGGCGGCGGCGGCGCGAGTGGGTGCACTGTTTGTCTACGAACAAAGCTAAGTGGCGTTAAATTGAACCGAGAAATTGGTAATAAAATTTGACTGTGCGCGTTTGCTATATGGGTTTGGTCAAAATGAGTCAGCTGCCTTATATGTTTGTATATGGATGGATATGAGCATCAGAGCAGCAGCAGATGGACTTTTTAAGTTTTGAAGTTGTCATATTTATCATGTGTGGTTTGCTGGGAATTTCCAGTTGAGAACGAATAAAGAAACGAGTGTGGGTGGTTTACCTTTAATAAAGCGGATTCGGTAATGAATAAATTTTAAGAATTTATATTTTGATGTCATTGAGGTCGCAGGTGCAGCTTCGTAGATGGAATTTCATTCAAAAGCAATAATGATAAAGAATATAGTATTAAATATTATGAGTTGTGTTTATTGGAAAGGAAATTCTATACGATGCTTCTTTGTATGATGAAAAATTTATGTGCAGGGTTTTTACCAACAAGAAAAAAATTTAAGTATGTTGACATTTGGTTATTCGCTTTACCTTAAATCGTTTACTAAAATAAACTAAGCAGAAAAGAAATCTTTCAATAGATTATCACTCCTATTTTATAATGCACCGCTCACACATCTCAATGTAGAGCACTTAAGGATACATAACATATTTTACATAATTATGGTGAATGTGGGCAAGATTTTTTTTTAAATAATGACAGTTTCAAAGATATCGTGCAATGATATCGATCTGGGTTCTTGAACATATAATTGCCAATTAATTTCTACAAAAAAGTTAAAAGGTCAAGAAACTCTTATTTTTTCAATGTTATCAAAAAATAAAATCATTTTACAAATCTTTAAATTCCAGTTAATCAAAATTCTTAATCGTTGAATTTTGTTTTCTTTGCGGCATTTTTTAAAAACTTTAAAAATAACCCACACGAAAACTCTTCCTCGAACTACATCAACTATAGTCTTTGAAAGATTAGATCTCCGAAAACAGAATCAATGACCTCTTTAACTGATCGACCGATTAATTAACACGGACATTTCTTAAATGAGTGGAAAATAGCTACTCAAGCATGCTTGAATGCATTCAACTTTTAATCTGAAACACTTTTTCTACCTGATTTCATGCATCAAACCATATAGAAGATATAAAACAGGACAACAGCCGTTAACACCGATCGTCATCATGGTTATTTGGTAATTGTCCTTCAAAAAATAACAAACAGGATTATCACGATCAAAACAAAGTTAAGGGGGACTGCTGGAACAGCGGCAAGTCGCCTTTAATCATTGATTTTTGTTTCATTTTGCTGAAAACAAAAATAAGGGATTCCTCGTCAATCAGGATGATGGAAACTGAATACTCTGACCTGAGGGATATACCTTCAAAGTTATTCCAAACACGTATGGTGTGAAGTGAGCTCATCATCACCCCAGGTAGGGTCACACATTACAGAAACAAATCTTCATTCAATCGACGAATATATCTCTTGGAAGAGTGCATGTTGATGAACTTTCTCACTTGCACTGCACTGACGCTGATGCACAAAGGAACATCTAAAAACAAGCAAGTAAGGTATCCGTCGATGTTGATGTTGGATGTTGCGTAGGCCCACAGTCAAACCATCTATAACACAACGACTCTAACAAAGTGCTATTGAGATGGCAAAAGAAAGATAAATCGCTGCAAATGGATTCACAGTCCTGTAATAGTACGCGATGGTGATGGCTGGGGTTGGAGCTGCTGCCGCCTGCCGCCTCAGGTACATAACGAGCATAGAGATAAGCTAAGGTGAAGCACCAAGAAAAATTCTCAGGTGTTCGTGACGTGAAAAGAGCTCTGCTGCGCTGATTCACTGATTTACTCCCGATTGAGATTCCAAAAACGTTTCCAGTCAAAAGAGAATGTGGGTAAGTTAAGTTACCCACACGTCTCGCCCTCTGATGTCCTCCCTTTCGAATTGAGTTTCATTTTGGTGGAACTCCTCCATTTTGATCCTCTCAACGTGTCGTCGCGTCGCTTTGGCCCCTCTCGATGGATAGGTAAAGTGAATTCCAGGTATCCAAAGATATGATGAAGTGAAAAGATGAGTTAAGTTGATTTCCAAGAAGCTCATGAATGCTGGTTGTGGTCAAGGGATTGGTGTTGTAGGGTAGGATGAATGGGAACATTTTTTGGTGATCGTTTCATTTCACGGTTTATATTCCACACTACTCTTTGCTAATGTTTTTTTTTTCTGAAATATTTTCTTATTCGTTTTTTTTTTTATTCAACTACTTATATGTGACCGATGTTTGACAACAAAAAATAAATGCCAAATATTTCGGTAACCATATATTTTTTATTTTCTATCATAATTAAAGAATACCGCCTATTCCACCAAGGCTTGGGTTCGAATTAAAATTGCATACCATAAAATCTGTTGTTAATTTGTTGTTGTTTTGTGACTTAAACCTAGTCGGAAAAATTAGTCGGAAAAACTTCCATAGGCTATTTTGAATTTTTTCTCGAATATAATCTATAAACTACCGATTATAAAAGTTAAAATTTTTCTTATAGTGAAACCAAAATGGCTTGATGCTTGATTGTCAAAAATTTAGATTTAGAAACACTCTGGTAGACTAAATTGCCTATACATTTATTTATTTGTGTTTGAGCTAAATTAAGCAAAAATTAAAAACATCTGCCAAAAATGCTACATCCTTTCGTTTCCTATACAATCTACGATGATTTCGCGCCCACTAAATAAAAAATTCAAAATAATATGCAACCCACGTCCATTCGTGATGACACACTCGCCTGCCTTGTGTGGCTTGATCACTTCTTTTATGCATTTTCCACCCACGCAGCTTCAACATACAACAAGCACAGAACTCCTGACCAGGTTCTAATTGCAGGCAACAACAAAAAAAAAGTAGGTACTCCATAACCGCGTTTTTAGGTTTTTAGTCAGGGTTATGCGATGCCCCACCATCGCCTCAATTATCATGCATCTAACCACCCTGGTCGTTTTTGTAGTATGGAGCATCAGAAGTCTCAGTAAATGAATCTCACCGAATTGCCTTATGCCGATGATATTCATTAATAATTCAATCTCGACGGGCGAGCACAAAGCTCAAGCCTTTGTCTTCGTTGTTGGACGACCGCGATGTGACGACCACAAGACTCCAACCACTAACAAAAATAGAAGGAACCAGAGCGATGGTGGTGCGCACAGGGCAACATCTCTCCTGACAAACATAAATAATAGTTAGCTTATAGGTGGCTGCATGGCGGACAAGAGCTCAAAATTGGAATGCCGTCTGGCGCCATTGAGTCTGGAGAACACCTGCACGCTCCAGCAATGGAGCTGGTTCTATAGCAACAACAGCCTCCGCACATGCGATAATTTCTGTGTCATGTTCTATGCGCGGCTGTAGATCGAGTGGAGTTCTTGATGTTTAGTTCTTCGGTCCTGCATCGTTGTTTGTTTCTTCACATAGCGATCATGGAACATGGATGGAACCGAGTGTTTCATTTGAGACCAACTGCGCCTGCAGTTGTATATGTACTTGGACATATCCTTTGCAAACAACGACGACTCGACGCGACAATGGCCCTTTGCCTGCACGTCCCCTTTCGCTCGCTCGTATTGTACTTCTTAAAGTTTGCTCTGCCCACACATGGCACAAGGATTTTAATCGGGAATCTTGCAGCTCGTCGTAGGACGCGTCTGTGTGGAACCACAAGAGTACCGCCCGCATGCTGATACGGCACCCAGAATCCAACATCAAACGTATGTAGGTGTTGGAGCGAATGCTTCATCGTATAGCTTGGGATAATCCGATTTTGCCATCTACAGACGCCTGCTGACCATATAAAGCCACCAATAAGGCTTATAACAGCCTGCTGAGCAGTTTCCAAGTTGCAACAGCAGATATCCCCCTACGCTATTCCATCGTATTCAGCTTTTCAACTCATGTCTGAAGAAGCAAATGAAAACACCTGCAACAAGGATGATATGGGTGATGGCGACCACGGTGCTGCCTCAGCATCCATCGCCACATTGAAAACACAGTAATTTTGTTGAGCTCGATTCTGGGAGCTGTATTCCAGCCAATTTAAGGAGGAAAAGGTGGTTACTCCTCCAGTCAGCGCAGTCGCAGTCGAATACCTAATGGACCGAACACGTCTGTAGTTTTCGACGGTTTTTTCCACTTTTATCACCGACATGGAAATGTAATTACGCGCATTCGGATCCTTTATTGAGAGTGGCTAATGGCAGTTGAGGAGGAGAAACTGTTGCGGTCATGTTAGTTTAACTCTGCAACCATGAGTTCCAGGCGCAGTGCAGCTTCAATATGGATATGTTTTTTTCTGCTTCACATCATATGTACGTAGGTACATGATTGCTGAGCGCGCACCGCACCAGTAATGCGGAAGATAATAATAATTGTTGGGGAAGGCTTTGGACTTTTGTACTTTGATTGGAAGTATAGCTTTGCTACGATAGATACTCTACCAGTATGCCTATAAATTATTTCTACCGTGTTAGATTGTGGAGTGATTTATGAATTTTGTTGCATTTTCGATTAAATTGCTGCCACTGATGAACATCGGCGTTTTTTTGTATTAAAATGAGTATTGGTGTGGATATCTGCTGATTGAATTAGTTTGCGTTCCGAAAGCAACTTCAAATTGCTTATAGTGCACACTGGTAGTTTTAAAATTATTTTAAATTTACACTAGTTGAAGGTGAAGATGTTATGAGCAAAAAAGAACTAATACAAATTTAAAGGTACGGTGGTTAATGAAGAACCATCAGAGTTAAGGACCTTCAACTTTACACTTTAAAATCAATCATAAACTTTAAACAAATATTAATGTAAATTTCTTTTTTTTCTTTCTACCTATAATAGACTCATCCTTAAAAGAAATCAAATCTACAGTGTTCACAATCATAATCAAATGGTATCAACTTGTCCTAATGATCTCCGATCTTCTTGATGAAGCACAATCAATCCCAAAATTGTAAGCAACCGTTAACAAGATTGCAACAACAAGCCGATTATTAAATTAAACCCAGGTTCTACTGCTTTCACATACTTTACAAAAGAGCGAAATCTTGTATTTTGTTTTTATTAAATATCTTACAAAAATATAGAATACATAAAAATTTAAAAATTACGTAAAGAACCACATTTTTTTTACTATTTTATTTGATATTCTTTGAGCTACAAATGTCCATCATAAGTTTTGACCAATAATACTTAGGTTAGTTATGTTCAATTTCATAACTAAAGAATTTTGCACTTTTAAATGATGTATTTTGTATGGAACAAACTTTGTGCAGTTAGTTTTTTTTAATTTTGGAGTCTCCAAATGTATGAAGAGGCCACCATACGTGTTCTTGCGGGGCTCCCAAATATCCCTGGAAGCTTCTAACCAAGTTGTGCGGCGGATTCCAGCACAGAGTTTTGGGCTTCTTCAGAAAAACGTTGAGGTCAACAATTTAGTTGTGAAGGCCTCTAAAGAATCGTAGAGACCACTAGGCTCCTAGGGGCTACCAAACGAGTAAGGAACACCGAACACCAAACAATGTTATGGCCTCAAAAATACGTTCATATACATACTTGTAAGTGTTCGAGGGTCAGATCGCACTTACCAACAAAGCAGGGTATACGACCATTCCTATCGGAGTACCCCTACATGTCCAGCTACATTATTACTTGGATCCGACCTTGCAACACTACTGGATAACTAGACAATATAATTTTTTCTGTTACCAACAACAATAATTCTAGAATTCGGCGCTTTTGAAAATGTATTTTATTTAAAAAAAGCCGATATTTTGAAAAAAATCGTATTTTTCTTGGATCATTTCTTTCACACATCTGAAATTGTTTTTCCTAGCTAGGTTCACATTTTGTGGGGTTCGGGGAATGTATTGCATAGTGATTGTGTATAACTCAACTTTCTTTTCCAATTTCTATAGATGCCGACTTTTGAACTTTTATCACGTACCTAGCCATTTTTTCTTCAATATCAAAAAAAAAAACCTGCAACCTCTTGCTGATCTCATTCAAACTATAGCATAATGAAATGAAATTCTGTTGTAATCCAACAACAACAGCGGCGGCGGCGGCGGCGGCGTGGCGGCCGCGGCAGTGGCGTCGTTGTCAGTCGGTGGCGTTACCATAGCTAAAGCAACCACAACAATAGAAATATTTTCGTGCAGTGGAAAGCCCATTTAATGCCTCCTCGTGATGTTGGCATCATAACCACAATAATGGTGATCTCTTTGACCGATCGTTCCTGCTCCACTCCTTACAAAAC
Organism: Syrphus vitripennis; assembly: GCA_958431115.1. NCBI lineage: Eukaryota > Metazoa > Arthropoda > Insecta > Diptera > Syrphidae > Syrphus > Syrphus vitripennis. Next base: position 7,008,293 of record OY288110.1, on the reverse strand, counting down.
CAAAAAGCAAACACTCCTGTCTGCTAAGACTAACCAAATGAATTCCATTTCCAACAAAGTAATCGTAGGTGGCCAACGTCAGTCACCGCTACCCCCGTCATATGACCATCAACAGGAGTTAAACAAAAAGAAATAAGGTCAACTCGTTTATTCGAAACAACTCTTTTATGATTCTGGGTGAAATTAAATGGCAGGCGGTTAATGGGAACCCATTAAAACCATAAAAAAGTTTTAAAAAAAAACCTGAATGCATGGCAAATCTGTCTATACAAAAAAAAGGCTTTGGAATCACTCCACTGCCCGTCTAAAATAAATGAAATTTTTGATTGATTCCATATTGGGATATCATAATAATTTAACGGACGAGTGAGCATTCAATATTGCAAGAGGCGCAGTCAAGTGGTTCCCAGTCTCACACCATAAAGTGTGGAGTTTGTTGTGTTCCCACAAAAGTGGCCGTGAGAATAGCAATTGAGTTGTTGGAATTCATCCAAACACATAGTTCATAGTTCTCATCAAGGGTTTTGTAATCGTTCTTATAGTTTTCACACGCAGTTAAAGTAGAACAAATTGGACTTATATGGGCCTAAAATAATTGCACCCTCATTATCAAAGAATGACGGTTCACACGTTTGGAATGTTCGTAACTATTGTCAAGACTGCGTATAGTTAGTTTCACCGTGTTGATTTGTTCATATTCTTTAGCAACTCACATATCAAAGTTGCTGATGATGTTGGTGGCAACGAGCTATTATTTGGCTAGTTTATCAAAAAAAAGGGCGTCTGCCGATTTGTTTACGGAGATTAAATGACGCAGTGTACAGTTAAACCGACATTAACCCCTATCATCTATGTATACTCTGTGAACAGGGAAGTGCAGCGTTTTATCATTGTCAGTGTATAAAGCCATCATAAATCTTTTGTTAGCAAAAAAAAGGGATGATTTTTCTCATTAGGGCGACCGATTGTGGCTCGTGGCTCTCTAGGTCACGTCACGTGTGCGTGGGAAAAATGAATGCTTCCGATTACGATTTACATCAATCAGACAACGTAGGGCACAACAGTGTTGTTGTTATCTGATACAAAAAATATGGATAAAGCACACATTGTGCGGAAATGTAAAGAAGCGTAAACAGATATTTCCATTTGGATTGGACTAGGTACATGTGCGCGATTTCACTTCCCACAGGAACAATGTCAGCTGCAAGTTCCGGTGAGAAAATTAAACCGTTAATGAAGGGAGAGGGAATATTGTATGTATGTTTGTGAGAGCATGTTGTCGTTTGTGCATTTTATTTTATTTTTTTTAGATTTAATTATGAGAGTGTAGAGATTTTGAGGGGAAATTTTGTGGCAAATGATTGAGAGCCTCTCTCTCTCTCAAAGGGCTTTTGTTTGACATTATTTTTGTTTTGTTTATGATGTTATGAAATTCAAAATGAGAGGTCTACGTCTAATGTTCTTTTATTTCTCTGTTGTTTATTTTTGACTTTGTAAACTACATATAGTCGAAGGCAAATAGAGGCTTTTTTGTGGGGGCTCATTAAGTCCGAAAACTTGAGGAAAGTTCAACCCATGCCCTTGCCTGCCTAGTTACACAACTGATTTACAGTCAAGGTACAATATATAAAGACAGACTTTTCTGACTTTCCCCATCCTCGGATTAATATCTCAAGTTAGATTGTTTGCATGAACCCAAAACTTATCCCTGTTTTTAAAAATTTTTTGTTGAAAAATACTCTGAAGACCGTTTTAAACTAGATTTCGAATTTGAAAAAAAAAATATTGTAATCCAATATTATTGTTTCTTTTTGTAAAAAAAAAATAATTTTTAAGCAATTTTCAAACATTTATCAATTTTCGTATGGGAATATTTCAAAAATCTAGCGTCAAACAAATATTTGAGTTTAACCTAGCAAAAAAAAATAAAAGGTGTTTATAATTCTGACAATAACTGAAAATAAAGAAAAGCATTAAAACAATTTGAATAATTATTTCTATTAAAATAACTCCTATGACTTTTCCAATCATTGCTCTCCTTATTTATCTCTCAATGGTCTCTGCCTGATGATAAATGCGCCTTCAACCATGTGCCATAAAATTAACGACATCCAATCGTTCTGTTCAAGTCCATTTGAAAGAAAAATCTTATTTCTAGCAAACAGATGTTAAGCACCCACTGAACCCAGCATTCTTTATGTACTACGATAGGTTATCTTGCCGAACCGAATTTGACTTATTGCTAGAGTCAAGTGCTGACTCCACTATCTTCAGCGCATGTTTCTGCTGCACATCCGCCAGACCAAAGCAAATGCAAGGCACATGTACGATTAACAAAAGACTATGGAGACCGCCACTTCCCCAATGACTAATGACCCCATCGGTTATCATGCACAGATATGTCATATGAGTGAATTGAGTTCCATTACACCGTGGAGAGGAACCATCGTCGTTTTGTGGTTTATAATGCGTCGCCATGCAAATCCTCAATCCTATCAGTTTTTTTTTCCTGCTGTTGTTGTAGGTATGCAATTTGGCTTCAGGTCTTAATAATCTTGGAATATATGTAGGTATATGTACGTTGGGGCAACAAAAAAGTTTCAAATTAATAAACAGAAATAAATCTTTAAAATGCACGGGGGCTGTGTGTAAGAAAAGATAAAAGGCAGTCAAAGCTCCTTTGCTATCTTTCTGCCCACTCTGGGCCGCTCCGATACCTTTCGTCATTGCTGTCAGGAAAATTAATTGCTCGTAATTAATTTCTCTATCGCCAATTGATGCAACTGCAGCCACTTTAGCAGTAGCAACCAGCAGAAGAAACAGTAGATGCATCTGCGCGAAGCGTTACAAGATATCTCGTTTGATGCTGCATTCATCTGCCTGTATGTTAGATCGTCCCTCTGGCTCCCAAACGTCTCAGCGGTGTGGCGCGGCGTGTGGACTTGGTGTTGTGTCGTGTCGATTTGTGAAAATTGATGATTCCAATTATGGAACAGTCACAACGTGCTTAGCAGTGTGTTATTACTACTTCTTCTACTTGTTTTAGTCCAACTACCGACCGAGCGACGACAACAAAGTCCCATGTCTTCGGTGACGATGATGATGATGATTATAATGATGATGATGGAAGTGTTGATGGTGGATTCCAAGTCAGCGGGACTTTATTAAAAGTTTATAATAGAAGTACTTTCAACATCCAACATCCACACCTTCATAGGAAATGCAAAAAAACTTTGTACCAAGTGCACCTGGTCTTGGAAGTCTTGGCTATGATGTGATCGATATTTTTGCATAGAAAAACAGGATGAGGAATATGAAGATGTTGCGCCTATTAGTTGCTGTCCATCCGGATGGTGTTCACATCACTCATGGTTCTGCCAAGTGGCAGTGATCATCTCATCAGCAGAAACAGGTGTGTTCCTACTTGTTTTAAATTTACATCAGCTTACTGATAGGTTTACAACATAGAGAAATAAATTACAGTAAATATGTACCACAGATTACAATTAGGTATAGGACTCTATTTTATTGCAATGTTGCATCTAGCAAATGGTTGAGTTTGTCATAAAATTATCACAGGAAAAAAATATTACATACATATGTCATATGTATGTATATTTAAAAGCACCATTTGAAATAAATACAACTATTTAGAATATTCAACCCAAATTATAATTTATGCTGTTTTTATACTTAATTTCTAACTTATTACGATTAGTTAATATTTAAACAAGCCTATCATTATAAAAATAGTGTACCTAAGCTTATTAAATACATACAATGATACGCACTTCTAAAATACGAAACGCAGGCGCAGTATAATTACTCATAATTAACACCTGTGGTCATGTAGATATATCGTTATGTTTTCGGTCAAAGGTGTTCAACAGTTCACCCTTAAATGCCTTTACAAAATTCGATCCGCTCTCAAAGATGATGATCTTTTTTTCTTACTGCTGAATAATCATCTAATTCAACAGCTACTGGGACATGTTTAATTATAGCTACAAAAAAGTTGATATTACGTTTTAACTTGCGCTAGAACATTTGCGATGTTTGCACTCAAAATTTAACATCTGCCAAAAGATATGGGATTCTAATAGAATAGCAGTTCACCATGTGTTTTCATAAAATTCTTCCAAAAAAAAGGGAGAGTAAACAAATGAATGAATGAATGTCCTTCCGAATTCTGTTCTTTTATCATTCAATAACCTTCGGGGAAACGCATTTAGTGTTAACACCCTATCTTTATAAACTGGATGCAGCTGATAGGAAGGAAGTATAAAATAGTGTGAGCATTTTTTTTCCACGATAATACAAAATGTACTTGCATTTAAAACAAACCAATTTGAAAGTAAGAGTTCCGCGCATAATTGCAAATAACTGCTTAACCTACCCTTAATGTTTTATTGTTATTTTGTTGAGGTATTTGAAAATAAAAACAGCAGGGTATGATTTTCTTGGAGAAATTGCTACGCAGTTCAATTTCTTATGAATTCTTTGTTATCAAAAAAAAAATAATTTATTTACATAAATTTATGCGCTTTATTGTATTGTAAAGAGGTTTCGAAAAATCAATAGGTTGAATGGGCTGTAAAAGCATCTACAACTACACATTAACTTTCCCAAAATCTTGAGACAGTTTGTTTTTAGTGTGAGGAAAATATCACTAAAGCAACTGACTTTCAAAAAAAGCATGTGTTTCGGGGTCAAAAAAGTGGTTCTGTCTGTTTTTCCGTTCCGCTACATCCTGTTTTTTTTTTTGAGGATTCCCGCAGAATGCTTATTTTTTAAGCCAAAAACAACGATACCTGTCATCTAATTTGCAGTTTTGGGAAATCTTAATTTAAAAACGGCTCCACTGAGTTTTTGAAAAAAAATTCGGTGATTTTTATTTAATGTTGACTATGTTTTGACAAAGTGTTTGTTTCAAAAATATATAAGATGCTTACTCTCATATACCCTTTTCTTCATTTTCGATGATGTCTAAAACGATTTACTAGGTATATTTCGAAAACGACTTCTCGATTTTAACACTATCTTTAATATTTTGGAAATTTTATAAAGATGTAAAAATGGGCGTCAAAATACCATTTTTACACCAAACTCTACGAATACCTATGTGTAGAGTAAAATGTTTCATATTAATACGTCCAGTTGGCGCGCCATCGCCAGTACAATGGGTTTGCTTCAATAAAGTTGCATTTATTAACATCAATCAATGTCTTTATTATGAATCACGCCGCGCCGTTTCTCTTGCATATACATAGGTACCTACCTATCACCTCATAATTCTTTACGATGACAACGAATACGTACCAGGTGTTTAAAAATTTGAATCTTTAAATCCGAGTAGGTACATATGTACGTATGTATACTGAATATTATCAAATAGTTAGAATTTGTCCATTACATTTGAGATCTTAACAGATGGCGACTGAGGCTAACCATGCGACATGCCCCTTGTTCTCAAAAACCCTAGATAGGTATGATACAAAAAATGCCACCCCAAGGACAGACAAAATTCATATCGAATGCGACAATCAATTCAATTGTAAATCTTAAACGCGATCGTTTGTTTAGCCATACAAGAGTGGAGATCCCTTCAGTTCCAGCAATGACACATTCATTTAAAACTCATTCGGAACACCACAAGACAATACAACGAAACGACGACACAACGGTTGATCATAAAGATATGACCAAAAATCCTCAGAAGACGGGAACAACAGCAGCAAAACAAAATCAATTTCAGAACATGGGCTATACTCAGCTGCACCGTAACTGCACATAAGAAATGGTAACATTTATTTGTTCAGAAAAAAAAACAGATGAAACGCGGAACGACTGACGACGCGACGCGACGACGACAGCGACGACGTGACGCTAATGGACGAAGGCCACAGCTGAGATGGAGTTGCTGTTTATACTTCTTATTAAAGAGACAAGGGGTGTGAATTGTGGAATCGAAGTACCTATAGACTTCAGACAATTTTCCCCCAAAAAGCCTCTATCCATGATTAAGAGATCTCATGGCTAAAAAACAAACTTCTCATAAGTCCTTATGCCTAGGTACCTATTTATTTTGTGACGAAAAATATTGTGTGAACACGTGTTTAATAAACTGTTTATTTTTGATACTTCTTTTAATTTATGCAACGAAGAAAAATTTGAAATATTGTTGGCGTAGGTATGAAGAATTTGAAAGCAGTTTTTAAGATGGATTTATTCTCAGACTTAAACTTACCTAATTAATAGCCAACTATAGAATGTAAACATCGTTGGATTTTACTTTAAATCAGGATTAAGCTACCTATTGACTGAATAAAATAGCGATTGTATATTTGCTTTATGTTTGGGATTGTCAGTGGTGCGGTCCCCTAACGCCATTTTGGAAAAACAACTTAATTTTTTTTGTGCTCTTCTCCGTTCCTATACTCCACTATAAATCAGTGAAAATCAGTGTGCTCGGAAAGTGTAAAAGCAACTTGAACATGTTTGCCTCATATAATAATCATTTCAAGAATATACAAACATAAATTAAGTGTTCTTCATTAAATTTTGAGGTTATACCGATTTTGAGTATAGGATTTTTTGTATTACCTACCTACATAGTAATATTTTAAAAATGGTTTTATCCAAGTTTTTGATTTTTAGCTTTTTAAAAAGTCATTTAAAAAATATCAGAACTAACTAATGTCATTATTCACGCATCAGCCCAAAGTGTCTGAGTGACGATGGTCTTGTGTCAAAAAATAAGGTAGGTATAGATACAAACATTGATGTAAACTTTATAACGTATATTTTACGCGTCTTATTTTTTTTTGCACAAGGCTTGGCAAAAGTCTAAACAAAAAAAATAACACAGGTCGACAAAAAAATTATTTTTTTTTGTTTCTGTGTTGAAGTGGCGATTTTCTCAATCCTGGTATTGAATTCTATATAACTGCATCTTTTTTTTTTTTTAGTTTGTTTCTGCACCTATTACAATGATAAATAAATATTATGGGTTTTCAACCAACTCTAAGGTTTAAGTGTTCTCGGCAAGAGTAAGATAACTGTAGCGCTAAGAAATGATAACGGTTTTTGTAGAACACTTCTACAAGTATTTTTTTACTATAACAAGGGGGGTCTATTTCCCCCCGTTTGGGCGGGAGGGGCAAATTCATTAAAAAAACTACTAAAAATGGAAAAAAAATATTAAAAAATAACGGTAATACCTACAATTAAGTATTATACTTTTTTTTAAAGATAATACTCTATTCTATAACCCAATTTTTAAATCAAGCAAAATCTATGCATAGTTTTTGAAAAAACTAGTTTCAAACTCAAAATTTGATCAAAATTAATTTTTTTTTCGCAAAAAATCAATTCGGGTGCTTCCGCCGTCTTACCTTTTGAGTTTACCGGTATATAACCAATGACATTTTTGTAGAAGAGAGTTGGGGCAATAATTTTGTAGTACATTGTTTTTTGATGTTTTGAAATTTTTCATCATCTTTTGCATTTAAAAGAACAAAAATAAAATTGAAATTTTCTTTCAATCAACTTTTTTATATTGAAGGCGTGGCCCTACCCCCATGGGTTCTACACAGAATGTAGCCTCAAGTCTCATGGTAATTTTAAGCCCTTAACCTTGAGGGTCGAACGAGTAAAATCAAAGTTATGATTTATTTAGTTAATTAATATCAATTTTTATCAGTTATCTCCCTTTAATCCATAATATCAAAATTCTAGCTATAAAAACAAACTTTTTCACGTAAAATTTTTTTATAATTAGTAAGTGATGTAGGAGCAACAAGAAAATCATATCAAGAACCCAGAAACAAAAATAGTGTTGACCTGTGTAATTCACATCACTAATTCATACAAACAACTTGTGGACGAAAAGTTTAGATATATGTAATACTATCTATTTTTTCTTAATATGGCCATCATTCATCAAATACAAATTGGGGCGTTTCAAAAAATACTAAGAAATACTGTATTCAAAAATTAAAACAATAGCGGTAGCCCTGCCTTGGAAGTGAATAGAAGAGAGTTTTTCTTGTCATTCTCATTTCTACCATTAATTGCTTTTAAAAGAACACAGCACTGCTTCAAAAACGAGAAAAGTAAAAACTGTATATAAAAAACTAGCGTTGCCAGCTACTTACAACAAATAACATTGAGTTCGTAGATATGGAAGAAATTTTTGCGCAAATTTTTTTTTTTATTGAACTCTGTGTCACGCCATTTTTCTGCTAAAAAAAAATAGAGTTTCACTATTTTTCAAGGAAATATTTTATTTCTCACCACCTACATTTTCGTAAAGTAACTACTATGAAACTAATACGCTTAGTGAAAACAATAAATCGACAATTATGAAACATAATATATGTATGTAAGAAATTAAACAAAAACAATTTGTATTCCAAAAAAAATTTGAACTGGCATGGCTGACGAAAAAAACGTATTCACTTCTACTCCTACTAACAAACATATATGTTTTAGCTCTCTTCTCTTTTTGACTAAGTTCTCACAAAACTTCCATATTTTGCTCTTTTTGTTTTCTCTTTGAACTTTGATACTTATTGAGTTTGCAATTTTATATAATGTAAGCTCTCATTTTGTATCTATGTACATATATGTATATGTTTTGCTTTCCACCGGTTTCGTTTGCATTATTATTTTTATTTTTGAATACCTTCATAGAAGGTGTTACCATCGAACATTATTTTAGTTTAAATAGTAATATTATTTAAAATAGATGAAAATAGTAGGTCTCTCCTCTCACAATTCTGTCTGTCTGCTCGGTTAAATCCTAAAAGGTTGGAGGGATTTTATTTATTTTCAATTTTTGGTATGGTCGATTCTTATGACATAGGAACAAGCACGTGCAACCCAGTGTTCAGTTTTATTTTTAAAGTTTAAAGGTTTCGAAAGCATTCTGTTGAAAAATGGAAGTGACATGTAAATCACAGTCTGATGAGTTGTTCATTAAATTTGAAAGAACTCAAATACTCGTGAATTCACATAATTCGAAAATCTGAAAAAAAAACTATTTTTTAAAGGTGGAAAAGGCTTTTTTAAGGACCACCCAATATTTTGTATATTTACATAGCTATTATATATGAGTAAAAACGAAAAATTATTATTTCAACTTTAAATATTTTATTCATTACAATGAGCTATGAATTCATTTGTTTTTTTAAAAAAGTTTCTATTTCGTTCACAAAAATAACAGCATTTAGGTTCCGAGTTGATAAGAAGTAATCTTCAACAAGTGATAAACAATCCAATGCCTCATCGTATGACTGAATTGGTTCATCGAGGACATCATCAAGGTCTATAACTTCATATACCGTAACGGGCTCAGGCTCTGATACAGCTGTAGATGATATTTTTCCTTTAGCTTCAGTTAATTTTAGATCTTCTGGTTTGGGGAGCATACCAAATCGTTGTTCTGTGGCAGTTGGGGCAGGTTGAACAGTTTTTGAATTGTTAAATACCATCGCGGATTTTGATGATGGTAAAGTTGAAAGTGGCACGGTTCTAATCGCTTCATTTATTTTTATTTCTTCTGGTTTGCGCATCACATCAATTCGTGCTTTTGTTGCAGATGCAGAAGGTGGAACTGTTGTTGATTTTCTTTTATCTTCCCGTAGTTCAGCAGCCAGTGTCATTTTCATCTCTTCTTGTTTGTGGAAGATATCTAGCCGTTTTTGTGGGACTTGTAATTGTTCCACTTGTTTTGTTTTCATCTCTTCTTTTTTGCGCAAATTTTCATCTCGTTGTATTTTGGCTTCTAATATTTGTTCCTTTTGCTGTTTTTGTACTTCTTTCACTTTTTTCAAATGTTCCTTTTGTTCCTCCAGCATTTTTGATAGTTCATCTGTTTGATTTTCTTCGATTTCCTTTAGTCGTATTAGCTCTATCAGCTTATATTTGTGCTTACTTTCTTTTATTATTTCTTCAATTCTGATAACTTTACTATTTTCAGTTACGATCGGTTTCTTTTGTTCTCTTCTTCTTTTTAATTTCTGTTTAAATCCCTTAAGCCATGTGTTCGCAGAAAATTTATATAGCCGTTTTAAAAAGAACGCAGCTTCTTTTGCCTTTGATTTTAATATACCATCAGGCATTTCAATTTTTCTATGACCGATTTGTACACGATCCAACCAAGTCATAACTACATGATCAATCAAATCAGATTCTATTTTGGTGAGTGATATTTTGCAGTTACTGTCGGTTTTTGGTTGTTTTAAATGGCAATACTGGTCGGGTTGTTGTTTGTTCCTTTGCTTTTGCGTATTAGTAGCTACCCCCTTTTGCATTGGTTTCTCATCATCTGAACTCGAATCTATTACTATATTCATTTTGTTTTGTTCTTTCAGTTTTTTATTTTTGTTTTAATCTGTTAATAAGTACCTATACAAGGAATTTAAATAAGTTTTATGTATAATTAAATAAAAAATTATTAATTATTACCAAAGGGAGATTTTTCCTTTTGTTGCTATGATTTTTGTCTTCACTTTATTTTTCAACTGAACTGCATAGTAGATATACACATGTATAAACAAAATATAGATATTTCACCTCTTCTCTAATCTACTCGCTCTATACGTTACTGCTTTAGCTCGAAAACTGAAATAGTTTTAAAAAATGCTCTTTTTCTGGGTTGAAGGCTAACTAAACGCTAAAAAGATTTCTCTTTTAAAATTCCAGATATGTTTAAGAGAAAAAGTGTATTTCTTTAAGTAAACAATCTAGCCACTCACACATCACACCCCAGAGACCCAGAGCCAGACCCAACCTAATCGCTCACAATATCAGGGCTGCCGCGGTACCAATAACTACTAAATGTATTGAATCATTCATGTTTAAATTTCGTCTTTTTTTGGGTAAAAATTAATGAGTACCCTGAATTTTTGTGATCAATTGTTTGTAAGTTTAGTTCCAAAGCCATTTCGCACACAAAAAATAAGTATGAACTTTGAATAAATGCATTACTTTTTTCACATAAGAGAGCCCTCACGAAGGGGTAGCATAGTTGACTGTTGAATGGTAGATTATAATGTATCAATCAAGTACGTACGCATATTTTCTGATGTGCTCGTATGGCTATAAGAACTCCTCTACGCAGTTTTCTGTGCAAAAAATTCTCGGGAGAGAATTGTGCGTGTCATTCACATTAAGTTAAAGGAAATGGTATACATTTGTATGAAACAGGATTGCCATCTATGAGTGTCTGTGCAAAAAATAAAAAAAAGTCTTCCGTTTCTTTTAAATATGGATTTAAAATACATACATAGGTATAATGAAGAAATTGAGTCCACTTCATTAAATTTTAATAAAAATTTCTTTTTTTTTATGAAGTTTTGAAAACAATTTTTAATAGTACCTATACAGTCAAATGGTATTATAGGTTTGCGTCAAGGCACTATTTTTATAATTTTTAAATTTCTCAAAAACTGGAACCATAAAAAATTATGATAATAAAAAAAGCTAGGCCACACCAAAAGCAATTTCCAATTTTAATGGTTAGGTAGGATATAGGGAGTTCACAGTTAGGTAGGATATAGGTAGTTCACAGCAGATTTTTTTCATATAATCTATCTAAGACTGAATTCAACAAAAATATGCGTCTTCACAATCGCTGGGATGAAACGCCAAATTTTTGTGGCCGTTAAAAGCTATTTTGAGCACATAACCATTTACGTTTTAGTGTTTACTTCAAGATTAAAACGTGTGTTGGATAGTTAAAACCAATTTAGTACTTACATAATACATAGTAAAAAAAAATAATCAGAAGAAACAAAATGCTTCCTTTGTAAATCTATGTTTGAAACTAGTCTTCTCAAAAACTATTAATAGAACTTACATGATTTCAAAGTAAGAGGCTTTTGGCTTCCAAACAAAGATATAGTACAGTTAATTATTTTTTTATGACTTTTAAATACATTACTTCTTCTGCCTTTAACGGAAAATGCTATTTTTCTCTTAAGCCAATAACTATAATGAAAAATTTGAAAATTTTGGATTAATCAGAGATAGTAAAACCCAGTAAATTTACCGAAATAATTGTCTATAGCATTTAAATGCATTTCATTCTAGATGGTGAAAAAACTAAGTCAGAGTTTTTCGGTACCGCCTACCTGATGTTAAAATTTTAACGAAACCTGATTTAAAAGAAACCTAAGCCCTCTTTTAGACTATTTAACTGGACTAAAAAAATCATTCAATCAAATATGTTTGCGGGAGATAAAAACCCATTTTGTTATTTTTTACTAAGCTATTGATGATTAGAAGGAGATGGTGAATTAAAGGTGTACTCGCATGTATAGATACAATTTAGACAAAAGACTTCAACTCTTGAACTTCATTTTATTATACACATAATATTATTTAAAAATCTTTAAGGTTTAAATGTTAGTTTCAAGTGACTTTTAATTTGAGCTTCGTAGTGAAACACTAAATCTTCAAGAGAGAAATAACATTTTTTTTAATTATGCAAATTCATGTACATTAATTGTCCCATTAGATTGTAAATTTTAATGCAGATACAGGCTCAAGTTATTTAACTTGATTATCAATTTTCCTTATGAACCTTTAAGCTCATATTCTTATTAGAATTAAAAGAAATCTAAAGCTGGGAGATCATTTTCTATAGGTAGGTAGGTAGTTAATTTTCATTTTTTTACTGTCAAAAATAAAAATTAAGTAGTAAGTAAGTAATCCCGAGTTTACTCACAAAATATGTATTTTGAGTTGAATTAACTTGAAATTTTTTTGGGCCCTTTTGCATCCATCCACCACTAAAAAATAGATTGTCCAGTTGCAGGATTAACTTGTTTAACTCAGCACTGTAAGACTAATTTAAAAAACTTAAATTATATTTCTAAAAGTTTTTCTACATACATATGTACATTAGGGTGGCTCGATTTTTTTTTTCTTCAAATTGAGTTTTCGGGCACTATCCGAAAGTTGTATTGATATGTCATGATGTCAATTAAATTAAAGTTTTGGAAAAATAATGTGACCTTCTACTGCCCCAAGGCCATAGAAAGTTCTCATGAAACCAAAAATAAAACTAGAAAAATAAAAAAATTCAGTACCAAAAAAATTTTTTTTTTTAAAGTTCAGTGGCATAAATATTTATTATTGATGAAAATGATGAATATTTAAAGCAAAAACAAAAAATGAAATATAAAAAAAATGTGAAAGTTTAAATAAATTGCTACAAAATTTTAAATTTTTTTTGGAATTAAAAAACGACATTTTTTCGCTTCTAGTTCTTATGAACCCATCACGTCTCATCGAACTACACACAACAACCGAAGCTTCAGTTAAAATTTTTATGCAACGCACCGTGGCTTGAGAATGACAAGGGTTAGGGTAATCCTTTATGCACGGCAAAATTATAGTTTCAACCAATTTAGGATTTTGAATGCAATCACTTATGACATCCAAACTAATGTTCCTTAATATTGGTGGATCATATAAAATACCAACATTCTAGTTGATTATGTCAATGTAATCCTTAGAATTAAAGTTGAAATTCGGCAAAACGAAACACTGCACCAACGAAACGAGCACCAAGCTGCTCGTGCTTTTTTATCTCTTCCTAAAGTTAAAACTCGAATTGTTTCTCCCTCATCTGCAATCATTGCTATCAAAATATTTTCAGGATGACGGAAGTAGACATTTCTCTGAATAACAGGATCAACTATTGATTTTAAATTTGGAGGTAGTTATCTGGTCAACATTATAGTTTTGTGAAGGTGTCGAAAGCCATCAACACATTAAGGTCTAGTTTTTATTTGGCACCACATTGGCGCATAGACTTGCATTATAAAATTGACCAACAAAAGCATATTTTCGGATGGACTCACAGTAGAAACATATAATCTCAGTATTCGATTGCCATCAGTTCTAAGCCACCTTGAATGAACGACTTTTCCCGGATTTCTTTTTCTTAAATCCTCACTAGCTTGAATAGCTTGAAATTGCACTAGCGACAAGTTTTCACAATCTTTCAATTTATTTCCCAAAGGACCTGTGAAGTTTCGTGGCCCGTTTCATCAAGATGCTCAAATATGTGTCGAAGTATGAGTTCATTTGCATGTAACTGGCATATGAATCATTGCAATGCTGCTCCTAGCTCTAGTTCCATACGACGAAAAGCACCTCCTTTCGATCACTTCCAATAACCACAACTTTTGATTTATCAATCCCCTTTTCATCAATGAACTCTTTTAATTTCTTACTCACGGTTTCCGCTTTTCTATTTGGAAGGCAAATTCAACAATTGATTTTCGTCTGTTATCTATCATACTAAGAGCTTTATCTTTTCTTTCGTCAAAATATATCCCAAACTGGAGATCTTGAAATGATATTGATAATGATAAAGATGATAAGAATGTCTTCTCTTTCTCACGGGCACGTCTGATTTTGTGGGGGGCGAGGGATGACAAACAATAGATTCCAACATAACATAAAATCATTGGGAATTTCCAAAAAGGCATGCAAAAAGCAAAATATGTTAGAAACGTGGTATTTTCCTGAGCCAGGGGGGCAACTGGCCCCCTCGCCCCCTTTTTGTGAGCGCCTTTGGTTGAGCCTGCTGATTTTTTACCAATGTTTTACATTTAACTCATGAAACATAAGCCATTTTTCAAACGATTTTATAAAAAAAAATTTTTTTTAGATTTATCATATTTCGAAAATCTTTAAGGTCCTTGGGGCAGTATTAAAAATTGGAATTTTTAAAAAATATTTTGGATTCCTACTGAGGGACTCTTATGACAAGTTTTGTATACTGCCCGAACACGATCAAAGAAAAAAAAAATTTTTTCATACAATTTTTTTACCAATCGAGCCACCCTAATGTACATACATACATATGTAGATTTTGTGAATAATCTATGATTAAAACTAAATTCGTTCAATTCATTCGTCGTCGGTCGATAGTTGCTCTCATGTGAACAATTCTAAAAATTTAGGAAAGTTATTTGGCGGTAAAAGTTTAAATTGTTGTTTGTTGCTTGTTTTGAAAATTGTTGCTTGTTCCAGAAAATGTGTTAAACGATGTGACATGTGCGTTATAAGCAAAGCATAAGCTTTCAACCTACCAACGGCTGAAATTTACCTTAGACTAAACCTTAAAGATTAGATAAACTACAGAACACAATTTAAAATTGGTTTGAGAACTGTTTTGTGTCTATAACTGTGTCTATAACTAGCGCACAAATTTACCTATTTTAAAGAAACAACAAATTCCGACCATGTTGACTATACGACTTTATCAAGACACCTAGTCCGACCTTTTTATAATTCGTCAGAGTCTCATTCATAAGAAAAGCTTCTTCTCTCTTGAAGTCTTGATGGGGATTGGGGTATTGGGGAACCTGTTTCATTAGTTTAGTTGACTCGAAGTAGTTCTGTGCAACAGGTCGTCCCCAAGCATTCTTTGAGCGTTTTTTTTTTTTTAGTGTTTCTTACCTACTCATATTTACAGTGTGACGCTGCAGCCCGCAGGTAAGTTATCTTTGGTAGATTTTTTTTTTGTTTCCAATCGGGTATGGGTTTTAATACATAATAGCTGTATTGTATCGTAATTTTGTTTATTTACTTTTTACTTCGCATTTTGACAGAATGAAGCCTGTTAAGTCAGACTACTTAAAAGTCGATGATAAGAGTACGTTGTTATTTTGTATGTTTGTATACATTTGTGTAGATATATTTACATAAGTAGACAAAAATAAAAGTACATAACAGAGTAAATATGTTTTTTGAGTTTTGCGTTTGATTAAAAAGAATTTGAACTCTCAAAAAACTATGTTCTAAAATTACAGAAGAATTAATGCAGATTTTAAGAATAAATAATAATAGGTAGGTAGTATGTAGATACATAATAATGTTGCTTATTTTCACATAAGAATTTAGTTATTCTTTTAAGCGAATCGGGTTATCGAATCGAATATAATTGTTCATTTTGTTTTCTCTGATTATATGAATTATGCGTTGTTTATGCCTATATATACTATCTACCTACATAAATAAAAATTTCAAGATCAAAAGATTTAGATCTATTAAATACCAATTCCCAAAAAAAATTGTTTTAATGAGGTGTTCGTACCGTGCTCAGACAAAAAATATATTTTCCTAATGGTAAAAAAAAATAAAAATAAAAGTTTCTTCAAGTGAAATCAAATTAAAGAAACTGTAGGTGGATGGAATGTTTATTTTGCTAGGTATGTATACCTATGAATCTATCGAAGTTAAATCTAAAAATTTCTAAAATTCTTTTAGTATCTAAGACTTTAGAAATAACGATTAGAACTATACAATCGGTTCAGACTTCTATAGTGAACAAGTTTTCGCTGCTCTGTAGTACCTATAAGATCATCAGAAGGATTTGTCACTCTAACAAACATTCGGAAATATGTTAAAATCAAAATACAATTAAAATGTTTAAAGTATTATTTTAGCAATATAATAGCATCATAAATTTATAAATATAAATATTTTAAACTTAACACGAGTAGAATTTTTTCTAAAATCTTACAAAGTATCAATTCTTTTAGCCATGGGGGAATATTTGACATTCACGTGTCGTTAATTTTGCGGTAGGTCACAGAACACACATCTAAGTTATCATCTTGCGCAGCGCAGGTTTGCTGAACTCACAACCGTAAGAAAAATAAAAATGTTGGTAGATCCGCAGAACTGAAATAAAATGACAACTCTAATTATATCAACTTTAATATCAGTACCGTGGCGGTAGGTTTTCTTGTGTAAATTAATTATCGCTAATGACCCTCTGAAAATAAAACTATACAAATCAGAGTGTCAGTGTTTATTATTATTCGGCATTGTTACATTGACTATTTAGCAGTTTTTCGAAATTTATTTCCTCTAATTTTTTATTATGTAATTATTTTTTATTGACAAAAAAATCAATATTGCCGATGTCCAGTTTTAAAGTCTGAGTAATAACTACATAAGTACCTACATACATATATGTATTATAGTATACGTAATGACGCCTCAATATTTCATATCATAAAGCCTTGGTTGTATAGTAGACATTATGTGAGAAGCTTGAAAAGCTTGAAAAAATTAATTGGTTTCCATCGATAAATATTTTATTCTTTGAAACCTAGGTAGCACCGAAACAATATGATATGTTCTGATATATAAAGATATTTTTTCCACTAAGCTCGGTCAAAACATTTTTACGCCTAGGAAGCCGATCGATCTTAAAGATAAATTAAAACCACCTAGTCCTATGGGTCGCTTACTCACTAAAATCAAATTACATAATATCAAATTTAATGCAATCTCATATACTAAAAACAACTCCTTTGACATGGTGACAGACTATTGAATATGACAAAATAAACATATGGTTAGGTCATGAACAGGCCGTGATCATTACGCTAAAGTCACACGTCATAGCCCACTGCAATTACATACAATCTATACCCCGCAATAACTCTCTGAGTATAGCATTGTATTACTATGCGCCTGTACTGATCAAGTCCAATTTTCGAGAGTCTATTTTAATCCGACAGTTTTGTTAATGAGTCGTTCACCGAAACCAGGCAACAACTTATTGGAGGGAGTCCCAAGTGGCAGGCTGTATGTCTAAGTAGATCGAGAAAGGACACTTGAACAAGACTCGAGTGTAAACTTTCAATTACTTAGATATTGCGTAGTAGTAGGATATTTGAAGTAAAAATCAAACGCAGCAGCAATTTATTTTTATTCAAAGATATGTCTTGTTTGTTGTGTCATGTCATTTTCACTGAATAGTGGTGACACGAGGTGAACATGTGCTTGGCAGAACACTTTATGTTGGAAAATATATTTGTGTATATCTATGGGCATGAGAGATCTTTATAATAAAGATCTTGTTTATGACATCTAAGCTTAACATGACAAGATTTAGTTTCTTTTTTTTTGTAAAATTGACGATGTAGTGTTCAAAATGGCAAAAGTTGATGAGAAATTCGTCGCATGTCGCATGATATATGTATCTGCTAATAAGTATCTTAGAAGAAATTGTTTTGGATACATTTCAGAACATGTGACTTGGAAGTTGAGGCGTGTGAACCTTTATCATACAATTTCAATAGATGATTTTTTGTTTTAATGTTTAATGGCTACAATATTGAATCCGTGCTTCTTTAAGAATGCATCATTAAACCAAGCCTCCAAGTTTTTTACTTTTATTTAGTTTTCTTTAGAAACATTCTTATAAATTCAATTTATGGTTTTACAAATGCACTTTAATCTCATAAAAAAATCGAATTCGTTCGTTTTTTTTCAATCTTCTAATTGCAGCATTGCCCATGCATTGAACATGACAGTGATTAAGGCCTGACTAACACTAACAACATCCACTGATTACACCTCATACTTACAGAAAAGAGTGTGAGCAGTCATTATCCCACCCTTAACTACCTGTACGAAAGTGCAAATTGGAAGATTCTCTTTGTGTCTCAGCAAACTATCCTCTATGCATGCATCCCAGACAATCCGATTTTATACTGCAGTGATGCACAATTGTAGATAAATATATTTTACCTAATCACTCTGTCTTGAGCAAATTGCTTAGCCATTTATCATCGCAGGATCAGTGCCAAAGAACCTGGTGCCAGACAAACATTTGGATGCTTGTAAATTTATCGACTCACACAGTTCATACCTTTTTTTGCAAATCGCATCCCACAATTGATTATATTATTCGTCGTTCGCATTCGCACGATCCTAGTTAGCGAAATCTTAAACGCGGCATGGTGGAGAGGATCCTCTTTTTTTCTATTCAATGTGATGCACAAATTCACCTGTATTCGAGATGATAATAATAGCAAATGAATAACTTCTTGCACCTGCTCATAAAAAAAAACTGAAAACGCACCAAGTGAGAAAAAAAGGAAAACTTTCAGACAGGATGCCACATCAGTCGGCCTCGACACTCGTTGTAAAAACCGCCACTCTTTTACTCCCGTCTGCCTGACTTTATCGAGCCTGCGATTATTTATTCTTGCTTTTCTGCAACTTTGATAATAATGATAATAATTGCCTCGTCGGATGCGCGAACTGGCATTGGGGATTGAGATGCGAAGTCGGCTTTCGTAGGCAAAGAGAAAAATCACTAGGTGTTCCTAGGCAGGTTCGTATAGATAGATAGGTATGCTTGGTTTGGCTATTTACGCCGGGAAGTTGAGACGTTTGATGGCATTCCATTCTAGACAGATGTTCCGTATTTAGTTTCACCCTTTTGCTAGCTAAATCACAAATCTGGTGATGGCAGACTGACTCTATATGTACATTCGAATGGGGAGGGGGAGAAGTCTGCAAAATAACTATTTGCAGGTGCATTAAGTTATTTTAGCTTGTAGAGTGGATTGCGGACGATTAAATGTCGATGTGATGAGCTGAATAAACTTCTGCAATGATCATACATATATGGAATTGAGATACTTATAGAATAAAAATAAAAATGTGCTAACCATCGAATAACGATCTCTATGCGAGGGCACTCTGCATTCCTCGCATAACAATATGAGATGATTTCAGCACGATATTAAGCTCAAGTCTCCAATTGTACGATCAATTACACATCATCTAAACTTATTGTGTAGGTTTTCAGTTGTTGATTTCCGAGAGGAAGCATTGGATTTTACGTACGACCTAAAGTACTGAGGGGCAAATTTGCATTCATGAAATAATTCGAACCCGGGGTTTCATCAAACTTGACATTACTTTGATAGGAAAGTCGTTAAAGTGTGTCTCGCAATTCTGTTCGTCTGTCTGTTCAGCTACAGCCTAAACAACTTGGTGGTAATTTTTTTTTTCTCTAGAACAGTTCCAAAGATTGAAAAAAAAAAACAATACATTTAAATAGGTTTGGCACATTTTTGATTTTAAAAGTGTTCCAGTATTTTTTTATTTTACTTAAAAAAACATTTTTTTATTATTTTAAATTTGATCAAATTGTGTATGCAAAAGAATCTGAAAATTACAAGGAATATTACCTATAAATATATATTTTTTTTTTTTGAAAATCAAATTCTGTAGTACTGTTTTTAACATTTGAGAAAAATTAACTATTACTTAACCTAACCTGCCTACAATTGCTTAAAATCTTTTATCAAAATTCAAAAATTTCTTGAAAGTGGTTCCCATTATTTTGATAAAATTTAACTTGCGTATTGGAACAGCTTAAAACTAATCAAAAACTAAATTCAAAATTAAGTATTACTAACACCTCTCGTAGAATTTTTATTTTTTCACTATTGGCTATATTGTTTCTTCGCAACTTTTTCAACATTTTTTTAAATCAATTTTCGGCATTTGTTCAACCATTTTTTTTAAGGGCGAAAATTTCGGTCACAATTTATTTTTTACCAATTTTTACTCTCCCCGCTCACTTTGTTCGTTGCCAAAGAATTTTTTTTTAAATTTATTTAAACCATTTAAAGAAAAATCCATTTGAAAATTTGTTTTGACAAATTTATTTTGGAAAAAACTTTATTTGACGAATTTTAACTGGAGAATTTGTTCTCCCAGACAAATTTTTGTTTGACAAATTTTTTCTCTAACTCTTCTCTTCTTTTCTTTTAAAGCATCATTATATCTACGCTTGTATACTAATGTAAACAACTACATGTACATACGTCTACGTAGAGATAAATCTTTCGTTGGAGTTTTGCTATAGGTCGTATAAAGTGAAATAAAATTCTCGAATAAGGCCGCCACATCACAATCATCGCTATAATAATTTGTCTTTGATATGAAAATATTATGGGGGTAGTGTAGTAGCTCTCCCTAGTTGTTTATATTTTTATGATAAGTAAAAGTCTGATGCAAACATATACATACATTTATATGGTTTTGAATAATTTCCCTTGGCCGACCATCTACTCAATTAATTAAAACAAAAAAAAAATACATTCAAACAAATTTCAAGCAAGCTAGATTCAATAAATTGTATACAATGAAATTTAGTTGAGCATATACTTTAACGGTTTGTGGACTTATTACAACTATGTACCTTTAAACTTGGATGCCTTTAAGGTATCCTAGTCGAAGATTTTAAACACATTTATAAAAATAAAGGTACGTTACCTATTATTTTCTTTTATGTGCAATATAATGGGCTGTTGTGTTTTTTCGTTGAGTTTTTATTTTTATTTTTACAATGCTTTTAAAAAATATAATTTATTAGTGGATGGTTAAAAATTTTGGGTCTTCTCTTTAAAAAAAAAAGAGCTTTACACTTAAAAGTGTCCATTTTTATTAACAAAAATATTTCTATCTTACACTTAATAAAAAAATTATAATTTCGTCAGATATCAAAATGTCTCGGTGGAAGCCAAACAATAAATTGTGTATGGGATCAATTTTGGAGGTATAGACAAAAAGACAGACAAAGAGGTGTGTTTTCTCGTTCTCTATAACATCTAATTTATAGGTATTTATATTTTTTTACGAATCCAAAACATACCCTATAGTACCTTTAGTCACAAGTTGTGAATTTTGATTTTTATCACATGTGAATCTTTTAAGACCATTATTTCTATTTAACTGGAGCAAAAAAGTTTGGCAGTTAAGGATGAACGTCATAGTAGATACAAAGAGAGACAATAGATTTGTTTTCGAAATGATAAACAAAACTTGTATTAAAAATATTGGATTGAAAATCGCATCAAAGCTTTTAACCTTTAAACTTTTTTTTATGTCAATTCTTTTGGGATTATTGAAAATAAATAAGTATTTCTTCCTTATTTACTACAAGCTTAATGTTATGCTTCTTGATATATCGATTATGGCCGTAAGTCATGAAAGACAATACCTACCTTTTCAAAGGCCCCTGCTTTGCCACTCCAGTCCTAAAAGTATCCATATCGAAGATATCTCAAGCATGTAAAGTGCACTCGTTTGTCATATAATATTGAGTGACGATACTTCAGTGCATAAAGAAAAATGATTCCCGATTGCTTTCAACAGATATAGATATACAGGCGGAACTATGAACATATTGTGGATCATAATGTTTTTTGAATGGGGAATCTATTATGTGTGGTAAGGTGCGGTGGTGGTGTGCGGCTTCATAAGTAACTATATAGGAATTTATATAGGAATTACTTCTTTCATTTTTTTAACTTTATCAGTGTAGTAGGGTAAACAAAAACATTGGCAGCTGGGTCTGGCTCGTAATGTCAGCTAAACATACCATATAATTGGAAAATCAATAATCCTCTCCATGGCGCATATACAAAATTCCCACCTACGTTACTTATGGCCTTTGGATTGCTTAGAACGCACACGCAAAGAGCACTGGAATCTCTTTTCTGTCTAGAATCGCGATTTTATTTTGTATGAGTTATCCACTATCCACCTGGTCGTACTCCAATAACGCAGAGAGTGGTTAGAGGGTTGTCCTTCTTGGCAGTCAAAGTATTCGGGTTGTTATACGAATTTCGGCAGTGAACAGAAATAGTCTAACAAAAATGTAAATCAAATAAAATTGTTTTGTTTTTAAATACTAAAATTCATTAAAGCACAAAGTATTTTTTATAATATTCTTTTAATTGAAAATACTCGTATCTTTACAGAGGGTTTAAACTTTTTGGCGAAGGCAAGTTATTGAGGACAACCTAACCCCTAGAAACAAACCAAAGCCAGACAGAATGGGGGAGAACGTGCAAAGAGTAAGTTTGGCTTCATCAGCAACTAAATTTGTTTGTTAAATAAAAAAAAAAATATTTCAGCAAACATCTCGAAAACGGAGGGCACTTCTTCTACGAGAACGGGTGACAGTTATCGAAATGTACAACACCAGACCACGTCCGAACTATGATACTTTAGCTAAAATGTTCAACTGTGGTCGCAGCCAAATCAAGAATATACTCCGTCAACAGGGGCAAATTCTTCAGGAATACCACAAGAACCCTGAATCGGATAGAGTACGTCGTAAAGTGCCTACAATTCTCTTGGCCTTAAATAAATTGGTAGATGAATGGCTGAAAAGAGCCTTGGGTCATAAAATTCGAGTTAGTGGCGATATGATATTGCAAAAAGGTGTACAGGTACAACATTTCCTCGACTACGAAGAATTCGAACCATCAAAAGCTTGGCTTCGCTCCTTCCGACGAAGACATGGCTATTACAGAATTGACTTGCGCTCCCTCGAAGTACCCGAAGATAGAAGTAAATCCCTTAAAATTAGAGACATCTTCGAAGATATTAAAAAAGATCTCGATTATAATGTTAAACGTGCCACTGAAATGAAATTGATGCGAGAAAATAATTGTAACCTCATTTTGGAACAAGATCCAGAAATCGATTCGAAAATAATTGTGCAAAACCAGAGTTGGGATTTTTCTTCGGAAGAATTTCCATCATCACCGGAAAACAATGAAACTGTTGTTTTGAAGGACAACTCCGATGCACTGCACTACCTCAGACCTCTGGAGGAATTTGCAATGTTAACGGATAATTTTCGTGCAATAGGCCTTATATCACAACTGGAAACGATATTTCGGGCGAAGGCCAGAGTTACCGAAACCGAAAACGAAGATGGAGATGTTGTGGTGAAACATGAATCGTGTTGAAGTGCCGTCAACAAAACATATCTCCAAACGTATGCTTCCATTATTTGTTTTGAAATATTCTTCCGTTTAATTCACTTCCATATATATAGAGTTGTATATGTATGTGTGTAAACCAATATGTACCATGTAGATATATTCATTATTTTTGTATTTGTTTGTTTTTATTTAGTAAATTAGTAAATATATAATATACCAACAATACCTGTAATACTTAGAGAAATGCACTTTTATAAGGATATATAAATTCGTGATTGAATTTTTTTTACAAAAATGGAACTAGAAAAGTTATTGGATTGCTGTTTGTGTGAATTGGATAGCAAGCAAAGCCACTATAAAACAAGAGAGTGAAATTTAATTTTTGCATTTGAAGGATGTCTTTCATTAACTTGGGACCTTTGATTTTTTTGGGAAAAATCCATATTTAATTTTTTTAGCTTATTTTATAAATTTGTTTATGATTAGCAAATATATTTTTTTAATGAAGTTATGTTTAAAAAATAACAGGATGAATAAAATATTTAAATATTTGTTTTTCGTTTAAATGCTTTTACAAATTGAAAAAAAAATACTTTTCTCTTTTTTTAAATTTTAAAATCATTTGCAAATGCTTAAATTTAAAGTAAAATAGAAATATTTTTAAGAAATAATTTATCTAATTTTCAATGTGCTATGATTGAAGCCAAAATATAGTTTCTCCAGAAAAATAAATTGAATAATTATTTGGCCACATTTTTGAAAGAAAATAAATCTCAAGTTAAAGAAAAAACACCCTTTTCTTTAGGATTTGCTAAAACATTTTTTTTTTCACAGCTTACGTTAAATATATAATCACGACACAAGTTATATCATAAGCTAGATCGTGTAGCTCAGTATTTCAAGTTGGAATAAATATCTGAGTTAAAATTTGAAAACAAGAAACGAGACAAGAACGCCATCTGACTTATTCTAAAATTTCGAATATAATTTTCAAAAAAAAATGCATAAATAGGTACTAACGATAAGAATGATACTGTTTTTTCAAATCATTTTCTGAAGCATGTTGATACATAAATAAATGCAAAGTGAATTCAGGATCTTAGTGAAATATCAATAGAAATTTGAAAAAGATGCATAATTTACGGAACATGCAGTGTTTTTTAATTTTTGAACAATACTTTGGTAAATTGTTCTTGACTATGTTCTCAAAGAAAATCGTTCGTTTCTACACTATAATGCAATATGTAATTTGTAATAATGCAATGCATATTGTAATTTTCTAAAATATTAACTCAAAATGTATAAGTACGAAAAACAACGACAATACCTGAAATACCATACGAAACATATTCTCAATTCTTTTTATATGTTTTATTTGCATATAAAATGGTTCTTATAGATAGTTGACAAAATATTTTTGAACTCAGAAAAATGAAGAAAAAACTGACGTAAAATATCTCAACACATATTTTGTCAATTTTTTTCTTCAACTTTTTTTTTTATTTTAAGAATTTTTCCAAAATTTTACGCACCTGAATTTTTTTGTTTTTGGTTTGGAGAATTATTGAAAATTATTTATTTATTTTTTTAGTAATCCATTGTTATTGTTTTCTGTAATTCATTTTATTTAAAGTTGAATTACCTTGAACTTGTCTGTTATCATCAGCAAACAAAAGAAAAAAAGCGTCATCTTCATTTTGCAGGTTAAACAGTATCATTGGTCCAAAATGTCATTTTTTATACATTCAAATCAACTCTTACCGCTATTTTGCCATTATAAAAAAAAATCCGGTTTCTGTAGATGAATGTCCAGCTTGTGACTTAAAAAATTGCTAACCATAGTTTAAACTCTCTAAAATAACTGCCCAAAAATTTGGATTTTAAACTATTTACAAAAATTTGTATTTTCGTGTAGTAAATCCGGGAATGTTAAAAATTAGTTTTTTTCAAAAATTTCCAGTTAGGCTGGAAGAATTATTAGATACCGTCATGGATGTACCATATAGAAGATAAGGTGGATGCACAAAAATCAGCTAAGTTGACCACTAAAAATTTCGCTCTTTAAGTAGTTAACCAAGGTCTCAAACTAAAACTAAAGGCACGATTTGAAAGTAAGTAAATAATTTTTAAAAATAATTAGACCCACAGTTTTTTTTTTACTACCACAAAAATAAGTAATTAGCTGAAAAATGTCTAATTAATTTCTTAAAACTAAATAATTTATTGCCTCAAATTCAATTCAAGTGCCCATGCCACCTCGTCTGCTCGATTAAACACTATAAGAGGAAGGTTAAGTCTATATCTTTGTGTTATATTATTTTTCAAAAATTTCAAAAACATTTTCTAATATTTAGAAAAACGCTTTTTTTTTAATTACATTTTAATAATAATCAGAAAAAATCCTGGATTATGGTCCGTTTCTTTTAAAGATTGTTAGGTAGAAAAAATTGATCAGAACAAAAATTAAAAGTACCTACCTGCACATGTAGCATGCTGTAAAATTAGAAAAAATGACAAACTTTTAAGATTGCATAATAAATAAAAACTTAACCTCTACAATATTTCTTAAAGTTAAAAAAAAAATTACTTTACGCACGAAAACACTTTTGATTAACATTAAAAAATTTGGAGACGAAGAAGGTTGTTTTGCAAGAGTGAACACGTGTTCTAGTTATTGGCACCGAATATAAAAATAGTAAAAAAAAATTCTTATAATTAAGTATTTTCAGAATTCATCGGCAGGAGGAATGGCCAAACATGTTTTAAGTGAAAATTAGGAAGGATAGCGTGGCTTAAACAAAATTTGATCAATTTGAAATAATAATAATAATATAATGCTACTGACAATAAAGTGAATCTAGCCAAAAACTCTGTTCGCTTTTTATTAAAATACAGGATGTTGCGTTGATGAGAAAAATTGAT
Organism: Syrphus vitripennis; assembly: GCA_958431115.1. Lineage (NCBI taxonomy): Eukaryota > Metazoa > Arthropoda > Insecta > Diptera > Syrphidae > Syrphus > Syrphus vitripennis. Next base: position 6,981,786 of record OY288110.1, on the reverse strand, counting down.
AGAATTAAAAACAATGTTCTTATTTTTTTCTAATGTGGAACAAATTGATTATGTTATAAATATAATTTTCATTTTACTTTGACTACCCAGCTCAATTGTTGATATATGGACTTCCTCTCCAAATAAATTGAATTAAATAGTTTTCGTTTACTACTACTTTTTACAGTTTTATTGAGTTGATAAAATAGGAACCCAGCTAAATTGATTTTGAGAAATTCAGTTACGTATGTTCAATGTGCAACTATATTAGCTTTATCGAAAAGAAACTGTTTTTGAAATACGGTCAAAATACAATTATTTTAACTTAGTTGCAAATTTGCTTTCAACAAAGTTCAATATTTAGTTCATAAGCTAATAGTACCCGAGAAAATGAAATATTAATTTAAAGCGTAACTATCTACATACCTACTCATACATAAGTAATTTCTAAAAAATAATCAACCCTCCTAAGTTATAACTAATTTCCGAAAACATTTTAAATACTCTTCTATAGAATACCTATGTACACATTAATGAACCCAACGTTGTCCATCAGCAGATTAATGTCGAAAGATTTCACATCACAGGAACAGTGTCTATTGTCATTCGAACATTTAAACAAAACAACAAATCAAGAAAATAAAAACTTTTCTACTGAAAGGGAGAGTCAATAATTTAAAACATTTAAGTTGTAAAACTTATCACTGTCTAACAGATAAGATTATCTTCGAAAATTAAAAACTACCTCATACTATTTTAATTACAGTGCCATAAAACACATTTTCTTACCGAGGCGATACATTTCGAAATACTTTCGCTGTAAAACTTTGGGTGTACATATTATACATAAATATATTCAATGCCAAAATACGGCCTGACAACATAATCCATAAATTCGACAGAAACGCCTTTGGCAATAGGTATGCCTTTTCAACTAAGGTAACGAAGTAAAGTACTTCGGAAAATCATAGCAGTCATGATCTTTGTTTAAAAAAAACTCATAAAACGCTACGAAACTCTGTGTTACATAGATACCTGCACTTCAAATTTCAAGACTATAGTTGTCTACGTAATGAACATTTGCTTTTTCCTGAAAAACCCGTTGCAAAGTATTATTTCTGGAAATCCGATTCTTTTATAGGTATACTATGTAGGTACCTAAAAACTCAAGAGTTTACATCCAAATTACCCGTTCTGAGTTCTTGTAGATACCTATGCATACATACAACCTAATACTCACACATATACCTCGCAACCCCTGGTCGATAATCTCAAGCTCTACTATGACATCAACATAAATGCCTTGAAAAGTGCTTGAAGAAAGATTCCATTGAAACTCTTGAGCTGAGAGAGCCCCAGATTCTTTCTGCGCAGGAATTCTAAATCACTGAAAAAAAACGAAGAAAAAAACTTTCGTCACTTGAAACGTTGAACAAAAAAGGAGATATGGGAAAAGACAACTCAGTTTTAGATTTTTTCTATAAATATTATTTCTTATTATTTTTTTTTTTTTGTAAAATCTTACAACTAATTACATACAGAGTTAATAAACTTTAAAAGAATTATTTACATACATTTTAATTACATACAAAAAAGATTGTTGAAAAAAAAATTAATTTGACTGTTGTTGCTTGAAAATCGCCTCCAGCTGCGTCAGAAGGCCGATAGCTCTGAAATCTTCCTTTTGCAAAGCAAAATCTTCCAAGGGTTTCATATATTTCAAGGCATCTCGGTATGTGGCGATATTTTTTTTGTTCTCATTTGAGGCTTCTTCTTCGTCTAGGTCCAAAAGTATCGATTGAAGTCTTGGCATTTTTGAGCTAGGCTCATAACAATCGGCTTCGTTTTCTTCGTCAACCGTCACAGAAACCTCGAGCTTTGTACTCAAGTCGGCATAGCTGTCACTAAAGTCACCATCATCATAATCATCGTCATCGCTGATTTCGATTGAATCTTCTGCCGCCATATGATCCTGAACGGCCTTAAAATCATGTTCTTGTTGTCTTAAGTCTCTGATGACGTCGGCCATTTGTAGCGACAAACCACATGGTGCGATTTTTCCCAAAAGTTTTGAGCCGGGTGCAGCAATCTCTTCGTTGAAGTCTTGCAGCCAAAGTTTGCTGGGACTAAAAGTCGGAATGTCTAAAAGGTCTGCTGCTTCTTTGGCTTTGGTGAGGAGGACTCTGCCATAGATATCACGATAAGGCCGGTTCCTCAAAAGCCATTCTTCCATGACTTTGTTTAGAAACTTCATCTTTTGTTTGTTCTCCTGAATCAACACGTACTCCTCAGAGGGTACAAGTCTAAGTCTCGGAAACGACCTCGGATTAAGTCGGCGACCACCAACATCTCTGGGATCAAAATGAAGCGAACAAACAAGAGGTTTCTTGAGAACTCTTATTTGGTTGTAAGAATCTTTGCAGGCCGACAGCCATATTTGATAGTCCGGTGATTCTGGCAGCGGAAAACGAAAGAACTTCAGATCGGGGTTGGTGACCGAGGATGAACTGCAGCCATAGATAATACATCTCCTGTTGTTGCGCATCGGCATCTTCTGCCTTTTGTCCATTTTATGTATGTAATTTTTCAAAATATTTACTCTCAAAAATGAAATTTCCCCACTCACTTGCTGCTGGTCGTCGATATGAAACTAACTGAACCAAAAGACTCCAAAACACTGAAAACCGTTCGAAGACGAACAGAGTCCGACACAACGTTATTTTTGTGGATTTCTTATGTAATATTCTCCTTGATATACACAACAGCAGCAGAGCAGCTGGCTGACAACGACGACGACGGGCTTCAGGCTGGCGTGACTCTCAGTCGATGGCGTACTTGAAAATGGTTTCACACAGCCTTTCCTTTGCGCTTGTGTTTTGGTTCTTTCTATCTTTCTGTTGGTGTGCTATGCTATTGTTGTTGCCTCATCCGGTTTTGCTCTCTGTGTGTCTGTAGAGTCTCTCGAATAATTCGAATCTCGATGAAAAGTTATTCTGGGGTGGTTCTAGTTTGTTCGTCGTTCGTACTTCACAGACCTGAAAATGTTCAACTGACGGCCGTGACTGGATGGCTGCATTGGCTGCTGCTGCCTGGCGGGCTGACATGATGACTGCTTGAGTTTTTGAGTTGTTGTTGTTCTCGGTTACATGGAATTCTATATAATAGAGGTTAGGTATATTATGTGTACGTATATAGACAGGCACCTTGAGTTTTGTTGAGGATTTTAGTGAAATTTCCGATGAACTGAACTGACACAGTGTCTGTCATCCCCACAGCAGCAGCTGTGAGTATGGTAAGGGTAAAGAGAAGACGAAAAGATTCAAGATAAGTTGGTTAAATTGGCAGAGTGAAATATTAAAGTAAGGGATAACTTCTTTTTCCTCAGTCGAGTCGTCGGTTTGAGTTCGCAGTAGGTATTTAGTTTCTTTGAATCTTGTTGAAAATTATGTTGGCATCAGAGCATAGCATCTCTCGAATAGGTATTATAAGGGTTGGACGAATGAATGTCCTGAGGTATAGATAAGTATATAACGGACTTTGTGCTTTATGAATGACAAAGGATTCTAAAGGGAGAATAAGACGTAGAGAAGGAAGATTATTTTCGAGAAGTAAGGAAATAACCATGGGCGATTTGTGTTGAGAATTTTGTATGTACAACATAACATGCCAAGGATATTTTCGTTTGAGAACGGAATTATTTGATGTCCTGAATTGAAGTATATTTTTGCTTAAGAACATCGGCTTCTCGTAGAATATACTTGACCGGTAATACAGGTTGTAAGTATGTGTATGTACCATTTGGATGATAAATAAGTTGGTATAGGGATGAAAAATATACAACTTGGTACGTACCTATACAATTACCAGCAAATCTGATTAACGAATTAATTGCAAAAATATTGTGTAGGTACCTACTTACCTACCTGTGAATGAATATTTGTTTTTAAGATAAGAGATGCTACCTACCTACTTACATATATACCTTAGAACTTTTTAAGGAGTTGAGTACCTTACTTTATTGAATTTACGTATGAAATTCAACTCAGGAGATCTTTTTCGATTATTATTAAAGTTCATTTACAAAACAGGTGGGATAACGTGGCTTCCTTTTTTTTTTTGAAGAACAAAATTGTTCGATACCTAAATACCTACGTAGTGAGATGAATTTTGGTCGAACCTTGCATTTTGGGTTGGTTCGGTGGGTTGAATACCTAAGATTGTTTTTTTTTTGGGATGTTTAGCATAGTTACATGTGAATAAAATTAGTTGGTTGGGAATCATCTTGGAAAAGGGTTTAAGCACTAAATGTACATATTTTAATAACAAAGCGAAGTTTTTTTTTATATAGGTACCTACATGTCCTAGGACAACCCGGTTTTCAGTTTTTGATCTACCTACGAGTAAATTGAAATCAAGTTGAATTGCCATTAATAATTTTGGAGAATCAGTTTGCACACAAAAATTAAGTTTTTTTTATAAGTTATGGGTTTGAAAATTAATTTTTTTAAATGGTTCTATGGTTCTATTTTATTTTTGGGCCATATAAAATCAATCGTGGCCCCATTTCGCGCTGCATCATTTAATTGAGCCCCAAAAAATTAAGCTGAGAAAAAATCAAACTTAGACTTGCATTTGTTATAACATTTGTTTGGAATAAATTTACTAGACTATAATTCATTACTACAGATCAATTTTCCGGGCTCCGAATTTATGATTTCGAATTTTTTTTTTTAATATTTTTTCGAAATTTTTATATAGAATTCTATTTATACATAATTTTAAGATTCTTCTACATTAAAAAAAATTATTAAAATAAAATATAATTGATAATTTCGAAAATCATCTTCCATTTTTTCTAAAATTGAATGCAGCTGAGAATAGCTAATAAGACAAACAGCAACAAGAAATACACCAGCTGTTCCGACTGTAGTCCAACAGATAAACAGACGACTGACCGATATTTATTAATGCGAGACGTTTACATAACTATGTGTAGTTTGATCCAAATCTCGAGCTCATTTTTTTTTACGAATGCAAGTAGCAAGTAAAAAGTAAGTATACGTCCCAGTGAACCACTTTATTTAATCGTCATGATTTTTCTGTTCAATAAATACAAAGTTAGCTATTTGTTGATAATTTTGCCGCATTGCCCTCTACCTTAATCCAAGTTCAAAACCGTGATCGATGCATTTTACATGCTTTCTGTGTAAACAGATCTGGTGCTAACTACCCCATTTTGCTGTCGAACAAAAAATAAAACCGAAGTCAATTTATTTTCATTTATGTAAATTGAATTAATCAATATATTTTTTATTTTCACACAAAATACATAAAGGATATTTTTTTTATAAATACATACATAAATACATATCTACATAATTAAATTAATATATGTACATTCTTTAAAAGCTATACAGTTTTGATCTATTAAAATTTTTACGATCGCATAAATTAAGTACGAGTAGGTACATACATACATGAAAAATCCAATGAAAAGTACCTAATTTAAGTCAAATCAAATTATAATTCAGTTTGCCTTTTTTGTACTTTTTTTTAGCTCAATCCTTACTTCCATACCTAAGACTGTAGTAAACCCTTATATATTTTTTCCAGTTGTCCAATTAATCCAATAGCTCTAAAATTATCCTTCAACATGGAATATTCTTCCAGTTTTTTCAGACAAGCCAAGGCCTGCTCATCATTGGTTATTGATTTGCTGTTGTCCTCGTTATTGGTCGTGATGGCGGGCTCTTCGGTCCCAAAAAATTGTGTCTCACAAAGGTTTTGAGGTGGACAGCTTTGATCTTCATCATCACTATCTTCAATCTCACACACTTCGTTGTTCGAGCTACTCATTGTCTGATCATAATTCATCATATTCTCAAAACTTAAACGTTCTGTAGGTTGATCCATGGAAGACATCTGCAACTGCTCCTCACTTCCACTCAATTCTATTGTATGTTTGATTTCCTCGTAAATTTCTCTCAATTCTAATGATCTTTCAACTCCATCAAAAAAATTCGGATCTGGTCTCAGCAACTCTTCGTGGCTGATTCTGAATTTTCTCTTAAACCGATCCAACCACCTTCTGTTCGGTCTGAATTCATTGTACTTGAACAAATGTTTGGCTTCGTAAGCTTTCTCCAAAATGTCAATATCAGTAAGTGGCAATTGAGCGCATTTGCATCTGTAAAGCCACTCGTATATCACTTTGTTGGTAGTCAACGCTACTGCAGAAGGCCTTCTTCGCAGCCTATTCGGGTCGCCATTGTTAGCCCATTCTTTGAGAAGCCGTTCTTTCTGCGAAAGAATCGACAAAATCTGAGTTCGACCGCATTCGAATTTCAAAGCAAGTTCCCTTGTGTCGCGTCGTGTTTCTGCAATTTTTATAACTTCTATACGTTCTTTCAGCGAAAGCACTCGTCTACTTCGCTTTTTCGACGACTGAAAAAAAAGGTAAAAAAAACTATAACTTTAAAAGTTTACTTAAAAAATGTAGGTACAACGGTAAGAGACTTATTATGAAAAAAACACACAAAATGGAAGCTACGAACTTGAATAAATAAGCAAAAAAAAAATCGGAACTTACATTTTCCACGTACATATATTCGGTACTATCCATGGTGGTGCTGGGGGTATACTGACAAATTTCCTGGCCGAACTGGTTTGCTGTCTGTAACTGTTGGGGTGACGTCATTGTTGACAGAGCGTCGGACAAGTAACACTGCTTGTCCGTGAGCTGAGAAAATATAGACTGATGCATGCGCACAAAAATGCTCTCTTTCATTACCTACACTCTGCCGCCGCCACCGCCCCTACGTCCACAAACCTTTGTACCGAGTACAAAATCTATTCAACAAACTTGGCAGCGATATGGCTGGCAACGGTAAGGTTGTGTTTCGGAAAAAAACCAAACGAATATTAAAAAAAATTGCAATATCGTCTGTTTCAGTTTTAATAGTCGATAGAAAAGAGGTTGTGTAGGCGAAGAGGGTGACTTGTTTTGTCCGATACCTTAACCGACTTGAACGTTATACTTCGTGAGAGCGTGTTTGGGTATAGCTTAAAGCTATGCATATACCATATACCTACAGCTTTGATTTGAACAAGAATACCTACATACATTTTATTTAATTTTTATTTGTCGTTGAGGTTGGTTGCTTGCTTGCTGAAAATAACATTTTGGTATCGGTATAGAAGCAGAACGTGCAAGGTAAGCAAACACTCTTTACGAAGGGGATGTTTAAGTTTTAATATACCGAGTCGTACATGGAATGTTAGGGACTTGCGAGTTGCTGCTGATGTTTCAAAATATAATCAATCTTTTGTTTATTTGTTGTTGTTTTATTTATAATGGAATATTTAGGTAGGCTGATATAACGAATTTGTATTTTTTGTGGATACCGACAGGAATGGAAGTTTCAAAAACTTTGGTGCGAATGTTTTGTGGATTGCAAGAAGATGAAGAGTTGGAAGTGTGGATAAACATCAAGAAATTTTCTTAAATTGTATTTTTTTTCTTAAGGATTTAGCTCGTCAAGTTAGTTGTACAAATCAGGGCCAAAATAAAATGGGGTAAAATGTTATTTGTGTCAATAAACTGGGTCTATGTACATTGTACCTATATAAAATAAAGTTTTAATGTTCGAGAAAAAGGAATACTTAGTTACCTGTTATGATAAGGCAAGAAAATTTAAAAAACATGTTGAGGAAGGAAGGGAGACGTTTTTTTTATAAGAATAATTTTTGACTAAATATTTAAATTTCATTTAAAAAACTTAAATTCTTGTCTGTATCGATTTCCCATTGCTACTTGACTTAACAATCTTAATATAACGTAACGTTACTGTTTTTTGGCGGTTTGCAGATAAAATTATTCAAAAATAGGAAAGTAGCTATGTATGTACATATATTATTTGACATTCAAATTTGACATATGTCAAATTTTATTTTAATTTTTTAATGGATTGATTTTTCTCAACAGGCTAACAGCTTGCAGCTCGGATAGCTCAACCTCTGTGTTTGGTATTTAAAAAAATATTTTTTCTCATACATATGAAAATTAATGTCAAAATACAATTAATGAAGACGGCTTAAAGTAAACCTTAAACACCATGGGTCGAGCTTAAGTTAAGAGGCAGTTACTTCGCTTACATCAAAAGTGAAAATTGATTATAGAAAGCGATTTCACACTTGAGTGCTATTAAATGACATTTTAGAGTTAAAAGGCTTTTAAAATGTCTTAATAGAAAAAACATTGTTTAAATACGAACTTGATGATAGATACCACTATTAAAAGCAATTTAAATGCATTACAATGTTAAGAAGCGTATACGGCTGAAAATTCAAACCATTTATGTATGAGAAACCGACAGACAGAGAGACCGACAAACAAACCGACAGACAAACACCCAGTATTGGGTATAACCATCGTAATAGGTATAAGATCTGATTAATATCTCAAGTTCATTTTTGTTAATGAATCCCAAAACTTGCCCCTATAGTAAAAACTAAATTTACAGACATTCAAAGTTTTGAAACTTTTTTTTTCAGATGCAAATAATTTCTTTTGTTTTAAACACTTTTAATTTGAAAAACAAAAAAAATAAAAACTGATGAAAAAGCCGAAAAATCACGAACACATGAAACAGAAAAAAAGCAAAAGAAAGTATATTATGCTCAAAGTTATTACTCAAAGTCCTATCTCTGGTTATAAGTATGTACATATTAAGATAAAAACCATTTATTATTGTTTTTTTTTTAATCTAACAATGCAGTCTAGTAATAACCCAGGAAATATTTTACTAACGGCAATGGTGCATATAGATCTTACTCTGAAAATAAAACAAGAATGAGTTATTTTTGCTTATAAAACAAAATTAAAAAACAAATGAACTGGTATCCATTCTACTAACAGCAGAAATGATCATACTCGAGAATATTAAGACCAAGCAACACTAAAAGCATCTAATGATTAGAACATGAAACAGTTTCAAAGTACTGAATTGAATAAACTTTTCATACAAAAGAAACATATAAGAATTTTAAATATCTACACCTACTATTACTTATTAAAGTAATAAGACTAAAAGAATTTTCTTGGTGGATTTTAAAGTTATGTTTCGTTAAAAGGACACCAATCAATGAAAAACGAAATAATGCAATAGGGAACAGTTCAGTAAAGGAATGTATTGTTCTGTGTCGTGTGAGAACTTAAATTAGAGAAACTACCTATAGAAAAAAAAAAACAAAATGCCTTACTTAGCTCTACTGAGTTGGATAGTTTTATTACTCTCACTACTTTTTTTTTTTTAATTTAAAGTGATATTTTAACCAATGATTTTGGCTGCTATACTACCTAAATCCTAAAAGAATCATCACGTATAGCTCTTCTGTTTGATTAATTACATCCCAAACCAACATGAAGACACTTGCAATGTTCCAGGGAATAAACCTGCTGGTTTAAACTGGAATTTGACGGCCAATGACGACAGCACGTCAGCAATTATAGACTACAAAGCATCGAAAATCAAACCATGTAGAATATTCCATCTATTAATTAGCGATGGCTGTGGACTAAGAAGTCCAGAGTTAAGCTACTATATTTAAAGAGGTATTTTATTGAATTGAAAGATTATAATATTAAAAATAAAAGTATGTATGTTAAGAATATAAATATTTGGCCAGTTTATATTTCTAAGATCTCTGAGAATATTCTCATTGAAAATGATAGAAATTGAGAAAGAAATATAAACAACAATTCTCAAAGAAATAAAAATTGTTGTTGTGACGCCTTTTAAAAATACAAAAGCAAATAAAATTAAATTATTTTCAAAAGTCAAAGCTATCACTTTGTAAAATTGAGAAATCGAATCCAAAAATTTTCATTCTCAGAGTTTTGACAGTAGAATTGAGAAATTTGCATGAGAATTTTTGTTTATATTTCTGAGAATACGAAGATCTCTGAGATCTTAGAAATATAAACTGGCCAATTATAAATTATTTGAAGTAGAGATGGCAGTAGGAAATAATTATAAGTGTTGCCATAGTATTCATTATATTTAATAAACCACTTGACAAAATCATGCATGCTGCTAAACAAAAAAAAACTGGTAAGCAAGCTGAGGTATCATCTGAACCTACTCGTGAGAACCTAGATTTGACGCTATTACTGAACGAAAGAGTTATTCCGCTCAAGGACAACGAAACAATTTACTTTTACGAGAACGATTACCATCTGATACATTTTGGCAAGATATAAAATAATAACACAATGTCATTTTTTTTCTTAAATTTTTTTTAACAAGCAATATAGGTACCTGAAATTTAATTATTTATGAGATAAACAAAACTATTAATAAAAGGAAAAAAACTACCTAAAAGAACTTAAATTTAAAAATTCGAAATTTTAGAGCCCTAAAAAAATTATTAAATAAACTTTTGTTTTCCCGTTTAACCACGACAGCACTGTGTTTCAGTCTGATTTGATTATACATTACATCTAAAGCTAAACTAACTCAGAAATGAGAAAGAGATAAGTTTAAAGCTCTCTTCAAACTAAAAAATATTCTCTTTCTATTTCAAAACAAAATAATAAACAACAGCTGTGCTCTGTACTTTGCTCTCTTCCCTATACATGTGCGTGCGCTCACTCATGTAGCATATAATTATTGATTTGTTTGTAGTGAATTTTTAAGTCACCGGTTGGTGCGGGTGCCAGAAGAAAGAAGTGGAACTGTGAAACGAAAAATAGTAAACAACGGGTTTTTTTCTTTTTATAGTGGTTCTCTAAAACTAACATTAATAGTATAAAATACTAACTTTGTATTTATAAATTTTATAATAAACTCTGTGCACCCTAGTTGTGTTGTGAAGACAGTTTTAAAATGTCTACATCTCAAAAACACATATGCTGTGTGAAGGGTTGTTCTTCGGTACAAAAGAACATAAACGAGAAATTGTTCGTATTTCCCCCTATTACAAATCCGCGCGGTAAGAGTTGGTTGGAATATTATCCACATAGTTTCTTGCGGAAGCTAAACGTAGAAAACTACATATGCGGTCGTCACTTCACAGCTGATTGTTTTAATAAAAATGGGGCACTGTTGCATAAGGGCATTCCAAGCGTCAACATTGACACCAGTTTTGCTCAAGATATTATAATGAAAACATTTCTTATGAAAGTTATATTTGAATGGATTCATAGAAATTCAGTTGATGCTAATGATACGCCCTTAATTTGGTGCAAAGTTCTTGAAGCTAAGGAGTTACTTGGTATGCAATTATTTGCTCAACAAACTGTATGGATTTCTAAATTCATAAATTTTAAATTCATAACTGACTTAGATGGAAAACGCTTTGGATCCGGGCAATACGGACTCAAAAATATACCTGATATTATAAAAGACTTGCGTCAAGAATTGCCTAGTAATTTCGTACTATCATGCGATAAGGACATGCAGTGTACATCTGGAAATGTAACCATAAAAAAAGAATATGACGAAGAAAACGCTCTCAACTCTATATTTGAAAGCGAAGAACCAGCTGATGATCCTATTGACATTAAAAATAGAGATGTTGTACCACAAAAAAGTTTGGATACTTACCAAGAGGCTCTCGACCTTTTGAATCCTTTAAAAGACTATATTGAACGTATTGGAAACGGAAATGCTTCCCTGAGACTGACTGAAATCGAAACAGTTCTTAAAAAAACCATTAAGAACGATTCAAAACCTAAACGTAGAAAAGCTTTAAGAAAAAGAAGATGATAAATTAGTAAATTAAAATATAATAAATGCAATACAAAAAAATTTAAATCATATTTGGTGTTTTATTATACCTACTAACATACTATGCAGTAAATGCTTGCAAAAACGAGTCAAAACTAGGTTTTCTCAATAGTAAAGTTGAGAAGTGAAGTAACACCAAACAGTAGTTATAAATCCTTTGTATATGAAAAACATAGTACATTACTAACATTTTGTTTTCATCGCAATTCATAAGAGTATGTAATTAAAACAAAACTTAGCAAATTTTACATTTCAATATTTAAAAATGTACTATATTTTTCATTATTGGTTCTGAAAAGTACTACCTACATTCAATAGAAGAAATGTTGGGAGTAATTATAGAAATTTATCAGAGTATAGAAATTTAGAGTTGTTTCTCCTCATGGTGAAAATACTCAATTGCGACGGCGATCGTATGGCGATAATATGCATGTGTGTAACACTTTGGTTCTCTTATATTCTTTCTCTTGCTTAATGAACACCGATCGTTATGACATGTGGGAATTGTACTAATTATATTATATACCTAAATTTGCTACCAGGGTTGCCATTTGAATTCTTTAAAGTTAATTAGAATCTTTCTTTATAAAACCGTACTACCGGATTCTACTTTTCAATCGAAAATTTTGCAGTTCAATCCTATTAACATTTCCTCAATGAAAAACAAACTAAGTGTAGTTCTTGTTATGGAGGCCTACTTTATCTTCTTAAAAGTATGTTCGAATGATCGCTGATTTAGACTAGTTCGATTTGAGTGGATAACACAGATAACAGGACTATATGTTAGAGTAGATGTCGCAAAATATTGATGTACGTACATATGTAATTGGGATGGGAAAATATTTTTTTAATTCTACAGATTCTAGTTTCAATTGTTTCCTAGACTTAAGGAATAGAAAGTGGTGGTATCCTACGCCTACTATTACCTACATCCAAATCCAATTTAATTTACGAAAAATTGTCAAAAAGTTTTTTTAACGATATTAAATCTTTTATATGGCAATATTGCATACTCCTTAATTGCATTTCCTACATCAAAATGTTTTTTAAAACGTAAGAAAAGAGCATATACATTATAAGAGAAGAGCATTCGTAAGCCAGAGCCAAGCCAAAGCCAATCAGTCTTATCTCTTATATGATAGTATTAATAATACTCTGTCGTATTTTGTGTTTTATTTTAAACTACATACCTAGCTTGCGAAATTGAGTTGATTAGGCATTTTGACATTTCTTTTGATTTTATTTTAAAGTGAGTGAACACAGTGAGCGTTTTTGTTGCTGCAAGAATTAATCAAAGTACCTAGTTTAGTTTCATTTGATCTAAAATACGGTTTTACATAATATAAAATATTAATACACCTAACTATCTAAACCAAAATAATTTTTTCGTAACATTTTTAAAATGCCAAAAAGAAAACGCCAAAACCAGGATCCAAACAATAGTCTCAAGAAAGTGGAAATAAAAACAACGTAAGTTTTAAAACTTAACGATTCTTAGAGTTCAGAATTATAATCGTTGAACAATATTTATTTAATTCACAATAAAATAAAAATAATAATAGGTAGATATTGAGTGCGCTTTGATAGTTGGTACCCAAGTAGGTATGTAAATTATGCATGAGATATATGAATAGATTCCAAAAATAATAAATAAAGAGTGCAGTGCCGGGTGGTTATAGTGATTTCTATAGGGTGATAGGTACAATTAAAGTGGAAAAATATTTGTGTTTATTTTAAACATATGTACATTATTTCTGCAGTATTAATTAATGAAAAAAAAAATATTTTACAAATTCTAAATTGAGAAAAAAATTTAGTATGCAAAATTAAAAGATTAATTAAAATTAAAGTTAAAGATTACCGAACAAAATATAACCCATACATTTATAAAATATTAAATTTCCAAAATAAAAATAATATGTTTAATGATAGGCCGCACATTAGATAAAAGCTAAAAAGGTGCAAAGGTTGAACAGGTGCAAAGTTTGAACAAAATCTCGAGTTCGAATTTTTTTTCACGAATCAAAAAAAAAAAAAAATGCGAGCACATAGTATTGAGGTGAATAACAAAACAAATCTTCATTTGACAAACTTATAAAATGTGTTAGATAATGCAGAATCATATTTGATTTAATATACTATAGGCACAATACTTTCTAACCAAAACCCGTCCATTCGATGCATTTACTCATTAAAAACAAAAAAATGAATTTTTTTGTTTAGGTAAAAACAGAACATTTAACAAAATTTTACATAAATAAAGATTACTTTATTTTTTTACTTTGCACATTAACAACATGCTTCATATTTTTTGTCAGAAAAAAATAAAATTGCACTTCAAGAAATGAGTTTCAGAATGTGTAAAGACTAGGTTTAGAAGCTATAGCAGTGATATAATTCACTTTCATGTATTAATAATGAGTTTTAATAATGTCTTTTTATTTAGAACTTAACATTCTTTAGAGTTCAAAGTTTTCAATTTTCATAATTTTTTAATCTCAATTACATATTATGCAATACTTACAAATTTTTAATTTTACAAATTCAAAGGGCCACTACAACAACAAGTCAAACCAAGCAAAATGATTTAAAGGAAAATCATAAAACTGTGGAAAAGACTGTCCTGGGAAAAGATGTCTTACCACATGAAAGCTTAGTATCTTATCAAGATTGCGTCAAATTGATCCAACCATTGAAGGACTACATAAATCGTATTGGAAATCAACAAGCTTTGTTGCGACTACGTGAAGTTGACAAAGTTCTTAAATACCAAATAAAAAATGATAAAAGACCAAAGAAAAGCTGCTAATAGTTGTTATCAACAAAATATCACTACATTTTATGATATGTTAATGTTAGGTATTACATAAGTTTTATATTACATAGGTAAGTATTATAAGCACATACATTTATTTGCTCTTATGATTGTTTTTTATATTGGTGCTAGACCTATATTCTATTTTTTAGCATCACCACTGTAAACTCCAAACGATCAATTTCTAATAATTATATTCACAAAATATAATTTCCCACTCACAATGTAAAATGTATTTCTGAAAATAAAGTATTTTATGAATTTACATACCTACATAGGTCTAAATCGTTTCAATTTAAAGATCAAATAATAAGAAAACATTATTTTAGGATTGATTTTATTTTTAATTCTGATGGATTTTATTCCCAATGCTGCTTCTTGGTCTTGGGCTCAGTTATTTCTTCTTGTACCAATATATTTTTTCTTGTGCCAATTATGTAAAATAAGTCTGTTAAACCAATTATATTAATGTGTTTAAAATTTATTAAATTCTTTAGAAACCTACTCCTACATATGTATTTAAATCCAATACGAGGAGGAACATTAAAGCCCAGCTTCTTGTTTTACGTTCACAAACGATACAAGTAAATTGAGAATGCCTTGGCTCCTCAGAGTATATATAATATGGAGTGCTTGTTCCTATATCATATACGTTGTAACGCCAGAAGCACAGATAGGAGGCGCTAGTATCTACTTTCTTACAGTTTCGGGAAGCACCAGCGCGGACCTGTCAAACTTCAATCATAGTTTTTTTTTGTATTTTTTTGAAGAGGGATGGAAATTAAAAAAATTAAATTAAATTTAATTAAATTCTGGAGAGGGATAACCACTAATCAGTGGGGATAACGCACTCTTATTTGAGGTCCGCGCTTTTGCTTCCCGAAATTAGTGAAACTAGCACCCCCTAAGCTTGGCTCACAAATTATGTACTTCATGCTCTTACAAACCTTATCACCCTGTGTATAGCAAAATATATGTATATAGTAATATATATACATATATATATATATATAATATATGCATTGTATGTATTGTTTTTTGCATACGTTTCGAGTTAGCCACTTAAATATTGTCTAGCGATGCTCTTTTTTCATCTGAAATTTAATTTTCTCATTGCGAAACTCGAGTAGTCTCGAATTGACATCAAAATCACTGAATTTTGTTTCAGTTATTATTAAAGAGTAAAGTTACTTAAACGTGGTATGATCTAAGAATGGGTATATATGGGTATTTTTGTATAAACATTTGTGCCTCTCAAAATCTTAAACAGCTCTCAGCGAAAGAGAAAACAAGTTCATCAATTAGTTTGAAACGAAGAGCAGGTCTCACACGTAGTCACAATCTTGCAATTGATCGTATACAGAGCCCGGGACCACAAACATTTTTAAATGAGATTCGCGATCTCTTGTGTTATGAAGAACGAAAACAATAAATCCATAGTTTCGCTTTGTTATTACAAAAAGGTGATTTGTTTAATATAAATAATCTAAAATTTGAAATAATATTAAAAGTTTCTTTCAGTTAACCACTATGCCACCGTTGATAAAGTGTTGTATCTCGGGTTGTCCAGCAATAACAGATTCTAATTCTATGATTGCTTTCCCTCCAAAACACACCAAAGAGTATTCCTTCTGGCTAAGTGTCTGCAAAGAGTCAGAAGCCAACATCATTTTCAAACCAAATCCTATGATTTGTGCACTGCACTTTTGGGGTATAGACAAACTGCCAATCAGATACGTAACAAAACAGGATATCGATACATTAAATGATGATCTTGATCGCGTCAATCATTGTGTAGCTGAATGGATTCTTTTTATACGTAAACATGCACCAGAAAAAGACATTATTGAAAACAAAGATGTGTATTCAAAGGCTGTTGAAATTGGAAAAGTGTACCAATTGCCGCACTTTATATTTGAAGTGGATTTTGGTTGGATAAATATCTTTGAAAGTTATCTTCGTTCAAGAAATATTGAAAGTTGGAATCCCAAATCAAATAAAAAAGTTCAAATAGAAGACAGTGATTGTTGTGAAGAATATAAAGCAGATGATGCAGCTACTGAACAAGAATCGATCAAAACTTATGACGAAGCACTGAAAAGAGTTAAAATTTTGTATAATTTTTGTAAGAGAACGAAAAATAAGAGTGCTTTAGATATAGTTAAGCGGCTGGATAAAGTTTTGAAAAAAAGGTGTAAGTAGTTGGTCTGCCTCGCCCTAGTTTTTATTTTTCCAATTTGTTTTCATTCTTTCTATCATTAGATTCAAGAACGTATTATATTTTTGTACAAAGTATGAATTAAGATAAAAGTTTAAAACGAAATCATAATTCAATTGTGTTTTATTTTGTGGTTAGGTTCTAGGTAGAAAGATATGTAACTAATGAAAGAAGTGATATTTTCACTGCTTACTAAAATGAAGGTAGGTGAGATGTAAGTTGTGTATTTACATATGTATGTACAATGTATATTTATTTAGGTATAATACGGCAGCGTTATTATTACTCGCCGACAAAGAAAACGAAAACAACGCAATGAAAAGTGACTCATCTTACTCATTTGAATTAGTTAAATCTCGGCACAGGGAGATATTCCATTGGATTGGTACATCTGGAATTGCGAAGCAAGAAGCATTACTGCGCATATATAGTTCTATAATTTGCTTAGAAGATTAGGAGGGACAAACTGAAAGAACATTTTGACCGTCGCGTCGTAGTAAGAATTCAACATTTGTGAAATCAGCAGTACGACAAATAAAGTTTAAAAAATGCTGAAAATATAGATACTATTCTCGCACAAATCCTGGTTTGTATATTAAAAATGCTATTGTTAAAATATTCAAAAAAAATATAGGTGCAGACTTTAATTTTTTAATAATTTAGAAAAAGAGCTGAATTTTCAAAAAAAAAAATTAATCCATTCAGAATATCGTTAATATCCTTTTTTCGAAAATATATTTCAACAAATACTAAATGTACAGTCTTATATTATAAATGTTGATAAACTCAATTCATAATTGGAATAACATTCCTTAAATCAATGAAAAAATAATATAAATAGTTTTGTTTTTTTTAGAAAGAAAAATTTTTAATTTTAAACGCTTTTGCACTCTAAAAAGAGCTTTTACTTTCATTATTTTTTTGGCGATAATATTTTGTCATGAGGTACATATATATGCAAGAACCTATATGTTTTTGGTTTTTTTTAATCTTCACACAGTTTATCTCATAAGCCTGATGTGATTAATTTTTTTGAAGTGCAGCAAAACAGAAACCATCGGAAAAAGTATGCTTGGTTTCTGTAACAAATGAATTTAAAATTATGTTGACCAGTGAGAAATATAAATACTAACATTTGTTTGTCTTCATCTTATGCTTGCATGCATTCATACAAATGTATATAATATGTACATACCTATGACCTATGTACATTTCATGGATTGGTGAATTCCAATTAATTTTTATCAAATATTTTACCCTAAACATCCATGCAGAGAGTTGACATAATATTTGGGATTTAATCAAAAATATAAATAGTGGTTCACTATGGCGTATACGTATTTTTATTTCTCATTTATATGAGTTGTATGTTTAATTCAAGCGTTCATAATTATATTGACTCAGTGACGGTATGTAGACTACTGACTACTTTTGTCAAAATAATTTAACAACTTTTTTATAATCGTTGATTTTAAAAACATTTTAAAACCATAATTTTTCCAGCAGGCGAAAAAAACCTTATATTTTCTTTGTTCTAATTGAGAAAAAAAACTTTGTATTGTTTACTACACTATATTTGATATTACTTACTTTTTGAGTTGATGTACTACGTCATGTTTTGTGTTTTGTTTTGTGATGTTATGTATATTTCTGCTGTTTTTTTTTTTTGTTAAATTGATGAATACTTTTGAGTTGGACGTTCAAAGAATAATTCTAACTACATTTTCTCTTAACAGCTCGAATCTCCTTAAATTTCCGGTGGTTAGAAAGAGACAAAATAATAATTTGAGCGTGTTCTCTCCATATTCCATATGAGTAAAAGAAAAAATTTTCAAGATATTTATGTATATGCAAGTACCTATTGTCATAGGTACATGCTTACTTTAAAAATCTATTGTTTTTACCTACGGCTACAAGTATACTTACGATTCCGGAACTCATTTCAAAATACAGTCTTAATAAAAAAATAATTCGTTGATAGGTCGATAAATTAATTTCGTTTTTGCCTACATTTTGTACTTTAAAGATAATTTAAGTTGAAATAACAATAACCCACCACAAGAAAAAATCATTGTCATTTTAAATACCCACATTCCTTTTGCCAGCTAGTACAAAAGAGCATAGGTAAGAACGACACATTTTTTATTTTTTATATTCATTTTTCTCTCTGCGCATTGGATACCAAAGTTTCAAAGTGTATTAAAAAATCTTAAATTCCCTAAACGTTAACATAAAAATGACAGAACTCGGCCAACCCCCATCAACTCTCTTAAACAACAAAAGGGAAAATGTAAGCAAGACGGCAATAAAAGCCAACACATCACAGAATAGTGTCTATATTTTTTTATTTTTTTCTCATATTCAGAAATAGCCTGCGCTCTTTTGTGATCAGTTGACCGTCGCGTCGTACACTGCATTGCTCTGAGAATAGTATTCATAATATATTCATCATATAACCATACTAGGTATATTAATGCAAAGAGGGAAACTTTAAATCAGAATACTTACCGAATTCTGTGCGTTAAATCTAATGATAATTTAAAAAAAGAATTTAATTTCAAAAGAAATAAAATCAAAATATGGGAAAGACAAGGACAAAAAATTATAAAGCCACTTGTTGTGTCATTGGATGCATAAATAATAAATATATGGAATATAATCAACGTGCATATCGCTTTCCCACAGATGAC
Organism: Syrphus vitripennis; assembly: GCA_958431115.1. Classification (NCBI taxonomy): domain Eukaryota; kingdom Metazoa; phylum Arthropoda; class Insecta; order Diptera; family Syrphidae; genus Syrphus; species Syrphus vitripennis. The sequence continues at coordinate 6,962,295 of OY288110.1, read as the reverse complement.
ATAAAACGAAGCGTATGGATTGAAGCAGTTAGTAAAATAAAGTAAGCAGTATTCAAGTTTCAAGATAATTCTTACTACAAAAATACAAATATACATACATACATAGGTACTTTTCGACAATACTTTATCACTACTTTTTTTTTGGTTCCAGTTGTGTCGATGGCAGACCATGGAAACCGAATAACCGTTCAATAATATGTAGCCAACATTTTGTCGGAAATTACAAATCGTCAAATCCACTCAAAGAGAATCACTTTCCAACTGTTTTCAAGTCGATTTATGGAAATCAAGACCCTATCAGGTATGTACCTACATATATTTTAATCTAATTACATATATATCTTCGTGATTTTGATAAATGGTAGCTCATTCAATGGAACTGGAAATGAAACTAAATTTGTATTTTCCATAAAATTCATTATTTGAAATGCTTAAATAAGTCAAAAAAATTACGAAAAAAAATAATACCAAATATAATTAAGATCATATCGGACATCTTTCATAATTTTCGATTCCAATCCGGCAAACCGTTTATTAGAAAATTAAATATCCGAATATTTTGCAGATAACTTTAATAACGGTTTTTTGAAAAATTGTTCATCATATTACTTACAAAAACCCAAGAAAAATAAAAATTCTTAAAGCGCTATTATCGAAATTAATTAAAATTGAATTCAAAAAGCCCATTGAATTGCTTTTGTTTCATGACAAATTTGTATGTCGTTGCAGCCGCAGAAAAGAATTATTTTTTTATATGAAAATTTGACTAATCACAAATGTAGGTATAAACTGTAATTAATTTTCTAATTACTGATTAAAAAAAAAAATCACGTTGATTAAAGTACTAGGCAATATTAAAGGGAGTAAAATCAGTACTATCAAATGTTGGTATGGGAACTTAAATACCAAATGATGCAAGCATTTATTATATACCTACATAGAGGGCACACTTGAAACCAAAGGCTAAACAAAAACCCAGACTCTGTGCTCTTGCTCTCTTCGAAAAATTTTTTAACAAAATTGTAGCTCATCGAGTTCGATATTCGACTGTATGTATCTATATGCTCAGGTAGGAGAAGAAACGTTCGTCTCTTTTTCTATCTTCACTCATATTCAATTCATTCTCCATTAGGTAGTGGTAGTGTCGTTTTAGCTAAAAACGCTTTTAAATTATTAGCCTCATTAAGTATATACATTATACACCTACATACCATGTAGTTTTCTTTTTATTATTTATTTATTCGTAATAAGTTTAATGGTGTGGCATTTAATGCTATCTTTAAATGTTAATGTGCTTTTCATAAAAATCTTCTTCGAGACTTAAATATTTGAGTATTACAGATATACCTATAATTGTTTGAGGATTTTTTTATTTGTTAAAGTTTTAATTTCTGTGAAATTTGTTAAATAGCTTAAAATGTTTAAAAAGCGAATACGTGGATCAAATTTCAACGGAAAAGAAGAAGATATTCTTATTCAGTGCGTGCTACGACATTTATCAGTTATTGAAAATAAAAAAACAGATGCGCCAACATTAAGAGAAAAACAACGTGCTTGGGAAGAAATCGGAAATGAATTCAATTCGTTATGCCCGGATGTTGTAAGTAAAATAAAGTTTTGGACTTGGGGTGGTTTTTAAATAAATTTGTATGCAGGCTCGTCACACTAAAGCTCTAAAGGACAAATACACCAACATAAAAACAATGCTGCGTAAACAATTTGCAGCTGATAGGACGAGCCGTGATGCTAAAGAATGTGAAGAGTGGCGTCCAGATTGGCGCCAATGTCAAAAAAGTGAAGCAATGAGTGAATTGGTAAAATTTTTGTCAAGCTCTTTACTACAAAATAAGTCGCCAAACTTAGATTATACTCATGGCCTTAAAGCTTATGATAATGAAGATTATGATAATGAAGATTATGATTATGAATCGCATGACGCTGTACTGCCTTCTGTTGAATCCGATGATGATGATGAAAAGCCCTTTGACTCGATTAATATAGAAACAATTGAATTTCCCCACCATGATAATAGCAATAGTGTTAAAAACGTTACCATGGACAATATCTTCCCCACAAACTTATCTCAATCGTCAGTATATGCACCTGTGGTTCAACGTAAACGTGGATCAAATTTCAACATAGAAGAAGAAAATACTCTAGTTAAATGCGTTTTACGTCATGCGTCAATTGTCGAAAATAAAAAAATTGATACAGCCGTTTTAAGACAAAAACAACGTGCCTGGGAAGAAATTGGAAATGAATTCAATGCATTATGTCCTAATGTTGTAAGTTAATTATTTGGTTTCAAGTTTTACGTATGCACATAATGTATTTTTGTAAATTGTAATACATTTATTTTATAGGCTCGACAAACCAAAGCCCTGAAAGACAAATACACAAACCTAAAAACAATGCTGCGTAAACAATTCGAAGCTGAAAAAGTGAAACGCAAGGCAACAAATGGTGGAATGGAAATGCCAGAGTGGCGTCCAAAAAGCGATTCGATGGCTGAATTGGCCAAACTTTTGTCATTTTCTTTTAACGCGTCCTCACCAGCAATCGAGTATGATGAAGATGAAGATGATTATGATTATGATTATGAATCGCATGATGCTGTATTGCCTTCTGTTGAATCTTTTGCTGTTGAATCTGATGATGGTGAAAGACCTTTTGATTCAAACAATCTCCAAACTATTGAAGTTTTACACAATGATAATAGCGATAATAGTAAAAATAATAACATTTTTCCTACAACTTTATCTCAACCATCAATGAACAAATCAAACAGAACCCTATTGAGGCAAATACCATCAGACAACAATATGGAAGCTTCATTGCAAAGTTTAAAAAAAAAATTGATTAAGAGAACATTGGAAATGCGTGAAATTGAACATAAAACACGTTTGACTCAACACCAGAGAGAACACGAAGCACGCTTGGCTTTGCTAGAAGCCCAAAAAATGGATTTCGATAGTAAAGTAAAATTGCGCCAGTTAAAAATTGCGAAGCTGTCAAATGAAAAAAGAATCAAAACGGAAGTAAATTCTGAAGAAACATAAGTGCATTGCACTCTTACATACATATTTCTTAAAATAAAAAAAATTATTAAAAGTTTGGGGTTTTTATTTTTTTTTATTTGTTCTTAAGTTATTTTGAATGGCTGAATTCAAATTTAATGACGAGAAAAGAGTATATACGACTGCGTAAAATATCACTCATGTAACTGCTTTTGCATTGATGCAAGTGGAGTTTGTTTTACTTCATAACCGCAACCCATTTCTCATCACGGAATTAATTTTGTTGGTGGGCGTTACTGAACTTTCGATGAAAACAAAAATCTTTTTCTGTCTAAAACATTTTGTGAATTTTTGGGTATGGTTTCGGCCAGTGTACTCATTTAATCCATTAACGTCTTGCACGATTTAGCGCATTGATAAGTTGGAGCATTATAAATATTATGTTTTGTATAACTAGATTTCTTGATCGATTAGTCAAAATTTTGAATTTAAAAATTATTATTCAGTGGTGCATGGTCAATAAATTCGCCAAATTAGGGAAATGGCATGAAAATCATTTTTCAAATGTTCAAATGTTTGAACATATACATATCTTCGCTTCCATTCTAATAATAACTTAACAAGAATAATTCTTACACTTTGCGAAAAAAAACTGTACTCAATTGGGTACGTGGCAAGTAACGGGCTAAAAAAAAAATCCAAATCAAAACAAAGTTTGATCTCAAAAATATAGATGCTACCTATCAAATTTTTTAAAATATATGAATTTATGAAAATAAATTGAAAAATCTACATATGTACCTAGCTGTTAAAAGAAAAAAATCAATTTTTTTAATATTTGACATTCCTTAAGTACCTAGAAAGAAATGAGTATGCTAATTTTAAGGATTTAATAAAACACAAATTATTAACCTGTTTTCAAAGAAATTTTTTCTTAGAAACTTTGATCGAATTATTTAAAATCGTTTATGAGGTAATCGAAAATCAAAATACGCATCTAAACCTCGAATACTGTTAAGTTCATAACAATAAAAAAAAAACATGTTACCATCATACCATAAGCCACTCTTCAGAATTTATTAGATAAACCTACAAAAATAAGATAGGTACGGAACAGAGCAATAAAACAATAAAAAAAAAATATAAACTGTATGTATGTATGATATGTATGTTCAACAAACGATCAATCTGCTGGACCAGAAATTCTAACCCAGTCTCTCAAAAATATGTAATTACCTAAAACACAATTTACTGCTGCAGGTAAGAGCCATAAAAATCTAACGTTAGGGATGATTAAGTTAAAGTTGTTTTAAATTTCCCAAACCCATAAATTTCACATTCATAATTGCGATTTTAACCTCTCTACATACCTAGATTGATGTATTGATTTGTAAAACTTCATAACGTCTACTCTTCAAATAATCCATTTTTGCCTTCTGAACAATAAAATACTACATTATATTTTATTAGTAAAAACATTTTTTAAAAATGAGGTACCTACCTATGTACATACTAGTAGATACAAAAGACTTTTAGTTGCCAAAGTAGAATTTATGAAATGGACTTACCTAAAAAAAATCATTTGCAAAAAAATACTTTTTGTTTCGCCGATGATTTACAATTATTTTCTCGTCCTTCCGTATTATTTCTAAATTACTTTTGCCCTAGAATTTGGATCGACTCTGTGCATTTTATGTTTTTACTACTGATTTTGTTGAATTATACATAAAATAAATATTTTGTTCTTCGGATCTTGAAGTAAGAACAAAAAAAAATGCATTGTGTGCAAAGTTTTGAGTGGTGGAGTAACTAATTGCACCTTCCTTCGTATTCCTCATCAATCTACAATATACGTGCTACTGAAGATTATCGATTTATCGCAAAAGATTTTTGTTTATTCATCGAGGATAGAAACAAATTCGTTCAAAATGTTTGTGTCTGACCGAGGGTAATTTAATCCTTAAATGCAACAAAAATTCATTAGATATTTTAGCCTTTATAATGTCAGCAGGTATAATACGTCTCCGTTCAAACACTTGATGCCATAACTTCCCATAGAACCCTGTTTTTGGTTTTTAGAAATTTGAAAAACAAACTTTCTAATTACCTAAAAAAATATATGTATAATATTTCGAAAAAAGTTTTTCAGATTTTTTGATAGATTTTTTTATAGGCACATAACGGTTATTCAAGACAATCTTAAATATTTTGGAAAAACATTTATAACAGAGTTAAAAATAAGGATTCAAACCCAAAAACATATCTCTCATTTTCAAGCAAAAACTTTTAAATTAAGACATTACAGACATATTAGTTTCCTATCTGTTAGTTCGATTTTTCATTTTCTGGACATCGAAGTTGAAACAATACAATTATATCTTTACTCTATATTTTGTCAATACGATAAAGAAATTAGGGACAAAGTACACCAAAATTCTTCTTTAATACTAAAGTGTGAGGTATTTGTTCTTTTTATACATACATATATTATATATATAAACATTTGTGTAATTCTCTTAATTTCTCTGGACATTTTTGTTTCTCGCAGTTACTTACTTCACAAATTTATGAGCGCGATGACGTCAATCGTATGGGAGAACGAAATGAAACACAAATATTTTTGTCAGTCTGCTTCGAAGTTTCTATAATTATACTCGTACTATTTTTAACTTACTTATGTAGGTATATACATATACTAACTAAAATTAACAAATAATAACATTATGACAAGTTGTGCTGTGGTTGGTTGTAAAAGTACCAATGATAAAAAACGAAAAAAAGCAGAAAATGCCACCGAAATAATTTTCAATAGATTTCCAAGAGATGAAAAATTACGAAAAGTGTGGCTGCAACGATGTGGCCTCAAAGATGATTGTAAAGCCAAACGTCTTTATGTTTGTATAAGACACTTTACACCTGCAGATTATGTGCGAAATTTAAAGCATAAGCTTTGGAATTATTATGCAAAATCATGTAGAAAAGTCAGAATTGATGCGATTCCATCATTGTTTTTACCACCTTATGTTGTTATATTACCTGAACCGGAGATAGTAAAAGAAACAAAAAAGTAAGCTTTCAAAATAATGTGTTCGTCTTTTTTAGTTCGTTTCTTATGATTTATTGATTAAGAGTAATTCAAAAAATTGTAAAAGAGATAAACGGTCATCCAAAGAGTGAATTTCAAATAAATTATGGGTACCTATTGAGAGTATAGGTGTATGACAGAAAATAAAAAAAAAATTTAAATAAAATACCACTTGTTGCAAGTTTCATGAATCAATAAAATTTGAAATAAATCGATTTCAAAAATAAATAAGCGAAATTGGAGGAAAGTGCTGGAAGGGGGAATAACCCAATTTTGATTTGTATGCTTTAAAGCACGAATAATAAAGAACTTTTACTATCTGTGCTTCAAGAGCAATAAAATGCTAAGTCCAGTCTGTTATAAAAGTTTTAGGGCAAATTCTTAAACGCAACATTTGCAAAGCAAACCACATGCAAAGCAAATGAAGAATGCAGTTGAAAAGGCAAAGCAAGTAAAGTGCGCAAGATATTTTTGACATTTGCCGAAATACATTTGCATTTGCGCATGAAAATAAAATCTACTACATTTAGGGACAATCTGCTTAGCAGGGATGTTTATGTTTGCATTTTGGAATTGTTTGCTTAGCATAATTTGCGCAAGTTTTGCGTTTAAGAATTTGCCCTTATATCAAATCAAGTTTTACTGTACAGGAGCAAGTCCATGTGACTCAGTTATGCATTTGATTTTATACTACATACAATATTTATACTGGGTGCTGAATTTTAAAACTCAATTGGAAGTTCATATAAATACATACTTAGTTTAATTTTATCTTTGTTACGCACTATTTCCAAACCACGATAAATTGTAAAAGAGACGTATTTAAAATGCTACTTTAAAACAATAGTGGGATATGTAGTTTTTTTTTATACACCGACACGACATATAATCCTACACTCAAATTACGAGTATATATTTAAACATATGTAATTCTCTTAATTTCATTGAACATTTGTGTTTCTCTCAAAGTCGTATACCACAGCATAAACGAGCACTATGACGTCAATCGTATGGGGAGAACGAAATGAAAAATAATTTGTTTTTTCAGTCTGTTTCAAAGTTTCTATTATTGTACTCGTACCGTTTGCTTTAATATACTTGTCATATACCTAAATATAAATGTACTTATATGTATGTTACTTACTAAAGTTAAAAATAATAACATTATGACAATTTGTGCTGTAGTCGGTTGTAAAAGTACCAATGATAAAAGACGAATTAAAAATCCAGAAAATGCCGTTGGAATTATTTTCAATAGATTTCCAAGGGATGAAAAATTACGAAAAGTTTGGCTGCAACAATGTGGCCGCGAAGCAGATTGTAAAACTAAACGTCTATATGTTTGTATGAAACACTTTACACCAGCTGATTATATGCGCAATTTAAGGCATGAACTTTTGAATTATTATCCAAAATCATGTAGAAAAGTTAAAATAGATGCGATTCCATCATTGTGTTTGCCACCTTGTGTGTTTATTCCACCTGAAACTGAGATGGTAAAAGAAACAAAAAAGTAAGCTTTAAAAATAATATGTGTTCATCTTGTTTATTTAGTTTATTAAAAGTAAAAGATCGTCAAACGTGATACATTTTAAATTAATGAATTTCAAATAAATCATAAATACAGTCAAACTTCTTTATAACGAACCTTGGGAACAAAAAATTTCTTCGTTATAAAGAAGTTTTATAAAAAATTCGTTAGGTATATAGAAATTTTTTTAACACTGCAAGCTTACCGTTTTTAAATTTATCTAGCCATCCATCAGTACTGCCTTTAAAATTATGCTGTCCCAAATATTCAGAAAAAAATTAGCTTTTTGTTTGATAATAGAGCCCGAGAGTGGTAAATTCCTTTTCCTGTTTATCTGCACCCATTTTAATATTGCTTTATCCATATTACCGTTTTTCGTTTTTCGTAATTTTTTTTTGGCTTCTCTTTGAACTTTCTTAGGCAAACTTTAAAATTTTGCATTAATTCTTTAAAATTGTCGACAATGTACTAAACGATATACCAAACTTTTCTGCAACCTTTTTTTTTCTTTTCTCCCCTTTTAACTTTTGCAATCATCGGTAATTTCTCTGATACCGAAATAGCTTTGCACTATTAAAATAAGGAATCGTAGTAAACTTTGTTTTCAAATTTGAAAATTGACATTTCGTTATGAAGAAACAACTTTGTTTTCAGGCCACAAAATTAGTTCCTTATAAAGGGAATTTCGCTATAGAGAATTTCGTTATAAAGAACCTAATTCGTATGAGATATATATTTCTTAAGGGGAAGGGGAACAAAATGAAATTCGCTATAGAGAGAATTACGTTATAAGGAAGTTCGTTATAAAGAAGTTTGACTGTAAATACCTTTTGGAAGTAGGTATAGGTTTATACTTTTTGCAAGTTTCAGTCTACCGGAAAGTCAAAGAATTTTTTACACCCAAAAAATAATCAAATCAATCAATTTTAAATCCAATATTGTAGATCTAAGAAAAAGTTTTGTTTAATTTAATGTCCTGAAACATCCTAATGCATGTTTTTTTTATTTAGTTTGTAAAATAATTAAAACTTCTTTTGCCTTCATTATCTCTAGATCATCTGAAAAAAATCCAAACGCAGTTCCAAACATAGATGCGCATACGCAAGCCATACAATTTGAATTTATCGATCATGTAGTCATTGCTTATTTAAATCGATGCCGGTCACGAGCTGGCAACACCAATGTAGGTATGTCTAACTACATTTTGAAAGCAAAGGCTCAAGAGGCTGCGATATTGTTGGGTGCAAAACATGTATATCGGTTTCATTGGATTGATAAGTTTAAGAAAAAACTTGCTGAAAAAGATGCAATGGGAGTAGTTTTAACGTCAATGCCTGAATCACTTAGTATAGCTGATATTATAAACGACGAGTGGCCTAAATTTGCTGACGAAAAGGGATTGGATATCGATCACCGTTCGGAAGACACCATCAGTTCAAATACAGAATGTCCACGGCTAACGGAATATGCTACGCTTAGCAGTAAAGAGTATCAAAGGCAAGGCAATGAAGATTCAATTCAGACAGAAAACATAACGTCCAGTAATGTTGGTGATAGTCAAGCACAAAACAAAGATACAGACGCATCAATTTGTTCAAGGTATATTTGGTTTTGAGATTCGTCATTTTTTAGCATTAATATAGCAAAATTTTTTGTATATTTTTTGTTTCTAGGTTTATAAACCCAATAGTGGAAGAACGCCATGAGTTTATGAAAAATAAAACTTCACAAAAAGAAAATGTTGTCAATAAAAAATCGGAAAGTGATCCACAACAAAAATTCTTAAGTCATGTTCTTGCGGCCTTCATCAAACGTTATAATGCTTCATGGCCTCAAGCTGATATTCCTGAAACTGTCCTAAATGCAAAGTTTAAGCAGGCAGCTAAGATTTTAGGTCTTACAATTAGGTACAAAAATGTATGGCTTTTTGAATTCAAAAGAGGTATTAATTACAATAACGAAGCAATTTTAACGGAGCCATATCAATCATTAGATATATGCGATATTATTAAAGAAGAACGGCCCAAATTTGACTTATTAAATGATAGCTCAATATCCCAAGATTGTGAATTGAAAGAAGTTATTGCAATAGAAGAAACAAATACTGTGGATAAATCCGAGCAGATTGATATAGAATGCTGTGATTCAATACAAACATATGAAGAGGCCCGAGACTGTTTGAGTTTGTTAAATAACTATGCGTTAGAAGTAGGAGATTGTGGTGCCTTGTCACTTATAAAGCAAGTGAATTCATTTTTAAGAAGTGACAATTTTGAAGAGTAAATAAATATTATTCGTTATACCCATAAGTACATACTTATAGTTAAAAGAATTTTTAAAAGAAAAATAATTTCATTTGTTTTCTTTCGAACGCCATCACAACGGTGTTCATCATTAAAAAAGTGTTTCTTTTTCAGATTTAAAGAGTAAGACATACAAATCAATCAAAAAACTTTTTCCTTGGGCAAATATAAGGTAAGTTCAGGATAGTAAGATATCAGAGTATTTTTTTTTACGTTTCATTAAGTAAACTAATTTGATTTTTCATTGAGGAAACAAATCTAAAAAAAAGTTAGTCTCAGTTTTTTGACACACAAACTGAGAAATCCTGTTTAGTTAGCATTTAACATAGATTGCTGAGACCTCTGAGATCTAAATATGTAAGTGGTAAGTAGCAGTTAGAAAGAGACCCTTTGCCATAGTGAGATAATCGAACTTTTTTTTGGACTAAAAGTTAATTTAAATTTGACATTACTATGTGTTAAGGAAGCTAAAATTGAAATATTTCCAAATATTTCTTTAATATATTTTAAAATTTTGGGTAAAAAAAATGTACTTGCTTCATCATTAGCTTTATCATAAGATTACTCGTACCCTTTACCTCCCATTGAAGTATTTTCACATATTAAAATTATAGATATGCAAACAAACAAAAGATAAAAATCAGATTTTTAATTGTTTAAAAAAATGTATCGGTAGAAAATAAACATATATTTTTGTTTAAATTTTTTTTGACCCAAAATGATGAGATATGTTACAAAACAGTAAACATAATAATTAATTTCAGACAAAAGTCAATAATAGTCGGACCCATACTATTAAAAAACCTTTTTGAACTAATCTTGATTTTTAATTTGATTAACGTCCCAAATTATTGGATTTATTTAATATACCTAAAGCAAAAAAAATTATTTAAATTTTTATTTATATTTGAAATTTCGTGAAAAAGTTTTAAAAGATCAAAAAATCAAAACAAAACATACTATTTTTCTACAAACTTATTTTACATATATCAAATTTTTATAATTAAATTTAACATATTTTTCATGCATAAGTTATGAACAAAGCTAGACCATATTCCTAGGTTGAACCAATTCAAGAAAAAAATCGATGACACAGTTCCTAAAAAAATACTAAAAATAAAAAAACTACAAAAAAAAAACAAGCGCAGCACTTTAAATATTATTTTAAAGCTTTTTAAACAAATATTTTTTCAGAATTTTACATTTATTTTTGATATCTTAACTTATTCCAATTATTTCTCTTTTCTATTTTGAGAAATCAAAACTCTAACTGTTTTTTCTAGACCGAAATAAAATTTTAGCATATATCCAAAACTATACAATCTTCTGAATACATAGAATACAAAACTTTGTGTGTAACCAAAAATGAGACAGATTTATTTTTGTGTTTTTTTTTTCAAATTCGAATTTTCTATTTATTTAAAATAATAACTTTATGAAAAATAAAAAAAAACAATAATAGCGTTTAATCATGACGCTGGTAGATGGTTTTTTAAAATAATCTCCAGCTGCGACAACAGTCCAATTAGTCGGTAGTTTTCTCGACGAAACGCAAAATCTTCTAGCGGTTTTAAGTGATCCAGGGCTTGTTGATATGTTTCAACTATTGGTTCAGATACTACCTCGAGACCACGACTTTCTTCCGAGTTAACATCAAAATACCCATCATCGTCTTGGCTAATATCCATCGAATCTACGTTTTCCGACTTGATTTCGGTGGAGGTGTTATTACTTTTTGACTTTATACCATAAAACTCCTCCAAGGTCTCTTGGAAAGACTTTTTTTTAGGCTCCTGTGATTGAAGGTTGCCATATGAATAGCTAAGAGGCGGGCAATGCTCAAATGGTGTTCGCCTAACAACTTTCTTTTTCATGTGTAATTTTTGTCCAGCTATATTTTCTGCTTCATCGACCAAAATTGCAATTTCCTCTTCACTAGAAATTTTTGCATTCGGATCTATAGATTTAATGATCTCCACTAAATCCAAAGACCTTAACTGCGTTGCATCTTGATCAGCCGGAGCATTTACATAGTCCCAGTTCGCCAAATGTGACTTCCGAAACTTTCTTAGCCAATAGTCGTCTATATGGAATGTAAGGGTAGCGCCCAATAAATTTCGTATTTCCACACCTATTCGCTGAAGCTCACGCCGCGCTGTGCACAATGTGTGACCGATATCTGGGTGGTATTGAGCCCTCTCGATCCACTTATAAACAGAATCATTGATCAATTTAAGAAGACGTTCTTTTTCCTTTATAGCAGCTGCTTCTTCGGCCGCCCTAGCCAATTCTTCTTCAGCAAAACCAGGTGGTGCTTTGAGAAATAATGTCGGAACTGCGCCTACAGCTAAACGTCTGAAGCCAACATGCCAGGGGTGGAAATGATTCGAACATATGTATGGCCTTCTTATAGATTGTAGTGCCTCAGCAGATTCATGGCATACCGATAGCCAAGTATTGTACAAAGGACTATCACGTGCAGGAAAGTTAAAAAATTTAAGATCTCTATGATCGCGTGAATTCGATCTGCAACCATATATGGCACACTTTCTTACATCGGGCATTTTTGCTCAAATAATAATATGTAATGTAGCTTTATCTTTAAAACAAGAAGTTAAGTTGATACAAAATACAATACATATACGATCTAAAAATCGACAGCGCGCAATCTACACTTTACTCTACCAAACACTCGATTTATCAAAAACGAAAAGCAACAGAATAATAACTTCACGGGGCTAACGAACACAACCAAATAATATAAAGTCAAGCAAACGAAAACAAACAAATCGCTTAGGTTTTGGAAATCGCACTGAATCCACTCTACAAACCTGAGTGATACAATCCGCCTGGCATAATAAATAGTTTCATCTCCCTCTTTGGCACAGTCTTCCTCCGCGCTGACGCCGCGCCGTAGTTCTCCAATTCATAAACTTGTTTGCTCAATTCTCATGCAGTGCAGTGGATTTTATTTATTTTCTCTTTGTTTGGCCGGGGCTGTTACATGCGGGCAAGTTCTCTGTGTGCGAGTGCGACGACGGCAGAACTACCTACAAATTAATCTATATAGACATACATATGAACATATATATATATATATAAAACCATTTGAGTTATACACATACATGAGATACGACAGACGAAACGAAAATTCGCTTTCTTTATAAATAGAAATGTGTACAGATTAAATTTCGTGTTTCGGTAATAGAAAAGACTGGTTTTGTCGGAATTTTGCGAAACCTGAGATTGAATAGTTACCTATGTATATGTACGTTACCAACCAAACTATATAATTGTTGATAGCTAGGACAATCGTGGAACTATCTTAAAGTTGAAGGGCATTCAAGCAACAGATGTGGAAGTGCCTGTTGTATATACATATATACTTACCTACCATATCCAAAGAAGAACCAAAAATATGAAAAAAAAATTAAGATACCTACATATTATGTCCTATACCTACCTACCCGACAATCAGTTTCATGTATAGGAACATTGAACGTAGTTGTGGTTAACGATGCATCGCGATTCGCGAAGTAAAAAACTAAGCTAGGTAGGTATGTAGGTTTATATACCTACTACGTAAAGGTTGCCAAAACTCACAAATGTCACAATTTTATAATGGCTACTCAATCGAGTGACACTTCTTGGAAAAGAATTACGCCTAAACAGAACAACAAATATTCATAAAATATGCAGGTTTTTTTTTGTCAATTTGATAAGTAGCAAAGCATGACTTGGTACATACATATACCTATTCCAAGGAGAATACGATAACTTAAGCGCCAAAATTGAATAAGGGATTTTGCTAAAAAAAATTTTCTGTATGGGAGAAGAAAGGGGCAGTTAAAAATAATAGGTAGGTAGGTATTCAAAATCGAAACAAAGTGGTAAAAAATAACGATAATACTTACAATTTGGTACAATTCATTTTTTAAAGCCAAAACTGTGTTTTATAAGGTTTTTAAATCAAAGGGAATCTATGCTATTTTTAAACTCAATGTTTAGTGTAACAAAACTAACTAAAAATTAGATGATTTTTGAGAAAATTTAAAAATATCAACATAACTAGGTATTTTAATTTAGTTATTTACAGTTATAATTGAATATGGATTGAGTTATGTACCTAGGTATAAAAATTAATTTAAAGTTTCTCTACAAGCAAAAGAAACTTAACATACACCCAAACTTGCACCTCTGCCAAATCATAAAGTGTGTGTGATTTCCGAAAGCTTCTTAGCAAATGGTCGTTAGCTAAAGGACTAAATTTGGGTCCTATATCTAGGTGGCATTCAGCCCTCTCGATCCACTTCAAAACAGAATCATCAATTTGAGAAGGACTTCTTCGGTGGCCTCTACAATGAATTATTTTAAGTGATGCTACTGTTTGCAATGTAGTTTAAATGGAACAAGAATTCCATTAGAAAATAGTTCAATCACGTTTTCCTCACTCACCGATGCAATAATTTGATTCAATATTGACTAATAGAACACAGCTTTTTATTAAGTACCATAGATTTTAATATAATAAGTAGATATAGGTATCAAGAATGACGGCACTGGCTTGTACGACGAACAACAGCGATCGATTTCCGTTTTATTTTTGATTAATATGCAATTATTATGCTCTTAAAACACTTTTTTCAAAACCTCTTATATTCTGTTAATTTTGTTTTCTTATTTTAAGTTCACGTTGAGTAAGAGAAGAGAAGAGAAAAGGTGTATATAAATAATAACCACAAATGACGAACCATGTAGGTATATAATAAAAAACATAGGTTTATGTTGAGAGTGTGTGTGGTTTTTATTTACATATTTATTACTCACGTGTACTGCAGCTTGGACTTCAATATAATAATAAAACATACAAAGTAACTAGGTATTCAATTTTTACTCATTTATTAAAAACCAACATGAATCATTGCATTTATTAACGTATTATTATTTTCGTATAAATAGTTTTAAGTAAATTAAGATTAATAAGGTACTGCGAACTTTATAATTACATTTTATTTGCTAGTTTTATTGTAGGGACAGTAGGTAGGTATGCACCGACGACCGACCGCTCATAAGTTAAAGAGACCAATATACAAAAACTCTTCTTTTTTATCTCTTAAATACTTTTTACTCAAATATATTTACTTATATTTTATAAATGTTCGGTGTATGCCTTGCCTACCGGCATTAAAAAAAAACACCAAATACATTTTTTTTTTGTTGCAGAGTTTTTTCTCAAAATGATTTTGAAGCCTTTCAATAAATCCAATCAAGCGATAATTTTCCTTGCAAAGCGCAAAAGATTCTAAAAGTCTAATAAATCTAAGTGCTTCATCCTTTGTTTTAATGGGTTCCACTTTAGAAAATTTTGTTCCCGAAGTTATCATTTGTAACGTCGCGTCGTCACCGTCGACGGTAATGAAGACGAGCATTCTAATTTGTTTTCGTCATTTTTTGATTTCAAATTCAATTCTTTTTCTGGTTCTTTTATTAAATTAGGGTTTATATTTGAAACGGCATCTCCATCCGTGACGCAATTGTATTCGACCTTCACTTCGCTACTTAATTCAATGCTATCTTGTATGTTTTCATTTTCATTTCCAAAGTCGTCCTCTGCTCCTAAAAATGGCTCTTGTTTTACGATTGTTTGTAATTTATCTACTGATTCCGTTGAAAAACCTTCTTGCCAATTTGCCGATTCATCACAATTTTCATTATTTAGCATCGTTTCGCTGATTTCATCAATAGATTTTGTTTGAATTTTTTTCAGTTGGGTATTGATTATTTTTTTTGTCTTATTGTTTATTTTAGATTTTGGCAATGGTTGCTCTCTCTCCAGGATAGTAGGGCAAATTCTTAAACGCAACATTTGCAAAGCAAACCACATGCAAAGCAAATGAAGAATGCAGTTGAAAAGGCAAAGCAAGTGAAGTGCACGAGATATTTTTGACATTTGCTGAAATGCATTTGCATTTGCGCATGAAAATAAAATTTACTACATTTAGGGACAATCTGCTTAGCAGGGATACTTACGTTTGCATTTTGGAATTGTTTGCTTAGCATAATTTGCTCAAGTTTTGCGTTTAACAATTTGCCCAAAGATAAAAATCTGATTTTTAATTGTTTAAAAAAATGTATCGGTAGAAAATAAACATATATTTTTGTTTCAATTATTTTGACCCAAAATGATGAGATATGTTCATTGTATATAAAACTTATAGTACTATCATCACGATGGTTTTTGTGTTGTGCGGTGTGGTCGTCTGAGGGCGCACTTGTATATACACAGAAACAGCAACCAGAAAATTAGTTAGGCGTGTGATCGCTTGGTGGCCGACGTGTGGAACGTGTTCATGAGAGTACTATGCAAATTTATATACAATGGATATTTTCATTGTATATGAATTTAGATAGTACTATCATCAGGACGTTCCACACGTCGGCCCCCTGGCGATCACACAACTAACTAATTTTCTGGTTGCTGTTTCTGTGTATATAGTACGCCCCCAGACGACCACACAACACAACTCAAAAATCATCGTGATGATAGTACTATAAGTTTTAAATACAATGAATATGTTACAAAACAGTAAACATAATAATTCATTTCAGACAAAAGTCGATGCCAGTCGGGCCCATACTATTAAAAAACCTTTTTGAACTAATCTTGATTTTTAATTTGATTAACGTCCCAAATTATTGGATTTATTTAATATACCTACAGCAAAAAAAAATATTTAAATTTTTTTAAGAATTTTTGAATCTCAGTATTCAATTTACATTTGAAATTTCGTGAAAAAGTTTTAAAAGATCAAAAAATCAAAACAAAACAGACTATTTTTCTACAAACTTATTTTACATATATTAAATTTTAATAATTAAATTTAACATATTTTTCATGCATAAGTTATGAACAAAGCTAGACCATATTCCTAGGTTAAACCAATTAAAAAAAAAATCGATGACACAGTTCCTAAAAAAAATACTAAAAATAAAAAAAACTATAAAAAAAAACAAGAGCAGCACTTTAAATATTATTTTAAAGCTTTTTAAACAAATATTTTTCAGAATTTTACATTTATTTTTGATATCTTAACTTATTCCAATTATTTCTCTTTTCTATTTTGAGAAATCAAAACTCTAACTGTTTTTTCTAGACCGAAATAAAATTTTAGCATATATCCAAAACTATACAATCTTCTGAATACATAGAATACAAAACTTTGTGTGTAACCAAAAATGAGACAGATTTATTTTTGTGTTTTTTTTTTCAAATTCGAATTTTCTATTTATTTAAAATAATAACTTTATGAAAAATAAAAAAAAACAATAGTAGCGTTTAATCATGACGCTGGTAGATGGTTTTTTAAAATAATCTCCAGCTGCGACAATAGTCCAATTAGTCGGTAGTTTTCTCGACGAAACGCAAAATCTTCTAGAGGTTTTAAGTGATCCAGGGCTTGTTGATATGTTTCAACTATTGGTTCAGATACTACCTCGAGACCACGACTTTCTTCCGAGTTAACATCAAAATACCCATCATCGTCTTGGCTAATATCCATCGAATCTACGTTTTCCGACTTGATTTCGGTGGAGGTGTTATTAATTTTTGACCTTATACCATAAAACTCCTCCAAAGTCTCTTGGAAAGACTTTTTTTTAGGCTCCTGTGATTGAAGGTTGCCATATGAACTGGTTAGACGCGGGCAATGCTCAAATGGTGTTCGCCTAACAACACTCTTTTTCAAGTTTAATATATTTTCTTCTTCTTCGACCAAAATTGCAATTTCCTCTTCACTGGAAATTTTTGCATTCGGATCTATAGATTTAATGATCTCCACTAAATCCAAAGACCTTAACTGCATTGTGTCTTGATCAGCTGGAGCATTAACATAGTCCCAGTTCGCCAAATGTGACTTCTGAAACTTTTTTAGCCAATTGCCGTCTATATGGAATGTAAGGGTAGCGCCCAATAAATTTCGTATTTCCACACCTATTCGCTGAAGCTCACGCCGCGCTGTGCACAATGTGTGACCGATATCTGGGTGGTATTGAGCCCTCTCGATCCACTTATAAACAGAATCATTGATCAATTTAAGAAGACGCTCTTTTTCCTTTATAGCAGCTGCTTCTTCGGCCGCCCTAACCAATTCTTCTTCAGCAAAACCAGGTGGTGCTTTGAGAAGTAATGTCGGAACTATGCCTACAGGTAAACGTTTGGAGACAACATTCCATGGGGGGAAATGATTCGAACATATGTATGGCTTTCTTATAGATTGTAGTGCCTCAGCAGATTCATGGCATGCCGATAGCCAAGTATTGTACAAAGGACTATCACGTGCAGGAAAGTTAAAAAACTTAAGATCTCTATGATCGCGTTTATTCGATCTGCAACCATATATGGCGCACTTTCTTTCATCGGGCATTGTTGCTCAAATAATAATAATGTAGCTTTATCTTTAAAACAAGAAGTTAAGTTGATACAAAATACAATACATATGCATACGATCTAAAAATCGACAGCGCGCAATCTACACTTTACTCTACCAAACACTCGATTTATCAAAAACGAAAAGCAACAGAATAATAACTTCACGGGGCTAACGAACACAACCAAATAATATAAAGTCAAGCAAACGAAAACAAACAAATCGCTTAGGTTTTGGAAATCGCACTGAATCCACTCTCTACAAACCTGAGTGATACAATCCGCCTGGCATAATAAATAGTTTCATCTCCCTCTTTGGCACAGTCTTCCTCCGCGCTAACGCTGCGCCGTAGTTCTCTCAATTCATAAACTTGTTTGCTCAATTCTCATGCAGTGCAGTGGATTTTATTTATTTTCTCTTTGTTTGGCCGGGGCTGTTACATGCGGGCAAGTTCTCTGTGAGCGAGTGCGACGACGGCAGCACTACCTACAAATTAATCTATATAGACTTACATATTAACATATATATATATATAAAACCATTTGAGTTTTACACATACATGAGATACGAAAGACGAAACGAAAATTCGCTTTCTTTATAAATGGAAATGTGTACAGATTAAATTTCGTGTTTCGGTAATAGAAAAGACTGGTTTTGTCGGAATTTTGCGAAACCTGAGATTGAATAGTTACCACCTATATGTACGTTACCAACCAAACTATAAAATTGTTGATAGCTAGGACAATCGTGGAACTATCTTAAAGTTGAAGGGCATTCAAGCAACAGATGTGGAAGTGCCTGTATATACATACATATATACTTACCTACCATATCTAAAGAAGAAACAAAAATATGAAAAAAAAATTAGGATACCTACATACCTATTATGTCCTATACCTACCTACCCGGCAATCGTTTTCATGTATAGGAACATTGAACGTAGTTGTGGTTAACGATGCATCGCGATTCGCGAAGTAAGAAACTAAGCTATATAGGTATGTAGGTTTACATACCTACTACGTATACATAGGTTGCCAAAACTCACAAATGTCACAATTTTATAATGGCTACTCAATCGAGTGACACTTCTTGGAAAAGAATTACGCCTAAAAAGGACAACAAATATTCATAGAATATGCAGGTTTTTCTTTTGGTCAATTTGATAAGTAACAAAGCATGACTAGGTATACCTATTCCAAGGAGAATACGATAACTTGAGCCCCAAAACTGAATAATGGATTTTGCTAGAACAGTTAAAAACAAAAATTTTTCTGTATGGGAGAAGGGAGGGGCAACTATAAAAAAATAGGTAGGTAGGTACTCAAAATCGAAACAAATTGTTAAAAAATAACGATAATTTTTTAAAGCCAAAATTATGTTTTATAAGGTTTTTAAATCAAAGGAAATCTATGCTATTTTTAAACTCAATGCTTGGAGAAAAACTTAAGTGTAACTAAACTAACTAAAAATTAGACGATTTTTGAGAAAATTTAAAAGTATCAACAAAACTAGGTATTTTAATTTAATTGTTTATAGTTATAATTGAATATGGATTGAGTTATGTACCTAGGTATATAAAATTAATTTAAAGTTTCTCTACAAGCAAAAGAAACTTAACATACACCCAAACTTGCACCTCTCCCAAATCATATAGTGTGTGCATGCAGGGGACAACAGGGGGGCAGCATGCCCCATACATTATGTACCTCACTGTTTTTACGCCGTAGGTACAGTTTAAAAGTTGAACAGTTTCGTGAACATCAGCACCGCCGTCAAAAAATCTACTTTTTTCAGAATTAGATACATATTAAAAAATATTGGAACATACCCTAAGCGGAGTAACGGATTTGTCGCAAAGCGAGCCGTCAGTCGAGGTAGTAAAAGAATATATATGTATATGTACATATATATTTACCAATGTTGCTGATATTTTCAGGTCTTACTGTTAAATGAAATCTAATGTAGCGCTGTGAATAGCTTAATTGGCGGTAGTGTTCTGATGGGGTTCGACCGGAAATTTTTACATTTTGATCTATAGGTTTAATGATCTCAACAAAATCCAAAGAATGTATCGTTTGTTGATCAATCGGACCATAATTATGGTCCTAATTCGCCAAATGTGATTTTCGAAAGCTTATTAGCAAATGGTCGTTAGCTATATGACACAATTTGGGAAAAATAATTCCTACAGAAAATAGTTCAATCGCGTTTTCCAAACTCACGGATGCGATAATTTGATCCAAGATTGACTAATAGAACACAGCTATTTATTAAGTACCATAGATTTTATAACTAGATATATCAATAATGACGGCACTGGCTTGTACGACGAACAACAGCGATCGATTTCCGTTTTATTTTCGATGCAATTATTATGCTCTTACAACACTTTTTTCAAAACCTAATATATTCTGTTTTTTTTTTGTTTTTATTTTCTTATTTTAAGTTAAAGTTGAGTAAGAAAAGAGAAAACGTGTATATAAATAATAACTACAAACGAGCAAAAAAAGTACTCAATGGACAAACCATGTATGTTGTGTTTGGAGTGTGTGTGGTTTTTATTTACTTATTTATTACTCACGTTTACTGCAGCTTGGACTTCAATATAATAATAAAACATGCAAAGGAACTACGTATTCAATTTTTACTCATTTATTAAAAACCAACATGAATCATTGCATTTATTAACGTATGTATTATTATTTTCGTATAAATAGTTACAAGTAAATTAAGATTAATAAGGTACTGCGAACTTTATAATTACATTTTATTTGCTAATTTTATTGTAGGGGTAGCAGGTATGCACCGACCGCTCATAATTTAAGAAGACCAATATACACAAATTCAATAAATAATTTTTGTTCATGGTCTAAAGTGTTATTTGCTTATGATTTATGAATGGTCGGTGAATGCCTACCGGCGGCGTTAAAAAAAAAAAAAAAAAAAAAATTGAAAATTGATTTTTTTTGTTTCAGAGTTTTTTTTCAAAATGATTTTGAAGCCTTTCAATAAATCCAATCAAACGATAATTTTCCTTGCAAAGCGCAAAAGATTCTAAAAGTCTAATAAATCTAAGTGCTTCATCCTTTGTTTTAATGGGTTCCACTCTAGAAAATTTTGTTCCCGAAGTTATCATTTGTAACGTCGTCACCGTCGACGGTAATGAAGACGAGCATTCTAATTTGTTTTCGTCATTTTTTGATTTCAAATTCAATTCTTTTTCTGGTTCTTTTATTAAACTAGGGGTTATATTTGAAACGGCATCTCCATCCGTGACGCAATTGTATTCGACCTTCACTTCGCTACTTAATTCAATGCTATCTTGTATGTTTTCATTTTCATTTCCAAAGTCGTCCTCCGCTCCTAAAAATGGCTCTTGTTTTACGATTGTTTGTAATTTGTCTATTGATTCCGTTGGAAAACCTTCTTGCCAATTTGCGGATTCATTACAATTTGCGTTATTTAGCATCGTTTCGCTGATTTCATCAATAGATTTTGTTTGAATTTCTTTCAGTTGGATATTGATTTCTTTTTTTGTCTCATTGTTCATATCAGATTTTGGCAATGGTTTCTCTCTCTCCAGGATAGTAGTTTTGTTCTGTGTGCCCTTTTTTAATATTTTTACCCGTCTTACCCGCACCCGTATTTTATTTTCGTCTTCCATTAAAATAGATTGTATATATTCAATACTCTTGACCTGCAGTTGTTGTATCTCACTGTTCAGCTTCAGACATTTTTTATAACCACTTTTAAATTAAATTTGATTTTTTAATTAAATTTAAATTTTATAAAGCACAAAATGAGACACAGTTTGTAGGAAATTTTAGTACACTCACAAGATAGTAAACAATTTTTAAATTGAAGAGTAAAACGAGAACTGTTTACCTATATACATAGGTATATATAATTTTATTGTACCTAAACTCTTAAGATGATTTATGTAGGGTTTTGTTTACCTAGGTGTTTAGGTATATTATTATTTTATAAATTACATAAAATACTATTTCTATCAAAGACTTCCATTAGTCAAGTGGAGATTTTAAATATTATTACTTAATCTTTTTTAATTTTAAAATCAAATAAATGTACCGACGCAATGAAAAACACGGCAAACACGTCTGATATGTAATAACAAACAATAATGAGTGAAATTAAGTACTCTTATAAAAGACAGCATTTAAACTCGATTTTCTTTGATTTTTTAAGAGATTCTGCTGAAGCTCTTTCTTTTCTACACGCTCATGTGTTCTGTTGATACAAATTTGAAGCAGTGCTGTCGTTTAAAGCAACAATAGATACAAATTGTTAGTGATTATTTTGTAAAAATCAGCTATTCGATATGGTGAATTGCTAACGGCCGCGGAACTAACCCCCCGTTGGGCGTAAGTTGCTTTTGGAATGGTGAATGTGAATAGTGTGCGTCACACTTTAAGTTTCGGGGTAGGGACATAACATTCATTTTCCGCACAAAATCATGGTATGTCAGCATGCTCCACATACAAACCTCTCTTCTGAATTAAAATTTAGTTTTGCATTTTGAAAATTCTGTTTCGAAAAAGAAAGTGAATTCTGACATAATACCACCAAAAGTCAAAGTATTTATTATTATTTATATATAATATTACTCAATTCTATTGTTCCATGTGGATAATAAAACGACAGCACTGATGCAATGGAAGAGCAAGGGTCAATTTTGTTTGATAATAAATAACACAAAATAAAACACATGTCAAATCGTATACTCATTTCTCTATGCTCCATAACCATAGGCTCGTAGTAGATATATTGTTATTTTTGATTAAATAGTGATAAGTGCATTAATCGAAAATAAATACAGACTGTTCCAGAATTTGTCTTTTTTTCTAGTTTTGGAATTTTAGTTAAAAATATGTAATTTCCGTTATATTATTATGTTATTTTGAATTTTCCGCAACGTTCTTGTTCGCTGAAAATCAGATTTACGTTATCAATAACAACTTAACTAGTTTAGATAAAATATTTCATTTATTGTAGGTAACTAGTTACAAAATAATTCAAGGCAAATTTATTTTTTTGAAGTGAAACTTCTTTACGGAGGGTAAAATTGAACGATTTGAGGCGGAAAAGGGGAAATAAGCTAGAGGAGAAGCATTGAGTGAAAGTTGTCGCTTGTATAGCAAGCCGAGCAAGCGTTATATATTTTAAAGAGTGGGGAGAGTTAAGGAGAGTTAAATAAAGTGGACGAATGCAGTGCGCGTGCGTCGTAATTCCACCACGTTACTTATATAGGTATATATAATTCACATCATATAATGTGTGTGTATATATTATATGTATGTGTATATCAGCTGTCGCAAACTGTTCTTATTTAAAACGTTTTAGTATAGATATATGCATACATTAATACGTAAATAAATATAAATACATGAAAAATATATATATATTAAAA
This sequence comes from Syrphus vitripennis, assembly GCA_958431115.1. Taxonomy (NCBI): domain Eukaryota; kingdom Metazoa; phylum Arthropoda; class Insecta; order Diptera; family Syrphidae; genus Syrphus; species Syrphus vitripennis. The sequence continues at coordinate 6,938,505 of OY288110.1, read as the reverse complement.
TTTATTCCTGGAAAATTATTTTTCATTATAATTAATTATTTTGTGTAAAAAGTTTTGGGGTAGTGGGGTGTATATATATTTACACGTGTTGACTCAAATATAAATTTCTCAATTCCTGTTTATACATTCGTGTTAATAATTTCATCATTATATTTTCTTAATCCTGGTAAGTACCTAAATGATAATAACGGCAATATTTTATGCCATCTTATTTTATGAATATATAAATAATTTAGATTCAAAACAATAATCCTAACCTAGAATTTGTATATATAAATTTTAGTTTAAAAAAAATGAACAAGAATCAACAGCATCAGATATTACAAGCAAAAAATGCATCCAATTTACCAACCTTGGGAAGACCACCTAACCGACCGAATGCTAAATCAAAACTTGAACGTCAGCGAGAGAGAAGGCAGCGAGCAAAAGAACGGCGGAACCAGCTTTTTGAAAAGAATCGTTTTCTCAATGATAACAATAGTACTGGTTAGTATTTATAATTACATAGTTTAATAATCATGCACATCTATATATTATTATTATTTATAATATTATTTAAGATTAATACTGGTAATTAATTTCTATATATTTTATGTATAGAGAATTATTTCATTCAAAATTTGATTCTAATTGGATTAAATTCAAATTAACTGTAAAAAATTATTTAAACCTAATAGATCGATTAAACGTAACTATTTTTATTTTAGAATCAACATAATTCTTTTTTCATTAAAATTATTATATTTAGTTGATTCATAAATTAATTATAATCGGTACTTTTAATTTATTTTATAGATCAAGTCGTTTCTTTGCCAGTGGCTGGAGCATTAGCCAACATGGAAGAAGCTGCTATTGCTGGACCACCGAATGTAAATAATTCATCTACTTCTAGTGACATGAATAATCATAATGAGTTGGTACAAGACATCGATTCAATAAACAATGAGATTTTATTACGCTATTCAAATTATCATTGTCTTCGTGGGGCTCGAGAAGCGTTTAAGAAATTTACCGACAATCCTTTTGGTTATGCCTGCTCCGTATGTGACCGCTTATGGTTTTTATTTATTTAAAGCGGCTTAAAGAAGTTTCACTTCTATTGTGACCTTATGTCTGTGAGGCTCACTCATTTTTTTTTAATAATAAGTCTCTTACCGTTGTACCTACATTTTTTAAGTAATCTTTTAAAGTTATAGTTTTTTTACCCTTTTTTTCAGTCGTCGAAAAAGCGAAGTAGACGAGTGCTTTCGCTGAAAGAACGTATAGAAGTTATAAAAATTGCAGAAACACGACGCGACACAAGGGAACTTGCTTTGAAATTCGAATGCGGTCGAACTCAGATTTTGTCGATTCTTTCGCAGAAAGAACGGCTTCTCAAAGAATGGGCTAACAATGGCGACCCGAATAGGCTGCGAAGAAGGCCTTCTGCAGTAGCGTTGACTACCAACAAAGTGACATACGAGTGGCTTTACAGATGCAAATGCGATCAATTGCCACTTACTGATATTGACATTTTGGAGAAAGCTTACGAAGCCAAACATTTGTTCAAGTATAATGAATTCAGACCGAACAGAAGGTGGTTGGATCGGTTTAAGAGAAAATTCAGAATCAGCCACGAAGAGTTGCTGAGACCTGATCCGAATTTTTTTGATGGAGTTGAAAGATCATTAGAATTGAGAGAAATTTACGAGGAAATCAAACATACAATAGAATTGAGTGGAAGTGAGGAGCAGTTGCAGATGTCTTCCATGGATCAACCTACAGAACGTTTAAGTTTTGAGAATATGATGAATTATGATCAGACAATGAGTAGCTCGAACAACGAAGTGTGTGAGATTGAAGATAGTGATGATGAAGATCAAAGCTGTCCACCTCAAAACCTTTGTGAGACACAATTTTTTGGAACGGAAGAGCCCGCCATCACGACCAATAACGAGGACAACAGCAAATCAATAACCAATGATGAGCAGGCCTTGGCTTGTCTGAAAAAACTGGAAGAATATTCCATGTTGAAGGATAATTTTAGAGCTATTGGATTAATTGGACAACTGGAAAAAATATATAAGGGTTTACAACAGTCTTAGGTATGGAATTAAGGATTGAGCTAAAAAAAAGTACAAAAAAGGCAAACTGAATTATAATTTGATTTGACTTAAATTAGGTACTTTTCATTGGATTTTTCATATACATATGTATGTACCTACTCGTTCTTAATTTATGCGATCGTAAAAATTTTAATAGATCAAAACTGTATAGCTTTTAAAGAATGTAAATGTATTAATTTAAATATGTAGGTAGATATATATTTATGTATGTATTTATAAAAAAAATATCCTTTATGTATTTTGTGTGAAAATAAAAAATATATTGATTAATTCAATTTACATAATTGAAAATAAATTGACTTCGGTTTTATTTTTTGTTCGACAGCAAAATGGAGTAGTTATCACCAGATCTGTTTACACAGTAAAATGCATCGATCACGGTTTTGAACTTGCATTAAGGTAGAGGGCAATGCGGCAAAATTATCAACAAACAGCTAACTTTGTATTTATCGAACAGAAAAATCATGATGATTAAATAAATTGGTTCACTGGGACGTATACTTACTTTTTACATGTATATGATAAGCCTTGCATTCGTAAAAAAAATTGAGCTCGAGATTTGGATCAAACTACACATAGTTATGTAAACGTCTCGCATTAATAAATGTCGGTCAGTCGACAATGTTGAACTACAGTCGGAACCACTGGTGTATTTCTTGTTGCTTTTTGTCTTATCAGCTATTCTCAGCTGCATTCAATTTTTGAAAAAAATGGAAGATGATTTTCGAAATTATCAATTATATTTTATTTTAATAATTTTTTTTAATGTAGAAGAATCTTAAAATTGTGTATAAATAGAATTCTATATAAAAATTTCGAAAAAATATTTTTAAAAAAATTCAAAATCATAAATTCGGAGCCCGGAAAATGGCTCTGTAATAAAGAATTATAGTCTAGTAAATTTATTCCAAACAAATGTTATAACAAATGCAAGTCTAAGTTTGATTTTTTCTCAGCTTTATTTTTTGGGGCTCAATTAAATGATTTTTTTTTATTTAAATTAATTTGCTGCTCGAGCCTTTCTAGAAATCCTATCAATCGGAAATTTTCGTTGATCATCGCAAAATCTTCCATCAGCCTTATACATTTAAGGACTTCCTCATCATTTTTTAATGGCTGTCTCTGTGCGTACTTTGTCCCTTTTTTCATGTTGGGGTCTGTTGTATTTAGTCTTGTTTTTTTTGTTATAGTAAATTGCATTGAATTTGTTGTTTTCGGTGTTGAATTTGTAGCTGATTTTGGCAAAATTTTGATTGTTGTTGTCGAAGGTAGTAATGTTGAATTAATTGTTGATGACGTTGTAGATACAGGTACTTGAGCAGTATACGTTGTGGTTGTTGGTACATAATTTTCTGAACATGCTGTTTGTGTTATCATTGTGTTTGTTGGCATTGTTGTTGTTGGTTCAATTTTAGCTGGAACAACATTTGGTAAGTAGGTTTTGGGTGTTATCAGTGCTGAACATGAAGTCGAAGTTGAAGCTGTTGGGGTTTTTGTAGAAACCGTTGTTTGAATACGTTTTTCTTTATTTTGTTGGTTTAGTGTAATTTGTTTCAAATACGAAACATAAGGTGTCAGTGTTTTCGTTAGCTTGGAATTTGATGGTAACACTCCAAGAATAGGTGTTTTCTGCGTTGTTGTTGTTGTAAATGTTGTTGGGCTTGTTACAACAGATGGTGTTTGATTAGATAAAGTTTGTTGCGCATGCATTGTTATTAGTGGCATGCATTGATTTGGTGTTAAATCTGTAATATGTGTTGAATTTATTTGTTGCGTTAAATCTATCGATGGTATAAAAGGTGTATCTGATATTGGTGATGTTTGAGGTAGACTCATTAAAGCTGAGGATATTGCGGAACCTGGTAGCATTTCCGTTGTTTGCAATGTCATTGGTGATTGAAAATGAAGGACTATTGGTGACAATGTTGTTGGGTGGCCGAATGTAGTCGTTGACATGTTTGTTATTGGTGATACGTATGGCATTGTTATTTGGTTTTGACAAGCTGCCGGCATTTGAAAAGTATACATTATTCTACCCGGGACAACAAGAGACCGTTGAGTCTCTGAAGTTATTTCTCCTGGCAAATTACCTAATGTGATATTTTGTTGAAAAGTTGATGGATCCCATGCCTGATGTACTACTGTGGGCATCTGATTTATAGTTTCTATTTTTTGTAAACTTCTTGATGATTCAACCGACAATGCCGTTGGCGTTGAATTCACTGTTGGCTGGTTTATTGTCGATTGGTTTATTAAAGGTATGTTTATTTTAGTCTGGTTTAATAATGGATTGTTCGTTGTTTCGTGTGTTATTGTATGCGTCTTTTCAACAACACTTTTTTGTGAATTTATATCTTTTGGCAATTCAACTAACTTCGGTAGGATTTTTCGCTTGAGGTTAGGTTTTGTTGAAGGAAGTTTATTTGAATCCAAAGATCCAGTATCAAAGGCTTCTGCCAATTGATCTGATTGTAGCTTAGTGTTTTTTTGTTGCTTTAAGTTTGTTTTTCTTATTCTTAGTTTCGATAAAGACATTGGTTTAAAAAATAGTGTTTCTTCTGTTTCAATTTGACTTGTGGAATTGAAAGAAAGTGTATCCATTGTATTACGATTTGGGTTTTTAGGATCAGTACATACAATCATTGGCTGGAATGTGTCCTCTTTGGAATTTTTATCAAAAGTTATTATATTGGCTACATTCTCTACAGTTTTTCTTCCAAAAATAGTACATACTGGAAGTTCATCTTCAATATCCACAAGCTCATTGCTGTTTGTATCATTGGCGGTGTCATCATTAAAAGTACTTTCATAATTTATTCTCTTTTCGTCTCTTGGTAGAGTATCTTCTACCATATATTCATTTTGCTTATGGTGAAAATCAAGTATATCTTCATGCAGAACGTCCTCTGTAGTGACTTTTGTCTTATTAACCTCAATCGAACCTGATTTTGCCACTAGCTCTTCAACCCCCACCAGATTTAAAGTAACTATTTGTGCATCAGCTGATCTTGGGTCTAAGGACACCCAGTTAGGTTGTAATTCATTGAAAATATCTACTGGAAGGATGGATTTAAAACAGTTATAACTGATACCAGCTAATTGCTGTGCTGTATTCATATCTTTTAAATTATAGGTTATGCGAAACTTCTGCAACCACTCATTGTTTGGCGAAAATGATTTCAAATTCAGAATTGTTTTAAATCTATTTGCAGTCGATTTAAGTATTGAATTTGACAGACGAAAGTTTTTAAAGTATATCCAGCGTCGTACCCATTCGTAGACTAGTGTCTCTAAAAAATCAACGTCATAATTAAATATTCTAATATCTGCCTTTTCCTTCAGATGCTTTTCATTCTGTAAAAAAATGTATATAAAACAATTAATGCAATTTAGTATGAATCTTTGCAAAGATATAAAATAAAACGTTGACTATAAGTTTTTTTGTATTTTTATAAAATAAGGAGAGCATTAGTAATTATCATAATATTTTTCTTTTGAATATTTAAAGATTTAAATATAGTCAAAGAATAGTATACAGTTTGACCCCAAACTAATTGATACATTAAAAATTTCTGTGCAGTTATAGCTACTCATTGTAATGTGCAAAAATTCATCATGAAGGTTCAAAATATTTTTTGCATAAGATGCACACAGTTTTCGATATAAGAAAAAGAAAGTGGTAAAGGTGATTTTCATTTTCTAAAAAAATGGCCAAATATAAATAAAAAATTATACGGTTATATAGGTATTCCTTTTTTGTAAAGATGTTTTATTAATTAGTTTTTGAAAAATAAATTTTCAAAGTCAATTTTTAATTTTACAATTATTAAATTTACCTTTTGTTCGATATTTCGGGTGTATACCGAAATGGAGGTAAATGTAGGTATTTATTTATATTTGTAATAAATCCGTTTGTATGAATGCTAGTTCGATTTTTATCATCGGAAATTGAAAAGAATATGAACGTGGACATACTCTACTTTCTTGTTTTTTTTTACATAAAAAACGTTGATTTATTGCTTTAAATTTGAAATAAATAAATTTTTTTCATAATTCGATTTTGTGTAAAGGTCTACTATATCTACAGTTATTTTGGGGAAAAAAAATATTTTCGTCAAATAAATGTATGTATGTATCTGTAAAACCTAATTTTTTTTTGCGCAAAACAATGGTATTGACATTGTCTTGGACGAAAAAGTCGTGTTTTGTTTTCACTTCAAGTTGGTTCACAGATGGATAAAAAAATTTAAACACAGTTTTTTTTTGGCAAAAACCAGTCCAAAATAAATATACATAAGTACATAGTTGTTAAATTTTAAATTTACGTATTTTGTATGAAAAGGCTGCTAAATTTTTGAAAGCGTGTGGTAGAACCGGCTATAAATCTAATAAATACACGACTGGGTCGCACGTATATATGTACTTGCTCCTATGTGTGATAACATATTGGTTTTAAAGTCTGAGTATAAAAACAAATTTATCATACCTACTATCTATAATTATAGTCACAAATAAAAATATGAAAAAGCTTGGAGTTCATTATTTGAATTGATAAAATAAGCCAAAAAAGAAGTTTAATCCTAAAACTGAAGATGCTATCTTATGTATCCTAAAAATACAAATTTTTGAAAAAAAATTTCAAAAAAAGAGAGCTATTTTTTCAAAAAATAATTTTTTGTATTTTTATAAAAAAGTTGATATGCGCATTTTTAGTATTTGATAACATACACTTTAAACCAAATTTAAAAAAAATATTAATTTGTTTTCAAAATACATACATATGTACATATTGAGTTTTCAAAAAAAATTTAAATTTTTTTTAAACACAAAAATCATTTTTTTTTGTGAAAATTTTGATATGCAATATTATTAAGATTATATAGAACCTCCTTTAGAAAAATTTTCATCCAAATCCGTTCAATGGTTTACCAGAAAACCAAAAATCCGGTTCTATGGTTTTTTTCAAAAATATTTTTTGACTAAATTATTAGTTACTTGACAACCCCAGTTTAAAAAATTTGATCAAAATCGGGAGAGCCGTTTTCGAGACAAAATTGTGTGGTCTTAACGGTACTATGGCAGGTTTCGTTATTTTTGGAGCTAAAAAAAAATTTCGACTTCCCCTCTAGGCAATCTCCCCAAAACTTTATTGTACATACATCATCCTACTAAGTAACATGTGTATTATTTTCTTATTTTTCTTGAGCAAGAGCTTTTTAAAATTTTTAAATTGTCAAAAGTTTGGCATTTCGAATATTGCTATTTCACTTGCACTCGTCAAACTTGAAGGACATAGGGGCAACCCAAAAAAATTTATTAGGCCGATAAATTTATGAGCAATTTAGCCCAAACTGATTTTAGTGGATTTTGGTGCAACTGGCCTTAAAATTTATGTTATTAATAACAGGTATTTATATAAAGTCAGTTTTAAGCTATTTCTCGTAGTCAGATTAAAACAACAAATGCATTGCCTTTAAAGCGCGGATCGAATTATGATAACAAATGCACCCTGTATTTAAGATTCGTTTTCTTACCTTGTTCATTTTAGCAAGAGATGGTGTGAATGTAGATGTGGATGTGTCCTCAGAGCTTCTATGAAATTCCAATTTCTGTTAAACAAAAATTAATTCTCTTTAAAGAAATTGTACGGCCTGTGCTTGTGACTAGGTGAGGCACTTCTGCGTAAACGCTGAAGGCTGAATACACTCTATTCTATCACATATCATATTTTTCACTCACTTTTTCTAAATCACTGTCTTTCTTAAATCGACGGCAATAATAATAATGTATTCAATAGACATAAAAGTAATTTGTTTTTATTTTAAACAAAGCATCATTTAACAAAAACTGAGAACTGTCTTTTTGATCGCGAAGTGCAATGAAATAGAACGTGAGAACTGAAAGAAGTATATTATGTTGAGCTTAAGCACTCAAAAATTCTCTCTTAAATCAAGTTTCAAGTATTCATACAAGAGCCCATTATATAAAAATAATTGCAATGTTCCCACTTAATATGATTATTAAGTTAAAACCAATTTGTGTGATTGCAAAGTGGGAATGTATGTAGTTTTCCTTCTGTTTTTTTGGCCGCTGTAATTTTGGCAATGAAACAATCAATTTACACTAGCTTTCCCAACGTTTCGGCAGGGGTTGCTATATGCCTATAGTTTAAAGGTGAAGATCATAGCTATCCAGTTTGTCTTAATTGAATACATTGATCGAATAAATCATACCAGTATAATCTATAGTACAGATATTCCAGTTTTTCAGATATTTATCTTGACATTTAATATTGAAAATAACAAATCAAATTATGAGGGTGACACTGTTATTCAAATTGTTTTCGGAATTTTTTGAAACCTCCCGGCATTGAAATTAGAGTGAAAGAATCATTATCATTATATTTTATTATGTTAACAAGCACTAAGCCTGGCCAGTAAAAATTCAAATTTTAAATGGTAATTAGTGATATCTTAATATTGCACATGGCAATGAAGCCGGTTACTGACTCAGACTTTGTGAAAACAAGCCCTTAAAAATTCCAATCATTCCAACATACCAATCGTTTAATATTGTCATCAGCAAGTGGAAGCACTGATAAAAAACAAACATTCAAAGGAAATTGTTTCTCACAATATAATACATTTACATATACATATACGAGTATGTAAGCAGCTGAAAATACGTTGTGTCTTGTGTGCGAGATTTCTTTCTCGGTGCTGATTTTCTCTTAATGTTCTTGATATATTAAAAGAGAAATATGATTCAGATGCAGAAATGAAATAAATATTTTATATAATGTGTTTGAGTTGAGTGGCAAGACAAAGTTCTGGGCTGTCGTTGACGTTCGTAATCATTTATTTTATATTCCATTCTTCTTTTTAACGATTTTGCATTGTTGCAAGTAGAATTTGTCTATCTTTCAGGGAACAAGTACATACCAAATTATTTTTTTATCTTTTGTGTTGCTTCATATTAAATCACATTTATTTATTGTTGAATCCACCAAAATTGGTGGTCGGCAGCTGTTTAAAAATCAGCTGACGGTTCAAAGATATTCCAGCAAATTTTGGCAATTTAGCAGCTACCCGACATTCATTAGGTACAAAATTTAATTCAGTACATATATTTTGTACTGGGTCTAATACAATAAAAAAATTAAGAAATAAACACTTGCTTTTTTGGAGCATAGTCCAAAAGTATAAGTTCCTAAGCTATTTTTGTTTGAAATAATTTAAAATAAAATTTTATCAACGAGTTTAAGTAAAATAATGGAAATAAGAAAAAGCAATATTCAAACATTTCGTGTCATTGTGTCATTTCGGGAACGCTGCGTCTCCACTTTGTGCTCTTCTATTCAATGCTGCTCAACACTACGACTACTTTACTTACCAATTTCAACTACTCTATTCAAATCGACTCATTATTATGCTGTCTTTCAAAGAGCAACGTAGTTGGTACTAGAGAGAATAGGTTTTTCTATTTAGTTCGGTTGTGTTAGTGTTGAAATTTAATAGGTATAATAAATACACACATGAAGTGGTTGATTTTGAGATTCCTTATTTAAAAAGACAATATTATGCCAAGAACAAGAAGAAGAAGCAATTCAAAACAAAAAAGTGGACTTATTGCCGCTGTTCGAGGTCAAAAATGCTTATATGATCCGAAGAGTACTAATATTAAAGCAAGTAACGGAGTGTGGACTCAAGTGGCAACACAGTGTGGAATCAAGAGAGGTAAGTGTATATATTTGTACATTACGTTATGTTGTATGTATAGTAGAAATGTGAATGAAAGAGTATTTCTGTGTAAAGTCAAGAGCGAAAATGCCTTAACTGTTGTCTTGAAGGAAAATCATAGGGTGTATCAGTTTGAATAGCAAAACAAATACATAAGAGTAATTCAAAAATTACTGGGTTTTGAAATAAGCATTATAAAATATTTTACAATATCAAACACCTACATAGGTAAGTCCATATATGACAGAAAAAAATTTAATTAGTTTCCAAATGTTTATAATTTGATATACTAAATACATAATTTACTATCTAACTTTATATGAAGTATTTCCGTTTTCTCTATGCATAGGTATATTTTCTTAATTGTATTTCTTGTTTTTATTTGTATTAAACCCATATTAAATTAGCGTCTATCTGTTTAATAATACAAAGTTTATGTTTAACAATCGAGTAGATAATAAGTTTGAACTAGATATCAAGCAAATGATTATCCTAATGACAATTTTAATAAAAAAAATATGCTTGTAGTGATATTTTACTACCTGTCCATCTAGTGGGTAGGTACATAGATATATAGGAACATAATTCAAAATACTTTCTTCGATTTTTAATAATAATAATTGTTTCAGGTCAAATTGCGAAGATGATGTGGAAGAATATTTATGAAGCTTACAATGCCTATCTAAAAAACCCTGAAAAGAATCTCAATAAAACATACACCATGATTTTTAAACAGATGAAATTTATGGATCCATATTTAATAAAATTTACCGAAGAAGAAAAGTCTTCTGATCCCAGTTGCAATTTAAATACTAAAATTAAAGTAGAAACCAATGAAGATATCAATGACGTCGAGACTTTAAATATTAACGAGACTACAACAAATGGAGAGTTTACAACAATACAATACTGGGATGAGACTAAAGATGAATCAAAGAATGTTAAAGAACTCGAAACGAATTTAACAATTCAACCAATTAACGCAGATTACTCAGATTATCCTAACACAAATTCGGAAGTGGAAAGTTATGAAGACATTATTCTACCAGAAGAGTTGAACAATAAAAGTGATAATAGTTTAAAAATGTTTTTTGATGCCATGTATGCATCGACATGTCAGTTACCACAAGATTTACAACGTACAATCAAGAAGAAAATTTTTTCAGCTGTACTCGAAGCAGAAGAAGAAGCTGAAAAACAGCAAAACAAAGCTACTATCGGTACTGAATATATTCAAGGAAAAGGCAATTTGTAGAAGTGATTGAGTAAATTTAAGCAAAAGCACGAATGTTACTACTTTTAAATTATTTGTATTAATTTTGTATTTACTTAAATCAATAAGATAGACATTTTCGAAACAAAAATCAATAAAAAATAAACTGAAATTAAAAACTGCTAAAATTTTTGCAATAAATATAATAAATACTCTTGTTGTTTTCCAAAGAAATCATTAATTTAGTGACACTGATGAATCGTTGATAAATGATTCTCAGAATGGAGACAAGTTGTAGGAATACTTTTATACCTAATCTAGATTATATACAATAGCAAAGCTAACAATATTTGCGAAATCTTTTTAGTTTTGTAGTTAATCGATGACAAAAAAAAATGATGATTTTATTTGTAACACATCTTTATTTCAAAAATAACATAAGGTCACAACACGAAACACCCGGTTATTTTCCTCCGTTGAAAGAGTAGTTTCACTCAATCGATTTCTATAACTAGTGGTGTTGCAGGCTTTAGTTCAATCTAGAGGGATGAAATTTGAACTTGAATAAAATTTGAAATATGATAAGAAATTTATTATTTTAACTTACCGGTTGCACTACATTAAACTGCATTGGTTCACCCTTTTCCATATCCCAATATGTGGTATATGTAGGGTCGGTTTTGGTTTTCGGTGCTGGCAAACGAATATTTTCAGGGAAAAGTAAATCATCTCCACTGTCATCACTGTCGCATAACATTACAGAATCTTGACTTTCTGCTGGTACAGGTGGTAAGGCTGGATGTGGTTGCATCAATGGATTAAAATTTGTATGAATTGGCTGAGTAAACTTCTTGTATAAATTCTGTCGTTTGAGTGAATTCTCAAAACTACCAAAACGCTGTCGAAATATTTCTTGGGGATTGAGGTAGATAATTCCCTTCTGGTTAATGAGGGGCGAAGCTTTTGGAAGCGTATCGCGCTTACTGGATACTGTTTCTGAAATAATTTCTTCAAAAGTCTCATTTTTTTCTGGACTCATGCTTTCTACATGAGCAACACTTGTGATTTTCAACGTTGTATTTTTAGGCTTGAGTTGAAGAGATAAATGTCGGTTATTTATTGGTTTAGTTATTTTCCTCACTGTGTTCTTGGCAACTTCTGGACTCATGTTTTGAAACTGAACAATAACTTCTCGGGATCCAGGATTTTCAGTGATTGTGTTCTTAGACGTCTCCCCCTTTAATGACCCTTGGCTTCCTTCTCCAATACTATGATTTTCGGTCAAAGTTTGTGGTATCATTCGCTTAGCAGCACTTGCTGGAATTTGAATTTCTATTCCTTTAGATCGAGGTCTGCGAGGCCTTAATTTGGGCATTTCAAGCGGAATTGCATTGGATTTGCTAGGAATGTCAGTTGCATCTTTGTTTGGGAAAAAAGTGGGTATTTTCGGTGATTTTATTAAACGTTTTGTTATAATATTCGTTTCCAATTTTTTCACTACTGCACCACTATTAGCTGGTACCTTAGAAATAGTAAGCTCATGTTTCGATTTAATTAAATTCTGTAGGGTTATATTTTGTTCAGCACTCATTGCAGGTGGCAATTCTTGTTTTTTTAATTTTTCTTCATTAACTTTAATCGTGTTTTTTGATAACCTTTTACTTTTTTTCCTAGTACAATAATCTCTGCTTGCATTTAATTTGTCACGAGGTTTTTTTGTTAGATCAAAGTCTCCATGTGCAAATTTAATAAACCATCGCTCACAAGTTCGTTCACCGTACCCCACGCAATTACCAAATGCTTTCACAATATTTTCCTTTGCCTGCAAACGAGTCAAACCATTCTTAAAATCCCGTAGTAATATTTTACGTTTTTCCATTTCAATTTCATCCAACTGCATAGTTTTTAATGCGCACACTTAGCGGAGGGTATAAATTGTATAAAAACCTGTATAACAGTTGAAATTTAAGGAATATCCACGAAAAGCAACATGCGAGAAGATTTAAGAATGACTGAATATTTCTGTATCTACCGTTTGACGAATCTTGTTAATTTTTCTGGCGCAGTACAAATTTATAATGTCAGCTATTCAGCTAAATGACAAGAGAATTGTATAGAGAATGGGATACTCTTATATTTTTCTGTCTGTGGTATGTGATTCTTTTATTTTGTGTATTTGCTTGTGGGAACGGGCTGTGTATGGCATACGGTAGCTATGTACATACATTATGTATATACTTTGTTTCTGTGAGTTTTTTGCCAGCTATTCAGCTATTTCGTTTTTACAATTCACCAGCTGAAAAGATTTTTTGGTGTGGGGTTATTTTCTTGCATTTTGATATTGCTTTTTCGATGTAATTTTCTCACACGGTGCAGTAGTTATGTATGTATAGTATTTACGCAGAGCACTGATAGGATGATGAACTGAATGAATAGGTGTAGGTACCAACAATTTTGTTAAGTAATTTTTTTTTTCTTTTTTTCGAAATTTGGTTTGCCAATTTTTTTAGGGAAAATTTTTTTTTCATAATTTTTTTTTTTCACAGATTCAATTTTTATTCAATAATTTTTTCCTTTTGGCTGTTCCCTGAATTTTTTTTTGGGAAATTCTTTTTGACAGAATTTTCTTTCGGTAAATCTTTTTCAAAGTTTAATGTGTGACCAATTTTGATTCTCGTTGTTCGAAAAAATGTGTACAATTTTTCTTTGAAAATGATTTTTCTTAACTTTTTTTTTTGGTACAAACATTTTTTTAGACCATTTTTTTTTAAATTTTTCTTTCGATATTTCTGATATTTCATTTTTAAGTTATTCTTAAATTACTAAAAATAACATAAAATATGATGTATTTATCTTATTTAATGATTTGTCTTAAAAAAAAAAATAACCACCGTAATTGTTTCTCGCGTTGATTATTTTCGATGTTCTCTAGATTTCAAAAAAAAAAAAAATGTACACGTATCGGTAACACATCGGTAAAATTTTTTGAAGGTATTAATAAAATTGTCAATATTATTTGAAACCATACAAAATTCCTTAGATTAGAAATTTTCTATCTCATCACGTCACTATTTTACCATGAATCAACAAAACATATCGTCGGTTTATTGCGAAAACTCACTAAGTACACTTTTATTATATTATATTATATTATATTACATTATATTCAATTTAAAACTAAACTGTCTGAGATAAAAGAGATATATATAAATCCAAAAACCATAAATTATATATCAATATAACAACTTACGTACTTGATTAACTAATCTTTAATATTTAAAAAATTTAAATTCGATTATCTCAAAATCAATAAAATGTTACTTAATGAGTTTTCGCAATAAACCGACGATATGGGAACTTGCTTTCCTTCTATACATGCAATACAAATTCCATATTCCGTTACAAACTTTGTTGATTTGGTACTTAAAGTTCAATCAATACAAAAATAACATCCAAAAATTAGTTAGTTTTTTTTCATTGAGTTATTTTATTCTAATTTTAAGAAAATTTCAAATTACAATTATTAAAGTATAAACTTAAATTAGGAGTACGTGACTATAATATAATGTATGTACATATACTACCTACCTAAATTGCTAGTTACAAAGATTTAAAAATAAATATTATCCTCCTATTGGGTTTTTGAAGTTCTTAAGATAACCTCAAGTTGCGAGATCAACCCAATAACGCGGTAGTTTTCTCTCATGAGTGCAAAATCTTCCAACGGTTTTAAATGCTCCAAAGCCTGATCAATAGTTTTTATGGCAATTTTTCTGTCTGCATCATCATCACTTTCGATTTCAATGACATCAATCGACTCAAGTTTGGGATATTTGGAGGGTGGCTCTTCATAATCACTCTCGCTTGAAGAGATATCACTTGTTCGAATTATCGCTTCGGTGACATTTGTTGATAAAGGCCGTGTGCTGCTTGTTGAGGAATCCTCGTTGTAACCAAGCGCGCTAAGGGAGTTGTCATGTGTATAACTCCCTCTGTTCTTTTCTCTAACAACAACATCCGCAACAATTTGTTCGATATTGAGTTCTATAGGTCCTGGATCAGTTGACTGTACCTTCATGTCCGAGTCCGATATGTTAAATTTTTGACGAAAATTCAATAGCCAAGCACTGTTGGGAAAGAAATTATCGACATTCAGAATTTTCTTCACCTCAAGGGCAACATTTTGAATTTGTTTGTACGAAATTATACAGATACTCGGATTCCGGCGAGCTCTCAAAAACCATTCATACATCACAATTCCAAGTAAAGATATTTTTTTAAGTCTTCTTTTGTAGCTTGGTTTGTCTTCGTCAGACGTGAGAGACGTAAATTTTGGTAGCGATCTATATAGGGCCATTATTTTTTCTTTGTTTTTTACTATGGTGCGTATTTGCTTAGAACTGCATTTGAACATTAAACAGACTTTTGAGTAATTAGGGGTCTTTTCATAAGCTTGAAGTGCTTGGACCCTAGCCATCAATGAAAGCCGGTTACGTGCCTTGGAGTCATTGCATTCGTCAAACTGCAAATGCAAAAAAAAAGTTTTTATTTCCATTGTTTACACCTCAAGGAAAAAATATTCAGACTCTAAAATGTCCGATCGTAGGTTGCCCTTATTTTGAAAACCTGGCGCACACAAAACGAAACTTCTTACCTTCCACATGTTTGCTGAGAAACTGATTACTTATTGAACTCAAAAAGAGAGACTCATTCAAAATAAAAACAGGTCGTCGTCGTCATTCGAACACACACTACGAAAGCCCCAAAGAAGAACATGATACGTTCCCAGTCAGCCAAGTAAGCCATATACTCGCTTCAACGGAATTGTAGATAATATTGGTAGGCAGCATTATAGCCTACACATACGAAGCCTCTGAAGTAGAACCGCACATCACAGCGAACTGGCCTTAAAACAATTTAGGCACGACTCGAAGCAGCGCGGCGTCATCGCATGCACAACAGACATAGGTACCGTAAATGGAAAACCAACTCGTATTCGAACAGATGGACAGGCAGCTTAAGCTTTGCGGCTTGCTTGGCAACCGGGTCGAATACTACACTCGATGTCGGGCCGTCTGACAGTTTCCCAACTTTAGTTCGTAGTTCGTTCGGTCCATTATAAATGTAGGTATGGGTATTGATAAGAGCTCAACGGGTTTTAAATGATTGCTCATCTACTTTAATAGTTGATGATAGGTAGGTATTTATATATGTACATGTAGGAATGTTACGGAGGTATTAAGACTGCAAAAAGATCTACACAAAATAACACAAAACAAACAAAAAGTTATCAAAAGTAAACAAAAAGCATCAAAAAGGGAAACACTTTTACAAGCGTGATGAGTTGATCTCCTTTGGGTTGATACTTTTTGGAATATTTTTGCTTCGTTGTGAGTTTCTTCGCAAAAGATTGATTGTGTTTACATAATAATGTATTCGTATTTGCTACCAAATAGATTCTGTGAATTAGCCCTTGTATATGAACAATGAACATATTATGAAGAATGCAATAAGAAAACTATTCTTTGCGGCTGGGAAATTTGGTACCAACAATCGAGCAATGTACCAGGCCGAGAGACTGTAAAGATTGTTGAGCAGAAGAACTTTGACCCATAAGGTGCAGCTCTTATTGGACATTGCCCTTAACTCCACCTTTGTATAGGTACGATTACCAATCTTACCTTTTGAGGACAACCAAGAAATCTTAGAGATAAATTTTAAATTAAAAAAAAAAAAATAAAAATAGAATAGAAAAAAATTGAAGAAAAAAACTAATTATTTTTTAAAAATTGATATTACCGTAAACTTTAGCCGAAAATCGCGTTTAAAGATAAAAAATCTGTTTTCGTTTGAATAGTTTTTTCGATTGAAAGGTAGCACTCCCACTGTTTGGCCTCTCTATAATAGGCGCAAAGTTTTCTTTCATTGAAGTTAGTTTAAATAAACAAATGATATTAAATTATTATTCTTCAGTAACATAATAAAATAACATTTCAAATAAAAGCCTATTATATCACTTAGCGCTCAAAAGAAAATGAAATTGTAATGAATAATTTTTCGAAAAAATATTTAATATTTTGGCCAAATGTGCTTAAATGAAAAAACACAAATCTTTCCTTCAGAGAAAGGAGGTCTTACCTGCATGGAGACCCAACAAGAGCTGAATTTTTTTTCGCACTATCAATATCACTCTTCAAAATTCACTTTATTCCAAAAATACAAGCAATACTTTTCCAAAGACCCGACTTCAACTTCATAAAATCAAATAAAATCCTGCGGGATTTCGTTACAATATCTTTATTAATACTAAAATCTTAAATTTATTCTCAAATGCTTTAACACAGGAGCAAGTTCGTGCGACCCACCAATACAAACATAAAGTATATAAATATTATGCCAAATTTATTTAAAATTAGTAGTTTGTTTGTCCTTCATATATCAGATAAATAGTAAAATGAAAAATAAAGTAATTAATCCAATGGAAGAAAATATTTTTTATTTTATTTGTAAATATGTACATCTTTTTTATTGTTTTTCGTTCAACTAATTAAATTAATAATGAATAAATAAAAAAGTTATTTTTTTTGATTACGATACCAATAACTAAATAGTCAAAACCAAAAAATATATTTTTTGGATAACCATGAATTTATTTTATAAATAATTCAATTTTAAATGTAATTTCTTGATCGTATACATTTATGCAGATGGTTTTTCGAATAACAAACTTTTAATCATGCCATTATTCATATGAATTTTTTTTTGATCAGATTGTCTTTCATTTAAATAAGTTTATTTATTTATTTTCGTATGTCATAACATTATACACTAGGAGAATAAAAAATTCGTCAATTAATATAAATCAACTCTTTAAAAGGTATAGGTAATCTTCTTTTTATTTTTGTATTTCAGCGGAAAAGACTTCAATTAATTGAGAAATAAGCTCAATAGCTCGAAAATTATCTTTTAGCAAAACGTATTCTTCTAATGGTTTAAGATAAAGCTTTGCTTGTGTGTCATTTGAAATTAATGTCTGCTCTTCCATATTAATTTCGTCAGTTTTCACGATTGTTTCGAGATCATTTTCTGTCCTTATGTGAGTTTCAATTTCAGTATTATTTTCATTTTCTAATATCGTGTCATCTTTGAGACTTATATTTGAAAAGTATTGTTCAATTGGGTTTTTTTCTAAAACATACAAAACAATATCATGAACATTCACTGTAGATGGAAATCGATTATTTTCAACATATAACATTCTCATGCCCAAATCAGTTATATTGTATTTTATTTTGAGTTTGTCCAGCCATTCTTGGTCAGGATTAAAATTTTGAATGCAAAAGATTTGTTTAGATTCAAGGGCTACTTGAATTAATGATTGATCGGTTATAACTCCAACATCTACCCGTCTTTGTGCACGATAATACCATTCGTAAATAACTTTATCCAACAATTCTATCAAATGGGAATTTGCTTTTATAATGCAATTTTTTCCGCTTTTTTTCTTAACTATACTTCGCATTTGATTTGTGTAATTCACAACTGCCTCAAGGCATTCTATTTTTTTATCATCCCTTGCTATTAGCAGTTGGTCAATCTTGTTCATGCCATAATTCAAATTTCGTGATGTCCTTTCATTATTACGCGACACAGGCTCGGGATCAGTTTCAGAAAAGTTACAAACTATCTTTCTTTTAAGATAAGTTCTTTGTTTTGTAGAATGCGGTATTTTTATTTTGTCAATTTGTTGAGGGTCAAAGCTATGTGGTAATACTTTAGGCTTTAATTTACTTTCTTCTTCTTTTGATTGATTTTGATCGTTATTTACTTTTTCAGTCTTCGTCTGGAAAATAAATTATTTATTAAAATAGCATGAAATTGTTGGTTACACTAAAACTAGATTAGCAAGCTATACATAATATAATCAAATTTGAACTGGTGAATAAATTCCCACCAGAAAATTTTTTATTTTAAATTTCGCCTGAACAAAAGTCAACATCATTCTGCTTGTTTTTTATTCTCGTTCGCCTCCAAAAATTTCGACCGAAGTGACTACCCATATCAAAAGCAATATTCGAACACTGTATATTTTCGCGGTAAAACTCATATGTAAAAGTATATAACCTATATGTACATATCTCCATAGATTAATTTGCTATAGGTACCTACACATGTGTATACCTACCTACATTCATAGTTTTATGAAAAAAAAAAACGACAAGATCCACCTACTGAAAACGTATCCATAGAATAAAGGTTATTTATTTTTAACTGTCGTTTCATCGTGTTTTTTTTTATAAAAGTACCTACAATTTTTAAATTAGATAAGTATTGAAAAATATTTAATTTAACATTTGAATATTCAGGGTAAAAAAAAACAAAGGCAAGATATGATATATGCAAGTCAACTCTTTATAAGTTTAAAAAGAAACTTTTGCACAATTCAAATAAATTTTTTATAACCCCCGAAAATATTTTTTTTTAAGCAGAAGAATTTTTTTTTCAATAATTTGGCTTCAATAAGTATTTACCACACCACATTTTATTTTAATTAATTCTTTTTTTACTTTACTTTTTTTACTTTATGGGAGCTACTCAGTATACCTACCTAAATGTGCTTAAAAAATCTTTAACTTACCGTTGACATATCTAACAATGGAGCCGAATTATTTTGAATATTTGTTAAATTCAATGATTTTCGATCTCTAATTTCGGGTGTCCATGAATTCATCATTTTTAAACAATTTTCATCAACTATACTCTCAGTACACTTACAATTACAAACCGTAGCACATGGAATTGGGATTACATTTTTTTTCAAACATTTAAAAGTCCCCATTACTCTTATATCTTTGGGATAAAAGTGTTTTTCGCAAAAGTAAGACTTTTTGCAGAACTTCGTCGCCTTGGAATGTTTTATCCAAACTTCTCTTCGGCGGTCATTCGGAATATTAAAAAATGACAGAGAACAAGTATTCCTCGAGTTTTTGCAACCTGTATACGAACAACTCATACTTAAGATTCCGAATTCGAATAAAAAATAAAACAAGCACAATCAAAAAAACACTATTAATAGCAAAGATGATTAATACATATATGTAACACACAGGTACTAGCACTTTATTATTTTTCTTTTGAATGTTTACTGCGCTGAATTATTACCTATATAAAATTGAATAGGGACTACCGACTTGACTAGTGAGTAAGAGTAATTATTCTAGCTCCAATCTCACTCAAGAATAAACCTCTATTCCTCTATATTTCATTTTCATCCAAACATTTTAAACGAAAAAAATGCAAAAAAAACAACAAAAAGTAAGAGTAAATACCTACACAATCTCACATTGCCTCTTCTCTTACATATTTCTTTCTACTCTGAATTATATATGTACAAATTTAAGGGGTCCCGTCACAGCCCATTTTACGTGCCTTTTGCTTGCTTTCACAGCAGTTTGGTACATATCACAATTATTTCTTAATCCTTTAAAAAAATGGTAAACATTTTTCTGAAAATTCTCTTCTTTGAAGTAAAATTTGTATTGAAAAACTTGCTTGTAGTTCGCATTTTGCTACAGGGTTGCCAATTCTCAGAAACTTTTAGTAGCAGATTTGTATTAGAAAATAAATACAGTGGACTTGTATTAGATACCTAGGTATTTTGCAGTAGATTTATTTTTTGTTTTATTTTTAAAAAACAAATATCTACAGTCTACACATATTATTTGAAAAAAGTACCTATTGTAGAATTCTACATACATAACATATAACTACCTGCCTAAAAAAAATGAACCCGAATTGAAAATAAATTTGTGAGTTTTTTTGAAAAGTTTTTTTTTTTTGTAAAGTTTTATAAATGCAATAGATTTTATTTTATTTTCTTTCGTAAATCCAAATTTATAAAACTTTATGAAGGTACCAAATGTAGTACAAAAAGGAGAAATCTATTACATTTATAATGTGGGACTAATCAAACGTCAAACGCGTTTTGCTTCAAATGATTCTTTTTAATGTCACATACCTATGTAAGTTTTATAATTAACATTTTTGTATATTGCTTTATGAAAAAAAGGCAATGCTATTGCAATTACAGGAAAGTTGGAATCCTGTTGTACAAGAATTTGGCAAATTCGAGATTGAGGAAATGTAGTTTTTTATTAAACCTAAACGAAATTAAAAAAAAATACATATACGCCCAAGTGTACCACTTTTTTTATCACTATCGTAACCAACTGTTATCAACTTCATAATTTTGAATTTCAACCTAACATGGAATGACCATCACTGTGAAAATGGAATTATAGTATGGATGTTAATGCTTAAATTGTGAATAATTATTTAATGACAAACATTTAAAAAAAATTAATTTAGATTTGTATCATTAATACAACGTACACTCAGTCACAAGAGTTAGTATACACTAGAACTAATAGAAAATTGATTAATTTTACAAACGGTCTCTTTTGTCAAAAACCTACTTGAAAATATGAAGCTTGTTTTTATCAAAACAGCGTTTTTCTGTACATCCTACCGGAAGAGAAGACAGTTAACCAACGTCAATTTTTCTATGAGAACAAAATAGAACATTTATTGAAATGTTGCTTTACAAGAAACGAAAAAGACTGAATCAAAATTACTACCCACAGTCGATGGGAGGTCTTAAAGCTTTTTCTTTGGTGTTTGCTGTTGAGCTTTCATTGGTATAGCTTGTCTAGATTTAGAGAAAAATGTGTTGCCGATTGTCAAGGTTTTTTTTTAAGGGCAATGCAATGTAGAAAAGATAGACTCCGTTTATTTCGATCAACATGTCTCCAACTACGTATAAATATTATACCTACCTAATATTGTTATGAAACTAAAAACAATTATTCAATCAAATTCTTATTTTTATTTAGAAAAAAACAAGATTTATGCTATCCATTTAATATTAAAATTCTATACAGTTTAGTTAAATACTACTATTTGATTATTGAGTTCTGCGGCAAAAATTTCCTCCAATTGGGAAATTAGTCCAATAGCTCGAAAATTCTCTTTTAACAAAACATAATCTTCAAGTGGTTTAAGATGACGCCTTGCTTGTTCGTCACTTGTGATGACTGGCAATTCCTCCGCTTTAATTTCAGCTGTTTCATCCAAATTGTCAGGTACAATAGTTTCATTGATGTTATTAACATTCTGATACAAATATTTGGCTGGATTTGGGTTAATAGCGTTTATCACCTGCAGACTTTCTGTAGCATTTTCTTCTGGGATTGTATTATATGAAATGTATTCTGTTATTGGATTGTTTTTCAAAACAAACATAATAATGTCACTTATATCCACTGAAACCGGCCTGTTATCATTTTCAATCCTCAGCATTGTCATGTCCAAATTTGTGATATTGTATTTTTTTCTAAAATTCCATACCCATTGATTATCCGTTACAAAATTCGTAATGCGAAAGATCCGTTTAGCTTCATGAGCTTTTTGAAGAAACATTTCTTCGGTTATTGTACCAGTCTCAATAAGTCTCTGTGCTCGCTGAAACCATTCGTATACGACTTTATCCAACAAGTTTATTAGATGGGAATTGTCTTTTATAATAGGTTTGGTTTTCCTCCTCTTTTTTTCTTTGACGATCTTTCCTATCGTATCTATGGTGCATTTGTACTTTTTTGCAAGTGTGTCGAGGCATTTGGTTTTCTTAAAGTCCCTTTTCATTTTAATTCGGTCCTTTGAGCTAATACTACTGCAGTCTGAAGTTGTATTATTATTGTTGTTCGTGTCGTTTGTCTATCAATGGGAAATTTTTTTCAATTTATTTTAAACAATAGGTACTAATTTTAGTCGGTAGATTTACTTATATAAAGCAAGTACCTACATACTTACTTGCGCCATAGTTAATTGTTGTTGATAAACTGACTAAAATTCCACTTGGTGAATTTTAACTCATCACACTTCAATATTCTTTGCACTAACACTCAACAAGAAAATGTCATTGGTATTGTTGAATAAAAAAATAAAACTAACTAATACTTACCCTGTAAACTGTATCTGTGTAAACATTTCAAGTTGTATATTTGCTAGTGTGCTTGCATGAATACTCAACACAAATTTATTTTATTTTCATTTTCTAGGCCATCAATGCCAATGCTTAAATACATTCAAGTTTGTAGGTCTAGATATGTATTGGAATTTCATTTCTAGATTGATTTTTATGGATACAAAATTCATGGTTCATAGTATTACAAATACTTATAGTTACCTACTTACGTACGTAAAAATGCGATCTGCATTTTGTTAACAGTTTGAAGTTATAAATGAATATTAAAGATCTTAGGTACTTACTTTAATTTGTTTTAAAGACAAAACTTTGGAAGTGATATAATCTAAAACGTGAAGAAGTTAAAATATTTGTATAAAATACATATGTACCTATCTGTGGATGCTCATCCATGAGATAATTTTTTGGTACGTTTCTTAGAAACATCTACACTACCTATACCTACTACGACAAGGGTATCTGTTTTGTTTCAAAGAGAATCCACTATGAGTATAGATACTTATATTTATTTCGGATTAAAAGACTCGCGGCATAAAACTTTACGTATTCACTTCGTTCATGATATTGAAAATTGAAGTCTCTTTTGTTTAACGTTCATTTAAAAGTATGAGTAGTGTAGGGAAAATTATGATGCTAACAGTGTTTTATAGATATCAGAAATAATTCATCAATCTAGCCTAAAGGTGATAAAACTTTCGAATTTTACTCATAGTTTTTTTTTTATATATCTAGATACCTTACATTAGACCTTTTGTACAAGCAGAAAGTGAAGCTTTTTTTTGTATGGGATTTTGCCTACCAGATAATGGCCGACGAGGTTCCTTGAAGGATTTTGCATTGTAACTTAGAAATTATCTAAAGCAACTTCGTTATAAAAATAACTGACATCACTTTAACGAAGTTGTCTCTTTAGAAAAAAAAACGGTTTGAAAAAAAAATTGCGTTCTTTTATCCAACCTTTTTTGAGTTTGAAAATTAATAGTAAACAGTGAAGCAAGCATTAAGTTGTTGAAAAGTGAATTTGGATTTTTTGACTTTAAGAGAATGCTGACATTGAATTTTTTTTTCCGTTTAATATAATTTTTTTTATTAAATTACCAAAATACGTCATTTAAGATTTCAAAAACCTGTTTAATATTTGTGAAATCCAATAGTAGGTAGCTAGGTTAGGTACGTAGGCTAGATTGGGAAGTAAGGAAAATTTCATACATTTACTCGATACTGCCGATATGAATTCTTTTAAAACTTGAAATTGAAATAATGTCTTGTAAAAACATATGTATGGATGTGTATAGGTATATACCTACACAATCCTTCTGGCTATAAGCTAGTATAACTTTTTATTTTGATTACCTATTAGGTATATTTAATACCTACAAATTTAAGGTATTGCTAAAAGCTTTGGTATCTACCTACCCCTATTTTAATAAATTAAAAAATTCTTCTGACTATAAGCGGGTTTTAATCTACATTTTTACAATTTTCCGGAGTATTGTAGGTGATTTATAAATTAAAAATTAAATTGAGAAAAAAATTTTTTTTTTTTTGAAAAAAAAAATTTTTCAAGTTTAAAACAATTTGGGTTGAGAGTGTCGATTTTTAAATTGTAAATTTTTTTTCTGATCTCAATTTCTTGCATTTAAAAAAATCATCAAAATGCGAGCATAATGTGAAAAACAATATAGGTAGGTACAAATCTAATACATAGATACATATATATATTATATACTTATATACAATATAATGTTCACTTCGATGTGACTTCCACTTACATAGGTAGGTAGGTACTAGGAATTTGAGAGATTACAAAAGTAGGTAGGTAGGTACTTTTAAGCTATTGCAAATAAAATCATAGGTCAAAGGTATTATAGGTCATACCTACTTTGGAATAATTTAAGTACATACCTATCTTAAATTTTTTTCTATTTCATCAAATACTAATGAAACAAAATTTATTAGTCTGTTGTTTATTCAAACAACAATTAGGTATTTAAGACAACACCATAAGGTCAATTATTTTTCGGGCGCGCAAACGTGACGCAAAAAATTCTAGCATACAAACATGATCTAAAAATAACTACCTACTCTCTTATTATCTTGTATATAAAGCGTTGCGGAGACGGAGTCTTTGTATAATGTGAGATAACAATGAATGCCAATATGTTGGTATCTATCTAAACAATATGTACCTAGGTACGTTGTACGTAGGTATGTATATTTCTATAATATCACGCTGAATGAATTGAATAAACAGCCAGCCACAAACAGCTATCAGCTGCAGCGATAGCGGGCCGCACTTTTTTTAACAATAAATATGTATATCAGATGTATATACCCACGTATACACATAAATTTATAATTAGTCAACGAATTATTGTTAACATTGAAGAGAACCCTCCGAGTCGCGTTGCGCAGAAGTATTATTTGCGACTCTTAGCATTCGTTGGCATCATTGATTTTTTCTAGAGTTTGCATTTGCTCAGTGAAGGCAACTAGAAAAATCGATGGTACTCATATCTTTGTACCCAAATAAATAACAAAGTAGTTCATATAGGGGCGACGGCGCAGAATTGAGGAAACTTCAAGTTAAAGAGAAATTATTTGTGTTTGTTGTGTGTGTGTGTGCATCGCTCTCCGCAACGACTGTCGGAAATATTTCTTAATTCTTTGTGTTGTGTTGGCAGTTTTACTTCAACGCTTGTGTAAGGTCGACAATGAGTGTGGTAAGAGATTTTGTTTTTAATAATGTTTTGTGTTCACAGAGCCGCCATATTATTTTTGTTTGTGCAGATTTTTATCTGTTTATAAAATCGTGTTGTATTTATTTTTAGCACAAATTACTTTTTGACGAACGTATAAAACCAAAAAACGTTCTCGCTCTAAACGAGAAAGTTGCAGCTATCCGTCGTTATGAAGCTGAACCGGTTTATAAAAAAATTGGAAGGATGTTCAATTGCAGTCCGGATCAAATAAAGCGTATCATCAAACAAAAGAATGAAATACTAGCCGAATGGGAAAACCGAACTAGAAAGCCAATCGCACCAACTACGCACGAAATTAAAACGGTAAAGATATCGTTTTTGGGGAAGGCAGTTCATGAATGGATTCGACGTATAATGTATTATACGGATTTCAATTTGAACGATACACTTATTCAAACAATGTCCTTGGAGTTTTCGAAGGTTTTGAAAATGCAGAATTTTTATCCCACCAAAGAATGGATTGCAAATTTTCGAGCAACGTATAATTTACCAGATGTCAATACAAAAACAATGTCGATTGGTTATCAGGAGAGTCATTCAGTACAAATTCGAGATATATTGCGTTATGTTAAAGAAACTTGTGATGTTGAAGTTGTAGATGATCAATCTAATTCGGAGAGTACTGAAGTTGCTACAGTTGGAATTTCTGACGAAGAAGTAGAGGAAATTAAAACAGAAAGTGATAATAGTAATTCATTCTTTGGTGATGTAGTTCCGAAAAATGAAGAAGATACTTGTCAACCATCATGTTCTGCAGCGGTACAAGCTCCTCATATTCCAGAAGAACGAACTCTTCAAACACAAAGTTCAGAAGAGTCAATGCAAATTGATTCGAATTATGAGCCTGTACAAATAAAATTAGATTATGATCAAATAAAGCCAGAAGTAAGAGAAGGAGAATCTGAACCCGAACTTGTGACTGAGCCTAAAGCGGAAATTGAACCTGAGCTGGAAGAAATTGCTATTTACTCGCACGAAGCTGCTATTACCTGCGTCAAACTTCTGGAAGATTTCGCCTTGATGAAAGAAAACTTCAGGCTAATTGGTCTTATTGAGAGATTAGAAGAAGCATTGAATGAGAAGCCCGCAGAGTAGTGTTTGGTTTTATTTTATAGGTTAAGTGTTTTTTTGGATTTTGAAAACGTATACTTTTTTCTTGTTAAATTAATTTGTTATGAAATAAAACTCTACACATACATATGTATGTATACTTTTTGATGTCAGTTTATTTGTGTATGTATTTCGAAAACGTTTTTAGAAATCCTTGGCGTTGAACATTTATTTTTCACTCAGCAATTTATTTTTCAGCTTTTTAAAAAAATCATAAAAACTTTTCCAAAATTCATATTGAAAAAATATTATAATGGCCAGTTGCACCAAAATCCACTGAAATCAGTTTTTGTTAAAATGCTTGAAAATTTATCGGCCTGATAAGTTTTTCTGAGTAACACCAACGGCCTTCACAGTTTACGAACCGTCCCTAGATGATATATGTATATGCAGGTATGTGTTTTTTAAACTTAATGAAAAGTACTAATAGTAATTTTTGTCAAAAGATAAAGATGCCTAGGACACGGATTAAAAAAATATAGGCATATAGATATGTATGTTAAGCAAATATCAGAAAAAGCTCAAAAAAATAAATTGATAGAATTTTCCTGGAGTTAAAAACAAAATTTAAACATTAAAAAACAACGCCAGAACTTAGAAAAATGCTACGATACAGATTTTTAAAGCCGAAACTCCATTCTTAATTTTGTATTTTAAATCAAACTTACATATTTGTTTCTTTGTAAATTTCACGTCCTTGCGAGTACTATCTTATTTGTACTCTTTTAAAATCTGAATGAACAAGAAAAAACTCTTTAGTTCATAATATTTCGTTTTCATGAGCTAGTGAGAGAGGATTTTTGACTTTGAGTTATGAATTTTATTTTTAAAGGAGTTCCGGTCGCAAGTTTTTTTCTTCAAAAAATTGAGTTTGAAAATTGAAAACTATTGGTTAGCATATTTTCGCTTAGAAATTCGGCTAAGGTATGAAATTGTTGTTGAACTAATTGTTTTAGGAAAACCTAATACATGATCTAGCCTTTTGTTATACATACCATATTCAAATCAATTCTTACGTATGTATGTATGTACTTATAAATAAAATTTGGCTCTGATTTGTTCCCTTTTTCCAAAATTCAGAGTGAATTATGGTTGCTGCTTCCTTTGGAATTTGTTGGCATTGTGAATATATAATCGAGATTTAGGCAAGAGTATGATAACCGGGGCGCCGAGAAATGATAACGGATTTTTGTAGAACACGGCAATACAAGCATTTTTTACTATGGGAGGGGGGGGGTCTATCTCCCCCCGTTTAGGCGGTAGGGGCAATTTAAAAATATGTACGTTAAATGGAAAAAAAATAATTAAAAAATAACGGTAATACTTAAAATTAAGTATTATACGTTATTTTAAAGCCAACATTCTATTCTATTAGCCAGTTTTTAAATCAAGTCAAAACTATGCATAGTTTTTGAAAAATTTAATTTTAAACTCAAAATTTGAGTAAAAAAAAGTTAAAAAACAATTTTAAATTTCAGTATTTCAAAACCATAAGTTTATAAATAATTTCTTTTTTAATAATTTGTTGATCTTATTAATTTTCAATCAAAAACTGAAAACTAGATGATTTTATGCCTTTTAATTTTTGAGAAAATTGAAAATAACCACAAGTACTATTTTAATTTATTTATGTTTTTTTTTGCTTGAGTGGTCTTATTATGATAGTAATAATGGTAGGTGCGAGTTTGAGTATATGCAACAGTGGGGTGTGTGCGAGTTTATATGTTTGCAAGAGTGGGGTGTGTATGGGGGGGGGGCATGCTGCCCCCCTGCAACCCCCCTGCTTGGGCCCACTGTAGGATTTGGAGTAGATGCGAGGTTGGGTGTATGACACACCGAGGTGTGTATGGGTGGTGCAACCCCCCTGCTTGGCCTCACTATAGGATTTGGGGTGCGTGCAAGATGGGGTGGGTGCTAGGTGGGGTGAATGCAAAGTTTCTTTTGCATTTAAATAAGCTTGATTTAAGAAAAATTAATTTATCCTAAGTATATCTTAATCCATATTCGATTATTACCATCAAAATAAGACTACGTAAATACTCAAGCAAGGAAAAAATAATTTAATTAAAATATTTTTTTTGGTAATTTTCAATTTTCTCAAGAACTAGAAGACATAAAATCATCTAGTTTTCAGATTTTGATCAAAATTAAATTAAAGCAATGAATTCTAAAAAAAAAAAACAGTAGGTAATGTTAAAGTTTTGAAAAATTACACTTTAAACCATATTTTTAAATATTTTTTGCCCAATTATTTATTTTAGCTTCCAATTTTTGAAGAATCAAAAAATTGGGGAGAGTATGATAACCGGGGCGCCGAGAAATGATAACGGATTTTTGTAGAACACGGCAATACAAGCATTTTTTACTATGGGAGGGGGGTCTATCTCCCCCCGTTTAGGCGGTAGGGGCAATTTAAAATATATGTACGTTAAATGGAAAACAAATAATTAAAAAATAACGGTAATACTTACAACTAAGTTTTATACATTTTTTTAAAGCCAGCACTTTTGTCTATTAGCCAGTTTTTAAATCAAGTCAAAACTATGCATAGTTTTTGAAAAAAATTGTTTCTTAACTCTAAATTTGGGCAAAAAATAGTTAAAAATATGGTTTAAAGTGTAATTTTTCAAAACTTTAACATTACCTACTGTTATTTTTTTTTAGAATTCATTGCTTTAATTTAATTTTGATCAAAATCTGAAAACTAGATGATTTTACGTCTTCTACTTCTTGAGAAAATTGAAAATTACCAAAAAAAAATATTTTAATTAAATTATTTTTTCCTTGCTTGAGTATTTACGTAGTCTTATTTTGATGGTAATAATCGAATATGGATTAAGATATACCTAGGATAAATTAATTTTTCTTAAATCCAGCTTATTTAAATGCAAAAGAAACTTTGCATTCACCCCACCTAGCACCCACCCCATCTTGCACGCACCCCAAATCCTATAGTGAGGCCAAGCAGGGGGGTTGCACCACCCATACACAACTCGGTGTGTCATACACCCAACCTCGCACCTACCCCAAATCCTACAGTGGGCCCAAGCAGGGGGGTTGCAGGGGGCAGCATGCCCCCCCCCCATACACACCCCACTCTTGCATACATATAAACTAGCACACACCCCACTGTTGCATATACTCAAACTCGCACCTACCATTATTACTATCATAATAAGACCACTCAAGCAAAAAAAAACATAAATAATTTAAAATAGTACTTGTGGTTATTTTCAATTTTCTCAAAAATTAAAAGACATAAAATCATCTAGTTTTCAGTTTTTGATTGAAAATTAATAAGAGCAACAAATTATTAAAAAAAAATATTTTTAAACTTATGGTTTTGAAATATTGAAATTTAAAATTGTTTTTTAACTTTTTTTTACTCAAATTTTGAGTTTAAAATTAAATTTTTCAAAAACTATGCATAGTTTAGACTTGATTTAAAAACTGGCTAATAGAATAGAATGTTGGCTTTAAAATAACGTATAATATTTAATTTTAAGTATTACCGTTATTTTTTAATTAATTTTTTCCGTTTAACGTACATATTTTTTAAATTGCCCCTACCGCCTAAACGGGGGGAAATAGACCCCCCCTCCCATAGTAAAAAATGCTTGTGTTGCCGTG
This sequence comes from Syrphus vitripennis, assembly GCA_958431115.1. Lineage (NCBI taxonomy): Eukaryota > Metazoa > Arthropoda > Insecta > Diptera > Syrphidae > Syrphus > Syrphus vitripennis. The sequence continues at coordinate 6,907,903 of OY288110.1, read as the reverse complement.
TTCTACAAAAATACGTTATCATTTCTCGGCGCCCCGGTTATCATACTCTTGCCAAAAAATTCCTAAACAAATTAAACCTCTAATTTAAATTTAAGTAGGAAAGTAAAACAACTTTTGATCGTAACTTTAATTTTATTGTTCGTAGAATAAAAAAAACTTACAACTAATTAAGTATTATGGTAGTACGTTAAACATATAACAAGAAATTAACTTAGAAAAAATATTTACAAAATTTTACAAGTATACCTGTGTACATATATTATTTTTTAGTAGTTTATTCCATTTCAGAATTGTTTGGATTTTTAAAAATTGTTTCCAACTGTGAAATGACACCGATTGCCCGAAAATTTTCTTCTAACAATACAAAATCTTCCAAAGGCTTCAAGTGTCGAAGAGCTTCTTCATAGCTATCAATAAATATTCCTCCATCATCTGTTGGAGTTTTCTTTGTCTTCTCGACTTTCCTTATTTTAGAAGGGGCAACTAGGTAATGATCTTCTTCGTCGTCATTTTCAATCACAACTCGAACTTCTTCATAATCATCTCCAGTTCCAGAATTTGAATTTTCATAGAGCAGAGAATTGCTACTGCTATCTTCTGCCTTGTTTACAAATTTTACATCATTCTTTTCCATTTTATAGAATTCTGTGTAAGATTGTCCGTCCAACTTCTTTACATCTTCAACAATATCAGATATCTTCAAGGATAGGTGTTCCTTTGGTTCTCCACAGCGTTCGTAGACCTTTTGACTCAACAAATCATCTTCAGTTAAGTTATAAGATTTCATAAATGTCTCAAGCCAATAGCTATTTGGATAAAAACTAGGAACTTTAACGTGATTCTTGATATCAAGAGCTATTGTCCGAATGAGTTTTGTCGATATTCTCCCGATATCTTCTCTTGATTGGGTCCGTTGTATCCATTCAAACATAACACGATTTAAAAGATCGATTTTTTGCTGACGATCTTTATGTTTTGAAAACCCGCCTTGGCATTCACCCGTTTTACTGGCGTAGTATAACAAAATTGACTCTCTGTTCAACACGATGTTCCTTATTTGTTTGGCACTGCAATTCATTATATCCGCTACTTTTTGATAAACAGGCTGGCGATCGAATTCTCTGATCGCTCGAACACGCTCTTCCAGCGTTAAAATATTACGAGCCCGTGTTGTTTCTACCCAATCTGATGTTTGTCGTTGCTGAAAAATAATAACAAGTTTTTATTAAATATTATTAAAGTACATATTCAACAATTAAGATAATCTACACAGAAAGAGAACACAAAGCAAACGGAAAAAGAAAATAATGGCAACAACGCAGAGATCCACACTTACCCCATTCATGTTTTCTGTGAGACTGCTAAACTCTCAAATACGAAACCGAGAAACAGGCCTCGACAATCTACACATACATTGACGTCAATTGAACCTCTTCTACCTAGTTGAGCTGGTGTGGTGCTGTTTCTGTTTCTGTGCTGGCACGCTAGGCCCCTGTCTTTGTGTTTGTGAAAAAAACATGCCCAGGCCAGGCAGGCTGCCAAACGACCAGGCAAGCTAATAGCTAACCCAGCCAGAGTCAGACAAACCCACATTAGTACACAACCGGCCTGAAATCATTTCTTCGAAGCACGATGTGCGCTGACAAAGGAGAGACGAGAGACCTGCTCGGTCGCGTCGTCGTCTGCCAAGAAGGCAACGACTATGTACTTCAACCCACCCATAGTATGTGTTCATTTTTGTTGTTGCCTCATCAGAGCTGGTTTGGTTCTATATCAAAGCGCAATGGCATGGGTCTTGCTTGGCCGTCTAGTTCATCGTTCATGGCACTGAAATAACTTCAACTTTGTAGTATATCTATCTACGAGTATACAGATTTATATAGATATATACCTGAAGCAGCTCCGGCCACAGGCACACAATCTACATCAATACACACTTTCTGTTGCTATACCTCGGGCTGCAGATATACTGAAATGTGAAAATATTTCTGTATCTTCTGTCCCTTGATAATTTTTAGAGGGCTTGCTTCACTTCTCGATTTCCCTTGTGTTGTTTTTTGTATTTTTTTTCTGATCTAATGAAAACATTAAATACTGATGATGCAATATTTTTTTATCTTTTTTGGTGATGTCTACTTGATTTTAATTCCTTGTTCTGATTTCCATTCGGAATTAACTCCGTAAATCAAAATAGTTTTACGGAATTAAAGCTTAATTCCTTAAAGAATATCGACATGATCAACTTTAAGGTTGGAAGAAAGAATGTATTCTATTCTAAATTGACAATGGATAAATCATTAAAAACACAGTTCTTACAAGATTTGTGAGTAGCAAAAACTTTCTACAATAAAAGCCATGCGGCTGAACGCAGCATGCCCGCCACGCCGCCGTTTGACGGGTGTTAATTTCAATTTAAGAAATAGGTTTGGTATGCGCCTGACTTTATGCAATGTGTGAACACTGTGCTGTCTTTATAAAATAAACATTCAAAATTCAATTGATTTTTCTAAGGGTGATTATTTCAAATGTGTATTGGTATACCTTTATTGTTTTAAAATACTATATTGATTAATATAGTTTTCCATATTTTAACATTTTGTGTTAGTAATAATAATTTAAAAGGTATTAAGATTTATAAAATTTATCGAAAGGCAAAATTATCTTTGCTCTTGAATGCCGAAGTTATCAAAAAAATGATTAAAGCTCATTTTATAGATAGTAATATTATATGGGGACTTTGAAAAATGGTAAAATTTCGAATATAAAGGTTTTGGGGACGTTTTTACACTTAAAAATGTTTGCGTATCGACATAGATGTCTTACAGTTTGGAACACCATGGGGAATTTTACCATTTCAGGAAATTGCAGTAATATATGTTATGTATACTATACCAATGTCCAGCTTCCCGGTGGTTTCTTTTTCACAAATTGAACTCATTTTTTTTTTTCATTTTTACGCTAAAATACCGATACTATTGAGTACCTATTAAGACTATTAACTAAGGCTAGTATGCAAATAAAATTGGTGGATAGCAGGTAGAATTCTGTTAGTGTTTCCAAGAAACTGTTAAAAGATCCTATCGATAATAGCATCGCTAATAATTTAAGGTGGACTTAAAATTATTCCAAGAAAATTTACTTATACTTATACAGATTCAATTAAAGGGAAATAACAAAAACACACTTAGGGGTAGGACATAATTTAAATTTTATTTCATGGATTAATACAATTATTTTAACAATTACCACCTACTTAAAAAATAAAAAGCACCATCGCTTCTGCTTAAATCCATAGTACAAAGAACTTGCTACTTGTAAACTATGAACATACATTTATTTTTATCAATGGAAAGATTAGATGTAAGGTGAATTTGTTTCTTGTTTCTGTTGGTGAGCTTGTGTTGTGAACACATAAGAGTAGATTTTGAGTCGAAGTAGCTGTATCGTTCTTAATTCTTGCTCGGCATCGACATTGGGCATTTCGTATTTCAAATCCTCCATTTGTTCGACGAGGGTCGGTTGAATGCTAATGCTATTTAAATAGCAGGAAAGTTTTAGGTAAGTAAAAGGTTACTATCAATATTCTGGGGATTGCACGAAAAAGGATTTTCTACATTCTGCATGAATTGCGATTGGTTGATATCAAACATTGAGTTAGAATAGACTAGGTCTACTTGACCTTTAACACAACTGGCAAGTTGCCATTATTTTGGCAAATTTTGACCGATGTCTGTCAAAAAACTGTCGAAAAGATCGAAAATTGGTTCAGGCCACCAAGGAGCTGCAAGGCAATTTCCTAGTACCTAGTAGTTATATTTTTTTATTTTTCAGATCGTTGTCGAATTGGCGGAAAACTAAAGAAAAGTAGCTTCCCAAGCAGTCAAGTAAAAAATTCATCCATATAGTACACAAGTAAAGAGAGCCAGCTTTCTAATATTTTATGTCTTACTTCATCAAATGTCAATTTTACTTGGTGGAGGTGCGCCCTTCACTACCGTGGGCCCATCATTTGATTTCCTTACATTCGCTCATTTTCCGACAGAGTCCGTATGTTCCTTGAAAAATTGGATTTTTTTGAGTTTTTTGTTCTTTGTGGGAAATTCCCACTTGCCAATGATCTCTTTTCTCCTTCATGTTTTTGGTTGGTAGGTACTAACATTAATTTTGGAAATTTTGACTTCACGGATTATAATCAAAAATTAAAATGAAAAAAGTCCTATACAATCTTACCAATATTGCACTCCTATGAAATTAGGGAAAAATTAAAGAAAGTACCGAATTTTGGTGAACTTTAGAAGATGGTAAATTGAGCGGAGATGGCGTAGTGGTGTAAATTTGTTTATTTTTGATAAATCAGATAGGTAGGTATACTTAATATAGCCAAAATGTTTCCTATTTTTTATTTTACTAATTTCAATCATTGTTTTTTTTTTTTTAATTTTAATTTGTTTTATTTTAATTATTACATTTTTCATTTGAGGTAGTTTTTCATCTGTTTTATAGTTAAACATAACATCACATGAGTTTATATCAATTTATTCAGATCAAATTCTTTACAACTTATATTAAGCCTTGTCCTATCACGCACAACGATTAACATCGCACAACCCTTAAGTAAATAATATTCAATAATTAAAAATAGGACGCCAGTTAATCTTTTTCACATCAATAATAATAAATTGTGAGAAGTTTGAATAATTATTGTGACTTGTTTAATTAATCAAACAAAGTTCAATAATTCCGACCTTGTGTTGCTCAATCAAAGCTGTCCTTGAGTGTAAGGCCAGTAATCATTTATTTTCATAAGTGCCACAACAATACCTAATCCAGTGAACAAAAAGTACAAAGTCCTTGTTGAAAATATAAAAATTTACAATCCATTACATACGAACTCATGAAATGCTCTTAAGAGGAGTGCTCGTATAAAGCCACGCACTCTGCAGCTACAGCCCACGCATTAGTATTCTGTTGTCCGGATGTTGCTGCAGGCTTATAAATTTGCAGTGAATTTGTCTGGCCAGCAGGCAAATGTCTCCGTCTATGTGTCTGGCAATTCCAAAAAAATTGTGAAACTCCCAAAAACGCAATACCACGTGCTGTGCTGAGCTTCACATGTACCATACACATCATGCCTTTGGAATGCAGGCTGCGTGGTGGATTTAAAGCATATGGTCAAATGTGATGTAGAAGTTCCGATCTGCGACACTATAATAACTGATTGCTGGGCGAATTTCCACGCCTGCCAATGGAATTCAATTAGAAACAATGTGCTTTTGAAACTACTATACATATATGAAGTTGTTCGAACTCATAGACCAAGACTCTATTTTGTGGCGCTGGATTTTGGTACTGAGTCCATAAAAACATATTGCGCCCCAAACCGATTTACTTCAAAGGTAGCTTGACACAGCAGCACGGAAAAAGCTAAGCGTCTAGTAATATGGCATGAGGTGGGTGGAATGAGTGCGACGGTTTACTTGTTAGCTTTCGTGGGCGTTCCATTATTGTTATTGTTGTTTTGTTGGATGTTATTGGGGGGCTATTATTAAGTGTGCACGCGCGCACCCAACTTCGGAACGCGACTTAGGTTTATGACCTGCTTAGTAGGTGCGGTTCACGCAGCTGGATATAGAACAATGAATCAGTTAGTTAAAATCATTCAAACTGCATGCAATCGGATATAATAGAAGAAAATTAATGTAATCTGAAGTTTGGCATATGGCCTTACTTGGCTGGTAAATTAATAGTATTAACTTTATTGTATGTAGAAGCAGTGGTGCGTTAATCTTGGACAGTGGGAATCCATCACAGAAAATGTATGTGACTGTTACAAGCTGATTTAAAATATTTATGACAACATCGAGTAATTATTTAGGTTTTTTTTCCTAACTTGGCAATATTCCGAGTACGATGATTGGGATGCAGTTGGAATTATAATGTAGATACATACCATTCTAAAGTGCATACATTAGAATAAGCAAAAAATTCTATACAGGCCAGGCTGTACTATACCATCACAAAAAAAAATCGTTTTAACCGTTTTCGAGAAATTTAAGATTTTTGAGAAGAGATTTTTCTTAACTTTATAATGTCTTAATTTCAAAATTTGTGTTGATGCCATTTTTTGCATAAAAATGTTTATTAAATACAATCATATGAACCGTTTTTAAGAAATTCCAAAATCAAAAAATGATTATATGGAAGTAAAGGCTTAAAAAAATTCAGAGACTATTTTGAGAAAAATCGGATTTTTCTTAAAAAAAATGCTGGGTACCATTATTTTTGGACTTAGAAAAAAATAATAAAAAAAAACTTTTGGAGACACGGCCCCAGAGACACTGAACAAAAATTTCAAAAATCCACTCACAAAAGAATTGCGAGACCCGCTTTTTTCGATTTCCCCACCATAGTAACGTTAAGTTTGATCAAAATTTCAAGTTAGAAGTTTTTCAGGAATGGAAAATTTGCTCCAAAAAACAGAAGAACCTACCCATCATATAACCGTTACGACATCAAAAATGGATGTAACGATGTTGATGGAATGCTTTTTGAGCGTTTTCGTAAGCATTTATAACGATCGGATCAGTAGTTCTCAAGATCATACCTCTGTATAATACAGGTAGAACTTTAAGACTTTGAACTACAAGAACAAGTTCACGTGGCATTCAATTTTATGTAATGTAATCAAAATTGAATAATTATTTATTACTCATATAATTGTTATAAAAATAAGCAAAGATAATATCCAATCAAGCTGAAAAAATATTTTAATGTGTATTCATTCGATGTGATCAAGGCCTCTGACAAAAATTAAAATTAACGAAATCTGACCTTCCTCTCATTTCTCATTCATAAATCATTCAAAAAGTCAACGATTAATTGATCACCACACTTACTAGACATACATACACTTTATGTATGTTGTATGTATGTATAATATATTCACCATGACCTATTCCAAAAGCCATTGCATCAATTGCACACCTGTTATTATTCAAACCGGACATTCACTCATCCGTTGTGTACCTATTATATTAAATTTATACCGGTCACACGGGATACATTTCATATAGCGACCATGCATGCATAACAATCTACTGATGTGTTGCGTGGTATAGTTTAAAATTAAAAATAAGGACACACCCAAAAACATATCCAAGTTTTAACTTCCGTGTTTATTCTTCTAACTAGAGTGCTGTCATGACGGCGGTGTAGTGTGATCCTGTTCGTGATTAAGAACATCCTTGGATGACACTTTTTATGATAAAATACCTACATATATAGGAAGCTATTATTCTGAATTATTGGGAACCCAGCTGTCACGAAAAAAAGCTACACATCTCATTGTGGTGTTAAAGTCCATTGTATTGTCAGCAATAAACAAAGTCATCGACTAACCTTTGTGTTAAGCGGTTAAGATGACCATGATTGCCAGACCAAATTAAAAAAATAGTGTGCAATTTTATTAATATGTAAAAATAGTTTTTTTTTTTATATTAGGACTTTTTTAGTTTTCGTTCGCTTTTAAAAACGGTGTTCTAAATTTTGTAGTGCAGTGATGCCAGTATAATTTTTGCTGTCAGGTGATTCCAACTTTTCTTTTTAGAATTCTGAATTCATTTATATTTTAAATACTTCGTGCTCCAAATAGTTAAACTTCAAGAAAAAGAGTTAGAGATCATCCAACAATTTGCGTTGTCAACAGTTTAAAAGTTGTTATGTACACTTCTAAAAATAGCTTTATGCTGGGTTGTGGGCTTATAACGACAGTTTGTTATAATGACAACAAAATGAAAATGTTAATTTTATTTTTTTCATTTTTTTGACAAATGTCTGTAATTCTTGATATTATGATTATGACAAAACATTTTTATAAAGTATTTCACTTTGTTATTCTGCTCCTGTACAAACGTGGAAAATTCTATAAACAAATTGTCAGATGGAATTTAACCAATAATTGCAAAATTTACTAAACAAAATGTTTACTTTTAGCATCATGCTTTTTGAAAGAATATGTATTTTCAAATACGATTTTGAGTCAATTCTAATAATAATGGCTTACCTATATCTTCAAAAGCAAAAAAAAAGTTGATTATCTACCTAACCCACAAATTCTAATTATGATGAAAATTCCCATCGTTGGCAATCATGTCTCCGTATCTGATTTATTCATCACGTAAGCTAATCGATCCTTTGCCATGCATTGCGTAAATTGATCGAGGCCGATGGATGAAGAAAACAAAAAAAAAAAAAACAACTGCGCAAACGAAGGAATTCCTTTCGTTTTCCTTGTGAAATTCCCTTCTTTAAGATATAATGCTTATGTGCCTTATGGGCTTCCAATTCCAACTTTGCCAATTGCTTGCAGCAGAAGTCGTGCAGCTGTGATTTTCACGATTTCTCTCTCTGATATTGTTTTGCTGGTAGCGCTGGACTGTCGATAAGAAGACATCGTGTTTCTATTTTATAGGGTTGATTTTTGGCAAATAATGCCCGCTGTTGCGTGATTCCCTGGACATCTGCATATCAGCTTAACTACAAACGGGAAAAACTTAGAAGTTATGTGGATGTTCTTGTTTTTCCCTTCATTCCAAAAGCGACATTCATGAAAGGTGAGGCGCGCGGCGGCGCCACTGCTTCGGCGGCGTTACGCATTGGCAACAATAACAAGACAATAACACCAGTGAAGCAGCTGACCTTAAAGCCGAATGTTGTTAGCCTCGCATTTGAATTGATTGCAACGCATCGTCTTCGTTTTGGAAGTCGACGTCTTCGTCATCGTCGTCATAATGTTTTGTTACCCATAGACTTTGTAGTTTCGCGTAAGGTGGTGTTCCAAATCAGCGAATCGAAACGATAGAGGGTTTCCTTTAATATAAATTGTTATGTTCATATAAGATGTAGGTATTGTTTTTATTTTTTTTTCCCTAGAGCAAAAAGTTTCTTGAATTTTTATTTGAATTTTCCCATGGATTTTCCCCTTTAATTTGGTCGCGGTTATATGGATACAAGCTGAAGCAAAAGGTGTTTGTTGCGTTTTTAGGGTTTTTTCTTCTTCTTCTTCTTCTCTGAGGTTTATGTTTACTGCAGCGGAAATCTGTACACCTTTATAGGTAGGTACCAACATATATTCTACTTATTCTTATTATACGAAGTGTGCACGTGGTCTTTTGTTTCCGCGAAGTGATTTTTGGATTCAATAGACCTTATTATACCTATATGCAGCTGAGGAATATAAACACTGGTTTCCTTTTTTATTGTTTTGTTGAAATGGATGAAAGAAGTCATATATACAATAGTTCAAGTAATGTGTAAGTAGTGAAAAGTTGTTATGGGAGTTTTTTTTCGATAGAAAAGCATTTCAAAAAAGTATAAATTGGAATACAGGTTGTTACAGTGAACATACTTTTAAAAAAATGAATATGAATCTTGGAATCGAATGTTGAATTTGAATTTAGAATTTTAATCTGAAATCTAGAATCTTGAATCTGTAACTTGTATCTGAATCTTGATTTTGAATCTGAATTTTGAACCTTTAACCTTGAATCTAAATCTTAAATGTGCGTTTGATGCGATTAATCCAGAATTTGAACATAAACCTTGAATCTGAATCTCAATATTGAATCTGAATCTTAATGTTAAATCAAAATCTCGAATCTCTTTCTTTAATCTGAATCTTAAATCCCGATTTTTGACCTCGAATTTGAAATTAAATTTTGAATTTGTTTACTGAATCTGAATTTTGAATGTTATTCTTGATTCATAATCTCAATTTTTAATCCGAATCCTGCATCATATTCTTGAAAATAAATCTAAATCTTAAATCTAAATCTTCAATCCGAATTTTGATTCTTAATCATGAATCTTAATTTTGATACTGTATTCAGAATCTGGATCGTAAATCTTAATTTTGAATCTGAATTTTGAACCTTTAACCTTGAATCTAAATCTTGAATATGCGTTTGATTGTTTAATCCAGAATTTGAATTTATAAATCTCGAAATCGAAATCTTGAATTTGAATTTTGAATCAGTACTTTCTGCTTTAATGTGTTAAAATTCTAATTTACATACATATACAAAAAAAAAAATGTACGGAGCACTATTTATTTCTTTGGTGTAGAAATGAGTCAATTTTGCAAAAATGTCGTTTTTAAAGTAACGTAAATTGCGAATTATCTGCCGTAGACTTACGAACACATATTTTAAACAATCTTATGTTGTATACATATATCTACATATAAATTAATATTTATAAAAAATCATAACTTAATGCTACTCCAGAACTTTCAAATGGTATCCTACGTAGATTTAGATTTTTGTACAGTTTGTTTCATATACGATGGCCACTGAACACTTCACCTATATATAAAAAAATATTTATTTATTTCCAAATCTGTTTAACGTGGCCGATAATAGGTAAAAATTTAATGAGACCACTGCCAATTGTAAATGTTTCACCTCTCAACGTACATTACGTACTCCAATTTCCGATTTCGAATGCAACATCTTTCGCATTCGTATTATACGGTGTACCTTTCAATCAATGCCTGCCACCATAACCCGCATGTTAAACTGCAGTTGTATATACATATTTTGAAGAGAAAGGCATTGCAGAAGACATGTTCGTTAATTTGCATCCCAAGCGAAACGAAGCAGCAACTAGTATAGGAAGAACAACGCGATTTGCAACATCGACATGACCCAGTTGAAGATGTTTTTTTTTCTTTCTTCTCTCTTTCCAATGTGGAGCTTTCGCTGAAGATAAATCTTTTGCTCCAGCTGCTTTTCCCTTTTTCTTCTGATTCTTCTTTATAAACAAACAGAAAAGGTATAAAAGGCATTTGGAATTAACCCACTTGCGTCGGTGCTTCTGAGATAAGTAACGCACCATATCTGACATTGTCCAGAAAAAAAGAAAAACAACAGAATACAAAACAAGCAATATAAAACGAGCAAGATGAATGCCGTTCACCAAAGACAACGAATACGTTGACTACCTTTAGCCATTACGCCATAAATGGTAATAGTAATCTACAGCAGCAGGAGCACCAGCAGCAGATATCACAGTAACCAGAGGCCAATAAATCTCCGTTGTTGCAAAGAATTCACAAATTCTATGCGAAGCGGGTCCGAAGTACAGCAGCATATCGGATATTTATCCGCGTGTTCTCAGGTGATGTTGTACGTAGCATGTCGCAGCGCAGAAGCTGATGCTCTGTGGATGTGGATGTGGAAAAAACACTGTGCTCGTCATTCGGTTGCAATATCGCAATATCTCACGACTCCACGAACGTCCGATCTTCCTGATCCAATTAAAAATAATAAAGCGGCGTTGTTCCACCGCCACCGCTTACCGTCTTTGTTGTCAGTCAGTGAAGTCACTCAGTCAGCAGAAACAACTTCTGTAGAATCCACAATGCCATTGCCAAAGCGGCACAAGATGCAGATAAAGAAAGCAGTTGACTTCGCTGCTGCCTCTAGTTGACTGTAGTTGTCATGGCAGAGATTAATCTGAAAGGAATCAGTAGCGACTCTTGGCCGGGTTCAAGGGTTTTACAATGACTTATAAGTGAAGGACTTCTGTGTCGTTTATTCCAATGGACCATGGAACACGTGTGCTTCAAGTTAAGCAACATATATTGGCATTATTTTGCATTCATCCAAAATAGAATAAAGTCTACCTATACACTACTTGAATCCCATCCGGATTTGTGCATTGAATTTCAAGAAACGTCACAGTTGTACGTTGTTAGTAGTTGCTATTGCTAGTAAGGTTAATTGCAATGACATTGTTTGCTTATGTCCTTATATGACCTCAAAAACAAAACAAAATAAAATGTTTCCTCGCATATAGGGAAGATTATAACAACGCTTCGTGGTTTGTGTATTTCTAATAGTTCCCACGGAGTAACATTTCAGCTGTTAATAAGGCGAAATGTGCGAACAAACATTTCGCATATTGCACCGCTTTGCAAGCGGTCGTCATCAACATTCAATTTAGTCTCAATTAGGGGTTGATCGATCGAATAATTCAGGGATGAAGTAAATATTTTGTGATTTTTAATTCAATATGAGTGGCATTATTGTGACCAGCATTTGTCGCGGAAGTATATATGTAGGTATCATGGAAGGACGAAAGAGGAAGATCATTTCTAGCCGCAGCTGAATTGCGATTCGTGTGTAAGTACTTCCGATTTCCGAAGTGAACAAGGTATTATTCGTATGCCTACGAGTACATTGTGTTCTTGTTTCAAATGCAGTTTAATTGTTTTAGAAGCAGATGTCAAAAATATATTTTTGCGCAAGGGAAGTTCCTTGCCACTAAAAACGAACATATTTATTTTATAATGTGTGAACTATAACTTTTCTAAAGTGATACCATATTCATTATGACTTGGGAAGTTTTTAAATGTAATAAGCTATAATCCGCATATAGAAAAAGATTTTTAATTATTCTTCAATATGTTTGATATTTGATAGAAGATTGAGGGTTAGATTGGATTGGAAAGTAAATTCCTAATGTGCAGAAAGGAGGTTTGTTAATATAAAAGGGGTAACCGTCACACAAACGATTTTCAATAATTTGAAATGTTTTTTTTTTATTACAGAAAATTATAATTACAGGAAATTTGGCTTCCATATTAAGTTTTAGTTTTGGGAGTCTGGAGTAAATCTAATGACAATCTAAGTTAGTGTGTTTAGTTAATTTTGTTAGGTAGAGTTTTTAATATTCTACTGGAATCAGAAAATAGTTGTACTCTGTTTCCAATATCAAATAATAACTAAGCAAGCTTAAGTTTTGGCCAGTTTGTTCTCAGCTGATCATCGTTGATGATTTTAATAGTTCGTTATTCGTCGAATGTGCTTCTGAGCAAATAGTATATCTTTTCTTCGGGGAGTTCATAGATTGAGTTCGTTGTAGCTCAAAGAGTAATTAATGGTCAGTGCGTCATCCCGGAGGTTTGGTTTTGATTCCCAGCTTCGTAAATCAGAAATGTTTTTTTCACGAACTTCTGCCTCTTACTATAAATTGACAAATTCTCCAAGCGCATCACTCGCCATGGATAGAGTGCATCTCACTTGACCTTTTTACTTTAAATGTTCTTCTATTCGCTTCTATTCAAAAGTCAATAAGTATTCAAACCTCAACCAGTCTTTAAAAGTTTGATTCATCTAAAATGTTCTTATTCTTTATCTTTGTGTAGATTAACCTTAATATTTTGTTCCATATCCTTGACATCCTTAGATTTTATGAAACAGAATTACAAAAAAACTTCTTGCACTGCACCCAGTAACAATCTATTATTTTACCAGTCACCAGTCATAACGCAATAAGCGTTATTTAAAAAAAATAAATAGGTAGGTATTGCAGCTAAAAAAAAAAATACTGTGCCATAACTCATGTATCTTACATGTGAACGCAATTTTTGGACGCCTTAAGGGCAATAATGAATAAACAAGAAACTCTATGTTGCAATCAGTTTGGCGCATGTTTTCAACAGTTAATTTAGAACACGCTTTCTGTACAAGCCAACACTATGTAAATATATACAATTCGCAGGCGAGTTGTTGTCGTCGTTGTGATTTGATCAAATAAAGCAACGCCAAACCCTACAATAAAACAGCGTAACTATATTGGACAAACATTATAAAAAACAACTCGCATGTCCATGGAGAACAGGAACACACCCCCTCAAGCTTTAGGTGACCACTCATATGACAGGTCATTTATAACAAAGTAATTATTGATATTTCTCCATTATTAGCCATGCCAGGCGGTCAAGCTATAGCCTCCCCACCACCAACTTACTTCGAAACTCATAACTCATAAGGCACCGCGCACATATGCCAACTAGCCAACAGCTCGGATCAATCGATCTGTCCAAATCGAAAGCCTATCGAATCGGTCTTGTTCTGTGCGCTCGCGCAGCCCCTAACGATCATTAATCAATCATTATAGCAGCAGCCGAAGCAGCAACAGTATAACGGCAACGACAACGGCAGCAGCACTCGAAAAAAAAACAAACTTAATAAAAACAAACTGAATTGGAAAACTTTGAAAGCCTCACTCACTTGGTTGGACTGACAGACATACACACGGTCGCATTCTATGACTCTGTCCGTCTGTCCATTGTAATTAAACCAACAAACTTCCAACTGCACGATCATATGCCAAATACGCTTTCGACACGAGAATGAGAAGTCCTCGGCCGTGTGGATATGGCACGCAGGCCATAGTTGAAGCCCTCTCTGTTGTCGTGGTGGTGGTCGAATTCCAATGCACACCTGCACCAGATCTTACCATGTGCACGATCCAATATCTCGTCCCGCGTATATTTAAAACAACAATAGAGAGACCGAGAGTCTGACGAAGTCCATAATAGCTTATGGTTGCCGCATGGCTGCCACTGCCGCTGTTGTTGCCACCACCCGCCACCACACACCGCTGCGCTGCGCTGCCCTGGTGGCTGACTGATGAAATATCAAATCGATCAAGTGAATTGATTTAGTGGCCAACATTATAGCAGCTCCCCCATTCGGTTATTTCCATAGGTACTTTTTTTTGTTCCTCTATTCTATATATGGAGCTCACACCTGGGGACAATGGAGCAAGACATTGTCCCGACTATAATATATGATCGAGCTATCCATACCACACCGCATGCGTTTCTCTGATTTGACCCATTTGGATCTTCTCTCGGTAATTAAGACCAACATTCTTCACACAGAGGTGCAAACAATATAAAAGCAGTGACGACCGACAACAACACGACGACGACGCGACGCGGCATGGATATGGAAACAGAAACTTAAACTATATGAACAAAAATAAAATATTATGAGCCAAAGCCAAGCCAACTCATTTCCGTCCTTTGTGCGGTGGGATGGGAAAAAATGATGAGCAAGATTTCCTGCCTGCACGTGTTCGTGAATGGCGATGCTGTAATTGATGCACAGTGGGGCTATTGTGAAATGATACTTAATTTTTGTTTGAGCTTTTCCATAAAAGTAGGTTTTATGATTTATTGTTTAAATGATTATGTAGTAAGACCGGAAGATAGTATTTCACTTGTAGATCAAGCTAGAAATTTGTAGTTCAAATCATCAAGTTCTTCAGCAAGAGAACTTCAATTTCTGCTTTCGGTCTCTGAAGATGTAACTAAATTACTATCTCAGATTACAGATACAGCCTGGGATGGATAACTTCAAAATGATTGTTTAAATATCAGACTTTTTTAAATACAGTAGTTATAGTACGGAGAGCACATACCACTTTATTGCTACTGTCACAAAGTGCACATTACTTAATTGAAGTCTAAGATAGCAGGTCTCATTTGAATACACATTGAGCTAAGAGACATTGATTGATAACTGTTTGAGATACAAACTATTATTACTCAACTACAGCCTAAGACAACAAGGTCACTTAATAACAGAAAAAAACTTCACCAAATTGGGACTGTACCAGATTGTTCTAGGATAACCTTAAACTAAAATTTGAGAAGTAAGACTTCACTTTAGTACAGTGTGACATACATTGTACATAGCTGTACTCTGAAATGGATGTTGTCAAATTAACTGCCTATGATAGCAACCGTTTCTAAATTAGTTTTTGCCATAGTAGATGACATAGATATTAAATTGCAATATTAAATAGTGACGCTTGATCTAACTAAAGTCTTAGATAGCAGATGTCACTGAACTACAACCTGATATACATGTGTAGAAAACTTCACTTCAATATAAACGTCAAAATGTGTGTTTGCCTACGCTAGAAAATGGAAAACGTTATTTCAGATGTTAATGTACTGCTGATTGAGATAGCTGACATCCTAATATAGCAGTCTTAGTCTGTCTGCTATATTAGCAGATGTCAACAATTTGATTTGTTTAAGATTTTTACCAAACAATTGGCTCTTTTCTAGAGTCATCGCTAACTGTAATTTTGAAGTTCATTATTACAGTTTTACAGAGAATGAATGTAGCTGTTTCACTCTTTGTTAAAAATTGAGAGCTATTAAGTAAATATATTGATAACTATACTTCGTTTACTTCTGGTCTTCAGCAAGTTCTGCCATTTAATTTTTATTTTTCCCCACATACATTATGTACGCAAATGAAACTCCACATTTGCCTCCACTGTTACTATTAAGATAAGATTGAACTTCAGTGCTACTTGCATCTAATCTACTTTGGCGGTCGATTTGATGCTACAGCAGTGCGGCTGGCACGGCCGGCGCGCCGTTTGTTTTTGATTATGAAACTCTCTTTCTCCATAATAGTTACATACATATATTTTTATGGCAATTCAAAAATATTGATGATGGAGCGATGGTAATTTTTGGTTCAGCTCAATTTAGCCAAGGGGTTGCGCATTTGCATTGCGATTGATGGTCGGTTATTTGCCATCGAATTAAGCATTCATGGTTCAATCATTCGATGAGACTTTTCTCTGCCACAAATATATGTGGCCTCTCCCCCTAAACAAAAATAAAAAAACTAATAACTTTTTTAACAATTTTTTTTTTTGTTGTATTCATTCCTGCGATGATTGTCGTGAAACATTATGTTTGGGTTCCCAAGATCAAGACCCGATTTGAGTTTCGACAGTGTGTTTTGGAACGACAACTATACGTCGAACAAGAAAAGTCGTGACCCACGAAAACGTGTGGGGACTCTCATCATCTCGAAGGTAGGTATATAGGTTGTTACTCCCTCCCTGATTTTTTCTTCTTTTGTTTTGATGAAAAAAAAAACAAAATAAAAATCCGCTTAAGTTTTATGACCCTCGAGGCAGTCAAAATTGGAGAGAAGGCACCATTCTTCTTCTTCTTCATCTGCTTCTAGTGATGAAGAAAGATATATTCCTCTTTGCAATCCCCAAGTGTCTGATTTTTTTCTTCTTTGCATTCAAAAGCATGAAAGCAAGTATAGAGATGGTGAGCCAGCGAGAAGGGGCCAATAAATTGCCACTCAGAAATAGTTGAGTACTATGCAAATGACTCTGATGCAGGTGGCTCCTCCGTTTGAGCCTTTATGCAAAAGAACGACAATCATGTTGGACTTTTTTTTTTTTTGTTTGGCATCATCGTCTCTTGGTTTATTATTATTATGGCAAGCGTGTAATGCTCTGTTCTTACTGATGCTTATGATGATGAATCTTAAGTTGGGAATTGGGATGAATCATGAATGTATGGGGAATGGAGACTTTGAAAATACATATGTATCTTGATGACTTGAAGACGACACGACAGCTATGACAGGATAAAATTACAGGTCAATGGAATTTTTTTATTTGCTGCTAGAGCTACATAGAACAAAAAAAAAAACAATTTAATTTGCATGGAGGAGGTTGTTATTGTAACCTTGATTTCTCTTCTATTTTGGCGTTGAATACGGTTTTATCTCAACGCATTATATATGTAAAGTAAAAGGAAAAGCAATCGCAAATATTTTTATGATAAAGCTAAAAACTGAAACTAGAAACGACTTGACATCGCAATTCATATTTTGAACTTTATACTTCGTACTTCACTTTTCCGGAGTTCCTTGCATGGAATACTTGCATTTCACACTACGCACTTCGCACTCAACACCTCCGTATCCACACTTTGCAGTCCAAACTTCGCACTCCAGATGTCAGGCTTTGTATTCCGCACTTCAAACTTCGCACTCCATGCTTCAAACTCTGTATTTCACACTCCACAATTCGCTGTTTGCAATCCGTACTCTGCATTTTGCACTCCAAAGTTCGTGCTCTGATTTTCGCATTTAAAACTCCTCCACACCCCACGTTCCCCTAATACTGTCAAATTTAAATCGTGGTTAGGGTTTAGAGTCTCCTGTCTGTTAACACAAGTCTCCCACTCCACTGTTTCACATTAAGACTCCTCTTTTGGGGTTCGCATTGTTGACTTGCTGTTTTTTGATCCGGGAATTTTTAGGCCTGCCTTCCTTCCAAGGAGTTGGCACAGCTTGGTATTTTTTTTTACTGTACATTAACTATTATAATTGAGTTTCATCATTAGATATCTAATTATTCATAAGAAACCGTTGACCATATAAAACGTTTGAAAGCAATTTATCAAAAGTCTTGCAATCTATAAACAGTTATGACATCAAACGTTTAGCTTCTGTCAAACTACCAACTCTCAATCATTTGTCATAAAATGAAAAGATTGCTGCTATCCAATTTTATTTCCAAAATAAGCCACCATCAATGGTCATCATCTCATCTGTGACTTGTTTCAACTTTTCCGCTATAGGTAAATACCTCACCTTCATATAATATCCATATGTTATTTGATATTTAATTAAATTTTCAATCAAACCATCAAATTTTTTTACCCAGCTGTGTGTACATAGAAGTGCTAAGAGAGGTGAAAGGATGATGTTCAACCGACAACGGACGGCCGGCAGTCAGATACTTTTCTAATTTATGATAGTAGCTTCATGGCCGGAGCCAGGAGGTCTCAAGCCACACGGGGCGAGCTATACGCAATTCCCGCATAAAAATATGTATGTATGTACAAACCATCCAAATGACAACTTTTCCATAAAACAATATCGAATGGCTTGGGCACGATGTGGTGTTTATCGCGGTGTGGCGATTTAGCTGACAAGAAACAACTTTGTGTTGTCCGGGTGGATATCATTCGATTAATCAAACACTTGGCCATCTAAAGAAAAAAAAATGTTTACGCTTTTGGTGGTGGTGTAGCGTTTGATATCCCATACCAAATTATTACTGAGCTTAGCATTTCAAACAGCGCATAGTGTTGCACAACCTAACTGCCTGTAGTGTTTAGCACAGCCAGTGGCGCCCAACTATATAAGTCTTGTAATCATTTAATCAGTTTAATGGTAGGCTTATAAGCTTTATAACATACACAAAACCTATTAGGCCACCACCGATTTACGAAAAAATAAAAATCTACTTAAAACGTGAGATTTATGGGAAAACAGTTTCAAATTTAAATTATTTTGCCACACCACACCTTGGAGCATATAAGCATTGCATTACACTACACTACATTGCCGATACACTATACACCATGTGGTGTGTGATCGCCCATGTTAACTTCTAATACCGAGGCACGTTTGGTATTGCTTGTAAGTCATAAAATTGTTGAATTTGTTGTCATTTTTCAAAATGTCATCGTTGCGGCAATTTCGAATGTTGGGTGGCAGAAAAAGAGGAAGTAAAAATTGAATGAGGACATTTAAATGGGCGAAAATATATGCTTTTTAATGTTCTCAAAACAAAATCCGAGCTTCAATTGAGGTTTGAATTTATGGTTAAAGCTAAGTTGAACAAAAACTGAAAAATTTGACTTTGATCCCCTTGAGGTCCTAAAGAATACCACCACAATTAACTTGATCAAAACAGAATTAACAACATTGAAATTTAATATGTTGCCAATTAGAAAATTTTAAATATTAAACAAATTTAAATTAAGAAGAAAATAAGGATTTAAAAGAAATAAAATTTGAATCGGCTCTAATTTAAAACACACAGCTTGAAGTTTTCGAAATCAAATTTTGACCATTCCTGGTCTATTCCTAAATACATACCTACCTCTGAGATCCTGTTTTATTTAATACAAATAATTTTGAAAATCAAAAATAAGCTTGGCTCCTATTTATGAAGAAATATAATGTTACACTATGACGTATACACAATTAAGTGCTTCGAATTAATCAAGCACTATTAAAGCTTACCAGTTACCAAAAGAAGTGAACACAAATGAGCCCTTTCTGCGCAAGTATGAAATCAAATATTTTCGTACACTGAGAAAAAAAATTAGTTGCAAGGATAACACAAAAAAGTTATGTATAATACCTAAGCCAATATTAATGACTCCAATGTCTGCACAATTCTAAAACGCAACAAACATGCTTTTTAATCACTTTGTATAAAAAGTTCTCATAAATGGAACATCAATGTTTTATTACAAGTTAAGTTTGTTTCAAATTTTTTTAAAATAAGAATATTAAATTATGAAAATATAAACAGCTCACCCTTTATTAAGAAAGACTAAAGCTCAAAAGCTTTCAAAAATGGATTCTGCGCAGATAGCAATATGTCAACTTTTATATTTTTCTTTGAAAAAAAAAACTTAATTTAAAACGAAAAGAAGAAAATAGTAGTTGAACATGTTTCTAATTTATTTCCTTTTCAATGGGTTTGGTACAAACCAACCGAATCGAATTTGAGTTTCAATCGAAAAATTAATTTTTAATGTAGTGAGCGGAATATCATTTCGTATGTTAATTTATGTTTGTCACTGTACTCTTCTTATTTTGTGGTTTAACTGGCATTACCTAAAAAAAAAAGTTTCATAACTCAGTTGAACAATTGAAAAAAATATGTACATAGGTACTTGAAATAGACGCCTACTGATTTATTTCGATTGTCTTTTCCTTTCAACTATTTTTTCTAACAATTAGTTCTTACATACATATATCTTGAAAACTCTTTAAATTTGATTACTGGCAGCTGGAAATTATATTGGAGTATAATGTAGCGAAAATTTAAGATTTGAAAACTAGATTTTAAATGAAACAATTTTTCCAGAAGTCTGTTACAAAAAAGGGAAAAATTAACTTTTTGAGCGATAAAAATCAAGAATAAATTGGGGTACTTTGAATTGAATAGGTACTCTTGAATTTTTTAAAAATGTTTTTTATTTCACTTTCCTATAATAATAAAATTAGTTGCCCGCAAGGTGCCCGGGTGCAACTCCGTTTCTTCGCTAAAAGTATGTTCAGTCGCCAAACAGGCGTAATTATAAGCAATACTTTAAGTATTGTCGAAATACAAATTTTAAATCAAAATCATTAAAAAGAATCTAAAAATAAACGTTGTCAAAAAATTAAGAAAACAAATTTGGTGAAAAAAAATTATTTGTTTTTAAAAAAAAGTTATCAAATTAGCAAAAAAAAACAAACAAAAATTTGTCACAAAACAAGCGAATGGATTTTTCGAACCACGTACAGGAATCTTTCAGTCCATCGTCCAATCAGTGTTGTACATATGTACATATTATGTATGTACATATGGACATACATATGTATGTAGTTTTCGTTTTTAATACATACTTGTGAAATTACTGAGTTTGGATTGAAAATCAATTTTACTTTTGGAATTAACTTGAGTTCTTTCTTGAACTTACTTCCCACTTAGAGTTTTTTTTTGCATGAACTGAGATTTTGAAAAGCAACGGTGCGCCACAAGTATAAGTTTTTACTTTCTGAATTTTTTTTCAATCAATTTGAAGTTTCGAATTTAATTTTTGCTGATGAAAGAAAAATAAGTTTGCTTACTAGCTAAAGTGAGAGTGAAATTCAAATCTTTTCTTTTGAAACTGAACGAGTTTGAATTCGAACAGATTTGATTCCGAATGGAATTTAAAACAAGGATTTTAAAGAATGAAGTCAAGTTCTTCTTTTCGGATTCTAATAAAAATCATAAAATATTTATGTCTTCTATACAAAAACCAATCAATCTAGATACTCTTTCTCTTTTCAAATGAATGGTTTAATTACATTATTTTTTATCTTCTTGATGATAATCTTAACATCACTATTTTTTATTTTGTTTCAACTCTGGCGGGGGGTTTCTTTCACTTTCCTTAATTAAACCCATTAATGTCAATACTCGTTCAATTTAAAAAGCTATACCCACCTATACTTAAATTAAAAAAAAGTTGTTTGTCACAATGTGTTAACATTTTCCCGTGCGAAGTCTTGCTATGCTCATATCATCATTTAGTTGCGTTACATTTATCACGCACCATTTCCATGTCCAGTCGAACACTATACCCTACAAAATGTCTATTGGAATCAATATAATATTAACCCAACACGATATCGAGTCATTTCCAATATTCAACACTATCGCGTGTTTGCGATCAAAATAAAAAAAAAAAAAAAAAATGTTGCCACTCAAAAACTAACCGCCTGCGCAATTTCAATAATGTCAATGTGTGTCTAACACGAAAAGAAACGTCACCGTGCCACCGAAAAAAAAAATGAAAAATACCAAACACACGAATAACCATTTAATTACGGTATTGGCCGATACCGCACCATGACGCATGCAATCGGTCAATTGGTCAATAGAAGTGTAAGTTACCTGATTTTGAGAGAAGGCTCACATGTGGATGCCACGGGTCAATTACTTCACCAGAGAGAGGAAAACAAAATATTTCGGTATTGGCTTCGTTTTTGCATTTGAAAGCCACTTGGTCACACATGCGATATCAATGTTGCTTGACTTTGGCAGTTTGTAGTGGCAGCACTGTCGGCAATATAGCTGCTATCTGAAAAAAAATCACCACCAATATTATAGTTGCGCTTGTGCATTGCAACCAGCGCACATCCTTCCCACAAGATGGCTGAGAGCGGCGAAATTAATTCCACCACCTGACATAATAAATTTGTGCAATTAAGCCTTGTTAACTCAATGTAATATCCTAAGTGGATACTCTCATAAATTTTTCTATCGGATTACACCTGTGTTCGAAGGGGTTCGGTGGTGCAGCCGACTGGCGGTGGTGGAGCGTGCAAGTATGGTGCCCCAGGAGGGAGTTTGCAAAATTCCACCTAGTACTAGGATGAAGACAAGCTTTAGCTTTAGCTGAAGCCAAAAGCCAGGACAGGCCATTCACTCCATTAACGGCCAACTAGATAAATTCCATTTCAGGTGGTTTTGGTGCGGTCGGTGGTGCTGTTGCTGTGGTAGTTGATCGCAAGTTGCAGGATCTCACAAGATCACGCAAAAGATCGATGCGATGCGCACGGTTGGTTGGCTTTGCAAGTAGGCACTTATAAGGTGCTATGGAGTTTGTATCGTGTACGATATTGAATCGGATGGAAATGTACACACAAACAATCGACCACCTGCGGTTTCTCTTTGATTTTAAACATGTTTTTGATAAAATAAAAAAATAAAAAATAGTAAAAAAGTTGGAACATACAATCGTATTGCAAATTCATTGTGTCAAAAAGAGAACTCTTGAACAAATAGTATTTTAGATCATCGCGCAGTGTTGGTCGGTGGTTTGAACAAAACAGAATTATATAATGACACTAAATGGTCATGTTGCTGGCTGCAGGTTGAAGGACTTTCAGAGTGTCAACTGGAGATTCGTAATAACGTATTTAGAAGAAAAAGCGAGTGGTAGATTCGGAACTGTTACAGGTGTGAGGATCGATAGGAAAGAACCAAATTGCGATTTTTTCTATCGGTTTTGGAGAAGTCCAAAATTTGGAAAAAAAAATATTGTTCATGTAACCAACTTGAAGAGTCAATAAATCTTACTC
The DNA here is from genome assembly GCA_958431115.1 of Syrphus vitripennis. Classification (NCBI taxonomy): domain Eukaryota; kingdom Metazoa; phylum Arthropoda; class Insecta; order Diptera; family Syrphidae; genus Syrphus; species Syrphus vitripennis. The sequence continues at coordinate 6,884,573 of OY288110.1, read as the reverse complement.
AGTCAATATGTTCCCACATAAGAACTTTCAAATAATTTTTATACTTTTAAGATAAATATATGTAGGTAAGGTAGCTACTCAAAATTAAAACTTATGCTTATTTTATGGACCACATTCTATGTTATTCCACATTCGCGTAGTACGGCTAAAGAACGAATCCCTGTACTTGCCAGTACGACCGAAATTGGGTTCAAGAGTAAACTGATGAGCATACCTGGAAGCGCGAGTAATACGGTTGAATCGTTTAACGAGAGGAATGCAACTGGCTATTTCATTAGAGCACTTACCGTTAAAGTAACGATAAAAGAGCGAGGAAACGTTACGCCGGTGTTCGAGTGACGTAAAAGTATCGACGATGTTCCTGCCTGTCTCCGATCCGTGGATGGCGTCGGCTCGAAACCAGGATAGGTGGAGAGACTTGTTGAAGGAGGCCTCAGGACCGGACCCCGGTTGTCAAGCCGATGATGATGGTGAACCATTGACATTTTTGCAGAAGCGGGTTGAAGCAATAATTTTGTAGTACATCCTGTCCCGTGAGTAACAAGAGACGAGTTCTATAGTTCAATCTATGTTACGAGTACCTACAAATCATTTTTTGTTAAAGTACTTCTCAACACCTGGAATTCACCCTTTGGTGTTTTTTTGTACAAATATTTTCATCATTGGTGAACATCATATGTAGTTCCGTGGTTAACCAAAAAAAAAAATTAGACCTAAAAATCCATTAGACTAATAAAATATCGAAGGCGTTTTGAACATGAAACCCAAACTATCTATACCTATACCTAATTGAAGGCTATAAAAACCTATAATGCACATTTATTTGAAATGAAAATCAATTACAATTTCAATGCACGCAAACCCTTAGGCCGAATGGGGTTGATTGATTAGACCTATAGCTAGAGGGCCAAGTGTTTGTGTTCATTTGGAAAATATATATATTGATTCCATATTGATTCCTTATAAATTACTTCTACGATATATAAACATTCCGACTCCACTTAAACTGACACATATAAATAAACGAGTACTATATGAGTCTTTCGTAATGACGTCTGCTTAAGTTCACGTTGTCAATCATTCAATTGCCCCTAATTTGATATGAAGCCGTATATTCCCGTTGTATGGTCTTAACTGGCTGTCGTCAGGCTCCATTAAAAGTCATATACCTTTTGAGTCTTGATGTTCATTTTTGTTGTATCTGGACTTTGTAAGAGAATAAAAACGACACACTCAGTCTGGTCATTTATATATTAAAAAATAATAATCACAGTATGGCTCCAACCAATGTCACTGATCCTTGATGTGGCTGGCCAACGAATCAGAACTCCGAGATATCCTCTAGAGACTTGTGTGACTTCGTCTTCGACGTTGGATAATATTTATTGGAAGTGTCTTTCTCTCCAGAAAAAAAAAGAACCGAGAACCAGAGAATCTCGAATTAAACTACATGCTGCATGCACAACTGCAATAATCCGACACATTTTGCGACTATTTTTATTGGCGCCTCAGTCTCTGAGAGATTCCAACATCACCAGCAAAGCGCATCAGTTCAAAAGGTCATTCTTCTATATTCGATCCTCCATTTGAGCATCATCATGATCATGATGGCGAAGTGGATGATGATTATAGTCTAATGGATTCAGCAGTCGTATTGCCTTGACTTTTTCAATTAATTAGATACCATACTGTTGTTCCGTTTGTATGGTGTCTGATGGCATAAGAAGGAACATATACATACATGCATATGTATATATGAGCACTTAGAGGTGATGGGAAGGAGGAGGATTTGGTGGCTAGTAACAACATGTGTCCGGTGCATGTTGAAGTATTCCAATGGTGATTATGCCGCGCAAATGAGACTCACGATGTTTTGTCTTCGTGCTGTGGCTAATTGAGGTGAGGTTACTTTAGCTAATGAATTGAATTTGAAACTAACGGTTGTTGCCATTGTTGTTGTTATTATTTGAAAAGAGGGTGCCATTGTGATGTCTCATGCCAACGAAAGACTAATCACTCTAATTATTGTGTAAACTATGAAATTCCTAGTTATTGAATTAACACCGCGCCACCGCGCTGCTAGTTGGTGCTACACCGACTTCATTGGGTCTTTATAAAAAATGTATGTTATGGGAATTGGAGAAAGGTGAAAGTTTATTACGTATTGCTTATGGTCATATACCTAAATAAAAGTTGTTTGATGCAAATGTTTACAAGATATTTTTATGAAATAGAAGTAGGTATAGTAAAATTTATTATGAAGACATTAAAATTATACTTATTTGCATAAGTTGATTGCGTTATTTCACTAATTACTTTAGTGCTTAATGTAGGTATACTTGATGTGGAAAAAAAATTTATACAAATATGGAGAAGGTAAGTTTATTAATTTCTGTGATTGTTTACTGTTAAATTCTCCCAGATTTAGTTCATTAATTTATATATAAAGTTTAACAGACTTTGGAATATAAATCTGGTAGAATCCGCTTGTAAAAGATCAAAGCTAATATCTAATATGAGTCTCATTCATCCTGAATCTCAAAAAACATATTGAAGCTTAACGTCAAAGAACTGTCCTTGACAGTTACCTTAACATTTATTTCAATAAAGTCAATTAAATTAATTTTGGACAAATATTTAGATTTGCGAAGGGGTTTTTATGTACACAAAGTGAAGTGAAGTGAAAGAATGCAAATTAGATTAAAAATGGAGTTGGGAGTTTTTTTTTCGTTTTAGCAAAAATTTCAAATTAAGACATTTTTTCGGTTTTTTTTATTTAGGTGTTAAGAATTTTTTTGAACTGTATTTCCTAATTTGGGCACTTTTTCCAAGTCTGGATTCGAAATCACAATACTCGTTGTTTAAAAAAAAAGGAATATTTTCGAGAGAGGAAAAAAAAATGGCTGTGGGCACATCTTTTAATTTTTTTTTCAAGTCTATGAAAAGAGAATTCACATGAGGTACCCTATTTTTTAATGGCCTTTCCATGTTAATTGAAACTTGTTCAAAAAAAATCATCAGTTTCTTTATTTAACTTCTTGCATTTCCATACCCAAAAGACCAAATACAATCTAATATGCATTTCTTTCCTTAATTAAACTCCCATCAAAAATAAAATAAAATCCTACTGTACTGCCCTCCATAGCATACTAAATTACTCTGCCAATGCTTCGATTATAAAATAAATATAATATAGGTAGATGTATCGCAAACCCTCATCTTCGCACACGTGCAATCAATTTTCAAGCCAAGAAATCAAATAATAAATAATGTATAGCAACAGCAGCAGCATCCTCCTTCTTCAATCGATGCCCTGAGGCTTAAATTCATCTTATAAAATTAAATGCGTTTTTGGACACGCAAACCTAAAGGCCCCTATATAAGTATGCTTATAAATTTATATAAATGTATACCGTTTTGTATTCTAGCAACCCGCCTTTAGTTAAATTGTGCAACAAGGCACAAAATTTGGTTTCAGCATCCATATCCATTTGAATTCATTAATTTTAATTCATTCAAATGATGTGACTATGACGTTGTACGATTAAATCCGATTCATGAGATGCGGATCAAACAAGATTTGGACTATAGCTTGAGGCAAATATAGTGACGGTATTGTGACCTTCTTCATGATCTTGACGCGTAACCCACATTTGGTGTTATTATAATATTGGGTTTTTGCTTTGATCAATTGCGCGAACACAAATGATGATGGTACTGTCACAATGTCGTCTAAGCATAAATGGGAAATGATGTGACCGTATTTTATTTACTAGCCAAGGAAAAATAATACAAAAAGAAATTGTAAATGTCTTTGACAAAGTAATCTTAAGCCCAGTTTTTCAAACCATACCTACTTGTATGTTTAAACATCTTTTTTTTGTTTAAAAAACTAATTTCACTAAAAACTAAATACCTACACTAGATTTCTCTTTAGTTGGATGGTCACTATAAAAATGGTTTGGTTGCGGAGATAATCTTTGTTTCAGGGTTAACCCAAGTTAATTTATAAAAAGAGTTTTTCAGTCGCTTTAGATCCAGAGTTAACTCACATAATTTGCGTTAACTGAATAAATATTTTTGACAGATTCATTTAGAAAACTTATGTCGATAGCGTCGGACATGATAATTCCGCTACTGACGCCATCTAAATTATGATAGCGAAAGCCTGATTTCGATAGATATTTGACAAATGGATGTTAAAATTAATCCTCCACTGAAAAACTATTTCATATTTAACTCTGGTTTGGATTAACTAACACATACCAACGAACAATCAAAATGAGAAGATCTCATTGCCCATATCTGTCACTTTCAACTTTCTTTCAAATGCGGAAAAGCAGTATGCATCATTTAATTTCTCTGCCATTGAACTAAATATGTCAGTCATTGATCCCAGTATGAAATTTTAAATTGAAAATAAAGATTTGTGATTGTGTGATAACCAAAAACTCATATGCTGTCCAAAAATAATAAATTTTCAAACACACAATTATGAAATTCAACACCAAAGTAACGATCATTAAAGAAAGACGACAACCACCACCAAACGATAAGAGATATAGGTTTATCAAAATGATACGATTCAAGTCGAAAATAAACATTCTGAGGTCTGCATCGTATCTTTAAGTGTAATCGACACCAGACCAATGGCTCAACCGAAGAACAAAAACATAAATTATGTCCAATATTATCCCGATATGAGTGCATTGTATATCTGTGTGTGCGTTGTATACAGTACTAAGGCATTTTATTATCGCCCCAACGATTTGGGACAGCAAAAAAAAAAAAAACCTTTTCATATTGACCGCTTGCGGATTGTGATGTTTTAAAATAATATTTTATTTTTGTTTACATTGATTAGGTTTGGTAAATAATACACAAAGAAACAGACTCATCTTGAAACTTCGAGTGTTAATTGGAAAATTCAATAATAATAGATTTGTTTGAACGAACTCCATATTGAAATGTTTTTGGTTATTTTATAGACAAAGTATACAGACCCAGACAATTAATGCGATTTTACAAAGGAAACTACAACGACGTCTTTATTTCAGTTTTCAGTTGAACCGCAATTAAAAATTTTTAGCTTTCGGACTCGTATAATACTCTGTCAACAAATTAAAAATTTATTGTTTAGAAAAAAAAACTTACAGATAGAGAATTGATAAAGAAGTTCATTCAAGGTTCAACGGTTAACGTCAATAAAATTAAAACCCCCTAAAAGTTATTAGAATTTAGAAATTAGTTTTCAAAAATAAAATCAGAAGCTGAAAGCCAATAATCAAGAATAGGTAGTTTTGATATTTGTTTCTAGTTTCTGTAATAATGAAACTTGAGTTCCCTTTCATCCTAAACGTGGCTAATATAAAGGTGGTTCAATAAAAATAAAGGCTTCGAAGTTTCAGCGAGCTATAGCCCGAAATGTGTTTCTAGGGCATGCTCCCTTTACTTAATATTGTTCTACCCAAAATGGAAGGTCAAGCTAACATTTTAATGGACTATAAGGAAAAAGTGAAATTCCGGTGTTTGGAATTAAACTCCAACACCTTGAGTAGATAACCATGTTTACTGTCCTTCTGCAAGTTTTTTTTTTCTGAAAAAAGTCAACAAAAATTTCAAAAAAATTATTTTTAAAAATGGGATTTTTAAGCTAAAGATAGCGGCGTTGAATGTATATTTTGTCTATAAGCTATGTAAGTGATTAGTGACTGTGACACTTTAAATCCACACAAGAACCTTAAAACTTTTTTAAAAATCTTTTGCAGGATTGAAGTTTTTATCTCTTTGGTGCGTTGATTCATTTCTATTTTGATTATAAATATTTCATGTCAAATAAATGAAAAATCAAATTTAATGATAGCACATACCATTAATCTTTTAACAGCTGCATGCAATTTCGAAACACATCAATTAATCCCGGAAATTTTAGTTCAGCAGACTGCACATAGCCGTCTGTACTTACATATAACCTACAAAATACATAAACTTCAAAGCCTTCTACTCCTAAGAGCAGCTAGGGGTATATGGCTACAAATTCTCTGCCTTCGTTTGACAAAATATTATGATCATATAGCGACAACAATGGTACTGACCCATAAGTCACGATTACCGAAACAAGCAACCCAACGAGCAAAAACTCATTTAAATTTACAGCAATTTGAATCAATTTCCACATCCTCCTTTTTTATTTCTCTATGGACTTGAAAATGGTCCCAAATCATTTTAAGACTACAAAGGCTTGAACGTTGCCCGTTTTGAATCGTCCGCCACTGCACTCCACCGCCGCCGCTGACAACGTCCAAACTAATTAGCATTCCATTCCTTGTTGAAATAGAACCGGTGCGGTAGTGGTGGGCTCCAGGTCATGGGTTACCCCATTTAGCAGTTAAACATCACGTTGCAACTACTACTGTACTGATGGTGATGCAGCATTGCAGCCAATAGTTAGACTGGAGAGAGAGAGAGAAAGATTGAAATTTCATCTTTCAGCTGGGAGTATGTAACCGAGATCCAAGTCCAAATATTGTGTTCAGGCCAGGGGCACAGCTGCGCGCGCACAGATGAGTTATCATTTTCTCTACCTTAAAAGTAAAAATGGCAAACAAAGTAAAGTTTGTCGCCTCTTCGTTGTCGTCACACCTTAGAGGCACCCAGTTTGGTTCCCAATTTCCGAATTGCAGGGGCACACCATAGGCAAACCAAGTATGGACCTAAGCTAAGCATATTATATTTTGTATGCTGCAGCTGCTGCTGCTGCTCCAGCATAAAGGCTTACCGTGATTTGGAAAGAGGCTCAAACTACAAGTGAGCCAAGAAGTGAATTGCCTCTTTTTTTTTTTTTGCAACACCAGCAGCAGCAACCAAACTAACCAACAGGGTGAATGTGTATCGAATTTCAGAAAAAAATATGAAATTAATTAATTAGTTACAACGGTTGCCAATTAGGACGGTCAATTATGGCGTCAACTTAAAACGTTCATTAGAGTGAATGTAATGCCATATGGCTTGCAACCGATTCTATTTCAAAAGTGTGTTCCATTAAGACTAAAACGAAAGGTTACATTCATATTTTTATTTTTAAAGATAAAATGTTTTTGTTTAAGAAGAAAAGTTAGACTGTGCTAGAAATGACAGGTACATAGAGCACCAATAATTCTATGCATGTTTAAAAAGGCAGTTTTAATATGTGGCCTAGTTTGCATTCATGTAGATTGTTCGTTTGCAAGGCTTCATAGATTATAGATTATTTTAAATCATTTGTAGCCAATTAAAAACAACGAACGCATATTTAATAAAATATTTAGGGTTTTTTAATTCTGTTATTTAAAAAAATCAAAAAACGTGTATCCGACCAAAAACTGCCAGATTGCCAAGTTTTAAGAAAATTTAGTACCAGTTGACTGTTTTTTATAATGTATATTTTTTATAATGGAGTGCTTGTTCAATTTCAAACGTAAAGCTTTTATAGGGGGCGCTAGTTTCACTAATTTCGGGAAGCAAAAGCGCGGACCTCGAATAAGAGTGCGTTATCCCCACTGATTAGTGGTTATCCCTCTCCAGAATTTAATTAAATTAAATTTAATTTTTTTTAATTTCCATCCCTCTTCAAAAAAATATAAAAAAAACTATGATTGAAGTTTTACAGGTCCGCGCTGGTGCTTCCCGAAACTGTAAGAAAGTAGATACTAGCGCCCCCTATCTGTGCTTCTGGCGTTACAATGTATTTGATATAGGAACAAGCACTCCATATTATATATACTCTAAGTAGTAATTATAGATTTCTGACATAAGTCACAAACACATTAAAGGAGACTCCTCAAGAACTAAAAGAATGCCTTAAAACAACTGTAGCAAAATTTAGAAGACAAAGAGTGTTAATCACGGTTTAAATATATGTATTTGTTCAACAGGCCCTAACATTTTATAGGTACTATAAATGATTCTCTGAATTTTAAATCTGAACCAAAAACATTGTAGAAATTGCTAGCGTTATTTTTCTTCTATTTGTTAATGATTTACATTAAAAATTTAATTTGTGTTTTTTCCAACAACTAAAGACATTAATTGCATTTTAATACTGCCCTGAGTACTTACTTCCTGTTAACTTGATTGATAATTACATTTATACGAAAAATCAGGATATAAAGTGCTTGTATACATCGTATGCCTCAATCTACTTGAAACAAATCAGCGATTTTCAAGATAATATAAGTTTCATCGTATAACGAACAACACAAAGCAGTAGCCGCACATTAAATGACGTTCCACAATGTTGTTTTTAAAGTGGCAAAACACAACCAGTACCAAATTACCCATTAATCGCCATTTAGTTTCGCAGTTCGCAGCTCAAAGACCCTCAAAAGCTACTTAACGACCAATCTCTGAAGATTGGTTACCTTATACCGCGTCTGACATATACTCTCACACGGCACCATTCAAAGTGACTTTGTGCGGTGGGGCCCAGCCCTGGCTGAAAAACCAACCATTTCTCGCGCAATGGTAACTACTTCAACGTAATTGTGGCCACGACCTCTTTCATTCTTCTCGCCACCATCAACAAGATGAAACAAAACACTCGCTCACATGAAACACTCAAATGAGTCCAAAATAATCATCGTATGGTATCACCGAAAATGGCCACTTGTAAGCGCAAAAGAATCCCAGGCCCAGCATTTTAAATGATGCCGTGGCTGCGCAGCGGCGCGGCGGCGCTGTCGTCATCGGCGTGTTTTCCCTTCGTCAAGCTTTGACACGATTCTCCCCGATTACGACTTTCCGTCTTACCTTATGAACAATATAACATTAAGTTGGTATTTTTTTTTCTTTTTTTTTGCTTACCTACTCTTTGTTTTCTTGTACTTTTTAATTTGGCCTTTGCCTCATCATCTCGTCCGTCTGTCTGTCTGTTTGTCTGTTGGCAATGTTGGAGCTTGGAGAGTCTTTTGTGTGGTGACTTGTCTGTTGCAAGACAAGATCCATGAAATCGAGGTCTTGTGAGAGTGTACAATTTAAAAAAGAAATTAACGCAACAACAACAAAAAAGCGCGAAAGATGTTAAACAACGCGACCCATCATGAAGGGGGTGGAAGGTGAAAAAATCACGGATCACAGTAAAATGGTACAAAAGATAAAATGAAGCTCTTTACGCTACCACCGCCTTCGCAGCAGCCGCCGCGCCGCGCCGCTGTCGACCGACTTCTTTGAATCTTCATCATCATCAGAAGTGGGAGAGAGATATCCATAGGTGAAACGAGGCTTCATTATCTTCATAATAGTTGGTAGGCTGCAGGTGTTCAAAATCTCAAAACCCCAGAAAAATTCCATGGAGACGACGTGCTAACAGAAAAAAAATGTCAGTTCGTCCATCCAATGGCTAAAAGTTTTTTTTTTTTGGATTCTGCGGTTGCGCGACTGACGTATTCTTCTCAGTTTGATGTTGTAAACAAATTTTTCAATAGTCTTGAAGATAGTGTTGCATTGTGCCGTGCAATAGTTTCGTAGTGATTTCAGTAAAAATGTACAGGTTCTATATCATGAATGATCCTTATTTGAAGGGCATACTATGGTTCCCTATGAAGCTTTTTGTTCCTATTGTACAAAGAAAAATTCAATATAAAAAAGTACGTATACGACCGAGTGTACCATGTCATTTCAGGAGATAACAAAGTTACAGAATATTACTTAAATGAAACCTTTATTTATATACACTTTCTCTGCGTTTGTATTTTTACATATTTAACATACCTAAATTTTAATAACAAGAACATGATAAAAAATATGTGATTATAAAACTTTAAATAAAACAATGTATGATTTTTCAAAAATAACAAAAATAAATGTGTACTTTGAATAAAAAGAATTATTTTGTATCTGCCATTAAATATGTATTATTATTAAATATTTCAATTTAAATTAATTTTTAAATTTACAATTCATTGCCCCTGACTATAAGCTGTATGCCTTCCGCGGTGTTTTCCGCCATGGTGACGATGTTCACATGGGTATATCCATGAGATCATGGGAAATAATTTGTTAAACAGTTGAATTTGGCTCGAACGATGTGCATACATATTTTGGTATAAAAGTGAAGATCCATAACAACGACAAATCAAAAAAAACCACGTTGTTTGGTGTCATTATTGATTCAAAGCAAATTGGCAAAAAAATATAGAAGGTGAAAGAAGTAATAATAAAATAACAACTTAGACTCTAAAAACGAAGAGCAAGCGGTCAGTAATTTTAGGAACCACATTAATGTTGCTCACAATCATAAGTAAATGATAATGATTATTTTTTTCGCACTACAAAACAATAAATACATATGATGAAGAAATATAATGAATTAATGAATTAATAGGTACAAATATCGAATAGTTAATTTTCAAAAATTAGTTTTTTTTTTTAATTTTAAAAGTTTGGTAATTAATTTTTCAATGGCTTACTTTGAGAGCAAAATTAAAGAATTAACTAAAATAAAGGGAGGTTATATGACTATACAAAAATTGTAGTAGTTTTGACGGTAGTCTAACGGAATATGATTTATAAATTTCTAGAAAGTACATTTCTTTCAAAAGCTTGCTAAAACAAACCATAAATTCCAATAATTTTTAAATCAATAACTTCAACCGTTCGCCCTTCCTGTAAATAGTCCAAGAGTTAAATAGGGTGATTAACTTTCTGATATAATTTTTCCTGACCCATTCATATGAGGCTCTGGCTATTGTCGCATACTTGGAATAATTTAATTGTTTCAAATAGGTCTTAAAGTCTATCTGTTTTAATTAAACCATATTCGAAAGAATGTACATACATTTCAAATAAATTTTTAGAGCAAGGTAAAAAAAACGTCAAACTATTGCATTTGCTGAAATCTATTGATAAAATCTTGATAGCCTTTAAAAATATTTTGCCGATTTACAAAAATTTGGCATCGATTGCAGGAATTAAAATTTTCGGAATAAACGAAATTCTTCTCGAAATTCAAAACGATTTTTATTCTAAACTCTACATTACTTATGCACCGACTTTTTCAAAATAAATTTTTTTTCATTGGAAATTTATTCAAGTACAAAATTCTTCATTCTCAGAATTGAATGAATGAATTTATTAATTCATTAACAAGCATAAAATTTCTGTCAAACAAATTTATCTTGAAATCAATTTGAAATATTTACGAACACTAAACTTCTCTATATTTTTCCAAGTGTCTCTTAGTTCATTCATAAAACGTGCATCGGAATATAATAAACACTAAATCTATATTATCTAACTTTAAAATTTATTGTTTGTTTCTGGGTAATTCCAAATATTACACTCTGTATGCACTTAGTAAACAACACGACACTGTTAAAAAAAAAGTCTCCCATCACATTTATCAACATCAAATTTACCTTAAACGACTGTGACACGACGTGTTACGTTAAAATTCCTGTCCCAATCTTATATTGATATGCTATGAATTTACCAGTAAACACCAACAACAACAAAGCAAAAACCCTCAGTGGCACTTAAAAGCAATTCGTCGCTTAACCAATTTTCAGAGATAACCGTACATATATACAACAGGTAGGTTATACTTGTTGTACTGGAATGTAACGATCGTGATTCATACCTTTAAATTGAATCGGAGGAGAAAGCAATAAATCCACATCAGGGAAAACGAAGAGGTTGCATCAAAGCAAGATCCGAATTCAAAAAGGATCTGCAAACAACAACGACGACGGACCACCGTCGAGGGCCTCTTATCGCCTTTACCTTTTTCTTATCACAACAAACAACAGAGTCATTATTTGAAGGTATAGAGGGCTATGGGAGAACAAGTTTGTTGATTTGTTCTTTTTCCACCAATCAACAAACATTCCAACCAATGATGCGTTTCCATCGTAAACTCATCAACACCGAAAGAAAAAGATTTTTTTTTCGAGTTACCCATGACAAGGATTTCATTTGAACAGAATTAATATGCCAGATCGAAGCGTAAACACGTTTAATTTCGAACTTATACCAGCACCAAGTGCATTGCACGTGTTCATCTCTCGACATGGTAATTCTCGAATGACATTCTTGGAAGGAAAAAATATATTCGGAAAAAAAAAACAAAAACTGGAAATTTTCTTTTGAGGATTCCGAATATGTGCGTCCAGTTTTTAAAATTTATGAAAAAAAAAAACATTACTTGCGTAGTCCGGACGCAATGGCCCCATGCAGCTATGAAACTTCTTCTTAACAAGCTCCCAGCCCGCCCTCCAATTTCGTATACAAAACGCAACTTATTAGGTGTTTCATAAATTTTTTTATTGGGAAACAATAAAATCCGTTACGGTTTTATGTGTTTTAAATTATTATTATTTTTGTTTTGTTTTTGTTAAATTGTCCCAAGAATATGAAGTGGAGCTATAACAAATGAAATGATAAATGGGTAAAAGATTTATCAAGAAACGAAAGAAAAAAATCCAATTCGTGGTCCATTTCTGTTAAAGAGAATAAGAATTTTTTTTTTAATGAATCATTGAACGTTGTTGTCAGTGGTTGTTGTTTTTTTTATTTTGTTGTTGTCGTCACCGTGTCCGTCATCGTATCGTTTATGTGGGATAATTTCGTGTCCATGAGATGAGACGGGCGGGTACTCTGGCTTTTATTCGATTTAATTGTTCTGGAACTGGTTGGTATTGAAGCAACAATTTCTCAGAATTTTAACGAATATTGATGCTGTCAATGAACTAATGAAATTTAAATTAGGTAGACTTGAGTAAGAAAAAGTAGAAGGATATTAAATTCTTCTTATTCTGTACGAAATGAGTATTGAGGTCAGAATTGTCATAGAATTTTTACTAAAAATAGTGTGGGTTTTGAAAATACCAATACACCATAATTCCCAAACCTTATTATGGCATTATACCTAAAATACTTAGTTATTTATTGATTTAGTTAGTTTAAATTTTGAATTTTTCTAAAATTGGACTGGTGCTGTTTTCTTCTCAAAAATATCATTAGCAGATCCATCTTCGATTTTCAAACAAAAAAAAATGCTAAAATATCTGGTTTTATTCTGATGGCGTACGGAATAAATATTTTATAAAACTTCGCAATTCTGTAAATTGTAGTTTTGCTATTTTGCGTTAACTTTGCACCAGCAAGAGCTGAAAAAAATTGCATGTTTGCACATCTATTTTTTGCGAAATCCCAACGTTTAGTAAAAATTTCTTTAAAGTTAGAGAAAATTTAACTTTATTATTTCAATTTCGTGAAAAAGCAAAAAAGTGTCAATTTCTGAACATTGCCATAAAATTAATTAAACAATTTCCAGAATTCATTTATTTAAATGTGCAAATAAATTTTCACTTAATTATTATTTATTCGCAGTTAAAAAGCAATCAAAATACAAACTGCAATTTAATAACAACTTGTTGCCTGTCTGTTGGTATTAATGTGTCTTTCTTTTATGAACAAAACTCCACATTCTTTCAATAATATTCAAACACGTGCAATGTCACGTCCAAAAGAACTCTTAAAAAGAATTAAACAAATATAAATAAACAGAAACTTTCAAAGTCACTGAGTGCTGTGCTCTGTTGTGCAGCTGACAACCATATTTACAACCAATCGGTTCTATATGGTCTTGAGGAGCGACACACCTATAGAATGTGTATCTACCATTTAAATAGCGCGCGGTGTCATCTTAAGAACTCATGGTGTGGTCTTAATTCTCAATCTTCATCATTTTTTGTGCTTGTCCCCATTACTATTATACATTGGACTTGGGACCTTGGGAATCCAACTTAATATTGATTGTGTTGAAAAGAAATGAAGTTGCCCTACAACTCTTTTGTTATAGCAAAAGACTATCAGAACCAACCGATTGGACGGACCACCATCTGACAAGAAATTATAGTTTATGTCCATTCTGGAGCTAATTACTAAGCAAGTAATGATGCTTGAGCGGATACAACTAACTAGTGTTGGTGGTTGTGCCGAACAATCATCACAGGAGAAAAAAAAATAAAAACTCTTTTCGAGGGCAGAACAAGGAAAACTTGTCCAAGTTCGAGTATACGAGTTGAGCGCAATACCGGTATGTTTCTGCTGTATCATACTCAAAGCCGTAGACCAAGGGTGATCTCGGGGGTATTCCCATTCTTTCCCAATTTAAATCTTATTGCTGAAGCAAGAAAATTGAAGGAAGGCTTCACGTCAAAAATACCATCTTGGACAAAATTCAGCTCTCTTTATTTTACCCAATTTTATAAATGTTGCATTATAAAACTTTACATGGTTTGGAAAATTTTTGCATTTGAAAATTGAATTTGCCTTAAAAAATATAAGCGATTGTGGTCAAATTTTTTCAGTGTGGTTTTGTAAGTAGGTAATTGAAATTATTTGGTCAAAAAATTGTTATTAACGGTACGCCTCATAGAAGTGGATTTCAATTTTCTCATAAACGGATTGACAGATTACTATACAAAATTTGTATGATAAAATATACATAATATTTTATATCAAATTTTTCAAAAAATAAATTTTTTTCATTCAAAACTCTAGATTTTGAAAACATGTAGATATTTTTTTGTTTAGAAAAAGAACCTGCATACTTTTTTTTTGAATAAAATTATTTCAAACATTTATTATATAAAAAAATATTTTTTGAAAAAATTGTTCAAACGATTTTTGATTTTTTTTTCAAAAACTTGTATTTACGTATAAGATGTCATTTTCAGTTTTCCGATTCCACTGTGCATTGGTCATTAGAATGTTTAAGAATTTCATTTGAATTTGATGATTAAGGGAAACTACTTTAATTTTTGAATTCACATGCTTGAAATTGTGCAATCTTTTTTAATGATCCCATTGATCAATGCTGTAGTTCTATAACTGCTATGAGAAATTCGACTCCCCTTTCTGAAATGTTTTTTTCTTAAATATATAAAGCTACGGCCTTGGAGGTACATGTACCTCTTCGAAATCGTCATCGGGTTGACCATATAAACATTCATCCATACTGGCAAAGAAAAAGACTGTATGTACTATCTCTGAATCAAGTAGGCAAACATTGGGTATGTGTTTATTTTAGCCTTCGGGTGATCATGAGATCAGATTAAAACACCTGAGAACGCACCTGAGTAAATCAATTCATTCCACGAATTTGGGTGTGCGCGGTCGCATACACAAAGGCAAACAACAACTGGGAAAGTAAAAAAAAAATAATCAGAATCAGACTTGCTATGTAGAATTTCCTGCCTGGTTCTTGAGATCACCTCACAACCAGAGATCGGGAGGTTTTTCTTCTTCTGGTATGGTTTATTTTTTTTTTATGAGGTGAACGAAGACGAATACGACAACGACAACTACGATGGGTACAATGACGATGACTGGGTTGAATCATTTATCAAGAGAGACCAAGAGTCAACAGAGGCGGTATAGTGCTGTGCACATTATAGTTGACGCATAATCAAAACCGGCCGAGAAAAGTAGGAGTGGATTAGAAATAGCTTTTAGGAATTCTTCTTTGCGTGATCTTCCCATTGACACCTGCACATTAGAATGAGATTATATTATAGGATCTTCGAAAGAATGCAATGTTTTAATATACATAGCTACATTATAAAGGGAAAGGTTATATTCTGGATACAATGGTTGAAAATGGAATACATCAGAAAAGAGATTTAAGCAAATAAAAGAAAAAAAATTAAAGATTGAAACTTCCTTTGGTGAGTAAGGGAATTATGTTATTAAGATAAAGTGAATGCGTGTTGTATATGGCATAAAGAAATGTGTGCTGTGCACACGTGTTGAAAATGACTCATTAACATGAGTGAAGTTAATGAAGGATTTGTGTTCTATTTGTCTTGATTCTGTGAATCCGTTAATTTGGACTGTCTTCTTTTATATTTTTATATCTTGTCTTTCATGGTCACGTTTAGATTGTGGGAAAAAAAGAACTCAAATTCGACTTCTGAGATGAATATTTTATTAAATGAAAGTTCAAGAGTCAAGTTATGTTATACAAATTGAATAGAAAAGATACCTACCTATTCTTTAAAAATTAGGTACCTACATATTATTGTTTCTTATGAAAAAAAAAAGATAAAGAAAGAAAGAAACTTTTGCTTAGTTTAGCACTTGAAATTGAATTGTTAATTAATATTTTTTTAATTTATTAATATAAAAATTAAATTTGGAAAATAGTTCTATAGGTATTTTTTAGGCCACCCGCTGCTTCAAGTACATATCTATTCCAGACTTCTATGCAAGATTTCAATGCAAGCGTAGGAACTTTGCCAGAGCTTTGTGCCTTGGTCAGCTTTGTGTTGCATTGGTGGTTTCCCGCTTCATGAGCACGATGGATAATACAGTTACTATTTTCAAAAATCACTAACTAGAATGCTAGAGCAAAAAATCTAGTTGTAAGCTTTTTAGCTCACAAAATTATTACTAAGCATTAAAATAAAATTTAAAAAAACTCAACTTCACTTTACCACTGTATACTATTTTGGTGATTATTCCATATTCTTATGTCAACAATAACTTATTTTGACAATGCTCATAAATACCATCTCTGCCTACCTATCATAAACAATCAATATGAACAGATCAATTGTTTAACATACCAATAGCAACCATTTTTATTTCAAATCAATGCACATATTGAATAAATCATCAAATTAACATACGAATTGTCATTTTGCAATCGATATTATTCCATTTTCCTCCCACTATTCTACTTGCTATCGATAATCGATTATACCTATAGAAATGTTAGCTTTGACAAAAACAGATATACATAAATTCATCTTAGCTGTGTCATATGGACACATTCATCGTATACACGACACGGAATCTCTCAAGCAATTCCTTTGCCATATGCGTAAATTATGCAGACATTTTGCACCGGACCGGGATGGGATAAGGATGATGATGATGTTGTGGCTATCTGTAATCGGTTATAATTTTCATTGCTGTGTTACACACACATATTGCCCCTAACCCTCTCTCTAACCTACTACAGTATATTGCTGTTCTTAGCTCTCTAATCAATCTCAACGCGCATGTTGCAAAGCAAAGCTGCGACTGCAAAACGGCCACTCAAATGAAGATGAGCAATTTCTGGTGCTGCTTGGAAACATGGAAGAGACCATGATGATGATGGCTTGACTTCAGATGGCGTACACGGATAAATTGTAAAGTATGTACAATATGTACATGTACATACACCTATAGCCCAACAAGTACCTACTACAAAACTATACACATCTTTGGGCTCATCGCATAGAACCGCAAAACGGACAAACGTATACACGCCGCACAGAAATCCCAGCAGATCATTATGAAATGAAGATGTCAACAAGTTACCAGCGTCGCTTCTGTGTCTGTTCTTCTATGAGATATACCTTGAATGTCGCGTTAACGTCGCATCGTTGTCCGTTTGTTGGACCGTGACTAGCGCTGCGCTGTGCGCAACCATGTTTGCTATTAGTTCGCCTTGGGCTCTGTGCTGACTCCAAGTCATATGCGAACACGCAGACAAAATCTATGCATACTCTGCAGTCTACGCCATGAAAGATGTTATGATAGTTTTCTCAACAATTTGAATCGGGGAGAGAGAGAGCTGAATAAACATGCCAACTGATTTGGCATTTTGATTACACATTTATATACACAAATGTTTAAGTCTGTCTGTCTCCGGTTTATGCAGCTTTATAACGATCGCATCGCGTATTATATGCAAAACTGCTGAATTGTTTAAAAGACTACTTCCGTTGCTTTGTATAAGCACCATTATAGATTGTTTATTCCGAAATTCGAAATCAATATGTTACTTTCAGTCGAATTTCATGACAGCCAACTCTATATAACGGTGTATGTGGCATTCGCGGGAATAAATTAGTTGACTTGGCTTAATTAGAACATCATGATGGCGGCGGCGGCAACTAAATTTGTTGTATTGCACTTTCGATAACCCATTCGAGTAATATTCCATGTAAACCGATATGCAAAAGCAACTCAAACCCACATAACCACCCAAAGCTGCAATTACACAAATATTAGATAAAAACTGACTGCAACTGTCAATTGCAACAGAATTGATTAGAAAAAAAAAACATGAAACCAGTTACGCATGCTTACGCATGTTTAGACCAGCGCAGTGCACTGGGTGAGGGCAATTACCGCTGAATTCCAATGCGGTTGCTGCTGTGGCTGGCATGAATCGCGGGTTCGATGACAGACCAAATGTCAAGTAAGTAATTTTCATAATCGCACCGTCTGCGAAAATGCAACCTATGTAAGTGCTTAAGTCGATATAATATACGTACAGGTAAAGTGGTCAGTAAGTAGAGTAACTCTTATTCCAATAACGAAGCAATGACATTTGAGCTGACTTCAGTCGCTGCACTAATTTACTTTACAAAGTGAAGTGTCCTACCGCAAGTTGGCCGATTAGACAACGGCTCGGTGCGACGCGGCTGCAACGACGACGACGGTGGAGGAGCGACGTGACGAAGAAGGAAAACCCAAAAAGTGTAGGAGGGGTGTTATATGCACTTGCTTGGCGCTCAACTTGCTTGCCAAAACGTTGACAGTGGCCAAAACATTTGCAGGTGCAATGTTCCCCTTTTTGGCATTGGGTCAAAATGCAATGCAGAGAGAGAAACAAAAAAAAAAAGAAGAAAAATATAATAAACAAACTAAAGATAAATATATAGACAGACAGACAACAATATTGTAAATGCTAGGAGACACAAGTTGTGGCAGGAAACTTCGATGGAGGTAATCGTATCGGATTCAATAAATGTATGTAATTTGAGGATTTTGCTTTGAAGTAAAGTGAAGGTTATTGACTTGTGATATACAGTACCTACATATATGCTTAATGTCTGATGGTTGCTTAGCTCAACTCAAATGATTACTGAAGGAAGAGATTGATGGTTGCAAAACAAATAAAGAAATTAAACTTTAGACTCATACATCTAGAAAATGATAATGATTTAGTTGGATTGGGTTGCATGTGGCCTGCACTTTAAGAAATCTTAAAACATTGGTTATACATTTACAAAGCAATATTATTCCTACTAAATGAAAACTTTATCCGATTAATTTTGTATAAGATCGATTATTTTTTTTTTGTTCAGAAATCAAAGAATCTTTTTATTTTCTGAAACATACTTGACTCGCAATGCACTCGTTGCCCTTTCGAAGCATAAGACCAATTCACTTTTTTAAAATAATCACTTGACCGCTTGTATTGAAACACTCTTTTTAGTCCCTCTTTTTGTAAAAATTGTTAATGAATATTCCGATTACCGGACGAAAATTCAGTGGCTATATAGCTATCTCTTTCATGTCTCAAATTTTTAAATATTGCTTGCTTATGAATTGATTTGGATATTTTTCTAATTTAAAAAAATTATGTCATTTTTCAAGTTCAGTGCGACACAAAATATTTACTACATGATGCCGTATCCCAAAGCTTCATTTTCTTTTCTTCATCCACACCGATCTATGGAAATCGTTTGTCCAGAACAAAATATTATGTATCTTAACACACAACATGCAAAATATTCTAAGCACGTTCCAGTAGATATGTTACAATATACATAAATTTGCTTGGCTGTTTAAGGTACTGGCGTAATATAAGAATCTCATAAAATCGTGTTTTATGGTTCAGTGATTTATTGCAAAAAGAAAAAAAAAAATAGGTACAGAAAAAAGATCGGGTGTCTGTCTACAGGAAATTGTCGGCACTGGCTCTCACACCTTTAAGAATCGAGCTGTAAAGTCAGGTACTTCTTACTACACAACGGCGACAAGGTGCTAATTGCACCGCATTTCTTTCTCAAGAATCGAAACACTTCGTTGTGTTTATTTTTTTTTTTTTTTGGTTTCTATAGAGACATTCGTGCAATATACAACTATACGTGTTGCGGAATGTTTTACGGTGAATTGCTGAAACAGCAAAAGAATGTGACAAATGTCGCATGGACGTGTCAAATGATTGAAGTTGCATTGGAAATTCCATGTGCCAGAAACTCTGGCAATTGTCAGGTTTTCTGGATGCATTTCCGATTGGTTAAATTTTCTACCTACATACATTTTTTTGTATTTTATTTTTTGATTGTTAAATGTGAGAAAGTATTTGCCTCAGCACATTTATCTATATTCATAGCATTTAACACAAAAATATATTTATCAGGAAAAATTAAATTCCCGAAAGGGTAATAAAACACGATCCGGTGACGCACATACACACATGGGCTCATGCTAATTGCATGCAAAATTTGAACGCAATCGTGACAGCTGTTTGCGTTCGTTAAACTGATTTAGTTTTTTTTTTCTTTTTGTTGTTTTTGTTTTAACTTTGATTTACAAGTTTAAAGTTTTTATTTTTCAATTTTTGTTTGAATATGTTTTATTGAACACGCCAATTTTCACGTTTTGTTGATGCATTCCAACATGTGGCCGCCAGTCGTCGACATCCACATCGTCGTCGTCGTCATCACCACCATCATGGCCGCCAATAAAACACATCAATATGTGTATTTCTATTTGTTTTTGTTTTTGTTTCACACTATTTTGTTTTTCGTAGATATACTCGTATATTTTCGAGGAAAATATTCAAAAATATCTTTGAATTCTAAACACAGAACGTGGCCCAAAAATATGCGCCAAGACTTAACGCATTCTGTTGAACTGTCGACACGAATGGTAATTTTCGATTGCCATTGCATTATTTAGCACAATCGACGACCAACTGACGATGATGTTGACATCGTCGCTTATGATAATTCTTTTCTTGGTGATCTCTGGGTGATCTTCTATACCTCTATGGCGATGGAATGAGGTGAATTAGCATTTTATGTGATGGAATAAATTTTGAGTCAAGGGCTTTATAGATTGGTGATTTGATGTTAAATGACAGTGTTAATGTTTAACAATGTATTGGCGTGGGTGGTTTGTGCATTGTTAGGTACATTGTTGCATCAAAGCTTCAATATGGGCAATCCCATTTTTGAACTTGAATGAATGACTCAGAAACGATGATGATCATGATGTGTCATTCAATTGTGTGCATCGCCATCAGATTGAATTTCAATGAATGAGTGCACTCTAAGACCAGGTCAAATCTGACGTATTGCGGTTATTATGACGATAATTGCAGGTGGATGTTGTGGTTTTTCAATGCAAAAGGTTTTATACGTATATTGATTATTATCAGATTTCAAGGGAATAACAGAATAGACACTTCAGGTAACACAAACAACAATTAGTTTTGTCAGTATCGAAGTGAAACATGACAAGAGTTTTCATGTGAGAGGTAAATTGACGTTAACAACCTAATATCAAAGGCCATCAAGTGCAGGGTTTGAAAGTATGTAATATAAAATGTTGATTTATTGAGTTAAATTTAAAAAAATATCCTACATTCAAAAAAAATTAATGAAAATTAATTTTTAAAATAAATTTAATTCTTCGCAATTTCTTTTGCAATTTTTTTTTGGTTTTCGAACCGATCCTTGCAGAAAAGTTTACCAAAATAAATCAATATGGTGGCGGGACAGTGCATGATGAAAGAAGTGACTTGTAACTCTTGAATGGGGACTGGGGTGGACCAACGATTAGGGTGTGATGATACTCTCGGAGTATTTGTCAATTTTTCGCAAGAGTCAACAGCTCATAAAAAAAGTAATTTTGTTTTTACTTGTCAATAAGTCAATAACGGTAGAGCGTGTTTTGGATTCGTTTCTGACATTACAACGAAGTGAGTCCCCCCCCATTCTACTCGTATCTGTCAGCTGGTCTGAGCCTAAGCTTCTGGAGGTATTTTCTTCCCTAGAGGGGAAATTGAATTTGTTTAGTTAAAAAAGACGATACCTGTCATAAAACCGTTATACCGTACAATAATATGCGAAATAACAAAATGCTAGATACAAATTGCTACTTAAAATTTTGTTTAGGTTTATGAAACTTTTTCTCGAAATTCTTATCATAAAAATGAAAAATAACTTAGGTAGGTAGTCAAAATACTATCAACAATTTTAAAATTCTATTAGGTACTCTTCAATTTTTACTGATAACCTTTTATTACCTACTTATACATTTTGTTAATGGCATACTGTATTTTATTAAAACTGCTACCCAAAACAACAGGTATTTTACGAAGTCTGTATATTTTTTTCTTTTTGCAGATAAAAGATCCGGATAAGAAATAGACAATTTTGTTTGTGGTAAAGAGAGTGGTCGACCGTCGACCACCTGCAAGGGTAAATTTGAGGGTGCATTTTTACGTGATGACTTTGTTTACTCGCACTCACCCTATGCAATTATAAGAACTATCATCTTGAAAAACGAATTTATCCATCAGGTGTGTTTCCTTGAAAAAAAGATAGTTTTTCACAAAACAAAACAACAACAACAACAAAAATAACAGACGCGCTAGTACATATCTACCTTTACCTATTGTGAAAGAAAAATGCATATTTTTACGATCGTGAATATTTCTGTCTGGAAAAAGTCATTTAATTTGCATTAAGTGTCTAGACTAGCAATAACTGAAACTCAATATCTACATATATACATAGTTATATTGTATGTAGGTGATGTTTGTAAAATAAAAAGGCTCTTGCTGTTTGTCTACCTAATTCTAAGAAAATAAATTAGGTATGTAAGACTATATTGCTTTAGGTATTTATTTTACAAGTATGATATCTATAACTAATTGCGTTTACACATTTGAGAAAGGCTGTCACTATTTGTTAAACTTGGTATTTTGGAAAATTTTAAGAAGTCTTAATGTTTTGGTAGGTGAAATTATAAATAAACATAATTTTTCTTCTATTAAAATTTAACAACATCAAATTTTGTGTGCAATTTCGAAATACAGTAGAATCTCGAAAAGATGAACAGATATAAAACAGTTCATCTTTTCGAACTGTTCATCTTTCCAAGCATCGAGAGTTAATTCAAGAAAAACATATAACTATACATAAAAACATTGCATCTAACAAAATATCAATTCATTTTATTTAAAAAAAAAACATAAAAAGTAACAGAGTTAGGAAAAATATACACTCATTTAGACCTTTTTCTTAAAAAACTGCTCCATAGTAGCCTGTCGCCCGGAACAAAGAAGTCTCATCAAAGCGTTCATCTTTCCGAATTGTTCATGTTTTAGAACTGTTCATGTTTTCGAGATTCTACTGTACCTACAATTTTGAAATTCTCTCTAAAGTATAGAATGACTTATTTTTGCAAACGATCAAATGTCGAATAGATAATACAAGAAGTGTTTTTTTTTTAACACTTTAACCTTTATTTCGGCAATTTGGTTTACTTGAGTGATTGATCAAATTAGTTCAATTTACGCTACTGAACTAGTTCGTTAATTTTAGTTCAATTTAGTTGAAAATAATTTTTACAAGAACGAAAAATTACAAAAAAAAAACAGCATTCGAATCAAAACGAAAAAAATTACAAAAACTGCAAACTAATTAGTTTTGAGGACTGTTAAACAAATATTTAAAATGTGGATCAGGACTTTTTATTTTTTTAGGTTGGCAATTTACTTGAAGCTTAGCTATATGGTTCAACCTAATTCTATGCTTAAACCAGCCTTGAACCAAGCTAATCTACTCACATACCTATTCGAATTAAAAACTTGAAAAGTTGAAAGTGATTAAAATCACTTTTTACAAATGGTGATTTTAATCGCAAGCTGAATGCAAACAATTAATAAGTTTTGCTATTTAACATAGAAGAACTTGAAGTTCTACCAAAATGCAGTATTTTTGTAAACTTGAAACTCGAAACTTTGTTATCCAAAAAACTTCGCTAGTTTAGTTGCTTTCAATGAAAATTAATCGTTATGTCTATATTAATTATTATTGAAATTTTGCAACAAACGAGTTGTCGTTTAAAGGCTGGGAACTGGGAGCTCTGACACTCACTTACTATTTTGCCGG
This sequence comes from Syrphus vitripennis, assembly GCA_958431115.1. NCBI lineage: Eukaryota > Metazoa > Arthropoda > Insecta > Diptera > Syrphidae > Syrphus > Syrphus vitripennis. Next base: position 6,860,619 of record OY288110.1, on the reverse strand, counting down.
ATTTATTCGACAAGCGAATCGTCATAATATCCGAAATTTTTTATCTGTTAAAGTTTGCCAGTTTTAGGACAAAATCTACTAGTACTTAGTATAAAGTTGGGCCATCAAACCTCGTGTGTTACAGGTACACAGTTTTATGAATTTATGGAAAGCTTTCGAAATCGAATGAAAAATATATAACCCTCCTGAAATCCAAACGTTTTTCATTAAAACCCAAATAAAATAAATACTTTGGAAGGACATTCAAATCAAAAATTAAAAATATATCAAATGTGTAATCCATCCTCAAGCCAAATAAAGTCAAATATGTTTGTATTTCATCATCATAGCAAAACATAGAAATCATTACCATTATCGCATAAACGCAAACCAAATAAAACCGAAACTGACAAAACAATCTGCCGCTCATGTTGCTGACATGATTGCCTTACAATGCGTAAAACAAGAAAAGGTGTAGAAAATCCAGGTGATAAGGATATCCATACTATTGTAGATTATTAGGGATTAAAATATAGGTACTCTGTGCATAAGATACGCATAAGCAGCGGTGTGTCCTTTTTTTGGCCGTACTCGCACATTGCCCTCAAAAGTTGTTACCTCTCCCCTTATATGGATTTTTTACCGTGGAAAACCAAATCAACCCTCCCAAAACCGAATACCGAAAACCCAAAACCCAGAACCTCTATAGCATCTGCGCGCCCTGATGCGGCTGAATGTCGTTCGACCTTTGACGTTTTCATTCTCACATGTCCTCCAGATAGTGCGACGTCGACGACGCCGCCGAATGTTGCCTAAAACCCGAAATAAAACTCTCCCAGAAGAAACAACAATGTGTGTTCGCGTAATAATTCGAACATTTGTTCGTCACATTTACAGTTAAACAGGGCACAGGGGATGCAATGGGCGCCTATATTTGAATGAGTGTTTTTCTCTTCCTCGTTGATGCATTGGCAAGGACATTCACTTCACACATGCGATCATTTGCCATTGGCTTCTTGGCATATGTGTCGTTTTATTGAAACACCAAGCATGTGTGCGCTTGTTTTGAAAAAATTATTTAAGTCCTCAATAATAATTGTGTGTGGTGCACACGTGGTGCTTCTCAGCACAAATATACGCGTCCTTCTTCCTGGGAGGGAAAAAAAAACCGTCATCGTCACACGGTCACATCAGAGTGCAGCGCAACGCGGCTGTCGTTTGGGATCGATTCAAATGAATTAACATTGGTTCGGTTTGTGTGTTGTTTGCATTACTGTTGCTGCTATTGCTGCTGCTGCTGCTGTTGCAGCATGCCACATTTGGCGGATATACAATTTAATCTAGTCGATGACAACTATTATATTGGCAGGGTATATAATGCCGCGCTCTAGATACAACACAACTTTTGCACAGAGTGCAGCTGCAGCAGAATTTCTTCGCGAGAAATTGGCATTCCGCTGGTCGTTGATCGTGTTGATCAACAACAACAACATTATGGCGTCTCTATGTGGCACGAGATTTGAACCAGTTACTCATCCGGGAGGTTCAGTTAGATAGATAGGTTATAGGCATATGGCGATGTATGAATGGCATTAGCCAGTTTGCCCACCACAAAATCCAATCTATGCGCGCAGCTGACTAAAATACTTATAATACCTGAAATAAGCTTGACAGTTTTCACAAATGCAAATTAAAATAAGATCATTGAACGAATGTGAATTCTTTATTTTTGTCGTTGTCGTCGATAAAAATATCTTAGTATATTATATTGGCATAAGTATGTACTTATTTGACGGGGTTTAAAGTGTGTATCAATGAATTGGGCAGGTGCATATTTGTTAAATAAGTATTCTGTTATAAACAAGCTTGTTTAACCTGGTTTGAGACAAAATAGAAAGCAAATATAAAATAATTGGTTCACTTATAAGATCTATGTTTTCAGCTTGACTTGACTATATGTCAGATAAAAACCAAAAGTTTGTAAATCTTTGGCTTGAAATATTATTCTGAAGCTGTTTTTTCATTATGGAGTAGGTATTTGTATAAGAACCTTTTATCTAGACCAAGTTCATAGATATAGTATGAACTTCGATATAGCTTCGTTAATTTAGAACATTAATCTTTGTTACTCGGCGATTAATTAGAAATAGTTTTTAAATGATATGTAAGATAAATTGAATTGAATAGAAATAAAACATTATGTTTCTAGAAGAAAAATCCCCTACTATCACTATTTCAAGTGAACTGATTTTTAATGAATGATTAAAAAAGCACCTATCTAAAATTAAAAGAATTGTGTTATGGTGTTAGACTTTTGCAAAATACTCCATTCATATAATTCTTTGGTGTTAAAAAAGAAAAAGGTTACCTAGTCACTATAGAGATTTATTCAAGGAACATATAGATCCTAATTTTTGCTAATTGTATTGACAGTAAAAAAAGTACGTTATCCTAGCCGTTCAGATTCGACATTAAACTGTAGGTCCCTGCCATTCTTGCATAAGCACGCACCCAGGAATGGTTGAGAGTTGAAAGTCACTTAGGCCTTAGTTCTTGTTTTTTTTTTAATTTTTTAGTAGTCATTTTGAGATAAAACAAAAAGCTGTTAAAAAGGCGTGTTCCTTTTTGAATTTTTTTTGAAGATGTTTTGATTTTTAACACGTGGCAAAAGCTTTCACAAAATAATTTTTTTTTTCGATCTAATTAATTCTAATTAATTTCTTATAAGTAGTCTTCAATCAATTAAATGTATTTAGTCAGGCATGTTACCTTTTTTATTTATCTATACCATCGTTCAGTTTCAAAATCAACCATAACATCAAAGAAAAGCCAATCCCAAAATCATTTACTTTTTTCTTTTCATTTTAACCAGTTTTGAATGTTTTAAGTAAAAAGTCTCTGTTGATTTTCACTAAGTATAAACCAAATACCACAGAACAAAAAGAAAACAGTGTGCTTTAGACCAAACGACTGTAATATACTTCGATATTATTTCAAAATATGTAATATTATTTCTTACCGTTATTTTCTTCAACAGATCTTCATAATTGTCAGATGGCTTTTTTAAGTCATTTTTACGGACTACATGAATAACCAAATGGATTTTTCCGGAATTTTCGATCGAAATTTTCATGAGCCTTTTTATGTTTTGTAATATCGTCGTACTTCAAAGGCAAAGTTGAATCACGGAGGTCTGATTGTTCTTCAATGTCTGATGTTACAACTTGTTGCTGTAACGGTGAAGTCCCTCTTCTAGTTAGTTCTGCGGATATGCCGTTTATTGTTGATGGACCAGCACTTTGATTTACTTGTGATGATGATGTGCTGATTATAGCATTTAAATTTTGATCACTTTGCTGCTTCAACAGTATTTTCTTTGCCCTAAGTAAGAAAATGCAGATAAAATGGCATAAGTTTTATAAATAAAAATAAATTAATATTTACAATTTTTTTCTCTGCCGGTATTATCGCATGCGTTGAGCTGCAGTTTTCGCCTGTTTTTTTGATGACTCACTAACGCCTTTTGTTTTCTCTCTCCATCGGCGTGTTGCTTCTGCAGACTTTGCTCTTTTTTCAACTGTGCTTCGATTATCTTCCGTAGCAACTTCAACTTCAACTATTGCATCTGATTCTTGTTGTTGCTTACTTTGTTGTTTAAGCAGTGCTTTTCGTGCTCTGAATTCTCGACAACGTTCTGCAGAAGTTTTTGGCGCGTTATTTAACCTATAATTTCATAAATACAGTTTAGTAAATTTAGTAAATTTTTATTAGAGTTATAAATGATTATAAACATAATAAAATAAAAAAAAGGAAAGGAAAAACAAACGAAGTATATGACGCTACGACGCCAGTGAGATATGCACTCACCTTCGTGATTCATTATCAATTGATTGATTGATTTTAGTTGATGGTCCTTGAGCACTGCTTTTATATTCAGAATCTGTATCACTTCCTGTCATAATTTATTATTATTCACTCGAAAATTCATAAAATATGATTCAATGAATTGAACAAAATATTAATTTAAAAAATTGTTCAAAAACGAATTGAAATCACAAAAACAACAAAACAAAATAAATCACCGTTCGCGTAACGACGGCAAACTTGCAAACGAACTACTGACTACCTATATAATATTTCATGCACTCACTATGAAAGGAAGCGAGAAAGAAAATGTGAACGCGCACTGCTCTCTCTCCCCCTTAACAGTAATATACAAACCGTAACACCCTCTCTATCTATCTTCACTAACTTATATCTCTCTCTCACTTTCGTTCGCCTCGCACGATCACACTTTACGTAACGCTTTCGTCACGCATTTACCAGCTCAGCTTACTCCCAAGTCCCAAGTCAAGCGTGCGTAAAAAAGTTTGACTTCAAAAAAAAAAAAAAATTAACCATATCATATCGTCTTACAAAACATCCGTCCGTTCTACTTCATATGACCACATCACATACTTTCAAATCTGAAATAATAATCTCAGAAACATTGGTTTCCCACGCTCAATGTCATGACTGAAAAAAAAAATATCCAACCCATAAAACAAACTTCATTCCGTCTGCATTTAATATAACATTTTGTGTGTTGTGGGACACAGTTAGTTTACTCTTTCAAGTGGATTCAACAAACATTAAAGAACAAAAAAAAAAATATATATATTTCTATCCTATATGTAGGTACAATATTATGTGAATGTGATACAGTATAAAGAATTTATTACCCACATTGGTCAGTCAACTTGCACAAGCTATATAGTAATCAGAAATCTGAAACTGAAATTTGATGAAGTATCCTACACATCCGAGAACAAAACCACGAGCAATGTTTTATTTATTTTTATTATTATTATTTTTTCTTGTTTAAGTTGAAAGACACGGATAAGTAGGTAAGTATCCCTAAAATGATACAAAAAAAAATACTAATTTTTTTATATATTTTTGTATAAGATACCCTCGTCTCTTATACAAAGAATTCCAAATGGAAACAAAACCTGAAAACAACACAAATTAATCAACAGGTTGCTTGCTGATCAGACAAATTCTCAAGACACTTGAAACGTGAAACAAAAAAAAACACGAATAAACAAAAAACCAGAATACGAAACAAATAAAGAAGATTTTTATTCCTTATAGATACCAACATTCTTCCCCCGCTTCTTCTTATACGACCGCAATTAATCAAGTATTGTTGCCTCTATCTATATGATATACCCCTAAGCCCTTGGGCCGTATAATGATCATTTCTTCACTACTTAACGAACCGCCAAGTTGCTGAGATTTCGTCAAATGAATCAGAGATTCGAAAATAAAAGTATCTCACACGTCACACCTCACACACCTTTAACTTCAATCTCACCCACCTCTCAGAACTCAGATACACAAAACTAAATTAAATTAATTGAGAAAAAACTCTCCACTGTAGGAAAATTTATCAGAGAGATAAAAAAAAAACACATCGTGGTGCAACAATGTACCCTAAACACATAAACCCATTTAATTACAAAAAAGGTCAAATTTCCATAAGGTATTTTCCATCTTCTAATAGACTATCTCTCAAAAAGTCTAAAGTCTCTAAAATATTTAAAAAAAAAAAAAAAAAAAACAGGCATAATCGCATATTCTTCGTCGTTGTTGTCGTTTTCGTCGTCGTCAAACTTAATCGTCGAGTCGACAGCAAAACCACAGCAAGTGAAAAAGATAAGGCGCCACGTTTTGAGATAACAACATACACATACTTTGCATTGAAAAGAGATACAAATATTTAAGAAGAATTTTCATTCATAGCGCATTTTGCCGCTCCGCTCTCAGTCTCTACAATGTTTACAAAAATTGATTGCACAAAAGTCTACAAAGAGCATAAAATCTCTCAAAAAACCCCTAGAGTGGGGATGACTTCGGCTCGAAGGGGAAATCCGAACCGAAGACAAATGCCAAACAGATGTTATTTCATTGGCTAACAGGCGGAGTCGAACCGAGAGTATATAAATGGCAGCAAACGGGGATGAGGAATGTCATTTCGTGTCTAGAAGTCGATAGTTGCGGACGGTATTTTGTTGAAGAAGAAAAATAATAATAATTTACGGTGTATCTTTATTAGTATCTGCTCAATCTATCGCCTCTCACTTAATGAATTAAACATACAATTTAAAAAAAAAGAACAAGCAAATTAAAGAAAAGATTCTTTAAAGAACGTTAACCCCTCGCAGTTTAAAACAACAACTAAAAAAAAAGTGTCATAAAAAAAGTGAAACAATATTATCATAAAAGATATACCTACAAAAAAAAAGGATTACAGTGCTGTTTCAAAAAAAAAATTGTGTTTCCCAAAAAGTTACATAGTTTTTGCTTTTTCAAAATATAATTCTATCTCGATCTAAAAAAAGGTTGCAATACCTATAAAACCGTCAAAATTCTGCCCCAAGATAGAAAAAGAATTATCCAAAAAATGAAATCCCTAACTGCTGTTTGTCAATCGGGTGCATCTGCAATGCCTGCTATCAATTCAACGGGTCGCATTTCACGTCAAAACAACAACAATCATCATCATCATCGTGATGGTGAAAATGCCGAAATGAAAATGTATCTATCAAAGCTGAAAGATCTCGTGCCATTCATGCCGAAAAATCGAAAGCTCTCAAAATTGGAAATAATCCAGCATGTTATTGATTACATTTGCGATTTACAAAGCGAATTAGAAACTCATCCAGAAATAAATAGTTTCGATGCAGCAACAGCTCTCAGTTTGGCCAATGCCAATCATCATCTTAATTCATCAGAAATGGATGGAGATGATGATGATGATATGACGATGGAAGATCGTTTAGCTGCTCACCTACAAAATCATGCTTCGTCGGTTCACATTCGTCAACCATTGGCCACACGGCAGAGTCCGAATATGATTTTAAATAGTTCACATCAAAATAACTCGGTTATCAATTCCGTTATCCTGAATAATAATAGCCCAGCAGTGCAACAACAACAACATCAACATCATCACCAACAACATCAATATTCGCATGCGGTAAGTTTGAAACAAAAAAGATACCTATCCGAAGGTGTTTTTAAAGTATTTCTGAAAATGTCATAATCTCATAGGCAAGGAAATAGTTCAGAAGGAAAAATCTAAAAATTGAACCCTTTATTAAAAAACAGCACATCGCATTGGTTAGTTAAAATCATTTCAATACTGTTTTTATGTTTTGATAAGATTGACAAATAATTTCCATAAAAAAATTGGCGCTGGGCGCCAGTTTTTGAAATGATTTCAAATAATTCTTTAATTTATTGATAAATATTTGTGTCAAGCGCCAATTTCTACAAAAAAAAAATATAGGATACAAGATCCCGCTCAATTGTTTCTAAATTTCAAAAACTAATTAGCTTTATTTTTAGTTGGGAAAAATCTCAACAAAGTTTTTATTTTTCATTTAGGAAGTTTAAAATAGTACCTTTATTTATTCATATTTTGCTATGTGTGGAGTTTATGAGATAAATACCGATACAGAGCTTTACTTTTTCTGGATTTTAGAAAATGTCTTGAAATATTTTTATTTCGTTTATAAGAATTCATAAAAATAGGAACTTAACATGTGTTTATTTTAGTTGTCCGCCACATTTTTTTTCTAAGAAAATAAAAAACGATCTCTATTTATTAATTGTATTTCCTTGAGTGTCTTCGTTTTATCGATTTAAGAAAGTTATGTATTTTTAATTTGACTCTCAAAAATAATTTTAGTCAGGCGCCATTTTTTTTATAACAATTTAGATGTTTTAGAGAGAACAAAATACTTTGACTTTAAAATATCCTTATTATCAAAAATATTTAAGTTGAATACCAATCATGAAGAATAAGTTAATAAAAAAGTGAAATACCTACCTACTTTCAAGGAAATGTATCTTTATTTGGCTTAATTTTTTAGTTTTGTGCCAGTTTTTTAATTGATAAAAACTACCTAATTATTTTTTGCTTGGCAACAGTTTTCACTCCAAGAAGAATAGGTAGGTACATCTCGTGTGAATTAATCAAAAACAATTTAAATTTAATAGCTAACGATTAACAATAAAACGTCATCAAAAAATTTCAATAAAATCATAAAATTTAAATTTATAATTTTATTTGTGTATATAAGCAAAAATTCCATAACATCTATTTCTGTTTCTTTTTACATTTAATTTTGTTTCTACAAATTACAAAAAAAAATCAATGTGTTGTTATATCAAAACATTTGCATAAAATCAAATAACATTTTTTTAAATGACAAGATTATCATTAAATTTTTATATACAGCCAAAGAACGATCATTAAGTATCTCAATTAATGACTTGATTTGATATTAACAACACCTGTGATGTGCTTAAATCACAACACAAACTGAATTGATATAAAATTCTAAACATCTACCTACTCATAGAAGAATTTTCCTCCATTATTATAAAAACAATTAAAGAAAAATAGTTTTAAATTAGATTTCGTATAGATATTGCACCGTAAATCATTTTCTGATTTTAATTCCAGCACTTAATTAAATATATCTATTTTAATTTTAGGTAATTTAAATAAATAACAAGATTTTTTGAGTCACACTAGATATTGTTTTGAAAAAAAAGTGTAGGTAGGTAGGTACTGTAACTTTAATTCCCCTCATGATTTTGAATTTCCTAATCTTTTCAATTCAAAATTCATGTCAAATTAAATGACAATAAAAGTCATTCAATTGCTTCTATTTTTTTACTTGATTCTGTTAACTTTATTAAGAAAAGAAGAATAAATATAACTGGTACAGTATATTGTGACATTTTCATGTCTCGCACACTTCAGCGCCACACAAATACATACTTATAAAAATCAAAAAAAAATTACCTAAACGACAAATAAATACAAAAAACTAAAATAAACCTCAACCATTAGTAAATTAAATTTAATTTCGTGTGTGCGGATTTTATGAACACCTGCAGATACTTAAGTTGTTTTCTGCCTTTTTTTTCACTGCTCCCCAACTCCCTCCCCACCGTTTTCTTCTTTCTACCTTCCTCTATAGAAATGCTCATTTTGTTGCTTTTGCTGCTTCTGCTGCTGCTGCTTTGCGGGGGCTTATTATACACAGCACAAAGATTCATCCGCTAAACTCACAAATAAAAAGAAAAGGTACATATACTCGTAGATACCTATAAATTTCGAAATCACGACGACACAACGCAGCTTGTTGTTTTGTGAGTTGGCGCTTAATTACCGCATCCCTCAGATAGATAGATAACTAGGTAGGACAGAGAGAGAGAAGAAAATGATCTTGTTTTTTTTTTTCATTATTTTTTCGACCGACATACAATCATAAGAGAAATGTATTCTGAAATCAATGACACAAAACAAAATATCTTATCAGTGATGTTAATTAAACAGTAATTAATCGTCTCTCGTTTTCCATTCCGAGAGAATGTACATTTTTTTTTTTGTATCTGTGTGAAGTGATCTTTCTAGCGCACACGAACTTTAGACCTTGGTGTTGAAAAACAAGATGATTAACAAACAGTGATAGATACATTTTTTTTTCTAATTCTCGTTTGTTGTGACAATGACTTGTTACCTCAAAAAATGATGACACCACCGACCACAACAACTGCCACCCTCGGAGACCGGCATGTTGTATATTTTAACGAACATTTGGCCTCCAAAAACAAAAAAAAATAAATAAAACAAAACAACAATGAAAGTTAAGGTCAATAAGTATCTAGAGATACAAGTTGTTTCTTTTTTTGTTGTTGATTATGACATTTTCAGTAGAATTAACAGCCACAACATACAAAAAAAAAGTTTCTCTTGACCCTGTGTGTGTGTGTGAAATAGTTAAAGTCTTTAATTTTTTTTTATTTTTATTTAAAATGTACTTATTTGTTTTTTTTTCTTCTTTTTGCTCATTACAGACGACATTTATCGCACCAGCGGCGTCAACAGAAAAACAAACTGCAGATAACAAAAATAGTCGGCAGCATTGTTAAAAATCTGGCGTGGCTGCCTTGAGCACCATCTGAACGGATCTCTGTTTCGTTTCTTTCAAGTAAAATAATATAAAAAAAAGTTATTATATGAATAATATAATTACCATATACTCTAGTTTATAAATAAAAATAAATATTGAATTAAAAATAAAAAAAAAACTCATTGTATAAAAATAAAATGCAAGTTTAGATTAAATAAGAAAACTTCACAAAGGCACAGATGCAATCGTCCTCAAGAAGTTATTCAAAATATTTGCATTAGCATTTCACAAAAAAAACACAAAATAGAAGGATATTTTTTTTGTAGGTATTTATGTTTTATTATTTTTGTTTAAAAAAAAAAAACAAAAACTTCAACAAACTCTACTTGGTTATGGTTTATAACAAAAAAAAAACAAAATTAAAATTAAAAATTTTAACAAGATGTTTAATTTAATTATAAATTTTAGATTTAAAACTTGTTTGAAAAATTGTTAAGTCAAAACAACCTCATAACTTGGCAAAGCTTTACCTTAGTAATTATTTAAAAAAAAAAACAAAAAACAATAGAGTTTTTTTACGCAGATCAATAATTAGTTTTTTTTGTTTGTATTACCTAATTTAATTTATAAATTTTCCTACTAAATATATATTAAATAACTGAAAGATACCGATTTATAATCATCCTATTACATTTAGTTTTTTTTCTATTATTATTTTTGTTGGTAATATATTTATTACCTTATCATAATAGTTATTAACAATACTACAAAATAAATAAACAAAATATAACTTACTTAAATACATAATAATATAAATATAACAAGAAAATGAAGAAAAATTAAGTAAAATTTAACGTAAATTCACTCCTTTTTTCTTTGTGTATCCTAGAGGTTTTTTCTTTATTTTTAAAGAAAATAAATTAGCTTTGTTGTGTTTTATGTTTTTTTTTTAATTTTATATAATTTCTACTATTTTTAATTTTAATTAAAAAAAAAAAAAAAAAATTATTAACTGTAACTACATCTTGATGTGTAAAAAAATATGTTCTGTGATCTGTAGAATACTTTGTACAAAGTGTATAGAATTATTATGATTTTGATTTTTTAATTCTTAATGTTAAAAAATAATCATTGAAAAAAATAAATAAAAAAATAATAAACAAATATAAAATAAAATTTAAGCTGAAAAATTATAAATGAAAATTGTTTTTATTTTTGACTGCTACACCGAAAAAAGTAAGTATTCGCCACAGTGTCCCACTGATTTTTTTTCAGTTAAAACTACTCACTAAATTTTAAACTTCTGAACTGGTTTTGAAATGTTTAGTTTTCATAATTCGTTTTGTACCTTATAAACTATGCTATGTCATGGTATGTCACGCAAGATATTTTTGATCAAAAAACTGTTGGATGACAATGGCGTCTGCACGGTGACTGAACAAAAACATAGGTACCCTAGAGGAGGAGAAATATAGTTGTGTACATAGGGTAGTGTCCAGTGCACCAAAAAAGGTAGTTATAATCTTCTGAAATCTTAAAAGGGGTAGTTAAGATACCTTTAATAGAAAAAAAAATGATGCCAAAATTCAAAGTCTTAAGAGCAAGTTGAAGAATTTTAATATTAATTTTAATAGTAACAGAAATATCCTTGCATATGTTAAATCTATTAAAATGGACCTACCATTTTTTTCAATTTTGGTATTCGCATTTACGGCTGGCTCCACCAGTTTTGACAAAAAAAAATGTGTAAAAAAATATTACTATTATTACTAATATTATTGGTTACAAATTAAATATTTCGAAAACTTCCTAAAATTATAAAAAAAAGCCATACGTCAAATAAAATAAATTAATATAAGCACACAGAATAAATATTTAAAATAAAGAAAGTAGTATACGTATCTATGAATTCAAAATTAAAAAAAATATTTTTTAAAAAGTGGAAAACATTTGAACCTTGCATATCTTCTGTTCTACTGCATCTATTCTATAGGTAATTATTTAATTTGTAACTGATTATGTGTGCATAATGAATAATAAAGTGCTTGGTAAACGGTGTACCACAATTCTTATGAATTGTTAATAAATATATAGGTATAGTATTAAGAAAATTTAAAAAATTTAAAAAACTTGAAAGATGTTTGATGATATCAAACCACTTTTTAGAGATAGAATCAAGGTTTGGGCAATGATGCGCATCAAAATGTTAACTGTTAAAATACCTATTTGCTAATTGTCGATTGGTAAAAAGTCGACAGTGACCGAGATATTGATTGGTCGACTTTTTTTGTTGAAATTTAAAAAAAACGACCAAACTGACTTACAGTGGATGCATTTTAACTTTACGCCAATTTACATTTAAAATATAAATTAGACAAAATGTCTTTTCTAAAGATATCGTTATTTTTGGACTCAAGCTTTTTTTTTGAATGCTTGAATCACCACATCTGGCAGTGTGTACTTCACAAGTTCAGTTATTTAATTATCGCATTTTACGGTGGTTATCAACAGTCCAAATTTAAAAATATCAAAATACAATATCCTCAATGTTTAGTCGATTTATGAACTATTTGAGGCCTTAGGTTGTTTGGATCCGGTTGTCATTTTAATAGTTCAAGTAAATATTGCTTGAAGCAATGATGACTATTTTAGAGATGAGATTATATAGAAAACAAATACAATATCTCGAAGATAATGAATTTCTAATCATAGTTCTTTGTGGTATGGTGAAAGTCTCAGCTGGTAAAGGTAACCTTAAAATTAAATAACATCTTAAACATAGACTGCAAATCTACTTGTTTATTATGATACTACGAGTATTATGATATCGTTTGCATCAGAAACAACCACTCCCACTTTAATGATTTCTTAGTTTCGTTCGATCAACATCAACATCAAATTTTTTCATAAACTTGAAAAAAGAATTCTCTGAAAATAATAAATAAATTCTATTCAACATAATAACATGACGCGGCCAAAGAAGATCGCCCACAGCCAAAAAGCCCTTAATCGCAAGATAACATCACGATCAATTCCCTCAATCGATTAACAATCCAAATGCATTGATCACTAAATTGCAATTCAATGGAATCTGAATCACATAAAAAACACGATCACAGGATATACAAAACCTGAGCGAGCAAGCCGTGCGAAGGAGAATTGGAGACCAATATAAAAATGTATAGGTACAACAACAAAAAAAAAAAGTAGAAAAAAAAACCCTTACTCAGGTGTGGCCCGACAGCACCTAATGGACACAGACATTCCCACATAATGTGCCCAAAACATCCTGTCTCCACGGCTATGGCTATGCCAAGCCAGCCAGGTAAATGCAAGCAACAAACAGTGGAGTCTCCTTCTTGTTTTTTTTTCTTTCTGCCTTTAAAATTCCTTTTGGGTACCAGTCAAGTGTCGCACCGAATGGATTCGCTCATTGAATTGGACGAAGTTTTCGTCTTCTTCCCAGGCCCACTGTACAACTAAGCCATACCAGAGACTCAAACGGATGGACAAACAAACGAAAAGAAATGTTTTTTTTTTTCTTCATCAACAACAACTAAACAAAAAAAAAAACAAGAAGTTGGAGGAGATATTGGATGAACACCGCTTGGACGTGCACGTGCATCTCATGAAAAGATCCCAACACTTGGATTTGGATCAAACGATTCTTGGAATTCTTAACCCGGTCTTTTGTTATATTCTTCATCGTCGTCGTCATCATCATCGTCGTCGTCGTCTACTTGTTGTTGTTAATAGTAGTTTGTTCTTTTACATCACCAAAAGAACGAGAAACACACTGTGGGACGAAGACGATAACTATACAACGATCTTCGGAGGATGGCATCAGCATCAGCTCAGCTTATAGCATATAGCATACATATATAGTGACCTTGTGGCAATGCAATTGGTGATGGGCATTAAATTCCTCTTTGGAATAACACCTGAGGCTTTTGTGCTCCTAGTGTGTGAGATGGTTGCATTGCTGCAGCATTCGATCCGTGAGTCTTCTTTGATGTTTCTTTAAGGCATTGGTTACAATGTGAGTACAAGAAGAAAGAACAAGCAAAAGCAGCAAAGATATGAATTCTGTGTGGTGATTTTTTGTCTGTTTTTTTTATTATTTTTTTTTTGTTCGTTATTAATTTTTCTTCTTCTTTTTTTTTATTTTAGATCAAACCGCCACGGCAAAGGAATTCCAGTCAGATGACTGATCCGCTTTTTGGATTTTCGGAGATGCTTTTCTGGCCCCTTTTTGAATGACAATCGATCGTCGTCGTCGTTTTCATTTTCGTGTTCGTTCTTGTTGTTGTTGTTGTTGATGTTGATGTTAATGGTGGTGGTAAGGTGCACACCTGAGAATTTTTACAGCTGAAATATAAGATCGTTACGTGGAGGTATATAGAAGAAGACGTCGTGATTGTTATGGTGGAAGAGAGCAGGAAGTTTTAGGTGGTTCCCAGTGTAATGTGAAAAAGTTAATCGGTTGAAGTTATAGGCCGGAGGCTTAATTGGAACTGAGATTTTTCTTTTTAGGAGTTCCGTCGGAAGTTTTGAATTAATATATTATATAGCTGCAGTCAATCAGGGTTGCAAACAAGTTCAATTAGCTCCGCTCAGTTTAAATTTCAATCAAATTGTATGCTGTTTTTACAAAATCTCTCAAACATGCAACATAGAATAACCGGGTAATAAGAAATGAGCTCTATGTTAAAATGGAGAATAGTCTTTCGAACTATTCCAAATATAAAAACCATTTAGACTTTCACCTAGGGTAATTGCGTCTATTTCGAACTGTAGAAGATAGTGTGCAGGCTTTAATACAGCTAACACTATAATTAAGTATCAGTCTAATTTCCAGCGAAAAGCGGAAAGGCGATATTCGTACATCAGCTACTCTGGACTTTTGAAAAATTGATGCAGTTATGTTTTGAACCAGATCCTGGAAAAGTAGATGTGCTATCATGACCATTTCTTCATCGAAAATCTGGAGAACGCACGGTGGGTAAGATGAATATCGATCTATAGCTTTCAATACTCAACGTTCCCACAGTACTTGGAGCTCAGTGAATCTAGGTGAAACGCGTAAAAAATATTTAGTCACTATAATTGATCTTCGCCGCTCCGAGGTAGTTCATTTAACTTATGTGAGAATGCAAAGAAAATTTTACTATCCAAGCAAACCGCTGCTATTTTGGTTTGACAAAACAAATGAGTCATACGTTAAAAATAAATGAGTCCCACATGTATGTAGTTAAAAAATAAACTCTTCCGGATTAAGCAGATTTCAGAATACTTAGCTTACCATTGAACTTGATGAACCGAAGAAGAATTGAAAATCACAGTTTTCTATGAAGATACCGAATCAGAAAATTTCACACGTTTGAAACCTCAAGATCTGAACGAGAACATAAAAAATACTCTAACTATAGATCCAAAACAGAACTGGAATGGGACCAAGTAAGGAAATGTCAAACCTTAACTCCACCTAAGATGCTCATTTCTTAAGGGTCCTGAATTATCAAAATTATTTGGTGATTTCATATTAACCAACAACATCTTTCATAATTTCAGAAACATAGAATTTTCGAATATTATCAAGATTTAAGGCATTTTGTTACACCCGCCCATAGTTCAATTCCATTTTTTTGCATTCAACAAGACAGCAATATGAACAACTCTTAACATCAAACATCTGCAAATATAAAAGATCGTTGAGAAATAAAGCAATTAGACATACCAGATTATCATTTTGGGCCGATCTTAATCCTTGCCTTTTATGCAGACATGTCCTGCCAAAAAGACAAAACTAAAAAGACATCCATCCTCTACTAGAAATTATTTTACCTTACATAGCATTAATGATCACCTCAGATCAGACCAGACGAAAATGACAGCAGCAATGGCGACTGCCATTTATTGATCGTTAACAATGTGCGCACAGCACAGCACAGCACAAAACCAACAAACATCACATCACTGCGGAGAGTAGACCATACAGATTTGACTTACAATCCGCATCTAATTGCGTTCCGAAGAAAATATATGCAACCACCATCAGCCGCCATACCTGACACTGCGAATACACACCTCAATTCCCAATCAACAATTTTTGGTTAAAAAGCCGTTTAAAAACCGGATTTTAACTGGGGTTGAGAAACCTAACAAGTTTGAAATTGGTTCAAAAGACGTCTTCAAGACCTTTCAGGAGCATCTTCATGACCGAAAATGGTCAGTTACTTTGTAACCCCAGTCATGAAAAGGTAATAAAGAAACTGGTTTTTAAACGGTCAGCCTACAACTGCTAATTGAAGTTAAAAATAAACCCTGTATTTATGACCCGTTCCAGGTTATTTTGCTACCAATTTTTTTAGCTTTTTTAGAACCGTTTGTTGACGGTTTAAGCAAACCTATTTTTGAGGTTATTTTTCTACCTCTTGCTAACGTTTTTTCAAAACGTCGTTGAGACGTATTTTAGAACCGTTTCAGTAAGGTTTTTTCGCTACTAATTTTTTTAGCTTTTTTATTACCGTTTGTTGACGGTTTATGCAGAACTATTTTGAGGTGGTTATTTATTAACCTTTTGGACACGTTTGAATACAACGTTTTGTGAACGTTTCAAAATGTACAATGCCTTGTATATGCAACGCAAATAAAAGTGTTAATGTTGCCATTGTGAACAAAATCCAAAGAGTCCTTAAGCTGAAAAAGAAGTCTTTTTTCAAAATTAAACAGATAAGAAATTTCCTTATTGACATTTATTGATTAAATAATTTAACTATAATATCAATAATAATTAATTAATTAAAACATAAATAAAAATACATTTTTTTTTCAGTGAAGTTTTGGATGATTGATGTTCACTGGAATGTGGAAGTTGTTGTACTTTTACTGAAAATGAAATCAAAAAAGAATATGATTTACCTACCATTAGAAATTTACGAAAATTTTAAGATGTATTAATTTTTCCTTACATGCATATTCCAAGTCTGAAGCGTGCGCCTTTAAAAAGGTGGATGAGTTGTGGTGAGGTTATTGCACTTTCACCCTTTCAAAACAGCGGTTTAATTAGGTTGAACTAGTTGTACTTTCATCCCTGAAAATAAAATTTAAAAAAAGGAATAATAATATTAATATTAATATTTTCTAATTACATACAAAACAAAACAAAATTCACCTGTCCGAATTGAATTCAATGATCACAATTGCATGCAATAAAAACTTACCTTAAATTTCACTTTAGATTCTTATTCACGTCCCAAGCACAATCTTTTTTTTTTAATTTTTTGAAACTTATAATTTTTTTTTCTTTCTTGTGAGCAACTTTTCAACAACTTTGCTATGTTGTTTTCACTTTGAAAGACAAGACGACAATGTGATTTTGAACTTGATGGCAATAGAACGTATACGTATTTGTATTTGCTTTTTGACCTAACTGCGAATTTCACTGTGTATATTTGTAAGTTGAGTTATCGTTTCATTTGAGTTATATTTTTACCAAGGTCTTACATTTGTTGATTATAGGTTGTTTGTTATGGCCATGGGGTATATGAAGTTTAATTTTAACTTAGGTTTTAGATTGGTTGAATAAAGGTAAATACTAAACCCAATATTTAACCGGTGGTTGCGACATAACTTTTCTCTATCCAATTTGTAACCAAGGTTTTAAGAAGTTATATTAGAACTGGTTTTATTTTTACTTCATATTTGCAAATCGGGTTACTTGATGGCTAAAAAATAACCATTTTTAAATGCAGGTTCTATAGACGATTTTGGGTAACCAATTTCTAACTCGTGCTCTTAAAAAACCTCAAAATAACGATTGAATTTTACCAGGAACTAACTCAAGTCAAATATAGGTTTGGGTTAAACTGAATATTTGACCGTGGTTGCGACATAACTTTTCTCTATCCAATTTGTAACCAAGGTTTTAAGAAGTTATATTAGAACTGGTTTTATTTTTACTTCATATTTGCAAATCGGGTTACTTGATGGCTAAAAAATAACCATTTTTAAATGCAGGTTCTATAGACGATTTTGGGTAACCAATTTCTAACTCGTGCTCTTAAGAAACCTCAAAATAACGATTTAATTTTACCAGGAACTAACTCAAGTCAAATATAGGTTTGGGTTAAACTGAATATTTGACCGTGGTTGCGACATAACTTTTCTCTATCCAATTTGTAACCAAGGTTTTAAGAAGTTATATTAGAACTGGTTTTATTTTTACTTCATATTTGCAAATCGGGTTACTTGATGGCTAAAAAATAACCATTTTTAAATGCAGGTTCTATAGACGATTTTGGGTAACCAATTTCTATCTCGTGCTCTTAAAAAACCTCAAAATAACGATTGAATTTTACCAGGAACTAACTCAAGTCAAATATAGGTTTGGGTTAAACTGAATATTTGACCGTGGTTGCGTAATAACTTTTCTCTATCCAATTTGTGACCAAGGTTTTAAGAAGTTATATTAAAACTGAAGTTATTCTACAACCAAGGTTACAAATTGTTGATTGGGTTGACACTTGAATACATCCAATGTCCAGCCAGCAGACGACGTCAACTTAATCATCCCATCCCGATGACCAACGACTACGGTACACGGTATGAAACAACGACGACGGAGCAATATTATTATACGAGTAGCAGGCATCTGGCCAGGCAAACTAAACTGGAATTCCAGCCCCGTTGAATATCAATTATTTGCTCGTTCGTTTGTTTGACAGTTGCGAATGCGCGCATCGGAACTGTTTGCCTAGATCTCTACTAAATCTATCGTTATAATATACGAGCGAATATATAGTTTGTGTTGTGCAGCACAGGTGCGTCTAATTATCATTTCCTTAATCGCCATAAGCTACCCACCAAGTGGTTTGGCTAGTAGCTGCAACGGTGCAGCATTAGCAGCTCACACACGTGCAAATAATCTGGAAAACCTGAATCCATCACAAGAGTATTAGCGCTATCTCCATAGAGTCTTTAGAAGTCCGGTCTGGCAGCTACCTGCCCGAGTTCGAGTTGTACTATGACCGTGGACCCGATGCAAGGCCTCTCACTGTATCTTTTTTATGCCCGTAAATGGGAAATTTTCCAGAGACAATTGTCGTCGACCGCCGGGGTGTGTATTTTTGGGAAAATATTTATTGTTGAACGGCAAATTGATTCATTATCATGGAGATTGGATTGGATTGGAGAGTTCATTGTTCTTCACTGTGTTATGCTACCTGTTACTGTTACTGTTATTATTTGTTGTTTTGTCCTAAACTAATTTACGACGACCTAGTATTGGATTGTGAAGCTAATTCAGCTCAGAGTGTGTGAATGCATTTTCTATCGCTTTCCATAGAAATTAGACGAACTAGCTAGCATTAACAAACGAACAGACACAATGTGCCAACGGTTTCGATTGTCTGGTTCACTGAAGCGGTACAAGCTGCTCTCTCAGTGGTGGTAACTGGTAAGGTAATACTTAACTGGTGATGGTAGATGTGCTGGCGTGCATTACAGGTGCGTCGCAGGTGTTTCCCACACAATTCGTGTGAAAATCGCAATTAAATGAGTTTTTCATGGGGTTTTCTTAACTCGCCACTCGATTTTCATTTCAACATGCATAAATGTATTTTTTTTTCATATAAGCAGCGGTGGCGCGAGTGTTAGAGCTTTGAGCGGCTCAGCAGGCAGCTAGCATTGCGCTGCTGATTTGGTGAACTGTTTGCTACCTTTTGTGGCCACAACTAGCAAGCAGCTGGCTATGTTTGACATTTGTACGATGACTGGACGTGACGTTATGTGAACGCAAATGGCTGGTTGGCTGGCTAGTCGAAGTTTCAAATTCGTATTCATGTGAGTTGATACGACTTGTTGGGGTTTTTCATTGGAGATTCGATTGAAATTTGAATCGCGAGCTTGCGAGCGCTCACCCGAAGGTGAATCTATGTACTACATCATACATAAATGTATGCAAATATGTAGACTTTGTGCTGCAGTGGAGATTTGATTGGAGATGTACTTCTGCTTGCAACTCATACACACTACATAAAACATGAGGTTGTTTTAATTTGATCCCGGGCACATACTGTTAACGGACTATTTTGACAGATTATGTATGACATTTGCTGTCAAATATAAACTGTTTAAAGTTTAAATTAGATATTGTGCTGTGAGGTATATAGTAATTCTATACTTAGAGCATTTTTAGTCACGATTGAACATTTAATTTTAAGCTGTAGCTTATTTTGGAGTGGAGGGGAGATGGCAGATAGGTAAGGTAAGGTATGTAGATGATTGTTGTTTAGTTTGTTGATTATATTTCAAATCGATTTGGTATTCCTATCGACTTAATTGAAAGTATACACGCCATGAATGGTAATTGACGATTGAATAATACCAAATTGTAGCTTACCTATGATAACTTGTTATTAATGAGTTAAACGAATTTAAAACAAGTTTCGTACAAAGTAAATATTAGGTATGTATGTATATCTACTTGCTTATACTGTCCTAGAGATGGGCATGTTTGATTGAAATAAAAGCGGTATGAAATTTGAGATTGAAAAAAGTGTGTTTCTGTATAAAAAAGTATTTAGTTACATATATATTGAATTGCGTATGACATGATTGACATTGATGAAATAAAATACAAACTATAGTATTACCATTTAAATATTATTAACATACCAGTTCTTTAATTATTTGAAATGAATGTAAATATGTAACTAAGTACCTACTTGTTGTGTTTGAGACCTAGTACTTATGTAAAGTGAATTAATTCTGTAATGAAATGAAAAATTAAATAGAGCAGTTTCATACAACAACAAAAGCTGAATTAAATTGAAATACGTCTCTACGTTTTTTTGGAAATCTTTTATAAATAGAAATACCTACTTGAAAAATTAAACTTTAATTTATATAAATTATTTTAAGATTTGATACAGTAACCCAGCAGAAAGCTATAGTTTGTAAATTGTATTAAAAGAAAAATCATTTTATTTATTTGCGAAAAACAAGCGAAAACAAGTCATTAAACACCCTATGCCTTTGTATATGAAAACTATAGTACTATCATGGTGAAAGTCGAATGGGGCGACATCTAAAGTATGCCTGCAACCCTTACTCTTTTTTTTTTTGCGGAGAGCTTATGGAGGTTTTAAATGATATTTATTGATATTTTTTGGATGCAATAATCCAAAAAATAGTCTCCTCTTGCCCCTACCACCAATTTTCGACACTTAAAGACTCCCCAAATCGAATTTTACACCTCAAATTTTGCAGCGCCGCCACAAGGGTCCGCGCAACCCTAAAAAAAACTCGCCATGATAGTACTATAATTTATATATACAAAGCCTGTTCATAAACAATTGTAACAGTCGTCGTAAACATTGCAAGGTTGTAAACTTCGTAAATCTGTTAATTTTCCGTATAAATTTTGATAGATTTACCATCACTTTATACATCGAAGACTTTACGAGCTTGACTGTATACCCTCATTATCTAATACAAACAATGTAAATAGTAGAATTTATATTCATAAATAGCTCCAGTAAAGAGTTGCATCAGTTGCTTTTTACATCAGTACTTATGTGCAAAAAAAACTGTGATTATTTTTACCCAATTACTATTTACAAAACAGTAAAATAATAACAATGAGATTTCCCAATACGTTAGGTTTTTTTCGAGAATATTGATAGGAAATAGTTCTAGTAGACATGTACTAAAATACTTAACACCAGAACTTTGAATAAAACAGTATTTGAAAACTCTTTCTGAAAAGCAGCTTTTTACAACATTGAAATCAATCAATATTTGATTAGATGACATTTACTAGCCTGGAGACACCTTTGTATTCTAGTCCATAAGAACAAAATGTTTTTAAAAATTATCAAACGAAAGTTTTCTAATATGAAAATTTTGTTGAATTTTTTCTTACGGTTGTAAATCGAGTTACTATTCCTCTTTCCGTAAAACGAATTTTTTATATATGATTGTAAATAATGAATTTTTTAAAATGGAATTCAGCAGGGAGCTTTCAACAGCTTTGTACAAATTCAAATAATAATATATATTTTAAGGCTTACGTGCTTGTTAGATTTTGAAAGACGATTTTGATTAAATCAAAAATATAATATAGTCCTTATTATTTACTAAATGTTAAACATTTGGTTAGAGGGTATATTTACCCAAATTTAAGAGGGAGAGGCAGTGTTTTTAAACATTGGTATAAATTAAAAACACAATTATTGAAAACAGCGGAAATACTTACGTGAATAACTAAGCGATACATTTTCTTAAACTAGAAATTTAACTCTTAATTTTATTTTCAAATGAAGTTGTTGCAATGAACAGCTTTTAAAATAAATACTTCCAAATAAAAAATTTAAAAAAAATATGAATTCTATGGCTAAATTATAGATTTCTACGTTTAAATCGAATAATTTAATTTGAATTTAATATGAATAATCAGGTATATTTATTTCCAGCAAATCTCAAAATTTTCTTGTAAATCAAATTTGACCATAATAAATTCACTTAATCACAAATTTTTCCAAAGTCAAATTTCGTAAGACGATTCGTTCAAACGATAGTCATTATTTCTAAAGCTCTCTCTATTAAATTTGCACGAAAATGTAGATAGACCAATAGCCAAAACAATGATTTCTCAAAGAAATATTTTGACGCAATTTAGCCCATTTCATAATTATTTGGAAAATCTCAGATTGTTACAAATAAGTCTCAGATTTCTCTGGAGAATCTCGGTTATCTACAATTGATCGCATAATTTTAGGTTTATCTAGTATATCACAGATTTCTAATTCATTTTCCAAATATACATCAAACCATATCTCCCTTCAAAATTTCATGCTCATGGAAATTTTATCGAAATCTAATATTTAGAATTTTAAAGTTCTAAGGGAAAATTTTAGAACGAAAAATCCGAAAAAGAAATATAATGCTATAATTTTAATTCGTAACGTAAAGCATTATATTTGTACAACATATTTAGTTTTTATTTGAGATAAACGCAGGTCTTTAAAACTTTGGAAAACTTTTTAAAAACAATTAAGCTAAATTAAAAAAACTTGTATGTACCTAAATGTTAATTTTGTTTGAGATATTTTTTTTTTAATTATTTTTTATAAATATTATTATATTTTTTTTATTGTCTATTCATAAATTTATAACTTCAACATTCCTAGGACACAATTTACAATTTTCACAAAAAAATAACTCAGGTTATTAAACCTGTGTTTCTTTGGGTTATAAGATAACTATGATAATATACTTAATCCCTCTCACAGTTTTACGATTTATTTCATGATCACAGCACCTTATTCTCGACTCCCAAAGGCTTGTGGAGCAGTAAAATTCGCAAAGAATATTTACGAGGATATTAAACAGTCGGCTTTTTAAAATTATTATTATTGTGAATTTTTATTATCCATCTAATTATATTTTCATAGCCACATTTTCGTCATATCTGTAGAGTAGTGTAATGTAATGCACATCGTCCAGCTATAGGTACATAATATTATATAGGTATGTGAATTTGAAAATTCCATTGATCGTTTGGGTTGCTATATAGCCGCCGCCGCCACTATTTGCTGAACCATTTGCAATATGCTTACAAATGGCTGTGAGCGTATACGTAGATTTACTAAAGTGCAGTGATTTACATTTTCAAAGATATTTTCACTCAGTTAATAATTTGTTTTTGGCAGATGATAGAAGAAAACACTTTTCGTGATCTTTGAATTTTTAGCCCAAAAGTTTTGCTTTAAATATTTAAGTAGGTATGTGGATAATTAATGATGCTATGATTTTTATTACAAAATGTCAGAAGGTGTTTATTGTATCTGAAATGTGATTTAGTGTTTTTTGGGTATGTGGTGCAGTTGTGGTTGATTTTATTGCATTTTTGCATTTTCAAAATGCATTATGCAAATGTGAAATATCAATCAAGATAGGTGGTCAGGTCAATACGTAATTTTCCTAATTGGTGAGATGCCATTTCTAGATGAATAGCAACTTTTGCAATCAAGAAATATTTGTACAAAATTGCTTTTAAATTTTACTGCTTTATAAATATTTTTTTTTAAGATATGGAGATTTTTGGGAACTATGTCACCCTCTATCTTTTATCGGTATACGAACTACAAGGTGTTGAATTTTTGATTTGAAATGTCAATATATGTTGCCCACACAAATTTAAACAAAATGACTCAAAAATTAAAATGGAGCTGGAAGGAAAATGCATGATTTTTTTGATTATTTCACTGCTTTAGTCTTCGAGAAACAATAAGATGCAAAGCCCAGCTTGTTAAAAGTTTCTGCGGTCTATCTCTGATTTTTGTTTTAAGTCATAAAAGTCTATTCCACTCACCATTCTACTATGAGAGAGTGGTTACACTTTTCACAAGTTTTCACAATTAATTTCAATGAACTTTTGAGAATTAATATTTTTTCTCTATTTGATAGCAAAGGTGCGAACATTCCTAGAAATCTTAAAAAACAATTTTTTAAATTAATTTCTCGTTGACATTAAGATCTTTAATAACGTAACAATAATATACGGCGAACTGTTGAATCTAAAGAAACGCAAAGAAATGATTGCGCAGTTTGATTTCAGAAATGGGAAAATATTCTAATCACAGATGAAGATGAACGGTCAGCTGTTGAATTAACTGTCATTAGAAATAGCGTTGCTAGTTTGAAAACCAAACTTATAAAAAAAACATCTAGTACGTAAATAGGTACCAACATTTCCAAACTACAAAATCGTTACATCTATATAAACTAGGATTGCCATATATCAAAAACGTATGTAGCAAAGTACATATTATACATATGTACATCTGCGTCAAAAAAGTAATAAAAACAACTAGTTTAGATACATACATAAGTATTTAATTTATCTAAAATAATTAAAATTAAATAGCAATTTATATTAATCTTGTCGCCATAATCTTAGTTTTTATACCCGTTACATATTATTAATTTCCAGCATCAATATATAATAATGATATTAAAATGTTATGAATTTAATTACCTCCTAAGAAGCGCGACAATCCAGATGTCCCTCAACTTTTGATCGTTTATACTCCGATGACAAGCACCCAATGGGCATGCTCATGCCCACTTAAGACTTAAAATAGGTATAGGTACATACATATATACGGAGAGGCAGACAGTTAGACCATTGAAATGCAAATGCAATGTGTATTTTGTATTGCATTCTCACTCATTGTCCTCTAGGTACATACATATATTTCGATTCATTCATTGATTTTCCGGTCATTAATTGTTTTAATTATTATTTATTGCATGCGATTTTTTATAATTCAATTGATCGCATTCCCATCGCAAAGTAGTCCCCAGCCAGCTGTGTGGCATAATCACTAAGCAGTCTCTCTTAAAGCAGCCATCATGATCATTTCTCCACTGAACTATTGGGTATTTAACGCTTTCCCGGTTCGAACAACTGTTGATGTTGTTTGGTCTTGACTTAAGTTTGAGTATTAACGTAGCCGTCATATGTAGTGTTAATATTGACTGACTTGAATTGAGTTGAAAGCTGAGCTGAGATTTCACGCGAACACCTGATCAAACTTTTTACGCCTGGGATGTTTGCTTATCTCTTGGTAATATACGAATGAAATCACCATAATTATCACCAACACACTGACAAATCGCTCAATCAAACAAACCAAAAACCAATACATAAACAAAACAATCAACTTTTTTAACTTTTTATTACTACGCCAGCGCCAGCGGTGGGGTCGGGGTGCTGTTGAATAATATGCCATGTAGGTCTGTATTTGTGTGTTATGTTATCTACGGTGAAGATCAATTGTACAAACTGTGTATAAATGTTGGATTGGAATAGGTATTTCTTCCGAATGGCGCCGCCGCCGCCGCGCTGCTTTCTGGAGCCGATACTCTGTGCACGAGAAGAAGAAGGGAAAGCGGGGAGGACATTCATTAAGCGCTGACTGACTGACGTCATCACCGCTAAATGTCAGGTGTGCGGTATTATTTATGAAGCGCTTATTTTTGTTTTCTTTAATTTTGTTTTATTTTTGTTGTTTGTTTTATGTTTTGTATTTTTAATGATCTCTTGAGAATTTCTCATTCGAATGTGTGGTGATGGCAATGGTTGTTATATGGGCTTTCCACTAGGTTTTCTTTCAAAAGTTTGTTGGGGAACCTATAATGAGATTTCTTCGTGGCCGTCTCGTTTCTGTTTGTGCTTGGTATTGTGATGGAGTTATGGAAAAGCAAACCGTGTGAATGTTAAATGTTGACATGGATGAGACTTTTTGGTTATTTTTTTTATTTTATTTAAAATGGTATTACAACAACAGTGTCTACGTGAAGGTAAAAAAGATAATTCAAGTTATTGTGATGGAAGTTATGTATATGTACATATAGCGATACTCTCTGCTTAAATTGTTGTTTTATGTCTCAGTTAATACTTTTGTTGACATACTACCTTTTCAAGTAGGTTAGTCGAAAAGTAAATATGTCATAGCTATCTGCGCTATCAAGTTAAATCATAAATTAAACAAAAAACATGATTTACGAGAAAACGTTTAGAAGAACATTTAAACAAATAGTATCGGAAGCTTTTAAAAAACGGGATGCCAGCCGATAACTGTATTCCAAACATAAACAAAACTGCTGGTCGGACAAAACTTTTTGCATTTCAATTTAATATGTTAATTGTTTCATTTCTAATTGAACAAAATCCTATCCTATTTTGGAGAAAAAAAAACTAACTTCAAACCTGCTAACGAAAAATGCGTACGAAAATCAAACGCATTTCATGCTGAAAAACTTATCATGACAGATGCAATCTTAGTGCATTGAACGGACTTGCAAACATGACAGTAGTTGCCTTTCAAATAATTGCGATTGCCACCGCTAGATATCGCTCACATAGAAAATCCTTAACTAGCTCACTCTATCCATATTCCGTTATTGCTGCACTACTCTGCATATTGCCATTGATGAATATGCATGAATATTCACCAATCTACATCAACATTGCGCATTGCACTCCTTTCGAATTCCTAGACGAATACAATGGCTTTGCCGCCTTGATTAACTGCCATTTGCGGACGGACATTGATAAATATCATCCCACACCTTTTCATTAATGGCTCCCCTCTTAAGTCAGCACCATCGACAATGACGACAAGAACGACGACGCGACGACGACTACGACGATGCGAAGTGAATTTTCGAATTTCAATAGACAGAAATGCATGCATAGATACAACTTGAAAATCGCACTAGCAGACTTAATTGATTCATTGATCTGGCATCAGATCAGCACTCGGAGACAGGCTTTCGCAAAGAGGCGGTTCTCCAACAAACAAAATTAACTAAGTGCGCCGACAATGCGCAACGGCACTAAAATACTGTGCACTGCTGCGCTGCGTGGTAGGCTCTGGCTGCATCTAGCAGCATTTCAAGTTGCGAACGAACATAGAAAATGCTACTTTACCTATCTGGCAAAGCAGATCTGCCTACTGCTCCTATAGCAACTGCCAGATCGCGTATTGGATTAGTGTGCATGGACCATTAGAATGACCATCATTCGTGCAGTTGCCGTTGCCGGTGGCCAGCGGTGACATTGAAAAATGCACTATGCACTGTATAGAGCCGATTTTGAGTTTTAAACCAAACGAGAGCCTGCAAAACGTGTGTTCATTGCGCCCAAAGTCCAAACTCAACCATGACGATGAAGACTGTGCTGGCGACAAAGACGATGGCGATGGCTGGTTGGAAACAACAACTGGCAAAGCATTCGCCCCTTTTGCTTAGTTCCGCCAATAAATAATCGCATTTGCGACTCGGACTTGTCTCTTATTATGTGCGCGGCTTTGATATTAATGCGGCAGAGTTGGGCACAACTGCGACCCAACGACGACGACGGTGGCGGCGCGGCGGCAGTGCGGCGTGCAATAGTGGTGCTGGAACTTCCTCAACTACATCCCCATGTCCTCTCATAGTTTCCTCCAGATTGGCTTTGGCTGAAATGTTTTGGTATTACAATGCTAACGTTGCTAGAATGGCGGTGGCGTTGTGACGGTGTTATTCAGAAACAGCAACAACAACAACAACGATTGTCATTTTGCCGGGCTTATTCTGCAATAGCTGAAGTTGGTTGTGTGCAATTGTGCATGCCATGCCGATGCCAGTGCCACTCCAGCAGAGTCGTTGACTTGTAAGCGCCACTAACACTCACAGTCGAGAGTATATTTTTATATACTTACTCTCATAGATTGCTCACAAATTCATGGCGGTGACGATTAATAGTCTTATAAGCGGTGTAATGGATATGCACAGTGATTGAATGCGATTGTTAACTGATTGTGCTTGTCATTGTCTTAGAAATTACTTCTTTTTTGTAGTAATTACAACTCGTTGGTTTTTGTTTTGTATGTTGTGTTACTGACTGTGTTGTGTAGTGTATACCGAAAGAAAAACGTACTACTTTAAGTGACAGCTATAACTGGCTGTTTTCATTGAAGGTTGACATTTCTAGTCGCGCTATAAACAGCTGCGCAAACACAAATATCTTAGGAAATACATAAGCTAATCTGAAGGCGTGCATACACAATTTATACCTAGAAAAATACCATGTGTGGTATTTCCACAATGTCCAGTTGGCTATTGCGTCAACTAAATTCAATTTAATTGGAATTTATGTGAGAAGACTTCAACATTGATGTAAGCGAATTCGTTAAATCAAAATAAAAAAAAATAAAAAATTAAAAAAAAACTCCTTTGAATGTTTCCGCCCGGGTTCGAACCGGGGACCTTGTGCGTGTGAAGCACACGTGATAACCACTACACTACGGAAACTGTTGTCATCGTTGGGTCAAATAATGTATAGTTAGCTTTAATGTAGAAACTTGTATTGTAGAACATTAATTCTACAATCTACATAAATGACAAGAAAAAATCTATGGTTCGAGAGCAAAACAAAAATAAGATGTACAAAAATTACTAATGCAAAAATTCCATACACATTTCTATATAAAAAGTCAGAATGTCAGTCAGAAGGGTAAAAATTGAGAATGGAAATGTTACTTAAAACGCTAGTTGTTTTTTTTACAATTGAGATGGTGTAGAGTGTCTAGATATATAATTAGCATGCTCTGGATGGTGTAGGCCTCTAGGTCTAATTTTCTAGATAGTTTATAGGTATTCTAGATGGTCTATAGATATTATAGATTGTCGATAGATATTCTAGATGGTATAAATGTCACAGAAATTCTCGATGTTCTCATTTGTTTTAGATGGCCTGGATGTTTAAGATGGTCTAGGCTAGTGTAGATGATCTGGAATGTACTTAGATTTTCTAAATAGGCTAGATTTTCCAATTGGTCAAAATATTCTTATAGATATACATAGATGTTCTTGAAAGTATGCAGGATATTGATGATCGTTAGTCAATTTTTGTAGATATGCTAGATGGTATCAATGCTCTTGGTAATTTAAATTTTCTAGATAAACTAAATGTTCTAGACAGTTTAGATTCTCTCGGTTACCTAGTTCTGGATGGTGTAAAAGGTCTTAGATGTCAAGTCTAATTGGTCTTGAACGTCTTAAGAGTCTTCATTTTCTAGTTAGTCTAAATATATGGGATTAAGAGTCTAAATGTTCTTGATTTTGTAGATGCTCTGGGAGTGTAGATTTCTTAAGTTAATGGTGTCTATATATATTTTGTTCAAATTATATTTTAGTGCTATAGAAAAAGATAGATTCAATGTATTGGTCAAATCTTAACTTCGCTGTAAAATTTATGGTTAATCATATCATGCTCAAATTTTAAGAGTTATAAAATATTTAGCGTGTTTTCACATGTATTTTTAACCTTTGTTTGCTGTTTTTTTTTGCATTTTTTACATTAGGTAGATACTATATTTACATTACATTTAACGCATAATTTTCTTTCTTATTTTTAATTTAATGTACTTTGTTTTACTATTTAAGAGCTCTTTAAATCCCACAAATTTATAAAATTATCAAACTGATTGTCAACCTTAATTCTCCCGCAGCGGCAACCAATTGAACAAATGTGTTCAGATTCAAAAAGCGAATGTTGATACTTAATATCAATCAGAATCAGTGTCATTTTTGCGGAGCAGCTCATGAATATAAAAAAATCATTGCCGCCATCGCTGCTGTACAGCTATACATATACATAATTATATATTGCAGGTGACTTCATTCAGCGAAGTTGATCCAAAACTAAAAGTAAAATAAAAAGCTACTGCAAATGCAAACGCTGTAATAGTATGCAGTCGGCAGTACAGTTGAAAGAGAATCGAGATCGCGCCATCCATCGTCTTCATCGTCCCGCTAAATCTCTGACAACCTTTCACATTGACTTTTTGTCAATTTGTGGTGCGGTTTTTGTTTCGTTTATTTGGAGCAACATTGATCGTCGCCACCAACGTTTTGCTTTACTGCGCTGCGCTGCTGCCTCTATGAAATGACGACGACGACGACGTGCAGGTGTTTGAACTCAATCGCTCGCTGCATGACAAATCGTTAAATGTATTCTCGTCAATGCAGTCAGTACAGTACCTACAGCGTATAGTACACAACAGGCAGGGATTGGGTAAAAAATCACAACAAACAACAAACAAAAGTGTGTCACCACGAATTGTAGCAACACAGTGGGAGCCGGAGCTGATGGGGTCAACGGCAGTTGGGTGTTGCAGAACTCTGTATAGGGCGCGGTGATAGCCCACTACACAAACATAGTCACCATCAACAGTCATTCATTAGTTAGTCAGCTGCTTGCCTCGATCGAGGTCCAAAAAAAAAAAAAAAAAACGACACGGGGCGAAAGGCGACTTTAAATTCCCCTAAGATTTATGTCATAAGTGGGTGGTTGGGGCCACACAAAAATAGGGTTGGACACACTGGACGCCTGACACGGACACAAAGGGTGCGACCAACGCGCAATCGAGCGGAATTGCGCTCGAATTTAGCGCTTGTCAGATCAAGTCGAGTGATACACAACAACATACACACACCGCAAACAAACAAATTTGTACGGTGATCAGTCTGACTATCTAAGTTGCGTCTTTGGGTCTGGGTGCATTGACTTTGACGATTCGACTGAACGGAGTCGACAACGGCAACAAGACGGCGTGTAGATTGATTGCCTGTCGCCAACCCGCGAATGTGCTATGCTTCGTTGTTCTCGGATTCTAATTTGCGTCGGGTACCTCTATAATTTGCCTTGAATTTGTTTTGTGTATTTATGGCCATGCAAAGAACATTGTTCGGCAACATGGTGTCAATTGAATTGTTTTGCCAATGTGACATACCTATCTAAAATTCTACATGTGTTTATAGGTTTTGTTCGTTCTTTATTTGGAACAGTGGTTTGTAAAATGTCGACAGCTTGACGAGAATACTTCAAGTTTTGAGGACAGGCAATGAATACGGATTACGGATGTAGGGATTGTATACAAGTATATATAATAGACAGGCTCCTTTGAGGGAAAGGAGCTATAAGTTTTAATTTTTTAAGGTGTACCCCGAGATCCTCGTTAGCTGGCGTTGCGAATACTTCATCAATCTTGTTTGTACTTAGCTATAGAGTAGATAGTTGTGTCAAGCTTGTCTTATTAACATTGATACCTCAATTTGTTGCTTGGATCTATAAATTGACAAGGACAAGATGTAAGAAGTGTTTTGTCTAGTTGATTGATATTTTTGATGTAATTAGTATGCCTCATTTACGATTGAGTAACATATTTTTTAGAAAAATAGAAACATGATCACTTCTTTTAAGATAATAGTGGCTATGAAAAATAAGTAGGTATCGCATCTGAATTAAGCAACCGTGAGGTTACTTTAAATACCAATAATTCAATTGACCAACAAATATAATTTGCTTACAAATTATTATAATAAAAAAAGTACGTATACGCCTAAGTATACAATTATTTTATCATTTCTTTTACAAAGAATATAAAACCTCAGACAAAATTTTACGGAATAGAAAGGTATTCAAGTATACTTGATTTTATGTTACAATACCTCAAAATTAGGAAAAAAAACTAGTCGCATGAAACATGTGTTTTATAAGCGAAAAGTATCACAAAAAATGGCATACACTTTAAAACAAACGAAATCAAATTCCGACTTCCGAGTATTTATTTTATACAATATTTTGATATAGAATATTATTTCAAAAATTTTTTATAAGAAACTAGCTGACCAGGCAAACTTCGTACCGCCAGTAGATTCTATAATTTTTTTTTGTTTAATACTTATTTTTCTATTCGAAACACCGGGTCAGCCTTACAATATTGGCAATCTGAGCTCATAGGTCGAGTAGCAACACAGTTGTAGGCACTTTTTTTTATTAAAAAATTTTTTATGTTTTTTTTGTTCCCATTTCGGGGTATAGCAAAATTTTTTTTAATGAAAGAATTACCAAAATAAGAAAAATTAGATATGAAAGAACACTTAAAACACCTAAATAGTTCATTAAAACTAAAAAAGCACTAGAAAAAAACCTATCTTTCTATAGGTTCTTTTCTAAAACGAAAAATAGCATTATGTCATAATTTATTTTTCCAAGAAACATCTTTGTCGACTGGAATATGAAGATACAGATTTTGTGACACATACGACATACCTATATATAAGTGTACTCAACTCTTTTCTGTTTTGGGAATAAAAATATTAAAATGTTTTTATAACTCTTAACCTTCATAAGTTATAATTCTCTAACTATTTTCATAAACAAAAAAAAATTGTATGTAAATTTAAGAAACTTCCTTTAACAATCTTCTTCTTGAGTATATCTTAAGTGAATTAGTAAACAAACTTAAAATTCAACAAATATACATACAGGCAGGCACCTAGCATAAAAATAACAAACAAATAAATCATAGGTCTTAAAAAACATTGACAATGCTGTCATTCAGATATCCACATCCAGTGAGCTCTTTCTTTCTCTTAATCATCACAATAATCAACGGCGGAAATTCAAATAAAAACATATACCCAAAAAAGAATAAACACAGCTCAACTCAAAGCACAGAGAGATATTCTAATGAACTTTCAATTCTCACTCGCCACCCAGCAATCAACAGACATCAGATCAGACCTCCATTGTTGTTTACAAATTGTTGCCTCCAGCATCACCCAGATACGCCCGATCCAATAACAACAACAACACGTATAATAACATCCAACAGATGTGAGGCAAGTCCATTGATATTTCCTTTCTTCTTAATTCATTTTATATACTAAACTGAGAAGAAGAGGGTATACACTCCTCAATCAGTTTTTCATCCAGCTAAAAATGCGCTTGAACAAATATTTAATGCTTATAACAACAAAATTAGAAACACACGCAAACACATTCACGAAAAATGATCAATGTTACATTTATAAAAGAAATGCAGAAGGCAAAGTCTATCACGCTACCACTGATACTATGATAATTTGTTCTAAAGAAGACCACCACGAGCTATTAGTCAAAGATTCACAGCATCACATAAGCAAGCATTCAATTCGAAATAAGGAAAACCCCATGAAGAGAGACTAAGACTTCCTTGGCAGGGAGGCATTATAATCAATGATTTCCACACATGACCTGCAATCACTCTACAACAGCTCTCCGATCGACGGATGCTCCACCATCTTACCTACCGCCAAAGAAAAAATGTGGGCCACTTGGAGTCTAGGCAGAGTCTTACCTCTCATATGATCTGTCCTATCGTCATTAACACCACCACGGGAGTTTGTTTTTGTGATCGAGAAGATGTTTTCTGTATAGATTATTCGGGTGCCAGACATCACCAGCCAGTCGGACTAGATTTCTGTACATTGAAATCCAGAGCAACTATGTAAGACATCACCTCCGCCGCGCCTGTACTATATAATATAAGTTAGTGCAACAGAATCTCACTTCCTCTCATCATTGAACATTTTACATGTAAATACGCGTCTATCCTTCCGTCCATCATGATCGCAATGTTTGCACAGATGTCGACTGTTATGCTTGGAACAGAATTAAAGCTGGCCGATAATTTCGAATTTATAATGTGCTGTTCTGTCAGTTAATAAAGCACGACAGTGACGTGGGTGCATAATATGAATTATTAACTTGTAGCAATTATTTTGTGGTAGCTGGACCTTAGCTTTCAGAGTGAAATTCTAAAAAGATTATGAAATATTTATTTAGTTTGCTTTTGATGCAAGAAATTTTTTTTTTTTGCAGTTAGCTACCCATCCAAAGTTTCATACATTTTCTGTCAAGTCTACCGCCAAAATGTGGGAAAAGTGTTTCTTTTTTCTAAAAAATATGATAAAACAAACAGAATCATTTTGTTGTCATGAGTTTTGAATGTACCTAGTAGTAGATTTACACTTAGGCTATTTAGGCCCAGGTCAAGGGCATCAAGATAGTTGAGGCATTACAAGTAATTCCCAGAGAGGAATTTTTTTGTAGCGTGAAATTAGCGCCGCCATTTTAAATCTTAAAAAACAAAGTGTTCTATTGTACTAAATAAATAATGATTTGACATTTGCAAATTTTGCGATTTTTCAAAAACTATGTTTGTGCTGCTTTCTAACCAAAAACTTACTTATTATTAGCACATATTAGATTTTGTTGTAGATTTCCAAATTTGCGAAGCACAAGCTGAGCAGCTTACAGCACATTTTTTTTTTAAATTTAATATGGCGGTGTCAACTTTTCAACATTGTATTATTATTAAAAGCTTATTCTAATAAATCATTAATATATTTTATCAAATATTTTGTCCTGTTGTTCATATCCGTCACATTTTCGACACAATTCATTTGAAAAAACCCTCTCAAATGTCAACCATATGTCAAATTGAACGTCATTTTGGCAGATTTATGCACCAACTAGGTGCAGTCAACAAATTGTTCAACCATAAACTAGCCAGCAGCAAACAAACTTATATGTGAGTTAAAACGTGGGCAAAACATTCACCTTCTATTGAGAGTAATTATGTAGAAGCAGACTAGAAAACCACCTGTGTCTGGCTTGTCAAAGCTGGGCTCCAAACTCATTTGCAACTAAATGCCAGCCAACAAATATCCAAGTTTATGGTTGCTTTATACCGTACACTATACTGCAACCATAAAAAACACTCTGTGTGAAGTTAATTAATGCGATCAGAGCTTGACCTCTGCTTGGGGGTTAGAGTGACTTATTCGTTTTGTGAATAACTGACGCGCGAACGCATTTAAAAATAAAAAAAAAAATAACTAATTTGAAGCAAAGACGGCTTTAAGGTTTTGAGGTTGATCCGTTGCATGCCGCAAGCTCTCTCTCTCACCTAAGTGAAAAAACATGTGCGGTGCAAATTCCATTTGAATTTTGAAGTTTTTTTTTTTTAATCCAACAATAAAACGATCTTAGACCACACCGAAGTGTGTAGTGTATTATGCTGTGTATTAGTGCATGGATTTTACAATTCAGTGCGTGGGATGAGGATGCAGGTGGCCTGGCCTTTTATTTTAATTCCTCCATATTCTCTTGTCTGACTTACATCATCACTCTCACAGATGGTAGGTATAAGACCTATTGCATTGCGCCCAAGTGTCGGGGTTGGCAGAGTGAAATCGAAATAGTGCTGCCACCGCAGAGATACAACATCACACACAGTGGCTGGCATGGCAAATGCATAATGCAGCCGTTCGTCTTCGTCGCAATCAATAATGTGAGACGATCTGTGATCTTTGGAATGAACTTGCAAATGATTTGCTTGAGTAGGCTTTATTTTTATTTTGTTTTTTTGTTCAATTGCCCTTCTTTTAACGAGTTCCCAATCGCAATTAATTTTCTTGAAGTTCGATTGGATTGTAGGTATGTACAAGTATTTATTATGTAACATTATACAATTTATTAGTTCCCAGGAGATAGAAAAAATCGAAGAAAGCTTTCCCAAAACAATGCGAAATATTCGGTGACGATGAAGAAACAATAGCAACAATAATTTTAAGATAATATAACATTTATTTTACAACAATGAGTTGTTCTTTTTGTGGCGTCGTCTTCGCCAAATGTTTTGCGTTGATTTGGAAAAGCCTGAAATTAAAAAACTGCTGCTTTTTCTTTTATCCAAAAAAAAAAAAACTAATTCATAGTAAAATAAAAATGGAAGACCTCAACCATTTCATCAACGTCGTATGCAAGAGTTTGTTTTTTTTCGATTTCATCTCTACATATCTTTATATGCATGAAGTACCTACCAACCAACACTGTACCGCAAGTGCAAAATGATAATGATATTTACAAATTCTATAGCTTTAAAAATCCACACGCATTCAGGCCATATAGCACTTAAAAAACCATTTGTAATTCAATTTGACTCAATCAAACGGTAATAACCTTGTTTAGCGGACAAGTGTTTTGTACACACCCTTAAATATCTAGTTCCAACAATATTACCGTCCAACCCAATCGTACCATACTCTGAAGGTACATAATTTTCCATAATTCATATTCCAATATCGAGTGATAAAACAAATACAAATTCAATGTGGCAAACAAAAATTCTGCCATGTGCCCCGAAAACCAATCCGGAAAGTCATTGAACGTAATAGTAAAAAAGAAGCCAGCCAATGGGTTTTTATCCATCGCTGTTCCCATTTCGCCATCTGTCATACAAAATTCATCGTGGCATTTGTGGCAAAATGTAAAGAACATTCGATTCGATTAAGCTCACAAAACCTTAAAAATGCCAGACACGCATTACACGACAGCAACACTCAACTCTACGATGAACCTCTCAATTCCCCATAGAAAATTGCTCAACTCTATTAGTGCACGTCTCCCCCGGTTTGATAGACACTTCGAAGAAGAAGCTCAAGCTAAAC
Source organism: Syrphus vitripennis (assembly GCA_958431115.1). Lineage (NCBI taxonomy): Eukaryota > Metazoa > Arthropoda > Insecta > Diptera > Syrphidae > Syrphus > Syrphus vitripennis. The sequence goes on along the minus strand of OY288110.1, from coordinate 6,823,768 downwards.
CAGGCCAGGCCATCCAAGGCTGATCGAATGGAAGCCCCGTAGAAGTGCTCCTTACAGTAAAACATGGAATTGGATTAGGTTGCAACATAAAATCATCAGTATGGAGTATGGTGTGGTGCTGGTGGGGTGAGTGTTATGAATAAAATATGACACCTTATTTGGCAATCGTATATAAAACATAATTGACACAGGGAATTGGAATGGGAAGGGTTTTCTCTTCATAATTGGAAGAATTTTGCCATGATGTGGTATAAGAGTTTCGGTGTCTATATACATTATAAGGATAAATAAATTCCCAATGGAGTTGTAGTTTCAGATGAGAATGGAGATGAAATATAGTGATGTTTTGTGTTCAGGTTCATTTTACTCTCAGGAATTCCCTGAACAAATCTTTCTTTAGGATTCATTAACGCTTTAGTGTCATTTAGTGCCTAAGATAAGTCAAGGTGGAGGAAAAAGTATGGGTTGATTTTTAAAATAATTGTGTTCGTTTTTATCCAACATGTTGGCTTGATGACTTTTGTTGTTTTCATCTTGTATCGCGATGAGGATGTATGGGGGTTGTGCATGCACAAGAGCGGTACCAACAAAAAAAAAAACAAGGAAAAAGTAAGTGCTAGAACATTAAAGTTAAGAAGCCTTAGGAAAATCTTATTTGTGGATTTTGAGATATCATCAAAATGAAGCTGATTTAGATGTAAGGTATTGTAGACCAGTTTTTGTGCGATTCGATCCCAAATAACACAAGGTAATGAAAGTATATGGTTGTTCAGGTGGGTTAACTGCAGGAAAAACTAAAAAAGTGTTGTGGTATTTTTTTTTTGAAATACGACAGATAAAAGAAAACCGTTCATTAATCATCGTGTTAAATTAAACTCATATAACAATGATTATATAAAAAAATCTACTGTAAACTACATCCAACAAGTTTAGAATTCTTTATCATTAAAAGTTGTTTTTGCCCTGCCATTTTTACTATATCTATTTTGAACAAATACAAATTGCTTTAAGTGGGGTTTAGTGCAATTTGTTTTATTATTATATTTAATATGTAATTTAAAAAAAAAATTGGGCATTATTTATTTATACATATATAAAACTATTTTAAAAATAAATTTAAAAAAATATGACAATAACTTGGTTTTACTGTACTTTTTTTTAATAATAATATCAAATAATAATAGATTTTTTTTTCTAAAGTATTGAAGTGATATTTATTTAAAATTATTTTAAAAGTAAAACAAAAAAATGTCGCTTAATTTTTTTCTCAAAAATTGAAAACATCTAAAGAGAGTAAAATGTTGGGTATGTTAATCAACAACATGTTAATCAATCTATCCCTCATAAACATTAAATATTATTTGACGACTTGATTTGATACTCATCAAATAGCTACACAATTCATTTTCATCACAGTAAAGGTTTCGATGAAATTTAACTAATTCGATTGAGTGAGATAAGTCACTTTATATTGGAAATCGATTTAGCTAATAAAAGTAAGTGAATGATTTTCTGTTCTGTTTTCTCTGTCTCACTCATGTCTTTGAAGTGTTCAAACATAAATTAAGACTTATCAATTTCCCTTAATCGCTAAATCACTTTCGCGAATCAAGTCGTCGACTAAGGCGAGTCATCTCACTTTGTTCCACAAAATAGCTAAATCTCAACACTGAGTTATAAATATGTATTTCTCTTTGACAAAAGATATTCAAATTATTAAATTTCGTCAATAGCTTTATTTGTTTTTTATCTTCACACTAAATTTGTATTTCATTCGTTTGCAATTACCACCTGCGAATGCGAATTTGTACATCCCACTTACAAAATTGTGGTGTCTCTGATAGAGAGTTGATCTCCTAAATCATTCGAACACATGTTGACTTTCACAAAATGTTCATCGGCTCATGTCAATTGAGCTTCATTGATTTCACACAGCTGTTAATCTTGAATCATTATTATTACTGCCCACGGCTTGAGCTTGCACCAATTTTCAATGCATTCAGCTCAAAAAGATTGTAGGTAGATATTGGCGACTGTCTGGGGATTATTTTTTCTTATATTTCAATTTTAGTTTGTATTTTGTTCCTTTTTTCATGTTCAGGCGCGCTTAGATCTGCCGCTGTCGATGACAAGTCGCCTGATTTACAGCTTCACTGACAACAACAGTCTTAACGACGGATGTTGAATTTCGACTTCCATTTGTGGTGATAGGAAAAATAAAAGTCTACAGTATACCTACCTACAACTCGCGGTACACTTGTCGTTGGAGTATAGGTACAATTTAGACAACTACTGCCATCTATGAATATATACAGTCGCGGTTTTTGTTGTTGTTGTTGTTGTTGGTTGCGATAATGAAATAAATTGGCTATACTACAGCAACGACTATATTTATATATGTATGAGAATAAATTACTGGCATTGGCTCATATGACATGTCAATGTACCTTGGCTGTCGATCGATGTCACTGTAGCGTGCCATGAAGTCAGGAAGTCGTGTATAAACGTTATATTATCTAATATAATGATGCTTAGAGGAGCAGAGAGCTGTAGGTATGGATCAGCTGCATCAATAAAGGCCCGGCATATATGTACCTATGTGGTGGCATTGTAGTGGCGTACCAACTAACATCAGAAACTAAACTGTAAACAATAATAATTGACAAACCAAGTTATTATGCAAGTGGGTTGCGTTTTTTAATGGGGGGATGTGTCACACGCTAATGAATACATTACGTACTTACAAACATTAAGATGTACATACATATATTTGACTTTAGTGGGGTATAATTTTCTTTAAGCGGGATTTCTCAGAAACTTCATCGCCATATTATGGCAGCCCGGTCGTCGGGTCTTTCGTCTCCGGTGTATGCTTCTAAGTCAGAACTATCAATTATAATGATGTTATTCAGTTGGTTGGCAGAGTTAATAGAGGTGTGGAGACATAATGGTGATTTTGACAGAGAGTCGCCTCCCCTTATTTTTGTTGTTTTTGTTTTCTTTTCTTATTACGCAGGTTAATGATGTTTCTCGTTTAAATAGACTTTCCACATTTTCATAATTTTATGACTTGAGTTTGTAATAAAAATAATTTATTATGTAGACTTTCGACTTTACTGTAAATAGGTATAGTAGAAATTGAATAATGTAAAAAAAAATTTGTTGAGTGAAATGTCAAATTTTGTATGAATGTAAATAGTTATACATGATGATTGCTTTATTACAAACTTATCAGACAACCTTAATAAAAATGGAAAGATCATCATGCTAAGAGGTTTAACATTTGAATGCCTTTATACAAATTTATTTCTTTGAAGAAATCAACAAATGTTCCAGTTTAAAATCATTGCGGGTTTGAGGTGTATGCAATAATTTTAGTTTGCTTAAAAATGGAAGCATCTTCACTGCAGCAGTTCTTCCATGTCCAGTGCTAACATACGGTTCGGTTCCAATATTGGACAATGTACAAGACGTATGATTATGAGTCTATAATTGAAGGCAGCTGAATAGAATACGCGTCGGATAACAGCAGGATTGGAAGCTTGATCGAAACATGAAAATCTGAAGTAGCTTCCATTTTAAAAATAAATGGTCTTGGGAAAAATAATGTATTACCTACTTATATCAATATCCGAATAAAAGACTATCCAAAAAGCAATAGCAGGCCAAAAAGCAATGGCATACTACAGGGTGCACTTTGCAACACTATCGCTGAAGAAAGACTACCACAAATCTCCTGGATCTAAGAAATAAAACGACATCTGCATTTAGTTTCCCTATTTAATTTTTTTGTTTACTGTTCAATACGCTTGTGAAGTTGTGTTTCAAGGAATCTCTCTTTGAGTTGTTATTCTAGGATTTAGCTAATTAACCTATTTCGGTTTATAAGTACCATTTAAACAGAATCTCCAACAGTTGTATCAGAAACATAGCTCATTATGAACAAACTATAGCTCTCAATACTCGGCAATCTGCAATCCACACTCAATCCACAGTACTAAACTGCAGTAAGAAGCTTCTTGGCTTTGAGCATGAGCCTAAGGGATCCACGAAAGCTCCGAACACCCTCCAACTCTTTGAGCCCGAAAATGTAAAATTAGACACACCTAAAATAGTGATGGTTTGTTAGCGAATTGTATTTTTCAAATTTATAAACGTCAAAGTAACATTGGAGCTAGTATGATACTAAAGCTTAAACCATTTGATTCTCAAAGTATTACTTAGTCAACCCACTCATCTGCCTGCCTGCGTGAGAGGATCCGATGGCATTGCTTGACTCGCAATACACTCGTTTGATTTTCGAAACGTTTTTATTAAATAAAATAAGTTTAATTAAAATGTGATTGGCTACACCTAATAAATAATTAAATAGTTCAGTGAAATGCCTTAATTAAAGGTTAGAAAAGCACAAAAGTTACATCTAAATGCTTGATTTATTTTATTAAAATCCATGTCAGAGGCTTAACTATGCTGTCATTAACCTATGCTCGAGGCTCGAGCCACCTATTATACACGCACCCATATGGTTAAAAAATATATTAACAGAAAAAACAGCTTATACAAACCCATCGATGTAATATTCATACTTGTCCACTATCCAGCCAAATGAACTGTGATCAGCTGCTGGACAGCAAACTCTCTAACGGATTTGATTTCATTTTAAAACCGCCACACCACAGGCTAGAATAAACATCATAGTCGACCAGCTGGCACCTGTTTGCTACATTTTTGCGTAAGCCTCTCTAGCCTAAAGGAGTATGTTTGATGAAGCCTCCTTCTCTCCTATGTACTTATATCCTAAGAATTGTAAAGAGATGCGATGGTGCTGTTGTGCGCAAGTGATTCAAAGCCATATTCGAGCCCCATGTGGAGTGTATCTGAAAACTACAACATTTGATCGACATTCCCGCTTCGCCACATCAAACACGATCGGTGCGGAGTGGTACACGCAGCACGCACGAATTGTAGTACAATCGCTTCGTATATAGAGTTGATGTCTGTAGCACATGAGGCTTGCTTGGCTTGCTACAACAGTAACCAACCGACGAACGATGGTTGGAAATTAGGTCGTCAGTTAACACCTGATTGCGGTCCGATGATTTGTACGGTTGCACACACATATTATCTTGCGTCTCTTTCTCTAACTTAATATATTAGCATTATGTTTCTCATGTTCGTCATCGTTTTGCCGGTTATAGACAACGCAATTCATTCGTCATGGCGAATTTTCTGTGGCAAGTACAGATTTCTACTGGTTGCTTTGCTGCTGCTGCTGCATGTCTGCTGCAAGACACAGATACGACTCTGTGCGATCTCTCAGATTGATGTGGAATCAGATTCGCACAATCGGTTGCGAGAAGGTTGAAAGCTTGGAAGGTAAGGTTGCTTTTTCACTGACTATAATGCTGGCTCTCGCTGAATGACTGGTTGACTTAGTCTGGCCGGATGGGTTGTAATTTTTAATGGAGCTTCTGTTGAAAGATTAATCAAGTTGGACACTTATTCGTGCTCATTTGAGTTTCTATTTAGTCGGTTGGGTAATGAATCATTTTGAGATGCAGTCGCACACAGTGTGCCTTGGTGGCAATGGAAAGTGGACACGGTGATCGTAGCTGTCGTTGCGGTTTGAAATGAAAGTAGCAATATCATCGTTATACTATATTAAGGTGGAGCCGCCAGTATTATGTATGTATAGAAGAAAAAAAAAAGTACAACTTTTTAATTTTCATACCCTTCAGGGGAATAATATACTACACACAATAACTCCCATTAATGCCCCTCGCTGCTTTGCCTCTTTGATGGTGATGATGATGGCGATAAAGGTTTACCTCTACTATAGTTTCGTTGGCTCTGGTTTGGTGGTAGCTTAAAAAACTTTCTTTAGATGTCGAAGATAACCGTGGAAGGTAGTTAACATACCATAATGTGAAGACATTGTGTTAAGATGATAATTGCACCAAGAGAAAATATGTTTTTTTATTTGAAAAAATAAAGTTTTACATGAAATGCAATGGCACCAAAATGGCGGTTGTTTTGAAGTGTAATGGGGAAGACTCATTGTGAAGACTCATGTTTATCGAGTTTTGTTATACAACTTTTCTACATTCAAATAGAAATATTAAATATTGTGAAATAAGAAAAGTTGCTAAGTAACTTAAAACATTATCCAAAAAGAAATGCAAAGCTTAAAGAAGATCCAAAAAAACTTTTTCGAATAAGAATGTATTTTGCTTAGGAACGTAACCCCTTTTGTCAAATACATAACTTTACAATTTGAAACAACAACTCATCTGTTCTTACTTACTTACTTAAGGTGGCGGTACAGTCCTAGTCAGACCAGGGCCCCAACCAACATGCTTCTTCCAGTTCGGTCTCTAGCTATAGATGTTTCGAATTTCACACGTCTCATTTGGATCATCATCTTCAGATTCCTTTGACCTCAACCAGGAGTCGAACCTGTTACACATGAACCAAGCGTCGTTTGAAGGCTCCATATAAATATGCAGTGCCATCACCGTGACTAATGTCCACTTACAAAAACCAGATTAATCTGATTCTAATCTTGGCAGCCTTGAAATACTATGCAATTCAGCCAAATGCTGAGTGGTAAAACACGTGAGCTGTTGTTGGCCATTCAAAATGTTCATTGTGACTGCACAGTTTGACTGCCTTTCATAATATTCAAAAAAAAATCACTGCAAAAGAAAACTACAGAAGAAAGCGTATTTTTTAACTCAGAGTTTCGAAGACTATCGGTGGTCTTTAAGGTAAAAAACATCGTTCGAAAATTGTGTTAAAAAAAATAAAATTGAATATTGTTAAATTCCTGTTAATGTCCTAATTTATCTAACAAACAAACACAAAACTGAAAAAAACATTTAGTTGGTTCGGAGACGAGATTTTAAGTAAGGAATAGTGACGAAAATAAAAAATTTTGATTTTGACGAGACTGAGATTTGTGCCGATCTGTGTGCTGAAAGCAAGTGCCCGCAATACTCCACCACCACCGCTATAAAATAATTGCAATTAAAATCGTTTTAAACTATTTTAATAGTTAAGCTAAGTTACCTCTCTACATCACCCCACTTGCAGATACCCAATTACTATAACCAAACTCTGCGACCTCATGAAAATGCTTATCCTTAACATCATATTAGCCAAATGTACATGGCTGTTGGTTTATTTTATCGTTGCTATCGTCATTATAGCCGGTGCTGCTCTCTGACGGCAGCAAATATTTACATTCCACTGATAATGGCTTTTCAAACACACACACACACTACACTTATTGCTCCAAATTCCGACACGCAGTGCAACAGATCGTGTGCATATAGTTTCTTGCCTTTAAGCCAGCCAGTTCCCACCACATACCACTGCTGCCACCTCCACCTCCATATTAACGCTGCTACACAGCACCAAAAACGTCTACTATAGCTTCGACTATCTATCTATCACACACTTGCCTTTCTGATAAGACGTGAGCCTGATTTTTTAGTTGACACAGGTGTTATGCACCTGATTTCAGCAGCAACGTTGATCGTCGGCATCGGCATCAACGTTATATGTAGCTTAGGCGTAAAAGTTCAAACATATAGATACCAGAAACTTTAATTAGTGCTAGGGGAGCACTGGCACTTAATAGACTTTAATGCACGCTAAAAAAAAAATGAAAAAAAAAATAAATGTGGGCATGGGAAATCGATTTTATGATAGATCAATGAACAAGTTTTTTACAGGGGTGCATTTTAATGGAAAACAATTACAAGGCGGATACTTTGACATTTTTAAAAAATTGCACTTACACATTTTTCTTAGGGCAACTTTCGTCAATCAAAAACAACTTGAAATTAAAATTGAAGAGATTTGAACTTGTATATGTATTTCCAACCTAGGATTACAATTCGATAATTAGTAAAAAAAATAACTTAACTATACTCGTAGGTATATGCCTTTCCTTGAAATATTGCATTCTGTAGTTTATCAAAAAATTTTATGTATAGCTCATATAATTCAGCAGTTAGCATTTGCACATGAGCATATACAGTTTTTTTTTAAATATTAGTTTAATTTTTGTTTAAATTTACTTTAAACAAAAAAACATATTAGGTTTTAGAAACGACAGTTAAAGCTAGGTACAGACGATTGTCAGATCTGCCAGTCAAAATTCTTCTTCATTCGGAGACGTAACGCAACAATCTTATTAATTATAACAGATATAAAATGCAATGAAAACTATCAAGAACTACCAGAACTTCAAAAATAAATGAATATGCTGTAATTGCATAACTTTACTCCATGGTTATACTTGTATATTGTATAAAAATTGATTGTGATTTTCAGCTATAAAACGAAAGACCGACGAGTACAATTAATGAGCGAATACAAGGAAACTAAACGATAGACCAATATATCACTTTCTTGCTTTTTGTTGAGTTTCGTCAACTTTTGTCTTAGGGAGTAAAGGGCGCACCACCACCAAGTAAAACTGACATTTTGGTGAACTAAGAACGAAAAAAGGGGAAAGATGATTCATTTTAAGCAATATGGCCGACTTCTCCACTTGACAGCTCTTTTCTTTGGTTATCCACATTAGCTTCCGCCTAGTCTTTTTGTCATTTACAATAGTACACACTTGAGTCCCTTTAAGTGCCTAACAAATTAACTGCAAACTGCGATCGCGAATAAAACCTTTGAAGTAATTTCAGCATGTTTTTGGCCAATTATCAACTTGATAGAGTGAATAAATGGCATGATAAAGAAAAATTTATAAGTAATCCTACTACCTATTCCTTCAACCACAATACAACTTTAGAATATTCTATTCCAACCTTGATTTTTTATAAAAATAATGCCCGAATTCACAAATTTGAAACAGACTTTTAAATGGAAAACGTCATTTTTAGGCTAGAAAACCTTTTACGTTTTTAAAAGGCCATTATGATCTCGCTTGAATTTAATTTAAATTAGTTTACTTTTTTCAAAAAAAAAAACAGAAAATCGTTTATTACTTAGCGCAATTTATTGCAATATTTTATTAAGTTAAAAATATTAAATTTTTTCTTAATTCTAACTTAATGCGGCACTGATATATTTTGTAACATGTAACTCTATTAACTACCGGCTTTATACAGTACATATATGTACGGCAGGTGAGTAGTTTTACACCTGAGACCAAAGTGCATAGAACCGGTCAATATCGTTTGAGTAAGAAATCCTATATAACTCTGACTAGAGTGTACCTATTGCTACATAAATAATCACAGTTGTCTATCGCGTTTTTGTACTTTTTTTTTTAAGTTTTGTTTTACCGCGTAAGGGGTTATTTGAAATGTTATATCGCCTTGAGAAGGGGGGGTATGAGGTGCAAGAAGGGCACTCCAGACAAAATGGTAAAGTTGTTCAATTAATTAAAGCCCAGGGGATTGTTGATTGCGTCATTTATATGATTGGTTTTTGATCGATTGACTCTTATAAGTCAAGATTAGTCGGTACATGATGAGCTAGCTTTGATTTGTAAACATAGCCCTTTGACGTGACGTGTAGGTACGTGAAGTGTTTTACGATTAGGTTTTAGTTCTTGTTTACCAAGTTGATGATAATAAAGCTATAAAATTAGTAAACTTAATGTATTTGCTAATTTAAGAAGGTTCTTACTGATCTTGACCAGCATGGTTTTCCCCGCATAGATCAAAGCAATTAAATAATTTAACCGCTTTATTTATATACCAATGCATATGTTAGGATATAATTTTCTAAAGAATTTACACGATCAGAGATCTTCTTCTGATGACACGTGGCTGCCTATCATTCATTCTCTTTGAAATCAGAGTGTGTCATCTCATTTTATTTTTGGACACGATTTTTGTTAGGCGCGACTGCACACGTGATATCATACGAACGACAATTTGGGCATCCCGTTTGCCGCATATATGGCAGCAGCGATTAGGAATGAGTTTCATCAGGATCGTTTTATTTGAAGCATGCAATCGCTTTTGAAGTTATACAGCTTCCGGATGATTTTGACTTGTTTTTTTTTTTTCTTTATTTTTGATGGTTGTGTTGTCTTTTTTGAGCTCGTTTGTGCATCATAGTCGTGAGTTGTCAGCACGTGTGGCTCATGTGTTACACAGACGTGTTTGCCTTATGATGGGTATAGAGTTCATACTCGACACAGTATATATTCAATAATGAAGTGACACATATGGGTAGGATCTCTCTCTAAACTTTGATGTTCATAATATGAATGGGGTGGGTAGATGCGTCACAAACAAATACGAAATATACCTTTTTAAGATGTGATGAGTTTCTGAGAATATTCAATGAATTATGTGGAAAGAACTTTTAACTGTTTCATTATGGTATATTTCAAAAGGAGAGGAGTATATGAATAGGAAAATAAAAAGGTAATTTTTTATGTTTGCCATGTTTGCCCCTACAACCTATACAATATCAGATGTTTCGATCAATTATAAAATTATAGCAGAACATACAATTTCTTAAAATTTAAGTTTGATATGAAGATATTTCAGTATTTCATTTTTTCGTTCTTGTCTAAATGGAAAGAGAAGAAATATGTTTTTTTTTTTTTGGTGATATACATATGAAAGAATTTTTCAAATACTATATCTCTGTTCCATAGGTTACACTCAAAGTGCAGAAAAAAATGTTCTCGTCACGTAAATTAATGGTACACTGTGGCGTATACGTAACTGAATTTATGATTTTCTCGTTTTACGATGAAAATTGTATAGAATAGCTCCCTAAAAATATAAATAATATTGCAAATAAATATACAAATAATTTTTAAATTCAAACAGCTGATTTTTGTACGTGTTGTATTATTGCCTCTAACCAAACAGGGTTAATTCTTAATAGTTTCTAAAACCCAAATATTTCATAGAAAGCGGTGATATTATTTTTTTAACCTGCAGTACGAACTTGGAGGTTTATAATTAAAATAATTAAAAGTCATTCTTTCGATGGATAGTTGCAAATTTTTATTATTTCACCATATTAAAAATAAAAAATTTGTTGAAAGAATTCAGATATGGTCCAGACTATAACTTAAAACGATACGGTTTTACAACGTTAAATATGTTTTAATTGCGTAAAATAGGGTCGCAAAGGTGATAACGTTAGCCTGAATTTCAAAAACAGATGTTGAAAACTTTATTCGAAAATATTGTATTAAAAAATTTTCCTTGCATAGCGGCATTTTAGTTATGAACATGAAAATGTGAAGAAATGAAGATTTTTTAATCCAGGCAGGTTTTTGTAACGGACATTCTCTAAAAATACGATTCTTATCAATATAGACGAAGAAGAAAGTATGAGATTTTTCTATCTCTTATTAGGTATCACCAAAAAAACAGTTAATTTCAACAGATTTGTGCTTACTTTTGATTTGTCACAAAAACTCTTTTATTTTTTGGTGACAGGTTTTCAAAAACTTTCATATTCAGAATCATCTGAAAATTGTGAATAGCAATTTCAAAATAAATATATTTTTTTAATTTTGGAAAAAGAAAAACAATTTTCTAAAAATTAAATAAAAATTTTGGAAACAAATTATTCATAGTTTCAAAAATAACGGTATCTGCCATTTTAATGTTAGTTTCTCCGAAAAGATTCCAAGTTTTGTTTGTAAAAATGTTTGTGTAAGAACATATCAACACCAATAAAGCTAAATGGAGACTGTTTGTTTGATTATTTATAAATAATATAATAAAACGGCAAACATATTTTTGTTGTACATTTAAAGGGTTTCACATAACTCAAAGCGGCACAAATTATATACTGTTGGAAAGGTATCCTCCCACAGAAGCGCAAATTATAAAATAAATTAATTTTTGTGTTTAGAGCAGTATAATATGATTATAAGATCACAATCACAAAAATTTCAAAATGTCAAATATTTTATAAAAGACCATGTAAGTGAGTCCAAGTCTATTTCAGAAACAGTTGAATTTCAGACAGTCGAGTTTCTAGAACTCTTCGTCAATTCCAGAAAAATAGAAATGAATTGGCACTCAAATTTTAACAGCTTGTCATTCTAAGAAAAAAATATATATGTATACTCGAACCAATGGTGCACTGTGACGTATGCGTAATTTTTTTCATCATCTAATAGATTCATTGATTCAAATGTTTATAGAGGTTTTTTGTATGTATACAACAACCCAAGTGCTTCTAGGAACCTGAGCTTGTTAACAGCATTTATATCAAGAAAGCATAAAAACATTAATCTTTTTTTTTAATGGTTAATCCTGGAGATCGACCCCAGAACTTGATTTTACACTTCTACGCACTAACCATCTAAGTAATAGACTTTCTCTTATTTTTTAAATTTCCCGCGTTTATTTATTTTACCGCCTTGGCTTTCAAATGGGACTTTTCATTCAATCTGAAAACACTACTATTTCAAATAATTTTCGTCATCAAATAAGGGGCAATATAATAAAAAAAATAATACATTGTACTTGAAATGAAATAAACAAAGCAAACAAATCAATACCACCTGTGGAAATCAAGTCGTCGCTGCGCCACGCTGCCGCCGGCCAACCTTAGTACCGCTTTTATGTTCCAATAAATTTGATTAAATATTTCCCCACCTCCTCTCTAAAAGCAAATATATTGCTGATAAAATAAGTTCGATCAAGTTAACTGAACTCATAATAGTTCTAGGTGCAAATGAAAAAAGGGCCTTCTTATCTAAATCTCAACTACAAACTTTATTTATTTGTAATTTTCTAGTTCTTAGGTACATTTTCGGTGCAACTGTACTCAGAGCCTTAGAGGCATAGTTATAATCACAATTTGTCAAGAAACATTCTTAAGATAACTCCAGCCCAACAGGTGGATGCACCTTTCATGGTAAAAATAAAATTGATATCTTGAAATGCGAATCGAACGAACTGCGAAGGTAATAAAGTCAAATATAAAAAAATTATTATTGATAAGGAAATAGATACGGTTCTCGAATATTGTGCACACCTGGGAAGCACCTAGCTTTTTTTTTTTGTTTTTCGTTTATAAGCGAGAATGTACTCGGCAGGATGGGGTTTTATCTGGAGAAAATAGTCATAATAATTTGTTGGTTTGTACTTAATGTTGAAGTTTGTGTATTGATACTTTGGCCGCTTTTAGTAATGATTACGACAACAGCGTTGTTGCTTTGAAAGTGTCAGGTGTTTGCACCCGGGATATCTGAGTCAATATTGTTATCTCACAGCAATGGAAATGATTGTGTGTTGCAAAAAGTAAATAATATCTTCTCTCGGAACTGTGTTATCTAAAATGTGCGCCCGCAATAGATTCGATATTTTAAACTTTGAAAATTTGCGGTTATCTTCTTTGTTTTTGCTTAAATTAAGCAAGACTGTCATAATATGTATATTTTTTATTTTGATAATAATATTATTAATGCGCAATTTTATATGAAGCTCTACAAAAACCAAACAATAACGTTGATTTCTCAAATTACAATGGTTATTGTTCTGAAAGTAATTTTAAACAAAAAACCAATTTTGTAAAAATATCTTATTGTGAATTAATGCGCCTGCAGTGAGCTAGGAATGAGCCGATGGTATTAGTGATGCCAAAACATGAGGCGTTTCTGAGAAATAAAATTTTAAAAAATTTTATTGCAAAAAAAAATTAAAATCTAATCCGAAAAAAATAGATTGCAAAAAGGGTGTGAAGGCTCATCTGTAGATGGGTAAAATATAAGAGTAGCTGAAATGAAGATGCTTCGCATGACAATATAGGAGTGACAATATTTGATCGAATAAGAAAGAAGAAAATCTGAGGAATTCTTCTCGTCAAAAATGCAATCTTGTACAAAATACAGCATGACCAACTTGACAGCTTGTACTAATATATAAAAAGAAATTCCGCTGCGATCCCAGCTAAAAAGGGAATAACACACGACGTTACAACATTATCGTGGAAGAAAGGCAGGCGCAAAAACTCAATCAACTGGATCAAAAATTGCTACGAAATCTGTATTAAGTTGGCCTCAGATACGAAAAAATCCAAATCCGTGAGGCCTGTTGACGTTTCCCAAGGTCAACCCAGCGAACCCCACAAGTGAAGCCTTAGTATGAACCAATGTTCCCAGTTTTCTATTCAGAAGGAGATCACTAACAATATTTGTTTTATTTTTAATAAAACTATACCGTAAACTATTGTTCATTTTCAATATTTATCATAAGACAAATTACCTATCAATAAAACTCTCCCCCTTTTATGCATTTTCAACCCCTTTTTGTAGTGCATACATACCTTCTATTAATATTGTCATTGAACAAATGTGCGAAATGTTACATACTTAAAACAAAATACTTTTCATTCAACACCGCGTTCAAAGAAAATACATGTAAATTACTCTTTTCGGACCATTTGCTCGATATTTGCACTAAATTAGACGCAAGTCTGTTCGAATTTTTCTTTGGTTGTTGTTTTGTTTGGTTTAGCTGGTATCATTTTAACCCCTGGGAAACACTTTAATGAAGGATAAAACAAAAAGCAATGCGTTATCGACATTTGGTTGATTGAGTACGCCATATGATGACAAATGCCATCATCGGCAGTTTTTGTACCACTTATAACAACCACCACAAATAAATATTCGTTCGTGGCATGACGGCGGCGGTGGCGCGTCGGTAGGAGGCATTGTAAAGATATCAAATTAATTACGAAGACCCAAAACGGAGCTTCCTTTAATTAACTTAATTAAATTGAAATGGCAACTGACACAGAGCAAATAGTATCTCATTTGTAATAATATTCTACGCTGCAATCAGACTTGGGGTGCAATTTGCCTCTATATTATATGCCAAACGCACTTCAGTCTCGCAACATAATACAACGAATGTGTTATCTAAGACTTTCTTTCGGATTATTGCTGTAGAGTTTAATAATGTGCCTTTATGAAATATCCATAAATCTAACAACATCGTCTTTAGTCTTTACATACCGCATGGAAATTATGTTCCCATAAAATAAATTCGTCATGTGTTCGCATCCTTGACTACTTCACTGAACGAGTACTACTGGTATGATGGATAAATCTGTGCACATTTTCTGTCATACTTGCGTATACCGCATCACTGACATAAGGTGAAAACCTTTTATTGACAATTCTACAACCAGAAAAAGAGCTAGCTTTTTTTTCATCCAATCCAATCCAATCCAATCCAATCAGGTAAGTAAACAGGGGCTCTATTTCTGATTTTTATTTGAATCTGAAGAACGGGTGACAAATGTTCAAACAAAAGCAACAAAAGGTATACAAATACAACACCACCACTTCTAAGCCATCATCCATGTACTGTACAGTGTACATATACGCTTACGCAACCCTCTTTAAATAATAGTCCTGATGTCATGAATTCATCGACTTTAGCCTTATCTATTATAAATATAATAATACGTCGAAATGCGACTGCTATTGCGTTTTTTGTCGCAATGGGTTGAGGGCTGGTTGAGGGTGAGAATGATGACATATAGAGAGAAATATTGTTATAATATGCAGTCAAGAGTTTTAAATAAATTTACAAATGTTGTGTTTTGCCGTTTATTAGGTTTTTATGTCATCATTGTGTATGCTTAATACACGCTGAACCGTTGAAAATAAGTTAGGCTAGATCATACCACATTGTTTGACAGTTGGACAAAAATGTTTCACGGATCGTACTAGGAAGATATATGAAAAATAATTGTTGTCCGCCTAAGAGGTTTTTAATGAAAATTTTGTATAGGGGGTTGATAATATCTAAACAGTTAGATTGTGTGAATTATTATTAAGGAAGAGAGAAAGGAAGGTTGTTGTATTTTTTCATATATGTTAATTGATCTCCTGGATAGTCAAGTCACAGATAGGATAATGAGATTAGAGATATTTGAAGTTATGATATGAAGGTAGTATTGTGTCAGAAGATAAAAGCAGCATATGGCAGTATTTCAGTGTCCTTTAGAACTGAATTTTCATTAGAATAATTGGTTTAATTTCGTTGAAAGCTTCAGAATATTTAACCCAAATTATAGGACTTCAAAATACAAACCTGAAAGCAGTTCAATAATAGTTTTCAAAATGACAATATTTGATTTCTAGGAGCAGAAATGATAAATTAAACAAAGAATAAAGTATATGTATGTTCATAAATATACCTACTTATAAGCTTAAACCCACACAACACTATACATACAGTGAAGTCATACAATATGCATAAGTAACTTGAACACCGGACCACATTTTGGGAATAATTTTTGATTTTTGACTGAAAAAGTCTCGAGTAATTTAATTTTTTTGCACTCTCGAGCTATGGGAAAATTTTAAATTCTTGGAAGCCAAAACACCGTAAACATCTTGGACTGTTTTGGCTTCAAAATTAGAAAAAAAAATCATGTGGGTTATTGATCTTTGACAATATTTAAATTCTAAAAGCAGATAAAGTTGTTGAAGTTCACATTAAAACACAAATTTTTGTATAATATTTTTTGAAATACGACAAAACAGCAATAACATGGCGATACAACAAGTCGTGGTTATTGTTTCGTCGTAGTCAGCAAAAGTTTTGCCTTAGGTTTGGGAGAGTCTGTGTGGCTTTCTATAGATTTACCAATGTTCACCCATTTCTTTATCGAGATCAGCACAGTGATCGTACAGGATTGCACCAAGCCTAATAATACAAAATTAAAAAGAGTATTACGAATGATGATCAATTATAAATTGTAGATCGATGTTGTATAATGTGTCTACGTTTATATACTCACTTTTATTACCAATATAGCTCAATAAGTTCTCATATAAATAATATAAATCGGCTAATAATTCATAAACAAGATTCCCCGCGTGCGAAACAATTCAACCGAACACAATACCTAATTGATCTAATTGATGATTGGCTTCAGTCGGTTTTTCATCATGTTTTTGTATGAAGCAATTACGTGCACCTTCGACGATAGATCAATTTCAGATGTATATATGAATTTCCGCCTCACGGCAGGAGATTTCCATTCAAATTATTAACCTATAACTTTCACTTGTAAGCAAGAGATTCAATCGCGGAAAACTCGGTTATATGTATAGTAGTATAGTACGTATTCGACTCTTTGGTATTTGATAAATGCCAGAGCTCTATTCAATCCACAGCCATCAGCGAAACTTTCATCGCGTATAGCTTCACCGTCGTCGCTACCGTCACGATCTTCATCATCATCATCATCAACAGCATGATTGTTTGACATTGTGAATCCCATAGCAAATCAAAATGAAATAAACCAAACCAACCACATAGAGAGCCCGCACTCGCAGCAACCAACCAACGAACGATCTCGAGTCGTATATCGCCGTACATGCATCTTTCTATATAGTCACCTCCCGCATCGAATCAGCTGGATTACAATCATTGTAATGCTTTATAAAACACACATCTAAGCATTAAACACGATATTTGCTGATCGCTCAATGCTTCTGCAATATAATAGTATGCCAAACAGATGCGAAAAGTGCTTTCAATCGAAACTTGCTTGCTAACACATCACGCAGAGCTATCAAAAGATATCGGCAATAATCGATTTCTTATGAATGATTAGTTCAGATATTTTGTTGTACTTTAAAATGCTTTTGTATCGAACAATTCTATGTGCTGTGGAGAGGTGATGTCGTCATATCTAAGAAAGGGGCAGATCATCTAGCCAGCTCTTACCGCGGCGGCGGCGGCAGCGGAATATGTTTCTTATCAAAGAACAAATTCACATAAACAAGTTAATTAATGTTCTGGGGCTAAGTTTTCACGCAGCATGATCGTGTGGTAATAATCTTGCTACACCCGCTGAGCAAGATACGCCAAAGCGGGTGGCCCAGCCAGAAATCACTGACTGAATCAAATCCAGACGTATGCAAATTGCGTATGAGAAATTTATGTTTAATGTACTTTTATTCAAACAGATGGACATGATTAACATGCATTTCTACCCGTCGGTCGTAGCTCGCAGGAGCACTTTACTGATTGAAGTTCTTCAGCTGTTTTGTTGGTTAATGGTGAACCATACTTTTAAAGAAACGATAGGTGCGGCTAAGAAGTGCATCAGTAAAACAATAAACACAATATTAAACAGATGCTTAGAACAATGAAACACAAAAAAACATTTACTTGTTAAAAATGTGTTGCTTGAACAATCTCTTTAACTCCCCCACAATTCAAATCAGAGTTCTTTATAGAGACATAAAATTTGGGTCTGTACACACTTTTGCAATTCATTGCCGTCACGGAAAATAAATCGCCAAGAAATCTCAGCGTCGCATCATTTGTATGTCGCCTCCAACCACCATCCAAGTTTCCCATAAAAGTGCGTTTGAGCTCATAAAATCACATCTAATCAAGATTGATTGCGCGAAACCTATTTAACCATCCCCCACCATTCAAAGTTCATTTCTTACCAGCGTTGTTATACAGGATCTTTCTTTATTAATGAACAACACTGTAGAGTCTGATTCCCTCCGTTAATGCAGTTCGGGTAATCTTTTAAAACGTTGGATTAAAATTGTTAAAAAAATGATTAATACTAATCATCGAAATACTTAGAAGCTCTTTTTAAAGCCTAAAACCAATGCGTTTTTAAAATTTTTTTTGAAAACAACATATTTGAATAAAAAGTTTTGTAAAAAGAAACGGTTTCTACGTAATGCAAAGATCAGTAACTCATTGACTCTATGTAAGTGGGAGTGTATTGGCCATAGGCTTCGAACAGGTTATGACTGCGTTGCGACTCCAACGATGCAATGGAACCTTCCTACATAGACAGGCTAGGGAATGGCTGACTTAGAAGCACTTGGTGAAGAACGTAAGTATAACGACGCTGGAAATTATAAGGCTTTACCAAATTATTCGATTGCAATCTGATAGTGCTCGAGGAAGTTATTCCCATTCCAGTGCACACTGTCCAACCCCATTAAAAACATCCCTTCTTCTAATACACAAAGCTTCATTCCATTTAGTCAGAGGGTGGAAACAAATGAATGCATAAGCATGTTTACCAACGCAAGGGGTGGCAGTGTTGGGTTGAGCGCAAAACCTGTCTATATAGTGAAGATGACTCGTATTGCCGCCCAACACCGCACCGACATGCCGGAAGATAAGTCAGTATATCATCCCTTGGCCATTCATTCCATTAAAAGGTTCTACGACGACGATGTTTTCCTTTTTCGTGGTCGTGCGGTGATGGAACAGTTTTACTTCTCTTGGACAGCGCAACACGATGATCATCATCAGTGTTGTATTGGTGACTTTTTAGCGGGTACATAAGTCTGTTATTATTGAAGTTGTTCGTTTTTCCCATTCCCATTGTTTGTGGGTGGATTATAGAACAGAACTATAGGATGGGGTGATTTTTCAAGAGGGTGTTGAGTTTTTTGTATCTCTTCGCAACCAACAAAAAAAAAAAAAATAAAGAACAAGATAGAGGAGTGGAATGATTATGTTTTGGTGATGGCTTTTAGGAAAATTAAACGACACATGGATGCATTTGTATGGATTTATATAGCGCTTTTTCTGTTGCCATGATCCTGAGCGTATTGTTGTAAAGTCCTTATGGCAGTATTTAGTAAGAACATTAATATGAAATGGAATAACATACGGTTTGAAAACTCGCATTGTAAAGGATACCTTATTATATATACGCATATGGGAGGATAGTTATTGGATAAATATGCAAAAGAATTGTATGCCGTTTGGTTAGTCCTGCGGGACAATCCCTTTTTTGATAAATTTAATGAGTTTTTTAATATGGATTTGGAACTTTAATTGACGACATGCTTTGGGAATTAATTTTATCTATGTTAATTTGGAATGCGATCCATTAAATTGCAATGCAATATAAATTCAGTGGACTTAGCTGCAATGATTAAAGTTTTAATTACAAGTGGATCTCAAAAATTGTTGTTTTCGATCATATGTATTTATTGGGTGTCATTTTAGACTCCTGAAAGATGCTTGTACTAAGCAGTCTGCTAATATATTATGACTTCACTTTTTTTATTCAATGACTAAAGCGGTTTCAGTTTACGCGTCCGACTTTTCATAGATGTCTTCAAAACTCATGGCAGAGCTTCTCTGGCACAAGGTTTTAAAATAAAACGAAATTTATCATTAAATATTTCCATATTTCTATGAAAACCATTCAGATTCCTTCGCCCACCCACACAACCTACTCACAAAAAAACTCGTGCACTTATAAAATATTCTTATTCAAATTTATTGACAGCCACGTGATACGATCAAGCTTTAAACCGCTGATTATAGACAGGACAAAAATATTATTTTCGGTGGAAAAAAAATCATCTAGCAGCTGAAAACATTTGTCGTCTGATAAATTTTCCGACTCATGATGACAACACCAATTGGTCTCTTTAGCTTTAGCTGATAGTCGTCGTATAGCAATTGCTTGTCATTTCAATCTCTATGTGATCATCGGGGCATCATTTCACGTCCTTGTGATGTTGCTTCGCTTGAAAAACGATCTTTCTCACAGAGCAAAAGAAAAGAAAGAAGAGGCAAAACCACTATCGCACATCTAAAGATAACCTAGACGGGTAAGAATTCTTAAGATTCCGTGAGTGAAGCGCGCCAAACATTTGTCCCGATAAATCATTTACACAAAACAAACAAAACAAAGAAAAAAATAGAAAGAAAAGACAGAACACGGCCGACGACATTCACTCGGGAAACGCATCATAGACGTTAAGGCTTGTGAAATTTAAGCTTCTTCTAGAAATGGACAAATGATTGATCAGGGGAATGTTGCTGCTGTTGTTGCTGCTGCTCACCTGTCGCTCAATTGTGGCTCTGAGAGAGGAAGTCGTTCTTTTCTAAGGTACACATTTACTGCCCCACACACACATGCCTCCCCCCCCCCCATCTATCCAATCCATCTATCCTTTAACCGTTCATCCGTCTTTGATCCCTTCAAGCGAGAGCTATAAACAATTGAAGGATGCCATAGCATGTTCTGCACGAACAAATAAGCTTGTAGCATCTGATGTGCAGTTAATTTGTTCTGCATTTGCTAAACGCGTCACGCTCACATAATAATAATACTGATGCATCAGCTATGCTGCGAGATTTGAGATACTGAAGCTGAGATGATTTTAATCGCTCCCAAAGTAGATGGATGCGACATGATGGTGGTGATATATTAATAGATGGCCGCGACAGTCACCGATGTGATGCATAGTTGTCTGCTGCAGCATCAGCAGCATTAGCTATACAGCCAGCTGCATTCAATTATTTATTAACAGACTGCATCCACGGCACTTATATACAGCAAAAGCATAACACAGTGAAACACTCGGAGGATGAAGAAGACGCTGCAGGAATGTGCGCAGATTTGACTTATGCGCGAGGCTCAAGCGATGGCCTTGTTGAACATGGCTGGATGGATCAGGTGCATCTTGTGTCTGCAAATAACTTTGTTACCACGTCGCATTGGCGCTCAACGTTGTCAATGTGGCAATATATAATTTTTTTTTTTTCAAATTGATTGCATTTTTGCACTATTTTATGTTAAATGCAAAATAGTTTCGCAAGTTGTATCTACCCATCTTCAAAGTCGAATGAAAACAGCAGGTGGGAGAATTTGTCTTAACAAAGATTCCTCGTATGTTCTTAAGCAAATGTTGTTAAGGATTTCGTAAGCAAGATGTATTGTATATAAGGGACTTCTTGCTTGCTGATTTTTTATTGGAATAATTGAATGTTTTTTAAATGCATTTTTTTCCAGTTTGTCTATTAAATGCTCGAACAAATTTTTTTCAATGCATTTAGGCGTGCAGCGAAATGCATTAATCACCGTAAATTAACTTAAATGAGTGATTGACCAATTTTTGAATCAATAGCTCAATAGATACTGCTGCCGTGCAGTTTTTATGTTGCTCGAAATTTAAAGGTTTTTACTGCTTTTATTGTTGCAGTAATTTTTTTCTAAGCCTTTTTTGTTTCGGTTAAAATAAAAATGCCGATGTTGATTAATTATTCTCTATATGAGTAGGAACAAGCACGACCCAACTTTTACGTCGTCATCTCTAATGCCAGGTTTCAACACGTAATATCTCAAACACACCACCATCTTTTTCGACTGCTTAGATGTTTAGGAATTTTTCGTTGAACGTACATAACCACAGTGCATTGAATAAGTCTTCGCAATAGAATAAAAATTTTGTGTGTCATTCATAATTACGAAATATTAATCGATGCGGAATATAGAAAATATTGTCATTTAATAAATCTAAACAAACAAAAAATTTGAAACACCTGCCCGTGTTTTCAAAAACATAAACACACCATTATCTGTAGATACTGAATCATTCCCCTCAAGAACGTATCTTCATCCGAAAATGCTTCTAAATTGAGCATACAGCATAATAATTTCACCACACACATTTAATTTCATTTCATCCCACCTAATCCATAGACTTTTCTTTCACTTCCAAATACTTTACACACCCATCTCGTTTGTCTGCTGAGCTAAATAGTACACACCTGTTCTGTGTTAAAAATTATGTGTCAATGATTTAAGCCAAAAACATTTGGTCAAGATTGATATATACGCCAATGAATGGGCTAGGCTGTTGAAATCATATTTGAGGCAGAACAAAATATCTAAAAGCGCACGGATTCATATGACTCCTCGACGCAGACTCTATTGCTCTTGCTACCACATGGCAGCGCTGCCGGTGCGGTGGTGGTGGCGATGTCGGTACTGTGGTGATCCAATCTACGTTTGAAATGCCATGCTAGATTATGACGATGAAATGCGAGCGAAAGCGAAAAATTGCTTTTTGGCAATTGAGCTGATATCGGCCACACAGGTGGTCCACCAATGTATCTTATACACAAGATAAATAAGTGAAGAGCAAATAAAACAAGTAAAAATACTACAGTGAAATATTTTAACAACTGTACTTGTACTTTTGAATTATGTGAGAGCGATATGAATCCGCAGGGTTTATTTTTCTGTTTTGAAACGATGAAAAAAAAATGTGTTTCTGCTTTTTAGAAACATTACCCAACACCCAAGCCAACACACATTCCTTGAAAACTCTTGCACATGGGTGTAATATGTTTTTATTTTTCGTTTAATCATTCAATAACATTTCAAGTGATGAGTTTTGCTGTTAATTAGATTTATTGATCAGTGTTTTGAATTTATTGAAAAGGCATGGCAGGAGGTCAAAGATATGATAGACAGGATGTTGTGAAACTTTACAAAATATTTAGTTCTTCTTATGATTTTTTTTTTAAAGAATATTACAAACGGAATTTGCAAATAGACAGCAATAATTATTGTTAAACACAACACAGGACGTAATAATTCATCAGACTGAAAGTTTTTTTTTTAAATAAGAATGAGTTTTTCATGTTTTTTTTTCTACGAAAATTCTAATATCTAAGCTGAGTATTTATTTTCAGGGAGAAACTAACACGTAAATGTATGAAAAAGTATTTAACCAATTATCAACAAATTTCTTATTCCCACATTAGCCGCTAGTTAAATAAACTAAATTTATTTAGAGCTTTTTTTGCTGTACGAAGGTTTTTTTATAATACAAATGAAATATCGATTTAATGAAAAATTAAGTAGAAATAAATTTTTTAATGTGATATAATTTTCTAAAAGGAATGCACTCATTTATTTTCACAAGTAGATATAATACAGTTACGGGAAATTTCAAACTTTGGTTTATTAGTTCAAAAATGATGCCTTTAAGTGCCAAATCTGCGAAAATGGCATTTTTTGCTTTAGAGTGACTTACACACGAACACAAAGTTGTTATTAAATCATCTTTTCCACTCTCTGACTAAGCATTATATGAAATGCTTTTCTACTTTTAAAAGCTGCCTTAAACACAACAAATGCATTCGTTGAATTGTGGAGGCTAGACCATCGTTGGGCGCCAGTTATTTCGAAATTTTAAAATGTTATATGCCTACCAATAGTTCCATAGTATAATTTCTTTAAATTAATAAAATACCAGAGCTTAAACATTGTTATCTTATCAATGGTTAAAATTAATGCATTCAAAATCAGAAGAAAGAATCTTTTGAATGTCTTGTGCATCACCAATACAACAATTTAGTCTTCATCACAAACCTTCTACATAAAATAATTCTGAACAAATTAATTTCCTATGGGAAATGCAGTAAAATCCGCTAACTACCAAGAATGCAATAAATATTTTTAAAAGAAACTTATAAATTAAACAAGCGATCATAAAAATATTTTTAGTTTTCATTTTATTATAAGCTTTATTTTGATTTTAACGATTTTTCCGATTATAAGCATAACAGAATTCAATGACAGTACTAAATCTTACCATGCACATAAATTTCCTAAACTAAAAAGCTGTTTAATGTCACCATATTGCCACCTTCAGAACTACCAACCATTCACCAGCTGGACAAGGTACACATAAGAAAGACTGCTGTTTCTTTTGGCAACCGAATCAATATTTTTCTTCCACCAGAACTTGCATATGCGATATACAAAAATAAAAATGCTTTTTTTTTATTTCTATGAAGCAAATCATAAATTACCACCTGTCTAGCTGGTGTGGGATTCTTCTTATATTT
Organism: Syrphus vitripennis; assembly: GCA_958431115.1. NCBI lineage: Eukaryota > Metazoa > Arthropoda > Insecta > Diptera > Syrphidae > Syrphus > Syrphus vitripennis. The sequence continues at coordinate 6,799,136 of OY288110.1, read as the reverse complement.
ATTGTATCAAAAGTTGGAAATCTAGGTGTGCTCTCCCAAAGACCACGGGTGAAGGATTTTTGTATGGTGATTGCCATAGATAACATTGCATCATCAGTCTTTGTGTCATTTCGAAGACAGCAGCTGCTTTGGACATTACTAGTGATAGTGACATCTGAAAGACACGAAATCAAAAAAAGCTAAAAAAAGAAACCGATCGCGACGACACGGACGAAATGGAATTACCTTCCCGCGATGTAATTTGTCGTCGCAAGGCTTTTTACAGAAACAATGGCATCATAAATTCCCAATTCGTCGTCAATTGGATGTACAGTGGTTATATGTATAGGGAGAGGATTAGAGCTCTACATTACCTACTACATAGCTGTTGGCAAAACATTGAGGTGCAGCAGCCAGCTCTGCGGTCTAAGGCCACCATCACCATGTGGCAATGCACTACTATTAGTTCTTCTTAAGGCATGTCCGGGCAATAAACAGAGAATTATGAGACAATTATCTCCTTTGCCTCAAAGCCAATAAAGTCAGGGAATTTTCCTGTCTCTCTTTGGGATCTGGGTGGCAATGCTGATCATGAAATAAAAATTGATTTTTCTTTTGTATAAAAATAGAAAAACATTATTTTTATTAACTTTTTGTTGATCTTTGAGCTCTGAACAAATGCAGCATGGCACCTTAACGCGGGCGGTAGCAGTGGCGGTTATTTTTCATCAGCAACGAGTGCACATGTGAGATTATTTTTGCAGGCGTGGGAATCTTGTGGCTTCAAATAGCTTAAGCTAACCGACTGACTGCCAGGCGGCGAAAAATAACAATCAAAGTTGTTAGTTGTTGCAAAAGTGAATTTTTCTAAAGATGCACGGGCATAAATATGCATTAATATGAAAAAAAAAATGAAAATTTTTTATCCTGGTCCCGGAGTAGCTGCTGAGTGGAAATTTTATGAATATGAAAATATTAATGCAAGTTGAGAGAGAGATATTTATTATATTTTCAACAAACGCATTACTTTTATCGGAGGAATCTATTTATTTTTTCATGGCAAAATGCAGTCTTAAAATAAATCATGGAAAATTATAAATTCTGTCCAAAAAGTGCTTACAGATTAGAAAACAGACTAAATGATGAAGATATTTATAGAGTAGAAAATTCACGATATAATTTAGAACTGTTGTTGGGATGGGGTGAGGGAATTTCTGAAATCTGTAGAAATGTTTTCAAAAGGTAAAATAGATAAAATGTTTTATTTATATTAAATGTATTCGTTTTGAAAATTTTTTTTCAATACAAAAAAGTTTTACATGAAAAATACAAAGTATTAAAAAAAGTAAATTAACGGCAGAGTCCATTTTTAACTTTTGCCAGCTAAGGTAAGGTTTTTTTAACAAAGAATGAAGACACGTAGATGCACCTTTGTTATAAATTTTGCTATCACTCACGAAAAATTTAATTTTCTCGAAACGGAAGTTAGTTCATTATAGAACGAGTTTTTATAAAAAAAATATGAGAAACTTATATTTATCTCTAAAAAAACCCGCTTTTGTGCAACTCGCATTTTTATAAAATTTCAATAAAAGTTTATATACAAGAGCTTTTAGTTTTAGTCAATAGATTAGATTAGATTTTTTCTTAATTTCATCAGATAAATTACAATTTATTTATTACATATTATATGTTGGTATGATTATACATGTACATATATATGTAAATATAAAAAAACATTACCTCTTGCGAAGAATTGACAAATCTAATAAGATGTGGCAAAAAACTAGAGCGTATCGTTTTTGTTAAAACGAAAAAAAAAATGTAATTTTTGGAAATATTTCACATACGCAACAGTTAACCTCAAATAAGTAATAAGCTCTTCAAACAAACTGTGTTTTATTATCTGATCGAAAAGAAAATCTTCAGTTGAAATTCAGATATAACAGACAAATGACGCAAAACTTTGCCTATTCTTTATCTCTATCCAAGTTGTGATGATATTTTATTCATATTTCAATGTCCTGTAAAAACATCTTCAAACGCATTTAACATCCATTCTGCTTACTAACATTGCAAGGTGGATTTTTAACAGTTAAATATTTGTAGCTACACAAACCCAATAATATTGTGTTAAACAATATCTCCAATTTCTAAACATTGATCACACGATGTAAAACTGCAAATGATTGTAAGTAAAAAATTTAAGTAAACATTTTTAAATATTAAAACACTCATTTATTATTAAATATCATTTAGCTCAACCCGGAAATTGCGTGTATCTGTACTAATACCAAGCCTAATGACTAACTCATATAACTTTCAACAGCAAAATTGTGCGTTTAGTTGCAATCATCGTGCCACATTAACTTGACCATCAGTCGTGATCCATCAAAATCATTGCACATGACATGGTACAAAACGCGATACACCACTCCCAAGCACTTGAGTCATTCGTCAAAGAGGCGTCACCGCCGCCGTCGCTTCGGCCGTGGCGGTTATAGCTCCTGCTCCTTTAAACAGCATCATTCTTTACCATGTATCAATATCTATGCAGTTACTAAATTACTAAAGCGAACGAGGCACTTGTTTACGAAATGAGACGTTTTAGCGATTGCTGCAATCTGAAAACGCTTCTCAGTTGTTACAGCAGATCATCATAGAGCAACTACAACAGAGCAGCTGTTATATTATGAAGTTGGAGCCTGGTGGTGCTTTTGCTTTGCACATGTGCACTTATATCCTTCGCCGGTGTCGAGCTATGCTCTGTCAGTTGCAGAAAATTCAACTACGAGATATTTTGATCGTTGCACTAAATCAGGGCCAACCAACTGCTTCTAGTATATAGAATACCGCTTGGCATGTGTTGTCTATTTCGTGTAATTAATTACGATACGCGTGCCACATGCTGCGGCTTTTGTAGTTATTTTGCGTTATAATATACGCAAGTCTTTTGGGCCGCTGCCGGCCGCCTCATTGCCATTACTTCAGCACTACCAGTACTGGTGTGGCAGTGATCACTGTGCAACAGGATCACTCTTATATGTTGTTGTTAGTCATGGACCAAGGAGACAATAGCATGTGTTAATTTGCAAGTTGCAATTCATTTTCCATGAAATGAGCGATGAGGCGAGTATAGAATGCCCGATATGAGAAAAAAATATATGCATTCGCATTTGTCTGCGCTAAGAAGAAATGTCAATCAACTTTAAATGCGTGGCTCCCAGTTGTTATATGGAAATATTGTATGAAATTTCAAAACCGTCTGTTCTTACAAGACGTTATGCGTAAAGTACTTATTAGAATTACCTAAAAAGATAAACAACATATGTGCTGGTTCTGGTATTTTTAATTTCTCGAGTGTCGAGAATGTTTGATTTGTAAGTGTATTTACTCAACAAAATGAGACATAATGTTTTCCTTACATTAAATTAAACAATTGAAAAACAGCTTGAAAAAATACGGATGGATATTTGGTTGGAAGTTGTTGGTCCCTTCAGATTTTTTTTTGTCAACTGGCCAAATAAAAGCCAGAGTTGACAAGAACGGAACATATAACAATGGTTTAACTAAAACAAGCATAATGGACTTCAGCAAAAAGGGTAACTTCAAAATCAAAGGGCTATCAGAGACATCAGACTAAAATTGCGCACATGTTGTAGGCACATATGTACATACATATGTATTTTACAGGGTGATTGACAAAAAGTTTGTAAGTTAAGCTGAGACAAGAAAAAAAATCGCATGGGAAGCTTAGTTGGGAATCGGAAAAAAATTGAATTTGCTCATTTTAACAAGAATTAATCTGCAATCATAAAAAGTCTTAATTATGTAGGTGTTTACTTTTCTTGATTACCTTTACCTGTATCAAATTTCATTACAGGTGTGTTGCAATCGCCCTATCGCTCTTCAAAACTTCTTCCCTTACTCTCTGCACGGAAACTGTTTATATTATATGTAATCCACCCGAATAAAGCAAACCAACCCGAGGCCAAGTCGTATATAATACCAGGACATTTTTATTCCATCCGTATACAACCCCTCTTTCTATACAAACGACGACGGGTGGTTTATTATAAATGAATACCACCAATTCACCCACTCCCACTTCCAATCCTACACCCATCCCTTTTACCACCCACTTACATTGACTTTTTGGGTCATGAATATATATGTATCTATCTAAGTCTATGGATGGTAGCTCGTTAGCTTTGACACACCCCAACATTTGTGGGGTTGTTTTGAATGCCTGCACCAGGGATGTTATTTCAAATAAGGAAACCTATGAAAGATGGTTGGTTATTTCATATAACATATCTGCGCTAAAAGTGCACGTGTTCAATTTGAGACTTCAAAAGAATTTCACTCTGTCTAGTGGGGGGTATTTTTATTAGAATTCCTGTCTTGGTGTTTCAAAAAGCTTAGAGGGTGAATAAACCGAAAGATGGATACTGTGCTGACGAGGGTATTAACTTTATTTTATTTCATACGATATATTTGCTTTTGGATGCTATTAAATTGGTTGTGGATCCTTTGTATATAGATGTATGTACTCGTATAGATTGTACATAGACTTGATCCCCACAGGACTCAGAGCGATAATATTGGTATACGAGCTCAAAAGCATCACGACAAAAGATTTAGGTATTCTCTATATGTACATATTTAAAATTTAAAAACTTTAACTGAATAGTCAGTATTTTCAAGTAAACAAAAAACGAATGAGACGTTTGACGAACGGATTTGTGCACCACAAAATAAATTATAAATACTGTAAATATTAAATATGTATGTACGTTTAAATAAAATGTTTTATTTCATTTATTCAATAGTTTATATGATTGCTATGATTATGTGCATAAGAATTTAAATGAATAAGATGAAAAGCCAAATTTACTTACTTACTTACTTAGGTCCCCAGACCTTTTACGTCCGTGGGGTTCCCCTTGCGAGGCCTAGGGCCTCCACTACTCCTACGCGCCATCGTGTTCGGTTTCTGGAGATGTACCTCAGCTCTCTTCAACTCTTCCGCAGTTGTGCTGGTTCCTCTTCGACCATTCTTCGCCAAGTACTTCTAGGTCGGCCCACTCCTCTGCCTTGCTGCGTGAGAGGGTTCCACGCACTGTTCGATGATGATCCGCAAAGTATTGATGTGGTCCACACAGAAAGATCCAGTGCGGAAACCCGCTTGTTCGGCGTCAAGGGTGTCTTCTTTGCTATAACCTTCGCAGCAGGCAGCACGCAAATTCCTCTCAAGTTTTCGCAGTGAGTTAGGTCTCCTTTCTTTGGGAACTTGACGATCATCCCCTTTTTCCACTCCTTCAGTTTCCCAGGATCTATGTAAGAGCTAAGAGCTCTGCCGGAATGCCGTCAAGTCCAACCGCTTTGTTGTTTTTCAGTGCTCTGATTGCGGTTAAGATTTCTTCTCTACTGGGGGATACAGTGCGTATTCGGGAATTTGTTACTACGGACGGTTCATTGGGTGATAGGCTGACTTCACTGGTGAATACGCGATTTAAAACCGCAGAAAAGTGCTCCTTCCACCTTTTGATCTGGTCCTCATCCGAAACTAGCAGTGATCCGTCTATGTCCTTAACCATGTGTTGTTTGGAGCTTTAGACACCTGTCAGCTCTTTGGTAATTCTGTAGACGGTCCTACTGTCACACCTACTTGTGGCCTCTTCTGCTTTTGCTGCCAATGCGTTGATATAGTTACGCTTGTCACGTCGCACGCTACGGTGAACTTCTCTCATCTTCATGCGGTACTCTGACAACGACAAGCCAAATTTGGTTTCTACTAACTGCCAGTGATTTATTACCTTTTAAAAATTGGTAACGATTAGTTTTCTATAAACCAAAGCTTTTTGGGTGGTATACATACATAAATTGCCTCTCAATGTGGACCATTTTGTAATTTCTTGAGTTTCCTCTCCCCAACCAATGGATTATGTAGCGACTCTGACCATAAGAACGGATAAACACATCAACCACTGACCTATCAAACTCATCTATCAGTCGTTGCATGGAGCCATGGAGGGATGATTCCTCAAGTGGGGTAAAGGAAGGATCACACCTTCAAATGGCGTCGTCCTCTCCCCAACCAAATAATTGTGCAGCGATCCTGACCAAACGAACATGCAAACACACCAACCACTGAACTATAAAACTCATTCACCAGACGTTGCATCGAGCCACTGCTCCTATACGGGCCTGGTTGAGGGATGTTTGTTCTAGTGGGGCAAGGGAAGGACCACATCCTTAAAAAAGGGCGTCGCCCTTTCCTCATCCATGTGTCGTAGTGTCTGCCTGCTGAAACTAACCAACACCCGTTACGTGCGTGACTGTCTTGGGAATAATCATAGGTTTCTCTTCATGGGGGTCTCAACCCCCAGGGTATCACAATGGATCTATATTGATCTAAGTGTGGCGGTAAAAAGATCAACTGTCAACTGCTCATTAACCTAACCTAATTTCTCGAGTTCTCGGTTTTTCAAAATATCGCATCTTTTAGTTTCTAAATATTTGACAGATAACTATGAAGTAAAACGTATCTTCCCTTGAATGCTAGTTACGAATAGGTAAATATGTACGGTTTCTATGGAAACTGTAGTGATCTGCTGACTCATTCGGGTTTTATTTTCTGGTAGCCAATTCAACGTAACTACTTAATGAAGCATGTTCTTAAATAATGGACCATGTCAATGAATTTCCAAACACCGAAAAGAAAAATAAACATACAAAAATAACCTACTTCGAGAATGATACTCCCCATAGTTACACTCCCACTATTATTGGAGCTATACAATGCACACAGAAGTTACCACTCAAAATCGCTCCTATAATAATAATAAAATACAAATATTTTGCCACCAATGTCTACGTTGTATTAATAAATGTTTTATCCTGCAATATTTTAGAGGGACGTGCTTCATGTGAGCCTGAATCTATATAGATATGTGCTTTGAACACGCCATAGTTTTCACTGAATTATGACAATTTTCACTTAGACCAGCCACCTTTGTGTGTAAAAACTTAAGTTGTCCAGTCAAGTCGTTCATCGTGTACCAAGAAAATATTCCGCTATGCCAACTGTGGAGCTATAAGCATTGGATGGTTCATAAATCGAACATCGTGGTGCTGTTGCCGATTACAGTGTAAGTATTCTTTATGACCATGGTAACTCTGGTCATACGCATTAATGACTTCCCTCATGCTAGAGACGGTATACATATTTGTTCGTGTTTGGGTTTCAGAGGCGCCCTGCAGCCAATGAAAGATGGAAAATACGATTGGAGCCAAATCAGAGAAATCTCTGATTGGGATTCGATTTTACAGACAGACATTTGTGCAAGCAAGCTTAACCTCTTATGCGATATGCGCTTATTGAGCATAGATATCATTGCATATTTTTCCATATGAAGTTTTCCATTAATTACCCACCAATATTTTGCAGGTTTAATTAAGACCCAAAGATGTGATGGCGTATCCCTGGCAATCTTGTTCTGAAAACCAGACAAGATACACGTATATGTATTATTGTTCGTGTCTGTATTTTTTTGAGTTTATGATAATTATCAATTTTTTAAATAATGATTGACGATTATGAGATAAACTACTCGTACTGTGCAGCAGATGTATATGAAAATAAATTTTATTTTACAATGAGGTTAAAAAAGTTTTTCCATTTGCTTGAAGTCATTAAATGAATAATTGTACTCCCGAAAAATCACATAAAAACTCAATTTTGGTCTTCCAAAAAAGTTGTAAAAAGTCCCCATCGCGAGAAGTGCTGCAATAAATTTAATAGGGGGATGGGACAGGAGTAAAATTACCCCGAATTGGGTCTTCACACTTAGCTTTTTGAAGGTAAATAATTCCATTGAAAAGTATTTCATACAAAAGTTGCAGATTATGGGATTTTCCAATTTTTTAAAATAACCTAAAAGGACAAAAATTAAGGCGGTTTTTTGCGTATGCAGTAGATGGCGGTTATAAGAAAGTCTCATTTAAGAAAAAAACGGTTAAGACAGAAAAAATACCATGCATTTCGTTCCCCATTTGCAGTAATTTTCACTTAAATTAAGGAAAATTGTGAGATACGATCTGTGATCCTGCAAATTTGTTTTGCACTGGTTGATATTCGATTTCATTATGTTTGTGATAGTAGATAGATATTTTTGTAGGCAAACATTAAGAATTGCGCAAAAAAATTGTACAACTAGAAGGATTGCGATCAATTATGCCTAAGTGTAAAATCAATAAAACATGAAAGATTTGGACCTAGTGTCTTTCGAAAGTTGACTTTTCATTTTAAGCTATCTCGAACATTTAGGGTGCACAACAAATCTTAACCTCTGTACGAATTACGAATGCCCCTACAAGTAACCATTATATAAAGTACGTGGAATCCAGTCACACATAATGTTTTACTTCCATACGTATAGTTATATTACTTTCTACAAGATGGTGTATGTCCATCTTAAAATTTCAATCCATCAACATTGTCCAATATTTGGCCATTCTCATACTTACATATTTGTATTTGGCAATATCCTTCTAATATTTAAACACATTTCAATCACCCAGCCTCAGGCTTTATTCAAAATCTATAAGAGGAATTTTCAGCACGTATGCTATGAAGGTATTATGTTTCTCTTCAAACCGATGAAAATTCCAATTTAAAAATATAAAATTAAATGTTAAGAAAATGTATTTGCCGAAAAAAAAGTGTTTTTCTGAACACGTGTCCAAATATATCGCTGAATTTCTATTTTTCAATCCTTGAGCACGAAGTATACTTTCAATACAATTTTACGGCTGCTGATTGCGATGCATCCGAAAGGGGGATAACTCGAAACCGTAAACCAGAATACAACACGCCTAAAATTGTCTTCATTTCCCCCGTTCTTGTGTATGAACACTTGCATACAAAGATTCAAATCGAAATTGAGATTGAGATTTGAAGAAGAAATTTCTTACCATGTGTGCAATATTTTAATTTCCGATGAGGGGTAGAAGTTCTGTTTATTGCAACTAAATCACGGGATATTCGAATTGTATTCCGTCAGTTAAATTGTTGATTTGAATTAAATTTTATGGGAAAGTTGTAGCAATTTTAATTGTTTTAAGATTTCTAATGATTCTAACAGCTTTTAAAGTGCTTTTGAGTCCTTGGTGCCTACTCGAATTTTTAGCGTAACAAATTGATTTCATGGCTAAAAATCTGAGTGTTTCTCACTCACCCTTTGTTCTCAATTTTCATTGAACAGCAGCTCTCTGAATTGAAACAATTTTATTCCATTGTATTAATTTTTTTTACATTTGAATTGCTATTGAGTGAATAACAATTTGCTTCGCCAACGGGATCATTCGGCGTCGTTACCATTAGCATGAAACTGATTCAATCACAACAACAATAAAGTGAAAAAGTGTCTCCATCTCCATGGTTGAAGCCACGTGCAACTTAAAAACTTTCATATCACACCAAACAGCTGGAGTTTTCAGAGGTAGCACCTAGGTTTGTAATGTTAAATAGATCGTACCTAGTTGTTTTTTTTTTTTTTTGGATGATTATTGACGAATGGAGACATGACCTCAGCTCAAAGAAGGGGTTGGCCCTGATGCATTATTCACCACACTGGCACGTGGCTTTCGATCACGAACGACGACGGCAGCGGCGGCGGTGACGGCTGTTGTTTTCTTATAGTGGCCCGACCAAAAACATGAATTGGCGGCAGTTTGTTTGACAACGGCGACAACCAACGGTAGCTTAAGCTTGCATTCACTTGAACAGGGCATAAGGGTGTTTCGGTGGGTGGTTTGCTGTTGTTTGTTTCGTTCTTTATGTTTGTTCGAAGACTATAGGGAATTGAGAAAGAATGCTGATAATAAGAGGCATGTATAGAGGTGCATAGCCTGGGACATCTATTGTCATTAAAATAGGTACACGTGGCTTGTCTTTTATTTGAACTAATGACTTCAATTCCTAGGCATATGTACGATAACGGCAGTATATTGTTTCTCCTTTAATTGGTATATCGAAAGCTTAAAAAAAAGACTTATAAGATACCTAACGACGAAATCATATTTGTAATACAGTTTTCTTTCAATATAATTCCAAAGTACATAGTAAACATCTATAATATTGTTGATGGTGGCGTGTCTGTCATTTCCAAAGGGGACAGATTTTGTATGTATTTTTAATATTTCCAGATTGACAGATTTTTTATGTAAAAATAGAGGATTTTTCGTGCTTCTATTTCTTTTTTAAATTAAAACCGCATAGTCTGCCATTCTAAAAGGTTTTTATCTTACATATTGTTTAATTGATCTTCACAGAACTGACAATTAGGTTTTTTTTTTTTGTAAATGTTGCACTACAATATTAGAATTTCGCCAGAATAGAGGTAAATCGTACATATTATGTATGTCCGTATTATTTAAAAAATCACCCAAATAAATGTCTTGCATTTCACGTTTTTAGTTTTTCAGAACTGTTTTAAGCTTTATATTTTGAATTTAAAAGAAATGTGTCTTTAATTTTATTTTTTACGAATGGAATGAGATTTATTATATCAAAATCAGCCTGTAGTTATGGAAGTTACGATTTTTTAAGATGTTCTAGAACATTGCCCTTGGAATATAATGTAAAGTTTAACAGGTCAACAAGGTTTTCGATCCTCAAACTCAAATTAACTTTTCCAAGATTTTTGGTGTGCTGAATTTAAGTTTGAAGTTTGAACTCAGAATTTGTGTATCATCTTGGATTTTGATATTTCTATTTTCAATTTGAAATATGCTCCATTTTTTTTTATTTTAGAACATCCACAAATTTTTTTTAGGTTCTTATTAACTTCCCATAGGGAGTTATTGTAATCATTCCGATTTGTCAAATTGAAATTTTTGACATTTCTCGACGTTTCAAGGTCCCTAGAGCCTATATCAATCATTTTTAGAGAGATGTCTGTGTGTGCGTGTGTACGTACGTTCGTACGTCCGTACGTTCTGGTACAATTTTTCGTCGTCGATATCTCCAGAACGAGTAGAGATATCGACTTGAAATAAATTTGGTTTACAGATAATAACTTCGAAGGAAGCTGAAAGGGCGTTTATTAATATTCAATCAGTTGTTTTTTTACTATAGCAGTTTTAAAAATAAGTAAACATTTTGGTTGGGCTCAAATATCTCACGAACAAATAATGCTATTGACTTGAAATAAATTTTATTCGACACATTATGACGTCATACAAATTTGATATGAATTTGGAAAAAAATCAATATACCGTTATTTTTTAAAATCAAAAAAACTAAAAAAAAAATTTATAGCTCGAATATCGTTAGATGGAAAAACGATATTAACTTTAAAATAATTATATTTTACGAAAAATGTTGTTTTTGACTACTAATGAAAATTTCAAAAAAATTCAATGGACAGTTTTTTTACAAAAAATTAAAAACTACAAAAATTCTACCAAAACTGGGTATAAATTGTCTTTCGACTCAAATTTCTCAAAAACCGGTAACGATATTGACTTCTTGTTTGTTTTATTTTCTACATAACCAAATTTTTAGCAACTGATAAAATTGTGACAAATATTGTATGGGCAGTTTTTTTTAACAAAAAATCAAAAACTGTTAAAAATTCTAAAGAAAAGTAGTTACAATAATTGTATTTCAGCTCGAATATCCTGAGAACGAACAACGATTGTGCCTTCTAAAATATTTTATTTTATACATTGTACAATTTTTAATGAAAGGTTAAATTTTGACAAATATCTAATTGACATTTTTTGACAAAAGATATAAAAAAAAATTTGGTTATTTGAAAAAAACTAAATATAAAGTTTTCAAGATCAAAAATGGGAAGTTGTCAGTGTGGGTCGCACCCAGCCTCTTATTAGTTTTTTTATTCAACGTAAGATCGCTTTGTATATGAAAACTATAGTACTCTCATGGTGGAAGTCGAATGGGGCGACATCTAATGTATGCCGGCAACCCTTACTCTTTTTTTTTTTTGCGGAGAGCTTATGGAGGTTTTAAATGATATTTATTGATATTTTTTGGATGCAATTATCCAAAAAATAGTCTCCTCTTGCTCCTACCACCAATTTTCGACGCTTAAAGACTCACCAAATCGAATTTTACACCTCACATTTTGCAGCGCCACCACCAGGATCCGGGCAACCCTAAAAAAAACTCGCCATGAGAGTACTATAGTTTTCATATACAAAGAAGATCGATACAAAAAATCTACAGTAGTATGAATTTGGTAGTATGAAATTTGGTAGGACGAACTTTCTTTTCTTAATGTTTAATCAAATCTCAATTGGTTGAAAAATTTCTGATTAAAAATAGTTGAACTATGAATCCTTAAAAAAACGGATTTTGAAAAAAAAATGAAGTTTTGAGGGAATTTTTATGAGTTTTTAAGTTTTCAACAATTTCTCCAAGCCAAAACCTATGCTAGGTCTTTCAAAAGGGGATGAAAATCATTTTTGTAGCACTTTTTGATGATAAAGCACTGGAATACTTTATTGGGCGTATACGCATTTTTTATTTTATTAATTTTCTTTGAAACAAAAATCACTCAATTTTTTTTTGTCTACACAATTTCCATCCTTCTTAATCCAACTAAAATTTTTCATACTTACATAATGTATGTATGTACATACCTCCAAAATTTTTGTTGATATGTAGGTACTTATGTACTTACTTGGGGAAAAAGTTAATATTGGTGAAACTACAAAATATTGGCCTTAGGCACATCAACCTGAAACACTCCATTGAACCTGATGAGTTAGTTTCTGTCATAATTTTGGAAAACGAATTTTTGAAATTGTTTGTTATTTCTGTATGTCATATCTTACTTTACTTTATTTTTACGTTTGACAGTCATTCCATAGGTTCTGCGCTTTCACACAGACTTCTTTCAGAAGAATCTTTTACTTGACAATGGAACCAATATGTTTCATTGAAATTGTCCTTTCAATCTCGTAAAGTTGACTTTCTGCTATGCCCCCAGTCGTTTCAGTATATACTTTATTTATACCTATTACTTAATTTAGCACCCCAGTGGCATTCCAATTTATTCTAATTAAAAAGCCGACCTTTGTCACGTCACTAAGTAAAAATTTTACAAAGCATATCCTGTTGTGATGCGAATGGAAATATATCGCATCGACCTCCAGTTCAAAATCGATTTCTCAGATTGTGTATGTATCATGTTTCCGAAAAACATCAAGACTTAAACCACTGAAAAAAATGAGCAAGTAAAAAAAAAACAGCAACCAATGGCAACAGCTATAATGGATGAAGTTCCGGTCGTCTTTTTGTAGATACCACCCCCACTTAATATTGTCTGTCAAACAATTCAAGGAATTTCATTAAAATTTTCTTTACATAACTCACCGTTCACGTGACCGGAATTAGAAGATAGATACCCAAATGCCAAAGACCGAGGGGGATTCACTTATTGAACACGTGCAAAAGGACATTTATTGGATTTCTTCTCATTAACGTTTGCATTGTATCAACGTACAAACGTACGTCTCTACGTACCGTATACGCATATATAAAGGAGAACTTTAACATTAATTTGGCTTCATCTTATTCGATGTAGGTATATGAAATTGCTTCTTGAGCACGTAAACACGGGCGCAACGTCCTTATTTATATTGTTTCACTTTGGCTCTGGGGTTATGATGAGAGAATCGTGTATGGCTTAAAGGACGCAGCGTACAAATGCACACGTGCGCACCTACAGGGGACGAACATAAAACTGATTTGCGAACTTATGCGCGACATGGTCGTTTTAATATTTTTAATGGAGTCCCTGGGGGGCGTTTGCACGATACGACGCGACGAACGAATTGCGTTTTCCTCTTGCCTGGTATACATATGTATCATGGGTGCATTCGTTCTCAAATAAGAAATAAGATTTTTATTACACTTTAACTAATTGCAGACGTACTGTTGGGACGAACAGCAATTTTGTGCTCTGGTGCGAATGGATATAGTCAAGGAAACAATCCATTGCCATTGCGCACTCGATGGAATGGTATGTGATGTGTGCTTTAAGGCTGCCAATATTATGTGTAGCCTTAAGAGGAGATTGTCCTTCGCTTTCTGATTGTGATTTAGGTGCATATGTAAGTTTAAGACTAATGACGCTATGTTAGGTCTTGGATTCTATGAGGCTGTATAGGGCTTTTTTTATAAATTGAGATTTATATCATATGTTTTGAAACCCCTACAATCCTACATACATATAAAAAAGTTCAACATATTGAGTTTTATGTGTATGTTTGAAATAATTTTCAAGGCATTTTCAATCAGCAAATAATTAGGAACGATTTCTCATAGTCATTTTGTCTTATCTGTCTTGCTTTCTTCTAGAGTAATTTTTTAATTTGTTTCCCAATTAAATGAATCGAAGGCCATATAGACAGAGTGCACAGCTAGTTGCACTAAAAAATAGTTCACAGACAAAACAAAATTTGAAGCAAAAAAAAAATTACAAAAAATTATAACAACTATGATAAATCGTTTCTGTGTACACTCCTTTACGCACTCAATCTTATTTTAGGTCACTTTCCAATATTACGCCTTCTACAAAATGAGCGATCTCTCAGAGATTTTATTTTCAAAATCACCAAAGTGTATTTTGTTTTCCATTTTTCTTTTCTTTGAGCAGACAAAAAAGCAATTTATGTAATTATATATATATGTATTACCATAAGTGTTTAGAAAATTCTTTTTACGAGCGTTTGAAACTGTAACTTAATTTGCAAAAAAAAAATACAGCCGCGGTGGGGTGATTATCTTTTGCAAAACAATAATGAGCCAATGTATTATTGCTTTGCATATAGCCTGCGATGAAAATAAAAATACAAAATGTCTGATAGGTATGACGTATTAAATTTTGATGTACCTACGAATGAGTTGGTTGAGCTGAGAAGATCTAGAAGCGCGGTTGTTTCAAGTTCTTAGTTACCAGACAAATATAACACAGTTTTGTTAAGTAAGGTGGTCAAATATTGAAAAAGAAAGAATTCTTAATTTATTCAGTTTTGTTAAATACATGCCACCCTCTATTTCCTCAACCCTTAAACTAAGCTTGGTTTAAAAAAGCACTTAAACATTGCTCATAGAGCATACATTATGAAAAATCAATAAACACCTCATCCGCAGAATATCAAGTGGATTTCAAATATTATTTACATAAAAAACCCATCAGCAGCATGCAACTAAATAAAAAATCATTCACTCTGTTATACCCCCATTCACAAACAAAAGTCTGCTAAATCAAAATTGAAATTCAAAATGGCTTCCAATCAACTCCACTCGACAGGTATTGGATTTTTTAGGTGAAACAGAAATAGTAGGGGTAAATGAATAAATTGGGGGGATGAGTTGTCACACCAAAAGCTCAGTTCGTAATATCTAAATATTTCCATGACAACACTTGTTTATATCTTTTAGCATGAGAAAAGGCGTGTCATTTGATTTCTCCGATTTTCTTCGCTATACCTTCTATATACGTGCCCCATGTTTTAGTACGCAACTCCAGATTGGAGCTTCGTCAATGGTATCCAAATAAGGATACTTGGGGTTACATAAAATATTTTATGTACCTTTACCCGATGAGTAAGAGTGTATTGTGCCAGGAATACAAATGGCTGCCCATTGTAGATATTGATCGGAAACCTGCGCCTTGCCAGTGTAATGGCTGCTGTCTAGAATTATTTTTTACTCTAAAACTAACTTTTTTTTATAGAATTTTATTCGTTGTTAATTTAATGTTGGTTTGTTGTTAAAATATCTTGGAATTATGGATCAAGTTCCGCAAATTTTGATGGGGTTTAAGGATTAAAAGGGAGACACACATAAAGAGTTTAATAAAAAATATCACCCACTCATTTAACCATATTTAAAGAAATGCAAAAGAAGAATAAATATTCAACTTCGTATAATCTTACAGCCGCATTTAATAGAATTCACTAAAACACCTCTGAAAGAGTGAATAGTCACGCAGTGTATAAGCGCTTATTAAGCCTCTATTCAACGTTGCGTGAATCCATATTTAAAAAACATTTTTCGGTCCAATGCCTTTGTGTCAGATAAAGTACCAAAAAGTGAAATCTATTACATTATGCCTATTTGGCGTTTAGCTTAAAATACCTCTATTTAAAGTTACATAACCTTTATAAATAACTTTTTTACGTTTAGAGCCATTGTAACTTTACGCAGCCTCTATGTGGCGTTTATAAATACGACTGTTAATGTTTAATGATCTTACATATATGTATGTATTTGATGTTTTAGAAGTTACTTACACAAAATGAACAATTTATCTTAATTTAAAATTCGATTCTATATTTTTTGAAATACTATAATTGTTTTATTTTAAATTCTTATTTTACTTTGAAATCTGATGTCTTTCTAAATTTTTATCCATTAAGTGCTGCTATTCTGGTTCTATGATAAATGCGGTGAATAAAAAATGTATTTATAAAAAAAACAATTAAGTAACTCGTGTCACTTCCATCGATCATTAAATTTAAATTTTTATTGCATTAAACCAATAAAAAGAAAGTTATCTGCTATTACATTAGCTTAAAACTAAACTGTTAATATATTTTTAACTTTTTGACATTCTTCGCAACAATTGCCATTTAAAAAAAATGTTAAAAATCAATTTTTGTAAGTAAATATTTTTCTAACTTAAAGAGGTTAGATTTATTTAGCGATAAAAGGGGCTTTTCACATTATAAAATAAAAATATAAATTATTTTTCTGTGGCGATAAAATGTTCGATTTAATTAATTTTACTAGGAATATTAATTTTCTATTAATTTTTTTCTTTCAGAATAAATTTCTTTGAATTTCTTTGAAACGTCTGAAATAGTGATTTTATAAATAAATGGGCGCGAAAAGATAATTTTAAGTGTCATATTTTTATTTTATGTTATCAACTGAGATGAGATTATTTGCACACAATGTCAAAACACACAATGTACAAAATGTATTTTACATATCCGTAAAACATCAAAATATGTGTTCAAATTTTTGTTCACATAATAATTCTAATGATAAAATTTTGAATTTTCAACATTATGATCTTTAGTTTCAATTTAAGAAGATTGTGAATCATTCATTTTAATACCTATGTACTTACTTACTTAATGTTGTCTAATCCTGGCAAATAAACTAACGAAGGAAACAGGAACTGATTGCGTATACTGACTTTACAAGTTTTTGTACTCAATATTTGTAATTCTTTGCTACAATGAAAAAGTTACATATATTCCTTCAAAAACATAATAAAATCATAGTGTAGATACTCATGTATTTTCATTTCCAAATGCCTTATGTTCATCCCATCGAATATTTCTCTGCCACCATTTGTTGTCTTATCTTTCAACATAATACCTGTTTCCTATGCGCTTAACATCTTAACTTCAAGATTAATGTTTAATATCACCCTCTTTTTCCAACTTCATTGTTCTATTATACAGTTTCTCATCTTATATCCCTGGAAATATAACATTTTACTGCACGTGTCCATTCAAAATGATATGAATCTTTGATTCATGCAATTATTCGCCAGCCATCAGCCACCCCACTAACAAACGCCCATCTTAAACACACAAAATGTCATTTTATCCTGGATAAGCCATTCGTTATCCTCTGCATGCGCTTGTCTTCCGTATATATGTACTTCCCATCTCCATTAAAATCTACGTATATTTCTCACACAAAAAAAAAACGAAAATTTGAGCTTAAATTAACAAACGAACTCCACTCGCAGAAGCCCTAATACAGATAGAAATCAGCACACGACACACAAACAACTAAAGAATTCAACGGCGCCCATAAATCTACAAACCGACAGTTGAACTGGACACTGAAGGTTGCCAGGGATCATGCAGGGTTGCATGCAGCACCATCTTAGATAGTATAGCATGCAGAAGTTATGCAGCAGACGACGTACTAGTAGTTGTATAGTAGGTATAGTAGGAGAACAACAGCACGTGCATCGATAAGGAGCCCGAAAACTTTCCACAACTCCCTACTTCTACCTACACCAAACATAATATAGGTACAACAACTGTTAGGGGGAGATTCAAATCGGGAGACTTTCCAGCATCTGAGCGACATGAGAGAAAATGCAAATCATCCGAGAGTGTGGCTGAATCTTTTGGTCCTGTTGTACGGATATATACATGCAAATGCAGTTGACATGGCAACATGGAGGAGACAAGACTTTGTCCACTGTTGTTATACGTAGATTGCTATGTGACTCCATCGTTGGACAAGGTGACTTTTTCGTGATTTGCGATTTTTATCAACAATATGAAATAATCCAGAGTAACAATATTGTTACGCTAAAAGACCCAAACAGCTGCCTTCGAGGCTCCTTCTACATGACTGGGAACAAAAAAGTGTATGATTTTGCTTTGGCTTATCTACGTCCCAGTATTATTCAGAGTGTGTCGCACGCTGATGTAGAAAGCACTTCGTAGCGTAATCCTTGTTGAAGTGGAGTTTCTCCTCGAAGTCAGAGTTAGGCTTTTGTACTCGTATATCCCCCCTGCTGGGCACGAAGTGTTTGTTATGGCTCCACATAGCGGCAAACTGGCGCAGGGAAAAAGGTTTCTTTTTGGCTGCTGCCAACTGGTATAACTCTGCGTTAAACAAGGCAAAACAGAACGAAATGATTTAAAACCTTTCTGATCGGACGATAAACTATCTGATTCCATTGTGGGCCAAAACATAAAAATGTTTGCGGACATGAATCACGGATATTCCACCAGATGCGAAGAGTTACGTGGCAGAGTTGTTTAGTTGGCTCAATTTACTTAGAACAAGGAATGCAACTAAAGCAAGCTTTTTTTTATATTTAATGAATGTTTGTTTAGGGTAATTTTAAGTACTTTCTTAGTTGAAAATACTTTCAACTTATTAATTCTAAAAGCGATTATTGAGTTCTGCTTAGGTACCTGGATTGGTATATGAGCATATTAACTTAAATGGAGCTCAATAAAATACTAATCTCAAATATTTCAATTATTTCCGCAGAAGAGAATACATTATTGGTTCACAACTGATCATTTTTAACCCATGAACATATTAACTCGTAATAATAATTGTAGAGCTTAATTTTAATCCATAGCTTTAGATTTTAGTTGGTGACCATAGAATTAGTTAATCTTGCGATTTTGGTAACGAACTAGAAAGAAAATCTGATTATCAGAAAAACAATTTTATATCAATAAACGAAAAATGTTTGTTGGTTTACTCATTAATAAACTCATTAACCCTTTTTCTTACTAGCCCGTGCATAATGGTTAGTGTTTAGGACTTTCATGCTTGAAGGCTGGCTTCAATTCCCAGCTTCGTCCATCTAAAGAAATAGCATTAAAGTTTTTTTTGACGGACTTCTGCCTCTTGCGAGAAATTAACAAATTCTCAAAAAGTATCACTTGTCCTATTGTATTTAGCATTAAATTCCATTCCTGCAATAACAAGAACGTAGGAATGGTTAAGATATGAAAGTAACTTGAAAAAAATTTACCAATTATTGCAACATTTCGTTTAGTTTCAATATTCTATTTTTAAAGATATATTTAATTCTAAAAAAGCACTGACAAAAAATGAACAAACCGTTTAATATATTTTTCTGCCCATTTATTCGTTGATTGGAACACACTGGCTGAACAACGTTTGCTAGCTCTATTTTTGCAATATTTTGTATGCAACTTATAGAAGATTCAAGGCCCGAGACCCCAAGTTCTTTTTAGAATTCCGTTTGTAGCGCGCTGTCTTCAACCTAAACAACACCTAAATACTGATTTCCAAATACATAAAAACATTTCTTTTCTTTGGAAAGCCATAATTCATTTGAATTATGAATTCAAGTTATTTTCACCCTTTTATGATCCAACAACCATCCGTCTTCACTCATTTAAAATGCAACAAATATAATAACTCTTTTCAAAAGGAAACGTATTGCCCATTCCACTTAACCATCACACCACACACCACACACCACACCGGTTGTCTCGTGTCACAATTTAAAAAAAGACATTAAAAAAAAAAAACATTCATCCGCTCTTCTAAGAGATTATGTTATAATGTTGTTTTGTTCATTCCCTTTTCTCATCAAACTCAATTCTAATTTTAGATCGAAGACCACCATCACCTCACATGCTTAGCCAGAACACGAGTTGTACATTTCCGGTTCCTGCAATGAATGCAAAACAGACACACAAGCTATTGTAAGACCACCATACAAAAGTTCATAGATATACAACTTCTATGTCCATATAATAAAATCCAATCTACACCCACTCTAACAATTATCACCCAATTAACTACGTATACACTACACATACCTTTAAACAACATTTTTTGTAAGACGACGGATTTAAGCGATCCTAATGCAAGAGCGTTCAGCATGCGTTTAGTTTACCATATCTAATCGTATCTATTTTTAAACTTAAGCCAGACCTCTGGAACATGATCTCCAACTCCACTTGTGTGTTGTTTGCTCACTCCAGCCATATAGCCATGGCTATTCTCTGGAAGTCTTGAACCGAGTTCGTAGCCATGTCAACTACGTGTTTCGTAAAGGTGTCCAACAGACTGCAGGCAACGAACAGTTCGCGCAGCTATCAAGAGGCGACGCATTCGTTGTAAATAATCAGCACTAATCACCGCCAATCAACGCTGGACTTTGAAGCCTCATCACGTACTTTGTGCGCGCACAGGAAACGTCTCCGCCATCGTTGGTTCGGTTCAAGACTCCGCTCCGCCATTACCACTGGAATATTGTTGTTTTCGTCGTATACTTAAGTCGTCGTCGTAGATGTC
Source organism: Syrphus vitripennis (assembly GCA_958431115.1). Lineage (NCBI taxonomy): Eukaryota > Metazoa > Arthropoda > Insecta > Diptera > Syrphidae > Syrphus > Syrphus vitripennis. The sequence continues at coordinate 6,778,282 of OY288110.1, read as the reverse complement.
GTTGTTGTCACTGAGCCGTGTGTATGAGCCAAGTCCAAGTCGTGGCCGATGTTGTTGTCTTTTTGGAAAAACGTGCTATCGTCTGGGGGCGATAAATTTTCATTCGGTCGATAATAGGAATTTATGTCGACATCGGCTGACGTCGCGTCTTGGAGACACGGACGACACTTGGGATCTATTACTTCAGTCCCAAATAGGAGCGAAGGGGGGACAAACAATTGTGTGTACCTACAATGTGTAGTAGGTATACTGTGGTCTATTTTAAAAGGTGCGCTATTGGTGCGCGAAGAGCGTGACCGCACTAGGCGGCATATACCAACAACGTGAACGTAATCGATAATAATCGGAATATTGACGGTGATTTGTTGGAGACATTTTTCCATCTTTTGTTCTCCAAAGTCTTAACAAGCCGGCGATAATGCGAAACAATCAATTAAAAGAGCCGCCACACCGATGATGGCCACAAAAACTGATACAAGCTTCTTTTGTGTTTGAGCTGGATGGATGTACGGCTGTGGATGGATTGGAATGAATGAGAACGAAGTTTCTTGTTTTTTTTTCCACATGTGCACCTGGGCTTATAGAAGCCTCAGATCAATATTCTTCGACTTTGGGTAGGCTTAATTGGACAGAGAGATGGTTGATTTGAATGAGAATAATATTTAAATTGGATTTTGTTTTTAATGAGGTTGACGTGGGTAAGGTTTGATGGCTGAGTGAGACACGACCAGTTTGCAACGCAAGTATAGAAATTCAGATCCGGGATTTAATTGAAATGCTTGCGTCAGAGTAAATAAAATATTTGACAAATAAGCTGTCAACTCAACTTAGGCTAGGGTATATATTTTTCTTGATGCCAGCAGAAAATTAAGTGAGAAAAAGCTGCACTTAAGTACTTATTTTTATTTTATTATTCCTAAAGAATTTGCTCGAAGGAAAAATGTTTATTTTAAACAAAAAGACCAACAATGCTATGTGAACGAAAAATTTTAAGTAATCATTCGAGCAGACTGCAGCGATTGCAATGTTCTAAATTACGGAGTCACAAATGAACTATCAATCTTTAACATAACATAAAACATAATCATCTATATGTACCCTGTTTGAAAATTGCTGTGCAAAAAAAAATATTACCCGAATTAAAAAAAAAAAACATGAAATTATTTTAAATAATAATTTTTCCATTCACAGGCGAGCAAAAACAAAAATGGAGGAAACAAGAAAAGTGTGTATACGCCCAAGTGCACCACTGTGTTATAGTTGTTTCAATTTTAAAAGAGAGTAAAACTACTGGTGCATTTAAAAAATTATTACGTGATATTGTACTTACTTTTGAGTCTATTAGCACTAGGTAAATATAACGGCGCTATGAAGTTTTTTGCAGTTTATATTTTGTCCTTCCTCATCCATGAATAGTATAGTTCATAACTCGAATTTTTGCATTAGTGAAATTCTACTTTAAGTCGAAATCCACCTCGAATTTTAGTTTTTATTAAAGGTTAATGAAAATAGAAATAAATATTTTGAGATATCTTATATTTTGTGTTAAAATTAAAATTATTTCCCAAATCAACTCCCTCATAACTCAAAAATCCACCCTCATTTAGTCGTGAAATAGAAAGGATTTTTTGAGTTAAATGTTTAAATGTGAACTTTAAATGTTCGAGTTCAAATGTGATGCTGGCAAAATAATAATTCAAATCTATCAATATGTATTATTCCATTTTAACATATACACATAACTAGTTCCAGTTTTTTATAGCTGGATAAAAATGATGGGGTTATGGCGCCACAAACTGTTGGTATAAATATAAAAAAAAAACCTTCCAGGGTTAATAATCGTCAACTGATTCACCACCAGGTCTTGAAGATCACTTACATGGCATTCCGTACGTCTCTTCATGGTTTATGGCCGCGTTCTCTGCTCATTGCAGCTGAAGCAATTATTATTAAAATATTTCATTGCGAATTGTAAATGGGTTTGCATTTCATTATACTATATGTATGTAGGTACGACCAACCAGCAAAGCGGGACCACCTTGCAAGTGAAGAGATTGTTTTTCTTTTTATCATCTTGCAGTTTGCCTTCACCCAACCTCTATTCAATAAAAAAAAAAGGACTCCTTAAATGGAATTCGATGAAATGTTGTTTATGGAAGTGCTGCCCCGTTTGGGCTGGGTTCTTCGTTTATGATGATTCCGATCGGAGAGATGTAAAGCACGCTACTATACTCTAGGGAATAAAGAGAATGCATAGTTTATGTTTCTTCTTGTATACAATACCACAGCATCATCAGCCCAAGGGGTGCCTACAGTGACGCCTCTCCATACAAACAGCAACAATTTGTTGTTTTTGTTACGATAATATATTCATGATGAGGTGCGGTGGAGCAAAGCCTTGGCTTGGTTTACTATATGCTAAACTCTTATTAATATCTCTGCAGGTGTTATTCCCTTTATCACGTAATTAAATGGTTTAGTGAAACGGTATACTGGTTTGGAAAAACTACGAGTATTGTTTTGTACTTAAAATTCAATTTTTAAAGTTTTTTGTGACTTTTAGTCGTAGGTTGAGCAGTTGGGATCAATTTATCATTAATAATCAATCCCAATTGATGACAACATTGCACAGAATGAAAAGAAATGCTTGTGTTTTTGAGTAAACTGTGTTTAATTTTCTCGTTTACCTCTGACTTAAATGTTTCATCCAGAAGTTTTTGTGTCTGTCTGTCGCACAAGTAGGCACAAAAACTCCTGCATCAAACAAATACAACTGGACTTGCATTTAGTTGGCCTCAAATATGGAACAATACAAATCCAGGTTCCGGAAGGCCTGTATCATCGTTTCCTAAGAATTTTCACGCGAAATTCCAAATTTTAAATCACGTTTTAAATTAAAACGAATCCTCGAGATTCAAAAATTTTTAATATCACGCGAAATTCAAATTTGAATTCACGTGATTTTTTTAATTTGACAAATTAAATCCTCCTTGGCATACATAAGTATGATGTATGATGTTTTTTTTTTCCTTTTATAAGTATAACCTCTTGGCAATATTAACGCACATAAATTCAAAATTCCACAGTCAGGTTTTTGTCAAAGATACGATTCTTCAAGAGCACGTCTAATGTCGGTCAAAATTGCACCCGCAAATATATACTCAATGTTAAAATACATACATATGTATAGCAAATGGTGAATTATCTATCAAAAAGCCACTATTTACGAGATTACTCTGGAACGCCAGCACCTTTTAATATTAAAACTCTGTGGTCTGTGCTAATAATACGCTCTTACAACTTTGCGATTAACTCTCCATCATCGAAGTCGGAGAGGCGCAAGACCTCGGAGACAAGCTCTCTACTTAGACGATTTATTAACTTTATTTCTGGATCATTAGATCGGGTAACATAGACATTCATCACCTGGCATGCGCTTAAGAGAATATGTTTCTGTATCGTATATCCATAACTATACCTATTGCGCGGTGATGGTAAAGCTGTGGATCCTTTATAAAGTGGAATCTCGGTCCACGATCATGGCGTTGATGCCAACAGCGGAGAGATTTATCGCCGACAATGGGCGGACGGATTTTGTACTGCAGCTTATCGGATCGCAAGCGGCACGATAGTGAATCTATGCGTCTCGTTGAAAGTATCTACGGATAGATCGGCGATTTGCAAATATGCACTAGTTTCATCAGTGCACATGCAATCCCATGATGCATGCATGCACAAGACGCAAGTGCAGATTCAGGTAGCTTTCTGAGACACTGCTTGCATGACGAGTAGGAATATTCCCTGCATCTGCTTGGTAAAATGTATGTAGATATGCATGTAGTATATGGACTTTAATCAAAAATGTATCAGGCAATAGGTTATTATTGTATTTCAATATTTCATATGGTAGAAAAATGTTAAGATAAAACGTAATAATTTTTTTGCGGTGGTTGAAAAATCCGTGAGAATTAAATGCTTATACAGCTATAGTTATTTTTTAAGAGTTCGTATAAGAAACATATGGAAGGATGGACTAAAGGTGGTCACGATTTTGGATGAAAAATTTTCATTGCTATACATTTTGTGTCCAATATTTTTGGTTGCATTTGAAAGCGCTCTGAATGACTTAAATTTTGTATGACAGTTACTCTTTTGAAAACAAGAGAACTTTGCTTCTTATTTTGTTATAAGAATTGTCCTGTTTTTGTTGCTATTTGTTGTTGAACAGTGGTATTCACGCAACGATGGGAACTCATGGCAAACGTGGTAAAAGTATAAAGTGGTAAACTGTGTAAACTAATTGTAAAAATTTGTATGGAGAATATTTAATAAATATAATATTCGGGTCCCATGATTTTTCACAATTAATATTTTCCAAATAAGATCCTCACGTTCGCTCCATTTATTACTTATGACGGCTAGGCCAGGTGGTGAACTAGTTAACACTCTCCACGTTTTCCGCCATTCTCGATTAACTTGGTCGCCCGAATTTTTGTCTTTTCAGTTTTACGCTGTTCTCTTCAGACCTTTTGACCCATTTTCGAATAAGAAGAATATTTGACGCATCATTTAAGTGGCAATAAGCTCGAATACTGCATGCAGTCGTCGAACGCGCTGTGTGTTCCCGAAAAGTATAGTTGCTACAGTTGAAATATTAAACTGTATTATACTGAAATAAGTATATTTGTAAATCAGCCAAAATGCACTCATCAAGCAATCAATATTTTGTTCATTTTCGTCAATAATTATCATAATTTTTATGTTCAAATTAAAACACTAGCTAATCTAATGTAACTCTACCGTGTGTCAAACCTACACCAAAGCATTCATTATATAGAATCTTAGTCTACCTATAGGTACCACCCATCTACTGACACGACGACGCGACGCGACACCACCAATTAGGCACCGTTGTCAGGCGTTTGTCCACGACGCAAATCCACCGATAAATTATTAAATTAAATTGTTACCAATGAGATATTACGCGTTGCTATTGTATGTACCTCTAAACTAAGACAAAACAAGCCCCGGTATCATTGTCGATAGCCACAAGCTAGGATAACAAGGAGGTCGGGTCCCCAGGCCATATTGGGTTGTGCACTATTCCGGCCATAAATTACTCACAATTTGCAGTGGCTATAACGCTAGAAAAACAACGAGATTTTAATCGCCTCACGAGAGCCAGGCTGTCTGTGGCTATGGAGAAAAAGACAAATGATCGGACTGTGAGACGAACAGAGTGACATTGGTTTACAGCGTGCGGCAATGGTCCTAACTATATTATGTAGACTCGTATATGCGTGTTGCTTATTAATTTCACAGGCTCCGCATCAATCTTAATCTCTTTTATATTAAACGAAAACGGGGCACCCACACGCTATGCCCACATCTACCTCATAGCAGTTATATCTACAGCTAACTAAATGTCCAGCTCCTAGACAATATAGCTATGAGTGTCATATATAAGGTCCGTTTTTCCATCCGAAGAGGAATAAGTCTATTGGAAGAGGTGTCATTTCAAATAATTGGGAGCAGGAAATTAAAATGAAAATATTTTGTGTACAACACTTTTTTTAGTTTATCACATTTACCTATTCTAATAGTGGGATGAATATAGGTACATCCGTACGTTAAATTAAAAGGAACACTTCAATTCAATTCAGTTTTGCTAATTTATGAATTGGGACTTTCAGTTGTTAAAAAATCAAACAAAAATATTTATAAAGAGACTGCAAGTTCAAAAACATTGTACATGGTACACAGTTTTAGAAAATACAACAGATTGATGTAGTTAAATTTGAATTGGTCCAATCACTTTGCTCTATATCGCCCCATCCTACATCTAGAATACATAAATAGTAGATGGTGGTTCTGGCGAGCACATCACACATTCAACCTCAAATCAGTTTCAGCCGTCCAGGGTAATTTAGAGTTAATTGCGATAAGTAGCACTGGCATCACATTTCGTATGCCATATGACTGACCCAAGGTCTTCACAATACGTTGACAGGAAATCTTCAATTGAGTGCCCAAGCGATGACGATAACCGTTTTCCCTTTTTAAAATCCAATTTAGTCAGCTGCTATAACAGTTGATGTGATTTCGCGCAGTCATTGACTGCAAATCGGCTCTGCTACTTAAAAAAATATAATGAAACAAAAAAAAACATTGTATCGAGGGAGTGCCGACTTCCGCTTTGAACATATAAGCTTCCATACATAACTTACACAGAAGTCGACTATTTTTGTGCCACTACATTGCAGCAGCAGCAATTGCCCGATCGTTGTTCCTTCAAATTGAGGTGGGGGCCTCTTGCTGGCATGATGCATGAGATTGGAATCACTGCAGCAGAACGTTGCGATAAAGTGGCGTTCCTCGCCCTCTCTGCATCAAGTTTTTTTTTTTTTTTTTTAATTGTACACTTTTCAGTTTACAATCAAAAGTCACAACAACCATGCCATTCATTGGGATGTTTTTTTGTGGAGGCCTCGTGAGCATTGAACCTTCTCACGATATGGCCTGTTAGCGAAAAGTTGCTTCGCTGCGCAGCGCTGTAAGAAGATCCATTTGGTGTTAGGTGTAATAACTGCAGAGTGTCAACTTGGATGAATGAAGTAAATCATCAAAATTAATGCGGATTCGTGCTTGTCGAGGAAATGAGCTTGATTAAGGAACTACCTACCACCTGAAGACCATATGCGCTTGCTATCATCGTCGTTATTATTTGTTTATTGAATAAAGTGAAGGGGAAGAAATGAATGAAATTTAAAAAATAAAAATACAAACTAGTGGTGTAACCCTATCTTGTAATCCATTTCTACCAATATGAACAGAGTAGCACTGGAGTGCGTAGGGTTCAAGACGCCTAGATTACCTAGTGTTTTCTAAACACTAAAATGTCAATTAAAATCTTTCAAATACAATCTATCAATAGTTTTTGAAAAAACAACAATCACAGTACGAATTTCAAAAAGAAATTTACGTATGTATGTAAGTGTTATATTCGTTTTTTCAATAATTGTGGAATTATGTTTAAATTAAATGAGATGTTTAATTAAATCCTCTTATATTTATATCTCATCACAATTGCAACACCGTTCACTTAAAACACCAATTCACTTAATTTAAATTTAGATTAGATTAAGTTTTAAATAAATAAATAAATTAAATAAGTAAATAATTGTATATGGCGCTTTTTTCTTTAAAACCAATATTTCTCTATGTAATCGACTTTTTTCTTAATTGCCTAATAGCATTTTTCACTCTCGGCCTTATTTCATATTTCGATCGAGACCTTATTTCACGCGATTTTATTTGCATCTCACTAATTGTTTCAATGGATTTATTTTTTTGAATAATTATTATTTTGCTCTTATAATTTATTTATATAATATTAATGTTCAGAATAAAATTTCCCAATTTTTAGAATTTATTTTTCTTAAATTATTACATTTAAAAATTCAAAATGTTTATTTCAGTAATAACCTTTGTAGAATGCTCTGTAGATGTCGCACCAAACTATTTAGTACAAAGGTTTGTGCATGAAATAGTTAAATTCAATGCACAAACCTTTAGTTTGTCCCATATGCTCACCACCTACCGGCTAAGTTTCATGGTTATTGTCCGTGGTTCTCCTTTATAACACTAGCGCTATCTAGTATTCAAGTAGCTTATGTCGATTTCATCCAACATTTCTTAAACATTTTATTTTCCTCATAAGTAAGGAAACCATTCTTGACATTTGAATTGATATTTTGATTTTTTAATGGGAATACAAATTGAAGTGAGATAAAAATGGAATATCAAATATTAAATTTATTGAACATTCTTCCAAATTATGAAGAAATAAAACATTTAATTTTAGATCAAAATGAAGCACATTACATACTATCTATGGTTACTGAGAATATCAAACAAATACAAAAAGAAAACAAAAAATCCCCACAAGTAGATCTATCAACAACTGAAATCGAGGAAGCTTCATTTCTTATCGAAGCATTGGGTTTGAAATTGTGGGAATGCATTCACACTGGAAAGTTTAGCGAAGTACCCATAGAAACACGTAAAATCTACTCAATATCCTGCTATTACAAGGTATGTTTACTGCACCTTTAATTTAAATAAAAACAATTAAATTGCAACATAACATAGATTGTGTATTGCTTAATTTCTAGTCATGACCAACAGCAGTTGGAAAAATGCTCAGAATATTTGGACGATGCACTTCTTATTGGATATTCTGAAGACATAAGCGACAAATGTGATCTATTTAAAAACTCCATGATGAAGTTTTTAGATGAACACCTTGGTAAAACTATATTGATGCAATCCGTTGCAGTCTACTCTATTTTTGTGTGTTTCAGATGCATCGCAAACAATGAATCTTCCTTATATCGCTCCAATAGAACTTAAGGAAGTTCGATGTGACATACCGATTCTACAGTCCCCATCGATAGAAAACTTCAAAATCAATCACTTCATTCCTCTGAAACCCGCTTTGATTCGCGGAGCAATAAATGATTGGCCAGCTCTTACCAAATGGCGAAATCTATCTTATATTCTCAAAGTTGCAGGAAACAGGACAGTTCCTATTGAAATTGGTTCCAATTACACGACAGATGACTGGTCTCAACAACTAATGAAAATTCGCGACTTTTTGAAACGACAATTTAGCGAAACACCCCCCGACGATGGACTTCAAGTGGAATACTTGGCACAGCATGAACTATTCAATCATGTTCCCATTCTTAAAGACGACATTCATTGTCCGCCTTATTGTACGATTGGACAACAGCCTGATAAAATCGACATTAAAGCCTGGCTGGGACCAAAAGGGACTATTTCTCCTATGCATCAAGATCCAAAGCATAATATACTTTGTCAAGTGTTTGGAACAAAACGCATCATATTAGCATCACCAGATGACTCTGAATTTCTTTATCCACATGTAACTGAACTTTTCCTTAATACTTCGCAAATCAATGCCGAGCAATTGGATTTCGTTGAATTTCCGTTGGCTAAGAATGCTAAATTCTACCATCTGACCCTACAAGAGAGTGAATGCCTTTACCTGCCGCCGAAGTGGTGGCACTATATTCGAGCGGAAAGTAAAAGCTTCTCAGTCAGCTTTTGGTGGGAATAATAAATTAATAGGTTGATATACCTACATTTCTTCAATAAAAATTTTTTTTTGTGTATTAAAATTCTCCTTGGCAGAATATTTTTCTAAAAGTAGGTAGTCGGAGTCAGAAAAAATATAATAAAATAATAATTGCAGGCCTCAAGGATACATGGGTGTATTAGGAATCAATCAATTGGCGAACGCGCTAGAGACAGCTTTTTATCAATCATCAGGACCTATCAAATTTTGATTAATTTGTTATCACTTATCAAACATTAGATCAAACGAAGTATGGGTTTAAATATTTTAATTTTTCCCAGAAGTTGTGAAATGATTTTATCGAACTTAAAAACTGCATGCAAGCCATAATTTTCGGGTATTTTGCCAATATGCGTATACGCCTACCCCACTGATGCTGGCCACAACGTCTCAATGAGATAGCACATTTCTACCAAACACTGCGTCGCGTCGATAAGAATACTGATTTCTATTTTTAAACACAATCACCTAGGTAATTGAGATTTTGCTTTTGTGTAGATTAAAGAATGTATTTGCAGATACGTTTTCATACAAACCTATCTCCATTTGAAAAATGAGTCATCATTTTTTTTATTTTGACGACGGCGACGAAATGCGTATATACTCGACCATAGACCAAAAAACAAACTTGGATTATTATTTGTTTTCGTTTTTTTTATTTAATTCATGTTGGACTGTTTTGAACAAATTACACATAAATAAATACACAAAATTTCATCAATTCTACCATTATAACCTGAAACTGTAGAAAAATACATTTATATCGTAACTAAACTTAAGGGTTAGAGCAGCATCTGGCAATGTTAGGACAGAGAAGCATGCAAATTGTATAAGGAAAGTCTTTTAAAGGGAATTATATTATTAAAGAATAACATTTCAAAAAGTAAGCAAATTGAAGATTAGACTTAGTCGTTCTTCTCTCCGCCAGAAACAGTGACTTTCTTTTGCAGTTTGCTGTACTCCTCTGTCAGGCGGTCGTACTCCCTATTTAGAGACTCGGCTTGAGATTTAATGGCTTCTTTGTCCTTTTTCTCTTTGTTTAGTGATGATGTTAGCTCTTGTACACGCTTCCTCAAATCGGTGATCTGAAATTGTAATTTTTGATAAACTTACAAAGTTCGAGTGTAGGGTAAGAATTCGTACCTCTGTAACTGTGTTGTCGGATTCAGGTTCTTCTTTAGCTTCCTTAGCCTTCTCGGATGGTTTGCTGGCCATAAGGTTGCGAGCTGCAGCTGAAGCACTCTGAGCCTGTTTCAAGGAGGCTTCACTCTGAGCCAAAAGACTTGCCTGGGCTGAGATAAGTGTGACCAGGCGACGAATAACCAAAACTAAAAAGATAGCGAACCCTGATATATAGAAGTTGCGCTGAGCTCGGAATAACCTCATGCTGTGTTGCATTTCAACGTTCAGATGCATTTCACCAGCTGGCTCGGTGTTGGAGTATTTGCGCATTTCGCGAATAGCTTCGAGAAGGAAGAGGACAAGAACTCCCAATAGAAGGAAGAAATATGTGTGTGCTTGTTTTCCTAGCATCGCTAAGAATCGTGACTTGAAGAACCGCTGCCATCTGTAGGGCGATGCAACCGGCAACACCAACAGGAGCACAACAGCGATTTCTGCATACAGAAATGAGGCGATCAAAGTCCAGACGAGACTCATTTTTAGTTTTTATCGAGTTTTAAAATAGTTCAATTTTAAATGGTGTGTTTATTTTATAAACTCTGTAGATGAAACAGTAGTGTTTAGTGATACGTTTTAATTAACTTGTAAATTTTCTGGATGACGGGCTTTTATAGCTATTAATAGCTTTCAAAAATATTTTTACTTACGTGGTCTATCTGAGCTGCTTTAACAGAAGTTAAAATCAATTTGAGGGACCGAGATCAAAGTAAAATTAAAAATAATCTGAGTCAGAAACAAAAATATGTAATGGCGGGTTGACAACTCGAATTTTGCGATGTGGAAGTAGAACAAACAAGATCCACATATAAGATCTTAAAGTGCCATTCATATGAGCCGCGATCTGCGTCTGCGAACTGCGGATAGTCACAGAACAAAACCGAACAAAAAACTTAAATATTAGATACCGTGACAGTTTATTTGGGTTTGTGAATAGCTAATGTGAATTTCATAAAAAGACAACAAAGTTTTCACGAAATTATCCGTTGCAATTTTAATAAGAAATTACAGAAATTATTTGCCTGTCGTGTACTATTTTTGTCCGTTGAAATGGTGTGCGTTCTGTTTGAATAATTGAACAATTCTGCCCATCGTTTTCTCTGTATTATACAGGAACATACCTTTGTGTTCAACTAGAACGCGCCGGGCAAATCAAAGATCAGTAAAACGACAAAAAAAATATGTGAGATTCTATATAAATTTACTATTTTTATTTATGAACCAACATGTTCTTTGCATATGAAATCTATATATATTAAATACAATGAACATGTTAAAAAATTATTCAAAACGATTCTTATTGGTTATTTGAACCTTTTTGCCTTTTTTATGATGGTTGGGTCAAAAAATATGTTGTGATAGTTTTTTCATAAAATTTTTCAATTTTTCATTTTGAAATCTTTTAATACAAAACAAATTAATGTAAAGAAATGTATGTAAAATAATTCATATTCATTCATATCGAAATAAATATGAAAAAAAAATATTTATCATGAACGCTAATATCTGCCCCGTTCTTTTTGAACATTCACTTAGCGGCGGCCCGCCGGATCGCGTTCAGTTTGACAGGGCCTTAAGTATACAGAATGTGTGTTTCTGCCTTAAAATCTAAGCATAGAATCCACATAAAATTTTTCAATTTTTCATTTTGAAATCTTTTAATACAAAACAAATTAATGTAAAGAAATGTATGTAAAATAATTCATATTCATTCATATCGAAATAAATATGAAAAAAAAATATTCATCATGAACGCTAATATCTGCCCCCGTTCTTTTTGAACATTCACTTAGCGGCGGCCCGCCGGATCGCGTTCAGTTTGACAGGGCCTTAAGTATACAGAATGTGTGTTTCTGCCTTAAAATCTAAACATAGAATCCACATCTGCCAGAATCCACAAATGAATTGTGAGAAGAAAATTTGGATCATGTTTTCTCGTGTTCATGCTAAATAAAAAAAAATTAAAAACGAAAATAAACAAAATCCGTATCCATCCCAATTTCGCAATTGTTGCTTGATCAATAAAACTGAAAAAAAAATTGAAACTATCCACATTAAAAAATTGAATTCCTATCAAAATGTCATACACAAATTGGTTAAAAGATATTCGTGATGCAGAAAAAAGTTCAATGATAAGTGGAAGGGTACGCAAAGTTTTTTACAAATTCATCGATGGTCGACAAATGGCTGAAGAATATAGCCTGGACACAGGAGTTATACAGAAACGAGCATGGAAAAAATCGAAGACTCTGATGGGTGAATCAGATTGGGAGATTGAAGTCGGAGAAGCACCTAACCTCAATCCGAAAACTCAAAACCCAGATGATGGTTTTACATTGCGCCAAAGTGATAGCGAACCTATTCTTTCAAAACGTGTTACCAAACACAATATCGAATGGAGGATCAGAAATTTGCCTTATCCAATTGAGACATACCAAGTTACAGCAGACCAACAGAAAAGGTCGATCATCGTTCGTACAACAAACAAAAAATATTACAAAACCATTAGTGTCCCTGAGCTGGAGAGATGCAGTCTACTTCCCGAACAAAACAACATCTCGATCCACCACCAGTACAATACTTTAATAATTACGTACAAGAAGCCTCAGTTGCTCTGCGAGATGGAGGCACAGATTCTTCTAATTTTAAAGGACGTTGAGACCGAAACTGATATGGAGGAAATGTTGCAAGGACTTTTGGCAAAATAGAAATAAAGAAGTTTTAAAAACAAAGTATTCATTTATTTTGTTCTTCATATTCTGAGTTTGTACTAGTACTAAAACCTAGGTCAAATGCTGGTAACTCTAGAGGCGCAAGACAGGGAAAATCCTTACATTCCAACTCTTCCATCCAATTTCTTGACTCCTCGTTGGCTATTTTGTTGCATTCACTTATTGCCATATTTTGCTTTATCCCATAGAGACTCTCTAAAGTCGAAGACGCGTACTTCGCGTCAAAGTTCTCTATTGCTTGATGAATAGATGCTTCGCAACTCTTATCCAGGTCATTCTGCTGAACTTCCAAATGTTGTAGTTCATTTGATTGAGCAGCTACCGAAGAAACTCTCGAACCCTCGTACTGTGACTGACGGATGTTTATCTGATTAAGTTTTCTTGAAAAGTTCCACTTCTCGGCATTCAGAACCTCGATAGCTTTTGGGATCGTAATTATTTTGTAAGCGTCTTCGATGTACGCCAAAGCAGTTTCCATTGCCTTTATACCTTCCTCATAGCGATTTCGTTTGAGAAACTTGTCTGCACGTCTCTCGTGGAAATGGGCCTATACATATGTAGAATCATAAATTTGAAGTTCCGATTCAGCTATTATAAATATTTATATACTTTTTACTTACCATATTCAGAGGAGCACCCTCCATTGTTTTGATTTTTTGTGTTTTCTTTTTGTGGAAATAAAGATTATAATTTTGTGTTTATTCATTCGAAAGACAGATCTGTCATGTTAATTGTCAAATATGGTGTACTGGAAGTTAAATTTCGTTCCAAGCAGACACTGGAAAGAATTATTTTAACCTGTGCAAACACTAAAGCGATTACGCTGACAATAATGTCGTTTTCAATTGGCAATCCGGAATTGGTAGAAGAAAATCAACTGCATCACTTGCATCGTCATCACTTGATGAAGAAGATGAGGTAGATGATTCCAACAATGTTTCTAACAAATAAGGAACACTTGTTATGATATTTTCAACATTATTTTCCATTTTTTATATTTTAATTTCAAGCAATAACTCCACAGTTCGCATAATTTGTAAATTAAAAAATATGACATTTATTAAGTGTGACATTTAAATCTTTGAATGTGTGAGTGATTCTGTTTTTGCTTCTGGTTTCAAATCCGGAAGAGAAATTCTCTTTTTTTTAGAATCAGAACTGTCACTTTTGCCCAATTGAACGCATTCAAAATGCTTTTTTCTGCTTCCAGATTGCCAATTGAAAACAACATAAGGCTTATTCAACAAGATCCTTTTGCGAAGCTTTCGAAACGACGAAAACACAATAATAACCTGCCTGATATATTTATTTTTAATTCCTCAGATATTAAGGATTTCCCCAAAACAATGCGAACCAGCGGTAACAACATCATCGTGTTGCTGTCAATCAATCATAATAACGTTTTGTAATTGTTGTTTCATCGTCGTATCCGAATGTTTCGGATTAGGTTTTTCGTAATCATGAAAGTTTCGTACCGGTTTCGGATGGGTTTGGGTAATTTGAGTATTCGCTCAAATTGCAATTATATAATTAAATATGGTGAAAGTTATTATCTTCGATGACATTTTAAGTCCCTTAATGGAAAATTAAAGTTGATTTATTGTAATAATTTGTTAATGTGCAAAGAAATATTATAATAAAAAAAAACCGGATAAGTTTATTATTTGTAGGCTAATTGTCATAAATTATTGAAAAATGTTTCTTAATTTGCATTTTTTTGATGTATGCAACAACAAATATTTTATGCGAACAAAATTGTATTTTGTAATTTTTGTAAGGAATGTTATTAATTAGTTTGAATATTTTGCAGGAGACTTTAAACTAGCAAATCGGCCCCTCCTGGCTTAGACAGCACTTAAAAAAGCTGCGAGTGTGTGCAAGTGCCAGCATTTTGATTTGGGAGATAATCAAAGTTTATAAAATAAATGAAAAACTTTACTTGGTGTATTTTCTTTTTCCTGCCATTTTTATTTTTTTTTTAATTGTAGAGCTCCACTGCAACGGAACTACAACTTACAACGTATGAAATTGTGTGGCGATTAGTGTGATATAGCTACTTCCAAGATTTAGTCACGCGGTTTCGTTGAAGTGCAATTTCGCCCGTGCAGTATTACTCGTCATAAAATACAAACATTTTGTGAAAAAGGAACTCAATGGAAGTAATTTGGTCAATGTTACGATATATGATACATGTTCATACCACAATTCTACGAAACAAAGTGTTGTCAAAATCACACAATAATGTGAACGATGTATTGTGTCAGCTCGTGTGATTCCGAGTAGTCCAAGTGTTTGCATGCCTTTATGATTTTATTCGAAATCTCTGAATGCATTCAGTTGAGCGCAGTTTAATTTAACAAAACCACACCCAAGTTCACTTTGTGTGCTCATTTAGCTCAGTTTGTTTTAAGTTCCTGTTCGTCCATTTTTGAGAAGCAATCTGTCATTTCATTTTCAACCGGCGTACAGAACGGACGTCCGCTGTTTTACTTAAATAAAAATTTCAAATGATTGTCACAAATCTAAAATAAAAAGGCAAATTAATCTGCTTTCATCTGTTCTTAGTGTAAACTAAAATTCATGGTAAGCTTTTAATATTGAAGATTCAGGTATTTACTTGAAAAATGCATCAATATTTTGGCACGAGTAGGTATCTCCAGAGTAACAGAAATATGTCTTTGCTTTGGTCGTAATTTTACGTGCAATAAAAAAATTCTGTTGAACTGCATCGTTTGACCACACTGATACCAACACTGTGGCCATGGATTCTGAGACAGAACAATTTTCTTCACAAACTATAATTTAGGTTTCGTTTCATTTACGTTTTTTTTTCTCAATTAATTTTCAGAATATGACGTAAGTGTACCATAGAATCAATATGTATCTATATAATCTTACCTTGCAACGTGCCACAGGCATCACCCACGCCATTCATGGAAGCTTTTCCGGGACAAAAGTTCAAGAGATCATTGTCTCACGTGGGAAAAGTTTGGAATTACTTCGTCCGGATTCAACTACTGGAAAAGTACACACCCTTTTGACCACTGAAGTCTTCGGATGCATTCGTGCGTTGATGTCTTTCCGTTTAACAGGCGGAACTAAAGGTAAGAATAATTTTATCTTAAGCTTGTCTTTGAAAGCACTACAAAATGCTGGTCTTCTCATTTAATTGGTATCATCTGGCAAGGCATTTATGTCGATGTGCTATAGCAATGTCTTCTCTATGTCGCATTTGATGTGAATTTAATCATATCTCATCGAATTGAAACTGCGGGAAATATTTGTATCCTCATCTTATCTTAGAATTGTTTAATAATTTTGTATTTTTTTTTTTTTAATTAAGATTACATCGTAGTTGGTTCGGATTCAGGACGTATTGTAATTTTGGAATATAATCCTACCAAAAATTATCTTGAGAAAGTCCATCAGGAAACATTTGGCAAGTCAGGATGTCGTCGAATTGTTCCAGGACAATATTTCTCCATTGATCCCAGGGGGCGTGCAATTATGATTGGCGCCGTAGAGAAACAAAAATTGGCTTATATTCTCAATCGAGATGCTGAAGCACGATTGACTATTTCATCACCCCTCGAAGCACACAAGTCCAACACATTGACCTATCATATGGTTGGAGTAGATACTGGCTTCGAAAATCCAATGTTTGCTTGCTTGGAAATCGATTACGAGGAAGCGGACAATGATCCTACTGGTAAGTGTTGTTTAATTTATAAAGGCAAAGATTTTAATTTTAATAGGCTTGGGTTGGGGTTTTTTTTTCCATAAAATGGCGGCATAGACATTTTGTATTTGTTCAAAAATGCGCCAAAACGCTCATTTGGCAGTTTGCTCTTCTTAATCTTATGTCGATTTCCATCCAACAAAAAAAAAGCGCTACTTTTTACAAAAAAGATCGCTCCTTTTTTCGTTGCATGGAACTTGTCAAAATGAAATCGATTTTTTTTTGTGATTGTGTGTGTGTATTCAGTCAATGTCAATAGGTTTGTTCGTTGAGCCCTGAAGTCACCCTGGGGTCGCCCTAAAGCGTTTTTTGAAAAACCTGAACTCACCCTGACATTGAAATTCTGTGTTTTTTGAGACCTGGGGTCGCCCTGAACTCGCCCTAAAATAGAACTAGGTTTTTTGCTGGGGCGAGTTGAGGTAAAGAATAAATTGTCAAAGTGACACGAGTTTGAAGCATTTGTTTTGCTGTGAATTTACGTATTGCAGGTATTGTTTATTATTTAAAGTAGAAATAAATCGAAAAATTAAATTTAATACAACAATAATAGAAGTAGAAATGAAAACATTTCATGTTGTCGGCTGTGCAACGGGTGAATCCGTAAAAATTTCAATTTAAACTATTACAGCACAGAGTATAAATTTCTGGTTTGAATGTAAAAGTAACAATTGACAACCCTTAAGTGTTTTTTGAGAATTGAAAAACCGAAGTTTTTTTGACAACTCTTGGGGTTGTCAAGAAAACCTGGGTCAACCCTGGGTAAAGTTCAACGAACATAACTAATAATAATGTCAAATAATCTTCATAGTATTTGTACAAGTCTGTGTAAATCTCTCTAATTTGAAAGATTTCATTTCTATTAAAAGAAGCGCTTTTTTCTTCTGAACAATTCTAAACAAATCGCTCCTTTTTTCAGAAGGAGCGCTTTTTTTGTAAAAAGTAGCGCTTTTTTTGTTGCATGGAAATCGACATTAGTTTAGTCATGAGGTACCTACATGGTTAATTTTTTTTTTTTTTTAGAGGTGGACTTAAATTCTTTTTTTTTTCAAAAGACTAAACTTTGTCTTTTAGTTTGACAGTTTATCATACAATGAGGTATTTCATAAAAATTGATACTTTTTGTGTTTTCAATCGTTTTTTAATTTAATTTTAATACCAATAGAAAGAGGAAAAGTGCTCCCTTCCTAAAATCTGAAATACGAACTCGAGGGCCTAGCTCAAATTTGCAAAGCACTTTATAGACATATTAATTTGGGGTATTACTTCCTCTCATTGATTTTGGCAAAGTGCTAAATTAATTTGACTTCTAAAACCATTGGTGTGACTAAAATTTTCGTCAACACTTCACTGAATCGAAGCCAACAATTATCGCCCATTAAAATTGACTTGTTTTAACTCTTGACCATAGGTAAAACGTCTTAATCGGTTATTTTTTTTTTTAATCTGGAACCAGACTTTTTTTTAACGTTATGTATCTCAAATATTTTGGAGTTATCCGTAACACTAAACACAATGCAGATGACATACGTAGATTTGTGATAAAAATAAATCAAAAGTGGAAAAACTTGTGTCTATCTAACTCAATGAAAACATAATATTTAGCGTAAAAGAATTGATGAAATACAAGCAAAATACAATATACAAGTAAAGTTTTTGGAAGAAATTGATATCTATTTCTTTTTTGGACAGTTTACTTGGTGTTGAGAAATTTGTGCAAATTAATTAATTAACACAATTTAATTAAATCTTATTAAAATCGTAGCACTTTATAGACATATTAATATTAGGTAATACTTCCTTTTATTGATTTTGGCAAAGTGCTAAATTAATTGACTTCTAAAACCATTGGTGTGACTATATAATTTCGGTCAACACTTCACTGATGCGAGGCCAACAATTATCGCTATTTAACTCAAAATTGAATTTACCTTTAATAAAAAAAAAACATTTAAAATAAAATTTTCTTTTTTAGGTGAAGCCGCTCAAAAAACTCAACAGACGCTAACATTTTACGAGCTAGATTTGGGTTTAAATCATGTGGTTCGAAAGCGCTCTGAACCTCTCGAAGAACACGCTAATTTCTTGATCTCGGTACCTGGCGGCAGCGATGGACCATCGGGAGTATTGATTTGCTCTGAAAATTACTTGACATACAAAATCTATGGCGATAGTCATGATATCCGTTGTCCAATTCCTCGTCGGAGAAATGATTTGGACGATCCCGAACGTGGCATGATTTTCATTTGTTCAGCTACCCACAGAACTAAGAGTATGTACTTTTTCCTGGTACAAACTGAGCAAGGAGATATTTTTAAAGTCACACTAGAAACTGATGATGATGCTGTGTCAGAAATTAAGTTAAAATATTTTGACACTGTGCCGCCAGCAACATCAATGTGTGTTTTGAAAACTGGTTTTTTGTTTGTTGCATCTGAATTTGGCAACCAGTAAGTTTTAATATTCTTAAAAAAAAACCCTTGCTTCAATTATTAACCCACTATTTTTTATTTTATTTGTTTAGCTACCTTTATCAAATTGCTCATTTAGGTGATGATGATGACGAACCTGAATTCAGTTCAGCTATGCCCCTTGAAGAGGGAGAAACATTCTTCTTTGCTCCGCGCCCATTGAAAAATCTAGTTATGGTCGATGAAATGCCATCATTTGCACCAATTATTACATCCCAAGTTGCTGATTTGGCAAATGAAGACACACCCCAAATGTATTTGCTTTGTGGCAGGGGGCCACGTTCATCGATTCGAGTATTGCGACATGGTTTAGAAGTTTCTGAGATGGCGGTATCTGAATTGCCTGGCAACCCTAATGCTGTTTGGACAGTAAAGAAACGCATAGACGGTTAGTTATCCTTCATTTTTGTTATTCAGAACTCACGATGTTGCATGATAAATGCGTAGATTCATTCATTTAAAAAAAAAAGTTGAAACAGACAAAAAAATAAACAGTTTTAATCATCAACTGGTGAACCTGATATCAAAAGAACATCTATCAAACACCAGTTCTTTTTTATTTCAGGCGGTTAAACAACTGGCCAAAAGACAATTGTGTTTGGTATTTGTCTGGATAAACACGTATATTTTAAAATATATATTACAATTGTGTAATAGGTAAGGCAATTCTTTAAAATACACATCAATCTATCGGTTGGTGTTTGATATAGAGAACAGATACTACTCTCTCCAAACTAACCGATTTTAAAGCAAACCCGATTTCCAGACTTCTTTCCATAGTCGGAAAATGGTATTGTAATAGTTTTAAGATGTTAAGAACAAAATGGCATGTGAAATGATGATCTATACCGTGTTTCAGTTGAATTTTTTTGATTAAATCTTGGTTAACTGATCCCATGCCAAATTATAATTAGATTATAAAAAAAGTATGGTTAATGGGGATTCTTAATAAACTCTTTTTTTTTATTTGGTATTTATTGCAGATGATTTTGATGCTTACATTATCGTGTCCTTCGTTAATGCAACGCTGGTTCTCAGTATTGGCGAAACCGTAGAAGAAGTTACGGACAGTGGATTCTTGGGTACAACACCAACTCTAAGCTGCTCCTCATTGGGGGATGATGCTTTGGTTCAAGTTTACCCTGATGGTATCCGTCACATTCGAGCCGATAAGCGAGTAAATGAATGGAAGGCACCAGGAAAAAAGTCGATTTCTAAGTGTGCTGTCAACCAGAGACAGGTAGTTATTGCACTATCTGGTCGGGAACTTGTCTATTTCAAAATGGATGAGGTGAGTTGAAAAGAGTTGGAAAATATTTCATAATTTAAAAAAAATTTCTCTGATGACAAAAATACAAAAAGAATAACCATGTTGCGACACTTTGTGTCCTGCAGTGCTGAGTAGAAAAATTTTAATTTATAAATAAAATAAAGCTTGATGCAGGTTCTTTATTAAGATTCATTTTTTTTTTTAATTTCAGTCTGGTGAACTCAATGAATACACAGAGCGCTCAGAAATGCCCGCAGAAATTATGTGTATGGCGCTAGGTACAGTGCCTGAGGGAGAACAGCGATCATGGTTCTTGGCTGTTGGTTTGGCTGACAATACTGTTCGAATTATATCACTAGATCCAAATGATTGTCTATCGCCCTGTTCTATGCAAGCTTTACCATCGCCAGCAGAGTCTTTGTGTTTGGTAGAAATGGGTCATGGTGAGTTGAATGAAGAGGGACAGGCCCAAGGGAAGGGAACAATCTACCTTAATATCGGATTGAGTAACGGAGTACTATTGCGAACTGTACTCGATCCCGTGTCAGGGGATCTAGCAGATACTCGAACAAGATATTTAGGTTCACGACCGGTAAAGTTATTTCGAATCAAAATGCAAGGAGCTGAAGCAGTGTTGGCAATGTCAAGTCGAACATGGCTTTCGTATTACTACCAAAATCGGTTCCACTTAACACCTTTATCGTATGAGACGTTGGAGTATGCTTCTGGATTTTCGAGTGAACAATGTAATGAGGGTATTGTGGCGATTTCAACAAACACTTTGAGAATTTTAGCATTGGAAAAGCTGGGAACAGTATTTAATCAGGTCTCATATCCATTAGAGTACACCCCACGTATATTTTGTGTCCATCAAGATACTGGTCGAATGATTATAGCTGAAACCGATCACAATGCATATACAGAAGAAATGAAAAACGCACGCAAGAATCAGATGGCTGAAGAAATGCGAACAGCGGCTGGTGAAGATGAACAAGAATTAGCAAATGAAATGGCTGATGCGTTTATTAACGAGGTATTACCAGAAGATGTTTTCTCTTCACCAAAGGCTGGTTTAGGTCTATGGGCATCTCAAATAAGAGTTGTAGATCCAATTCATGGACAAACTACATTTAAGATACCTTTGACCCAAAATGATGCTATTATGTCGATGGCTGTTATGAAATTTGCCGCAGCAGCTGATGGGCGATATTACCTTGTTGTAGGAGTTGCTAAAGATCTTCAATTGAATCCGAGACTGTCTAATGGCGGCGCCATCGATGTCTATCGTATAGATCCAACTTGTTCACTACTAGAATTCTTACATCGAACAGAATGTGATGAAATTCCTGGAGCTCTTTGCGGATTCCAGGGGCGCTTGTTAGCTGGAATTGGTCGTATCCTTCGCATATATGATTTGGGAAAGAAAAAGCTTCTAAGAAAGTGCGAGAACAAACACATCCCATATCAAATTGTCAATGTTCAAGCAATGGGTCATCGGATTTATGTATCAGATGTACAAGAGTCTGTGTTCTTTGTACGTTATAAGCGAGCAGAAAATCAGTTGATCATATTTGCCGATGATACACATCCTCGATGGGTAACTGCAACTACATTATTGGACTACGATACTATTGCTACAGCAGATAAATTCGGTAATATATCCATTCTGCGGCTGCCGCATTCTGTAACTGACGATGTTGATGAAGATCCAACTGGAACAAAATCCTTATGGGATCGAGGTCTTTTGAGTGGAGCATCACAGAAAGCTGAAAATATTTCGACATTCCATATTGGAGAAATCATCATGTCACTTCAGAAAGCAACATTAATTCCCGGAGGTTCTGAATCTCTTATTTATTCCACGCTGAGTGGAACTGTTGGAGTTCTTGTACCATTTACTAGTCGAGAAGATTTTGACTTTTTCCAGCATCTGGAAATGCATATGAGAAATGAAAATCCGCCACTATGTGGCAGAGATCACTTGAGCTACAGAAGTGCATATTATCCCGTAAAGAATGTGCTCGATGGAGATCTATGCGAACAGTATTTGTCAATTGACCCAGCCAAACAAAAGAGCATAGCTGGAGATATGTACCGTACACCAAACCAAATATGCAAAAAGCTGGAAGATATAAGAACGCGTTATGCATTTTAAGGTGGGTTTATATTTTAATAACAAAGCGTGTTGTTTTTTTTTTTATCAATTTTCTGTTTGCTTTTGTGACGATTCATCACATATGTTAGACTATGATAAGTTAATGATTCTAAATAATTTACTGAAAAATATCAAACTGAATTTCATTAAAAAAAAAAAAAATTAAGTTTACTCTATAGTCAATGTATTTAACAATTTCTTTTTCTCATCAATTTTTTAGGTAGTTTTAACCGTGCCGAGTTGGGTGTTAGTTTGATTGATTAAAAAAGCAACAGAACAAGGTGAGTGTTGGTTTTATTTTCTTTTAATTGCCAAAAGTTCTACAGTATCAGTTTCATATATTTTGATTTTGTAAACAATGAAAGATTTGGACTGTAGCAAGTTCAATTGTTTTTTTCTGTACTGTACAACTGGAGAAAACCTTTATGTGATGATATAGCATTTACCTTGGGACACCTATGATATGTTATGATTAGTGTAAATTTATCTTCTGAATTTGAAAGCTTCGTATTTTTCATTATAAAATATTCAAAATATTTGTTATATAGAGATTTCTTTTACTTGCAGATCATGAAACATGCCGTGCGTGCTGCATTTATATAAATTTAACTTTTTCTGTAAGTATAAATTGTAAAACTAATAAAGATAAGATCAAAACAAGAATCAACTTATTATTTCAAAAACAACTAAGAAAACTAATATATTTTTCAAATTGATTTTTATTTAATTATACTTTTTAAAGTAAAATATGTAAATGCAGAAAGTTCTAAAATCTGAAAGGCTTACAAAATTTGAATATTACTTTTATAAAATATACTTTTTTTTTTAAATTATATTTATTATGATGACTAGTACTATGTACCTTGGGACACCTATGATATCGCATGATTAGTGTACACTTTACAATCTGAAACAGAACAAATACTAACTTAAGTACTTAGCTGTTAGGGTTTCATTAAAAAAATGTATCTTGATTGTATTGACATTCGTATTTTTGTTTTCTTGCAGAAATCTTTCAGTGTAAATTTGAGTGTGGAAACATTTATTTATTGAAAAGGTAAGCATTCCATTACCGATGTATATTCATTTAGTTTTGAACTCACAATGATGAGTTTAAATATGTTAGACTTATGATATTTAATGATTTAATTTTTTATAACTGATATTGAAATTTAAGTTAAAAAAAAAGTTGGTTATAAAATTGATTAATTAATGGTATTTTTTTTTTTTTGCTATTTTCAGGATTCTCAATGGACTGTACTGAAAATAATGATAAGTTAATTTAAGTAACTAATTTAAATAAAACAAATAATTTTAAAAATCTAAACAAATTCAAAATGTATTTTATTTTCTTCAAGAGTTTTAGAAACAGAATTTCTCATTTTTTACAATAAAAAACAAAGCATGCAGAGTTCTCACTAACTGTAATTGTTGATAATATCAACAAGGCTATCAGGTTACTAGTGGCAATCACCAAAAATCTTGCATTTTTAATGAAAACAACCGCACCACTATAAACGTACTCTTATTAATAAACAACATATTTATTTCGGCTCTTATCTTCAGTGTCGAGACCTTAGAATATGTTCCGAACTCAAATGCAGTAGTAAGTATTTAACTTTACTTTGAGTCCAAAAATTCTTATTGCAAGGTGTAGTTTCCTTGGTGTTCCATTTTTTTTTAATATTATCAACGGATCTTTTAATTTTATTATTGCATAGAGCATTTTTTAAAAGTACAATTGTTGAATGAGGCTGGTTTAATTTTCTTTTTTAAAATTATACCGACTGAGGAGTACATTTAGAAGGCGATTTAGGATTGAATGGAATGCAGACATTTTTATATTCATTGGATAGGGTGAAGACGAAGGAATGACGGTATCGGTAGCTGTACTTTTTCTAAAGATGTCAAAAACTAGTTTCCTTGATGACATAAGAACTGTTAAATCAAAAATTTTCCCGGCACATACTCGAAGGTAAACTGGAACTTGGGGTCCAATTTATTTAGTACACTTTCAACAAAGTCAAGAGGTTACGATGTGTTCCAGTCTAGATATAATAGAAGATATCATCCATTATCTACTCCAGAAAAATATATTTTGTAAAAATTGGCTTTTGGAGCCAAACAATCGTTCAAAATCATCCATGTAAAAGTAAGACCTGAGTTTTGACTATAATATTTCCCATCAAACTCAAAATAATTTTGGTCTATACATAAGGAGATAAGTTTAACCAACTGTCGGCCCATCTTTTCGTCTTTTATATTTTCGAAGATTCGGCATTTAAGCAATTGTTTAGAGTTTTGAAGATGAAACTGATGGAAATAAATTTTTAACGTCGAAGGCCTTTAACCTTATCAATCAATATACTAGAAGGAATTTATTAATCGGATTCTATGAAAGACCCTATAAAGGAACACAGTATGCGCTTGTCGTTATTTTCTTTCGCCCATTTTATCGTAGTTCGATTCAGATGCATTTTTATGGCAATAGTACGATACTCAAGCGACGAGATAATGATTGTAAAGAGTTTAAAAACAAGCATTTTTTTACTAGAGAGGGGGTTTATCTTTCCCCGTTTAGGCGGCAAAGGCAATTTAAAAATAAAAATCTGAAAAAAATTTTTAAAAACAACGGTAATACTTAAAATTAAGTATTATATAGTTTATTTTTTTTTTAACCCAACACTTTGTTGTATTAGTCTGTTTTTAAATCAAGTGAAATCTATGCATAGTTTTTGAAAAAAAAATTTAAGAGTAATTTTTGAAAACTAAGATTATAGGTATTTTGATTTTTTTAAAGTTCGTTGTTCTTTTATTCTTAATCAAAAACTGAACATTGGATGATTTTATTACATATTAGCAAAACTTTCTATTTGTAAATTCTAAAATTTAGTCCTCGAAAAATTCATTTTGATTTTGACAATGTTCGGAGGATATTACCTTTAATATAATGTACTTTGGTAAATGATTAATATTCAATTTAGTTACTTTACTTCACTTTACTTTACTTTAAATTTGGCTTCACCTAGCGTCTACTACATTCTTTAACTCCCACATTACATTGTTCGCACCCAATAGAGATCATTGGAAAAATCTCGCCACAATCAGCGAGAACCGAAACCAAATCGAATCTAGAAAGGTTCCAAAAAAAAATTACCTAATCTTGCTCAATATTTTCCACCTACAAGAAAACAAACAAATATTTTTTAATTTCAATTGAAAACTTTTATTTATATGCGCAATCAAAGTTGAAATAATTTATAAACATTAAAATATGTATTAACTGAAAATTTCTTAAGTTTTCGCCAATAAACGAAATAAAAAAAACATTGTCTTTGGAAAAATAAACAAAATTCTTGTAGACACGAAAAATTAATAAAATATGTATTTTTGCGTGAGAGACTAAGTTTTTTTGGATTCCCAAGAGAACCCAGAAAATAGAAAATAGGATTCGTGATTTTACTTGAATCCTAGCAGTTTTTTAAAGGTAGAACTATAATAGTCGGACGTGGTAGGTAGCTTATGCCAAAACCGAACGAAAATTATTTCTCTTGCTATCGATAGTGAAAGTTAACGAAGCCTAACGAAAGGCATCCAATCGCAATTATGGGCGCGTCATATATGTGAGTTTCGTTAACTTTTGCTTTGAAGAGTGCACCTTCAGCAAGTAAAACTGAACGCAATAGAAAGATGATAAATTTTACTTCCGTGTATAATGGCCGCATACTACACTTTACTGCTTCTTTGGTTTTTGACATCATAAGCTTCCGAGAGCGTAAGTCGAATATGTATGGTTGGCCCTAAATTGCTTGGTCTCATTTCTTATACTTGTCTGCGTTTAGATTTAAGTCAAATCAGAAGTCATGCAATTCGGCTCAGCGAGATATACTCAATTTCTTAATCACGTTTTTCATTAATAATAATTATCATTATTGTATATCTTGATATTAAATATTTTTATTTCAAAAATACACTTTCTTATATAAAATGTATGTATGTAATGAAACTAGAGAAGATTTCATGTTTTTAGTATAGTCTTTCAGGATAAGGTTTAAAAAGCTGTATTTTTTACTAGTCAATTTTTGTCTGTCTTGGCAAATGGCAGATGTCTGTCTAGACTCTAGACAAATTCAGTAACACTAAAAAAATATTTCCCTCCAACTTCTAGGTTTATCGAGGCTTTTGCAAAAACTTGAACTGCATACCAGGCTTTAGGTGTTTGAAAGTCGAAAGAGTTGTCTAAAAAACCTTTCTTCAAAAAACTTGTCACTTTTTCAACTGAGCAATAGAAAATTCGGAGAAAAGAAAGATAAGAGATACTCAATTCTACATAATTAGAATACTACTTGAAAAAAGTTGAAATAACTTTTGAATGACGTCTTGACGGAAAGACGCCATCTTTTGGGAATTTCCATACAAATTATTTTTATAAAAAAATGTTTTTTTCAACATATCCATTAAGGCTTTAAAAAACACTCCCTAAAATGCAGTTATGGCAAGCTTAAGAAATTAGTTGCTGCAGATTTTTTTTTAATCTCCTTTAAAATCTCTTTTACCTTTTATACGAAGATACAAAATTTAGTGTTAGTTTCAATGTAAGGCCTATTGGTTGTCTATAGTCAAGTCTCTTCATATGCTCAACCGGGGAGATTTGCTCACCCCTCTTCCCTGCTACTCAGTTTAATCGTGTGGTCTGTTGGGAACAAATTTAAAGGGGCTAACTATACTAACCGGACGCAGCCGGCTGAAAATGAGCGAGGAATTACGTGATTAGGACATAGTTAACTGAAGATTCCAAGCGAGGTTGCTGGGATGAAAGCATGGATGGAAAAGTATGAGGGGAAAAGAAGTTCTTATAGGACTTTAAATGTATGTGAGTTTCAAAAATTGAAAAGACACCTTAATTATATATAGAATTCAAAAGACTTTCTTAATGTAGGTGACTAGTTAGCTATATCATATTTTAATCAAATTTAAGTATGAAGAAAATGGCCCTGATTATGACAAAAACTTTCACCTTAAGAAGTGCGTCGCTGTTGTCTAAAAAGTTCAAGCGAGTTGGTGCTACAAACTCCCAAACATTGTGGACTAAATCAATCATATGTGAAATGACTTGCAGTTATCCCTGAAAAAATTCAATTTTCTAATGGAAGTTTAAATTTACCAATTTCCATTGGTATCTCTAAAATCTTCAGAAATAAATCACCATTTCCGGCTGTTTACGAGATTATTGGCATCACTTACAAAAAAATATGTAAATTCACCACGGACCACACCACACCGCCATGTTTAATTGGTTAACATACCATCTCTTTTTATCTGCAAGTACTAGAACTTGAGTTAGACTATAAGCTTTCTCATTCTAGCATTTACTTTGCCGAACCGAAAAAGTATGTCCGGGTGCGAAGTTGGTCGCAACGTGAATTGTGAAACATAAAATATAAATTATTTTCTAAGTAATTTTCACATGATAAAATAATATAATTGAAAAAGCCTTGCCGTTATAAAAAATAAAAGTTTTTCCTCCAGAAAAGAAGGCATAGCTTAACTTTGATAGTAAATAATCTTTTCATTGTTTCGCAACCAGAGCATGGAATTCTTGTAAATTAAAAAAAAAAATTGAAAAAATGATGAACGCCTAATGTCATGGATCCCATCGAATCGGTAAGTGAGAAAGCTGAGATTTTAAAATGAAAAAAAAAAAAATATATTAACAAATATTGTAATATTGTGTGTAACATACATATTTATTATGTTTTTAGTTGTCCTAAAATATATTTCTATTAATAAAACTCCTGATATATTTTTCGGGAAAATGTGCTCCAATGAAATTATTTTGCACAATATTTAAATTTTTACACTTGTGCATTTAACAAACCATTCAAATATTAACACAAACATTTGTTTCAAATTTGGATTAGAGTATGTAGGTATTATTTCAATGCGGAGACACATTCAGAAAATCCAAACTTTTTTTGATTCGAGCGATGGACACGTCGCCTGCTTATGCCCAAATCGGCATTTAATGTATTTCTTTCCTCTGTAAGAATTCCTTACTTGCCGTTCTCAGTGGCTATGTTTCACAAAATTAAGTGTCGCGGGTTGAGTTCCACTTTTTCATATTATTCGTCTAAATATAATGCGAGGAACTTACTGCACTGAACAGACGGGCACGGGGACAAAACGTCGCCGTCGAGAAAGAAACGTGTAATGGAATTTTATAGAGGCTAGTGGAGTTGTTGTTGTTGTGCCGGTCTCTGTTGGTTATTTTCTTCGCAATGGCTGAAGCTGGTTTTTATTTTTTTCCACAAAAAAAAATCAAAATTAAAAAAAAAAATAATTGGGAGTTGCTCCCAGTGAATACCTAGGAGTGTTCCACATTTTGTTGCTTAACAAATTGTTCCGAAGTATTTTTTCAATCGAGTGCAATAGTGCAATGATTCAAACCAAATGGTGATTAGTTTTAGTTTGGATTGGGTCATGATTATGAGGGTGTATGATAGATAGTGTGATCCTCTTCCCACATCCATTATTTTTTCTGTTCGCTCGAGTAATTTTAATTTGCTTTTTAAATTGACGTTGACTTGTTGGCAATTTTTGTGATAAGGCGACATAAATTATTTTATACTTTTACAACAATAATTATTAAAAGGATTAAGTTCCTAGGTATAATTACAAAATTGATGAAATACAATTTATTTAAACATGGATTTAAAAAAATTAAGATCAGCATTGAGATGTTGGGTGTTAAAAAGTCCTAAAATGGAATTAACGTATGTGATACTTATACATTTTGAGCTTAAGCAGGAGATGTATAGGCAGTTCTAAAATCTTGCAGGATGATGGCAACAGTAGTCCGCCCTTAACTTTATTTTAATATTTAGCTTAAAAATTTTAAAAGAATTTAAGAGCGACTTAAATTTTCATACATTTTGCATACTTAGCTTAAGAAAAAATAAAAAGTTTAATCTTC
This sequence comes from Syrphus vitripennis, assembly GCA_958431115.1. NCBI lineage: Eukaryota > Metazoa > Arthropoda > Insecta > Diptera > Syrphidae > Syrphus > Syrphus vitripennis. Next base: position 6,748,606 of record OY288110.1, on the reverse strand, counting down.
AGTAGTCAGCCAGGATTGTTTTCCATGGACAGCCTCCTTTCAAATATAGGGAAAAAATGTTTGTATAAAACAAAGGGAATATTTATTCTAAATCAGGGCAAATTCTTAAACGCTTGCAAAGCAAAACACATGTAAGCAAATGAAAAATGCAGTTGTAATGTCAAAAGCATAGATATTTTTGACATTTACACAAATACTTTTGCATTTGGGCATGAAAATAAAATCTACTACATTTAGGGTCAATCCGCTTAGCACGGATTTTTACATTTGTATTTTGGATCTATTTGCTAAACATAAAAACAATCATTTAATTGATTTTCGTTCAATATTATTAAGTTGCTGCAGACTTTTAAAAAAGCGTAAACTATTTTATTTTTTGAAAAAAAGTAACATTCAATTATTTAAAATAAACTTGAACTTAACTTCAATTTTTAACAATAAAACCAACAGTAGCACTTGAAGAAGATTCTAAACATAGACGGAAAAATAAGTTAGATAAAGTGTTAACTATTTCACCCGACTACTTGGGGGGCTGACCATACGTGCCATCACCATGTTTACCATAGAAAAATATTGGCAGTTGTGTTCAGTTGGTAATTGACTACTAAACAATGACAAGTCATTTTACTTTTTTCGGCTGTAGCTGCAAGTACAAATAATTTAAAAGACCTATCGAGATTGTGAAGACGTTTATTTATTATCGGAATTGAGAGTCAAAAGAACATATAAATATATTTACTTGGGAATCGTTTCTTTTTAGTAGGAAATTTAAATAGTAACTATATGTCTATAAAGCGAAATAAAAGTTGTTATTTGTTGTTTATGAGAATTGTTTTTTTTTTTGCTAGGAAATTTTAAATAGATACACTATGTCTGAAGTCCTATATTCAAGCATTTTTACTTCAATAAAAAAAAAAAAAAAACAATTGTTGTTCCATAATTTTTCTCCTTTCATATGGACTCTAGGTATCTTGGTTTTTTTGAAATTCAATTTAATTAATATTTTTCAATGTTTAGAACTTTCATTATGATTGCTGAAATTTTGTTTAGCTTTATATTTGCAAAGATAGAAATACAGTCAAACTTCTTTATAACGAACTTCCTTATAACGTAGTTCTCTCTGTAGCGAATTTCATTTTGTTCCCCTTCCCCTTAAGAAATATCTCATACGAATTAGGTTCTTTATAACGAAATTCTCTAAGCGAAATTCTCTTTATAAGGAACTAATTTTGTGGCCCGAAAGCAAAGTTGTTTCTTTATAACGAAATGTCAATTTTCAAATTTGAAAACAAAGTTTACTACGATTTGTATTCCTTATTTTGAAAGGGAACTCCCCGTTTTGGGAAGAATTTTCTTAAAGTGAATGTGTGTATGCATGAAAAAGCACATGTGTAGCTGAAATGTGGGGCATATCAACAGGTCAATCGTTTGAGTTGGCATTTTAAATTCGAGAATTGTTACCGAAATATCGAAGGGCAAAGCTATTTCGGTATCAGAGAAGTTATCGATTATCGAAAAAGTTGAAAGAGGAGAAAAGAAAAAAGATGTTGCAGAAAAATTTGGTGTATCGTTTAGTACATTGTCGACAATTTTAAAGAATGAATATAAAATTTTAAAGTTTGCCGAAGAAAGTTCAAACAAAAACCAAAAAAAAACTAAGAAAAACAAAATACTGTATTGTGGATAAAGCAATGTTAAAATGAGTGCAGATAAACAGGAAAAGGAATTTGCCGCTCTCAGGCGCTCTATTATCAAACAAAAAGCTAAATTTTTACTGAATCTTTGGGGCAGCATAATTTTAAAGGCAGTACTAGGTGGCTAGATAAATTTAAAACACGATAAGCTTGCAGTGTTAAAAAATTCTATATAACGAATTTTTTATAAAACTTCTTTATAATGAAGAAATTTTTTGTTCCCTTAAAGGTTCTGTATAAAGAAGTTTGACTGTATTTAATAATACTAAGTACAGACGATTGACCTTCCAATCGCAAATAAAATGTCTGAAAGAAGTTGAACACCAAAAGTAATTTGTTGTAATGCATACATCTGTACCGAAAATGTATTTTTTTACCAAAGACTCAGAAAGACAATTTCAAGATCAAAGTGCATCAATTTGCATTCGTAAAATTGCAAAATGGTTGGAAAAAACAATTCAACGAATATCTAAAGCCATACGCTATAGGTAAATTTTGGGAGAAAATTAAAGTGAAAAAAATTAAAGTCCTTTCTCTCGTCCTTAGAATACCGATTCTTGTTTGTCTTGTACCAGAAAAAGAAAAAGGAAATTTATTTTTAAAATTATTTAGGAATCAAAACATTTAGACAATTGATATAAAAGTTTAATAAACTACAAGTGGTATAAAATGGTTATGGGAAAACCTCTGTCATTAATTTATATCTGTGTTTGAGACAAAAGTGAATGAAACAAGCACATTGCTAAGAACATGTGTGAAGATACGAAGATTATAAAACACTATTAAATACAAATTGAATATGATTATAGACTAAGTCATGACCTCTCAGGATTTTGTTAATATAGAATAATAACGGTTTTTGAGTAAAATGCCATTCATATGAGCTGCGACCTGCGTCTGCGAATATTTCTTTTAGAGCTACATATTTATAAAGCAAATATCAACTTATTAATATTTTGATTGTTTAATTAAGTTGTTAAATGATTATATTTACAAATTTAAATAGTAAATATTGCGTATAATTAGTTAAAATTACAAACAAAAACATATTTCAATACATTCCATGCGATCAACAACTACGATCTGCGAACTGTGAAATGTGAATTCGCAGTCCACAAAACCAAGGCGCTTTCGATAGAGCTGCAAACAAATAATTTGCACGAATTTAACCTCAAAAAAATTAAACTTTGTACGTACTTACGGTTGAGATATGGAGAAAAGGTTTTACACATTTTTCCAATATGGCTGTAAAGTAAGTTATTTTAGGAACGAAAAACGGATTGGACAATCACACCCTATTTATAAACATTTACATATTTTCAATTCTGTTATTATTTCTTAAGTGCTTAAAATTTTCTTTCTTTACTAATTGCCAAAATTCGACAAACTAATATATCTGCGTTTATGGCAAGACATAAATTGGCGCCAGTTGTTAAAATTCAATAATTTGTTAATTAGGTGTCTTATAATTGGTTGCACCAATATTTAACAGGATTTTAAAATTACGTATGGAACGAATGTCATTTTAAGCCTTACAAGTCTGTACGATTTTAAAAGCGTTTGGTGGAACGGGCCATTACTTGTGAAAAATTTAAGGTTATTTTAGTGAATTCAATCGTAGATATTTATCATTAAAATGTTCTTATTAAAATGTAAAAAACCTTAAACGCTTCGTAACAAAAAAATGTATTTGCTTTTAATATTTGCTCAAGTTTTTTGTACAAAACTCGGTAGAAATGGAGATGATTCAATTTTTTTTATACCTTTCAATCAAAATTCCTACGTTTCCAAGTCCGTTAAAAAAAGAGCCCTTGGCAAGTTTTAATGGATTATTATATAGATATAAATTAGCAAAATCAATATGTTCTTAATGTCGTAAGTAATTTTTTCCAATTATTTCAGTAAACTCTCATGTTGAACAATAAGCTCCACTACGAACATACTTTCAATTTTGCGGACCATTGAAATTAAAACTGAGTAGAGTAACAATGGCTCAGCATACACAACCTGTAGCTCATCAGTCTCAACCGCAGTTGCAGCAACAACAACAACAACCACCGCAGCAGACACAAATGCAACAAACACAACAGCAGCAAACATCCCAGCCACAACAATCTGCAACACAACAACAGGCTTCTCAACAGCATCAGACACAACAGCAGCAGCAACAGATTGTTAGTGCACCTAATTCTGCAGTCTCTCAACAAAATAATAATTATGCACACCATGGAGGTTCAGCTCAACCCGTTTATAACCAAATGCATTATTTGCCCGGGGTACAACCTGTTGCAGGCCCTGTCTATCCTACAATGATCCCAGGAGGAATTCCCCCAAATGTTTATGTAAATAACGTAACCGCCAATGTCAATCTGCACGGCTGGACAGCCCATCCAGTTCCTTATATGCCAGGAGGACCACAGCACTATATGCCTGGTGAGGTCCAACCTGCTATCGCTGACCAGGTAAGTTACTCAAATGTAACTAAAAAGAAATTAACTAATTTGGCTTTCCTTTTCTTTAAAAAGTCTAATCAAGTTATGCAGCCAATGCAGCAGCTGCCAGTGGCCACCTCCAACCCTGGACGTAGTGCTCGTCGAGGACGGGGAAGAAACAACAATAATAACAACAATCGTCGCAACGATTATGTACAACGACAACAGCAGGAAAGTCCAGCACCTCAGGAGATTGTTAACGCTCAGTCGGTTGATCCCCAAACAATGGCTAACGCAGCTTATCCGCAGTATGCTTATCAGTACACATACCCTACGTACTTTGGAGGACCTCCACAAAATCATATGGTACATCCACAGGCCCAACAAGCAGCAGGACATCCTTTATACGTTGCAAGTCCAATTTCTGTTTATCCCGGTCATCAAATCTATAACTATCATCCGGGATTAATATATCCTTCAATGATGCATCCGGCAGAATATCAATTCGATGAAAATGGCGATGACCAACGTAGTAACGATGGAATGTTACCACAAATGTGGCATCATCCGATGTATCCTGAGGAGTATGTCAACCATGAAATGATTGTTCCCGAAGACATTAATCACAACGCTCCTTCGTTGGCTTCATCAGAAACACCAAGTATGCTAAGTCCAAATTATCAAATTTACGATCCACAAATGCAGCAAACTCTAGAATTGCAACAGCAGATGGGCGTCATGCACATCTACGATGAACAACAACAAATGCAACCTCACCCAGGACACATGCAACAAATAGAAGACGACATGTCTGACTGTTCTATACAGATGCAAGGTGGTGCTATAATGCAACCAATGCTTCCGCCATTAGAACAACCACAACCTCACCATCATATCATACAGAATCAAGTTATTCCAATAGATGCTTCAGCTTTGGATCAAAGTGGTGGTAAGTGTTAATAATCATGATTCTACTGCTTTTAAACTAATTATTCCTTAAAACGAATTAATTATAACACGATGAAAATTGTATGTCCTTTTAAATATTTTTATTAATATTTTTTTTTGATCTTCAAAGTAGGTCAAAACTTTTATTTTTAGTTTTTATTATTATCGAATTTCGATAGCTCAAATAAAATTACACGAAAGAAGTTGTGACCTTTGAAGGAGATTGTGAGGTTTCAGTGAGGTTTACCAGAATAGGAGGTTAATTCAATTATTTATTTTATTTTATTTTATTTTATTTTATTTTTTTAAGAATAAGGAAATTTCGAAATAGAATTTCAAGACTAATGTTCACCGGCATCTCCTTTCAAATCCCCTCCTTCTTACCTAAAGCTCGCACTGTGTCTCTTGCATATAAAGGGTACATAAAATCCCCTTGAGTGCGCGCTAAATATATATATAAAAAAAGAAACCTTAAAATCATTGCAAAACCGAAAATTTGTTCATATAAGTACTTTTTGGCGCTTAGTATTTTACATACAACGAAAAAGGCTCGTTTCAGACATATTCGTTATTTTGTTTTATGCGGTTCGGTATTTATTCGATTAATTTTCGTTAGCACCTGATAAGGCTTATTTCACACATATTCGGATGAGTTCGGGATTATCTCTCAAGTAATATCAGCAAGACCCAAATACTAATTATTTTGTTTTCTAATTAATACAATTCAAACCCGAAACTGAACCTGAACCTGAAACATGTGAACGCAGCGATTACTTTGTGCACCCTAGACCCGAATGCTTGCTGTTTTGGTTTTGAAACTGAATGAAATCGGGGAACGTTGGAAGCTCTTCTTTATATTATAGTCGGTTTCATTCGGTTCTCTATATTCGGATATTTTTTTTTTTTGTTAATTTTGAGATCTAAGTTTGAAACAAGTCCCCATTACTCATTGCTATGTTTTTTAGAAACCTGAACCCGATTTTAAGAGTCATTTTTACCAGGAAGAAACAGAAAGGTAAATAAAAAAATATGAGGGCCAAAACAAGACGATCTCAAAAAATAAAATTAATAAATTACGTCAGTCTTGGGATTTGCAAGTATTAAAACGATTTAAAATTGTTTTAAAAAAAAGTTTAAAAAGGTTTAGCATCCAGTTTTTGAGCACTTAACTTATCAAGTATATCGTATGTTTTTGAGTGAATGTTTTGAAATTGAATTACATAATTGTTCGGGTTCAAGTAATGATGAGTTAATGGACAAGCTGAAATTACACTTGAACCCGATTTACACCTTGAAAGTGAATAATATCGGATAGCATATAGATTAAATCCGGTTTTAAATTTCATTTCTTTTAGAAGTGATTTAAATAAAAAAAAAAATAATAACAACTAGACACATCAAAAAGAGAAAGAATAAATCATTTTTGGATTTACCTAGCGTTAAAACGATTCTAAATTGAGTTCAACAAAGATTAAACAATATTTGAAAACTGAACGTAGACTTGACTTAAGACTTAAATGAATAATAAAATAGAGTGAACCAACCAGAATATACTTTTTCGGCAAAAATGGATCGTCAGAAACATTAAGAAAAGTATCGATTGTAAAGATTTAATTTTGAAATTTAGCATTCGTGTTAAGAACCGCAGAACATAGTTTAGTAACTGCGTATTATTTTAAAGTTGTGGGATAACCTACCCACCAATCTCTGCCGTTTGGTTTACAAAAACTGGGCATGCAGCATAAATATACATATGTATATGGTCAAGGCTATGGACTGAAATGGTAATTTTTCGCACAATTCTACACATCGAAAAACTACAATAAACAATTGAACGTTTTTTAGTTACGTGAAAAAGCGCTGCAAATGACTTTTTGTAGGAAAATATTTTTTTAAATTTATATTGCTATTAAGTTTTTTATATTGTTTTTTACACAAAATTATTATTTGAGCGAGCCATAGATGAAAGATATAGTAATTTCTGTTTAAATATTCTTATAATCTTGAGATCTTTATACAACTTTTGAGTACTATTAAATTAAAAAATTAGACTATTTTTGCAACCAGAAGATTTTCGAAACAGAAGGACGAACTTCCGAAAGTGTCCGTTTAAGGGAATTGTCAGCTTATTGGAGCAGTCCGCAAGTAGAGCTTTCACTGCATATCAAAGTGACTCGCCCAAATATGTACATATATTAAAAAAACTTTGTTCCTAAAAAAAATATAATTCATTCTCATACGCAACTAAAAATATTCAACAAACTTTAACAAGCTATCAAAAAAGTTTAAGGGGCGCTACAGTTACAACAGCCATTCACTATTTACAAATTGTTTATAATGTGGTAATGATTCTTCTTCGCTTAGCTTTCAGAATTTTCAATCGCCTTACCACATTTTTGCAAAATATTTAAAATTCAACCTATGAATACTTAAAACTTTTGGTGACTGTCATTACTGTAAGCGGGGTAAATTGATTATTTTCGGCCGACGAAAAGCTGCGGTGTTCTATTAAAACAAGCACAAACACTAGCCGTCTGAGCTGCCTCATTTAGTTTATGACTAATCACATTGTGTACAGAAGGCTGGCCATTTAAGCGTAGGCGGATGTCTAATCATGTACGTATTCGTGGTAAGATGTCTTCTTTGCAAGAGACCTTAAACTTTGCGTCATTTCCAAAAGAGATATCGACCAAGATTTTTCTATAATTTGTAGAAAAAGAGTTCGGAGATTTCTTCTGATTGATACAATATTATTCTTAGTCCATAAAAGACTTTTCTTTTTAGCTTTTAAACACTATAAGAGAAAGTTCTCTCCATCTTGTCGTTCATTTTATTTGTCTTCTAGTTATCAGAAGACGTTTAAATTGCAAAATATCTTAAACCAACCTTCGCAGATAATAATAAAAATTAACCCATTTATGTACAACTTTTTATAAACAAACGCACTACTATTGTCCCCATATGTTTGCCCATTACATAATACAATATTTGTCGTACGTAAGAAATTTGCAAAAAAAAAACAAGTATTTAAGATCAATTCATAAAAAATAAATTGATCTTCCATGCACGTTTAATGCACATACAACAATACATGAATCGTCATTTATTCGTTGTTGTACTTGTTTACCATAGGAGGATTTGATAATTAAAACTGACCTCTAAATGTATTTTTTACGATCTCGAACAACTCATTGTTCTTGATTGGTATCTCCTTACCTATTTGACAGCAGTTTGTTACAGTAGCAAATTAATAAAAAGTGATCATCTTTGATGAGAGATCTATAGAAATGCATTGGTGCGCAACACTGTGTTCATTCATATGTGGGTTTTGTTATTACAACTCAATTGAAAGAAAGTGTGACATTTTTTAGATATCTTTATTTTTTATTGTTGTTTTGAGATTGCATACAACTATTGTTGGAAGGCAAATCAAAACATCCTTTATTTTAAAAGTGTAAAATAATAACAATAATGGTATCTTTTATTACTTTACGTTTTGTATTACCACGACTACAAATGGATGAATTCTATGGGTTTTCCTTTTTTGGAATATTGTACAATATTTTTTCCAAAACATTAGCGGTAAAAAATTTCAATAACCTTTGTATGTATGAAATAAATAAATCGGTTTTTCAATGCCGAATTCTGAAGAAAATAATGTTTGGAAAAGTTTTAACACCTATCGTATAACCAACCATGTTAAGTGAGGATTTTAAAATGACAGAATTTTTTATTAAATTTGGAGCAACTAGGATATTGTTGGTAATACCTTTGACTTAAAACAGAAAACAATTATTAAATAATAATGAAAATACCTAAAACGTCTTGCTATAGCTTTTGGTAACGCTTAAGTTTTATACTTTGATCAAATATTTACATATATCAGGTTAATTAAGCAAATAAAAAAACTATTTTCCACACTGAAAATAACAAAGTCATTTAAGTTAGATATACTTCGTTCTTTTCAGCTCCCACAGTCGGGTCAGTTCGATCTGTTTTTTTCTCTTAATGATAGGCATCTACATATATTCTCTGTGGAGTCGAGGCGAAAAAAGTACAAGACTTTTTACTAACTTTGCCGCGACACTTTCATTTTCAAAATGAAGTAAGGCCACGATTAATAAATGAAATCACGATCTAATTTCATTTTCAAAATAAAATAAAACCGCGATTTTACCTCACACAAAATCAGTTGAGCTTTGTATATAAAAACTATAGTACTATCATGGGGAAGTCGAATGGGCGACATCTAAAGTGTGCCGGCAACCCTTACTCAAGTTTTTTTTTGCTGAGAGCTTGTGGAGGCTTTAATCGATATTTATTGATATTTTTTGGATGCAATAATTCAAATAATAGTCTCCTCTTGCTCCTACGAACAATTTCTGATGCTTAAAGAATCCCCAAATCAAATTTTAAACCTAAAATTTTGAAGCGCCACCACACAGGTCCTGGCAACATGAAAATACTCTAGTATTCTCTACTCCATGATAGTACTCTAGTTTTTATATAAAAAGAATTGAGGCATAATTTCATGCGGCCTTATTTTACTCAGGCAAATTTAAAATTATTAATGTTTGAAATCTAACAACAAGCCACTTCATCTAAACATGAATATTTATGAAACAAAAATTGACAGTTGATATGGTTGTATTGTATATCTTTAAGTACATATATGTACGTCCTAACTCAATCTGGTTTTCAGTGTTCCAATATAAATTGATAAGAGCATTGAATATTGAAATCAAAAATTGCACTCATGTATGTACGTGCTAGAATACACATTGTATAACTTTGAAGCAAAAAAAAAAAAAATAGTTTGCACAAAAAAAATTAAGTTTTTTTTAGTTTGTGAAGTAATTTTTCAAAAAACAAATCACAGAAACCACTTGATATAAAAATTGACTTGGACAGAGTATTGGTTTTGGAAAAAGCTGTTGAAACTAATTCTTTGAGTGTACCCGTTGTTTTTAATAATTTATTTTTGAGTCATTTTTTTTTAGAAAATTGTTCATTTCACTTGAATGGGGGAAATCCCCCTTTATACATGTATCCAAATGTACGATTATTAGTTTGTGCAATTTTGTTTTGCAACCCATCAGTGATCAAACATTTGTTTCTTATATTTTATTTTATATTCATTATTAAACTCCCAAATATGTATATTTTTAACGTAAATTTAAAAACTTGAATCCCGATAGTCGACGCTTTACTCATAGTCAAGTTATACTGTCCCTATCTTTCCAAAAGAATAAATATGCATGTGCAAAATTTTATTCTATGCTTTAAGTTAGTTTTGATTAATAATGAGGTCATTTTCAAAATTTGAAAGTTAAGTGTCATTATTTCAGAAAATTATCTTTTATTTAAATTGGTTCTTTTTAAAGTAAGTTATTTTTACTACTCACATTTCACTATAAAATTTCACAAAATTTCACTAAAATCACTAAAAAAGTTGATTAATAAAATTTTAATTATATCTTTGTCAACTCGGAAGTTGAAACTATTAAATCACACAATTTACAAAGTAACTATTCAATTTACCAAGTAACTATTCAATTTACCAAGTAACTATTAAATTTACCAAGTAACTATTAAATTTACCAAGGAACTATTCAATTTACCAAGTAACTATTCAATTTACCAAGTAACTATTCAATTTACCAAGTAATATTTACATTATTATATTATATACTCTCTGCGCATACATGGCCTGTTTATTTTCAAAAAAAAATATGTTTGCAGATTTGACTCAAATGCGGAATTAATTTTACATGAAATTATACTATTAAATTTAGTTTAATTTAAGCTAATCTAAGGAAGCAGTAATATTTTAAACTTAAATACTACGAAGATTTTGTGATGTTTACTCACCCGCACCTTCATGAATTAATACAGACAAAGTAAACACAGACTACTTGATTTCATGATATTCTGTTAATACTTAAAAATGCTATCTCATTAAATTTCTTAATACGAAAACAATAATAATTATCTAACTGCATTGCATGTGCACCATAAAAAGAATAATACAATAATAAATTCTACTGGAAGTTATTTTCTCTTCATTCATTTGCTGACTGCAGCTAGTAGTTCTATTTCCATTTAAATGTCTGCCCTTAAACATATACTTTGTATTGTAATTATACAAAACAAATATGTAAATAAATAAATTTATCATAACAGACAGAAATCATGGAAACGTTTTGTTTTCGGTCTTGGAAATTTGTGTTACATTTATTGGATTTCCTTGTTAACTGTCATAGTATTGTTATCAAATAAGAAATATGATTGCTTAACTTTGTGTGTTTGTCTTACTCATTTACATATTCGTATTCAACTAACTTCATTGAGTTTTCACTTTTTAAATATGGTGACCACATTAAAAAGAAAGAAGGTTTCCTGTGTACTATAAAGATACATTATTGTCTTAAAATCCATCCTTTCAAAAATTAAATGGTTTAAGGAAACTTTAATGACAAGAAATAGAGAACAATTAATTACTGTTTCCAACCATGTTTGTTCTTCTATATATTGTTTGAAAACCTGTTCTTATATGTAGATACACATGTACCTACATATTCCAAAATATAAAATTATTAACATCATACATATGTATAAACGTATATTTCTACAAACATATAAATTACATATATCAACTATGGTATGAAACCCCTTGATATAATAGTGTTTGTTTTTTAAATATGTTTTAAACTATTCCTGCTTTAACACGAGAACAAGATTCTAACCGTGTTAATAAACACTTGTTTTCATATTTGTTCAGTACGTATTCAACAATGAATAATTTCCAATCATGCCAATGATTTTATCGTCCCAAATGTTTTTTTTTATCAAAAGAAAATTGAAATGATGTTTGTAAGCAAGTTGATCTGTTCGCCCATTTCAAGTTTTAATTTTAAACAAATATCGAACAAGTATAAATTTGTGTCGCGTAACTGCATTATGAAATAAGAATTTTTCGGACTCAAATAAACCAATTGCCTTTAGTTTGACCCCGAAATTTTAACTCTGTGGTGGAGTTACACATAACACAAGAGCTGAAATAACAATTTTTGTTAAGAAATAAGGCAGATAAAATGTATTATATTTTATTGGAATGCAACATTTTTTCCTTCGATTATAAATGTATGACGGAAAAAACGGAATTCTGTGGTTTGTCAAACCACAAAAAGGAGACACTCATTTCTTGGTCTTGGTTTCAGGCCACAGACGTCAAACGAAAAGTTTTCTGCTACATATTTTTTTTTTTGTAAATGCATTTTGCTAATGCATGTTTGGCGCGTATGGTGTTTTTAAAAACGGCTTTAATGCGTTATCCTAACATCTCAACTTCAATATTGTCTTGTGATACTATAAGTTAGCATGCGGTCCTTGGCTGAGCACCTAGTTCAAAGTATTTGCAAAACGTAAGTCTGTAGAGCTTTTCGAATCCTACTTTTGTACACTTTTGTATGGATCCTGGTCCCACTTTTGTAAGTGATGAAACTTATGGTCATATGAAAGTTCATAAGGTAACTCTCAGACATTGACCGATATTTTTTTTGTTTAAAAATAATTTTATATGTGACGGTTTACTCTGAGAAAAATGTAGATCATAAAAAAATTAAGGTGAACGTAAATTTTGAAGTATCGCATCGTTTCAAAATACAGCTCTTACAGTCTTAAGTTTACTGTTGAAGCTTGGTAGGTTACTTTCCACACACTTTCAGCTTGAAGGCGTTATTTTCGTGTTGCATTTTATGTAACATCCTTTTTTTTAAGAGGTCATCAAATTTATCGTTTACATGTGTTTTTTTTTTCAAAAAAAAAGTTTCAAATATTTTTCTGCATAAGGAAACTTTTGTAAGTCTATCAAAATTTCGTTTTGTTTCATACTTCATACATTTTTCAATTCTTTTAAATTAAAAAAAAAACGAAGCCTTTATGAATAACTTCAATATACCACTTGAAAGAACAATATAAAATAATAATTTTTGTTCCACGATTTCGATTTTAAGTGAAAATTATTTTATTAAGGAAGAAGATTTCAAATCGACTAGGTGAAAAACTACGTTTGTCGACTTCCTAAAATTCTGCTATTCTAACGACATAATTTTTTTTATAACTAAAATATAATCATATTTGCTATCAATTTCTCACTTTAATTTGAGTGTTCAATAGTTTCTTAATAATACCTTGGTTTGTCAGGTGCTCTTTTGATCACCCTTCCGATTAATCCATTTATTTTGACGACAGTTATTTGTTATCTTTTAATCGCGGATTTTCGTAAATGTTATAACTACTTTCTTTATCAATTTAATTTTAATCCATTTTATTTGTAGGCCTCAATTTATCTTTCGGTACATAAATCAATAAAAGAATGCGATTGAAAAGCAAGATTTCATCGAATAAATCTGATAAGATTGTTCATAGCAACTAATATAACGAATGGCTACCTTACCTACCTTTATGTTTGTATCGATAAGAAATTTAATTGATTTTTTTTAGCAGTGCAGAATAAGTTTTGAATTTTTTTTCCTGACCTTGCCAACGTCAACGCTAATTCCTTTCCACCTCCTGTGATGAATTGAGATTGAAAAAACAAAAATAAAACAAGACAACAGTGTTTATTTGTTTGCTTATTTTTATGGCGTTTTCTTTTCTTTATATCCCTTCTCTCTTTCATATTGGTTTTTGTTTAATTGCTATAATTTCTTTTGTAATAACATGGATTTAGTACTTTTCTGATATTATTTGGTTTGATTTTTTATATAAATAATACTATTTTCGATTAACACGAATAGTTTTTTTTTATTTTTAAATAAGAAAATGATAAAAAATCAAAATTTAAGTGAATTTTAGGCATAATGTAACAGGGCGTTTTTAAAAACAGAAATTTTTACAAATTGTGTAGTTAAAAATAAATAACGATAACTTGTTTTTTTTTTTTGTATATTATATTCATTTAATCCAATAATGGTTTATAGCCTACATAAATATTATTATATTCTAGTCGTTATTAGTGTTTGATTTTTTGTAGTAAAAGTATATAATACCGTGTTTGCTTTTTGCTTTATAAATTATTCACGTTTTTTTATTATTTCAAAGCAAAAACTAATTTATAAAGAAATGTTTGATATTTCTATCTTTTTGGTTTATTCAATACTAGAATTAAAATCAAGCCTTAAAATAAGAGTTACAAAATTAAACATTGGACATACACATTCATCATAAAAAGAAGTTACAAAAAATAACAATTTAAAAAAATAACTATCTAATGTACAAAATATGTTTTTAACGCTATCATCATTATCGATTCTCTCGATTACTCTCATTTTGTTTTTAAATTTAAGTTAATTTGTTTTTAATACAGTAGCAATTTGCAATAATGAAGAAAAGGGCTATCGAGTTAAAATAACAGTTTATTTTTTAAAGAAAAAAATTCAATAAAAAAATATTTTAAATTTATTTTATAGTGTAATAGATTACAAACTACTCATCTAAAATGTATATTTATAATATAATATATATTTTATTTCTCTTTTAATATTACATTCTTTCATTTTTTTTTGTTTAATCATAATTATTTGGTATGCTAAGCTATGCTATGCTGTTCATTTGCTTTGATGCTGATGCTAATGCTGCTGCTGCTTATGCTTCCGTTGCTAAGGAGGAAAAATGGCATTTCGTTTTGTTAAAATTAATTTAAAATCTCTCTTGAACTCATAAAACTGATTCGGACTGTTTATTATTCATACCTCCAGGTGGTTGTTCTTGTTGTGGACTTGGTAGGGTTTTCACAATCTTGGGTACAATTGTAATAGGTTGATCGTCATCTTCAAGGTCTTCGGCTTGTTCTTCGTCAATAGGTGTAAGGACTTCCATATGAACTGGCAATTCGTCGGTGTCGGTGCAGCGTTTTAGACATGGTGCTAAAAAGCTGGTCACTGTTGAAATGGCAAAGAACGCTCCAGCCATGTAGAAAGATATGTCATAGGAGTCGGTTGCATCATACACTGCCCCGGCTAAAGGTGACCCAATAATAGCGGCAAAGCCCCTGAAGAGAATAAGTAAACCGAATGCATTTGTGAGCCTCTCCAAGCCAAGTAGATCAACTAGGATGATAGAAGTGAGCGATATATAGCCAGAGATAGCTATTCCGAAAAAAATAGACATAACTACGTAGGAAATATATGATGAGCATAGGGGTGTTGCTGTCACAGCGAATGTAGCTATCAAAAGGCAAATATTATTTAGTAGTAGTGAATTGACTTGCGGAAAATCTGCAACATAACCACATATTACTCTGCCGAAAGTGTTTGTAATTCCGATGATTGCAATCAAATATGAGGCTGAGTTTGAGTCAATTCCATCGAGCATAGCGGCATCAACTAAATATACGAATGGAACATAGAGTCCAGCCATTCCGAAAACGTTTGAAATTCCGATAAGCATGAAAACTGGGTCCTTGAGTAGGCTAACATCTAACATTGTGTTGAGAATTGCTTTTACGGAATCTGGTACTCCGCAGCAAGGACAAAGGTCGTATTCTTCACGATGCTTTTCTGCTTCGGCTAAAGGATCAATCATGCGTACATCCCGCATGCTCCTTTCGTATTTAGTAAGAGAGAGGACAGAATTTCTGTAGTTGGTTAGTGATTTTTGTGATTGGTATTGTGGTAGATTGGTGACTGAACCAGAATAAAAAATATCCTTACGCGAGAGTGGTCGCACCATTTTTCCGCTATCGTTGCGCTGAGACAAAGACATTTTCGATGAATAATTTTCAACGCCATTTTCGAGGTCTCCTCGTGAAGATGCCCGAATGGCTGCCAACGATGGCTTGTATCGTTCACTGCTAGAAGTTTTTCTTACTCGGTCGAAGGACGGCACTGAACCGTTCTTTGGGAGGCTTTGGTAGTCGATTGTGAATGCAGGTTGGGAAGCATTGCGTATCATATCATTAGAGTTGTAAGGACTAGTGGCATCGGTTTCTGAATTACGGTATGGACGACGTCCTCGACGGACTTCTAATTGACTCTGACCATCGGGTGAGTTTTGTTGGTTTTGTTCATGTTGGTTTTCTGCAACTTTAGCTTCAGTAATAGTAGGCAGCGTTGATACAGGGTGCAATGTACCGCTCTGTTGCTGCGATGCTAATAAATCCAAATTAAGACTAGAATGAACCCCCGGATCGGCGTTAATAGGCATTTTCAATTTACGCTCCATTGTGCCGTCGGGCATTTGGACCATAAAATGCGATCCGCCAATTGAACCACGCTCCATTTGCATTCGCTTTTCCTCATACATCCGTTGCATCAATGGCTTAACCTTTTTCTTCTTTGGATAAGTGAGTGGTCGCATCATGGCACCAAATACAGCACAGTTCAAAATTAACCCAGCAAATATCAAAAGTGAGTTTTTCCATCCGAATAATTTTAACAGATATGTTGCGAAGGGAGCGAAAGCAAATGTTCCGACACCCGAACCACATACTGCAATTCCAGTCGCCAGCGACCGCTTAGTCTCAAAATAATAGCCTACGGCTACCACAGCCGGCAGGTAGATCATACCAAATCCAAACCCACCCAAGACGCCATAAGTAAGCATAAGCATATTTACAGATGTACTCATTGTACTTAACACAAACGCAATACATGCCACCACACTCCCCGCTATGCAAACCGCTCGACAACCAAATTTATTGGCAAGTGCCGACACAATAGGACCTGCACTAAGGTACACACCGCTCAGTAGACTTCCCACCCATGCTACTTTACCTTTACCCTCGCCAAAGTAATCGACAAATTCGCCCAAATATATTCCAAAAGTATATGCAATACCGTCTACTATCATGTTGCACATAAATGAAGCGAAGCATATCACCCAACCGTATCCTCCGTCCGGTGGTGGCGGAAGGTCCTGATATTCACTAATATCATCATCATCATCTGGGCTATTACCCTCCTGTATATCAGCTGTAAGGCGAGCCGCCTCTTCGCAGGCAATTTCACTGTCAGTCCTTTCAATTTTTCGAAGTCGCGATGTGATTTTTGAGTTATTTGAATCAGCCATTTATATTCGATTTTTTATTTTTTTTGTATTACCGATATAATTCTATAAAAAATAATTTTTGTTTAACAATTCACAGTTCATTCGATATGAAATAGGGATTTTTTTTAAAAGGTACTCTAGTTTTGGTGGATTTTGATTAAAGTAAAACACTTCTGTCAGCGTAGACAAAAAATTAAAAAAAAAAAACTAAAGAATTGGCGCGGCACAGAGTCTTTCAATAGGCAACTTTTCTTCGCACACTCATCGTAAAATACTAAGAAAAAATAAATATCACCGCAGCACTTTACAAATATCGATAGTCCGATTGTTATAATATTATTAAGCTTTTATTGTAAAGTGGTTGTAGATTATTATTTCCTTTTTGCTCTCCTTTATTTTAGTGTTGTTGTCAGCTGAAGTTTGAACAGTAAATTTGTTGTTGTGACTGTTTTTTATCACTGACATTATTTAAACTGATGATAGAGTTATCTAGTAATTTAGAATTAAATTCAATTCTCCAATACAGAGCGGTAGTGAGAGAGCTAACTTCATCGATATACTATTCCGTTGGACTGTTTGAAACGAAGTGGCGGATTCAATGTTGAGCTACTGCCTCTTTAACTTCAGAATGTATGAACTCCTTAATGGCAGACGCTATCAGTTGTTTCTGTCAGATTTGTGACATTTTTATCAGAAGTCACACGAACGAAGCATAGAATCGTTTTTATTTTTTTTGTGTTTAAAGTTAGCCAAATTCACACTAAAAATCGCATTTGTTTTGATTTGTGTCACAGAAATAAACTAGTTAGACATAGACATATTTTTCAAAGCTCACTCTCCCGCTGTCTTCTCACCCTCTTACCCCGGCACGGAACACTCTCTTTTATATGTTTTTGTTTGTACCCCTCGAATTGCGGCGACTACCTCTAGAAGAACCCGATAAATGATTATAAAAATTTAATGCTTTGTTTTGATTTCTTTCATTGTATTGTATTTCACGTTTATTTTTAAAAAAATTTCGAGTCTTAATACTTGAAAAGTCAGCGATTTTCCAAACTGCCGCGGGTTGTTGGAAAAACCGAATCACGAACTTTTGTGTGTCGGGGTGGTTAATACAAGGAAATACAAAGTACACCTAGAGCAGCACAGCAAGTGGAAAATTTCCTCTTTTACTGAATATTTATAAATATATGGAGAGATTTCCTTTTTTTGTATTTTATTTTTCGTTATATTAAGAAAATATGTACGATGAATCAATTTTACTCCTCGTTGTTTTTTTTTCTTATTTTTATATTTTAATTAAAATGGTTTATGGTGTCTTCTTTTTGTCTTCGTATCGTCGTTACTGGTTTTTCTTTCTTTTAGTCTCACTCGAAAATTAAGCGAATTGGTAATAGGAAATGTGGGCGAAAAATCGAATTCAAACTTATTGAAAAAAAAATCAATTTATGTTAAGCAACAACAACAAAATTAACCTAATAAAATTCAAAACTTTTAGGGAAACAAAAGTAATACAGAGTGAAGAGAAAATAACAAAATTTAAAAAAAAAGTTTTGATCGTTCTTGGTTTAAATTTCGTTTGTAAAATTCTTTAATTCGAAAAGAATTTCTGTAGGTATTATTTTTGTTTTAAGTACTCTCTCGCCCGTGGTGACTTTATGAAATGAAATAAAACCACGACGTAACACTTAGTATAGAAAACTGTTATACTCACAAAAACGTTCTCATGCTTTATATTTGAAGGTTGTGTGTTTTGATTGTTTTTGTATATTTCACAATATAAATGTTTAAGTGCGACCGTATAGAACACGTATAGACTCTCCCAAAAGTTTACCAATTCTCATTTCTCTTATGCTCACAAAGTATACATATGAATATATATTTTTTTATTGGATATGTGTGCGATATAAGTTCTTTTTTGATTCCCCTTCGAGAAGAATATAAAAACGTGTTTTTGAGAATGAATTCCCAAAGATGAAACTATTCAAAGTTTTGCATTGCCTACCGGATGATTAAGTACAACTAATTTTTATTGGAATATTTAGAAATGTTAGGGAAAAATCACGATAAAATAATATTTGCAAAAGATACGAAGATACGATTCTTTGGTTTCCCTGAGAATATTCGTTAAATTGTATCTGAGTAAATACCTATGTATTCAACATAAGCTGCTTCTTTATGTTTCATTAATGGCATATATACCTATGTACATAAATAACTCAATATTAGATTTTTTTTTATGGTACACAATGTAAATATTATTATAGAAAGCATAAATTAATTTGGGTTTCAAGTAGTTTTAAGACATCAATTGAATTTTTTATAACATTTAAATTTTGAAATTTCAATTCGTCTTAAAGGGTAGGTATGTGTAGTGAACCTTCTTGTTTTTGTTGAATGATTTTAATCGATTTGAGTTTGGATGTGGTTTGCAAATGGTGATTGATTTAAAGATTTTTTTTTTTTTTCTCAAACAAATTAAGCGTTCATGTACCTATTTGATAATATTTGTAAAGCATTTTTAAACGCTTGTCACGATTTTATAAATAAAATTCCATAAAACTATAATTAAGGAAAATGCGACCATAACTCGATTATTATCGAGGTACCTATATAGAAAGTGTCTTAAGAAAACACTGACAATTAAGCCAACGTAGCTATTTCTCATTTAATGTAGCCTATTTTCGAAGCATTAATTTGCATGAGTAAATAAAAACGAATAAAGGGCTTTAACCTTAAGTTTGACTCAACGATCAATTTCGTTAATTTTTTTAACCATTTTTTTCTAAAATGACAGAATCTTGATGATCGGGCTTTCACGATTTTACTAGCTCTTCGATCCTCACAAAACGTATGTCTCATCTTATTTGGGAGTGCAGAAAGTTTAGAAAATTTTTAAATCCTTTCCGTTTTCTACATAATTATGTAGGTACCTAATGCTTTTACTCCCAAGAAGAAGTGATTTTTAAAACCGCCAAACTATTTTTTTGTTTCCTATGTAAAAATAAAAACTCAGGCAATAGCCTACTTCTTTTGATTAGGTATTTCAAAAACGACAGTTTCATCTTGAAGTTTTGTGTATGGCTTTAAAAATAAATATTGTTCGGGAAGAATATGTATAGTGAGAGTTACTGACCCGAACAGCCCTCTTATCTACCTGTCATAGAATATAATATATTTTATTATAACCAATTATTTTTGTTAATATGATATTTTATATGCAATAGAAGTTCAATAGGTAGGTATGTTATTTTCAACTTTGTAAATTAATTTAATTTTTAAGTGATTTCAATTCAATACAATTTCAAAAATTTAACTAGTTCAAGCTTTGAACACTAATTAGTCTTGAAGTCATATCATACTTTGTTATTTATGTTGATTAAATGTTAGCATTTTAATACAAAATAAATCCATCAATTTATGAAACTAATAGAATTCTAAAAAAAATATCTACAACGGCAACATTTTTCTTCCATTAGTGAATTTTTCATGCTACCCATATAACACATTTAGAGTCAGTTCTCAGTTTAGCCGCATAAAAGCTTCTATTTGGTATCAACCACCATATACATAACTAATAATCCAGGCATTTGCACAGGGTTGGGAGGACGAGTTGCCAACTTGCTTTTAGGGCAAATGTCGTATCGTCGTTTTATAACTTACTCCCTTTAGCAGCGTGGTATTGTAGGTATATAAACGAGTTTTCCGCATACACACTGTTATAAAACTGACACAGATTGTGTTACATAAGTTTCACTGACTCATCTGTTCTCTGAAATTTGGTCTAGTCGTGTTTTTTTTTTGCCAATACACACGTATGCAGATTTTCCATTGAGGATTCATTTATTCCCAGAATATAATTCATCCAACTTTTTCTTACACATCATGACCTCTCCAAATAAAATTGGTGGTTACTTAAAAATTCCGCCAAACTTCTCCCTTTTCGTTTGAATTAATACATTCACACTTTTTAAACACTACAGACAAACGAATCGTATTCGATAGTATATGTGGATCCTCTCACTGCACAACTACAAAAATAAATTACACAACTACATCTTGGTGTATCCACAGCTTTTTTTTATTTTACGCGGCTTATTTTGTTTTGTCATTTTGTGTATAATTTAGCTTCGGCGTTGAGAGACTATACATTTCCAGGGGATCAGTGCCGGTTGACTGTACTGCGGAGCGCCACATGCGCGCTCTTTTATCTTTTACTCTTATCCAAGAATCTAACACCTGAGAATGAAAAGACTCTAGGTATAGGTTAGGTACGTGTTCATGTCCAATGTGCCTTTGGTAATCTAGTTTAACCCAATTCGATGGATTCGATTTTCATATTCCACCCATTATATGGGATGAGAATGATTTATAGGAAGAGTGGAGGCTAAAGTACAAATATGTATAAGGAAGTATAAACCAGTGAAATGTAGAGAAAAAAGCGCATCACACATATTGATAACCAGTAACGACTCAACTTAGTTAAGGTAAACTATAAAATTGTTTGTATATAAATGAAATTATTAAGTGTCATCACTTCTATTTGTTCGATTTTTTCTAATACCAATATACCAGTCATAAAGAAATCGAAAAAAAAAAACAAGTAAAGTGCATTTTTCTCTTGTAATTTGACTGTGTCAGTACTCTGTTGCCTTGCCAAGTTTGTTGCATTAATTGTCACGTGTGCATAGCTTTCAGATAAAAAGTAAAGATAATATTTCCCCCGCTTGTATGTATCTACATGCATGCATATGTGGTATGTATGCATCTCTAAAGAGTCTTCCACTCTCAAGTGAATATTAAATTATAATAGATTTGCTTGACCTTGCTCTTAGTTTAATTGGCAACAGCAGCAGTAGCGCTACCAAGTGGACAGGTATCATAAGTAGATACCTATACTATGCATACAAATCCTTATTATCGGTTTATTATTTTTTTTTATTTAGATTATTATGCGATATATCTAAAGCTATTGGTTTTGAAACCAAAAAAAATAATTTTATAACAGTTTTCAAAAAAAAAAAAAAAAAATATTTTGAATTTAGAAATTTATAATCTGTTCAATGCCCTCATAGCAAATTCGCTAACATTTTCAAACTTTTCTGATTTCATCGAGAAAAATTGTATTGTATGTATATAAATTATTATATTGGAGGTTGTAATACATTTTATGTTAGTTATATTAAAAGCGAGGAATAATTTTTATTAGAAATAGAAGTTGAACAAATGTTCAGCCAATAAGTTAACTGTCAGACTCAATTCTATCACATGGAAGTGATTTACTTTTTCTATTTATTTAGGTACATATCTAAAGATGAGCTTTGAGGTTCTTCAATGAAAATGAATCTGATTTATGATATTCTTTACTCATAAATGCGTGACGTTTTGTGTGTTTTTTTTTTGCAAAAGAGAAAGTCAATATGTATATATTTAGATACCTATAGACGAAAAACAACAAACTTATTATGAGGAAACCTTGCTTGTCTTACCAAAACACAAAAATAAATCAATATATTTCTGTAGAAAGTGGCAGATTATGTTTCACATACCGACATTGCGCTTTGAATGTGGATTTTTTGCTTTAATTTTTCTCTTACACTTTTCTTACTATTTGTACCTACGCTACGGTTCTAAATACTAAGAATTCTAAAATTTAAAAATAAAACAAAAGTGGTCAATAAAAGATTGATTTTTATTGGCGCCTATTGTAGATAATGATTTGTACAAATCCATCCGCAAAAATAAAAAAGAAATAAAATAAAATATCTCGATAAGATAAAAATGGATTGTGAAAAATTAAATAAGAGATATACAACTCTTTGGTTCATTAGGCTTAGTTTTTTTTTTAATCTCAAGAACAATAAAATTGTTATCTTCTTGAAAGGAATAAGTTATAAAGAATTTTGTCACCATATGGAGTTAACAAAACCATTTTAAATGAATGTTTTCGATTTTGACATGAAATAAATTGATATTTCAAACATTTCCTTGACATATATGTATAAATGTGTATATAAGTAAATTGAACGTTAAATTGTAGGTTAAATAAGTTGATGGACGGCGCCAAAGCCTTTATTAGATTGTTATCGTTAGATATATGTATAATTATTAACAGCCAAAATACTTTTCAAGGTGTCAGTACATATAAAAATTTTACGGGATATCAATTGGTTAGCAACAACATTTGTTCAATTATTATATTGTTATTGTTTATTGAAATGTACCGGCTTGAGTACATTTTGAAATATATGAAAAACTTGTCACATGGTGGACGGTGGTATATTTTAGATAATTAAAGTTGGCATCATTCGAGTAGCCCTACGGCTTTTGATAGAGTTCAACGTTTGGATTGGATGCACAAAGAATAATTAACTACCCTTCATTGTCACAAAAGTGGTTATCAATATCAATTTTCTTTTGTGTTTATTCATAGTCATTGTTGTAGAGTCACAGAAGAAGTTTATTAGTAACAAAAAAAAAACTATATGTACACTAATTTGTTGTTATCTGTCATGTTCCAGTCCATTCTATTCATTATTTTAATATGTATCTAATTGATAAAAATTAATCTCTTTAAGGTGTGTGCCGTTCTGCCCATAACATGTGCATCTATTTTTAATATTTTTATTTCCTTAGAACATTTCATAAAACCACTTTACAAACACTTGTCGATTGCGCACACAACAACTTGGAAGACACGTGAACTTGTCGTAGACGCATCTAAATATAATGCTCGCTCTTAGCAGACGGAGGAAAAGTTTCTTTTTCATTTTATTTATTTATTGTTTTCTGCCCTTCCATGTGTATAAAAGTTAAAAAAGGGTTATTGTTCTTCTTTTCGAGTATACCCACTTTTATAAATAGACAAATTATATATGTACGTATTTTAAGATGTGTGTAAAAAACATTGAGTAAAGTAAAAATTATACAGTGATAGCACAACGGTGGTCTACAAAATGTTTGATAGGTTCAAATTCGTTTTTTTTTGTTATGAGATTAGTCTAAATATTATGTGTATATGGATATAGCACTTGAGCACGTGTTTTGTTGTTAAAGTATTTCGATGGTACCTATATTGTGCAATTGTGCATGACCCAACTCGTATGTATGAAAGAACATAACAAGAACCTTTAAGAAAAATAATTACAACCCCAGCTCATCCCTCAGTTGGAGCAACCGATTGGATTTTGAAAATTAACAAATATAGGTAGCAATTATACCTATAATAATAATTATAAAAGTCACCTTTGGAATGCATCAACCAAATATGTAGTTCCTAAATGTTAAAAAAAATATCGTATGATATTTTTTTGTTTGAGCTTTGACTTTATGAACATTGTGGGTCCAATTACGATTTATCACTTTGAGTCGATTTATAAACTCATATTAAGTTGAACCCATTTTTGTATAGCACAACCATGAACAAGAACATCGGACAACAACTCGAGGGCAACACACTAAAACAAACGGATGCAATTGCTTTTATCATTCTATAGATATTCATATAATACATACATACTAAAAATTGCATGATATCCGCTGTTGTTGGATTCTACATTTATATGTGATTTTATCGAAAAGCTAACTTTCTCAGCTGTTTTTTTTAGTGCACGATTAGTAATAATTGAAATTAATTTCAAACAAAAATATACACTTTGAAGTTGACTAATTTCTAAAGTTATACAATTGCACATACTGTAAATGTTTTTGAACAAATGTTGTTGATGTATTATATATACAATAAAATCTATATATAAAAATTGCTTACATTTGAAATTGCATTGCCCGTTAATACTCAACTCATGTATCACAAAGAAAAAAAAATTAAACACAAGTAATCAAAACCAATAAAAAAAAATAAACACATGTCTGTTTTAATTGTTTATCTAATATTGTAATTCGTCAGTGACTTGGTGGTGCTCGCCGCTCGGACTCCCTCTCTCACTCGTTTTAAGTTTGCGTATCTCTCGCTTGTTTTAGCTATTAATTCAATTCAGCCTGAAATTTGTTTGGTAGGAAAACTATAGTGAATACCTGAACTTGCCCCACTAACACTCAATGTGCTGTCGTCTTTGCAAGGTGTTTTGACATTCAGTTAACCTTTTTTTGTTAGACTTTTTGTTGCTGTTTGTATTTGATTAATTCAGACAGTCTAGGGAGCAGGCATTGGCTTTTCTAGTATAGGAAACTTGCATCGTTATATTGCGCAACACAGATGTTGATGCGTGCCGCATCATGCATGCCGGTTTGCCGTGATATTGAAATGCATTTTCCGGTTATGTTATTTGTGTGGTGGCGCTAACGCTGAGTTCTTAGTATTTAATTTTATGAAATCAAATTGATTGGAAAAGCATTTCACTACTACGTTCAATGAGTTTGGAAAATATTTCATAAATTATAATACTGATCTACATAATGTTAGGTATTGTGTATTTTTGTTTGTTTTGCTAACGCAGGATCTTAATCTGAACCGATTAGCGCTAAATAAATTTTGTTGAATAATTTGTTTGTTAAATTAGAATATTAGTTTCTATTTGATTGTTCGTCTATTTAAAAAAAAAAAATGTGCATTAAGTCTAAAACCTCGACAAATGGGGATTATTAGGTGACAAAGTTTAATGACGGATTTGCATTTTTGCCATCTTTTTTATTACTATTGGAGAGGGTCTGTTGAATACGGATTTACTAATAATTATACGATTATCAACTTTAACGCAGTTACTAAAAAGTTGTTACATAATTTTATGTACATTCATACATTTCACGAAAAGTTAGTGATTTCTTTGAGTTCTTTAGTTTGTTCGGAAGTTTTACAAACGTTCAAATCATATTAGTCAAATACAAAAATAGTTCTAAGCACTTGTAAAATAGAATTTTTCTGAACACTTACAAAATTAAATATTTTTGATTACATATGGGCTTTAAGAAGCGATTCTGATCTTGGATTCAATTAAGACATTTAAGAAACTCCGAAAAAAATTCTTTTTTTTTTTTTTTTTTTTTCATTATGCAAAAGGTCAGCAGTTTTTGGCTCTAGCAGATGATATGTGAATTAAGCCAAAAGGATGTTAGCATGGTTTCAGTAACAAAAAAAAAAGAAGAGATTTCGTTGATCAGTTTTGGTTTCTAATGTATTTATAAAATAAAAAAAAATTAAAATTCTTACAATATTACCATTTGATAAAAATTATTTGAGATTATTCAACTGCAAAAGTAGTTAAACCAACCCTCAAGCCATTACTTCAAATTATTATAAGTAATTATTCCTGTTGCATTGTTTGACATTGAAAAAAGGAACAACATTTTTTTTGAACAAACGCTTATTTTTTTGTTATAATTTATAACACATTTACCAATTACTCTAGAATGTTATTTCAATATAACTACAACAAAAACAACACTGTCGAACTTATTTGTTTTTTTTTTCTGCTACACATCTGGCTTTACTTTTGGCAAACGTACAAACTGGACGATAGCCAGTTTGTTCTTCCTTGACCATACATATTTTTTTTTTATTTCCTTTCATTTGAATGAACTCATAGCATTAGGTCATGCTATCAATTTAAAATAGTAAGGTTGATCTTCTCTTAATAATGTAAATTCCCCTTGCTTGTCATTAAAACAGCAGCAGTAAAAATATATAAAAAAAAAAAATATTATCATCTCCTCCCCATGGTGGATGTACTAAACATTATTAAAATTCCTGATATTATAACACAAAAGCTGAAGACACCATTTCTTGAACACTACAATCGTATAAGGATGATGTATGTGGATGTGTGTATATGTTTATTTGTATTGAATATGTTTAAATACACGCAAACAATATATTTTTCTTTGTTTTGTTTTGAATTAAAATGACGTTTTATAACTGGTTTCAAAGTTTTCCAACCCCTTGGGCAATTTTAGGTTTTAAGGGAAACCTATAGCAGTGAAAAAATATCATTTTTATTTTATGCTTTACTGCCTCTCTTTTTTAAAGTACCTACAGGAGTACGTTAATTAAATGCAGTCTTCAAAAGTAAACGCATTTGTTGGCAGAACAATGCATGAAGTGCGCGCAAATCTATTTTTGCGTTAAAAAAATGAAGGAAAGAGATGTATAAGAAAAGTCTTTACATTTACTCTTACTTCATAAATTGCAGATACTACATTCACAATAACCTTCACTTCTGTCACATGCTCACAATAATTTTAAGAATACATATCAAATTAAACTCACAACTGCATCGCACGAACTTGCTCTTATTTATTTTAACATATACATAGTTACATTGTTTAAGTTATTAATTATAATTTATAACTAAAAAATCTAACAAATTTTAAAATTTTGTTTTAGTTACAAAAACCAAAAACCTAAACCTAGTTATATTTCAGTAAGTTTGGAGAGGTAATGGATTTTATGCAAAATCAAAAAATTGTTTGAAATAAGTGGCAATCATTATATATGTCACAATACTTTCAGCAAATCGGTGCACCAAACCAGGTTCTATGGGACCTACATTGCTCATTTTTTTGTGTTTTGAATTATTTTTGATTAAACCCACGAACTTTGTTTCTCCAAGAAACCAATACTTGTCCTAAAGGTAAATACTTTGGCAATGTCTTATTTCTAATTCGTTTGAGAAAATTCAACGAAAAGAACTTATACGTGCTATAAAAAGCATACCTACGCTACGCTGGTTTTAGCACATTAAATTGATCATTTACTATTTCATTATTTGAGATTAAAATATATTATTTTTGGATAACAATGTACTATGTATTTTTAAGTGGCCTGGCTACCGCCCTCTTATACTATTATTAGTCTTTAATCGCTGTTGTTTACCCAAACATAATTTATTATCGGTTTTGTTGTTGTGTTTGCATTTGGTTAGGAATTTGAACAGCAAATTTAATAATTATTAATATACAACTAGCTGTACAAGTGGTACTTGGTGATGTGTTTTCCCACCTTGTTACCAATGGCAGTTGTTTGTAATTATCTGGACTAGATTAAGATTTTATCAATCATATTAATTCCTTGGCAACTTAGAAATCTTATCGATATAATAAAACTGATAAAATCGTCTGTATCTATAAAAAAAAACAGCAGAAAAGTTCTTACAAATATGTACGTAAACTTTTATATTTATGAATACCATGATTTTGAAGGATTGGCTCATTGTTTTTTCATTTTAATTTTTTTATTTTTAACTATTTTTGTATTATCAAGCAACTCAATGACCAACAGGGGTAATTGATTTTTAATTTGAATGGAATTCGTTATTCAATGTCATTTACTATTTTCTGACACAAGCGCTACATTTTCTGAATTAAATTTCGTAATGCTCATTCCGATGAAAAAAAAAAAAAAAACATTGAAATCGCTAAAAATATGAACCAGTCGTTTTTAATCTGAATTATTATTTCGTATATTTAAATTCAGATAGTTTCATTTTTATAGCAACAAATTAAAAGTAAAGACACTAATTATAATTCTTACATGGAGTCAAATGAATTTTCGCTTGCAAAGAACCCATATAAGTTACTATGTATATTTAGACAAATGCCTCCTAGGAATTATAATAGCAACAGACTCAGGACTCACATCACGTGAACTAATTATCGCAAAAGTTTTTTGTATTCGCAATTAACTTATAATTTATTCTTCTTTAATCAATTTTATTAATTTTGCCAATCAGAATGACGCGACAGTCAGGGAAATGTATTTTAGTATTTTAACAGAAAAAGTGAGAAATTTGACGTTAAATTTTATAAAGCAAATTATTACCGGTTTTTAATGGAAGTAAATATTCAAAGAATATTATTCTTGTGATACCAAAAATTAGGTAAGCATCGTCAACAATCTTAATATTTTATAACTTATTTTTTATTTTCGTTTTTTCAATATCGAAATCAAGAAAATATAACATATCGTAGTTTCTATATAAAATCATAATGGGCAGTTGTTGTTGATGTTTTTATAAAAAATACATACATACATAACATATATTGTACATATTCGTATATAATTTTTTTTACCTAAATAGAGATTTAAATTTTCCATATATTCCTAAGACATCATTCAATAAAACTATTGTGTACAATACAACTTCTACAAATTTACAAACTTACAACATTCTATTCCTCATAGCTGAGTGGGCATGGTAATCTTCAAATATATAATCATTTGGCAAAAAATTCATACATACATACCCTTATACATAAGAAGACGAAGAAAGTTTGAAGGTCACTAGTTGCGAAGGACACGCAATGTGTAATACTTCACATTTCATACTTATTTTCTTTATTATCGAATCATCAAAGCTCAATCCATTGAAAATGAAAGAATTTTTTTTGTGTACATATGTATGAAGGACAGAACTTCCTTGTTATAACTTAACAACAGTTCAAAAATATTAAAAGTATATATTAAAAGTATAAAAAGTTTACAAAGAAATAAAGGAATCATAAACTGAAAAAAATAATGTTGTTTTTGTTCTTGGAACAATTATACTGTGAAGGCACATGAATCATTTATTTTGTTTGTCTGCCATTGTGCTTTTATTTTTCTTTAAACAAAAAAAAAAAAAAGGAAAACACATATATAGTACAAAGTGCATTTATACAAACGTGGGTGTTTGTTTATATAGAAAAAGAACAGAAAATATAAAAGAATAATAATTATAGATTCTGCCTTGCAGAGTACAAGTGTGTAAATGTGATTGATATCTAAAGAAAGACTCAAAATCACGAAAATACTTCATAACATATTGAGTTGGTTTATTCCTTAATGCATGCATATTGATGCTTTACTCGTACTGATGCTGATGTTACTATACTATCTAATACTATAGGGCCACTTTTTAACTCCCAACAAAATCTAACCTACTCCAGATAATAATTATAAGACCTTATAATTTTATGAAGGAGAGCGCGAAAAAAGTCCTTGCCATTCTGTATGTCTATCAGTCTGTTTAAATGTCTGTATGAACCACGACCTTACAGCCAAAGCCGCCACTAAAACGATTTTATTAAAACTTTGGGCTTCTGGCTTTTAGGAAAATCCCTGGAGAGAAAAACCTTTGAGACAAAACTTATTTATCTCGAAAACGATGGATGTTTTTAAGCAAATTTATCAAGAGCTGATTTTGCAATCTTCAGTATAATTGAAGATTTAGATGAAGTATGTATACCTACTCGTACATAAAGTTTAACACGCTCTCAAATTGACTGTAGATATTTTATTTTTTCTTCTTTGGCTTATTACAGCAAATAAAACAAGAGCAAGTTTGTGCGATCCAGTCCTGCATTTTTTTTTAGATAATGTATAAATAGCATTCGAAAAAATGTGTCGAACCCAAAACATTGTGGTTGGTTCTTTGTTGTTGTTTATTTTATTGATAAATGCTGTGAACAAAGAAATAAGTAGAATCATGCTAGCAAGTGTTGGATAAATTATTCTTTATCGTAACACAATAAATGCACTGATTAATATCTGATAAATGTTTTTATAATTATAAAAGTCAATTAAAGACAACCATATTTCAGAAGTCTAACTTCCAAGCTCTTTATTTGAGAATTTTGAGTAAAACAAAAAAAAAAAAAACTGTTAAGAAATTATAACTTTCAAAGGACATTTATCCATTTGCTTTTGTCTTAGATCTTTTTTAGGAATCTACTAAAATTAATGAAAAAAAACTATTGAATTTGAAAAAGAAGTGTTTTGAAAATTATGATATTGGAATTGACCCTGTTTTGAGTACTATCAATTATTTTTAAGTCTTAGATATCTTGCCGAATTGTTTGTGCTTACTGTTGATTTCAAATCCTACTTCTCCTACGGAAATTATCTTAATACTGCTTTCTTTCAAAAAGTAAATAATAATTATTTGGTTCAAGTACAAAATGAGAAATCTCATTATTCTCAAGAATTCCAATGATGTAAACAAAATAAAAAAAAAGTGAAATAATTAATTCTTGACAGGGTGTGAAAGATATACATATTGCAATATTTTGTTCGACTGATGTATTATATGAATGTAATAATGTTCTCTTGTGAACGTTGCTTTGCTATAACTTATTAAGAATTCAAAGATGAAGATTGAACAGTCAAAACAAAAAACTTTCTCACACGCCTACTGCCACACCTCCCTTAGTCTGCTTAGCAACACAGTATACTGTATTTAATTATATATGTATGTATATACATATGTACATATATATTATATATGTTTAAGTTTATATTTGCTAATTAGCCAGCAAGCAGTTTTATAGCTGACTCTTCAAAATTGTGTACTCTCACTCCATGAGTGGCTTGTGCAAACACAACACAACAAAACACAAAAAGTGCATCAGAGCAAAACAAAGCTCATTGTTAAAAGCTAAATTAAAACTATTATACCTGGCTGCGTCGTCGTCGTGTCATCGAAAAAAAATTTTCAAAACTTTCACACTCATACATTATTAAGTTAAGATATTTCCCCACCCAAATTGGCTTTTGTTGTTGCCGTAAAAGAGTATGTCCAACTACAATATTAAAATAAAATTCTTTAAGGATTAAACGTACTGAATATAGTGCTCGTAGAACAATTAGAGAGCTAAATAAAGGGGAATCTTCTCAGCTGATTTTATAAAAGATATACAAAAAAACACTCAAATGAAATACACTCAAAGAACAAAGATATAATAAACTAAAAAAGATGTAAAAATAAATTAGAGGAAAAGCTTTTGGATATAATTGTTTATTCTAGCAAATGCTTTTATACTGTGGGTACGTATATGCATAGGTAGGCAAAATAGAATTTTGACGCAATGTAATTTATCGTGTCAATGTATTGTTGTACTTGGTTTTAGTTCATTATACCCTGCATTGATGGTTATTATGACAGAATTCAATCGGGGGTTATATTCCATGGCAAGTGTTGCCATTTTTTTTTTTTTTTTTTTAATTTTTGATAATTCACATCAATTATATCAATCAATTATTATTATTATCTTTAAAAACTGAGAGCCCCACTTGGATGCTAATTAATAGTTCTAGCACTTTTCACTTCAGCTGTTAAGACTTATAAGTGCGATGCGATACTAATTAAAATGCATTGATTGTTATAGATAATTTTATTTTCAAGTGATAAACTATTGATGAATATATGTCGGAACTAAAATTATCTTGCTTAAATTAAAAACAAATCGATGAAGTTTGGTTTATACTAGCATGTTCAATCGCAAACGTGATTGAATTTAATTTAAGATTTTCATTGCAATTTTTGTTTGTCTTTCAACACGATATTGACATTGATGTGTAGGTATTAGAACATTTGAATGTAATTTAAATGTATTTGATTGTTTTTTTTTTTGTTTTGTATGGAAATATGAACTTCATTTTTCTTTTTTGATTGTTTTGAATGGTGTTTTTGTCAGGAAGAAAATACCAGACCTTTTTTATCTCAACGGTTTCATATGTATTAAGGGGTGCTAATCCGAATTTTATCTTTTCTACTTCCAACGGATATGGCTTCACGAAGAAAATTCCAGAAAATACCCAAAAGGTTCAACCTCTTAAAGTTTTTGCCAAAAACCATACTCGACCATTGCTCGACCAATTACTCAAAATAAATTTTTTTTTAATTTTCTACAACTCGTTTGCCTCTAGAAACTGTTCTTTAAGACTAGAGGCTAAATTCTTTACCTAAAAAGGATATTCAATGTCTTAGGATAGGAATGAAACCATAAAAGTACATTTTATATACAAACATTTTGAATTAAGATCAGTTCTATTATTTAGAATATCATAAAATATACGACCTCAAACTAGATTTTTGTCGAAATAGTAATATTATATTGAAATCTTAATACATATTTTGAAAATATTTATCATAAAAATGGCTCTAACGATTTGGATGACATTTTTTCAGAGGTGTTTTGTAAGTAATGAAATTTATTTGGTCTGTCATAGAGCCGGATTTTCTCATAAACGGTTTGACGTATTGCGGCACAAATTTTTATGGAAAAGGACTACTTATATGATCTTAGCAATATCCCATATCAAAATTAAACAAACAAAATTTTTTTTTTTCGAAAACTTAATATTTTGAAAATGGGGGAGTTTTTTAAATTTAGTTAAAAGTGTATATTATTAAATACTTAAAACTTGCGTTCCAATTTTTTTTTTCTTGAATACTTCAAAAAATGTATGTACATACCTACAATCTACATATCGATTATTTTTTTTTCACAAATACAAATTTTTATGATACGTCAATCAGACACCATCTTCAGTTTTGAGCTCAAACTTCTGATTTGGCTGATTTCAGCAAATTCAAATAATTAATTTTATGATTTTTCATATTTTTCTCTAATGACTTGTGTAAATATGTATTTACAAAACCATTAGTTATTGCTGTTTCCATAAAGTAAATACACAAGCGTCTAGTCATTAAGGAAATGTAAACTAAACTACTAGGTCGTCCATTGTTGTAAATTTGATAAGACAATTTCTTGAGAAAAATCTTTGGATTTTGTGTTTTCCAATTAAAAATATCAATAGAAATTATATTGTTTACTTAACATTGCGATTAAACTACTAATCTATATCGGACAAATCGAAAACGAACATGTGCCACTTATTGATTAAAAATATAATAAGTTTTAAATTATATACACTATTTGTTAACCAAATAAGATAAGTTAACACCAAAGTATTATCTTATTGATTAAGTGCAAAATAAACGTGGGTTATGATGAAAACAAAAAAAAAATCAATTAATTGAGTAGTTTATATCAGCTATTGAATTTCATCTTATCTATTTATTGAATATTTGATTTGTTTCTTTCCAACATCAATAAAATATTAAATTCTATCGGATTTTGATGTCTTGAAAGTATTCTTATTATTTAATTTTATGTACATACATATGTATGTATTGTATATGTCTCAGTTAAATTGTTTTTTAGGACAACTTTCAATTAAATTTACAAAACAAAGCTATACTTCTTCTAGATAATAATAATTTCACAAAAATTTATGGAGTGGTATAACTTTGTTGGTTTTATTAATTTAGTTCAATTAAGCAACGAATATTTATCTTTCTGATATACATACATACATACATTATGTATGTCATCATATAATGTACATACATAAATACATACGCCTTTAAATATTTTTGTTTTCACAAAAAATTGAATTTAAACTTGGAAAAAAATATTGCATTCAATGGAGATATAAACATGAGAAATTTTTATCAGAAGCTTTTGCTCTTGCTTTAATTTTGTATTTTTTTTAAGGCGGAACAAATGATTGTTGAAAATTACAAAACTGATTGTATAAATTTATCAGAAATAAATGGAGTGAACTTTCACACAAATGATATTGTAATGAATGTTTTATTATTTTTCTTTAGTTTGGTTTGCATAACATTCAATCGGCCTATGTTTTTCTTTAAAAAAACTTATGTACATAATTATGTATATCAGACCTCATTTTTGACCTAGTAATTAACCCTAGTTGTCAATTCCACCAAAACTTGAACATTGTTGCTAATTGCGACAAAGTTAACATTGAAAGTGATGTCGCTTATGAGCTCGTACAAAAAAAACATCGCCCTTTTTTATAAATTGAATTGTTGCCTAAACCGTATCGTGAATATTCTAAATTGGATATTTTCCCAGAAGATATTTCTTTATTATTTGATTCTTAATTGGCAAACAAAACAACTTGATACATATGTACATGCATAACGTTTTGGAAAAATGCCATTAGAGACACAGTCAATTTAAATTTCAAGCATTTTAATTGATTAAAAAAAACTTATTTATCTTTTTTTATTATTTTTTTTTGCAGGATCTGATCATTCTCTACATGAACAACATGTGACAAACAATAGCGATGTTGCTCTCGAAGCAGTAAATCCTGAGCAGTGTACGGAACCAGCACCACCCCAACAACTGCAGCAACAAAATCATCCACAGCAACACCATCAGCAACAGCAACTACAACAGCCACAGGAACCGCAACAGCAGCAACAACAGCTGCAACAACAACAGGAACAACAACAACTAACTCAACCTCCACTAATTAACTATCAAAAAGCACATCATCTCCATCCTCCACAGCAACAACAACAACATATCCAACAATATGTTCCAAGTACAAACCAAAACACCGTCACAAAGGAAAATATACGCGATATTAATCAAAACGTGCCAAACAGCGCTTCACACCATCCTTCAAACACAAGAAATCAGCAAAAGGATCATACTAATAATCCACAGTATAATACTCACATTGATGAACCACATCAACCACAACATCAGCAACACCAAGTCCATCAACATCAACAACCACACCATCAGCAGCAGCATCATCATCAACAACAACAACAACAACAACAACAACAGCAGCAGCAATATCAACATCATCGCAGTACCAGCCAACAACAGCAACAACAAAATCCATCTGTGCCTACAAACAGTAACGCAACTGTCCATAATGACTCTTCAGTCCAACAACTGCCAACCGCGGCGCAAATGGTTAACAAAACAATGTCCTGGACGAATTCGCATACGAAAAAAAGTACCGCTTCTGTAGCGGTTACTGCTACGCCAACATCGACACACAAACCGTTCAACCCTCATCCTAAATCGTCATCCTCGTACAACTCGTCAAACAGCACCCATCATCAACAACCACAAGTAAAGAACTATGGTACCATGAAGACTCCATCTTCACCCGTTGCAAGTTCACAAAACAATAGCATCAGTAATTTGATGACAACCGCACCGCTCCCTCAAGTAAATGTTCCTGCAGAGAGAAAACACAATGGACCAGGGGCAATGGAAAATAAGTCACCGGTATCAACTACCTCAATTGCTAGTTCTGTAGTTCCACAACAATTTCAACAACAAAATTTGCCTACAGACTCAATCAAGCCCGCAGTCGTTCAACAGCAAGTTAAAAAGACCGAAGTTCTTAACTTAGCTCCTCCAATTTCAGCGAATACAACAAACGCTGGTGGCTCAGCATCCTCTCAATCTTGGGCAAGTCTTTTTGTCAGTGCAAATACAACAAACTTCACTACATCTTTGGCTTCAAGCTCGACAAATCCGGCTCCTGCACTACCACCACCATTTTCTTCAAAGAAACCAATTGCTAAGGTTGCTCCCTATGAGGGAGTAACACCAGTGACTCCAACTCCACCTGTTGTCACTCCAGGTGCTTTGTCTTATTCAGCTGCTTCAGCTCAAAATCTACCACCACCAAACAACAATAACCAAGTGGGAACATCGAAACAAAAAGCATCCGCGGAGACTCTGTTATCAACAGCAGCACGAAACAGCAACATCGACGAATGGTCATACAAATTCGCTGATTTTCTAACCAAATCAAAGACAGACTTCTCAGCAGCAAGTTTGAGACCGAGAGGTTTAACGAACCCTTCGAATTATTGCTACATCAACTCCATTTTGCAAGCTCTGATGGGATGTGCACCTTTTTATAACTTAATAAAATCAATTCCCAAACAACTGGTTGCACTTAGTACCGAAGTTAATACACCAACCATAAACGCGATGTAAGTAGAATTTTTTTTTAATTTTTGTGTACAAATAAGCGCCACAAGCTAAGTCAGCGGTTTGTACTCTTTTTTTTTGTACAAAAAGCGTTACACTTGTGGTAGAATAAATTGAAAGTGAGTTTGAAACCAATGATTGGCTGTTCTAGTCTGTCGTGGTGGACGATTGACTTTCAGAACTTTTCTAGAGAGTTGAAATAGTTAAATTGATTATTTATTTCCTAGTTGAAAAGAAAACATTTGTCCTAAGTTTTTAATATAAATTTGGTGAAATGTATGGGGCAGCATTTTTCACTTCGTAGAAAGGGTTAAAAGGAACGTCTTGTCAAAGAAAAAAAGATTCCATAAGCTAAGTCAGCGGTTTGTACTCTTTTTTTTTGTACAAAAAGCGTTACACTTGTGGTAGAATAAATTGAAAGTGAGTTTGAAACCAATGATTGGCTGTTCTAGTCTGTCGTGGTGGACGATTGACTTTCAGAACTTTTCTAGAGAGTTGAAATAGTTAAATTGATTATTTATTTCCTAGTTGAAAAGAAAACATTTGTCCTAAGTTTTTAATATAAATTTGGTGAAATTTTAGGCGCAGCATTTTTCACTTCGTAGAAAGGGTTAAAAGGAACGTCTTGTCAAAGAAAAAAATAATTCCATAAGCTAAGTCAGCGGTTTGTACTCTTTTTTTTTGTACAAAAAGCGTTACACTTGTGGTAGAATAAATTGAAAGTGAATTTGAAACCAATGATTGGCTGTTCTAGTCTGTCGTGGTGGACGATTTACTTTCAGAACTTTTCTAGAGAGTTGAAATAGTTAAATTGAATATTTATTTCCTAGTTGAAAAGAAAACATTTGTCCTAAGTTTTTAATATAAATTTGGTGAAATGTTTGGGGCAACATTTTTCACTTCGTAGAAAGGGTTAAAAGGAACGTCTTGTCAAAGAAAAAAAGATTCCATAAGCTAAGTCAGCGGTTTGTACTCTTTTTTTTGTACAAAAAGCGTTACACTTTTGGTAGAATAAATTGAAAGTGAGTTTGAAACCAATGATTGGCTGTTCTAGTCTGTCGTGGTGGACAATTGACTTCCAGAACTTTTCTAGAGAGTTGAAATAGTTAAATTGATTATTTATTTCCTAGTTGAAAAGAAAACATTTGTCCTAAGTTTTTAATATAAATTTGGTGAAATGTTTGGGGCAACATTTTTCACTTCGTAGAAAGGGTTAAAAGGAACGTCTTGTCAAAGAAAAAAAGATTCCATAAGCTAAGTCAGCGGTTTGTACTCTTTTTTTTGTACAAAAAGCGTTACACTTTTGGTAGAATAAATTGAAAGTGAGTTTGAAACCAATGATTGGCTGTTCTAGTCTGTCGTGGTGGACGATTTACTTTCAGAACTTTTCTAGAGAGTTGAATAGTTAAATTGATTATTTATTTCCTAGTTGAAAAGAAAACATTTGTCCTAAGTTTTTAATATAAATTTGGTGAAATGTTTGGGGCAACATTTTTCACTTCGTAGAAAGGGTTAAAAGGAACGTCTTGTCAAAGAAAAAAAGATTCCATAAGCTAAGTCAGCGGTTTGTACTCTTTTTTTTGTACAAAAAGCGTTACACTTGTGGTAGAATAAATTGAAAGTGAGTTTGAAACCAATGATTGGCTGTTCTAGTCTGTCGTGGTGGACGATTGACTTTCAGAACTTTTCTAGAGAGTTGAAATAGTTAAATGTTGTACGTATTTCCTAGTTGAAAAGTATACATCTTCAGCTATAACCTTTTAATTTGCATTCTATTAAATGTTTTCAATTTTTATAGGTCTTTGTTCTAGAATTATTTGATCAAAGTTAAGTATGAATTTTTATAGAAATTTAATAGCTAAATCAGCGGATTTACTTCTTTCGTGTAAAAAACCTTAAACTTTATGGAGAATCTTTAATCGAATCAAACACCAATGAAAGGTTGCTTTAGCCTACGTGTTAAATTTCAGAGTTTTCTTTAAAGTATATTTGCCAGTGGAAAAGCCGATATTTAGTGTTAGCGCGGGCATATTATTTAACTTCTATAGCATAGCTTAAAATAGCATTTAAAACTAAAAATTTAACATAATATACATTTATATATTTCAGGTTGCAATTTGCTTCGGAGTTCTCCTCCTTACCCTCGGGATTACGTCTTAGTCGTCCACTAAAACAAATAAAAGGTAAAGATGAAATTGGTGGTGAGTTGCATTGTGATCCAGCCTTTGAACCATCTGCAATTTATAAACTGTGGAACGATAGTCGTGAAGAGCATGTTGAAGGCAGACAAGAAGATGCAGAAGAATTCCTAGGTTATGTGTTGAACAAATTGAACGACGAAATGTTGGAGGTAAGACAGACAATCATAAATATATTATAACCATGCAAAAAATGTATTTAATTGTATTGGTACAGGTTATCAAACTGATTGCAAAACCAACAGTGGAACAAAACGGAAATGAACAAGCTCCTGACAATGATGAAGGACAGGTTTGGCAGGTAAATCGAAATTACACTTTTTTTTATGTATCTACTTACTCGTGTATTCCTTTTATATTTGTTTTTAGACTATAAATAATCGTAATAAAGGAATTGTAACAAGACAAACAGATTTTGGTAAAACACCGTTGAGTGATATCTTTCGAGGAGAAGTTCGTTTTCGTTTGCAACGTGAAGGTGAATACTGTACCGATTTAATTGAACCATTTTTTACACTTCAACTAAATATTGAGGTAAATTGTCATAAAGTTGTGTGTCTTTAGATTAAATCTGATTGTCAAATATGTTTGCAGAAAGCTGCTTCTGTAAGAGAAGCACTTGAGATTCTTGTGGGAAGGGATCAACTTGAAGGTGTAACGGGAAGTAAAAGCAAACAAGAAGTAGTTGCCTGGCAACAAACGACTATAGAAAAACTGCCTGTTGTGTTGATACTACACTTGAAATGGTTCAATTATAGATCTGATGGATGCACGAAAATACTAAAAACCGTAGAATTTCCCGTGGAATTAAAAATAGATCCAAGTAAGTACAATTTACTTCGTTCATATATAATCCTTTAATATTTTTAAGATACATAACCCAATCGGTTTTAGTATTAAGTTATGTGAACTACATTTGAAAATACTAAATATTCAGAAGTTTGAATTATTGCTGCTTAGTAGTGGTTAGTTATCCTCTAATACATGAGTTATTAAGTCCGCGAATAATTTTTGGTGTACTTTTGATGGCCTTATGACTACCCTACATTTTTAAAAACAGGTATTGATTTTGAAAATGAAAAAAAGACGATCAGCCATTTAAATTAAATTCTTCTCTATGCAAACGCGCGACAGTTGGAAGATGCAAAGTCTTCACTAACAAAGAATTTGAACTCCTAATTGAATAGGTTTGTCATTACAATTCAATTTCAATTATGTCTATTACATATATTGGATCTCTTGTCGAAAAAGTAAAAACCCGTCTGAAAATATCTAATAGTTGAATTTTAAACGAGATATAACTGACAAAGTCACAATGATAAATCTTCGAGTATCATTTTGATTGGTATGTGAAAAAGTAACAATTTTTATTCAATTTTATTGAGAGGAATTTTTAATAGCTGGTCACATGAAAACTCCTTGTATGTCGTTTTAGTTCGTACATGAGTATAAAACTTGTTATAGAAAAAATTAAGACCTTTTTCTAAAGCAGGAATTCCGAATTCATACTGGATTCCTGGTCGAGAAAGTAACATTGCGTCTTAAATTTTATTGAGTTGAATTTCTAATAATAAATGGATAGTGAATGGATCACATGAAAACTCCTTGTATGCTGTTTCAGTTGGCATATGAGTTTAAAACTTGTGATAGAAAAATTAGTGACTTTTTCTAAAGCTGGAATTCTGTATTCATACTGGATTCCTCGTCGAAAAAGTAACACTACGTCTTAAATTTTATTGAGTGGAATTTCTAATAATAAATGCATATTGAATAGGTCACATGAAAACTCCTTGTATGCCGTTTCAGTTGGTATATGAGTTTAAAACTTGTGATAGAAAAAAAGTGACTTTTTCTAAAGCTGGAATTCTGTATTCATACTGGATTCCTCGTCGAAAAAGTAACACTACGTCTTAAATTTTATTGAGTGGAGTTTCTAAAAACTGGTCACATGAAAACTCCTTGTATGCCGTTTCAGTTGGTATTTGAGTTTAAAACTTGTGATAGAAAAATTAGTGACTTTTTCTAAAGCTGGAATTTTGTTGTTGTACTAAATTCCTCGTCGAAAAAGTAACACTGCGTCTTAAATTTTATATCAGTTGAATTTCTAATAATAAATGGATAGTGAATGGATCACATGAAAACTCCTTGTATGCTGTTTCATTTGGTATATGAGTTTAAAACTTGTGATAGAAAAATAAGTGACTTTTTCTAAAGCTGGAATTCTGTATTCATACTGGATTCCTCGTCGAAAAAGTAACACTACGTCTTAAATTTTATTGAGTGGAGTTTCTAAAAACTGGTCACATGAAAACTCCTTGTATGCCGTTTCAGTTGGTATATGAGTTTAAAACTTGTGATAGAAAAATTAGTGACTTTTTCTAAAGCTGGAATTCTGTTTTCATACTTGATTCCTCGTCGAAAAAGTAACACTACGGCTTAATTTTTATTGAGTGGAATTTCGATAACTGGTCACATGAAAACTTCTTGTATGTCGTTTCAGTTGGTATATGAGTTTAAAACTTGTGATAGAAAAATAAGTGACTTTTTCTAAAGCTGGAATTCTGTATTCATACTGGATTCCTCGTCGAAAAAGTAACACTACGTCTTAAATTTTATTGAGTGGAGTTTCTAAAAACTGGTCACATGAAAACTCCTTGTATGCCGTTTCAGTTGGTATTTGAGTTTAAAACTTGTGATAGAAAAATAAGTGACTTTTTCTAAAGCTGGAATTTTGTTATTGTACTAAATTCCTCGTCGAAAAAGTAACACTACTTCTTAAATTTTATTGAGTGGAATTTCTAAAAACTGGACACATGAAAACTCCTTCTATGCCGTTTCAGTTGGTATTTGAGTTTAAAACTTGTGATAGAGAAAAAAGTGACTTTTTTTAAAGCTGGAATTTTGTTATTGTACTAAATTCTAATAATAAATACGTAGTGAATAAGTCACATGAAAACTCCTTGTATGTCGCTTCAGTTGGTATATGAGTTTAAAACTTGTGAAAGAAAAATTAGTGACTTTTTCTAAAGCTGGAATTTTGTGCTTGTACTAAATTCCTCGTCGAAAAAGTAACACTACGTCTTAAATTTTATTGAGTTGAATTTCTAATAATAAATGGATAGTGAATGGATCACATGAAAACTCCTTTTATGCTGTTTCATTTGGTATATGAGTTTAAAACTTGTGATAGAAAAATTAGTGACTTTTTCTAAAGCTGGAATTCTGTATTCATACTGGATTCCTCGTCGAAAAAGTAACACTACGTCTTAAATTTTATTGAGTGGAATTTCTAATAATAAATGCATAGTGAATAGGTCACATGAAAACTCCTTGTATGCCGTTTCAGTTGGTATATGAGTTTAAAACTTGTGATAGAAAAATAAGTGACTTTTTCTAAAGCTGGAATTCTGTATTCATACTGGATTCCTCGTCGAAAAAGTAACACTGCGTCTTAAATTTTATTGAGTGGAGTTTCTAAAAACTGGTCACATGAAAACTCCTTGTATGTCGTTTTAGTTGGTATTTGAGTTTAAAACTTGTGATAGAAAAATTAGTGACTTTTTCTAAAGCTGGAATTCTGTATTCATACTGGATTCCTCGTCGAAAAAGTAACACTACGTCTTAAATTTTATTGAGTTGAATTTCTAATAATAAATGGATAGTGAATGGATCACATGAAAACTCCTTGTATGCTGTTTCAGTTGGTATATGAGTTTAAAACTTGTGATAGAAAAATTAGTGACTTTTTCTAAAGCTGGAATTCTGTATTCATACTGGATTCCTCGTCGAAAAAGTAACACTACGGCTTAATTTTTATTGAGTGGAATTTCGATAACTGGTCACATGAAAACTCCTTGTATGTCGTTTCAGTTGGTATATGAGTTTAAAACTTGTGATAGAAAAATAAGTGATTTTTTCTAAAGCTGGAATTCTGTATTCATACTGGATTCCTCGTCGAAAAAGTAACACTGCGTCTTAAATTTTATTGAGTGGAGTTTCTAAAAACTGGTCACATGAAAACTCCTTGTATGCCGTTTTAGTTGGTATTTGAGTTTAAAACTTGTGATAGAAAAATTAGTGACTTTTTCTAAAGCTGGAATTTTGTTGTTGTACTAAATTCCTCGTCGAAAAAGTAACACTACGTCTTAAATTTTATTGAGTGGAATTTCTAATAATAAATGCATAGTGAATAGGTCACATGAAAACTCCTTGTATGCCGTTTCAGTTGGTATATGAGTTTAAAACTTGTGATAGAAAAAAGTGACTTTTTCTAAAGCTGGAATTCTGTATTCATACTGGATTCCTCGTCGAAAAAGTAACACTACGTCTTAAATTTTATTGAGTTGAGTTTCTAAAAACTGGTCACATGAAAACTCCTTGTATGCCGTTTCAGTTGGTATTTGAGTTTAAAACTTGTGATAGAGAAAAAAGTGACTTTTTCTAAAGCTGGAATTTTGTTATTGTACTTAATTCTAATAATAAATACGCAGTGAATAAGTCACATTAAAACTCCTTGTATGCCGTTTCAGTTGGTATATGAGTTTAAAACTTGTGATAGAAAAATTAGTGACTTTTTCTAAAGCTGGAATTTTGTTGTTGTACTAAATTCCTCGTCGAAAAAGTAACACTGCGTCTTAAATTTTATTGAGTTGAATTTCTAATAATAAATGGATAGTGAATGGATCACATGAAAACTCCTTGTATGCTGTTTCAGTTGGTATATGAGTTTAAAACTTGTGATAGAAAAATTAGTGACTTTTTCTAAAGCTGGAATTCTGTATTCATACTGGATTCCTCGTCGAAAAAGTAACACTACGTCTTAAATTTTATTGAGTTGAGTTTCTAAAAACTGGTCACATGAAAACTCCTTGTATGCCGTTTTAGTTGGTATTTGAGTTTAAAACTTGTGATAGAGAAATTAGTGACTTTTTCTAAAGCTGGAATTTTGTTATTGTACTAAATTCCTCGTCGAAAAAGTAACACTACGTCTTAAATTTTATTGAGTGGAATTTCTAAAAACTGGTCACATGAAAACTCCTTGTATGCCGTTTCAGTTGGTAATGAGTTTAAAACTTGTGATAGAAAAAAGTGACTTTTTCTAAAGCTGGAATTCTGTATTCATACTGGATTCCTCGTCGAAAAAGTAACACTATGTCTTAATTTTTATTGAGTGGAATTTCTAAAAACTGGTCACATGAAAACTCTTGGTCGTTTCAGTTGGTTTGAGTTTAAAACTTTTCATAAAAAATTATTGCTGTTTTTTCAATACCGGTAATTCTGTTTCTGCATTGGATTCGTTGTTGAAAAAGTAACAATTTTTCTTTAAATTTCTTTCACTATAA
This sequence comes from Syrphus vitripennis, assembly GCA_958431115.1. Classification (NCBI taxonomy): domain Eukaryota; kingdom Metazoa; phylum Arthropoda; class Insecta; order Diptera; family Syrphidae; genus Syrphus; species Syrphus vitripennis. Next base: position 6,704,387 of record OY288110.1, on the reverse strand, counting down.
CTTCAAAGTATAACTGGAAAATGAATATGTATGTCGTTTCAGTTGTTATATGAGTTTTATACTTGTGATAGAAAAAAATTGACTTTTTATTATCAGAAATTCAGTGTTTATTACTCGATTTCTTGTCGAAAAAGCAACATTCCCTCTTAAGTTTCTTTGATTTGTTAATATTGTATATGTATGTATAGTATACATATACATACATAATCTAGATTGAAATCTATTTATGGCACTTAAAATCGTTTTTTACATCCAATATTGATATGGAGAAATCTGTTACGATTATGTAGTTTGTTATTGTATTACTTTTCAATTCAGATATACTTTTAAGAGCCACAGATAGCTTGTACAAAAACATGTATACAGAAATCTTCTACGAATAGTTTACTAAGATATTAATTTTTAAATCCAGCTATGCTCGCAGACTCGCAGCTGGCGAATGCATTTATACATATAAGTACTGCTAGGATCTTCTTATAGGTTTTTGAATATTTTTGTATTTTCTAGAATATTGGCCAATCATATTGTTCAATATGCATTTCAACAATTCGCTTTAAAATGAGAAATAATATTGTATTAAAAATATCTTTAAACTTTTAATCTATCTCTTTCAGAAATCCTTTCATCAAAAAAATACTCTCAAAAACAACGCGTTTACCGTCTTTTTGCTGTAGTTTATCATGATGGGAAAGAGGCATCTAAAGGCCATTACGTCACCGATGTTTATCACACTGGCTATTCGAGTTGGTTGCGCTTCGATGATAGTACTGTGAAACCAGTTAGTGAACACAATGTATTAAGGCCTAGAATTCCGCGTGTACCCTACCTGCTCTACTATAGACGTTGTGATACAATGCCCAACTTACCACAAACCACCAACACTACGCTTCAAGCTAATGCCAATGCGAATAAGTAGTAAGATTATTTAAATAAATATATTTAAGGGCTAGAAATATATTTTTATGACCGTATAGTTAAAGAGAAAAACAAACTTTAAGTTTTGCGCTCATAAAATTCTATAGTTTTTTATGCGTAATATGTAATATTAGAATATAATTTATGTGTAATATTATAACGAGTTCAGAAAGGTTTTTATTAATAGTGGGATATTAGTTTTTATGTATATTTTCGTTTTAAGAATTAATATTTAATGTGGCTGGTATTATTAAAAAAATATTAAACAAAATATATATTCTAAAAATGTAATTTTGCTTTTAGCACTAGTTAGGCATTAATCACTGACTAACTTAATTGGGCAAACAATTATAAAACATTTAATATTTTTTTAAACATTTGTTACAGATAGTTTTTACTCAGTAAGAATCAAATCTTTGTTACAATTATCTTAAATAAATCAAAGATAGCAAAAAATATCATTTTATGTGAAATGAAATTTTGTTATTAAGTCAACTGTATATAGTTATTACAAAACGTGAAAACATGAGATCCGGGAATTACGAAGAAAAAAATAAGTAAATAATATATTTGTAGGTGTATCTATACAATATATACTCATATTATGCTGTAAATAATGAACAATATTTTGTGTTAATATTTAAAAATAGCTTCAACTTTTTACAAATAAAACAGTATGATTTACTGAATAACAAACAAAAAAAAATGGTATGAACTTACAAAAAAAAAAACTGAAAATGTCATACACATACATACATATACTACATACATGCCTACATAAATATTTGAAGCTAAAATCTATTAATTATGTAGTAGTTTCTTAATTTTATGACAATTTGTTTTTGATATTCACAATCAACTAGACTGACGTCCAAAAAAATTGGTATCACTGTAATTTTTTTAAATTGCAAAATCAAACAACTTTTAACCAACAAGATTAAATAGCCATTTTTTAAAAACTACGTTTATACTTACTTTTGCTTTCATTAATGCAACTGGTTTGTATTGTGAACTGAAACACTGTAAATAATTTATCCATTTGTTGAATTAAAAAAAAAAAAATAGAAAAGAATGTCATAAAAAACACAATGTTGATTTATTAAATGAAACATTTTAACGGCTACTTTAAATATTAGATATACATCAAGTATAAGGATGTTACATAAGTTGTAAATATATATTAAAATAAAAGAATAATTACCAATGTTTTTAGAATTAGCTTTCTTAATTTTTTTTAATATTATTAATTTTAACCCCTCAAAATTGAAAATTTTATTTAAATTCTTGTACAAATATAAATAACGTTATTTCAAGCATGTAAAAAAATAGTTGTAAAAATAAAATACAAAACGAAGGAAATACAGAACTATAAATTTTTTTTATAAATGGTCGGAAATTAAATTAAAACATTTAAAGTGAAGTATTAGAAGAAGATTTTTTGTTATGAAGTAAATACAATTACAAAAACATAAGTGTTATAATCTTAGAGCACTTTACCTTGTTGATTCAGAAAAAAATTGTTTTTAATTAAGGTTCACATTAAGGCCCCTATTATGACTCGCGAGTCGAACGTTCGTCTTAAGTCGAACGATTTAGCGAATTACTCTAGTCGAGGTATTGCTAAAAGCTCGCTTCAACATTCGCCTTTCAAAGTCACATAGAATTGCAGTTCGACTGATTTTGACAGATAAAGGCGAACATTCGCTAAAGATAATAGAATGACTTTTCAATTCGCCAAATTTTTTGACATTTGAGGCGAATGTTACTAGGCGAGTCGCAAACGGTAATGCCAAAAAGTCACATTCGACACATTTTTCGCGCGACTCGCGAGTCATAATAGGGGCCTAAACCAATATAGTAATATATGTGTTATAAGGCGACACTGTAAAGATACAGTTTTAAATTAAGACTTGTATGAAAGACGCTGCAAGCATTCAAATTTCTAAATTTCGCATAGCGTAAAGGCTTTAACAGTGCCTTAATCAAATTATGGGTTTATTGACTTCCAAGTTCAAATTATTTTGAAATATTTGAATACTTATGTTGTAAAATGTAAAAAATAGGTTTACAACTAAAGCAATTTTGATTTATTGATTGGTTTTTGTTGATTTATCTAAAACTTAATCATATTAAAATAATTACTATAACAAGATTGTACTTCATTGCTGGCAAATTTTAGTTTACTTAAACTAAAAAAATCATTAATTTATTTGAAAGTATGATCTACATTTAATTTTTCTGGAAAAAAAAACCAATTAATAAAATTTCTTTTCGACAAAAATTTCAAATAAAATTATTTTCATTTTTAAATATTAAATCAAAAAATAACTCATTTTTCAATTTAAAGCTATACTTTAAAATAACGGCTGCTATTTTTAATTCGATACTGTTTTGTAAGTTTAAAAAATCAACAACAAATGCTGATTCAAGTATACTTCCAATAATTGTTTTCAACTTCAGCATATTTATAGCTTTAAACCACATTTAACATCTAAAGATTCAATTTCAATATTGTTCTATAATACCATTTATGCAATTTCTTTGCTTAGACAGAACATCATTTTTTTATATTTTTACCATAATTAATATGAGTAAAAAGCCTTAATTTAGTACAAAATTTATCATATACCTTGGGATAAACTTTCTTCTTCTTTCTATTTAAAATCTACGAAATTGTTTTTAAAATTCATTTAAAATAACATTTTCCGACTATTTCAACATACATATTTGTTGATATACATTTTTTTATCGCTTAAATATATTACTAGATATAAACAAATACAACTAAATCTAAATAAAATCAAAGCTTACTTGAAAAGTAATAAATAATCTATAAGTATAAATCCAGAATTATATTATATGTGTAAACATGCATATTTATATAGTATAAATGTGAGCTGAAATTAAACAAAAACTTATTAAAAAAAAAACAAATATTTATGTATTAAATAGTCCTTACATTATTCAAAGAAATAATTTATAAACACATAACATTGAATATATTAAATACAAAAATTATTTTACTATTATAGAAAATACAAAAGAAATATTTATAATAATGTGCCAATCTACCATAGAAGTCTACTGAATTATATAACTGATGAGAATTGGTAAATTTGCATGTGTGTATAAACTTTTTACTTTTATAAGATAAAAAAATTACGTGCAAACAAAATCAATAAGGTTAACTAGCAACGGCAATGTCAAAAGAGAATTAAAAAAAAAACATACAAAACATTTTTTTTTTTAAATTTAAGTTGATCGTTTAAAAACAATGATACATACAATATGATACAATAAACATTAATATAAATGAATCAATATAAATAAAAACCGTTCCTAACACGAAGCAAAACTAGAATAAATAATAGGACGATTTTGCTACGAAAACTAAATTTAGATATAAAATAAATACCTTAAATTAAAAAAATATAAATTGCAAAAAAAAATATATAATAATCTAATATTACGTATATATTTCTTAAGTTTTAATACCTACATATGTAATTTTTGTTTTGTTTAATAGAGTTGTGGTTTTTGTGTTAAATGGTTGAATATTAATTTTATATTACAATGTATTTTTTATATTTTAGTTATTAAATTTAAAGTGTTAAAAAATCGAAGTGATATAAGTTGTTTGTGGTAAATGATCAATTAATTTTTTATTTCCAAGGCAAGATTTAATTGTGTTGATGTTCATAAAATGTGTTTAACTTTTTTTTGAAATTGATTAGTAGTTTTTTAAGTTTCTCTCACTTTGGTTTTTCTTATAACTTTTTCACATTTATTTGTATCCTAAGAAAAGCTTGCTTTGTATATCTGCTTCGTAAATGTTTTAGTCTACTTTCCCTCAACAAAATAAAAGGTAACTTCGAAGGTGTGTTTTTCATCTCAATATTATTAAATGCTTTAGTCAAATCAATTAAATTTTTTTTTTTTTAAATTAATTTGAATCCTGTTTCACTATATGAGCGAAATATGTAAGTTCGTTGATCTGACAATATATGTATTTACATTAATCATTCAAGATGAAAATGTTTAGAAAATTTGGGAGATAGACACTGGCTGTGTTGTCATGCGCTTCGAGTTCTAATTTTGAAATAAAATTAAATTAACGAACAATATTTCATACCTCGAAGTGTAATCATTTAAAAAAAAAATCGTTTCATTCTCCGATTCCAAATTATTGACAGTAAACATACTAAATAAATTTTTATTTACTAATCATATCATTCCATTTAAGGTATATAAATATTCTAACCAACCACATGACATACTTTTTTTTTATTAAATTATAATTATTTTTGATAGCGAAAACATTACTTCCAAATACAAAATTCAGCATACACAGTTTTTTGAATTACCAAAAAAAAAATAAAATAGTCTCGCTTTTAAAAAAATTTTAAATTTGAATTTTTATTCAACTTCAATGCCCCAAAATATTGTTTTCTTTTTTTCTTTTGCAAAACCAATTGTTCAAATTGTCCGTTAAGAGCATACATTAAAAAAGATTTTTAGTAGAAGACATTAAGAATGAATAGATAACAAAAATAATAATTACACTGTTAGGAAACATTTTACGTTAAAAGCTAAGCTTAACAAAGAAACATAAAAAAATAATAATTCATTAAATATTAATATACATTATACGCCTTCATTATATCTTAAAAATAAAATTAAAATATATGACAAGACAAAAATGTTTAAAAAACGAACAAACAAAAATATAAAAAAAGAAAGAAAAACAAATCATATACATAATAATATAATAAATTAAACAATTTTTACTAGAAATCAAAAATATTAATGAATAAACATAACAAAACATAAATGAAGTTAATCTAATAAATTGGCAAGTGCACTTATCATAAAATAAACAAATAATTTAAAAACAAAAAAAAAAAAACAAGAAAAATAATACTAAATCATTTATGTAATACTGTAATAACTTTATGGATAAAACAAAATAAAATATATAGAACAAAAAATAAAATAAACAAAAAAAGTATGAATATTATAATAAATTATAGACAAATTAAAAAAATTTGATTGAAAATATATATATATAAAAAAAAAACGATGCGTTTTATTTCTACTTAGATAAGATTTTGAAGCAATTATTTGACTTTTTGTAGCAATAATGAATATGGAAGTTATTCATCCTACAACAACTAGGTAGGAGTTGCACAATAGGTAAACAAATATTCAATCGAGAAAAGGACGCAGAGATACAAAGAAGCAAACAGGTGAAACAATAAGACAAGTAAAACGACAAAATTGTAGCGCAGGGGGAGCAGAAAGCGAAAAACATGTGCTGTCAAAGTTGTGGAAGTAACCATCTTGGGGACTACTTCAAATTGCACGCTATGTTGTAGTATATTGTAAAAGTATGAAAACAAAAAGAAAATAGAGTGCAGTTCGTTAAGTCAGTATTTTCAGCTGCAGAAGACGAAGTAATTAACGTTCGATAAATAAATACTGAACATAAAAGTTAGGTAATGTAATTCTTCTAGACCTGGATAAAGGCGCTACAATGGTTAGAGAAGCTGGGTATGAAGCTTTAGAACGGCCGGTATGTTGTAAAACCAAAAAAAATTGCTGAATGGATATGATCATCAGGTAACCCTGATGTCTTCCGTGAAAGTACAACGGGATGCACACATTTTCTATAGATAAATTTCCAACTATAGTTAGAAGAAATATCGAAAAGCTGAAGGTTATTGTCATTGAGTGGCAGGATTGTTAGAGTACCAGAGAAAGCCTTATGGAGTTTCAATTGGCCCAGCAAACTTATCAAAAGCTGATCTGAGCAAACTTTTACAAATTAAAAATACAACAGTTTAAATGGATGATATAATCATCCCCAAATGTTTAGCTCTAAACGAGAACCTGACTTGCGTTGTAACCTAGAAAAAAGTCAGTTTTTTCAAACAGATGGATTATTTAAGTGATTTGATTCCCGCAAATGGAATGGAAACAACTGATTCAAAGGTATTGAGCAAATACCACGCCAAAAAATTTAATAACCTATGGGAGAAAGGTGTGTCATTCAACTGGGATGACAATTGTGAAGAATTTTATGAGAATGTGTTAGATCAGACTATTGAGTTATAATTATGTAGGTATTATACTTTTTTTCATTAATGAGATTGAAAATTAAAAAGTACTGAAATTTCGAGTGGGTTTTACTACCCACACTAGCCATATTACCTGCCGGGACTGGCTGTAAATATTATAGCCCAAATACTGCAAAGGTGTGCCATAGTACTAATGTTTTGTGAATGTTCGGTAAGATGTAAGCCTGCTGTAAAACATGGCAATGCTGACTATCTATCGAGACTTCCACAAGGGTCTCATTTCAGATTCAATAAAATTACACACGATGGTACTGGAACAGCATTGCAACTAGAAGAAACTATTTCTAACATACCATTTGTTTCCGAAAGCAAACTGACCGTGACATATTTTACAAACGATTACCAATATTGAAAAACCCAATTTTTTTGTTACAGTGGAGATCATGGAACAGTGCTATGTTGATATGTTTTTGCCATTATACAAATATACATATGTACATACGACATTAGCATTTAAAAAAAAAAATATCTATGGAAAACAAGACCAACATTGAAATAAAGATTTCTCCGAAACTAGAAGGGATATTGATAAGATATAAACTGATTTTTGTTGAAAAAAATAACTATGAATTGCTACATACATACATAGCTCCAATAGCATAAAAACGTTTTTTTCAGCACACCAAAAACCATCGGAAAGTATGTTTTGGTTTCTTTAACAAAAACCTTGTTGAACAGTGTAATTTATCTATTTTATTTTTAATCAAGGATTTCCAATGAGGGCGTGTAAAACAGAGTATGAGCAGGGTTGTCTTCAAGCTTCACTCCAGTCAGCACAAAGCTAAAGCTTATCAAAACCCCATTTCTTCCTCTGATCGACTATTCAACAAAGGTGTACTGCAAACATGACTCACATTCTCAGCACAAGGTGTTTGTAGCTGTTAATGATATAATTAGATATGTCTATGGCCTGCGTCGATACAATCACATATCGCACTACCATGCTCTTGTACTTGGTTGCATTTTTCAATAGTTCCTTAATGTCAGATGTTGTCAGTTTATGCACAGCCGTTTTTCTCAAAATTTTGGGTGGAGGCCTCTTAATAACAAATCTCCAGCATACCTATTCGAAAAAATTCAATTTGCCCATTCCAACAGAACTTGGAATTTTATTGTGCCCACTTTTCAATATCTGAACTCTTCACGCCTCTTCCAGACTTTGGAATTAACTTCCCAACTTTAAAAAATCTGCATTACAATTTATGTAAACAGTCCACAACAATTCTTGCCACTTCTTTCTTCTCCTAATCTTCTGTTTTCTATTCTTCAATCTCCTACCTTTCAATCTTCAACTCTGCAAATCTTCTTCTCTTCTATCTTTTCATCTCTTTTGTAAATAGATTTCATTTCATTTTTATTATAATTTTTTGTACTTAAATTGCTATTTGGTTTACATGATTTCTATTTATTAATTACTTAAAAGACTTATTTATAGTCTTACTTGTACTTACCTTAACTAAATTAATAATAAATTGAATTGAATGAATAAGAAGATGAATATATTAATTGCATATATTAATTGCATCCATTTCAATGATCATTATTTAAGTCCCTAAACTAGTTATAATAAATATAAAGAATGAATAATGATAAAAAACACAAAACTTAAAATAATGAAAACGAAAATGAATTTTAACTGAAAACTCTAACATAATAATTCTCATTGTTAACTGCTAGCCAAGTCACCGAGTGCTGCCTGGAGGATGGATGGAACGCTGGATGAAGGTGAACACCAAACCATATGTAAAAACTTTGGATTTTTTTTTGTTGATTTGCTTTACCTCGGTGCGGTGGTCAGTGGCGTTGATATGGAGAGAGCTTGAGAACATTCTAACGTAATATTTTTGTCATTTTGATTGAAAATTAGTACTATTGCAATTGGAGTGAATAACCGTGGTGTACTCGATGAAGATGAACACTGAGTCGTAAAAATTTAAGAAATGAAATATAAAAAAGACATATAATACAAATTTGAACATTTAGGTATTTAACAAGGCATGAATTTGGTAAGGTATGCCATAAAAACCTGCATGCCTTCGATTAAACTTCCTGCTCGTTGCCCAGCAAAATCGATACACAAAGTATCGATACCAACTACTACAGTTCAATTTTCAATTAAATTTTAGTTTTTTGAATATTTGTTATTCATAAAATAGATGCTGGTGTGTCCCAGGGCTCCGTTTTGTGTCCCACTCTCTTCCTTATTTATACTATATCAATGATCTCATGTCTGAAGCTTCTCAGCTCAGCTCTCAAATTCGTATGCAGATTTTCTTGCTCGGTTGTCTCAGTAAATTCAGATCTCATTGTCCAATGGGGATTCAAAAACCGTGTAGAACTTTATGGTTCAAAAACTCAATGCTGTCATCTGTCATTGAAGCGAGACCCACCCCCATGCCGCTATTCACATGAGCGGCACTTGCATCGAAACCAATAACCTTTCAATTCTTGGTATGTGCATGTACATCACAGACCACCTTTTGTGGATGGAATGATCACATATTATGATCTGACTATAATCTACAGTCGTTGTTCGTCTAAAAATCGAATTCAATTCCCATATTTGGGTAGGTGCTCTAACAACCCATTTGAGTGTCTTGGACAAAAAAAATAGAGATACGAACTGGGCTTGAGTCATAATTCTGTTTGAAATCAATTTGTATTCATCGTTTACAGGACCCTAATTTTGCTCGGTTTCAAAATTAATTTTATCCTGGTTTTAGAAAAACTATATTTATGAGAATAAAATAAATTAAAAACATTCGCTTGAATTTCTTCGGCTTTTGACAGACCATCGAGTAAAACGGAAACATTTATAACTTAATGATAACATGGAGTTAAAGTAGACGGCTTTGGATATATACATAATTTTGAATAGCAGAATTATTGGTGTACGAGTATAACAAACAGTTGCCAGCACCCAAGTTTCGAGAAATTCCTTTTTAATACTAATAAGTATTAATTTGTATGATAGCTTTTTGTAAATATTAGTAAATGCTTTTTCGTTTTATTGATTTATTGTTTAGGTAATCTTAATATAATAAAATAAATAATTATTTTAAAATAACAATACAAACTTAAAATAAAACATTTAGTTACATATGTTCCTATTATTATTAAAATTAAAACTGTTTACCTATTATGTATTTTCATGGCGGTTACTTCAAAACATAAATATTTTGTACATACCTAGTAATCTTTCAAATTTGAATTCTTGCGTGTCTTATTATTATTTAGATTTCATTCCATTTTGGCCCATTTTACTGTAATATTTTGGTCGTAACTAAATTTTATTATTGGTAGGGTTCATTGAGTATAACATATGAAAACATTCTCTATGAAAAGCTTAGTTTTTTTTATTTAAAAAGTTGGCTGCACTGAACTTAACGAAAAGCTTTATGAGAGAGCAAAATTATACGTTTTATAGAAAGAGTGACAGAGAAAGTAAAAAAATCTCCAAATAATACATATAAGAAATCCTTGACGTGTACCTATCATGAGCAACAACAAAAACTCTACAAGACTTTTGTGCAAATCCCAACAGTCAGTCGCAGGGCTACACAATATCCTTCATGCTATATCAACAATGGAACAATATACGCCATACCAACATACCAGCACGTTGAAAAGAGAAATCAACTGTCAATTCAAACAAAAACCAAATACCAACACAGTATTTTTTGGAGAAATTGCATTGATATTGATTGCCCAAATATAATTTCTCTCTTTCTCTCCTGCCAGGGAGTCGAAAACTTTTTAAAACCAGCAAAACCAGGAATATAAACGAATCCTCGTCTTGTTATTTTATATCGTCGAAGTCGTCCTCGTCGTCGTTGTACTCATCTTGTTGTATCGTTAAATTCACCATCTTTTCGTTTAGTTTTCCTCTGACTGTTTAGGGCGGTTCCGCAGGCAGGCAGACCAGTAAGACGTGCGAAAAAAACACGGATAAAAATTAAAATTTTAGATGATAAAAGAAATATCCCACAAATATATAAATGTAATAGTTTAAAAAACAAAGTAAAGTAAATACCTTTTCCAAACTTGAACCCTCAAAATTTTCTTAAAAAGTTAAAAAAGAACTAATAGGTGCTATTTTCTTGTGCCCAACCAATTTTCTGAGTGATGGGAAAGTGTTTTCTTGGATGAAAATTTAAAACGATTTTCCGTAGAATAAATGAAACGTGTGCGAAAAGAAAATATATGGACATTCAAGGATATTTTATTTTTAATCGAAAATATTTATTCGACTTTTGTGGTAAAATGTAAAATTGAATAAAAAGTTAATGAATAAACGATTAATCGCAGTTTGTGTCTACTGGAAAAGAACTTTTTGTGAATTTCTTGTTTTTCTGTGTGTATGTGGGGAATCCTTTTCCACCCTCCTCATCACCCCATGTCCTACTGAAAAACAAAAAAAAGTCCCTGCCAAGGAATCTCCTAATTATATCTTTTTTTTCTATATCTCCCAGTTTTCATCAGTGAAATTGTTGGTTTTCGATTAAATGGATTTTTTTTTGAGTTATATAAAGTGAGAAAGTAACGTTTTTCAAATTTATATATGCCTATTTTATAAGAGAAAAAAAAAAACATATCTCGAAGGAAAATATAAAAGCCATTATAATGTCCTCCCTTTTGCAGGTACACAGGCACTTTCTTCTGTATTTTAATCGTAATCGTCGTGTAGACGTAAAGTTTACATAGAAACCAAAAAACCCTCGCCTGTTTCTACAACCAAAACCGATAACTTTGACGAATCCAATACACTCAGAATTTGATTCGAGTCGACTTAAAAAAAAGAAAAAGAATTTGTTCGAAAATCAGTGAAAACTCTCAAACAATAATTCATTAAATTCAAAAGTTTGCAAATAAAAAAAAGACGTTTTTGAAGCTGAACATTAATGTTTTAATTTCGAGTGCTGCCTTTTTGACAAAAAAAAAATACCTCGATAGTTATCGTCCAGTCCAGCAAACAGCAGCTCATTCAACATTTATCTCATCAAGTTACATATTTCTGAATTCTGAGTCTGCATCTGCGACGGAAACGGAAGGAGCGAAAGAGAGCGCGAGTAATCTAATGAGAAATAAAGGATAAAAAGGATAACACAAAAGAGCAGAGAGTGTTGTAGTTTTTGTGAGTTCTGTTCTGCTGCTCGTTGTAGTTGTTCCTCGTTTTCGTTATCGTAACTTTATACAGTTTTTTTTTTTATTGTTGTTAAACCTGCTGGCTAAGGAAAAACTACGCTCTGATTGTTTTGTGCCTTTTAGCGTTCGTCTTATGCGAGCGTGAGTGTTTTCCTTTTTTCCGTCTTCGTTTAAATGTTTGCTCAAAGTGAAAATCATAACAAGAACACAATAGAATTTTGCTAAAATATACATTTGCAGGAGCGAAAAAAAAAATAAATAAAAAAAGCGATTATGCAAAGGATTAAGCTTTTCGTGGCAGGAATTGAAAAGTGTTTGTGAAGTTTTCCACTTGCACGAGGTCCTTTTTTATTTTGTGTGTTGAAAAGCAGCAAGGTATGTTAATTTTAATTAAAAATTACTTTATCAGATCCTTGACAAAAACAAAGCGAAAAATAATATTTTTCATTGTTTTGTTATATAACTAGGGTATTTTTTTTTTCACGCCCTAAAAAACTGCTTCAAAGCCTGAGTTTTTGTTTCGTCCTGATTTGTGTGTTACTTTACTTCTGGGGGGAGCACTAAAACTACCTACTGCTTTTGTGTAACAATTCTCTGTGCGCAAAAAAATAAAATCATTGTAAATAGATATTTGGTTCAATGCGTTTACTTTTTGGTTTTTAAATTGGATCAGGGACCCGATACGAACGTCATCAGCAACGTCAACACTGTATGCTCAACCAAGTGAAATCCTTTTTTTTTTGCATATTTTTGTTGTTCTTCCATAAAGCTCTATCGTTCGTTCATTCTGGGGAGAAGACTTTTGCTATGCTCTTGTCCCCTTCAAATATTTTGTCACTTGACAAACATTCTTTTTTTGACAGATTGACTTTGTGGCAGAGCAACAACACAATGGGGGGTATTATACTCGTAGAAAAAGAGGCGCAAGCAGGGCTTATAGATGATATCGAAAATATTTCCTATTTGTGTACCTATCAGCGGAGTTGATTTAGCGGTTCTGTCGAATGGAGATGGTAATTTCTGATGGATTTTGTTGATTTTTTTTGGTTCTCAGAGTCGACGGTTTTGGTGGAATATTGACACTGGTTGGGGAATATGTTTTTTTTTGTGTCCCACCACTGATGGGGTTTGTTTACGTTGGCGAAAGTTGAGTTCGCAGAGAGAGTTAATTTTGATTTTGTTCAGATAAAAATTTTGTTACATACCTAGTTGATTTTGGGTAAGGAATTGTGTTAACATGTTTACACGAGGGTGTGTTACAAATTTGCAGCTATCAGGAAATATTCGACGACAGGTTGTTTCTATTTTTGTATGATTGATGAATATTATGTAGATACAAACATACCAAAATATACCTACTTAAATAGGAATTTATCTAGGTTTTTGTTTTTATTAACATTTTTCGTTTTTAGTAATGAGAAACTTAGTATGAGAAACCTTTTGTCTTTGAAAAATTAGTTTATTTATAATTCAAGAATTTGACACAGGAATTTATTTCGTTTAATTTTTTAAAGATGGTACCTACCTTTACGCGAGGACAAAAATAGTTAAATAAGCTTGAACATTCCTTATCTTTTCTTTAAAATATTAGAGATCAAAGTTATCTAAAATTTGTCAACCAAAATTATTTATGTTGGTACAAGTGTAACTGGGTCAAGTAGAGGTAGGTACCTTCATAAGTTCTTCTGTTTATTAGAAAAAAGAACATAATTGAGTTACATGATATAAATATACATATGATATAAACATGAGTAGGTATGTATGTACTTGTTAAATATTTTAAAGAAAAAAATCACCACCACATGATCTTAGGTATTGACAACGACGACGCCCGACGTGTAAGGAGTTTTTTACAGTATTTTTAACGTTTTTGTTTTTTAAAACTATTGTTTCAGGCATTAGAAGGTAGAGCATGAGCATTTTTTTTAATATGAACAAAAAAAACGTTTTTGTACAATCCAATGATAATATAACAATTAAGCATGATTTCAAGAAAGAAATCCTCCCCGTTTTGAGAAGGGGCAGTTTAAAAAACAACTTAAAATTGAAAAAAAAAACAATTATACATTTTTTTCAAAGCCAACAAACACTCTGTTCTGATAGCTTGTTTTAAACCAATGCTTGTTTTTGAAAACACTATAAAATTAATTTAGGCAAAATACACAAAAACCTAACTTTAAAATATTTTCATAATGAAAAAAAAAACTTTTTTTTGATGAGCTTACAATTTCTTATATTACTTATTATTTCTTTTCCATGATATAAAAATATGTTTGGATTAATAAAAAATTTGGTTTAAACGAAAATAACTTTGAAACATTAAGGGTATTCATGCAACGAGATAATTTTCCGCTTTGCAGGAAGATATAATTTTCCGCTTGATGTTTGCATGAGCACCCCATAAAAATTCTTGCATAAATGTGAGAAATATTCAGCTGTCACAACAAAACGTCACAAATTACCTCTTGAAACTTTATGAGGTTTATTTCTTCGCTTTCTGCATCAAATCTGTGAGATAAATTTATCTGGTTTGCAGAATATTTTTCCCATACAAATTTTGACAGCTCGTTTCTGCGGAGATAAAATTATCTGGTTTCCGAGGTTTATCAGAGTTTTCCACCGTTGCATGAATACCCCTATTGATTCTCAAAAGATAGAATTTTGCATAATTTCAAAACTTCACGGATTAGAAATCAACGATATTTAGAGTATGTATTTAAAAAAATCGGTGTTAGCATCCTTTAAATCAAAAAAAAAACTATGATTTCTTTCTTTCTCAAAAAAAAAAAAATGACATACATAATTGACTATCGTTATGTCCTTACTATCATTTTCCAAAATTTTTTTTGAGTAAACTGAGCAGTGAGCATGGGTATAAATGAAACCCCGTAAGATAGAAGAATTTTGTATATTTCTCATAGAAATATTTTACTAACACGAGACGCCATCTAGCGCTTAAGTGCCGATCTAGAAAAAGTGTATTTTTTGAATTATTTTGAAATAGTTTTTCCACTTGGAATTTGATCCTCACAAAAAAACTCAAATTACGAATGGTTTAAAGCTTATAAAAGCCAACTGTTCACTTCGGAAAAATTGATTAATTGTAATGTAAATCAAAGTTAGGTTTGAAATTTCTAACTTTTAGGTTGTAATGCGCTGCCGCCTGTTAACATCAGTCTAAATCGATTTGGTACGAAATGCCCGGTTTGTTACCTCGTTACAACATAAGCTAAACTTTTTTCCAATAAATTTCAATATTAAGATACGTTGGACTTTTTTCACCTATATTAGCAGTTCGATTTATTGAAGTTTGACTGTAGGGTGACGTGGTCATAAATGCATCAGTGGTGCAAAATTCACCACAGCTATATTCACCAAAAGGGCAACTGTAGGTACATATATAAAAAAAAGGATATCAGTGGTTTTGTTGAATTGCCTGCTCGTTGTCCTATCTTTTATTTCACTGCAGTAAGCTCAACTTGAAGTGGGCATAAAATCTAAGGCGGTAGGACTTGTTGAAATTTTCATAAATGTTTTTCTTTCATATAACCTACATATGCTTTTAATTCTGTACTTTCTACGGATGTCTTAGCTAAGGTTATACCCGTTCCTAAAA
Organism: Syrphus vitripennis; assembly: GCA_958431115.1. Lineage (NCBI taxonomy): Eukaryota > Metazoa > Arthropoda > Insecta > Diptera > Syrphidae > Syrphus > Syrphus vitripennis. Next base: position 6,688,574 of record OY288110.1, on the reverse strand, counting down.
TTTCCAAAAGTAACTGAGTTTATACCAATTTCCATTCCAATTGGGACCCATTCTCTTGTCACTGTATATTAATGAGCTTGAAAGACGCATCGTGCACTTCTCACTTTCCCTTACCACTGTATTGCAAAATCATTGGCTGTGTCCATTCTTAACTGTGTTGTTATATATTCAAAATGCAAACCAATACTGCTTTTAACAGCATACTGCGATATGTTTTCGGATTGCAGCGTTATTCTTGTGTTTCTAGCATTCACCGAAGTAAATAAAATAAATAAATAAGTGAAGTTTTAAAATACACATTCGTTTTACATACATTAAACAATAAATTATAGCATTTTTTCAATCAGAGAGTAAGGACCAGCTTGGGGGTTATCTTTAATCCATGATTATTTCAATTCCTAAATCCTAGAATATTGCACATACAATAATGTTTCAAGGAATTCGTAGTTTGGGCTGTTAACCATGGGTTTAGCTAATTAGCCAATTTCGTTGGATAAGTGCAATTGAACAAGAGCCTCTAAAAGTTCTATTAGAAACTTATCCCACAGTGAACAAACTGGCTCTAAGTAGTGTTAGTTTTAGTATGGTTTTCAAAATTAATTTAAAGTGAATGAACTAGTGATTTCTATAAAATTTGACGTACTGGCACGGGCCAATTTTTTGTTCGAGTTATACCTACAAGTTCGAGCTCTCGAGGAAAAGATGTTGAGACTTTTAACACTTAACGCTATAGCCTCACGATTTGGTTCGAGATATAAAAAAATTCGAGCTATCAATTTTCGACTTATAGATGTTCGAAGGTATAAGACCATTTTTTTTACTTTAATTGAATACTTTCATTCAGCTTTGGTAAAGCGATGGTTAATATAATTCCAGTGATTATTAATAACATAACAAAATGGTGGGGGGTCAATTTTCTAGGAAAGCTTACTTAAAAATGGAAGAAAATGTTTAAATGATTTTGGATTTATGAAATCCTAAGACTTCGTGAATAAAAGAATAATAGATAAAATGTAGAAAATATTCATAGCTGCTTGAAATGTCCCTGCACAAGTGAACACATTTGAATTTTTTTAAAAGATGTCTGTTTATGGAAAATTGTATATTTGCCCTGCCAAAAACAAAATAATACCTCTTTTGGTAGAGAGTATAATATAGAGCCCTTAACCAATTTTCTGATTTGCTAACCACCACGGTTTTTTCTAGCCGATTTAAATTAGTAGTATCTAAAATTGTGATATCCTTCCTACAAAACACTCACACATAAACAATACACTATGCATCATTGGAATGCGTAATCTCTATATCTAGCGATTAGCGGCAATCAATAAATAATGAAACCGATACACGAACGAACAATATATCTATCGTCCCTAGACTCAGTCTATATTGCCGTGATTATTGTTATTTGATCAATCATTTCATTTCACAACACAATAGACAAGCAGAAATTTGTGCTACGGTTGTGAATTTGTGGTATGATTTGAGAATATGGGCTTGCGTTCACATTCCACAGCCGAGCCGCAGATGTCCTGATATTCGAATCCTCATAATAGTACAATAAATATAGATATCCTATAAATAGCATCGTACATATTATACTCGTACATATTAGATTGAAAACTTTGGCTTTATCATGTTCTGCCAGACCGTTCTGACAACTTAAACATTCCGCCCGCCTCGCCTCGCCGCTGAAGCCGCCGAGCCACTCCAGCTACCGCTATAGTCACCGTCGTCGTCGTCGTCTATGTTGTTGAGAATAGAGAGGCAAACAACTTTGTTTTTCAAAATTGCATGATAAAAGTAGTCCTTAGAATTTAAACGATGTGCTTTTGGCTGTGTGTCGGTTAAAATATTGGGACAAGGGTTCCGCCTCCTTCTTGTATTTTTCTATTAAATTTATAGATTTGACATATGTGTGTCATGTCCTTTTTTTTCAATTTGCTGTGTGCTCTTATTTTGTTGCTGTTCGTATGGATTTATTATAATAATGGTGCTTGAAAACATTATGTGTAAAAATAAAATATAGGAAGTCCACAGTATGTATGTATGTATTGTAGGGTATAATAATTATTGTTGTTAAATATGTAGGTACTATACACAATATTTTAAGGAGTCTTACTAAACTTCATCATTATGTGCGGTTTCTTCAAATTAAGATTAGTTCGTTTAAAGCTGTTTATATTTTGTTTTTTAAGACCATGCTTCACATATGTAAAACAATACATACGCTACGATTGATTTCCATCGCAAAATGTCACATTAAACTTTCCAAGGTTATGTATACGTTGTGATATATCCTTAGAAAAGATTTAATTTTAAATGGTAAAGTTTGAAATTAAACCAAACATTCTAGACGTGATGGTTTTTGAAATAAATTAATATAAATATTTTCGCAGATTTCTTAAAAACAACATAGTTTCACCACCATTACATGTACTTTGAACTACTTTACTTTTTAGATAAATCAACCACCAAAACTGTTTTATTTTCATTGTAAATAATTGTGCCCTCTACAAGTTGTTCCAATGTGATATTGTGCAGATATACATTTTTCACCAGTTGCTTATTAAAATCAAAATGGTCGATTTTCCCTATCCCAATCAATTGACAAAAGCTTCGTTTTATAATATAAAATAGTTAAAATATGTTCCCATAAAATAAACCATAAAAATAATGTTGTTGAAAGTTCTAATTTTATTATTATTTTTTTTTCACTAAATATGACACACCCTTATGTTTTCGTAGTTTTCAAAATCTATCAATTATATGAAAAAGGAGTTCTCAATATTTTTTGTGTACAGTTACATAAGTTACTGGTTTCAAAAACTTAATGTTTGCGAGATATGAATGTATAAACCATAATTTAATTTTGAGGTTTTCTTTGTCACGGTCGCCATGTACAAAATATGTTTATTAATATGTAAATTCCCGAAATAATTAAATTCTAGAATTAACCTGTAAGATCTAGAATTTTCCAGCTGATGCATTTTTTTTAAATGAAAAGTACCTTGCTTGGACCGCTTTGCGGGTTATAAGCATTTAAACTCCCTCTCTGGATTCACTGCCTCGCTCACGTAAAGTATTTTTTTGAGTTTAAAGTACCTTGCCTGGGACGCTTCTCGATTTGCATCAAAGTTTTAGACAGAAAAGTATTTTTAAAACTAAAATTTATAAATGCGTGACCCACAAAGTGGGTTTCATAAATAATTATGAAATCAAAATCAAGGTTTTACGCTTCGAATAAATAAGTCTTACCTGTCTTACCAGTTTTATTTTTTAAATAAGAATTATGGAAACTCTTCAAATGATGGCAAAAAGAAACAATTGCTTACTCTTCACATTAAATTTTGATAGGAGACACGACGACTAACTTTACTGAACTATTTTTTATATTTTAAAAGGTTATAATATTAATTTATTTTGTAACATTTTTTTTTTGTTCAGCTTATAGGCACTGTTCTTACACTTCTTATATTTACCAAATACAATATGTACCTCAAAACAATTAGTATCAGTGGGCTGGAAAGCGTGCACTTTTTTATTGTTTTTTTTTTTTATTTTGGTGAAAAATCCATTGGTTTCGTAGTTCATTTTGAAACTGTTTTTCGTATGAGAAATTAGCTAAAGTCAAATCCGTTTATTGATACTAAACTTAAGTATTAATTGATACATAAGCACTTAAATATGTATATGCTCAACTCAAACATTAAAATATCCTATCAGAAAATGAGTCCCATAAAAAGTGCATAATTTAATGATGCGGCTTTTTTTTAAATGCCAAATTAGAAAATAAAACTAGAGTAAGAAAGTGTTAAGGAGTGTAAACCAGATGGAAGGCTTTCTTAGTAAGAGCTTAAACAGTGTCTATGAACAATGAACATGCCCCATTTCCAAGTAGATATTGAAATTTGTTAAATTTACTGATGCAACCAGAAAAATACCAGAAATTGGTACCGTTAATGTGAATAAATTTGTCATTTTTTCCATAACGTTATGAAAAAAAAGAACAGTACACAACAATAATAAGCCTTAATATTACTAGGTAACTAAACATAAGCTTAAAAGACGTGTTTTCTAATTTCTTACTAAAATTTGTCAACATAGTCACGTATGTATGTACATATCAACATATCAACGTAAAACCTTACCTTCAACAAAGTTAAATATCACAGAGAATACTTCTCTCACCATGACTAATTGCTCTGTAAGATTTTTCTGACAAGATTTATACTCAGGATTTTATAAAACTAAAGCAATACTCCTTAAAAATCTGGCAAAAGAAGCAGCGCACCCTCATAATATTTTAGGTTATAAGATTATTTTTCTTATATTATTATTGCAATATGGTGGATAATATAGAATTTAGGGTCAATAATGAAACAGACTGCAGAATAACTTTAAAGTTTAAACACCCACTGTTCGACCTAACCTTACTGACCTACTTTAACTTTCATATTCTCATATACGAATATAAACTTTTTTGAGAGCTACATTGCTTGCCAACATTTCTCACCTAAATTTCTGATCTCAACAAAAACAAAGGACGAAAGAATAGATAAAAAAAAAAAAATGAAAAGGTAAAAACCCATGTGGTTGTCATACTAAAATCTTTTGTTGGCAACCCACCGCAAATCCAATTTCATTTTATTAGAAGCGACCGCTTTCTTATAATTAGAACTTCGTCACACCCCTTTTTCTAAATGAAATTCGTGCAAAAACAATTACCTTCCTGGTACGTTTATGAGCTCTCTCTCATATATACATAAATACTATATTATTAACAGAAAGCACCCGATATTGGTGCGGCGCTCTCAGCAGGATAACAAAAAATCCGATGTTTTTCTTCGTCATTCTCATCTGCAAACACACACATAATCACATTGAGTAAACAATCGCATCAGAGGAGAATATCTAAATGCCACAGGCATTGAAATATTTCCGATGGATGTTATCGTTTGATTCTCTTTTATTTTTGTGTATACATTTTTTGTTGTTGTTTTTGTGCTGGTGCTATGTTGCTGTACCTCTGTTGATGCCTTCTTCTGCCTAATGCTTCATGTTATTCTTGGTGCATCTATGTTTTCTGTTCTCTCTGACATGCAAAAGAAATAACAGATTCATTTTTGCTGATTGCTAGAAAAATAGCAAAAAACAATATATCCAACCAAACCAGGATAAGGCAGAAAGGATATATTCGAACCAGCTATGACGACGGAAAAACAACATTTTTCTATTTTTCCACGCCAAGGAGAACCATCCACAAAACATAGAAGAACAACTATGTGAATTTCAAAGAATTGAAATCCCTCATCACGGCCTGCGGTGTCAGTAGCGGCAGCGGGTCCAACGAAAACTGTTTTGTCTGCCTTTGTCACAGGAAAAGAAACAAACCGTACATCCATCGCATCATGGAGGGAGGAAACCATCTAACCAGCCAACGTCCAGAGGCGGCATGCAAGCCATCCAACCATTCAAATCTGTAACCAGGCGACGAAATCTACCCCCTCGGTCATCACCGAAAGTCAAGGATATGCGATAAAATGTGTGCGGGGAGGAAGAAAGGATGTGGGTAGATAGATATGATGCCAGCATGTGGGGTTTTATGGGCTAAAAAAAAAAAACATCGACCACCTTCATGTGTGCAATATCTATTTTACATAATTAGCTCAAAGTGACGCATGCGTGTCATTTTCATCCTTGACTGAGACTGAGAGTATCGTTGATGATTGTGACGAAAAGAGAATGACATTAATGAGAGCTTGGAAAATGTCTACAAAAGGCCACTTTTCGATGAGGAAAATATATGCGGATAGCGTAAAGCTTCTTTAACAATATGAAGTAAAAATGAAAAAAAAAAATATTTTAACTTTCTCTGCTGTTGCTTCTTTTTCCTAAATTTGTGATTCCCTCTTTTCTATGGATAGATGGTTGGCACTTGGCAGATGGCATGGAGGATTGAGGGCGATCTTATGAGTCCTTTTCTATGTACAAACACATGTGAAACAGAGCTCACAAAAGTATAGGACTCTAAATGGAGCTCACTCCATCTTCTTGCTATTCCAAATGATATGATGGGGAAAATCCATCGACAACGAAGACGGCTGCTAGGGTAGACAATGTGCGATTGAGATGTCGATTTAACCTCAAAGATTGCTAGAGAGAGAAAGAGAGCGGTCTCCTTTGTGGCGGTGAAGTGCAACCACGATGCGGAAATCTTCGAAGGAAAAGTGGAAGAGTTTAAATGTTCTTTAAACCACACAATTGAGGCTGCGATGGGTTGGATTGAGTTAAGATGATGAGGGAAGTTTTGTTAGACTTGTTCCTTATCTTGAAGGCGATTAATTTTTGTTCATGGGTACATACTTAAATGTCAAATGGCTTACAATATGTTGTACAAGTAAGGCTAGAGATAGGTAAATGAAAACAGAGGAATAACATTTTGTCTAATAATACTCCAAAAATAAGATAACTTATTGACTTTGATGTCATGTATGGCCATGGGCAATAACCTTAATTAAAAAAATAATATATTTTCTAAGAGGAGTGAATTCCTTATTCAATTCCTTCAATAAACTTATATACGGTTTTTAAATTCAGCAAATTGTTTAATAAAATACATCGGTTTCTATTTACGAAAGTTTCAATATAAATAAAATGTAGGAAATGATAAGAAATTTTCCGAAAAGCCACCATTACAAAAAAAAAAAAAATATTTGAGTCATAATAAAAACTATACCCCAACTAAATGAACAAACACAATAATTTGTACCTGTTTAACATAGTAATTTACATTTTCATTTTTGATCATATTTAAGCTTTTCCAACCGGAAAAGAGGCAAAATTAAATAATTATTCTCCCATCTAAACTTTATCACATTAATTTCTCATAAAATCGCTTGAGCATGAAAAGAAATTGTATGACCAAGCTTGCACAAGAACCATATTGGGTGTAATTATAAAATATCAATAAACTTCCTAATTATACATCCTTATTTCCTACAAAAAAAAAGAAGAGAAAAAAACTAATTTTCATATACCTACCCTACATTATACACTCTGGTCTTATAACTAACCAGAGAAAAGTTGAAGGAGAAAACGAAATTATAGTAAGAAGGTTTAAAGATATGAGTATATGCAGGTACATAGGTATAGACGACACCAGCAACATCGCCTTACGCCTTCTATATACTATATCGTTTACAACAAAATGTCAAGAGAAATATTTGCATGGCTATTAATTTTTAATTAAAAACTTGAAAATCACTTCAGGATAAAGGAGATAAGTTGTATCGTACAACGACATACTATACTATACACCCAGCTTCTGTAGAGATCAGGATATAATATCTTGGGCTATATAAGATAATAAAAACATCAATATTAAGTACCGGCCAGATATAGTATGTTGGGAACATTTTTACAGTGTTAGTGATGGCTAATTATTTTCACAAACTTCCCTCCTTTCTAGAACAAGATTAAAATACTCTGGATTGACTAATAAGATAAAAAGGATTGACTCTTTATTCAAAATTAATTGATAAGAATTAGAATAATTAGTGAAGTATTCAATGAGGTATCAAGAGATTTTTAAGAACCAAAAAGATGAGAAATAATCGATCAATAATATGTTTAATTGGCGATATTTTTCTTAGTGTAGCTCAGTTATATGTAGTTTGCTCACTACCTACATGCTATTGCATTGCATTAAATGACCTTTATTGACAGTATTCCTGAGTAATGTTTCTTGTTAGGTATTTTATTTAAAATAAAGAATTTTTATTTTATATAATAATTATAAAATTTTCAAGTACATATACACAAAATAAACAGAATAGGACCGAGAACACTTCCTTGCGGAACACTAGAATTCCTTACCGTAAACCTTGATCGTTCCTTTTATTCGTTACTGAACGGTTTAATTCCAAGACAAGTTTCAAACACTTGAGAAATATATCTGTTGGTGAAATCTTGTCATGTTTTTAACTTTTAAGCTATCATGTCGGACCTTTTGTCAATATGTCAATATTCTGTTGAATCACTAAAAAATAGCAATTTGGTAGATATTGTATTCTATTATTCACATCAAAGTTTTCACTTCAGGTAAACATAAAAATATTATCGGTTTCATAAGAACAGTGCGTTTTTTTTTTCATTGATTTTAAATCTTCTTGAATAACCTTTTATACATATTGAAACTTTTCAATTTTTTTAAAATAAATATCTTTTCTAATAACTCATATGTATGTCGTCCTTGCACTAATATTTATGCGTAATTATTTATGTTTGCTATCTTTTTCAAATGAGAACTTATCCTTGATTAAAGAGAAAATTGTTTACAACCAAGGACATGAATCACATCATCATCAATCAAATAAATATGCTATATAGTTACAGAACATGGTAAAAACTGAAAACAATAAAAATGTGCATATAAGAGATGAGAATTATGTATTATGTTATACCTAAGAGTATTTGTTTTATACTGAGTGATGACTTGACCTTACTATCTTGACAATATAATGTTGCAACTTATATGCATGTAATTAAATGCCATGTGATTTATAATCCTGCTGGAAAAGAAATTAATCTAAAACAGTTCGAATAAATCGAAAATTGTGTTTTCTAATCATAAAATTTTATAAATTCAAATTGTTGTTTCTAAATGTTTTTTTTACAAAACAAAGTCTCGCCTCGTGGCAAGGCCTTATTCAAAAACCGTTATTTACGAGAAGATACGAAATTTATGTTAATATCCCTGCTATTGGTTAAGTCAAGAGATGTCATGCTAGGTCATCTATGGCCTGGCACTATGCCAAGCGTGATGTCCCGTAAAATTGGTTGGCTACAATGTTTAAAAAGTACACATTTTAAGCTTTAAAATGGCAGAATTTCAAAAATCACCACCATTACAGATTTTGATCTTTTAATTTTTTGACTTAGTGTTGTAAATCAGTTAAATATAACATAGCTTAATATATTCAAATACGTACTTATAGTAAAAAACTTGAATTAAATCTGTGTTCATTAAAAAATAAATATTATTTTTATTATAACAATACAAAATTATGAGTTTGTAAAATATAACCAATTCGATAATGCCTTTTTGTATTAATCCATTCGGGGTGTTGATAGAACAATTTCGTCTGCAGAAGAACAAAATGTAATAGAACGTAAATATTCTTTAAAAAAATTATGAAATCATACAATCAAAAAAATAATAAAAATATAATAAACATAGATACCGGTAGTGCACAGAAATAATTAATATTTTATCGATATTATTTTCTTCTTCGTCTTTACAATTTTACAATTTACAATAATTAATATTATATCGATATTATTTTCTTCTATGTCTTTACAGAGTGATTTGCTTAAGATGTGGCAAAAGGCTAGAACATATGTATAAGTTAAACCAAGATATTTCAACTTGATCGTTTCGCTTGGTTAGGAGATTTTTTTCAAGCTCATTGATACATTTAAAAAAATTAAATAATTTGATATTTTCTTCCCGTTATTTTTTCACTCTGCCGAGTGCGATGTCCGTAAAATGTTGGCATTTTAATATTTCAAAAAAGACAGCTAAAATTGATTTTTTTGAGTATATATGTATATCAATGAAATAAAGATAAAGAATGTCACCCATTGGGTGATGTAAGTATCCTTAAAAGAATTATTTTCTAGGTACACTTAGAATCCTTTGCTGAAACGAAACTTAAAAACTTGTGTTCAACTTAAAAGCTTATGATCTACTTTTTCCCATGCGTACATAAACTATTACATCGCAAATGGTCCTTAGTTTTTGACGTTTGACTTTTAATTGATACAAACATTGAATATTGAAGATTGAAGAAATTCTTAGTAACTTGGAATTTTGAAAGAACTCAGTTAGAATATTTACAACAATGTATTCAGTAAAAGATCTTTGGTCTAATTTATTAGATTTCAATAGTAGATATTCGTTTCAACACGTACTTCGTCTTTACTCTTGTTTAAAAAATTCTTTCTAAGCTATATTAGCTACTTTATTTAATTAGACAATAATGGTGTTTGTATAAATCCAATTAATAAACAAAAATAAAAGAAAAACTACTCAACTAGGATACTTATAAATATGACTGCTATGTTTTAAATGTGAATAATAAAAGAATGAATTTCTGGCTTAAAACAAAAAAAGATGTTTTGTTTGTTTTAGGCCAATTTTTTTCTTGTCTTAGTATAACTTTCATACTATAAATATGACTGCAATGTTTTAAATGTGAATAATAAAAGAATGAATTTCTGGCTTAAAACAAAAAAAGATGTTTTGTTTGTTTTAGGCCAATTTTTTTCTTGTCTTAGTGTAACTTTCATGACCTATTGCACACCTTTTACAAATTACTCTCTCCAATAATAGAAGTGGTTATGTAATTGTTCGCCATATTAAAGAAAATTTAAAAAAATTGCTGAAAAGGTAGTTTTGAAAAATGAAAGATTTAAATTAAAGCTGAAGTGTTTTTTCATCAAGATAATTGTAAGAATATAATATCATTTCTATGCTTTTAGCTATATTTCTTTCAATAAACTGAAGCTAAAAACTTATCTTATTTTATTCACCTTAGATAGGTATGCAAGCGAATTCTCCTCAATGAAGTTATCTTTTGTTCTGCATTCATGAAGATGAAGAACACACCTAAGATAACACTTTTGAAATATCTTCCTGCCTCTCCAAACTTTTAAAGAAGTCATTATCTTAACCACTTGTCTGTCAAATAAACCCCCACACACACAAGAACTCAACAATTTATTTAAAAAAAAAACTCAACCAATTCGTTACATGCAAAGTTGAACAAAGTTTCTCCCACAAGAATATCAGTAACATGAGTTTTATTTTTAACAAAATACATTTTGTAGGATACATACGTACATATGTATAAATGAATGTAAAATAGTTTATAAGAGTTTTTGTACCTTCAAATTACAGCAACAAATTATAGCAACTTTCAAAATACATAGTTTTGACAAAACGCTCGCCATATCCTTCATAAAATAGCTGATTTTGACAAATATCCTTAGCGATTCCTTTCCACGCCAAACTATTTGACTAATGTGAATAATGTGATCGGAATTCGGAATGCAGAGTTCTTTCTTTCACAGAGAGAATCTTTTTATTTTCGCTTTACAAAATGCAAAATTTGTCACGACCAGCGAGTTGTGTCGTGAGTTAATAATAAGCTGCAGATGTTGATTTAACCCCGCACCATTCATCAACCCAGCCAGCCAGAGAGCTAGCGTCAGCGAACGGTTGTTTGTCCTTTTCCAAAATGATCTATGACTCGACCCAGCGAAAGATTGCGTGACACAACCGCTGAAAATTGCACCCTGTGTATTCTGTGAAGTTCGTGTTTGGCAATATGAACCCCCATCCCCTCCAAACCCTAAACGGAAGTTCAAGTGGCACATGAGTACTTCTTTGCCTAATTATACGTTCGGCAACAGTCGTATATTTCATTTCACTTTGACCATTTACACTCGAATTGGCTTTGCACAGGACCTTTTATTTTTGGTTTGTTTTCTGAAAGAATCCGGTTGGAAGGTTAGCCAGTGGCGGGGTTGGTGTCGACGCGACGCGACGTTCGTTTGAAAACAGCTCAAAATGCCGGACACTGGCAATAGTTTTTGTCGTTGTCGCCAACAGTCTTTTCCATCTAAGCGATCAGGTTCATACAATTTAATGGATGAAAAATGTAAAAACATATACCCGTTTTCGTTTGGTCGTTAGAGTTGTAAATTTGTTGTTATTGTTGTTGTTATTTGTGGAAAGCTATAGCAAATAAAACAAGTAAATAACCTTAAATGAGCGAGAAAAGAATTGGCAGAGAAATCGTTTCTCTTCTTTTCCGGTAAAGTTTCCTCTTTTTCTTGAGGATAATAAGTAAGTCTAAGTATACTTGTACATGTAAACAAACACAGGACTACAGTATCAGCCAGGCCAGGCAATGCTCCTGCTCCTGCTCCCGCTCCTGCTTTTGACAAATCATTAGTGACATTAAAATGAATTCACTTAAGAGTGTATTTGTATGAATGTGTACGTGTGTGTTTTATGTTGCCATAATTCTATTTGAATTTATATGAATCACCCAACAACACAAATTATAGCACTCTATTTTATTGGGGTAAAGTGTTTAAATGGACGTCGCTGCCACGGGTTCATTTGAATATATGAACGCGTCTCGAAACGGGTTATTTTATAGCAATGATTTAAATGGAACATAATTTTTTTTTTATGACACATTTGTCAGCTACGGTTTCAACTCTGTTTAGTCAAACATATGTATATGCCACTTTATAGAGTCGATGTGAGCGGATAATTGAAAATCGATTTATTGTATTATAGTGGAAGTACACATTTTTATATTTTAATAAAAGTTGATTTTTTATTTTTATGTTTTAGTAAAAGTTGATTTAAATTTTTCTGAAAATTGGTAAGATTGAACTGAAAACTGAAACGTATTTAAAAAGTTTTAAATTATAAAAAATATTTAAATTTTGTTATAAAAAACATAATAGAGTCTGAAAAAAAGATTTTAGTTATAAGCAAGAAAAAACGAAACCGAAACGAAACCTTGGAATTCTCGTATTAAAAAATTTCAGTCTCGTCTTGTTCTCGGTCTCTTATCGGCCTCGTTATGGTAGCAACTATATTTAGTAAGTATTTTAAATTTATTTTAAAAATGTTTTCCTTATTCAGATATTTTTTTTTATTGAAAACATAATCGAAACTATGGATAAATCTATTTCCAAAAAATTACAGTCTCGTTTCGTTTTTCGAGGCCAGCCCAATAAACCACCGCAAAATATTTATTTCAAGGTTACTTTCATTAGTGGAAAATTGCTAAAATTAACACTCCATATTTATTAATGTAGAAAGTATCAAAAGCAAATTTAAAGCTTATTCATAAGGTTTAGACTTTTAGACTGATATTTCAAGGAAAAAACTCCTTTTTTTAATTTATTTTTCCACTTCACTTTTTAAATGCGTTTAAAAAACTATGTGTTATTAGAAAAAGTTTATGAATTATTTGTCTATTAATATATGATGACTTTTTTCCTACTGAAATCGGAAAGCGGTAGAGGAAGGGTTAAATATAAGGATTTCATAGGCTAGTTCTGTACAAAATTCATGTGGATATATTGGTGAATTTCTAACAGGCTAGGCTCTAGTCCGACTAGGATTACGGTTGATCAAATTGATCATTGACAACCGTAATATGGATAGCACAATAAATAAATTAAGGAATACAAAAAATATAGTTAAGGTGCTTATCTTCCTGTAATAAGTAGGTAGGTATAGGTTTCTAAAAAATTTAAGTATTTTAAAATGTTTAAAATTATTTACCTACTTCTCAAATCATAAAATTATTTTACTTCATAAAATTTAGGATTGAATCCTATAAACTCTTAATTGACTAAAAATGAATTTTAAAATTTCTGGGTCTTTTACTGACATAAAAATTCATCTAGTACTTCTATTTAACTTTCAATTTTAAACAGTAAACTTGAGTATTTTTTTTAAGCTCCCATCTTGATATATGATATTGAACCCGGAAGAAGACATTAAGAATAAATAAATATACCTAATATTTAAAATTGCTGATTTAAATCAACTCTAAATTATTCTCGATCTATATACTCGTACTTATTGGAAAGAAAAATAAAAACACTTAATAACACCAATCACGTAGCAAAAAAAGAATCTTACAAACTCGACGAACATCGTAAATCTGCTTAAATCAAGTCATAAGATTGCTATACCAATTTACATATCTATACTTTATGTGCTATATTATGTTTAAGTCCTGTAGGTATACAGTACACGCTACTTGTGCAATCACCATAAGTTTGGCCACTGCATCATTTCGATTTCACCGAAAAAGAAGAACACATTTTCATCCTGAATACCTACATATATATGAACACTGAACGCGTTTCAACATCAAGCCGTTATAAACTAATAAATTATCGCCTTTACTGCGATGAAAACGGCGAAAAATATCGTTCTCCTTCTCGATATAAATAGAAAGGATACACAACCTTTATGTTTTGTATATACATATATATGTATGCACGAGTTCACTCTAATATTCGTATTCCATCTTCTTATATAAGTAGAACAAATTGGTCGTGGGTGAATAAGTGGAACGGACGTATTTCAAAACGTTTCTAAGAGTTCGAAGCAAATGCAATGAATTGCGTCGGTCGCGACGGTTTTCGTGGATAGTAGTTGTACCGTCGACGCCATCGACATCGACACCGACAACGTTGGCTTTCAAATAAATTTTTCGGCATCCAATATGCCAGTTATATTTTCAACCTAATCACTTCAATTCGATCGAAATAAAAACAAAACACTTTTCTTCTATACAGCCCATACACAACATAACACACTTATTTCTATGCAACCTTATGTACGAGTAGTCTGTATAGATAGAATATTGAATAAAGAGGGCAGTTGAACCGTAAGAAAGCAATTCAATGGAGCATTGCCTTCCTTTTGATCGAAAAGCTGGGAAACGAAAACGGGGGGTATTTTTAAATTAAAAAGTTGAATTCCATTTTCAAAAGGTGGTAGTTGAAGCTCTTCTCACAGAAGAACCATCGAGAACAGACTGAAATTTGGAGCGTTCGAGTACTAGGTACTGGTATTATAGCTGCTACTCCATTGGTAGCTGCTGCTTTAGCTAGAAAGAACACCATATTCTATGTAGATGCCGTAAATATCCATCATTGAATTGAAAGCTTCGATATACTCCATACTACATACAACGTACAATACCACCCGCCGCCGTGCTTTGCTGTCGCACATTGGGGCAGTATAATGTCAAGTACGGCATCAAATTAACTTATCATTTTGACCTCTTCAAATAAAACCTAAGATATTAGTGAAGAATATAAAAACTTTATGTAGCGTGCTTCGAAATGTTGCATTTAATCACTCTTTGAAACAAATTTAAATGTTGAAACATATTAATCCAATCCAATTCCATTTTTTTTTAAATATAAAAATGGGAAGACAATTCTTAACGAATTCTCTAGAACACCAAATTGGAAGTTTAAATCCTTATTTCTAACAATAAGCTAATTGAAATCGTTATCCACGAATAAAAACGTAATTTTGATTTTATTGAAAGAAGAAGATCGAATAGGAAGAATGGCTTCTATTATTATCATTACTATATTTGGAAATTTAATGTGGAAATGGAGAAGCAATTTCTGTTTTGCCATATAAATTTGAAGTGTTAACTTGGGCTTCGCTTTTTGAAAGAAGAATGAATTGATATATAAATAATTATTCTAAATTAGGTTTAGTAAATAGCAAAAGCCTAGATCACTCTTTAAATCAATAGTTAATAGGAGTTAATAGTAAAAAATACATGAAACTGTGAATTAAATAAATTTAAAATTTAAAATTTTTTATCAACCATTTTCATTTTATTCCAAACCGATTTGTATATTGGTCCACTGTTTGCTATTGTATTTAAGAAAATAGCATGATTCTTACTGCACTATAATACCTCGCTTACAACACTGATCTAACGTTCTATTACTATCAAGTGCAAATGTCTTTTGCACTTAACTGCATATTGTTTTTGTGCTTTTGGCCAAAAATAAGGGGTATTTCTTCATAGGATATAAAGTGGGGAGAACCTTCTTTCTTTATAAATATTTTTTTTTATGGAATTTGGACAGTTTCATGTAATATAAAATGTGCAAAGGCAATAGGAATAGAATGTGTTATGAGTGTTTTGTGAATATGCAAAGCATACATATGTACATATAAACTTTTTTGGCCAATTAATGAAACGTTGTTCTATTTCAATCAGCAGCGGTCTTTTTTTAAGGGTTTCAAGCACGTATGGAGGAGTATAAAAGGATGTGTGTAAAATAATGCTTGTTTATAATTTTAGAGTAGGTCGTATATAAATTGCGCTTTTAAATTGGCCGCACTTTAATTGGGCCAACATTTATTTTGGCAATATAAATTAAAGGGGATTGTTGAAAACTATGATTGTATTTTTAAATAAAAGACTTATGATTTGAAGATAGTTCAATTGCCACGAATAGTTAGGTGGGCTGTGGGCAGTATATTCAGCCTTTGCAGAAACTATACCTGCAGCCTTATTTTGTTAGTCAGCTTTCAATTTGAATTTTATCAATATACTGAAATGTCATATTTAATAAGATTTACAAGTAGAACTGTTGAAAATAAAATACTTTTCTTCAAATAGTCAAAGTCGGCAGTAAAAACGTAGATACATGGTTTTTGGTACAATTGTTCCTTACATCAATATTTGAGTCATTCTTTTTGAAAGTGGAATATGTCCATTTTCACAGAAAAAATAAATTAAGTAGAGCTTAACAAAATACATTTATTGGTAGCTCTTATTTTTGTGTTCATGAAATGCGATGGAAATATTCCATTTAAAGCAACTTTTTCTCAAAAAAAAAATACTGTTACTTTTATCATGCAAATAAAACGATTCATTTTATCGAAATCCTAGGAGTCCTTTTTGGAGACAAAATGAAATTTTTGTACAGCAAGTTAAAAAGTTTATATTTTTTTGAATTCTAAAAATATTTTTTTTTTAAATGTTGGTATTAAAAACTTCTTCAGCTTTCACTTTCGTGAAAAATGAAATTGAATCGATGTGTAAGCGTAGATAAAAATTACAAATCTGTTCTATAAAAGATCCTAAAACTCTACAAACTATTATTTTGAAAAATGAAACAAAAACAAGATGTTAAGAGATTTTCATATTATTTTTTGTGGACAACAAAGCAATAAGTTTAAAACAAAGAAATCTATGTACATATTTAGTTCACACGAGGAGCTATGGTTTCAATTTTTTCACAGTTGAGATAACAGAAAACCCATATAAAGAACAAGAATCTATATTATAAAGCAAAGTGCTAGACAAACTTAATAAATAATTTTCTCAAAATTATTGTCATGCTATTTCATCGTCCTCATATTCATCGTCTCGACATAGCCGTCGTCATTGTTGTTGATTCTACATGTGCAGTTTGCTGCACTAACGAATCCCTTGGGCACTACCATTATCTCCATAATATTATTGAGAACGAGAACGAATAAAACAAAAAAAAAAAAAAAAACGAAATATTAAAACAGCCTCTCACTTACCCAAAAATTCCTTAAACTCATCCAAATCTGTTTGAATCGCTGATTGTGCAAAACAGCAATGCAGCAGCCTTGGTGATGTCTGTTCCCGCCATCGTTTACGCCGCTGCTTCTGCTGCTGCTGTCGCTTTTCGGGATGACATGTGATGTTCCCCTCAACGGCTAGCGACTTGTTTCCTCCCTTCCAATTAATAGGACCATCACCAGCAGCACCCATTTCATCTATATATAGGTAGCCCCTATAGTCGTCATCGTCATCGTCATAGTCAAATTCGTCAGATGCAGTAGCGGTGGCAGCAAAGGCAGTTGCACCATTATCAGCGCCAACTTCATGCATTTTTGCCGACGAACACAGTCCACAAAATGGATTGATGCTGTTGGCCCGGTATTTTTGGCAATCGTGAATCTCGGGATAGTTGCTGCGGTTGTCATTGTTGTTGTTGTTGATTGTGCACTCGAATCCATCAGCACCGCAAATTTGTTTTTTCATCTGACAGCCAGTGGGATTTTTGAGGTTAACACGTTGCCAACTATTGCGGGCTTGGTGCGATGGCTCCCTAATGCCATTTGAGTGTCCTGCTGCTTCGGGGACTGTGGTGGAGGCAGCTGTGGTGGTGGCGGTGACAGTAGTCGCGTAAGCATCCTTTATGATGGTTTTGACGGCTGCATTCGTCACGGCATCAGGGTTCCTTAATGTCTCATCTGGTGTCCTTGTCGAAATATATGATGGTGGTGTTGTCATTACTGGTCCTTCTGCTGGTGCTGGTAACGATGAAGATATTAACTGAGTCCGGTCTTGAGCTATTCCTGCCGCCATCGTTGCTGAATGTTGATGTTGTTGATTGTGGGTCATCACAGCTGGACCCGGGCAAGGGTATTTCTTTTTTGTAGAATTAATATTGCTCTTAGTTTTTGATGTCCTCGTGGCTCTCGCACAAATCATTCTCTGAACTTTACCATTTATTTGAGTCGCTCGAGTGCCCAGATGGGAAGAATGCCGACACCTACAATCGACATTTGAGAAATGATTTTTTTTACCACCACTACAGAAGGGCGTGTCTGTGAATCTACAATAAGCACGGCAGTTGTTGGCAAAGAGGTGTTCCTGACCATAAAGCTGCTGCTGGAGGGAGTGCTTTGATTTTTTCCCACCAACTGTTCTATACGCCTTGTCAACGTCACTAATGTTATGGCGCTCCTTTGCATCCGATAGTGAACTTGATGATGACTTCTGCTTCATCATTGATTTGGTGTTGTTTGCATTTCCGTTGTCAGCCCGAGAATGGGGTGATGATAATAGTTTTTTGTAATGTCTTGGCAAAATGGACGTTAGCTTCTCCACTGCCAATGGGATACCTCCTCCTTCATGAATTTGTTGGCTTGATGATAGAATCGATGATGATGATGATGTCGGTGCTGTCAACGATGGTGATGATGATAATGGTGTCAGTGTTGGCGGCATCAGTCCTTTAGATTGTGTTTTTTCCGGTTGTTGCAAGGTGTATTCATTCTTCTTTTGTCGACTTTTCTGTTTGTTTTTGTCAGCAGGTCCTCTTCTTCGACTTTGCTCGTTAGAGAAGTTCTTTAAATTCTGGTTTTCTCGTGTGATGCTTTGGTAAATACCATTCAATTGGTCTTTGATGAACACATGAAGTTCATTAAGATCTCCCTGAATGGTTTGCATTTCTGATGTACGAAATTTTTCCATGAGCTATAAATGTTTGTATTAAATTTGATATGCACTTCAGTTATGTAACATTTTTCTTGTCTATGATATTTTTTTTTGTTTTTTGACTTACTTACCATTAACTTTTCTTTTTCTAAATGGCAAAACATTTGAGTGGGACTCTTTGAATTTGTTTGGGATTCTTTTGAAATGCTTAGTGCTCCAGCAGCAGCTAGTTCTTGGGTTGATGATGAGTTAAGTCTATGGCAATGTTTCCAAAACTTAGGTTGAAGTTTGTCACTGAAAAATAAAAACAAAATTAAAAGTAAGGTTGGAATGTCAATGGTTTACTTTGAATTAATTTTTTTTTTTTTAAAGAAGTTGAATGAAGAAAACCCCAATTAAAAACTCACTGTCTACACTTTTTTAAGAACATTTTATTTAAGCCTTTGTAGAAGATGTTTTAGTTCGTAATGAAATGGCAGTTTTTTTTTATTTTCTTTCTTAAAGGTTTATTAAAAACAAAGAAATAATTAAATAGAAAAATCAAAAGCAAGAAAGCCGATTTCATCAGCATATACATAAATTATATTGTTCTTGCGAATAACTTGAAAGAGTTTAATGGATTTTGATTTGAACTAGAAAAAATTTCTTTGTTACTTTGAGTAAGCAGTTGTTAAATTAATTATTCGTGTGAGTTTGTTTGCGTATAAAGTTCTTTAATTGAATACGCACAAGCATTAGGAATAAATGCACTTGTAGATGGCACCACCTAGTTCAAGGGTTTATGTTAACTTGGCTACGCCTCAAAGACTGCGTGTAAAAGAGTGCAATCTTTGACAATTTAAGAAATGCATACATGTAATTCACTTTTGAGGCTGTGACTTCAAATTATGCGATTCATTTTACAAACATGCAATTATGCTTGCATTCATCTTCCTCCTATCATTTTTTAGAAATCAATGATTGGAATATTTTGGGGCACATTCAAAAATATTGCACACAGGATGCAGTGATTATTGTATTGGAAAACGAAAAAATCGGAAAAATTTAGAAATGGAAATATGAAAATTTAAAAGCCAAAAACGGAAAAGTAGAGGTTTCAACAATAATTCGTCATAAATTAGATAAAGACAATACAAAAGATCTTAGATTTAAGAATTTTTTTTTGACGTATAGAAAAAAATGAAAAATTTTTTAACACCATTCTTTGTAAGCTATCAAATCATAGTGAAGGGGTAGGGATATTTTCCTTCCTTCCACACGGGAGGGTTTGTTTTCTAAAAAAAGAAATTACTTAAAATGATAAAATTATTAAAAATCAGCGGAAACAGTCTTCTTAAAAAAAACTTTATATTTGTATAAACTAAAATGATAACAAATTGTAAATTGCCTTCTTTAAGAGTTAATACAAATAATAATTTACTTTTATCAAAATTCATAAAAAAAATCATTGACAGTCAAATATTTTTCTCTTTTATTTCCAGGTAAGCTATCCATCCAAGTTATAGACTCACAATAGTTCTTCAATTTACAATACATATATCAATTTCAATATCTATAATCAAAATGAATAAACTGAAATGTCCGTATTTTGTATTTGTTGATGTATGCCAACTGTAAGTATAACATAATCAAAACTATTTCTCTCTAACTTTGGCAAAACTTTTCTTAAACTTTAAATTATAATAATAATCAGGATAGCAGGAGAGAATGTGAAAACTATAGAAAGCGACGACCGAAGTGAATTTTTTCTTCTTCATTCTGTTTTGAAATCGGCAGCTCACACATTTTTCTAAAAGAAGTTTTTTTTTTCCTTTAGATACTAAAAAAAAAAAAATAACTCAAACAATAACTTTTGCAATAAGCTGATTTTTTTTCATCCATCGGTGGTCGACCATGATTTTTTTATAACATATTTTTTTTATTTCTAAGCTGTCCAAGTACTGCCATGCCTTGTCCGAAGGGTTAACTAAAGTTAAACTAAAAAAAAAAATTATGTGAAAATTCATATTTTCTTTGCAAAATACTTACGCTATAAAATTCTGAAAAGTTTCTTCCTTTTCTTGTTCTTCTTTATTTTTATTTTCGTCGGGATTTTTTCGTTTTTCATCTATCATCAGACCGCGTTTGCCTTGCACTTTTGAATTTTCTTGTGTTGACCCCCCAAGAGGGCCATACACAGCGAGCAGCCGGTAGCGGCATAGATAAAGACGAAAAAAGTTCCTTTGCAATTCCCGCTGTCATATAATATGTACAAAGAATAAATGAGAAAAAATGGAAACAATAATATAGCGTTATAATATTTGAGGAATTGTGTATGTGTATGAGTGTTATTTTCTTTTCTTCTTCCTTTTTGTTTGTAGGAACTCTGAAGTTTCTTTTGTAATAAGAAAGTGAGCGTAAAGTAAAAAAATATACTCTGCAATAATTATTGAAGCATTTATAGTTGTAAATTTTTAGAGAAAAAAAAAGGAAATTTAACATAATGCAGTTTCCATTTATCTTTTTGCACTTACCTGAAAGTTTAAAAGTTCAGTCTCTCCAGCTGAGCGATAATCCTTTGAGTGTCACGCGAGAATGGATTGTTTTCAATTTTTAAAATCTCAATGGTATCTCTCCAGGGAGAGCTGTATGTGTTGATGTATGTAGATATAAAATAGAGGGAACTTAAATCTTTCTTACTTCATGTTAATGTCTTTTTCAATGGAAATATTTAATAAGATGCACAAGTAAGTAGAATAAAACTATTAGCTTAAAAAAAAAAAACAAGTATACGCCCTATATGTCAGAAATAAATTACAGGAACTATAAAAGGGTTGAACAGAAAGAGAAACTAAAAAACGATTCAGTAGAAGTATTAATTAAATGCCACGTTGCAGAAATGAGCAACTACTCTTATTGTAAGATAGAATGTTATAAGTTGAACTGTAAATAGTATTATGGAGTAAAGAGTCAAATGATATTTTTAAGTACTTACTTGATGAGAACTTCATTAAGATAAACCGAATAATGATGAAAACAAAAAATGAAATCTTTTTGAAGCTAAACCATTTTGACAAAAGTAAACAATCATTATGTTAAGAGAGTATCACTTTAAAAATTATGTTAGAAGTTAAAAATGCTGATAATAAGGATTTTAGTGCCTTAAAATCAAGCTGAAATATTTTATCATGATCTTTTCACCATAATCTCAATAATATTGTCGCGTTAAAAGTTCTTTGAGAAAAAGATAATTCATTTATTAAGAATGAAAACATTGAAGTGCCGAATAAAATCCTAAATTAAATGCATTTCTTTAACTTTAAGGACATTGAAGTTATGAATTATTTAAAAATTGTGAATAAAAAGCTGGGTTTGGCAAATTTTATGAAAAAAAGAAATTCAGTGGAAAAAGTAAATTCTCCTAGAGATTGCCGATAGGCCCCAATGTGAACAATTTTGAGAAAAAAAGTTTTTTTTTATGTTGAACATTCAAAGGAATTGTAAACTACAAAAGTCCTTTTTTCTTACATTTTTAGAGAGTAGAGTGATATTTTAGCAAACGAAAGTTTACGGTCAAGTGTGGTATGCATTGTCGATGGGAAGTTGGAGTTGCATTTGGCGTTACAATTATTTTTGTTCTTCAAATTGTGTATTTGCGGGAATATAATTTTATTCCGTAAATCAACGGAAAAGAGAAGACTTATTTCTATAACGAGTAGATCCTTTGCATTGCAAGTATGTCTCGCAGTATATTTATTATTTATTTATATATTTATTAATTCAAAATCCAAAAATGTTTTCAATTTTTTAAACTTATTTTTCATAAACTATCTGTTAAAATAATGAAATAGTACATTCTTTTTTTATTTATTTAATTAATTTCAATTTAAAGCCACTTACCGTTGCCAGATTTTATCCGGTTTTTGATAGGTTGTTCAGCACTGAATTCTGATTACAAATCAACTCTAACTAACTCTGTTACAATTTTAACCTCGTTATTTACCTATATCGAAATTTTCAATAATACGGAAATATAAATGCTTTGAAAAATAAAAGGAGTTGGCACCGAAACGAGACCGAAATACCAAAAGGATACTGAAATAGTGACGAGATCTAGACGAAACTTCAAAAGTCTCGTCAGACCCAGTTATTTTGAGAAAAAAAAAAAAATAAAAGTGTAGCCTTAATGATAGTAGAAAAAAATCTGTTCTCTCAATATTTTTTTCATAGAATATCAATTTTCCCACACCACGATCAAAAAAGAAATTGCTAAAAGGAAACTCAGCAACTTTACTTCATTGTGAATCATAAGCTCTGTAAGAATTTTTCTATCAGAATTTATAATTTGGAAACCATACGTTTCTATTTTCCAAAGGTCAAACAGATAACAATGTAGTTTTGAGAAATTTGCATTGGAAATGCATAATGCTGAAATCCTATAAAACTTAAATTACTTATTCAATTTCCACTCGTCACGATAACCATACACAAATAATATGTAGGTGGATATACACATCATCCTGTTGACTGACTAACTGATTTTATATTCATACTCCCGCAACCATAAGCCAACACCAGAAACCTCTTTTGTATTAAAAAGTTGTTGGCTTCATATAATGCAAATAAGTTCAGAGTTATAGCTTGTGATTTTATGAATATTCATATCAAACATATGATAGTAATTTATATTGATAAGCCCTTTCTGTTAAAATTCATATAAGTTGGTACTATATATACATTTTCAATTACAAACCTATTCTCTGGGAAGATAACTTAACTTGTTAGTTTAACTGACAAATATACATACGTCAACCAAATTAGTTGAGACAGCAAACACATCCTTGCATCTGTCTTAATCTATTGAAATTCAGGTCATTGGTCTGCGCTTCCCCTACAATTTCCTGAATCTCAGTGTTTCTCTTCTGCAGCCCCTTTGATTGCAAGGCAGCTTTCTTTCAAGTCAGCTCTACAGATCTATCATTAGCTCTTCTATTTTTCTGTCATCTTTCCCTTCCAGGATGTAAAGCGTAAACTTTATAAAAAAAAAATTACAAAAGAGAAAAATATCATATTACTTTGCCATATGTCATTGTAATGTGAATGATGCAAAATGTATCTGATCGTATATACACAAACACAAACACACTCGCGCTTATACTGTTATAAAATGTTAAGCTTTTGTGTGTCCAACAACATAATTTATGGCTTAAATGTCCTTTGAAGAGGGGAGCTTACTGTGTGTCACTCATTTTGTATTCATTACACACAGCCTCATTAAATTCCCTCCCGCAAATTACATAGTCATATTCATTCATTTATTCAATGAATGGAAAACGCTTTGCTTTCAGATGCATTTAGACATAAGACACACACTATACTTTTCTATCTGATGCATTACCTCAAATTTAAACCGCCCCATCCACCCACCACGGGCTACACTCACTCATATCCATCCCCATCGTCATCATCATCATGGCAGTCAGTCAGGCTCAGGATGCATTCATGTTGGGCCATATGATGATGAATGATAGTCTCACACTTGGTATCCTGTTTCGCTAATTTGTGCTTGGTTCTAAAGACTCGGCAGGATACATGTTGTTTTAGTATAAAAAATGGAAAAATGGAAAATATGGAAAATTATTATTATGAGTGTGGTAGAAGAGAGAGCGGTTGACATATTCTATTCGGCATTTGTTACTATATATAATATATCCTCCTTACATACATACATTTGTATATCCTTCTCAGCGAGATATATGTGTATGCACGTAACACATTAAGAATAGTTGTCTTACACTATACTAAGGATGATAATATTCAGTTCTATAACGCTCTTATAAAAATGTACACTACGTACCTGCCTACGCTACCACTGCCATTGAGAAAGCATATTCTCGTATATATGCTTATGCACCCCGCAATCGCATTAGTAATGTTAAATAAAAGTTCAAAAGGCTCGAGGGGAGGGGATAGTGGTTGAAATTAAAACAAACGACTAGAAAAAAAAGTAAAATATTACGGGATATGGTACTATAAATATTGTGTGTGGCTTTCTGCCGTAGTCATACTTCATCGGGCAAAAAGAAAACAAAAAAAAAAACTTTTTCTTCATATCAGCATCGGAAGAGGGAGTGGTGAGAACGAATTTACTGTCAAATGCGTGGAGCTGGAGCAGCTTCAGGGCGAGCATTCAAAAGTCTCTTTCAATGAAAAACAGAAACATCGTTGTACTGAACATATTATTTACTCATAATTAGGTAGGTTTATAGAAAAATAAAATAAAATAAATAAAATAAAAAGTAACGAGGTAGTTTTCCCATTTGAAAATGTTTCTGTGGCTGTGGTTTGTACTTGCCTATATTTTGCTGTTGTTCATGTTTTAAAATCTACTCTAGTCAATTTGTTTAGTATAAGTTAAAATCTTGTCCTTAAAATATATTCAAAAGGAAACATAATAAAATAAAAAGGGAACTTTGAAAGCAGAATTTTGAAAAAAAAAGGATTTTGATCCCGTCCCATTTTTTTTTTTTTTGTTGACAAAAAATATATTTGACCATTTGTCCATTATTGTAGAATCTGTAAAGTAAATTCAATTGCGCACGTCATTGACTCATTGAGTGAATCTGTATGCGGTTGAAAAAAATACAACTTGGTTTTTCGTTGACAATATGTTTTTGTTACAGAAAAAACATTTCCATCATTTTTTTCATTTGTACATTTTTTTAAAATAAATTATTTTTTGACAAAACTTTGTTTTCGAAAGTTAAAAAAATTCTTTTTGACAATTTTATTTCTTTAAACGTCTCAATCTTCATTAAAAGCAAAAAAATAAATTTTTTTCTGTTGAAGTACATACACAATTTTAACCAGTTTTAGTTTTTTTTTCTAAGAGGCATGATTGGTCTTAGCTTAACTGGAGGATTTTTCTTGAGAACCCTTATTTATTGCAAAAATATTCTCAAAACACTTTTTGGCTTTAATTTTTTCCAAAAATAGAAAAACAACAATTAAAGCATTTCTGAATTTAAGAAATAAGCGCATTTTATATTTTTCAATTCCCTTGTACTTCAATTTATCGGATGATTTTGTTAATGTTTTGTTCTAATGAACAAATGCCACGCCCTGTCTTTATCGCAAATTATGCGAATCAAATTGCAAACAAACATACGTTTTCAAAAATAATTCTTCAAAGAATGCTTTAAGAATGTCTCTGGCACTCCGTATTGCATGATCAACAATTCCGTCTGTTTTTAAAATCCACTTATAATTTTCATCAAAGAAACTTTCCCCTTTTCATCACTATATATGCAGAAAGATAATAATAATCATTTTAATTGACTCTCCAACCTCTTAATAATTATTTTTTCATTAATTTTTCATTTATTTCCTACCTTTTCGCAACCCTACCATATGCTCGAACGCTGATTGTCGGGTTGTCGTCTTTAACATTTGGGGTGTGTATTATACAAAATACTCCTCAGTCCAATAATAAATCGCATATACCCTTAATTTATCATCATCATCATCATCATCATCATCAAATTTATATGCATACATTGCCAACCAACCTAGCCTATCATCATAATTGAGATATTTTCATCGATGGTGGAAATGATACCTACAAAAAAAAAACAAGGAGCATTTGCTTAACATTCATATACCTTTTACCTTTTACGTATCGCCCCATCAGGAACCAACCAACCCATTATCATTGAATCATCATATTCGTCGTTAATAATATTTATTGAGCGACAAATAATTTATTTGATGACAAAAGTGACACGATTTCTCTTTATTTGATATCATCATCATCATCATCATAGTTCGCATCCAGAGATCCCAGACACAGAGAGAATTAAGGACATTTTTATCATTTGATTGACACTTTTTTTTTTTTTGCAATCGGACCATGTCGCGTCGCTAGTCACTTAATCGAGTCAATCCTTGTGTTTTGGCCGTAATAAAATTAACGAGGTGGATTAAATTTAATGAATTTGTGTCGTCATACACTTAAACTCAAAATCCAATAAAATGAGAATTCTTGATAGTGTAAACACTAGTAGAATCCGTTGGCTGCTATATAGCTAGATGGCTTATATAGGCAAACTAGGATATACGAGAGTATTATCCAATTCGATTGCTTCCATTCCAAGAAAGTTGTGTTGGAGAAATGTCTGCGATGATGATGATACCTCTTTAAGTTGTCTTAACACAAAGCTACTCTCTGTTATTTTGATTGACTTTATGTCTTTATATTGATAGTGTCAACTTTAAGTAGTTGTATCTTGAAAAACCTCTTCTATTTCAAACCACTCATTGTTTCAGGAGGCAGAAGCGTGTTTTTCTTGGAAATAGATTAAGTTACAAAAGGCAAACGCTTTGACGTAAATTTTAAACAGAAGATGAGGTTAAGGTTATTTTGTTTTGTTATGATAAACATAGTAGAGGCATTATTTCACTTCACTTTCACTTCATGGAATTGAAATCATAACACCATCATTTAATTTTTGCAGAAAACAATAATGATAAACTAAGAAGTTTAAAAACTCATTAAAAAAATATATTAATTGGTAAGATTTCAAAAAACAATGATGGCCCTTGGCACTGAAAAACTGTGTACCCTACATTTTGTGTTTAATATTTATTTATGCCATTGATACTTATCGCTATGCAATGCTTAAAAAAAAAACAGATTGGGCGATCCCAAATCGGCAAATCAGATGAATCTTTGAAAAGTAAGCCTCTGCGACAAGGTATTTGTTACAAAAAGGAGGGAATTAGCTAAAAACCTCAAACCAAAAAAAGTGAGTTCGATACTTTTTTCCAAACAAAAGCTTGTTCTTTAGTTCGTTTAGTACTGTAAAAATATGACAAACAAAGCTATAAATTACTAAAATCAAACTCTGCTAGCTCAAACAGATGCAACTGTATTTTTTTATACACGGTGTCCAACAATCATCGCCACAGAAGAAAATCATATCAATATCAAAAAAAAAAAAAAACAGTCAAAAAATGCTTGATACATGTGTTAGTCATTTAATTTCAGAAAACTCATTCTCCACACAAAAAAGTTGCATGGGTTTTAAAAAATTTTATAAATAAAAAAAATAGAAAATAAAAGAAGCTATTAAAATTTGGCAAAATTTAAGCCATTCAAATGAAAAAAAAACTTCAACCAAACACAAAAACTTGATGAATTCTACTCCGCAGAGCCCCTCCATTTTCTAAATTATGGGTTTTTAAATGGATCTGTTTCAATTTCAGGTCGGATCGAAAAAGTGTGTTGGTATTAAATATTCCACTCCCAATTTTGAACTATTTTTCTTCTTAGGTTTTTTTTTCTTTAAAAATTACAAAAAATCTGCTGAGTTTCTTATACCCCACACTTTTCTCTCCTACTAATAACAATCAAATAATATTGTTTTAAAAATGATGAAATGATAAAGCGATCAGTTAAACTATGCCTGCTTTAGACTTTCAGGTACATACATACATACATCCAAATTCAGAGTTCAAGCTCCAAGTTTCAAAAACATGCTTTCGGTAATTTATTCCTTGAGTCGAATTGCACATATTCACTTATTTTCAGTTCTCTTTTATCATATAATAAGGTTTGGTGTTCATAATTAATATCTCTAGTTGGATTTTCGAATCCAAAAACAAAAACCCAAAAGATACAAAAAAAAGTGTTTGGTATTTAAATTCCATCACTTTAGCAACTTTTAATCATTTTCGTAACCCATATAGCACTATGTACATTGTAGGATTGTTTTGAAGTATGAAATTCCTGCTTAAAAAGTCCCCACAGCAGTAATTTGTTTTCAACGATATTCATTTCATCCAAACAAATTGTATCTTTCATCGGAAACATTCAACCGACATTGTTCAAATGAAAAGATTAAAAAAAAAACTCAATATACTTAATTAATCAACGCTTAACTGAGCATCATACAATAATAGTCCACATACTTGCAACTGAAACTCTCTCGCACTTCCGTGTCCTTCCGGTGATCTTTTGATCGCTCCTCCTGATGATGGTACGCCCCATCAGTTAAGTATATCTTCTCTATACCATCATCATCATCTGCATTGCTGTCATTCTCATTTATTCGATTCTGATTACATCCTACTGTGCCTGATGGTTGATGGTTGACTTGATGATGTTCACACATTTGGCAAGCTTTTACATTATTTTCCAACTGTGATGCTATTGTTTGGCAGGATGAATTAACTTTCCTCGCATGATTTTTCAAAGGATTATTCTGCAAAGAAAAAGAGTAAAATATAAAAT
Organism: Syrphus vitripennis; assembly: GCA_958431115.1. Taxonomy (NCBI): domain Eukaryota; kingdom Metazoa; phylum Arthropoda; class Insecta; order Diptera; family Syrphidae; genus Syrphus; species Syrphus vitripennis. The sequence goes on along the minus strand of OY288110.1, from coordinate 6,659,453 downwards.
GAACTATTCATACAGCAGAAAAAAAAGTAGTAATGTCAATTGCGAAATGCCTATCCATCGTTCATTTTCGTTTTTTTTTTTATATAATGAACCGGATCTGGAACAGGAAAACTCAATAAAATATTCGTTATCTTTTACAATCGAAAAAGAAGCCTGTGCAGTATGTAGTAATAGTGTTTGGACGTGGAGATATGGCAAAACCAGAGTCTCAAAAGCAGATAAAGAAGTTCCAAGGATATTTCCCATATTTTTTTTTCTTCTCTTCTTCAACCGAATAAAAATGATTCACATCGCATATAATGACATTAAATCGTCCTCATAGGATTACGCCTTCGGTATTTTTTTTTTTTTGCGATTTCCGTTTTCCCATTTTTCTATACCTTCTCCTACCATCTACTCACTGTTTATTCATAGTAAAAAAAAAGCACATTAGGATGTGGTGATGGTAGTAGTGAAATCGGTTATCGAAAGGATATTCGACGGTTGGTTGCCAAAGCATATTTTTTTCTCTCCCGTAGCTAAAGAAAGGATTTCGAGTGGGTGATGGGGTGGGGTAGAAAAAGAGGTTCACAAAAAGAAATTGTGTGGAGGTGTACGATTGTAAAACTACATTTACCCTTTTCACCTTACATTAATAGAAATAGAGTGAGTGAGAGAGAGAGTGAGGAGGGAGGGAGGGGGGGTAGGAGAAATCTCTAGGGGTGAATATATTGTCCATTTTGAATAGGAACAGAATGAAGAATTGAATTTTAGCCAAACCCGAAAGGACGAACGAAAAAAAAAATAATATATAAGATAGAAAATTTGTTAATCGGGTCCGGGTAGTAAATCCTAGATAACGCCCAAGTTGGACAAGCATATGCTTAGATGTAGAGGTATATAAATGCCATTTGTAAGATAAATGGGGACAACATAAAGCCCGAAAAGTTCGATTGGAAAACGAGAAACATCTGGATTTTGTGTATGTAATAAGAGGCGTTAGTTATTTCAAGGATTCGAATAATTAAAATCTTGTGAAAATAAAATTAAATACATTTCAAATGGTTCATTTTTTTTTCGCAACGAATGAAATAATTTTTTTTTTCAAATTTGTTATTGAAATTTTACGGTCGAGTGAGTTTAGTTTTGGAGATATTAAAAAAAGATGCAGTCATTTGTTTTAAAGATTTACTGTCTTTTGAATGCTATTTGTAATAAGAATGCGTTAAAAATAAATGTGACATTTTAAAATCCGCGAGCAAAACTTATTCAAGACATCTTGTTAACTAGTTCATTTTAGTTCAATTTTCTAATGATTGAACTTTCTGAATTCAATTTTTTTTGATCACAAATTTTATATTTCAGTCAAGGTCGTTTCTGTATTTTTTTTTGGCATTTTGTTTGGTAAATAAATCAATTAAATTAAGAAGGGTAAACATTTCTTAAAGTACTTACAATAATGAAAAATTAATAATTATTACCCCCCCCCCCCCTTTCCAATTTATTTATGATAGAATAAGTTGTGATTTATTAAATTATTCAAGAGGGACATGGAATATCGGACTTTTTTTCAAAATTTGAGACACTATCTACAATTCGACTCTCAATTGAAACGTTAAAACATTTTATCAGTACTTCTTTTCATCATATTCATCAATATTTCTTTTGAACCTCTTTGAATATTAAAACTTAGTACAGAAAATACCAAACTTTTTAAAATTCTCCTAATAAACTTTAAACCTGTCTTGATCAAGTGAATCAGTGATTCGACAGATGCTGTTCCTTAAAATTCCCAAAAATAATATTAAAAAAAGGATGACAAACAACTTTTCCCAAAATTGTAATATGTTAACTGAAGTAAAAACTCGATAGAATAAAATGTTTGAGGAGGCAACACAGAAAAAAAAAGCTAAATTCCTTCTGGGAAAAATCAAAATAATTTCTTTACCGAACAAAGCAGCAGCCCATTACTGTGAGTGTCTCCATATAGCATAAAGTAACTTCCTTTCTAAAAGAGCAATTTTATTTCCCAATTAACCAAACGATAAACTAAAAAAGTTTTAGCGCAAATCCATAATTTGGTCGTTTTCCAGACGGCAGCAACGAACGCCGAAAAAAAAATTAATATTAAATAACAACGAATGTGTCCGAACAAACTGAAAGACGCACGTTCATGACACAGATTCTCGTCATTTGCCAAGAGTGAAAGCAGCAAATCTTCTCCAGCCTTATAGGTATATTTGTAGCTATAGCCCCGTTGGCCATTAAGTTTCAGTTTGTGCTCGCCACTCTCTTCTTGTCCTTTTCATTTTGAAGTCAAGTGATTAAAGGATATGCCCAATTATTTCTGCATTTCTTTGCTTTGCAATGGCGAACAGTAAGACACAAAAAAAAGGACACTCTTCCATCATCACCGCCGCGTCGTTCGTAGTCGTCGTCGTCGTCCGTCCAGCAATCTGAAATCCTTCCAGCTGTGCCCATAGTTGCACAGACAGTTTCATGTAAAACAATTTTAACTGCTATACATTATCTGGGTTATGCCATGGATGGCGCTTCTGCTACTGATGCTGAAAAAGATGACGAGCACAATGTGCCTTTGCCTGTGCCTGTGCCTAACCCAAGGAATAATTACGGCTTGAGTTGGTAATTGTGAACTGACTCCTCTGCTCTCTTTACCGGTTTTTGTTGTTATTTTTTTTGTTCTTGGGCAAGACAATTTTTTGGCAGCAGTTTACATCAGCAGAGTTTTCTTTTTGCCATTTTGTAATTTATTTTAAAGTATATAAATGGTCATTAATTTGTTAGATAGTCTAAATGTATTTGATTGCTATACTGCAACCAAAGAGTTATAATACTACTGGCTCAAGGATCCATTCGCTAATGAAATATCTTTGAGAGAGAAAAAGAAGAACGAGACTTTTGTTTAACTAAGCACAGTCTGTGTCTGTGCCTATAGCCTTTAAGGATTGTGCGGTGGGGGGGGGGGGGGTTTAAAAGTGTTGTTGAAATGTCTTTGATGTAATGAATTTTCGCTGCAAAGTTGTTGTGAATTGTTTTTTTTTTTATATGTTTTTTGAAAATGCTCAGATGAAAGACATTATGATAATTCAAAAGCAATACTTTGAGTGTTGCACAAATATTATTTGTAGGAAATGCTTTCTTTTTTTTTTATTTTTTTTTTTCCAATTACTTTATGAAAAGTGTGGAGCCATAGTGCATAGTAACTCATTTCTAAAAATCTGATATCCAAGAGTAGAATAGAAAGACAGACATTTAATTTCAATTTAAAGCTTTTGAAAAATGAATTTAAAACTCGAAACTTCAAAAACACATTAAAATAATTTCAGATAATTTTCATTAACTTTTGTTTATTCAGAATAAGAATTTAAAAATCTTAAAATCACTGCTACAGCTGTGTGTTTTCGTTTATAAATGGTTTGATGGATTAAGATACAAATTTTCATGAAACATGTCGTACCTAAATTATTTCAAAATTTTCAAAAAATTATTTTTAGGTTTTGTACTCTTAAAACTTACCATTTTTTTTATACCTGTACATATAAATTTTTGAAAAAATGGCTACAATTTGCAAAATATAAAATTAAATTGAAACAATGAAGAATAGAGACCATTTATTAGCTGGCTTAGTAGGCTTATGTATATACTTTTGTTTCATTTTAAATTACAATTCTATTGTAATTGGTTTTTAAGCAAATTTCTAATTTTGTTTTCAATTTTAAGTTATATTTTGCTTTCCTCTTTTATAATAATATAATATGTAGATTTATAAAATTTAAATAGTAATTATTTGTTAAGCTTATTTTTGTCTCCTATATAAATATTTTGTTCCGTAGCTAGTGTTTGATTTCCATTAGGCTATCGTATTTTAAAATATAACCAACCATACAACCCCCAAAGGTCTTTTTATCTGCAGCAAATTAACCCCCTTTTTTAATAGAACAAAAAAGTTTGCCATCAGATATATTCACCCAACTTAACTAAATTTTTTGAGTTCGAAGGATGAAGCAGAATTTTCCAAATATTATATTATATTTTACCATCATCCCCGAAAAATGCTATACCAGAAGACCGCATATGCAATTTTAATATCAATTTACGAGATTCGCCATCTAATAAAGAGCAGCAAATGCGACCGCTGAATATTTAGTGGTCTAACACTTTTGCCGCCTCATAAACTCGAAACTTATATATTCCCTCAAAAAACATGCAAATGTTATACCTATGTATATACCTACTTATCCGTGTACTCCGTTCATCCGGGACTCTTTCTCTATTCATGTAATCTATATGAATACCTAAAACTCTGGTGGGAATGGTATAAACCACAATTAGAAATTACCCAATTACAGGAGAATCCATTTAGCGTTGTCCTTTGTACAGCAACTATTAGATACGGCTGTACTGTAGAATTATGTACAACTCCATGTAGGACAAAGTTTCACACAAATGCATTTGTTAATTAAACAAGCATTTAGAGAGAAAGCTGAGCTGGTGCATTTGGGTTCCTCCATTACCATTACAATTTTACAGCATGCTCACCACATCTCTCTCGAGTTCATGAGATTCCCAATTACAATGCAGCACAGAATTTAATTATAAATTTCATAATATTTATTCGAAGTTTCTTTGCTCACTCTGAATCGAAGTCCAATCAATCATATTTTAGCAGAGAATTTGCTTCCACAGCGTTGTATAAATATTGTATGACTTTTGTTATGTCATTCTACAAGAAGGATTTTTTTTCGTCCACCAGTCACCCGTCATCTATAGGATCGATGGAAACTTGAGCAAATTGACACTTTTCTTAAAAGAGAAATAAAAGAAAACATCAGCGTGACATTATTCAACATTGTCAATAGACCGTGATATCTGAAGTAACGTGTAACGTCCGGTGAGAAGAACTCAAAGCTGAGAACTTATTCATTTCCATGACTAGGGATTGGGACTGGTGTCATAAATGTACTGCATAACCTCCTTTGACATTTTCAAATCGAAAACTATGGTGAAACATTTTTGAAAATTTGTCTTGAACGAATTATGAAGGCAGGGTTCAAGAATATTAAATGTAATCAACGGAAGGAGGAGTCAACATTAGAGATCAATAAAAGTCAGTTCAATTTTGCTTACTTTTAATGTAAGCGGGGAAGAGAATATTTTGCCCAAAGATCAAATTAAAATTCAACAGTATGTTCGTGACTTAAAATATACTGTCTTATAATGCTAGTTACAATGTAGCTTAACTTAACTTAGATTATCAGACTCATTACGTCCGTTGGTTTCCAAAGGACCTCTACTACTCCTACTCGTCATTGTGTACGGTTCCTGGATCCGTATTTCTTTTCTCTCCAACTCTTTAATAGTTTTGCTGATTCCTCTAATTGCGATGTAGCTGGAACAAAAATTGAATTTCTCATCATAGCTCCTGCGTTGTGACTTACTTTGAAGACTAAAATATTTCCATTGGCTCACAAACAAATTTAATAAAATTTAAAAAAAAAAATGCGTATACGCCATAGTGAACAAAATATCATAGAGGAACATCGCAATATGCTAGACCGTTATGAGAAAATCAAAAACCAAAAATACGGTTGATATTGTAAGTACCGTTAATAACATACTTTAAAAAATAGTAATAAGTATTTTTCTCTACTATCGTTTTACAAGGTCTGATTAATATTTGGAGCTTGATTTAACGATTCGTTTTGGTAATCATTTTAGTGGTTTTCAATAAAAAAAAATTTCGACATGCAAATAAAAATATAGGCATGGAAGTTAATAATGTATACTTGGCAATAATATTTCAAAACACTCGTTTAGTACCCGATTTAAGGATATTAGCTTTCGTAATCGATTTTGATTTCAAAGAATTTCAAAAAATTTGGCAATTTTTATAATCAGTATTATTTTGATTATACATCTCTGTAAATGATTTTTAAGAAAACTCAAAAATTTAAAAAAACACTGTTCTACTAATTTTTTTTTTTGGAACATTGAAAAAATAGCATGCCCGTCGAATTGCTGCTGTACCTAATGAGCTTAAAACTACATAGTTTTTTTTTGTAGAAAGAAAGTGATTTTTTTGCTAACAATGAACTTTTTGTTGCTGTAGGTGTGAATTTTTATTTTGAAGATATAAATGTATTCTTGTACGATAATGTGTTTATTGTTTGCGGGAATCGTCATGTAGGTCACTGCACTTTAAAATTATTTTCGTAAAAAAATACCTTTGCAAGAACTTCATGGTATACTCCATCCGTTTACACGCTTCGCTTTACTTCTCAATCCCACCAAGTCCTAAACATAATTTGAAACCTGATTTTGACGATTTACCTGACGATGGTGGTGGTTCATTGAGCTGCAAGGAACACCGGGAATTTGTCGAGTTAGAACGCTGCACACAATTGCTTTTGTTGTGCGTTTCGGGCAAAAAGCAGCCGAGAATCCCTTTTTGAACACATTTACTACTCATTTAAGTAAGAGAGGGAGAGATTGATACTATCGGTAGGGCTTGGGACGCACGAACACGTATATAACTGTGAATGTGCTTTTAGTCATGTGTGTGATTTGAATGTTTATCGTAACGATCCTGATTTGGATGGCCTGCTGCTCTGCTACCCTGGTTTGGAGATTGAGATGAAACAGAAGGGTAAAAAAAACCCCTAACCATTTCCACTTGTCCTGCGGTGTAGATTAATAGTTCATGTGGTCAATGGAGGATTTTTGTTGCTATCCCCTGCTGTTTTGCTTGGCTTGGATGGTTTGTAGCTTTCATTATTTTGATTATTTTCTTCTTTTATTTTATGTTCTCTGTATTGGTGTGTTCATACGTTGTGTGATATTGTATGAAAATGTGAAGAGCTTAGCTTAGGGGTTAAATTTGCTGACTGGCTGCCTTTTTTAGCAATTTTGTTGGAATGTTTTTTTTTCTTTTTGGTGTTTCGTCGTTTTTTTTTGTTGTTCCTCTTCGCCGTATGTGTAGTAGTTGCTTGTAGTCCTTATATTTTTTGGCCATGTTAAAGTGCCTTTATTTGGTAGGTCAGTGAGGGATGAAATCAGTCAGCTAATTGCCCGCAAAGTTCTACTTTTTCTGGCATTGGCACTGCCTTCTATATACTACACATGCTGTGCTGATGCTGACTGTTGGTACGCTAACTGCTGTTGGGCAGAATTGTGTGCTGGCCTGGCCTAGTCAGGCCAGTTCTGTCATTCATTAAACTTCACAATCAAATAAATCTTTTGATGGGTTTTTTACTGATGTTATTGCTTTTGTTGAATGAAAATTGATGGTAAGGGGTCTATTGAGGCATGAAAATAAAAAGGTTTCTGTCATGTACAAGGACTTTGGAGTGTTATATATTGTACGTTTGTATGAGTATATCTTTTATGTTTAAGAAAAAAAGAGTTTTTTTTCTTAATCTACAAATTTTTGTAACTCTACAAAACTTAAATATTAAATGATTTACTGCAAAATGATATTGTAAAATTTAGAGAAGGAGGGTGAGGTCAATGAAGCTAATTTTTCGTTTGATATTTGTTTGTATATGAAGTGTATTTATAAATAAAATTCATTTTATTTTGTATGAACAAACGATACAGCATCAAATTATATGTTTGTGGACTTACCTACTCACAAATTACCATGTAACCAGCTCCTATAATCGTGTTATTAGAAAAAAAGAGAAACAATTATAAACTTTAATTGAAAAAAAACTTATCGGATAAGAACTTCAATTGACTTAACGTATACAAAATTGAAAGCCGACTCAGTTGAATTCTTTTCGACAAAAACATACAGAACGCTACTTCCAAGATACACATTTTGCACTCTGAATAAGCGAGATCATTGAAAATGGTAGATTAAACATTTTCAAAACCTAAACCAACAATTTCATAAAGTTTCCTTCAAAGTTACACAGAGCACTATACTCTCAATGTTTCCTCTTTCTAAAAAATAAAAACTAAAAACTAAAAGTAAAAAAAAAGGTTTCGAAATATCAATTCGTTAGGTTTTATACTTTACTTAATGAAATTTCATTACCACAATCCATTGTTTTATACCCACAGAGATAGATAAGATATCCGTTTCATCTTTCATTCAATGTTGCTGAAATGTACACTTAACGCTTCACAACTATTCTTTCGTGCTTTTTTCCCCCTTAACTTTTTCAAAAAAGAAAAAAAAAATAATAATAACATAAAATGATGAAAAAAAGAAGATCCAAAGTTAACCAAACAACTTTAATGCAATCGAGAGAGAGTTGCACCGTATAGAAATCTATAAATATACATGTTACTGTAAATTCCCGAAATGGGTAAATACTAGAATTTAGTAAATGTTGGAAATATGTTGTTTTCATTTTTTTCAGAACTTTTAGGGCTATGTACTATAAATTCTTTTAAACAAAAAAGCTGTTAACATTGGCGCCTACCTGACACAACCTAATATTTTGGCACTTTTATATTAATACACAAAAATAAATTTACCAATGTTACTAAAAAATTCTACGCCCTACTGGTAAATTCTAGGAGTTAATTATGTCGGGAATGTATAGTAACATAATATGTTGCTGAAAAATTTTCGAAATTCTCAATATTACCGGTAAATTCTAAAATTTAATAATTTTGGGAATTTACAGTAAGTTATATAAATCTATAGCCATAGCACAGGGCACTAAATGGAATGAAAAACTTTTGTCCATGGCCATATCGCCATTGCCAAAGAGAGTGCGGTAAGAAGATGAAAGCAGTTCATCCACTAAAAGCACCGCACATCACAACGGTACATAGAACAGATAGATAGTACGTAGTATAGATACGAGGATAAACTAAAACAACGAAAAATTGTGACCGAGCCGAGGTGAGGTAGTAAAAGGCAGTGCATCCTGGAAGGATGGATGAAAATGGATAAAATTTATTCTGCGGATACTTTCGAAACTGTTTGCTCACAAACTCTAGATATATGTATTTCTACTCTATTCGCTAGCAGAGAAGTAATACTTTAATGCTTTTTGCCAAATGCAGGGAAAAAAATTTATGATAAAAAAAAATCCAAAAAAACATTCACCCCGTCTTCCCGCAAAAACTAAACCCTTCAAACTATAAGCAAAAAAAATTAAATTTTAATATAAACACCAAATAAAGTCCATAGTCCAGCATAGGGAGGAATACAGTACGAATACGTTTGACAGGAGGCAGACTCTTTGGTTTATGTTTTTCGTCATGAATCGCTTCAGAAACTGGAACTTGACTTTTGTTTCGAATTAAACGATAAAACTGGCAGAGAAAAAAATACTGTGACTGTCGCGCTGCAGTGGTTTTTGCTGCATGAGAAAAAAAGGGATGTAAATAATGGTAGTGACTAGCGATTAGTTGGAGAGAACTTTGACAATCATATGCATGTAGAAGGTATCTGTCTCTGATTAAAAGATTTTTGTTTTCTAGCAAGTTCTCTAGCATATTTTTATGAATTTTATTTTACACACCATGCAATTAAAAAAAAATTTGCGGCCGCCACTTTAAAAGTGTTCATAAAAATCCTCAAGTTTTTTTTTCCAAATCTGACACATCAGGTACAAGAGTTACCATAGTGTTTTATTGAGAAGATAGACATTACATTTTCAAAATAATCATCGATAGAGAGGCAAGAAATATCTAGACATTTAACTTTAAAAAAAGAAATTGTTCTTTGTTCTTACTTCAATCAATCCAATAATCAAAAAAAGTGCTGAGTGCAATAAGTGGTTCGAGATTTTGAATTTCGGAAATTAGTACCAGCTACAAATCAAAGCTTCAGAGACAAAATCAAATTTTTTTTTAGAAAAAGCATTTAAATTAAAAACTTGAGTTTATCAAATATAAGCCTTCATAATATTTATATAATAATGTTTTCAAATGTTAATTATTAATTTTCCCCAAAAAAAATGCGACAAAATGTTTTAAAAGTTTATAGAATCATAGTATCAGAATAACGACTGTCCTGGCATAATACGCACACAGGAATGGTTGTGAGTTGTATGCAAAGGCTTGAAATTTTCGCTGAATTTTCAATTTGGGGACGCTTTTGGTTGTAAGTAATAAAACGTATTCATTTATAAATAAAACAAAATGTTACGTGATGTTACTTGGCTTTGATGTGATAAGACCTGGCGTAAAAATAGTTATGACAAAAAGTAGAGCCCATTTAATTTTCTACACAAAAAATTATCTCAAATGTTTTTATAACATTTTTAGAAGACTAAACAAATGTAAGCCTTAATTTTTGAAAATATCACCTAATCCTCTCTCCTTTAAAAACTTCAATTGAATTTCCTTATAGTCGAAGAACAGCGAGCTTGAAGACCAATTAACTTATCGAAGTAACCTGCTATCTGCCAAACAATTTACAGGATCTAGAGAGTGATATAGAGAGAAAAGAGAGAGAGAGAGAGAGAGAGAAAGCATTAAATCTTTATTTAATTCTCTAAAGACAAACTATTTGGAATAAAAAAGAATAGCCGTTATTTGTATAAGAGTTAATTAATTGTAATTTTCATAGCCATCGGTAACCCTTGTTTTCAGCCGTAGCAAAATTTTGTAAACAAAGACAAATGTCGTCGCTTTGATTATATAGAATGTGTGTAAATACAAATAAATTCCCCTATACCAAAAAAGTACAGCATCCACCCATTTATGCGCCGCGAGATGTATAATAGTTGCTATCCGGATTCTAGAGTGGCAACGCAAGGACGCAAGCTTCTTTTTTTTTTTTTTTTTATTTGAGTCTTTCTGTTATTCTCAAACATGCTAACCAACCACACACATCGCGTTACCTCGACAAAAACTACACTTCCTTGCCTAGAAGCAAGAAAAAAAAATTTAAGAGAAAGCATTGCGGAATTCAATTCTGCCCATTTATTTTTTTCGTTGTTCTAAGCTGGAACAATTTTATTTTTTTGTACTATGGACGACAGGTTTTTTGGTAGAAAGTTTGCAATTCTGTTTTATTTTTGTAGTTGTATCTGGATTTTGTTTTGTATTATCTTTATACCTGCATATATACATATACATATATATATATGCTAAGCTTTTGTATATTCCTACATAAATTGATTCTAATGGGAAGGATGCCTTGCAAAGCACTATTAAGCAATTGTTGAATTCTTCAAACTGCTTGGCATACATAATAGGTTAGGTAGGTGGGTAGAAATGTATACTGCGCGTCTAGACACATAGACGTTGAAGATTTCAAACATAGCATTTTATGTAAATTTTCTTTGACTCTGAAGATGACAGATGATGATGGTTAGATGATAAAAAAAACTATGTCAGAAACAGCGACAAAAAAATCAAAACATTGAATCAAAAAGAGTTTTTTTTTATTTTAATTTAATTTTCACATTTCTAGACATTGGAAGGATTTCTTGTTTTTGCAAAAATCCTTCAATTTATATAGAATCATTTATTTTGATCAAAAAGAAAACTTGGGTTTGTAATTATCTACTTGGTGCTTAAGTAGACTCTATTTTTCTTTTTGGAAACAAAATAAAGGAAAATCTTAAATTGAAGACTACTTTTAAAAAGTAGACCGAAATTCAACACGAATTAAATATTTATACTCCGCAAAGCATCTGCGTTAGTAGATACTTACTGAACTGCTTACACGAGCTAGGCAAAGAAAATCTTAACCAAGTCAACTGGAACACAAGTTCAATAATTACATACAGATATATTCGTATGCACAGAAAGCCGAACCTTTTTTTTTCTTTGAAAGCTAAATATTTTTATCAAATTTAAAATATAGCTGTTTTTGCTTGTACAATATGAAGGTATCTAAGTAGAAATAAAAATATAGAACAAAAATATTTTGTAGGTACCTTGGGTATATGACACCTTTCTTTTGGCAAAATGTATTTAACTGCTTCAGCCGGAGTTGATACTGCCTCCACTGCTGATGTCGCCATTGGTGTTTCTTCTGCTAAAGTTGTTGTTGTTGTTTTTGTATTTATCGCCTCAATTTGTGTTGCAGCTGAATGCAATAGTGGTTCGCTTGTATTATTTGGAATTCGTATCCTTTTGATGGTTTGTTGAATCTCTACAAGGATCGTTTGAACATTTATGTCGTCTGTAAACGAAAAAAAAAAAAAAAACAACTACAACAAAAATATCTCAGATATTTACAGAGGTTTAACAATGAAAATGTAACCAAGTATATATTTCTTTCTTCCACCAAGATATACATATATATAAAAAAAATAAACATAAAGTTAAACATTTCGCTTATTTATTTTTTGGCCCGAAAGAATATGTAAGGAAAAACAAATGTTTTGTGTAATGTAGGTGGGAATTATTTGTTTGCTTGTACAAAACAGGAAGGATATGCTTTACTGTGGTTGTGGCACGAAAAGACACAATGAAAAATAAATTTTTTACACAAATCACAGAAAACAAAACAAATAAATATATTTTTGCATGACATATTTTTCATATAGCTGTATAATTTTTCTTGCAGGCTTTGTTTAAGATAGACAAAATTTTAATGAAAATACGTCCTAAATACATATTGTACTGTGTACAGTTTTGAGATATTTGTACTTATAAGTGAACGATGAAAATGTAAAATGTCCTGTTTTTGGATTAAGTGTTTAAGTGCACTAAAATCCGTTTGCAAAAAACTTTAAATATCATGCTTTGAATTTGCTAAAAATAGACCCAAAAGTAAGTTTGAGTTTTCATCTTATTTCTTGATCAAAAAATATAATATGAATAAAAAATCTAAATTCGTTATATTTTTAGAAAAATTTAGGGGCCCAACTTAAAAATTTGCTTCCGTTTTAAAGAAAAGGAGTTATGAGTGCTTATAAAGTCCTTCTGAATGAAAGTAAAAATGTTATCGGAGTAAATAATGATGCAATTAATTTCTTAGATAATTTCGGTAGCATCAATCAATCAATTTTTCTGTAAGCAAACTTTATTCATAGGTAAAAGAAAAAGGAAGTACAAAATTTACTTGAACGGGGAATATTTGTTCCAAAAAGAAAATTGTCATTGGAGTAAATGCTGATACAGGGCTTTTCTCAGATATTTATTGGAGTATTTGCTCCAATCTTAAAGAAGCAAAGAGTATTTCCTGTAATAAAAACATTTTGACTGGAGTACAGCTGATGTAGCACTTTTTATATATTTTTTGGAGTATTCTCTGCAATTTGAAAGAAGATTGAAGTAGTTATGATGATTTGACCAAGGTTTAAGTCTTTATGACGCCATTTCATTCAAATTCACTGAAAAACATTTTTAGAGTAGGAATTTAAAAATCTGCCAGGTATCGGATAAATATTATAAATCAAAGTTCTTCACTACAGATACGTTTTTAATTTTAATATTTGTGGTGAAGAAGATATTCAAGTGTTTGTTGAGAAACCGCAACATACAGAAAAACTGACTGTTTGATGTGCTTTATTGGCTTGTAGAAGCAATTTTCTGCTGCTTTTGATGCTGCCCTTTCTTTCCTGAACTTTATAGAAATGAAAAAATTGTTATATAATGTATATTGTAATATCTGAGCTTCCGCTTAAATATGTGAAGTTTAGCCGTCGCGTCGTCGTTGGATTAAAAAAAAATATTTTTTTCTGGACTAAACTTTCTACTTCCTGTACTTATCATGGCTTAACGAACCTTAACCACAGTGCATCCGCACTGAATCGTGCATGTTAACAACTCCTGCATTTCTTATAATATCTATGCTGTGCACAGCAAAAATCAGTTTCGTAACAAAACTCTTATTAGGCTGTCTTCATTATTTGCTCTAATAACTGAATTAATTTATCCATACCAACCAAGAACATCCTTACTGGGTTCATTCTATTCTTGTCAGCAGATCATTCCGTATACATGTATGTACATATAGTCACAACACCAATATTAACTTAGCTCATGCTCCAATATTAATTTACTCCTTGAAACCACGTCCTTCTTCTCCAACTTAATCACGTATATATGATGTTACAAACCAAACAAGGATAAATGTATCCGTAGTATCGGTAATACTACACTCTGAGCCGAGATGATATGTTGTTCCTTCTGCTTCTGCTTCTACTGGTGCTGGTGCTGGTGCTGGTTCAACAAAACTATAATGCATAACGCAAACACCACACAATCAGCTTGGAGCATCATCACCACCTCTAGCTCGGCATCCACACCAACACCATTAGATTCTTCTACGCCCACTATATAGAATAGTTACTATATTCCTATGTGTAACTTACCTGGTACCACAGTCTTCAATCTTGATTTCAACTCCGTAATCAAGAACTTTAACGTACGATATGGATCGAATGGAAGAAAATTTATTTGATTTGGTAGTCTTAGTCTCTCAAAGGTTATAAATTCTTGAGCTGAGGCAGCTGCCGACATTGCTGCAGCTTCTGCTTGTGTTTTGCTTTGGTGATTCTGATTCTGCTCTAGCCTTAGCCGACTGCGACGATTGTTGTCATCATCATCTTCGTCGTCGTCGTTGTCCTTGTTCCTGTTTTCATTGATAGCAGTGTTTTTGTTTTTGTTGTTGTTGTTACTGGTGTTGGACGATGATGCAGTTCCATTGCAAGGCACTTCTAAATTTCCTTCTTCTGACGTTATTCGCTGTAATGGTTCTTGCTTTTCTCCTGGCGCAATATTTGAATTCACCACCACCTCTAGAGCAAAGGATACAGCCGTCGACGTAGACGACGACGATGGTAAGGATTTGCTCTGTCAAAGAAAAAAAAATAGAAGGAAAAAGTAGGTACCTATAGAACGTAAGAAACTGCTTGCATTAGTAACTATATGTACCTATTCGTATACCTATGTAAACCCAATAAATAACCCAGCACAAGGATATTATGTTAAATATTTAATTTGTTAAAAAGTTTTTCTTATATAAAACAGCAGGAGGGATTTACAATTTTATTATGCAGCAGGACTTTGTCCATCCGAAGGCAACCTAGAAAACCGTGGCAAAAAACCACATATCATTCCACGGAAGCATGAACACTAAAAAGTTAATAAAATAATGTCTGTGTGTGGCTCGACTGAGGGTATGGTGGGTAGAGGTTTATCTTCACTTTAGCAGGGCCGCATTTAACAGTTTATAAGTTTAAAAGCTTAAATCTAACAACAACAAAATCTGTTTTTCAAATAATTTTAACTGAATTTAATTTAGAAAATTTAATTTAGAAAACCATATTATAGTGGTGTCAAAAGGGCACATTGGAGGTTCTTATATGTATATTTAACCTTCTGGTTTGAAAAATTTTATATTTGTTCATTTGGTAAAGAAGACTGTATGACTCGATGTTATGTTGATTGATATTATGAAATTCTTGGATAATAGTCGTGGTTTTTGAAAGAGCAAATAATCAGAACCTATGCATACTTCTATAGTACACAAAGAGTAAATAAAAATAATTGGAATGTGTTTAGAAGGCGCTTTAGAACTGTCAAGAAAATCATATTCAAAAATGATTAGGACTGGCCACGGAACCGAGACTAAACTAGTTCCATGGAATCCGACATGAGAATGTATTTTGTGCATCGAGAGCTTCAAAAGTAAGGAAAATCATTCTAAAAATTGTGTTTTTAAAAAATAAAATTGAATATTTTAATGGGAATCTAGATTCAAATAGAGGTTCCTCATTTTATAATAACGGTACCGAAACAAGACGAGATTGAAATTTTTCGACTTTTCAAAAGTCTCGCCTCGCATTTTCACTACAGTCGCAAATTATTGGTTATTGGTTACCGCCAAATTACTCGCTTATTTACTTACAATCCGATGTGGAATATGAACCCAAGATCCAATCGGTGTAATTTATTTGAACTATTTTCTTTTGTTATTCTGAAAATGATAACAGTTTTATGCAGAACCTATTTTTCTCCCACGAATACGGTCCTGCTATCAATATGTCCTTCCCTACTTCCACAATGCAGATCCTAGCTAAAAATACTGTAATCTTTTGAGGAAAAAAAAACTGTGGGCATCTCTAAATCTATAAGTATATTTTCTATTGAATGACGCCATTTGTTTTAGTTGTTATTACTTTACCGTTTCATCGGTGCCGCTTTTGGTGTTGTTATTGTTGGACAAGCACCAAGTACCAATAGCAGCAG
Organism: Syrphus vitripennis; assembly: GCA_958431115.1. NCBI lineage: Eukaryota > Metazoa > Arthropoda > Insecta > Diptera > Syrphidae > Syrphus > Syrphus vitripennis. The sequence continues at coordinate 6,643,334 of OY288110.1, read as the reverse complement.
TTATTGTATGGTATGGATGGTTAAAAGAGGTCACAATGGCTTCACGAATTAATATCGGGTGCTGCGCTGTAGGGATAGGGAGTTATATGGGAGGCTTGGCGTTTATTTTTTGTTTCGTAAATATAAATATTCTTCTTGTATATGATGATGGCGTTGAGATGGGATGGGATGAGATGAGAATTGGAACACAAACGGGAGGTTGAAACGGAGTAGGTATATTGTGAATCTCTCGTAAAACGCCAGGGTAAAAGATACTAAACTGCAAATTTATGCAAATTTATGAAACATAATCATGTAATTGTTTTGTCGTCGTATAGTGTGGTTGGTTATAGTGGTGGAACTGGATGTTGGTTTTTTGTTTTAGGTATATAATGTTCCATGTTGTTCTTGTTAATCCATTCTGGTTAATCTCTACTTTTAGGAAAATTGAAATGTGAAAAACATTTTGTGCTTTTGTTTATATATGAGCTTGTATAGTGATAGTGGATGATGGAAAATAGCGGGAAGAGAAGAAACTGAGAGGAGGTAATGGGCAAAGACGATGCCGAACGGGAAATTTGTACAAATTTTTAGGTTATATAGTCCTAATTTAAATGGGAAAAGGAGGAACAACGACAAACCAAAGGGATGGTTCAATTCATCTTTTTTGGGAGGTTTGAGGTTGGCTTGAATAAATTTATTTTGTTCCAAATTCAGCTTGTTATCATAATTTTATATTCGTTAAGTTTATTCCCCGATGAGAATTCTACATAAATAACAAATGTGGTGCATACAAATATTGTAGGTATTCGTATTTAAATGTATTGTTTTGCAAATAAAAACAGTTTATTTGTATAAATTATGGTTTTGGGTTAATTTTATTAAATTGTGAATTCTTTGTAAGAATAATTTTACTGCTTTAGATTCAATTCTTAGGTATACACCGTAGTTGGAGATTTTGAAGCTAAAATTAATCGTATTATAAACTTCATAGTCTGCAAAAATAAATAATTCGGTCAATTTTTCCCTGGAAAAAATCCCTTAGGGGCAAGTTCTTGGAGTATTTTAGGTAAATATTTTTTCTATTTTATGTTTTTGGAGAGTGCCAAATTCGAAAAGAAAAATGGAAAAAATAAAGTGTTTTTTAAAAACTGCAATTCTTCGGTATTTTGCTTACAACTCAAAACTTATACCCGTGGTTTTTAACGAAAGATTATTCTATTGTTAGTCTACCTTTTCGATTTTTTCACAAAAATTATATGCATTAATCTAGTAAGATCCTTTTTTTCAATACCAATTATCAGGAAAAACAATTAAGCAGTGAACAACCAAGCTTTTTTTTCGTATTTTGTTTTAATTTATCCTAAATATAGTATTGAACGTTTGATCAAATTTTTGGTTTACCAATTTATTTTCAAGTTTTACTGCTTACAAGTTAGAGCACCTGTATCTTTAACAGTAGCCAACACACAAAAATTTAATATATTCAAAAACATGATTTTCTAGGAAGATTGAATAAAAGATTTTCAAAAAATTTAAATAAATATGTACATACTTGTTGCACTTCTCAGAACTTTGTTCAATCTAATAGAAAGTGCTCCCAATTACCAGATCTAAATAGGTAATTATTTTCGATTTAAGATAACAAAATACATAACAAAATTGTATCAAAAGCTCAACAAAAATGATAACAATGTGATCCTTATACATATAAAAAAAATCACGATTTCTTTTCCTTTCATTATTTGAATCACATCCAGATAAAATCTAAAATAGAGTCTAATAAAATCTAGCTTAGTGGTCTAATCCTAAAATAAAATTGCTGTGAATGAATAGAAGAGAAAAAAAAGCGTTAGAAACTCCATTATAGCGTCTTATAACAATATTGTTAAGAAAAGGAAACAAAAACAAAAAAACTTCAATCACACCGCCAATCCGACCTTTCAAGTTAATAAAAAACACCATCCACAGCCAATCCACCAAACATTTATACATACATACACATGTATTGTATACCGTTATAGTAGATATATACCTACAGAGAGAAAAAGAGAGAACAAAAAGTCTAAACGGTGAAAAAGAAACAGTTAAAAGGGCATTTTAATTGCCTGTTGATGGACATAGACCGACATTATTTTCCCTCTTCTATCTTAATGGTTTCCTTTCGTACATAAAGGTGCCAGTTAAAGTTCATTTCAATGTTTGTTCCTCGTCCTTTTTTTATACATTTAATTTTTGCCTCATACAAACTTGTGGTTGTAATATTTTTTTTTTTTAATGTTCCTACCAAACGATATGTAGGTATACGGTTTTATACTTAAGCGTTAGTCCTTCACAATTGATTTGAAATGAAAAAGGACGACTACTTCGACGATGAAGCGACACGTAGAGGGACAACCGACGCGACGACGATGGATAGTGGTGGTAAATAGTAGCGTTGCTAACATTCGTCGATAAAGATAAGAATTTCCGTTTGCCGTTGTCTTGGTTTGGTTCAAAAAAAAGAAAAAAAAGTCGACATTTGTTGTCGTAAAGACGTCGAAAATGACATCAACCATACAACACTACTGTGCGATGGCAAAACACCGAGGATAACGAAGGATACCTCAACATGAAATGGACATTAGCCTCATTGAATGAGAAACGATATACGATAAAACTAACGATAAAAATACAACACTTGACTAGAGGTATACTATAATAATACTCCGGGTTCCGGGAGGTGTTAAGAAGACGTCAAGTGTGTGCTCTTTATTCCCTCTCTTATATACCTACTTATAAATAGAGAGAGAAAGAAGTTGTCGTCTTAAGTGTCCATTTAAAATGTATAATATTTCACTTTTTAGCGCTTCTAAATGTATGTCAATTATTCTTTAAGCGAAACTAAACATAAAATCATTTGAGCTAGTTCAAGAGTGAATATAGCTTGTTCACGTTCATGATGCTTTAATTCATTTTAGAATTTTGAGGTCTACATTTAAAGCGTTCGGTGAGTTGGACATAAGTAGTTATCAATTGATGTAATTGGTGATCGTAGAAATTTACGATATACAGTTTTTGAATAATGAAGGAGTTTGCACCTGATAAGCAAACAAAAAAAGTCCCGAAAAAGATTTTTTTTTGGGGTCAAAACTGACCAAAGAATTCTGAAAGCTGAACATGATAAGTCGTGAAACTCAATGAGATATCAGAAGATAACTTTTGGGTAGACACAAGCTGGACAAATTTTCTCTTAAAGTTTGAGGTCAAGAAATCTTGAGCGATTCCAAAGTGATCACATCATGAACTCCATGTTCATAGTACTAACTTCTTTTTAAAGATGATTTCGATTTTAAGTTTTGAGGACAAATTATTTTCATAGGTCTTTTTTCTGGGCACTAGGTAGTACCTAGCCTATTCACGATAACCGTTTCCATTGCTTAAATTGTTTTTTCGATTTCGACATAAGCTTGTTCTTGAAGTTAAATGAGAATGTATGTGCTATGCAGAAAAATCAGGTTGTGAGTACAAACTCATTCTTATAACTAACACTAAGAATATCCTATGTTGGGCACTTAAGTGCCACTTAATCAAACTACCTAACTAAGCTTATTGTCGATTCGGGAAACTTAAAAGTCAATTCTTCCGGTAAGTGTATGTGACAACTTACATATACATATGTATGTATGTAGCAAAAACACAATTAAATTGAATTGCATTTGAATTAATAAAATTTAATTTGCATTTTAATATAGGATCTTCAAGGATCATTGAGTAAAACCTCAATTCACATCAGACAACAAAATAACTGACACACAACTTACCTGCTGCTTGCTGCACCCTCTACTCAAAACATCATTCCAAGTGGCAACATTTTCATCAGCCTCTTTGGTAAAAATTCGATTACAAACTTTCACTGATGATGGGGATGGCTTTTCCATTGACAATTGACGTTTTTCAAGTGAAGCAGTTGTAGCAGCAGCAGCATATGGCATTCGTTGGCATATCCTTTGTAAGTGCTGCTGTAGCCTTTGAGGTGCATGTGGTGGCATTTTGTAATGAAGACTACAACTACTTTTGATACAATCTGGTCGCATTCGTTGGATGTGGGTGTCACTGCTTCGAAATGCTTCTTTAGTGTTGTTCATCGGCTTGCTACAGCGATTTCGGAGTGGGAACTTCTGCATCACTGCACTATGGTTGTTGTAGTTATACTATTACTGAATTGCATTGAAACAATTAAAATCGTATGAATAAAACAAGAGGCAGCCACCATCAACTGACAGCTAAATAATTTAATTGACTTAATTATCGAACAATGCTTGCTTGCTTGCTGGGTATTTTTTGTTTATTTTATTATTTCAGTTGTAACTTTGGTTCATCTGTCAGTGTGGCGTGGAACGTGATTTGGGTTTTTTCTTGTATTTATGGGCACAGAGAGAAACCATGTTGTGCCAATGAAAAATGATTGCATGTTTATATAAAAAAGTCCATGCTGAATGAATTTAATTGATTATGACCCAATCAAGTATTGATTGAGATGGGTCTTGTATAATGTAGGTACTGGTAAACAAGGTTTTTAACAAAAACAAACAAACTTTTGTAAAGATACAATTTTTCCATTTTCTTAAACTCGAGTACAAACTTAAAATTATTCCATGATATTGGGTCCAATTGTAAAATTTGGAATTTTTTTTTTGACATTTCCTGCACTGTGTAGTACAGGATCAACAGGATTAAAACAAAAAAGGTCGACCATTTATTTTCTATAAAAAAAATTCAGAGATTTAATTTTTTATTGTAAGTTTTTCAAAAAAAAGTCACAGCTAATTGGGTTAATGTTTAAAAAAAAATTATTTTACAAACTTTAAATTGAAGGTCTTTCTTGGCTAGGTGATTTTTTGGAAAATGCATACATATGTAGTTTTTTTTTGTTTTCGACTTTTATATTTTTACACTCGTTAATATTTTCATTTAAAGCTGTATAAAAGTAATACATTTTTTCAATTTATAGACACATTAGAATTTCAATATAGTATTCATTGGATCTGAATTGAATCTGGGTTTTTAAATTAGTTAATTGTATAAATTTTTCTATAAAATATAATTGAGTGCTGTCAATTGTTTTTTTTTTTTTTAATTAGCTAATTCTTTGCAGCGAAGTTGAAATTAATAAATCGGAAATAGCAGCGCTAGTTCCACCCTTCTAGAACTTTAAATTTGCAATTCATTTCTTTTTGTTTTAAAATTTTTTTGTTCTCCCCAAAACAACAGAAAAAATGTGAATTCACTTGATTTGTAAAAATATTTACTTGACAGCATTTGGCACACATACAGTTTTTTCAAATTAAAATGCGGTATTTACTACTTTGTACAAAAAAAAAATTGTATTCGCTGATATTTAGGATTAAATACTATTTTCTTGCAAAATTCTAATTTTTTAAAAATCGTCCATAAAATCTGAAAAGTTGCGAAGTAAAGAAATTAATGGCTCATGGCACAGTTTCTATACTATTTAATAAATGTATATATTCCCTAGCGAGCTGTAGGCCTTTCGTTTGTATTCTTTTATCTATTCTGGAAATCAAAATGGCTGTGCTTAACGCTTCTCAAAATTTATTTTCGGCCAAAAAAGTTTAAATTTTTTACATCCTTTGCAAAACTTTTGTTCTTAAGGAAAACGAAGGGAAACAAAATGCATCGTTTATTGTCAAATGTGCAAATATGTAATTGTTTTTTTTGGCAAATACTAGTTTTTGTGGATTTTCCAACTGGCCATTAGTAAAAAATCATTTATCTATTAAAAGATACCAGTGCTGTATCACTGATTTGAAATTAAACGGGTCAAGATCTTGAATATTCAACCTTATACTGTACAGTATGTGCATGTATAACATATAAAAATATGCCTTGAAATTTTACCTCACTTACGGTTTGCTTTATTATACATTTTTTAAAGTACCATTAATTCTTGACATCACGACGTAATTATTTCATTTTCATAGAATTTTCATTGTTTATAGTAGAAGTGAAGGTTAGATATCGTATAGGTACTATATCATGATAAAATGATGAAAACATATAGATAAAAAGATGCAAGCACAATATCTTTATCACCACACGCTTGGGGAGCTTAGCTATACATTATCTCACTTCTTTTCATCATAAAATAAAAACATCAGAAGTTCTAGAACTTAAACACAATACGATACTAACTATAAGAGAAAGCACTTCACTCTTGACATCATAATTACAAAACAAAAAAAGAGTGCATAAGAGATGATGTGTTTTTAAGACTTATCTGTATATACCGAGCGATATGGACATGGACACTAACTTGATGCCGCTTATTTCTCAAGTTGATTTTTCTTTCGTACTAGGTACCTATATAGTTTTTATTTCATATACCTATTCATATATGTATGTATATTGGGCTTCTTAGCAACATCCTGCCACCTCCGAACGAAAGCATAGCACTATCCGCACTATCGCATCAAGCATAGTTTAAAATAAAGTCGACTTTTTCGTTTGTTTTTTTTTTCTATTTCTTCCCTCCTATTGTATTCACTCCCTCACAACCTCATCGTAGGATTTTTTTTTATTCTGTATTCCCAACAGGAAAGACTTCTTCCTGGGCTTCGGCTTAAGCTATGTATGCTCGTATATGCATAAGGAGATTCCAAGAAGGACGTTCATTCTTCGCTTGTTATTTTAGTTTCCTTGTGATTTTTGTTTTTGTTTTCTTTAAAAAAAAAAATTTTTTTTTTGTACGCCACCTTACAAGTAAAAACGCTTAGCTGGTTCTACAGTATGCCTTGTGTGGGTGGTGAAGGCGGTGGAAAGTGGGGTAATTCTGAGCAAAAAGAATGTTTATCCTTTCTACTAAAAGCTTTACTTCTAAAAAAAACAACAACAGAGGAGACTTGAGTTGAGTGTGGGTGAATTGAGAGGAAACTCCATCCAATCGGTGGCGTAAAATCGAAACAATATAAATTTTGTGCATGCATAAGTATTTTTTTGGTGTAGATAGAGGTAACTGCTATGTGCATTTTTGTATACATGTGCAATGGCATAAGGATGCGTTTGTGTTTGTTATGAGTGTGTTGGTATGTGTAGTGGATATATGTACATACGTATAAATGTGTTTTGATTTTAAGTCTAGTTGAGAGTAGGCACTCGATTTTAATTAAAAGTTGACGTAAACAGAGGAAATGAGGCGATAAATCGATAAAGTCGTGCAGTGAATAAGAGAGTTCGCTTTTCCTGTGTTTTCTTTTCCTGGCAAACTATATTTGCCGAGGACTGAAATACAATTTCATATCCCATTTTTTTTTTGCGTTTTATGTTTTTTTTTCAACATGTTCCTGCTTCATTTATTTTATACGGCATGATATTGTATACTCAACGAAAAAGTGTAGATATACTCGTACATATGAAATGTTAATTATTTCAAAGAAAATTCATAAAGTTTCAAGTTTTCGAAAGTTGGTTTGTTTGTATGGAAGTACCAATAGGTATACCTACTTGATGATCGGTACATGCTTAAGGTATCTTTGAGTTTAAAAAAAAATAAATAGACTTTCGAGGGAATGAAGTTTAAATAAATCAAAGCTTGGTATATCGGAATTATCTTAGAATAAGTACGTCGGGTTACCGGAAATTACTGCACATTTTTTTTGGAACAAACTTCTGGACGTTTTTCTTAAGAAAAATTTATTCTTTATTACAATTCTTGGCTTTCTGCTTGAGGACAAGTGTAAGTAACGTATAAAGTTTTCTCGCTAATGAATTAGCAATTTACTATGTTCACAACGACCGATTTCCGTGTTAGCTCAAAATTCGAAGATTTCGGACTCATAGAACAGTATTTGACTGCGGTTTCGTTGAAACCTCATGATTTGGTTGAGAATTACAAATTTACAAAAAAAAAGGAAAGAAACAAAACTTAAAAACATACCTTAGTTTTGACTGTTGGAGACGCATAAAAATGTATTGTCAAGCTTAGAGCAAAAGCAATGTGTAACATTGGTGATCAAAATTTACTTCTGCCAACGATTCCATTGTACTATATATTGATTGTCAATTTTCCTTAAGGGAAAGAGTGACAGAAGTCTTTAAAATTCAAAGACGAATATTGAAAAAAAAAAGATTAAGGGAATGCATGCAATGAAAACATCTCAAAAAAATATTTTCAATAATGTTATGCACAGTTTCAAAAATCTTTTTCAACACTTTTACTGCTTGTTGGCTATTATTTACATTTACATGTATTTATATGTACATACATATGTATGTATGTAGTTTATATAGTTTTTCTCCATCAGTTACAGACTTATCAAAGTTACTTCACATGATAATAGAAGTCATATAACCTGTCCATATATTTTTTCTATTATATTATTATGATCTCTTTTAATAACCTGTCATTTCAAGTCAAGTCAAGTCATAATGTTTTGCTATATTGGAATTTTTATGATTCATGTGTATGACTTCAAAATTGAATTTTCTGATTATATTATCAAAAAAACAAAAATGAAATATAATTGAGTTGGAGTTTGATGTTTCTTGTTCTTGTTTTGTTCATTGACATTAAATTATATGTATAAATGTTTTAAAAGTGTGTATGTGACTAAAAACGGAATTGATGAAATAAACATTATTTTAATCTAGCCATTTTGTCTGGTTTTGTCTATGTTTTATTTTGCGATGCAAATATTAAACTCAAAATGTGGAAAAATCAAAACCGAAAATCCTTAAATTGCGTTTTCAAACCACATTTAATCCAAGAAATGACCCAATACATTTTTGCACATTTTTTTTGAAATATCTTTTACTTTTTTTGAAGCAAAATTTTAAAAATGTATCGTTAAAACATTTGGTAATATTTTTTTCAAACAAATATTCATAGCTACAGTGTTGTTCTATGACAAATCATTTAAAAAATACAGTTATACATTATGTATAACTTAATTAAATTAAACAATATTTTACTCAGTCCCAAAATTGCATATTTTTTTTTTAAGTTTCAAAAAAGGAATGCTTGTATGTACTTTTATGTTAAGGCTAACAAATTGTGTGTAGATTTATTGTATTAAATTACATATTTTAATTACTACATTTGAAAAATGTTTTTGGTCGTTAACTTTGATGTTCGTTTCATGCTGAATCGAATGGGCTATAGTATAATTTTTGCTTCAATCACAAACATGTTCAATAAGTTCACTGAAGATTATACATGAACTGGGTTAGATATTAGGAGTGTTTTTTTATCAAAATTAAGAACAATATCGAAGCATTGCTTTAAATACCTGCTTATGAAATAATACAAAAAAAAACTCCATTACTTACAAACAACTTCTGTGTGTTATAGCATTTGAACTTTATTATTTTAATCAAAACTAAGTGAAACATTTTGCTCGTTTCCTTCCTCCCTCTTTATCTGCCTCGCCTACAAACTTCGTTTTCAAGTCTTCAAATTGCTGAAGTGTATAGTAACCCAGTAAAAAGTGCAAACATTTCAAAAATCAAAAACCTGTTATGGGCGGAGTGGTAAAATGACTGTTTTAAAGTAGGACTTTCTCCAAATTTCAAAATACAACAGTTACTCGAAAACTCTTAAGATTCGGAATGAATAAATACTAAAAAGGCGATTATCTGGCCCATATAGTATCCAGTAGTATAAACGATGCGATCGTCGATCGCTCTCTGATCTATTTTTCGATATCATTCATTGTTTATTATTATTTTAAAGCTACAAAAGTAATCATTTTGCATGTTTTTTCTAGGATTTTTCGTAGAAAAGAAGTTTCTTGTTATGTTAATTTTCTCTTGATTATGTTTCATGAATAAAAAAATTATATTTTGAAAACAAATATTAATATCTTGGCAGTTCAATTGAAGCTTTATGCAAAACTCACTAAACTTTGATCTTGATCTGCTTTGCTATAACTATGTGTACTGTATACCTATAAATAAATAGAATAGAAAATATGAAAAATCATTATGAGTCTATTGAAAATTATATCTTCCACAGCTTGCTATTAATAAACTTCACAATCTAATGATATTACTATAATAAACCTAACCACATAGCAAACCCCGCACGTTCTCAATAATATCCCTATATAAACTTTTGCATCTACATATACATATACATATAATGATCTACAGCACAGCCCCTAAGATTTGCGCTCACTCTCGCCTGATTGTATCACGTTTCATAGCCAATTTCAAAACGTCTCGAAATGGCTGAAAGATATCACTACGACAGCTATTACACTGGGTAATATAAAAAGAAAGAAAAATAAAGAAAGAAGAGCAAAATAAAACCAGTCACTACTAATATCGTCCCCACCCCCGGTTTATACTTCTTGTTCTTCATCATAAATATACAAATAATAAACTATCTATGTACAAAAAAAAAGTATCTATATATCTAGCTTGCTGTATGTATTTATCTATAGGTATATAAATCAAAGAAATCAATGTCGTCGATAGTTTATTCAGAATCTACTTGGGTGGTGAGTGGTTTTGACTGAATTACTGGGTGGGGGTGGTTTTGTATTATAGCTGCGAACAAACTCAAACAAAGAAAGCCCATGGTGGATCGACGACACGTCTAAATAAATGAACACCATAAATCGTGTATATACTTTATGCAAAAAAAAAAACAAATCCTTTTATGCGTTACTGTGCCTTTAGAGCCTGCGGCCACCACTTGTCGTACCTCCTACATACATATGCTGGGTCATGGACGTATTAACACACATATACCCCCGTGCTACTGCCGCCGGCCGGCCGTACATATAGTCGACAGCAGCAGCAGCAGCAGCGACACAAGTGCGAGTTATAAGAATTTATTACAATTTCTGCAAAGTTAACCAGAACTCAAGAAGATGATGATGACGATGATGTAGGGGGTGGCTGCAGGGGGTGCACCTGCCAATCACAGAATGTGTGCCTTTGCTTTCATGTCCTTAACAAATTATGTCCCTATTTCTCATGAAGTATAAGCACACACAAACATACACATCTCATCATATTTTCCGCATGTAAACATGCCGTAGTGTGTGTGTGAGCCGGTGGGTTGATGGTCGGTTCTTGTGAAGGTGGTGAAGAAGGTGGTGGGTGGAGGCTTGAATATTTTCCACAAGGATATAATACACTTGGTGAGTAAATTAAGAAGAAAAATAAAGGAAGGACAAATAATCCTTCAAACTATAGTTTGTTGTTTGCCTTCGCTAGAGCAAGTTATGCATTTGGAGTATCATCAGAATATCACCATCAACAAAAAATTTACTTTTATATATGTAGGTTGTAGGTATGTAGTACGTATAGAACCTCAATCGTTAGCCGTTAGATTTCGTGGCCATATTGCTTGACATCCACTGTGGAATTTTAATGTGGTTATACTATACACTGCTGGACCGTCAGAGTGGTGATGCGGTCTGACGTGTTAGAGTGGAATTTGTGCGGTACGGCAAACAGCTCTACTCGACATACATCAGTGACATTGGGAATATGTGGTTGCACTTGGTGCATGCAAACAGGATTTAGAATTTTGATTTTACTCATTTTTTTTTAATTTTTCTTTGAAAACCAACCGAATCACAATCATATTAAAGCTGTTTTTAATAGCTGACGCTGGGAGATAAAAAATTAAATGAACTCAAAATGAATTTCAATGAAGAAAATAACAAAAAAAAAAAAATAGATTTATAATATTTGAGTATCTACATCTATCTACTCTACATACCTTAACGAGTTATGAATGTGTTGCTACACTTTAAGTTTTATTTTTGCAATTAGTTTTTGTTTCACTGAGAAAATTAAAAGAATTTATTTTGTTGAATGTTTTGTTTTAGATAAAAAACAGATACCTGTTTTAAAATCATTTTTGGTCGGACCTATGCATAATTGTGTAAAATTAGTTTTGTTTCTTTCTATAACTAAATTTCCATGCTATAAAAGGTATTTAAATATATTTATAACAACAACAAGCAGTTTCATCGTTCCTATATTTTTAACAATCCAAGTGATTTGTTCTATCTTCATTGATGTGTAACAAATCATTTAAATCACAATAGAAATGCCAGAACAATTTTTTTTAAATTAGTAATCAATTGAAAAAAATTGTAAAGGTAAGTAGTTGAGTTATTTATAGCTACATACTCGAAGCTAACCAAATTTAAACATAAACGAAACGCAAAATTAATAATCCTTGATGGGTATATTTGGGATCTAGGATTTCCGCATTGAAGATTATGAATTCCAGTTTTCGTTCTTTTTTTCAATTCTTGAATTCCTAAATATGGAATCGGGAAATTTACTTTTGTATGTTGAAATTCGGGAAAAAGCACGAATGTTTTGAAATTATTTTACATAGCAAAGGTTTACGGGATGTAGAGGGTTGGCAGAGTGCGTCAGAGGTGGCACTCTTTTGAAAATGGCTGTAAGCGATAAAAAAATAACATTTAAATTGAAAAACAACTAAAAGACGTCTAAGAGCCTCCATCTAAAATGTTGAAAAAAAAAGTTAGCAAATGATTGCAAGACTTGTGAATTCAATACAAATCGTATTGTAATAAACAATTTTTTTTTAATTGAAGAATAACATTTTAACTTGAAAAGCGTTTTGCCGCTTTTTTATATTTTTGCTGTCTTATTTTAAATATTCCCTTACCGGTAAGAGGCGCCTCTTTGGCTAAATTTTACATTTGCTTAAGAATTGCATAGTTTCTGAGATATGGAAGTGGACACGTTTGCATAAAATTATAGCATACACAATTTTAGAAACATCAGGCCATGAAATTTCATACTGTTTCTAATTTTTTAAAAAAAGGCCCCAATTTTGTTGTATGTATGTATAACACTTGACTGGATAAAAACTGCCTGTTGTTTTGAGTCATACAAGCCGGTAGTAAAGGTTAAAGTAATTATATTTACAGTACATATTATACAAAACCCAAAAACATATTTTGTTTTGGATATCGAAAATTATAGCCAATAAAAATTTGGAAGTCGCTAAGTCTAGAACATTTAAAAAATGTTAATGTTTAATTTTTCATAAGAATTTAAAAAACGTGTTTTTTTAATTAATAATTTTTTTTTAAATTCCTGTTTCATTTCACCGAATTCGAATGGCTGGCAATGCTTTTCTAATTACTACCGCTAGCTCTCCCACCTATATTAAATCTACGATTCAACTCACTCTCTTACAAAAACTTGTTTATATTTTATAACCCCGAGTCCCGACCGACCGCAACTTGATGATCGTGAACGCGATTGTAATGTGGTGAGGTGATGACTTGCTTTCTAACTCTGGCGTTGCGTCGTCGTCGTTGCCTAGCTGCCTGCTGTTGTTCGTTGATCTCTCAATGTTTTGATTGCAACCTAGCCACATTCAACTCAGCCGGTTTTATTTTTAGTCTTTTCCTTGGTATCGTGGCATTTGGTTTTCACTTATGGTATTGTTCTGCAAATATCCATTTTTTGATCGTTTATTTTGAGTTTTTTGTTTTTTGTTTGTTTTTTTTTTTTTTTTTTATTGTTAGTCATTAACAAGTGTTTTTTGATTAAAATAATATTAATAATACTAAGTTATAAGCAGTATATAAGTGTCATTAGTTTGTTTATACTTTATGGAAAACGGGAGTCAATTCGTCTTTGACACGTTGATTAAAAAAAATATCACAAAATTAATAGTGAATGTCAATTGGAGTGCACAAGTGCACATTAATGTGTTGTTTATATTAATAATATTTAAATTTGAAAAAAAATCTACAGTATTTAATTGTGTGAAAGTGTTATCTTGATAAGTGATAAGCGATTTATACCTAGTAATATTTAAATTAAACGCATTTGGAATATCAAAGTTATAATTATCAAAGGTACATCATTTTTTTTTTTGTTTATTTATTTATTTTTATAATTATGTAGAAATATTAATTCAAGTGTACAAGTACACATTAATGTGTTGTTTGTATTAAAAATATTTAAATTTGTCTACCTAATATATTTCATTGTGTGAAAGTGAAATGAAAAGGTTATCTTGATAATTGATTATGGTATTATTTAATTTGAACGCATTTGGAATTTAAAACTTATAATTATCAAATGCACATCAACTGTTTTTGGTAACTTATTTATATTTTTTTTTATGTGGTTGATTTTACAAATGATCATAATTTTGGCGCGATAACTATGAATTTAATGTTATAGAAAAACATAAGTTTTTTATTTCTAGATTTTATTTTTATAATTCAAAATAATTTTTTTTTTAGAAAATTGGCTTAAAGGTGGTGAAATAGACCTATCTTCCAATAATATTTTGTGTTGACCCAACTTACACGATCTAGCCTTTTGGTGTTCCATGCTACATTATAAGCTCAGTCCTGAACTAATGCCAGGTGTATTTTTAGTTCAGTTTTACTAAGAAGAGAGCCAGACCATACTTTATGCTGACAGATCTAGAGATTTGATCGATGTCGCAGTCAACGATATTTCTGACTGTTTCAATCTACCACGATGAAAATTCTTTCATTCTTTTATGAAAAAAGTATTTATTATTCATTAGAAAGATTTACTGATGTGAAACCTGAAATAAACGAATGTTAACGACTTTTGAAGAATTTTTTGAGTAATGAAATCGTATCTCAATACTTTAGTGTGCCCATGAAATTATCAATTAGGTTTATATTTAATAAAAAAAAAATCAGGTCAAAAAGTTGAACAGCTTTTTAAATATCAGCGCCTCTGTTAAAAAATCCACTTTTTTTAGAATCACCCATGTACAATGTACATATAAATTTTTGGGAAGGTTCATTTACAGTCAGTTGTTTTTTATATTTATTACATGATCAAAACATGAGTTTGTAAAAAGAATATAATAAAAATACAAAGTTCAAACATCTTGTAAATGGTTTACTTGCATTTGAATAAGAATTCTTAAGATAAAATGTTAATTTTATTCAATTAAAAAGAAATAAAAAACGAGTTTTTTTTGAAGATAAAAATGCACAATTCAGATTTTATTTGAGTTTTTAAATATGTATATTGTGATTTATTTATTCAAAGATAATTATATTCTTGCACTTAAAGAATATAGTTACATTATCTATATCTCTCTATACAATTAAATCTGAGATCCAGTTATTCTATCTTTTATTTGTTTACATTATGTGAATTATAGATACACCTGCAGCAATATTAGCTGAGCTTATTAGCATACGAATAGCTTGGGACACTAATTGGTTTGTTTATTCTTATTGAGGTCTGCTCTTATTCTCAAAAACATTATGATATTAAATGAAAATTCTTTGAAAAAAAATATGTCAATCAAAAACTTGTCTTATTTCTTAAATTGGAATCTGACATTTGTACATACATACATATTTATAAATATCCCTGCATAGGAACTAGAATTCACTATTTGAAGCATTTTGTATGAAGTGTCAATGACGGCTCCATCAAGTGCAACAACCTTGGCGAAATTTATTACAATGTGTCTTACATCGACTCATTTCAATCTTAAAATACTTGAGATATCAAGAAAATTAAATATTTGTCAAGTGTACATGACACGACCATTCTTGAGTCATGACTTTTTTTTAAAACTTATGGGGTGTGATAGAGAAGTGAAATAAGATCGAAAGTTTGTTCTTAACACTAGTCACGTAAACTTTTTTAAATTCTACCTGTACCTTAAGAAGCACCCTATTGTTATTGTTATGTTTTTCAAAGAAAATGCGAAAAAATAGAGTTTCGCAATTCTGACTGCCTATCTGCCAATGCCTTAACCTATGGCTTAAACCACATAAACAATTTTCTTCAAATTTTGGACTTCATGGTTTTGGGAACTCCTTTGGTTTTTAAAAGTACTTCATAAATTTTTATATTAAAAATAATTTTTTGGAAGGATCGCTCTAACGAAATTTGAATATTCAAAAAGTCATTTTTTAAAATATTGTTTCTGAAATTTTAGTTCTTATAATTTGCCAAAAAATTTTATACAAACCACCTTTTTGTTAAACTGCTTTTAAATTTACAAATAATCCTGAAATTCATATAACATCTTTTTAAACATTTTTTTAACTTTATTCAAGGTTTTTGGGTGTTGAATCCGAAACCTAAACTGCTTTTTGTGGTCGAGGTTTCGAATTATAAAACATTTTTTCTCAATTTTGTGGATTATGATGTAACAACGCGATTAGTGTTACCCGTGTTGATAATCGAAGATGAATTACTAGAATTGTTAATATTTTCCATTAACAAAAATTTTGTGTCAGCTCACTCAAGAATTTAGATTGTTGTTTATTGTCATTGGCAAAAAATTCCATGCGGATTTGCTGATTTTATTTCATAAGAAAAAAATCAGTATTTTTTTTTATTAATTGTTATTTATTTAATTATTAGGTTAAAATTAAAAATAAAATATTCCTTTAGCAATGAATAAATTTTAATTCTTGTTTGAAACACAAACATATTAATTCATAAATAAGTATACAAAATAAATAAATACAAACCAAATTATTGACTCAAGATGAATCAATACACAACAAGCGAGTTTAAGTGGTTTCTCACGAAAAACATTGATAGGTGCAAGGGATTCCTATGATGTAAAACCGCAAGCAATTATTTCGATTGAAATATGTTTATTGAAAGTGTATTTGTACGTTCCTGTACGAAACACTATAACCGCAACACAACCACAACTGACATATATGTAATTACATAAACTTACAATGCCATACGTATAATACCACTTAGTTTCATGTAATTAACTTAGGGCATTTTATGCATTATTAAGTAATTAAATTCTTTAAAAAAAAAAAATTGTACATAGTTAACATGCTTTTGGACGGTAATAAGGAATTAACTTTTCAATTAAATTGTGCTATGAGGGGCTTGGAATTTACTTAAGAGCTAAGTTTAAGATTCATAAAATAAAAATAATAAGAGAACGAAAAACTGTGCTAGAAAAATTTCTGTTTTGTATGTTCGTTTTTCTATTTCGAGAAAAAAGCCATTACATCTTTTTTTTCAAAAAATCAGTAAAGTCGTTTAATTTTCCAGAAATGGAACCCTGATGCCCATTTGGACCACCAAGCTAAACATAGGTATACCGATCGCTACGTGTAAACTTCTGCTAAAAGAAGATTCTGAAAAGTAAACAAACTTGATGTGGAGAAATCCCACCACATGTCTTCTACCAAAGAAATGAGGCAATCGCTAGACCCTTAGCGTTTTAATCGTTTATCACCGAGTAGTTCACAAATTAGCTCCGTCATAGGTGTCGTAACAGGAGATTGGCTTATAGGTAAACAAGCTCCAAACAAGACAAGACAGAAGCATGGGACAGAAAGGAAAAGAAAACGATTTACCCAATATATAGACATACTGCCTCTCTCGCTTCATCAGAATCGTATAACAGTTTTTGAAAACTAAAATACATTTTTTTCTAAATATTTTTACGGATTTTGTTACTTAATTATTCTTGTTGGTGCTAAATGCTACATTCATTTAAGGAAAGACTTTTTTCCCTTATTTATAGCTTAAATTATAAATATATACAAGCTTTTCTTAAAAAGTTTGAGCTGATAGCGTTTTTTCGATGTCATTAACTCAATTATTTGTTTTTTAATTCTTATTCTAAACAGTTGTGCTAATTTTCTAAAGAAACTAATTTTCTTAAATAATTGAACTTTTATTATGAAATGGTTTTGATTTGAGGGAAGAATTTCGTTTTGCATTCTCTTTGAATAAATACATACATCCAAAAACATGTTTTGAATCAACGTATTTTGAAAGAACCACAATCTCTAAAACATTTTAATTCTTATATAAAGATAGAATGTATACGGAAAAACTTTAAACTTAGAAAACCGAAATAGTTGTCTCAACTTTGAATAAACATACCTATATTTTCAAAAAGAACACTTTTATATCACAATTTTATCATCTTCAAAATTTTTAAAAAAATTTCTATGTAAAAAGCATTAACTCTCAATTCGCCTCAGATTTTTTTTTTATGTGACAGAGGTAATCTTTTATCTGAGGCAATAGTCTAAGATTGATAGTAGTTAGTTAAATTAGAAATGGAAACTCTCATCGTCGCAGTCGGTCGTCTTTATTCCACTAAACTAACCAATTTGGAATTCTTACACCTTCGGGCAGTAGTTTGCTCCAAATCCACAACCCCTTCTTCTTATTTCTTCTTCAACTTTGGTTTTGTTTTTTGTTTTCATTTTCATTTTATACACACGAGGACACACACAAAGCATAAGCATACAGGAAACTAATTTCATATGAATGAGGGAAGCACAAAGTTCACGTCAAAGCATTATTTTGAAACTCACGTCTTACATCCGCCTGATGCCCGTCCACCCTCTCTTCTGCTCGATTTGAAAACACCAGAGAGAAGTTGTACTCATCAGGCTCATGTCATGAATGATTCAAAAATGACCACCTTCTTGATGACTATGATGGGATTGCGGCTTAGGCATCCTACACGATCCCACTTACACAACGCTCCCCCATCATCACCCGCATGTGCGGGTGTGTAGTTGGCTGTAATTTAAAGTTAACTCCGCTCCCATCAAAGACCATCAAAAGGGGTAATGGCAGGACTGGAACACTAAAATACTGAAATCGCTGCTGGGTCTAGCAATGGCCCTGGTTCGTATGGAATATGGCATCTCTCTGTAGGAAGCATATCACACAGCACCAAGTCCTTCGTCCTTCGTCCTTTCCATCATCCATGATGCTCGTCGTTGTTCTATTGCCAGAGCGCACTACTACAATGTAATTTCGTTTTACGATTTTTACTGTTAGAAGTTTCCATTTTGTGTGAGTCATTGCAAAAAGCGGAATGATGCTCATTTCATTTTGAGTTGTTCAGTTATGCTATTGCCTTGCCACTTGGAGTGGGCTAAGTGTGGAGGAGAAACTATAAAGTTAAGGACTGATGGTCCTATAGTTGGGAGGCTTAAGTAGAGAGAGAAAGAGTGTCCAGCGGGTTTTCAGTTTTGTATATTTCGTCAATGACCTCGTCATCTGCATCCGAAAGCATCATCAACATAATTATCATTCCTTTCCATTGTTTTGTGATGCGATGCCATATATGTGTTTGTATACATATCGACACAAAAGTTCTATAACCTGGGTTAGAAAATCCTGTCCAATCAACTAGATAGAGAGATGGTCCTACAATTTTATTGTATAAATTGAACTTCCCTACCTAACAACTTGCATTTTAAACTGATTCAAGTTCGCAAGGCGGACAAATATGTAATCTCTGTTCGAGTTGATGGGATTTGCTTCGGAAATTTATTTAAAAGGATTACAACTCAGGCGTGTGGTGGAGTGAAAACGCACGCGTATACACATTTCGATTAGCACTTAATTCCATAGCTTAATCAAAGCAATGTGATCTACAACAACGGTATGCTTCATTCGTCTATATGTACTTAGGTACCCATATATGATTGGACTATCGTGTTAGTCTGGTTAATTAATAGTAATTGTGATTTACGAAGAATTACAGGATTTCGCGACTAAGAGCTGATGTATATTCAACATTAAGATTAAATATTCGTAGCTATATGTCCATTAATTGGTGCGGATCCTTTATTGGTTTCTAATGCTATGAAAATGCAATGTTACTTTTTTTTTTGTTTTTAGTTGCTCGCATACCTAGGGCAAGTATTGGTTTTATGTTGAACAAATATTTCGAGGCTTTAATTAAAATGAACATACCGAAATTAAAAATGTTCGTTTTATATCACATCGGGAGCTAAGGTCTGTGTAAGTCCGGGTAGATCCACTCTTCCTGTATATTGAGCTAGAGATTCAAACAGGTAAACTGATTTATGTACTTCAAAATTTGGTTCATGCGATTCCTTAGTGAACAATTTTCGATATTTTTCTGGCTCATTTATTCAAATATTCTTAAAAACGGTGTTAACGGTTTTGATTGAATTTCGTGGCAGCATTCTCTTGAATGATTTAACAATAAAATTATTCTTCGACTTGATTTTAATAAAATCTCATAGGTTACGGAAGTAGCTTTTTGACGTTTTTTCAATTGATATATGATCATTCAGATGAGTGATAGCACTTCAGTTTTTCTACTTGTTATAACGAAGTTGTTTGCTTTAATCATTGAAAGTATGATCCACAGGACCATTTGGATTTCAATATGTCTCTAAAAATTGATAAAAGCATTGAATTTTAAAACATAAAATTTTGAAAAAATTAAGTACCTACAGAATAAAAAAAAAGTATTTTTTTTACGAGATTACCCACGCAACCTAATTTTAAACTCGATATGTTTTTGGTACCAAATCAAAGGTGAAATTTAAATCTTTCAATTGACAAATGCACATATGTATTTACATATAGGTACATATGTATAAATTATTATTCTTCTATAATCAGTATTTTAAAAAATCAATCAAACACCGAAAGCTAAGAAATTAAGAAAGAGAAGATTAGAGATTAATGCCAAAAAGTCATCCGATGCATTGAGAAAATATAAATTTATGAAAACAAAATGTCTTACTTGATCACACGAAATTGCTCCTACATATGTTGAAGTACTAGAATCATAGAACACTTTGATACTTTAATTTCAGAATTTACAAAATACATGTGTATTGATGACAGGTTGTATAAAACGAAGTTTTAAATGTAAATGTAGGTCTTGTAAATTTAATTTGATCTTAACAATGTTTGGAAGATGTAGAAATATAAAATCGATTTATGTGCCTAGCAAAAGTGAGTAAATGGTTTTCTGTTTTGTGTTAAAATTTTAGTTTATTTCATTTGTTTTTTTTTGCTCAATCAACTCTTTCAAGTGTTCGAATAAAAATTGGGAACCTACATAATGGTTTTTGCGAGTGAAGTGAGATGAGTCGGCGAGGAAGGCGAATCATCTCATTTTTCTCCCCAAAAAAGCTAAATTTCAACAAGGGTATTAATTTTAATTGAAATGAAGAATGGGCTTTCAAGAAATGTCAACTTGTTTTTCAAATCGTCGCCCTAGTGACACAAAACCGTAACTACTTTTTTTCTTAAAATATAGCATTCTATATTGTGAACAAAAATGTTACCTCTAAGTGAAGTAGCTTAGAAGTTAGCACTTGGTGTATCAACATTTTTTTCAGTCACTAGGCGGTCATCTCATTAGATTTTCAATAAGCTTAAATGCCAAGTTAATGTCATTCATGTACAAATTATTATTGGAAGGTTCCAAAAAGTTTCAACCTTAACGAAAGATATTGGATTTTTGGGGTTTCTACCTGTCAGAATGGACAAGTCCTTGAGCAATATGCCTGCGGACATAACATACATAAACAAACTCAACTGTCTTTTTATTTAAGCTCTCAACTTAAGACACAGTTTGACCTGAAATTAAGGATTTTCCTGAGAATAACTTTTGCCAGAATGAAGTAGTTATTTACAACTTTCAAGGGAGGCTCGGTTGCAAGCTTTCAACCTGGGAGGATATATAATAAAGCGCGAAGTGCAGAGACATTAAAATATTCATGTTCATGTTTACCAACTTCGACTTGAGTAGTTTTATTTCAAAATCCATTGTACCATTGGGACTGGGACTTTATATATTTATACGAATAAGAAGTAGGACTGAGAATATCAGCAGAAACAATCTCAATGTAACATTCTTCGTATACTTCTTATTGTATTCTATTTATTTTTGCACTATGCGCGCTCTGTGCTGAAGCTGTATTGGGCTGCTAGCTGGGTTAAAGGAAAAGTATATCTCTGGCATTCTATTAGTAACACTCATATAAAGCTAGTTTTAGTTTCTTGTCGACATAGTCATAGAATTGTCGGTGGTTGCCAACAATGTCATTGGGTTTTATTTTAATTTTATCTCTCTCACCGACAACTACGATGACGATGACGATGAAGACGACAACGAAAACGACGACGACAGAATGAACGACCTGGGGAGAAGAATTTAATGTCGACAGCTTCTCTGATGTCATCGCGTTGTCGTACTCGTATATGTAGGTATATTCCTATTCTTTTACTTCTATATATTTCGACTTTGACGTTGTTGTGTCATTGCAGTGGGCCTTGGAGGTCATTCGTCCTCGTTTCCATTTGTTCAACCAACGAATGAACGTTGATGTACATAAGTCACCAAGATAGAGACATAGCGATAGGGAGATAGAAGCTCTGCATACATTTTGCATTTTTAATGTACCAGGAAATATACACACAGAAATCCAGTGTCCAACCTGACAAGAGAGCTCTCATAGATCCTAGAAAAGAACTGAAGGCACATGCTGTATAAAATGTATGTAAGTGGGCGCGAAGCTAGCGTGAGATTTTTCTCCTCTATATTGGCATGGAGGCATACACCAAGGAGCACAACTTTGACATTAAAATTGAAGGCTTTTGTAAGTTGGTATAAAGCGAGGAAAATATGAGAGAGAAGAGGGATTTGGTTTGAGATTGGGTTGGTTGACTTTGAGTTGAAAAAGCTGCTTTAAAAATGTGTTAAACTGTAAATAACCACTATAGTGCATGGAATATTAGAGGTATAGGGATACAGAAGTGAAAAGGGTACACTTACTGCAGTAAGCCAAATGAAATTTTAAATACCTGGAAATGGTTTTCTATTTAGTTCACAATTGTAGGTAGCTATAGTAAAAATTTACCTTAACATTCGTTACGCAAATCCTGAGTACAAGGGGGAATTACATTGTATACTATTATCTACCTATATCTAACTGTACTCGGATATAGGAGTTCTCTATCTGTTCTGCGTTTAATGAAAGCGAGGTAGGTAGGTATAGGTACGAGTATATTGATATTGATTCAACAAGGATACTGACCTCTGGCAAATGTAATTACTGACGACAACGATGGATGGTGTTCATTCGATTTAAGGGTGGACACATTAAATCCTCGTTTACATGTTCTTTATATTATCGAGTATAGGATAGAGTATACGACAATAATAAAATCTATCGTCGGAACAATTAACGAACTAATGGAAGTGGCTTTAAGTGCTGATGATAGTTTTTTTTTTTTATTCGTTTGATACATGCAATGGTTCGGTTTTTAGATAAAACATATTAGGTACGCATTTAGATGTCTGAGTGACAGATTAGGGATGCACATTTTACATCGATGCATCGATAAATTGATGTTCTCGAATCGACCGATGTATTGGACGCTTTCGATGTTTAACGATGCATCGATGTATGTAGGTACCTATTTAATTCGCTGCATATCGAATAAATAATAGAACTATGCTTCAACTATTTTTTGCACCTATCATAATTAAATTTACGTACGATCTGACTCTCAAATGAATTCCCAATGAATTTACTCCATTAAGAAGTAAGAGCCATTATTTTTGGAACAAACTCTTAATACAAAATGAACTGTGTCCCAAAATGAAAATAAATAAGTACCTACCCCAAATCCTTTGGTGCGGACAAGCAGGGGGGTTGCATACATACCTCACCATTGCATTGCATTTAAGGAATCTGAATTTAAAGAAACTGAATTTATCCTATATCTTTATCCATATTCAATTAATAAAAAATTAGCTATAGCTTCCAAGTGAACCAACTCCCAACTTTATGAACTAAGTCCCAATAAAATTTCTATGGGAGTTAGAAAATAGTTACCTAAATTTCACATTTTATGATTCCGTATCTTCAGTGAACGATTTTTTTCTTGTAATAATTCGTAACTATAAATTTGAATTTTTTTGTTTTTATATTTTTAACAGATTAGTTACTCATACTTCGTAGATGTTTTTATCAAAAATATCGATGTTTTTTTTTAATCACATTTCGATGTATTGCATTTTTCATTTGAACATTTCTATAGCAAAATATGTTTTGTCGTTCAATAATGTTTTCAGATGTAATCGCTTTTTTTTATTAGGGTTTGAAAAATCAATTCGAAAAATAGTTTAATGGGTATTAGTTTTGGAATGCTTAAAATGTTTTACTTGGCGATACATTTTCTGGAGAATCAGATCTTAACAACTTGCACTCTCAATGAGACCTGATCCAAACTAGTATATTTTTTTTATTTTGCCTTATAAATATTCATAGAAAACTTTGATTACAAAAAAATTCTAACCCATCCCTCAATAATTTTAAATACTAAAATATATACATAAAAGAAATCATAGCTATTATAATGATAGAGATTGCAATTAAAAATTATATTAACAAGAGTATAAATATATGTGTATATCTAAATCTCACCTTCGCTAGAAAACTTTCAAAGCATAAATTTATTAAATTAAGGTAGGTACCTTGATTAATAAAGAATGAACAAACAAACACTTAACTACTTTTTTCCTAAGTGAGCTACAGGTCTAGTTTTGAGTACTTATTTTTGAAAATATACAACTATAAAGATTCTATGAAACACATTTGTAACATTCTTTATAGTATTTATACAAAAAATGAACTGTTTAAAGAAAAGCGTAATCACGCTTGAAATGTCGCATTTGATATAACAATGTGTTACTCAAAATTAGAGATCAAAAATAATTAACGATTCAAACTTTTAACTGTTGATATTCTTTAAAGTAAAGATTATCAAATCTCTGTTGGTTATGTATTAAACTTAAACAATAAGTAACAATATAAAAAACTTATACATTTATTTTTAACAAAGTAAACACATTTTTAATAAAAATGTCTTACGAAATAATAAAAAACAAAAATTTTAAATTATCTATTTATATTATTCCTTATTAAATGTTTTATTTTCTTTTCTTTACAGGCATTAATATCAAATGTCAAAATGGAAGCCTAGCATTGACTTGTTCAACTTCAAAAACAATCAAGATTAAATAATTAGGAAAACAATTCACTCCTTTATTATTTCCTACAAATGCAATTTGAGAAAATTGTATAATCATTCAATAGGTACAAAATAAACAAAAGGCAACACATCTTTACTTTTTGCCTCGAATAATAAAAACCACATCAAAATAAATTTATCAAGGAACCGGAATCATATTATTTTGATAAACTGGAAACACCAACAGAATTTCCTTCAAGTAGTTTTACGAAATGGCTGGCATAGAAATTAAGGTAAGTCATGTTTGTGTCGTTATTTGTTGGGGTAGGGGAGAGTGGGGCAAGAGGGACCTAACCATTGATGTTATAGATTCGTCATTAAGTTTAACCATAAAAGTTAAATAAAAATATTTATTTAATATAAATAATATATACATACCTTCAAAAAATACATTTGAATATTTTGTATTTAAAGAAATATTTTAAGTTATGGGTGTTTGATGCTTAAAGAGTCATTCTTGTCCGACTCTCCTAAATGTTTTCTACTTCTTCTAAGAACACCCAGGTCAAATTATTTTTTTTTAAATTAAAAGTATTAAACCTCAATGTGTAATGTGTATAGAGAGACACACCAAACTAATGTCTTCAGAAGCAGCTTACCACAAAGATGGCTTTCAAAAGCATCAATTGTCTTTTATATTGGAGAAGTTCTTATACTTTAAGTGCATATTGCATACATTGTATTCTATCCTTTTAGGTCTTATCTCACAGTCAGTCAAAATGCCTGGTTAACCATGCCAAATGTTTTTGCCATTTAAATATTCAGCTTATGCACATATCTATGCTTATGGTTATCTTCATGTTTGATGATGATGTTGTTGATGTTGATAATGCACATTTACATATTTGCATTGCAAATAATTATTTTGTTGGTAAATTTAACAATTGTATTTCAACTTGTAATATCGAGGCAAGCAATTTGTTTTAAGAAGAATTCTAAGGCCACCTACGACCAATGGTAGGAGAAAGGACAAGGGAAGAATCAAGAGCTTGTTGGCTGACATCAAAAGCATCATTAGAAACACCACTTAAACCAGAGAGTTAACTCTGAGGAGCGAAGAAAACAAAACCTCAGTGTTCCAAAACTGACACAAAATAGGTATGCACACAAAAGGAAATTCAACTGTCGGAATACAATAAAACCATTTTGCTACAGGATATATTCTTGGGAGACGATGTTCTGCACAAGTCCTTTCCACTATATGCACTACAGATGATGGTATTTGCGTATGCATGGGATTGCGAAGTTTGTATTCCGAATAACAGGTATTCCTTAAATAAAACGAAAATAGAAGGACGAATAGATGCCGCCGCCATCCATCGCCATCGCAATCCTCTCTGGCCAGGTCCTTTCATCTTTCTTTTTAGGTTTTTTGTTTTTTTTTGTTTTTGAGGTTAATGTTTGCCGCACTTAATCGAATTTCAAATGAGAACATTTGTATTGGGAAAATATACAATCTGGAAACGATTGGAGCGTATCGTAAATAGTCGAAGCAGATTACGACTATTGTGTGGTGTGGCAAAGAGTAGGTGCCTACATACATATGTATATGCTGAATGATTTTGTGGTGATCAAGGAAGAAAGTTACGCTTTTAAAAGTGGTATAATGTAAGAGGCTATGGGTTTCCATTTCTATGGAAGCACACATAAAAGGCACATTGAAATTCATTAGGAATACGATAAAAGGAGAAAATCAATTGAACATAATTTACCGTAAGTTTTATTGGTTGCAATAAAACTTTGTTGCATTTCAAAGGGAGAATCAGAATCTAGAGGAATTCAAACCAAATCGATTAACTGTTATAAGTTTTGTCAAAGAAATGATCTTTATAGAAATAATAATTGGTTCAATCGGTGGTGGTTAAGTAATTGAAAAACTTAAATCTTCTTGTGATTTGAAGTTTGACTGATAGTAGGCGAAAATAATTTGGGTGAAAGACTCTTTGAGGAAGAATACAGCTGTTCAGATACAAAATAGGTTAAATGAAGTTTAAAAAAAAAAAATACATGTCAACCAAAACCTCGAAAATAAAAAAATAACATTTTTAGGAGAGGTTTGAATAGTTTTTTTTAACGTTTGTAACGGGTCAGTAGATATCTCAACTTGAGAATAATAAAGTCAAAATTAAAAAAAAATATATTTCTTATATGTGAGTTATAATCTAACATATTAAAAAGGTTTATTTCATTTTTAATAATTGTTGGAAAGTTGAAAATACCCTCAGTAAAAATTTACTGTAACAGCACATTTGACTTGATGAATCAGCGAGATGTGAATGCGAGTTTTTGGTAATTGCGACATTATGAAAAGCAGGATTGTTGGATTTTTTCGAGATTTAAAAAACAGGATTGTTGGATTTTTTTGAGATTTAAAAATGCGTTATTCGAGGTTTTGGTCCTATGGGATTTCGTACCCCTGTCTTTTGAACTAGAAGAATAAATTGAAATTTTTAAATCGCGTTTCGCTGTGTTAAAATTAAGACTCGTTTAAGTATGATCGCTTTTCAAAGTTTTTTATTAGAGATTTCTGATCTTAAATATTAAGTTTGTCTTTGATCACCAACATCTCAGCAAATGTTGCGTACCTTAAAGGAACTTTAATAATGTAATTTTGAAAATTAAAGTTTTGTGAAAAACACTAACTAAAAATATTAACCTCTAGTGGGCTTGAGGTCTAGGTTTAGAGGTTAATATTTGAAGAAAGAGAAGTTACTTAACAGGAAATATTTTTCAAGTTGTTTTTAATAATATTTAAATTTTTTCCAAAAAGTTTAAATCTTGGGTAATACCTACACTTAAAATTAAGAAGTATCGGGAAAGAACATGTTGGAGTAAAATATAATATTTTATGACTCAAAGAGTCAAAATCTATACCTAAAGCATGAACTCAATTTAGTTAAAATCCCAATTTTTATTTGTTAAAATTTATTTTATCTTCACAGCCTCTGCCATAAGCAATCGAAATTTTCACAAAATTTCATGACTGCATATAATATTATCTCCATAAAGTTCAAACAAAGTAACGTGTTCCCACTAGCATCATACATAATACACTACACGTTCACCCTGTGTCGTCTTTGTTCCATTGTTTGCTTTTATGTTCCTTCAACTTATCTCCTTGCGCCAATTGCCATAAACAAAAAAGAAATATGCTCGTGAGCTAAAATTTTCTACCCAAGTTTTAATTCATACTCAAAAACACACACCTATACATAAGGATGCAACACACTGTGAACACGTCACATATGAGATACATCATCCTTATCTGCTTATCTAATGATGATGAAATGTTGAATTTTAGCAACCCATTTAACTATCCTTGTCATCATCATCAATGAACTTGGTGCACTTCCGGCAAATTCAATAGAATATCAAACTGGAACTTCCGCAGTTTTACTGTGTTCTCTTCAGAATAATGTGCACACTGATGCACATTCAGCAAAACAGCTATTAAAGGCTTCTCCATCCATTCCATTGAGGCAGACAAGTTAGTGTAGTATCTTGCCTCATCTTTCTCCTGAATCCTGAACACACATAGATAGACATAATGGCTGATGCTACTTCTGCTGTACTGCTAATAACTAAAGCACCAGAACTCGAACGCGGACGGACATACTCATAAAGGGATTAATGGCATAAAATGTATGTGCATCTTTTTCGTAGTTGTTATAGGTACATATTATCCGATTCTGAATGCAGAATAACTTTTGAATGGCTGTTTGAACATGCTCTCTAAAAAATTGTCCTCTTATCAAAAGTAAATGCAATCAGAGCGTTTCCAATGAGTCTGGGTTGGTGGCAATTTTCTTAAAATTTTTTGTTAATTTTTTTCTTCAAAGATTCGTCATAAAATCAAAATCGGAAAAAAGGAAAAGGAACAGGATGCAGAAGTACAAAGAACAATTTTTCAAATGAAATATAAGTACTTAATGCGCTGATGGCGGTATATAGGGAATGGTACCAAATGCGGTGCACTCAAAGAGCTTAGAGGTTTTTCAGATTTATTGTAAACGGCCAAATGGAATTATTGTCAATAATCCGTAATTCAATTAAAAATATATATATGTATAGGTAATTTTTTTTTTGTATTCTTTTAACGGATTTTGATTTATTCATTTTTTTTATTTTATTTGGTGCATGATATCATTGGACATTTTGATTAAAAAATAAAATTGGCGAAGCAAATAAAATGAACGAAATGGGATTTTATATTTTTTTTTTTTGTATAGGTATACTTATAAGGACATCAAGGTTGTTCTACCGTGTATATACCTACCTGTTTCCTGAAGCTTTGTTTTATTAATGTCGGAAATGGGTTTGCTATTTTAATCGGGGATTGAGTATCAGAGCCTAAGGATGGTTGTAATCATGTAAGAGCAAGGTTTTTTTTGTTGTTGTTTATTTTAAGAACTGCTTCCGTTGACAGTGAGTGTAAACATTTGATATGAAAATAAAAGCTGAAATCCGTAGTATAAGCAGATTTGAATAATCGCAGCCACTATCTGATTATCATTCAGATTTCGTTTTTAAGTTCTCAACTATTTGACATAGTTGTAAAAAGACAAAACAATTTACGGAGTACGGACTTACCGCGATTATTATTTAAGATCAAAATAATATTTTTTTATTTTTATTTGTATTTTCCGACGTTTCGACAGAGTTACAGCTGTCATGGTCACGGGTTTACTAATGGCTTGTAGGTGAGTGCTGTTTCACATAGTATTTTTGGTTTTAAATACATATAGTTACGAAATTACTTGGTTGAGTGTTGTGCGTATCAGCCGAATTAAGAAGCGTTTTGAAGCTAAGCATTAATTTAGTTTTTTTCTTGATCAAGCTAAAGTTGTACCTGAAATGGTACCATTATTTTTGTTCTTAAAAAATCAAAAAAAAAGTATGTGGATCTACGACCCAAAAAACACTATTTTCTAAGTTTCGAGAAAATCCACCCATCCGTTTAGGCTGTAGCTCAAGAGACAGGCAGACAGAATAGCGAGATGCACTTTGTTTGACCACCGTATCATGTCAAATATTATCAAATTCTCGAGTTCGAATTCAATACTTACCAGCCTATATTATCTATAGTTGGAAATAAAAACAAGAATGTGAAAATCCATTCAAAATTACAGAAAAAAAATAATATCATACATATTTTGTGGAATTCGTAATCTTAAAGCTGATTTTTTTTTTTTTTTTTTGATTGACAAGACTATTGACCTAAAATGCATGTCTCACCAGCGATTTTGTTTATGTTTCGATCCGTTTTTTGAAAGCCGCGATGCAATTCAAAGCAAGAAAAATAAATAATAATCCTAAGAGAGAGGTGGGATTTTTCATGTGGATATACCTATGTATGTAAATTATGTTTCTTCAAAAATGCAATGATGAACTCCGACTTCAAAGGTAAGGTTATTACTCTTCTTCTTAAACTCAACAATACGTGAATTCAATACATTGCGAATGGTGCACTTAATTGTAACAGTTTTTAACTCGAAAATGTTTTGTAAAATGTTGTAGGAATCACAAATTGTTTAAAAAAGAACAACTACTTTTAAGTTACAAGGACTTCTTCACATTCTTATACAAAACAAAAATCCACTTCAACCCTCAAGTAGGCTTTTGCTTATAAGTTATAACATAAAAAAATCTATCTTATCAACAAAAACCGTTTAAAATGAACCAATACACAATTTTGGATACCTCTATGTATTGTATATGCATATAAATAAATAAAGATGTATCTTATGCCTTCTATCCTTTACAACAACAAAAAACTCTAGATACAAAACTTAAGTGGGATATCCCTATAGGTATGTTTTGATACCTATGGAATTTTATATGTATGTACATATGCAAACGGGGTCAATAGTATCATTACATTCTATCGAATTGTTGTTTCATTCAAATTCAAAAATTTGCCGCGATCCTTCCTGGACCCATTGGCATAACAATGAGACGTCAGGATATACGATGTATACCCTACCTAAAATCAAAGATCTCCTAGCAGAGAGGGAGAGAGGATTTAGTACATGTTTACATAATATAAAAAAGGACTCGTTGTCGTTGAACAAAACCAAAAAAAAAAATAAATAAATGGAGGCAAAACCATAATGAACCACTGGCGTTTTGTCTATGAATAAAAAATTAGCGTACAAGGGTTAAAATCCGGGTTCATGAAGCCATCGCGTCGTGCATTATCTAAAACCGTTGTAAAGGGACACCACACAAATACTTAAAACCCATGTCCCATAATGTTTTGTGTTCATGTTTCCGGTACAGAATGAATATAAAAAAAGGACGACACACATAAATTGTCAGTTTGACTACACACTATATACGTACTATAATAATATACATATCCTTGCATATAATCATATGTATGAACATAATATATAAACATACGTACTCGTATATGGCATATGTGTTTATCTCTCACTTTCTCGATAAGGAACTTTGTAGCTTTTCATGGACACCAAAACCAACATGTATCTCTAACTCTTAGCTTGGATATGATGTTTGAAGAAGACTGGCAGGCAGTACAAAAAATATCCTCCTAAACGCATACAAGACGAACCACGAGTTTTCTATGACGAGGACCAGAACGACCGACAACCAATGTCTATGACATCGTTGACGTTGACGACAACGACGCACGGTCCTTAACCCTTGCCGGTTATAGGATGATGATGATGATGGTTCAGTTCAGCTGTATGACTTGAAAGAAATCTAAATATTTGCTCAAGTTGTTTTGAGGTTGAAATTTCTGTTCGTGTTTGCTTGATGCATGAAACGCGAGAGGAAAACGAACAAAATGACATCTTAGATATAGGAAAACACGAGATTTTTCTTCTATTTTTTTTTTTTGTTTAGCTTTGTTTCGTTTGACAGGTCTACTTGTATCTTTAGCCAAAATGTGTTCAAGCGGGGTTAAAATTTTCCTTGGAAAAGAATTCAAAATAACTTTATTATCGTTGTGTTAATCTAATAAGCGCAAGAACCAATACAGTTAAATAAGAATAGAAAATGGAATGAGAGAGAGTGGGAATTGGGCTTAGGAAGGATGACTGATTTTTTTGATTAAATCAGAAAAACAATGCGATTTATTGAATTGTAACTTCGACATTTTTGGGCTTTTAGCCGGTGCTTCCAGCCTTTTATCAGAGTACCTACCATGATTAATGAGAAAAAGTAAAAAAAAAAATCACGGATAGATACAGAACAGAACAGATGGTGACATTTAAAATTTTTAATTTCTCTTTTCTTTTACGAGATAAGTCAAGATCTTCTCTATTGCAAAAAAAAAGTTATCGAAAGTCACTCAATCTTCTTTTTGAATTTCGATTATAAATGGGATGGTATTGACTGCATTCGAAGGGTAAAGATATCTCAATTTTTCTTAAAGATTGAACAGGAAATCTTTTTACCTACTCTTTAGATTTCATAATTTTGGACTTCACTAATTTACTGTTTTATGTTGGGTTTGAATACAATTTAAAGCAGACGAAGACCCTTAAAACTAATAGACAGATGGTTTATTTCATTCACCAAATCAAGTTTGGTTTACAAAATAGTATTGATTTTAAACAATTTAGGAGCCCGAATAAAGAGTTTAAAAAGCATTGTTAGTAAATTATGGTGAACAAATCTCCTGTGAACAAATCTTTTTTCTAACGTCTGCGTAAATTAATCCGAGTCATGGTTTTTATCTACATATATTATAAAAGGGGCACATTGATGAAGCTTTAAAATCCGCTTTTTCTATCAATCAGCTTGTTTCTTAATCGCGTTGGTATTCCAGAGCTCTTTAATGAATTTTTCTTTTTTCTGTTCACATTTTGATTCACTTTTTTGTTCAAAAGAAAACATTTTTGAAAAAATTTTGAACTACCAATATATATCTTTAAACTTATTTTCAGCTGGCCGTAGGTATGAAATGGCGGCTTACGGTGACATTTCGATGATTTCACCCCCTTCGTCTTCCATTTCAAACGGCCAGGATCCTTTTGGACAGCTGCCGCCACTGCCACCGCCACTGCGTTCAACACAAGTGATTCAACCTCTATCGGTTTTTCCAGGTGTGCTAATTTGTACCTTATTGCTTGCTCTTTGATTTTTTTTTAATAGTTTTTGATTTTGTTAAGAGCGCAAATGCTTATATATTTTCCCTTTAGTTGGCATTCTTTTGTTTGATTTTAGGCTTAACTATACCTTCCATTGGAAATTAAAAGAAAAATATGTTTTTTTTATTTATTTAGCTTTGTTTTAATCAAATTAAAACAACGATTGCAACATAAATATATAAATGAAAAAAATCATAAAGTTTTTTATTTATTGCGATAGTTCTTGTGTGAAGAAAAACAATTTTTTTCAACAATCATTACAACCCTCCACCATACAGCAATTTTATTTCTGCACCACCATCCATTAAATGTTTTCAAAAATTAGCAATCATTTTGCACACTTTAAAGAATATTCTGCACTTACTTATACAATAATTATTATTTTTATGTTCAAATTTTTATATGAAAAGAAACTTAGTTTTCTATTACCAACTAAACTTACAGTCTAAGGAAACATAAAATATACATGTTTCTTTTTTTTCTTCTTTCGTTCTAATTTAAAAAAAAAATACTTTAAAAAATATAAACGTGTGGCTTTATCGTTGATTTTGTTGTAGAGTGAGTATTTTGCTAAAAAAAAAAACAAAAAACCGATTTAAAAATTATTTATTTTTACAAAAAAAAAAAGTTTTCTTATTTTACTCCAATTTAGTTTAGTTTTTTTTTTTTTTGTTAAATAGTTTTGGAAAGCAATTTTTAAATTCGTGTTTATTTATCTAGTTAACTTTGTAGAAGTGATTTAAAAAATGTTTTTGATTTTTTTTTTTTTAAATAAAACTAAAATTAATATCAAATAAAAATAATTTAGTGTCCAATTTGAGTGAAGACTCTTACGATTATGTTTTTGGTGGTCCACGTAAGACCCCACCTTCATCAACACTTAAGCTGACCTCACCTCCAATTAGACTGAGATCTGATGGTAAGTAAATTTTAAATAATGTTTTAATTTATTTATAAAGGAATTAATTCGTTTTATAATTGTTATTCATAAAAGGAAACACATTTAATGAGGTCGAATTTTTGTTTAAATATAAAGACAAAATTTTGTATTTTTTTTTAAATAATAATTATTATTGTTACAAGATATATATATCTCGAAATCTTGTATTTCCGATATTTGATAATTTGAAGTCTTAATATCTTGTTATCGGGGCTTTATATGGAAGAATTAAATTAGTAATTAAAAAAAAAAAAAACATTATCAAAAAGCATTATCATAATTTTAAATTCGATCTCTTTAAAGCTCTTCTAAATATAAAACAATAACAAATTAATAATACTAATATAGTATATGTAAGTACCTAGATTTTTTCTTTTATCATTATATTTATTTAATCCTTCAGCCGGACATCATCGAAGTGATGGTATTGTAAATAATGGCAGATTATATAGACATTCATTTAGCTATGCACCAAAACGATACAGAAACGTAGGTGGTGGTGAAAGAGAATCAAATACATCGAGGAGATGTCATGGGGAGGACGAAGCAACACTACGACAATTGCTTCTCGAGTATGTATATAAAAAAAAATCAATAATCATTTTATATTTGTAAATTTATAAAAGAAAAAAACGTTTTATATTTTGTTTAATTTTTCACTTGATAAAAATCTTTCATTTAAATTAAACAAATCGTTTTATTAAAAATAA
Organism: Syrphus vitripennis; assembly: GCA_958431115.1. NCBI lineage: Eukaryota > Metazoa > Arthropoda > Insecta > Diptera > Syrphidae > Syrphus > Syrphus vitripennis. The sequence goes on along the minus strand of OY288110.1, from coordinate 6,608,739 downwards.
AATAAAAATATATAATTTTTGTACATAAACATGAAAATGTCCTTTTTATATTTATATATGTGCATTAAAAACATACATTTTACATTTTTGGTGCATTTACATTAAATATACACACAAAATAACACGATCAAATTAAAAACAGCAAAAACAGTATCAACCTGTAAAAATGTTCAAAGACAATTATTGTTATTTTCTACAGTCGACCTTATATAGTTACTCATACACTACTTGTATATTATTTTTAAATAGTTTTTGTGTTTAGTTTTGGTATAATTGAATTCACCAATTATGTTTACGTAAATTATGAGTAAATATTAAAAAAAAAAAACAAAAATTAAAAATTGAAAAAAGCATGAAATAGAGTAAAAATCCTTTCAATATAAATGTGTTCGTTTGACTCTAAAATACAATAAGTTTACAATTTACTTTTACAAAATATTTATATCTCTAATCATGGTTATAATATGTTTACTTATGTTTAACGTTCTGTGTTCTCAATACTACTTTTCTATAAAACATCTTCTTTCATATTTAAATAATTATTAAAAAGTTCCAACTTAAGCCCGCATGTCGTGTGTTTATAAAATGCCACTTAAAGTGTGTGCTTAAAAGTAGCTTTTAAAAAATTCACTTACATAAAAAGTTTAAGCTATCATCTTTTGCCGAGTTCTTCCCTTTATAATCTTCTTGTTAAATCTTCAAGCGATCATCTCTTAGCCACATTTTTGTTTATAGCTCAAGATTTGCCTCATAATTCATTGGTTCATTTAACGATACATGTCATGGTTTCTTGTATAATTTCTTGATTCATCATGAAAATTTAATCTAATGTTTAAATAATTTAAAAATGTGACACGAAGTTTCACAGATAATATGATAAAAATGTTGGTAAGTTGTATCGCTCCTCCAACGTACGTATTCAAATTTCCGGGTATTTTAACAAACACATTAAGTTACAGTTTCTCAGTGCTCATTTAACTTTGATTTAGTTAGGCCCAGTTTTTAAGTGCGATATTTAATTTAAGTAACCAACATTTTAAGTTAAACCGGGATTAAGTAAAAATGATCGTTCGGTTTTTTTATTCTGCCAAATATTAAGGTCCTCCTACATTCATCCACCACTTCAAAATCATCACATAGGAGCACTTTATTTTTAAGATTGTCTTAAGAGGTCTCTTTAAGCTCACTACTGAAAAATTGGACCTTAATTCTGCAAATAAATTAAACGCGATTTAACTAAAATTAGAAAGTGTTTTTTAGTGTTTTTAAACTTCAGTTATCAAAAATCTTTTGAAATCTATAGAAATGTCGCTGTCAAAATCGAGATGGTGACCAAAAAAAAAAAATATCTCCATCGGACGAAATTCGAAATAAATGCAATCCAGTACAAAATCCCCAATAAATATTTATTTTTGCCAAAATCTCAAAAATCACCCCGAATACTTCCATTTTGTTCTGAATGAGAGGTTTTAGAACGATATTAGTAAATCCTACATACATATACTTATGTTAAATATTTAAAACTATGCTTATCGCCGTCAGTTTTAGTTCAGCAGAAAGTGGAGATTTTTAAATGCAATTAGCTTGATTATTGCACAAAAAATTGTGTAAATGGAATGGTTTGGAATGATTCGAATGAGCGGAAAAAATATAAATTTATCTTTTCTAGAACTATTTTACTTCGTTACAAGTCCGTTTTTCATAAAAACTCATTTTTGCACTTGGAGTGTCTTTTAATTTTTCAAAACTAATATAAAGATAATTGCATTTAAAAATTTCTTAGGTACCTAGGATTAGACTCGCTCCCCTTTTCTAAGCGTAATTTGTAGGTGTATTTTTTGACCTCAAACTGCCGAAGAACAAATTATAATTTAATTAGTTATTTTTTGGCAGAATGCATAATTTAAAAAAAACACGTGTGATGTAAGTTTTAAGATACTCATTTTCATCATTATTTATGAAAGGATTTTTACTTTACCAAAGCTTTTTTTGCAAAAAATAATTGGACAAACAATGTGAATTACATTTTCTAACACTGACTTTCACTAAAAAAAATAATCGTTTATAGAAAAGCACCATATCAATCTACTGTTTATGACTTTAAAATGCATTAAAATTATTCACAAAACTCAAATTTAAAAAAAAAAACAACCATCGAAGCACAAAAAAACATAAAACACAAAATATGTTTCGTTTCAAATGCACATTTGGTTAAGAAATCTTTTATTTTTTTTATTTTTTGTTTTCTTATTTATTTCAAACAAACAAATTTTTAAGTGTTTATAATGAACAAAAAACGCAATTAAAGCATTATTTTTTATTTATTTGTTTATAGATATGCATAAATTGATCAGATTATGTTAGCAAGTGTGGTTAAAAAAAATTAAAAATAATTAAACAGATAAAAAATAATCTAAAGAATCCCCACCACACTATATAGCCTGTATAGTCTGTTTTGGGCACATACGACATTCACCAACCTGAAAAAAGAAAAATTAAATATAAAATATTCAAAAAACAAATTGAGAGATAAACCTTGAACCAACAAAAAAAAAGAAAAATCCCTGTTTGAAAAAAAAGTAAAAAATATATAAAAGAAAAATCGGAAATAAATAAGTAAAATCTAAAACTTACATTCGCTGCTAATTCCAAAAAGTCGTTCGCGCATTTTCGTATATAAAAAATCTAACATAAAAAAAAAAACAGCATCAAAATGATGGGCACTATGCCACCAAGGTACATATCAATTCATTTAATTTTCCTCTATTTATCTTAAATATAATATATTTATGCAAACATTTATTATTTTACTAAAAAATCAAATTATTTTAAAATTTAACATAATTCAAATTTGGATATTTACTAATTTTGTATATTGTTTGCATTTAAATTTTTAAAAGAATCGAATTTTAATTTTTGTGTTACTTTGTTTTGTCAAAATTAAATTTTTCGCTGTCTAAAAGAACCAAAATTTAAATATATACACTCTCTATCTCTTGTTGTGATTTTAATTATTTCAATCCTATAATGTAATTTTTATGTGTGTGCCAGGATTTATTGCATTTAATTCTTTTATTGATCAAATAAAAAAAATTAAATACAAATCAATAAATCTTGAAATACATAAAATTTTTTTCTTAAAATCAATAATACCTCAAATAATATATATGTCTCTACAATCTTCATCTTCATATTTCTTTTTTTTCTACTTATTTTCGCTTCTTCTCCAATTACTCAAAAAAACTCTAAACCTAAATCATTACTTATAAATAAAAATCAAACAAAATAAAAATCTACAAATCTATATAAATCTCAAACAAAAAACATTAAAAACAAAACTAAAAAAAATAAAATCAAACTTTTAGTCGGATGGTTCTCACACCACTAAATGAGTATGAAACTTTCTGAACAAATACTATATTATACTTTAAACAAATACTAACTACTCTTTATAACTTACTCTTTTTTTTAAATACATTTTCTCGCTGATTTATTTATGTTAAAATTTTTTTTCTCGCTAATTTCTTTTTTTTTTCACACATTTCTATCTTCTTCATTGTTCATTTTTAATGATTTGTTTTTAATTTTAAGCCTTCATTGTAAATTCTCCATTTTACTCATAAAAATGCAAATTATATTGTAATTGTAGGAAAAAAAAATATTTATATAGATTTATTTTTTCTTTACATTCCTATCACCATATTGCATGTCATTCAAGCATTATACACCAATACTGAAAAGAATTAAAATACTCGTATAGTTATTGTATTTAACCGTAGAACCTTGGAGATTTCAGACGGAACTAGATATTATAATGTTTACTTGAAATTTTTTTTAATTATACATTATAGAAGGGTAGAAAAAAATATATAAAATATAATAGTTCGATTTTATAGTATAGTAAGCTACAGCACGTGAATTCTATGAAATACCAAGGCACCAAATAAATCAAATAGTTTAATTTAGACAATCACTTCATGCACCATTCCTACATTAATTCATGCACTTCTACATATCACCAATTTTTATAGAATTCATTTCAAAAATTATATTATCGACATTAAGCTCTGTAAAAGAATAAATTTTATTAGATGAGAAGGTAAACATTTCTAACTTTCTCCTGGGCCACCAAACTGAAATGAAAATAAACGAAAAGCTATATTGAAATATAAAACTAGCTAGTACATTCATGTTGCGAAGCGAAAAATTCCATACAAGAATAACATAAAAAATCTAGGAATTTTGCAAAACACTGATATAAAAAAAAAATCTCAGGTTTTTATTATACCTACTAAACTAGCTTTTCCGTAGTTTTTTTTATGTCGTCAGAATTCCAAGATATTTGAAACGAAACGTTTTGTTTGCTAAATACTTACAATGTAGCAAAAATGGTGTTTTGTATTTGTTTTATTACAATATCTTGGAAATATCAAATATGCAACATCATGATATTTAAAAGTAAGTATGGTTTCGATTTAGTGAAGAGAACAAAAATCTGAAAAATCTTATAAATTTCAACTTAAGATTGCAAACTTAGTGCTTTTAGACTTCGTTTTAATTTTTCATTCGAACATTATGAGATAGTAGATGTTTTGACTTTTTACATATTACCTCGAAAAACTGACTTGGTGAAAAAATCTGAGGATTCAGGAGATCAAAAACTAAAAAAAGTATAATGGATAAAAAAAAGTTAAATTTTGCAGACCAGTATTATATGGAATTTTAGTTTAATTTGTGTTTGTTGTTGTTGTTTCTTTCATTTATCATTTATTCTGTGTTTCTTGTTTGCTTCCTTTTTTTTGGCAAATGGAAAGTCTCCGATAACGTAAAATAATATAAGTTATTCTAAACATTTCGCTCTCTTATTGGTGAAATTTTCGTTTCGCATCAGCGGAGTACTAGGATTGAGCAAGCATCTGTGGATTTCGGTCACTAGTTTTAATTATAAAATACTTATGTGTGGGTCTTGAGATGCTTAAAAAATTCATAGGTTTCAATATTTCATCAAAACTATTGAAACGTGTTCGGTGTGACCATACTCTGACAAGGACATGGATGAATTCATTAGAATTGTTCGTTCTTAATGCAAATGCAAACAATTGCTGGTAGGTAAAATCTCCATAGTTTAGAAATGTCATTTGAACAGTATCTGATCTTCATATCGGTAGCAAATTCGAGTTAAGTTTGTTAAGTAAATACTAGGCTCACCTACACTTCAACACCAATGAAAAGCATTCAACTTTATAAACCATTATGAAAGACTAAAAATATTAAAGACAATACTTCATAAAAAGTACGTTGACAACATTTTCATAAAAAATTAAAAATGATCATTGTCAAAAAAAATCAAGATCATAACAATATCAACATTTATATTTATCAACTGCAAATAACCATCGGAACACTTTCACTGATTCAACCATATTTCAACAATAAATTCTGAGTTAACAACTACAATCAACCAAGCAAGTCGAATTGGCACAAAAAAAATATATATATATTGGCATAATGGCCTCTTCACCAAATCATGCTTTTGTCTCTCAATTTTTTGTTTTCAAAAAGATTTCGTATTTCCTTTCTTTACTTGTCCTATATGTTACAATATTTCAGTTTTAAACCACCTTTCATTAAATATAATTTTGATTTTAATTTTATTTATAACAATAAATACATTCACTTATTTATATAAATTTTCACGGCCACAATATTTGAAGAAATAAAATTATTTTCAAGACGGTCGAACATTGATAAACTTTTTTCTTCGAAATCTTTTGAAAATAATATAGAAATCAGTTGTTTTTTTTTTCGTAAATGAAATTCTAGAAAAACGAATGGAGTTTTAAAAAGAAATAAATTAATAATCAAACTTGATAAATCTCGATGTTAGTTAATTATTCTATTTTCAGCATAGTTGGTGAATGTCATATGTCAAGATATAGTGAAGTAATAAGTATGTAGGTACTTATTATATGAGCCGAACTTGAAAATGTTATAATGTGCATATAAAAGTTCCCCCTGTCCCACAAAAAAACAAGATACACAAACATATTAAACAATTTTCGTTTTTATTAAACTAGCAACAAATTCACACTAAAAAAAAGTATGTCGAAAATAGTCGTCAAAAACTGTGAGAAGAAATTCATTAACAATATTTTTGAAATATTTAATTTATAAAATTATCGAAATAGCTGCATAAACAAATTGCAATCAAAGTTAAAGAAATTTTATATAATTATATTATATAAGATATAATTTAAGTTTAACTTTTATTTTTGTTTTTTTTAAAGAATTGAAAATGAAAATCGGTTAAAAATAGCTTGTTTTCATAAAATATTAATATCGATTTGTATATACATATTCGAAATGTCCTTTTTATAATTAAACTTCCACCTTTATCATATACACAAACAAAACCGTCTGAATCAGGAACAATATAGATGTAATAAAAGTTATATATCGCATATAGCTATAGAGCAGAAAGAAAGGTCAAAAAGAAACTGCTATATGTATTATGTTTAGAGAGCTTTTTAAGTCGGCTACTTAGATAAGTTTTAAAGAAACAAGGGCACCCCTTCATTTCAATCCTGATATATATGTGTTTTTAGTTTTACGATTTAAGAGAATAACAAAAACAAAAATAAGGCGGCATCGAGGATACATGTTGCGACCATTACTCATTTGAGTCTCAAGTATGAGCAGCATGTTGTATACCATACTTTATAACTCAAGGAGCAGCCAGCCACTTAGACCATGTTATGACTAAAATGACCTAGAAATTGAATTGAAATAGGGTTGTAAGTGGTTTGTACACATATAAGTATTTATGTATGTTTTTTTTGTTGTTGTTGTTAAGATGTTGAAAATATGACCTTTCTTGTGTTATAAAAGGAATATCAACATGTTTGTTGTCGTTTCACTGTCTTCATTGAGAATAGGCAGTAAGGCAATGATTGAAGTTGCTGTTTTTTTGTAATGAAGAAATACTTGAATTGCTAAATTTTCATTTTGATAACAGTTAATGTCCAGTAAAAATTTTTTTGTATTCAATATTTCAAGTGTGAAAAGAAACAAAACCTTGAAAAGTTGGATAATCAAATGCTTTCATGGTACGATTTCTTATACTTATTGCGAAAATAGAAGGTGTGAGCAACACTAAAGAATATCATGGATGAATTGGTAGAAAAGCAGTGAACTAAGTACATTATTCTTCATGTTTACTCCACTTGGTCTTGGTCGATTGCTAACCATAGTAGCAAGTACTTCCATTTTGATCTAAATTTTTCGAAAAATTTAAAAGTTACGAAATATATCCGCAATTCTTCCGCACTAGCAATCTCCTGCTTTCGTTGCTTGATCTTTTTCTTTTAAAATACGGATGATCACTAGGCGCATTAACGCAAGGACTTCCATTCAAGCTTTATAGTAAGCTTTGAGGTGTTATTGTGTGTTTGCTTATATGTACATATGTGATTTACCACTGAGTCGCCACTTACGCCAAGCCGGATTCACTGCTGAAATATTTTTAATTTTTCAAAAAAAAATTCATCAAACATACGCTTTGACTGCTACTTGCTATGCTACCAAATATAAACAAATTTTTTTTGGGGCTTCAAACTTAGAAAACTAGAAAATTAAGAAAAAATATAAGTGCACACTTACTGTTCCTTAAGAAGTCTTACAACTAACCACTACATTTATATGCATATTCTAACAAAAAAATATAGGAAATTCAATGCCACCAGCCAGTAATCTCTATAATGTACCTACACCATTTATAAAAACAAATTTTCATAAGATTGATGACGAAGAATTTGCATATTAATTTCTTACTCTAATGAATCTAAGCTTTCTATGCGTCGTCGGTATATTATTTCTATAATAAACCTTCTTTTATTTGTGCACACATTTACACACGCATGTATGTATGTGAATACCATTTTCTAATATTAATACATATGTGTGCAGAGTTTTTTTCCTAGCAAACTAATAACTCTTAAGTCTTAACCCTCGCGAGTGCTTGTCAAATAACAATCTCAAAGTAAATGTCTACGAGTCACATCTTTCGCATAATTAAACATGGCCTCTGATTGATTGCACGAGGATTTTTCATTAAGAGATATGGAACTAGAAACAAAGACATAATAATCCTGACATTCGAAGAAGGACGACACAGGAGAGCATCACAAAACTATGAGTATGCACGATGAAAAACATCCCAACAAAAGATTTAAAACAAAAAAAAAAAAAAAAATAATAATAATTGAAAATCTAAGCATTATTCGAGGTGAAAGGAGAAGGCCACCAAAACTATAGATATTCATGAAATAAATCCAAGTCCCAGTTTCACACTAGCTGTTGCTGTGCAGAGTGCAAGCAGCATAAGTATTTAGGTGAGGTGGTAGATTAGATACAACAACGACAAGGATGATGGTAACTTGCAATGCAACGCTAGCTTCCCATATAGAGGAATAATAATCTCAATGACAAATATTTAAAAGAAAGTTGGAGCAAAAAAAAAAGGATATCTCTGGTGCAGATACTTTATTCCTATGTATGCTGATGCTTCTCCTTATTTATAGATACAATCATATGTGAAAGCGAGAGTGTGTAAAATGGCTTTATGAAATCATGAAAAGACATCTTGGAGAATATCAAGTTGATTTGCTAAAGAGCACCTCTTCTAGCATTCATAAAATGAGAATAACTGCAGGCGGTTTTGGTGCGCTGCTGTGCTGGTGCTATTCCTGGCACAATGTGCTATTTTTTTTTTCTTTTTTTTTTTCTACCACCATCATCGCCAGTATGGGTTTGGGTTTTGCGGGTGTTGGAAATATGGTGGTACTTCATTGGGAATGATAGTGTGCGGTGGTTTTGAGGTCGTGCTTATCATATTTCATACATATCTACCTAACGTACATACATATCGAGATGAAATCTGTTAAATAGGTTTCACGGGCATTCACATAACCTTATGGAGGAACACACAAAGCAGCCATAATAAATTGCTCCCATATGACGCTTGACTTACTTCAACACCGAGTATAGGCTAAGTCTCCATTATACGTAGAGGAATATTATATACGAGTATAAATATATACATATAGATATCACCACCTCCATCCAAAATGTGAAACGTGTAATTGTTCGCCTTGGTCTTTTTCTCCTGGAATATATATACATATAGTGTTGTTATAATTTTGCCTTTTTCGAAAAGACGAATGCGATGGGGGGGTGAGTGGGTGGTATGTTATAAAGAAGACTCTGTTAGAGATATCTTCAAATGTGGATCTGGAGAGAATTGTTGAATAGTTTATAATAATTCATGTGTGTGGCTTATACTCGAGTGTGTTATATAATGAAGGACTTCTCTACATTGTCATCATAATTTCTTCTTTATTATGTTAGCAAATAAAATATAATAAAAATATCTTTAACTTGGATAGAAACTTTTCAACACTAAAAAAAAAAGTAAAGAGCTCTTCAAGAACTATTCAAATTCTTGCTAACAGATATTTAAAACATGATAATGTACCTAGATGATACTATTAGAGGCTATTCGTAATATTATAAGAACGTGGGTAGATATATCACTCCGCGTGGAGTCTGTGAATTGATTCCCAGCGTATGCCACATACAACAGAATTTTAATTGACATTTTCGTAACTTTGTTAGACTTAGAGGAACAGTTTTCCATAGTGAGTAAGTGAGGTGAGTCGAACCAGATAAAGCTAATCTAGCAAATCAATCACAAAAAAAAAGAAGAATTGTTTACGATACCTTGTATAGAACTGTATTTTCGATTTTAACTGAATCGTTGTACAATTTTCGATAAGAAGTTGTGTATACGCCCAACCGTACCTGTCTTAGTAATACTGTTGTAAATAACTGATTAAATACTTTGATCATTTGGTACTGAAAAACGATATGATGATCGTTCCATTTGAACATGTTAAAGAACCTCATATGAATCCCTGCTTAACTATCAATTCACCCATAGATTTACTAAAATGCCATAATTTACTTGATGAATTGCATCAATATCTAGAAGAAAATTTATTGCAAACTTTTCACAACTTTTATCATTACTTGTTTTAATATAGGCAATTTTCCCAGTATATTCAAATCAGCTAAATCAGCAAAAATAAAACGAAAAATTATTAATTTATCTATTGCAAAATTCTATGTGTGCAAAAATCTTTATTTCAAACATTGCATTGCAAACTTCAGATAATTCGCATAATTTTTAAAACCGAATTTAGAAGAAACAAGTTTTTGAAATACATAAATTTGAAAGTCAGAATTTTGACCAAGGAGAACTGTCTACAGTCACAGATGTGTCAAAATGACGTGTGAAATTTTGAAAAACAGAACTCTGGTTCAACAAAATTTTTAACTGAACTCATATTCTTTTCAAAATTTATTTTCTCTAAACACATATGTATAGTTTTTCATAAACTTTTTCTTACAATTTAAAAAGTTTCTTGTGTTTCATTTCATTAAAATTCTTCTCTCAAAGAAACATTTTTGAATTTAATCTGGGGTTTCTTTTTGTCTCAAAATATGTTATACTACTAAAATTCTGAATACTACTAAGTATACATGTACAAAACCTTTACCTTGACAGCTTTATTGACGGAAAATTACATTTTCCTCAAAGCTTTTCGCAATCACTGCATGTTTATTAAATTAATATTTAAGCAAATCATCTCCTTAGTAAGATTCATAAGAAAAAGAGAAACACAAAAGCATCATATCTTATGATTATAAATATGCATATTCTCCAAAATTACAACCACAAAAATATGGATGCAAGAAAAAGTTGTCTTTTCCATCATACATAGGGTGATTTGCACAAGCTGTGACAAAAGGCTAGGGATTGTAATGTGAATCGAGACATGACAAAAAACGTATAGAGGAAGTAGTTTATCCTTCAGTTTATGTAGGTAGATGGGTCTAAAAAACAAAACTAGTTAAAACAAAAAAAAAAGTATTAAAAATAGTTTTCCGAAAATTAATTTTAAAACTCGAAATTAAAAAAAAGAAAACATATATTTTATGTTAAATAGAATAGAACATAGAAAATTTCCTCTATCATAAAACGGGGAAAAGAATTATTTTCCATACGAATTTGTCTCCTCTCAGTTTAACCTACACTATAGCCTAGACTCTTATCATACCTTATGCAAGTCACCCTGTATAGTAAATATATTGAAGAATTAAACAATGTTTTGTTTTTCATTTGTTTTTCTTAAGTTCTGTTTTTAAAAGACAAAACTTTTAAAGACGATGCTTCTTACTTCTTCTTCTCTCTTGCATCAAAAACTATTTGTTGTCTCTCTATGTCCATGTTTCACTATTATTATAATATTGTACATACTTTCCTAACCAAATGTGGGTGAATGGGGAGAGAGAAAAAGAGAGATTGCAATTGGGAATTTTATTAAAGGTTGTTAAAGGGATGCTATAGGACTATAGGACTATAGGACAACCGTGGTAACAGTGATAAATAGACGAAATAGATATTTTTTTTGTTCTGTACTGCATCCTTTTGGCTTTTGTGTTCTCAACTTTTTCGACTATAAATTCAATGGAGTTGATGGGAGTAAAAGGTAGATAGGCATTAGGCATAGGCGTGGGGAGTTGAGTATAGTTTTTAAAAAAAAGCAAGTACATACACAAGATTGGATACAATTTAGATATGGTTCCTGAATGTTCATCGAGAAATATTTCATTCGTGCGCACGTATCAGTAGTTTTCTTTTTTTTTATGTCAGTTAAGGTTGAATAGATGGGTAGTGTTGGTGCAAAGGAAAAGAGAGGGTAAATGACAAGAAAGGTGTTTGAATTTATTGTTTTGAGTGCACACATGCATAGTGCTGTTATAATAGCACACAAGGTGAAGTTGTGCGATGATATCAGATGACATTTATTCGGTGATTGACAATGAAATATGATCAAAAATGTTCTCATAACACAACACAAAAACAAAGAGAAAACGTGAGGTTGAAATAGAATGGGTCAATTGATAAACATGTTCGTTCACTTGTTCATTGTGTTGTAGCAGAATTTGTAGTTAGAGATTGGAATTTCGTTTAATATTCCTATTTGAAGGATATGATGATGATGATGATGAGCAAAAAGAAGAAGAAGGCACAGAACATCAAGGATATTATGTTACAGAGAGGAGAAGGAAATTTAATTTTATGTTTGGTTATGATGGTATGCCAGAGATAAGCCAATCAGCATTTTCAAAAGCATCCAAATATTTAATGTCATCAAAATCTTATGAATGAATTATATTAGATTTTGAGATTTGATTTTAGGTATATAAGAAGCTGATGTTAAAATCAAAAGACATGTATGCAACATAATAACAATGTATGCATATATGTATGTATGTGATGTAAATCCTTGACATGACATTGCTTCTTGAGGGCTTTATGAAAATTATTCAATGAGTTTTATGCACTGATATAGATTTTTGAAGATGGTAAAAATATGTACAGTACATAATATGTATATGCTTCAAACATGTAATAAACGTAGTATAAAATATCTTAGGAATCAAGATAGAATCGAATACATTTCCAGTACACGATATTTAATTTGATAGTTAAACATAAATTCTTTGCTTTAATTTAAGCTAGGTATTTTACTTAAATTATTTAAAAAAAAAATAAGATGTTGATTTTGATAAACATTAACAAAGTTTAGCAGAGCAGATTTCTTGCAACAAATATAAAGAGAAAAATGTAATTTTTTCGGAAATACCTAACACAATTTAATTGCAACACATTAGTATACAAAATTCTGGTATCGTGCTGACATAAATATATTGATAACCTTGTTCTAAGAATATCATTTGTGAGTACTTTTTTTTGAATAGTAATTAACATTTTAAATATCTTTGAATGAAAGTGAACAGTTTGCATTTGAAATATTTATGAGTCATCTTGGGGTAGAGACTTTAACTCAACTATTTATAAGATGTTTAAATGATGTGCGAGGTTTTTTTTAATTGTTAATAAGTTAAGTTTCTTAACTACCTTACTAATTTTTTTATTAAATTAACTTGTCAGCAAACAACAACATTTTCAAATGATAATTGAGAACAATCTAAATAAGATACCCGACTGTTTTAACTTACACGATCTTATCGCCAGAAGATACTTAAATACTTTGCATTTAATTTAAGAAATCTATTTTTTTACATTGTTAGGAATAATGGAAAAATCTCGACCTGTGATTTAAAACCTGTGTGTAAAATATCGCAATCATAACTTGTGGTCGATTCTTGTTTGTAAAGTAAGCTAGACATTTTCATATCGCATTTTGATGTTTTTTTGGTAATTCAAAAAAATCGTTCAGTAAAATAAAACAGCAGCAATAATCAAACCGAAATACAAAATTGAAGATGAAAATCAATAGAAAACGTACTTCTAAGTGATGCAGTTTACGAAATACATTTTTAAAACACGAAAACCAAATGCTTTCCATTTTAAAGATTTAAAATTTTTCTTAGAAATTTCATTTTCAGCATTTAAAAGCTAATTTCACAAAAAATCTACGTAATAGATTTTTAAATAATTTTTTATTTGGCATTCATAAGTTTTGTAACTTGCACCGCTTCATCAGTGAGATTTTAAGATGTACTTAATAGTAAGATACCTTTACTACATACGCCACAAAAACTATTATTTGTCAGGCTTACGAAATAAAAAAAAAAAACGAAGAAACAATTTAAATTTCGAGGCAATTATTATTAACTATAACTTTTTTTCGGGACAACCATTCCGAAAACTGACCCAGTATTTCATATTTAGATTATGTTGTTACATAATTAATGTGAGGGAGGCAACTTGGCGATTCTTTTTTTTAATTATTGCTAACTGTCTCTCGTGCTCAAAATTTTCACACTCCTTTCATTATAAATAAATCAACTCATTTCCACAAAATTATCTCATCCATTACAAATAATAATATGTATAAAGGTACTATCCTATAAAGATATGCAGTCATTGTGCAGAAAGCACATATTCAGTGTATAAGAGAACTCAAAAATCAACTCCTGGGCTACCCAATAAATTACACCACAATATGTTTAAAGTTTGTTTCCCTTTCATATCCCATCACTAGGTAGGGTGTACTTATATGTACCATTATAGATATGTTGTTTTAATTGTGTAGGTAAAATATTCCCATATAATCTGGAGCTGGCTGAGAGGACAAAAGGCTTCATGATAAAGCCATTTCTATCTGTGGTTATATCTAGCAGCATGCAGAAAACATATTAATAAGTTACTCGGGACTGCAATGCATTACTGCGACCATCCGGAGCAACAAAAAAAAATTACACTTACCTTACATACATACACTATAGAAAATAATATCTACAGGTGCATATTGCAAACGTGTCTATGTACATATATAGATATGTAGTTTCATACAATATTATAATATAGAATATATACACCATCAACACATCACATCATCCCATAGATAGATAAACACGGTCTTGGATACATCACATCCGACAGGATAATGTAGCTGCTTCCGTTTGCCAAACCGTATTCTTCCCACCCGCAATTGCAATCCGCTAGTGTGTTATACTCCCCTGCTGCCATACCGTTCTGTGATTATAGCTGCAAAGTTTATTTTTCATTTTTTTTTTTTAATAATTTGCATGACATTTTCCGTCAGTTATTTTTTATTTTTTCATTTCCTCCTACCGTGCATATACAGCAATTTATTTTTCCAATGCATTTGCAACACAAACAAATTAAAATGCAACCATTCCCCGCGAAATTGTAGATGAAAAATTATAATAACTTGTTAGCTAAGTAGTTCGCTCCTATATTACCCAAAATTTATATCAAATAATACCTTCTAAGAAAAATACCTTTCGATTGATTTTTTTTTTGCCTTTTGGATCCTAGATCCATTGCTTCGCAGGATTTTTTTCCTTCGTAGTTTGCGCTAGAGTGCGTATGATTTGGCAAGTTTATACTTCTAAGATATCAGAGATCTCCGCACTTTCTCAGAAATATAAACAAAAATTCTAATACAAAACTCTTAGAAAGAAATTTTTCCAATTCGATTTCTCAATTTTTAAAAATGACGGTTTTGACATCGTATGCGATTAAATTTAGTTTGTGTTTGCTGTTAATAATTTTTAAATTTTCTTGAAAAAGAAATACTTGATGCATATAAAAATTTTGTATTTTATTTATTTTTTTCATATACATAAATATTTTTAAACATTTTTTTGAATAATCCTCTATACTGACTTAAGAGTATTCTCAGAAATGTTAGAAATATAAACTGGCCAATTATATTGCTTCGTTTTTTATTTACATAGCTATAAATTAAAATGAAATAGACAAAAAAAAAATGAAAGGAGTAGACCTCTTTCGAAAACATTAGATACATTTATTCATGTAATATCATTTCATATTATTTGCAATAAATTTACATAAATATTTCTTTTCTTTTTGATTTTTTTCATTCTCTAATATTTTAAACATAAAAATAATATTTTTCGAATATTCTAATGAAACACAATTTTGTGTTCAATTTTATTTTTTTTTTTTGCGTTTGCTCGCTGTTGAAAATAATTACGTGCTAAACCCAATGTAATATAGTTTGCAAAAGCAAGTTAGCGTGATGAGCATGAATCTCTCAGCTAAGCTGGATGAGCTTCAAAGAGGCGACAGACACTTGGAGACGACAGTCGCCTTGTGTGAAATACGGACACAGCTGCAAGAGCTAACGAAATCCGTTGAGAGTTGCCAAAGTGAAGTTTCAGAGGTAAGTGAAATTAATTTTTTTTAAACAGAAAAATGTATTGAATGTTACACTGAGGGGATGATGTATATGGTTACATAGATTTTTGTATATATAAATTTTGTATTTATTACATCGTATTATATCATATTGACTGACAGATGAAGCTGAGAAATAATTTTTTGGTCTCGTTACGAATTGAGTAAAAACCGCCTGACTACATATCATATTTCTTAACTCAGCGCTCACTGGCATAGCTGCAGTTGAGTTTCTTGAGGATGTTAAACTGATTATTTATTGACTACGTGTCTATTTACGTCAATATTTTCAAATACGCATTGCTTGGAATCAACTCATAACTTATTTTAATGGCTACAAATTTTTATTTGCATCGCTTGCAATTTTAAAATAAATAATGTATTGGCTACGTATCAGATTTATTCAATTAATGCTAATATATCCTGGATATATATAATTTGTAATGCATGTTACATTTTTATTCGTATTAAATTTGAATCTTAAAAGTTTATGTAGTCATTACATATTATTATGTTACTCTCTACGTTTCAAATTTTATTAAAAAAAAATTACTGAAATGATTCAATACATATTTCCCTCAGTGCATAGATACTATTGAAGCAACCAATCTAATATTTGTGAAGTGAAAAATTTAATCCTAAATAAAATAAAAATTAAAGCTTTATCTTATTCATCTTATCTTATAATTTTAATTCTAGGTGAAACGTGATATGGTAGCAATAAAACATGAATTGGACACAGTGCAACAAGTTAAAGAAGAAATCGAAGAGCTACGCGAATATGTGGATCGACTTGAAGAGCACACGCACAGGCGGAAGCTAAGACTTTTAGAACAAGTTTGTAGCTTAAATTTTTTGCCATGTTGTGTAATTAAATATATTTAACATTTTTTTCTTCTACACTTTCCAACAAAAAAAAAAAAATAAAAAAAAAATGATGACAAAAAAATACGCAAAAGAACACCAAAAATTTATTTTGTTTATTATTTTTCCTAAAAACTTAATTTCATAACAACAAATTATATTTACTTTATAATGTATGTTTTTGTAGCGAATTTATGCCAAAATAAAATTATTTATTTCTTTACCATTGACACACACAAAATTGTTTGTTTTTATTTTTTGTTTTGTTTTTAATATTTATACCAATAAATTGTATTATATTAAATTCAAATTTATAAACAGGGATGATGATTTTTCAATGATATATAATATGTGATGATGATGATGATGATAGTGGTTTTTGTTTATTGCAATTAAATTTTTATTTATTTTGTTTATTTTTGTTTCAATCACATTCCTGGAGTTATTTTTTTTTTAATTTTCTCTGTTGATGTGTCGGATATTCTGTTTTGCCGCCCCCCCCCCACAAAACCCACAAAATAAAAACAATAAAAAAAACAAGTAATGAAACCAAAGTAATAAATATTGTGGTCCACAATATTTTTGTGGTGTACAAATAATTATTGTGAAAACACAACAACCACATCAGCATGATGCTAGTGATTGTTTTTAAACGTGCACGAAACAAAGTGACAGGTTGTGGGCATCAGTATAAATCTAAAGGATTGGGGTTAAGCGAGAATGATTGCTGCTGTCCCTGTTGATCTCTGGATGAAATGCAATTTCAATTTATCCATTGAAATTAATATATGTATGTAGCACTACCTATGGGACGATGAAATGGATTTAATTTAATAGAATAATCTTGTCAGTTAGCATTTTTTTGTGGAATTTAATATAAAATTGAATAAATAGTTTGGTGTTTTGGGTATAACTAAAATATAAATGAACTCAAGTGACCTTAAGTTAGTGGTGAAATTAGGAAAAGAAAAAGATTTTTAAATTGAATCGTGCTCTAAAATAAGCACAATTGTTTAGATTCTTACCGTCACAATTTTAATTTTTTTTTTAAATAAAGGCACGAGAGTGACACATAAGTCATTTGCTGCATTTACCTCTTTCAATTTTTAACTAGGATCTGCAAAAGTTAAAATGTTTTATAATTAATTCCACATTTTTGTCTAAAAATTTTAGTTTTAAATATTCATTTCTGTTTGAAAATTCCTTGGAACCCATTTAACGTACCCTGCTATGATATGGCAATTTTATGTAATCTAAAAAAACTATTTGACTTTGTGCCCGCCCGGTGACTGAGCAAGTTTTAGCCTTAGCAGAGAAACAGAGTTGCGTGAGCAGAACTTGGCAGAGAGTTAAACCCTGGTGCCAGATCAGGTACTTCAAATAAATAACAATTTTTTTCAAATTTAGTCTGTCAGCGGTGAAGTCTAAAATTTCAATATTTCAGGGTCTTACAGTAGGTAGGCAAATAAAAATACCAGCATAGCTTTACATAGCCTTAAATCCAACATCCGAAAACAAGATTTTATTTACCGTTTCCTTTTCAGACTTAGACTTCTGTATCAACTTGGCGGCGTTAATTTAGATCGTCGACTCAATAATATATTTTTTTCTGATGTTGACAATAGTGTTTCGCCTGATATTCAATTTTCCTAAAGCTAACTTCAGTAAGTTAAACAGCTCATAATACTGACATTGACATCGCACTCTCC
The DNA here is from genome assembly GCA_958431115.1 of Syrphus vitripennis. Taxonomy (NCBI): domain Eukaryota; kingdom Metazoa; phylum Arthropoda; class Insecta; order Diptera; family Syrphidae; genus Syrphus; species Syrphus vitripennis. The sequence goes on along the minus strand of OY288110.1, from coordinate 6,590,346 downwards.
AATTTCTGTTCTCATGCTTTTAACTGCCTTACTCGATCTGTTCCTGTGGTCCAACCAAAGGACAAATCAGAACACCTGTCTCTTTTCATAACTTTGCAATTTTCTCTACCAAGATATATTGCAACAAACCCCAAAAGATTCTTTCATTTTATCAATGCTTAAAAAATGCGTGATAGCCGTCCTCCTACCTTAACTTATTAGAACTTTAGCTCCGATGATCCGGAAATAGTTGCTAATTTATTTCGTCAATCTTTCTCTGAATATTTATCATACTTAAAATCTCACACCCGAACTGCCTTAAACCCAATGGAGTCCCGCTATAAATTTGAAAATCTTGATTATGCTGTTTTGAAAACGCTAATGAGTTTGATGTAATTGCAACCGCCAAAGCATTCGATAAAATTTCTCATTCTCCCATACTTTACAAGTTGAATAATTTCGAACTATTTTCGTTTCTTCGATTCAGTGATACTTTAAATTTAAAGAATGTCAGTATAGAGTAATTTTTAGCTTCTCATCCTTGCAACTTCTGGCGTCCCGCAGGGAAGCCAGCTGGGCTCACACATTTTCATTTTGAATATTGACGCCTTGACTCTACCATAAAAAAAACTCTAATATGCAAAATTAAGCTGTAAATGGCAATCAACTATGATGTTTTTTTTACATTTTGACATTTAAGTAATATTTTTATAAAATTGCCCCTCCCGTTAAGATACAGACATCACATCAACGTAACCACCCGTATTGATTTTAAATTCCTATTAGTTTAAATAATTTGAAATAAATAAAATTTAAGTTTTATTTACTTATTTTTATTTTTAACCAAAACAAAATTATGTACAAATCAAACATTATGCAACACAGAATTTGTCTAATTAAAAATTCTCTTTTTGCACTTCTTGTATTGGAAATGAGCTTTTTGTTATTTTTTTATAGACAAGGCACCTTGATCAGAACTTCATTTTGTTTATTTAACTACTTTTAAACTTGAAGCTTTTTGTTGATTTTTTTAATAATGAATTGAACGAATTAGGAAATATGTTTGTTTCTTTTTTTTCTTTTCTAATTGAACCTTAACTTTCCTATCTATCTATCTTTCTATCTTGTTCTTTCTCTCTATTAACCAAATCACAGAAGATAAAAATAAAAGTAAATAAATTTTGTAATCTTTCACAGGGACTCACGTTCTTTCTGGCATACTCGATATTTTCGGCCGTCTTGGGAATGCTCCAGTTTGGCTACAATACAGGAGTGATAAATGCACCAGAAAAGAATATTGAGAACTTCATGAAGGACGTGTACAAGGATCGATATGGGGAGGATATTAGCGAGGAATTCATACAGCAATTGTATTCGGTGGCAGTATCGATATTTGCCATCGGTGGTATGCTGGGTGGATTCAGCGGTGGATGGATGGCAAATCGATTTGGACGGTGAGTTTGGATTTTCGATTGGAATAAAACGAAACAAAAAAAAAAAAAACTTTAGGTATGCGGGGACTTAATGTATCACCTATTATCCTGGGATGATAGAAGATAAATAATGTTTGTGAGGGTTCTATTTGACACAAATATTTGTAGAGATTCTATATACCAAAGATGGTTTAAGGAAAATATAGAAACTATAGAAATAGAAAATTGTGGCAAGGATTATTGTACCTAAACCTACATAGTATTGTGGGAGGAAGGAAAAAGGTGTAAAGAGATGGTTGGTGTGTGAACAAATAGGGTAGCGTTAAGCTGTTTCTATAGTTTTGCTAGAAAAGATTTTCGGTTCATACTATAACACTAGCTGTCAGCTTTATTAAAACACAACAATATATTTTCATTATTTACTTAGGACAATAGATACAAAAAAAAAAAGAAAGTTATGAGAATATTTTCAAGAAAAAAAATGAATTGCACTAAAGGAATAGGATTGATAATTGTGATTAATTAAAAAACATATAATGTTTCTAGATATTGTATTTGGGACTATTTTAATAATTTATAAAAAAAAATTAAACCTTGGAGCTTTACAAATATGAAATGTTTAGAAAAAGCTGTGCAATTTTTTATTTTAATTAATTTATGTGTTTGACTTTTGGCCTTGGTTTAACTTTTTAACTCACCGATTTCGGCGGATTACAGCTGTGATTGAAATTCAACCATAGATCAGCTATCTATACTAGATGCTAGATCTTTAATAACAGCTGATACTCAACTAACCTGACAAACCATTGTTAAATTTTTTGTGCAACTGAACCTCAGGCTTACACCAGTATTATGAAATGTTTTGCTTGAGTTCAAACAAATAAATGTGGGGGCTCCTATTACTTACATGTCCCTCAAACCTTTGAAAAGTATCACCACCACTTTCAATAAATATTTAATTTTTTTTCGTGACTCAAATATATTTAAAACATTTATGTGTAGGAATTAATTTGGTGACCTATCCATTTTAAAAATCTCTTTTGTACAACATTTAAATGCGATTTGTTTATATTTCTTTTATATTTATATCACACACCAAAGATTTATTGCATTTCTTGAAAGAACGTTTTTTATAGTGTGTGCGCTACGAATAGACCACATTCCACGGCATATTATTTTTTTTTGATGACGCCATAAAGTCATGATAAGAATTAAAAAAAAAAAAACAATAAAACTTATCAAAGTTGCAACGCCGCGTCGGCCGTAGTATCAGACAGATAAATTTGACTTGAAATAAATATGCGCAAATAAAAAAAAAATTGTATGCTGGTGGTTATTCTTTAAACGATATGAAATTAATTAGAACATTAAATAAGGAATACTGGAATTTATTTTTAGAATTTCAAAGACCTTGTTTGGAAGAAATCTTATGGTTGGGGAAGAATTTTGTTACTGTTGAAAATATATATTTACGTAAAGTTACCACTACTAAATATTTCTGTTTTCTGATGTGCCAAACTTGTGTTGTATTTTTTCTTTCTATGTTCGCACGCAGTTTTTGACGAAAACATTGTTTTAAAAATCAACTACATATTTAAAAATTTTGTAACAGAAAACAAATTTTGCCAGCAAACGTGAGGCACCATTTTCGATTTTCAAAAAAAATGTGTGTTATTTGCTCAACTTGTATACTAATTTTATCTAAAATTTTTAATTTTAATATTTCCAAAAAAAAACTTTTTTTTTGATAGTTTGTCCTAGTATTAAGGTACCACATATGTATTTAAAAAATTGGAATGTGAAAAATAAGTGTTGCAAGACTTTTTTAATAAAAGTTTTGCCGTGATGTTCATAATTTGCAGTGCCAATCTTCTTCAATACGGCGGCGGCGCATGAGATCCTGATCGAAAATAGTAAAATTATAATTTAAAAAAAAAAAGAAACTTAAAGAAATCAGAAGTAAAGTTGTCAAATTTTTGAAATAAAAAAAAGGATGACAAAAAGGTGAGCCATTACGGCGTAATTTAATTTTGAGAATCAAACTTTGCCTTCTTGCAACTTATACATTTTTTAAAGCAAGAAATTAAAATTTTTGAAAAATCGAACATTTGAAGAATATATGTACATATGTACATATTATCTAAAAAATGTAAAATTTTTCGAAAGTTTTTAAATCATTTACGGTACATGTAAAACAAGTATAATTCAACATTACACAAAACTCTTCTTAATTTAAAAATCAAAAATTATGGCACTAGCTTCACGCTATAAGGTGCTTTTCAAAATCGGTTTGCGAAAATTGCAAAAAGTGCAGCACAGGTGACAAAACAAAATTTATTTTTTAATTTTCAAATGTCAGGCCTTTCAAAACAAACTAAATAAATAGTCAAAATGAGTCGAGTAAATTGAATGTTATACACTAATCAAAAACTAACACCTATTTAATTTAATTTTTCAGAAAAGGAGGATTATTACTAAACAACGTTCTTGGCATATCGGGAGCTTGCCTAATGGGATTCACTAAAGTCAGTCATTCCTATGAAATGTTATTCCTCGGCCGATTTATTATTGGTGTTAATTGCGGTAAATTGAAACAAAAATAAATTTATGAACTTTTCTTAAAATATTTTTTTTTGAATTCAGGTTTAAACACATCTTTAGTACCAATGTACATCTCAGAAATAGCACCACTCAATTTACGCGGTGGTTTAGGCACCGTAAATCAATTGGCTGTGACAGTAGGTTTACTATTATCCCAAGTCCTTGGAATAGAGCAAATATTAGGAACCAATGAAGGCTGGCCAGTATTACTAGGTTTAGCTATATGTCCAGCTGTATTACAATTGATATTATTACCAGTATGTCCGGAATCGCCAAGATATCTTCTTATAACAAAACAATGGGAAGAAGAAGCTCGAAAAGGTATTTTTTATAATTTACCAAATTTAAACAATATTTCTGATTGTGTTTCTATTTCTTTTAATAGCTCTTCGAAGACTTCGTGCATCGAGTTCAGTTGAAGAAGATATTGAAGAAATGCGTGCCGAAGAGCGTGCTCAACAATGCGAAAGTCATATATCAACTATGGAACTAATTTGTTCGCCAACTCTGAGGCCTCCACTTATTATAGGAATTGTTATGCAACTTAGTCAACAATTTAGTGGTATCAATGCGGTATTTTATTATTCAACGTCACTATTTAATAGTTCAGGCTTAACAGAAGAGAGCGCCAAATTTGCAACTATCGGAATCGGTGCTATTATGGTATGTTACGATTTGAATAAAGAGCGAGTCTTGTATTTTTATCAATGGGTTACCTTATTTATTACCTCACCAAACAAATATAAGCACTAATAAAATTTCAATATTTTCAGGTTGTTATGACTCTAGTATCTATCCCCTTAATGGACCGAACTGGTCGAAGAACACTCCATCTGTACGGATTAGGTGGAATGTTTATTTTCTCAATATTCATAACGATATCATTTTTAATTAAGGCAAGTACAAAAATTATATATTATACATTTCTCTATGACTATTTGCTAAGACAGTTCAAGGATCAAAAATGGTTTGTATTTAAAAAAAAATATTTATATTTTAGTAAAAGTATTACGAGTTAACAATCTCAAATGTTTGAAGAGATGTTCTTTTATTTTAAAATAATTTTGAAAAAAAAAAATTATTATTGAAAAAAAATATTTTGATGTTTGAAGTTTTTGACAAAAAAAAAAAAAAAAAAAAAGTTTGGTTAATTTTTACTGAAACTGGTATGATGCATGTTTAATTTTGATATTTTTCATATGACATTAATTTTATTTATAGCAAATTTACGAAAAGCGTATGACGTTTATTTTTCTTATTTTGAAGATTTTTTTATTTGTTACTATCGTATATGAATTTTGATAAGAAACAAAGTTTTTTTTTTATGGAATGAAAATAAATAATTTTCGTTTTGATGCTTACTTTTTTTCATATAAATAAGGTATCTAATTTTTTTTTGAGAAAATAATTTTATTAATATCTATAAACTTTTTCACAAAATAAACTCACAAACTACCGCACTTAAACAATTTATTGTTGATGTAAGATACAACATTATATATCGCTTATAAACGCTATAAGCTTTTTAACATGTCTACTAATCGCTTAATTTCTATTAAATTTAAATAAATTCTTGTGTTTTATGTGTTTTTTTTAATATTTTTTAGTTGTTGTTAATTTGTTGCTTTAATTTGTAGCTATTGGTGTTGTAATTAGGTTTAAGGTGCTGAATAAATGAGTTGATATTTTCAATAAGTATAAAATACTTGAATAATTTAAAAACATAAAAGAATGCTAAAATAAGTTAAAGAATTGCGATTTTTAAAGAAATTTTATGTATGATTTAAACATAATTGAAAATATTAAATACTGGATATTTCTCAATGAGCTAGAAATTTTTTTGGGCGTTTAGGAATTTATAGGAATTTATATTTTCGTTCAAAACTATACCAGATTTCTGGAAGAGAACATTTTCCCATAAAGATCAGTGTATCATTGTTTAATTTAGTATTTTTCTGTACCTACTTTTTTTAATTAAATATAAAAATCCAACTAAGCAAGACCTTTTAAAAAATGATATCAAAAATTTGTATGGGTATGAGTACTCATTGAATACTGGCATTTGTCTGAAAAGATCATTTTAAAAATCTTTATCAAACTTTTGTATGGGTGCTATTTTCATTCAAGATACTTTATGAGTGCCTAATTTTTTTTTTTTTGTTTAATACAAAATAAACAAATTTGGCTGGAAAAGATAAAAATACTTACCAAAAGTTTTATTGACTGCTATATTTATTTTAGTAGTTTTCAGTAGATACTTTATGAACAAATTTTTCATGAAACATAAAATACAGAAATTTGACGGGATAAGATTTGTTTTTAAAATCTTTATCAAAAATTTAAGTAAACTTCAAAATATTTGAAATATTTTTTAAACTGCGCATTTCTGAGCGTTAAATATCTATAGCTCTAAAAGGAAATTTCACAGTGACACTAAACTGTGACACTGGTAATTTAAATATTTTAAATTAAAAGCGATTTGTATGATAAAAAAAAAACAACAAGAGCTTAAGAGTCATTATAACAAATTAAGCATGAACATTTTAAAAATAAAAATACTGAACTGAAATACACAAACATAATATGAAACTCATTTATTCAGCTGTCTCGCCCCTTTTTAAACTAAAACTTATCTCGATTTGCCAGGCTTTTTGTCCCGTTAACAAAATTTCAATAAACTAATTAAAAAAAAATATATACTAAAGTTTTCATACAACCTATATTTTCTGTTTGTTTTGTCCACCTACGATAATTCATTAACAAAAATTACCAATTTAATTTATTTGAGTTTAAAAGTATTTTGTAAACCGCTTTTATTTTTTGTGGTGTCCAGTTAATTTGACAAAAAAAAATCAATGAAACCAAAACTAAAAAAAAAAAAGAAAAAAATGTGTATAGTGTCTTCGCAAAGCAAAATCAAAATCGTTAGCACTGTGTATACATTCTGCACTGGGTTGGAAAATTTAGAAAAAAAAAAATATCATAGCGACAAATACAAAAAATCGACTTACAATCAGATTAAAAAAAATTACCAATTTGATTTCTTTAGTTTTTTATTTAATGTAGCTTTTATTTCAAGCAAACATGCAAACTAACTATAGCATCACAAAAAGTCAGTTTTAAAAAATGAAAAATGAAAAAAAACTACACATGTATCTATACAAGTAAAAATCTTTATACTCACTACTATTTTATCACCAATATAAAACAAATTCAAAACTAAAAAAAAATCAAAATCTTAGCAAATTTTCATAAACACTGCGAGCTATTGCCAATAAGAACTAATTAAAAACATAATACTGATTTAGTTCTTTACACTTTTAAAACACGAGTGAAAAATAAATCACATTTATTTATTTTATTGTTTTTTTTTTCAATTAAATTTATATATTTTTTTTTTGTTTTTCAAATATTATTGCATTAATTTAATTAATTTATAATATTAACAATTTAATGTATAAAAACTTGCAAAACAGTCAAACAAGAGAATGAACTACTTAATTCTCGCTAGGATTTTTTATTCATTGCAAGCAAAAAATAACCTACGATGAGCAAAAACTCTCAACTTGACGAGCGAATATAGATCGATAAGGTTAAATTTAATTTATAAAAACAAATATTTAAAAATAAATATGTAGACGCAACCAAAAGTTTTCTTTATTTTAAAGAAAATTAATTTCGATGGTTTGTAAAATCAACAAAATTTATATTTTAACAAATAAATTTTTAAATATAAGAAACACAGCATGATTTTTAAATTTTAAATTAAACTTTTTAAATTGATCTTATACTTAAAATAATAAAACATATTAAAATAATGCAATCTAATTAGTTTAAGACTGAAAATCTTCAAAAAGACTGACTCCAAAAGCCTGCATTCCATAACATATATACAAGTGTTGGTTGAAGAGTTAAAAACATTTTGAAGCAAGCTCAATTTTGGGAATTCAAAAAAATTCGCCACATCATGTTTCCAATTTATTTTCGGAACTTTGTTTTTGTTTATTTTCGAAAGTTTAAATTATATGACAATGATTTTGATAATATACGAGTAGATAATTTGTTTCATACAATTTTGATCTTAATCTGTGAAACCAATTATAAGAAAATTGTAAATCAAAAATTCGGCTCGGTTTGAATTCATGTCTCCATTATGCCGACCATTGTACCTACTACAGAAAAAACCCCAATAAATTAAATATATAATATAATAGACATATATTAAAGTTTTTAGAAAAAAATTATATGGTGATATTCACCCGTTTTTAAAATATAGAAAAACAAATCAAAATAGGATTGAGTCAAGAGTAAGGAAATGAAAATCTAATAAACTTATGAGTAGTAATGTAAACTACGCTTTAATTTAAAATTGGATGTTGTATTAAATGATAAATTTTTTTGTAGGAGCCGTTTTTGATTGTTTTTAAATATTTGTTTTTTTAACATATTCACAATTTTTATGAAAATTTTTTACCACATTGTTAAGAATTGGTGGTGTGTCAAAATTGAATTTTCAAAAAATATTTATTTTTCAATTTAGCTCCTGAATTCTATTTGATTAGAAATAAATATAAGCAATCGTCGATGTTTCCCTTGCAATCTTTCGCATATAAGGTCAATTTCCAAACTATTAAAGTGTGAAAGTATTGGCGTTTCTAAATTTATTATGAGGATTGGCGAAAATTTTTTTGAATAATGTTTCTTGTGCAATAATACAAACTATCAATACTCTTTATCGTTTTTGTATGACAAAAAGGTACAGTTTTTATTCTAAGTGAGGATTAGTTTGATTTGTTCCATAAGTTAAATTTAAATTTAATTTGAATGTATTATGTTTCTTTTTTTTTTTTGAATTTCAACGGTCTGGTCTCGTGGCTGCCATCTTTAATTAAAACTAAAGATTTACATAATCATATTACTTAGAATTTATTGAAATATAAAATTTAAAACTCACCCAACATTAATCTTCATATAATTATTACCTATGTAATCAACTGTGTTTCTTATATTTATATATAGATTTAGATAAGTTCAATTATTTAACACCGAAAATATTTATGCCAGACCCAACCTCTTACAGTGCAGATTTAAGAAAGCAAAAAAAAATACCAGATTCATATTTCATACACAAATTAAAAGAAAAATAGAAATAACTTCAATTCGACTACCTTGTTTTAAATTCCCTTTCATTTATCCCCTATCTTTTTCCTCCTTTAATAAATTTTATCCAAATTTTCTTTAAAATCATAAAAAAAAGAATAAATAATAATCATACAAAAACTAAAAAAAAAAAAAATAAAATAAGAAAAGAAAAGAACATAAAAAAGCCTTCAAACTCGAGTAGGACATTGCTATTACACCTTTTGTATAGGAGTTTTTTGGTTATGTACAGGAAATGATCGACTGGATGTCATATCTATCTGTGGTTTCGGTACTGGCATTTGTGGTCTTCTTTGCCGTTGGACCAGGTTCAATACCATGGATGATAACTGCCGAATTATTCTCACAAGGTCCTCGGCCAAGTGCAATGGCCATTGCTGTTCTAGTCAATTGGATGGCAAATTTTGTTGTCGGAATTGGTTTCCCAAGTATAAGGGTAAGTTTATACACAAATAAAACTTTTATGCATATAAAAACAATAACAATAACAATAACAAAAAATATTTTTTTAATATATGTATGTATTTATTTTCAGACTGCATTGGAAAATTATACATTCTTACCATTTAGCGTATTTTTAGCTATATTTTGGATATTTACCTATAAAAAGGTTCCTGAGACCAAAAATAAGACATTCGAAGAAATTTTAGCACTATTCCGACACGGAAATGGAAGGTATGTTTCTTTTGTTTTAAAATAAATTTATATATACATATATTTATTATACATAATATAATTTATAAAATGAAACTTGAAACATAATACTCACGTAATACATAAAATAGCATTATAACAGGTTCGTGAATTTTTCAAAATGGGGGATTGGAGTAAAATCCATTTTTTAATTATCTAAAGATTCTAGTTTCGAAAAAATAGTGTAATTTTTCTGAATAAAATCATAGGAGGCTTTTTTTAATATAACGCGATTTATATGCTCCTAGTGATGGATTTATGAATGATATTTTTAAGTTTCTACAATAATTTGATGTTAAATATATTGTATTGTTTGCATTAAATTTTTTTTTTCAACATTATGATTTTCGAAATCTTTAGGATTATGAGCTTTTGGGATATTTTCGTCACATTAAAAGAAAATAATAGCAACTATGCTGAACCAATGCATTATAATTTTGTACTTAGCAAAAGTAGTCAAAATATATATAAATCAGTTCTTCTTATATAAATAAAATTTATAAAATATAAAATACAATAGCCTTTCAAGTGGCATATACTTTATTTTCTATTTAGGCCAAGGAAATATTAGATAAATTTTTCGAAAGTATAGAAAGATAGAAAAAAATCACAAAAAAAATACCTACTAACTTACTTATTTTAATTTTTTTATGTGTTTTTTCTTAACAAAAAAAGTTATTCTTTTGTTTTATTTAGTGATAACCACAATAATATTATTCCAGTAATAAATTTTCGGCACAATTTCCCACACACAAAAAATGTTCTTCTTTTTCGTATCTATACACTATGTATTCCTTGGATCACACCTTGTCATATTCCCTTATTGAGTCTTATCTAATTTGACATAATAAGACGATTTTGTAAATTAAAAAAAAGAAAGCAAAACTGTGAACTATTTGAAAAAAATAAATCAAATAATATAATTTGATCATTTTTATACAATATCCTTTTTATTAAATATCCAATTCTTCAAATTTTGTAATTGAATTTATATACAATATATATAACACAGAAGGACATTTCGAGATAGTAGACTGTATGGGTAAGTTGCATGATGAACTACACCGTTACACACACAAAAAAAAGCAAAGGATCTTTTGATTAATTTTTTTTTTATAAAAAAAAAAGTTTTTAACGCTGCCTATTTGTAGTAGATTAATAGTTTCTATTCCAAGTCAAAAAAAAAACAACAGATCATGCTTTTCAATATCATCTGTGACAAAAAAAAAATAATATTCCGAAAATGTTATAATTCGACAAAAGTAGAACAACCAAAAAAAATATCTCCCTTAAATATTTTGTGAATGCTTGAATGCATGTTCAAAAAAAATAATTTTTTTATAAATTTTCAATAGAAACATTATTAAAAATCGATCCACTATTCTCATCATGCGATCAAAACAATTGAATATAAAGTCCTCATCGACGAGATTTACATTCCTTTTTTTTCACAAAATAAAAAAAAAACTCTTTTTTAATATCCACAACTCACTAGACTAGATCCTCATTGTTTCACATTCATTTTATGTTTATTTTCTCTTATTTGTATTTTATTATTTAATATTTATTTAGTTTTAATTTTGATTTAATTGAATTTTTAGCGATGGCGATACAACAACGGGACAAAGTAATAATTCGACAGATCTTGAAATAACAAATCGAAACAAGGAGCTTTAAATTAAATTTATTTTTAAGTTGAACATTTAAGAGATATATATTTTTTGTTATTGTTATTATTTCTAAAGTGCATTTTTTCTCTCGACAAGCAATACAAAAAAAAACTATGTCTCAAAACAATTTATTATTGTTCGTACTCTCACTTAATAGTTTCACGGTTTTATACTTTAATTTGCACTGTAAAATACAATTAAGGTTATGTTAAAGCAAATTTATATTAAACAAAAATATTTTGTTACGCTTTAGTTTTTTCTTAAGTTTATTTTTTATACAAAAAAAAAAAAACTCAACAATCAATAAAAATAAAAACAAAGAATACGTTAATGTTTTTGATTCTGCAATATTTAGAAACAGGAATCGCAGGGATACAAAGGGTTAGGGCAATCACATCATCTAAATATAACTAAATATAAAAAGACGTCAAATTTAAAACATAAATCATTTTATAAGTAATTCGGTATTTTTAGATGTTAAATTAAATTAAATATATCTAATCAAAAATTATTGATGTTATACATATTTTGTATCCACAAAAGAGTTAACTTAAAATTAAAATAAAATGCAAAACTGGACCTCAAGTACTTGCTTTCGGTATTTGCTAGCCATTAGTTCAAACAAAACTTAAGTTTAAAACCAGATATTATGTGGAATTTCATGATGCGAAGAAGTAAAACATAAACGCTCAAATTGGACATACATTTAAAATTTCAAATAAGTATCGTCGGTCGCTTAATATTTTTAAGATGAAATGTATGTTATAAAAATAAACCAGCTATCAATAAATTAATAACTACAAAAATGTTTAAAACAGAACATACAATTTTTTCATTAAATTGATTTTAATAAACTACCTCTGAAACAACAAAATTTACAAAACATCTTGATATCTTCAATAATTTGAAACAACAATTGCGAAAAACAGTTTAAAAAAAAAATATAAAAGAAAAAAAATTAAATTGGCTTAAAATTATGATTATGTATTGAAACTTAAAAAAAATTAAAAAACATTCTTTCGATATTTAAAAAAAAACTGATGGGTCTCTAAGTTGGCATACTATTTTATTTTTCTTCAAAATATCTTAAAATGAATGTAATCCAACAACCACCGTCCATTTTAAGTCGAAATCATTTTCTTGTTTTGTAAGAGATATGACACCAAATTAGAAACAACTTAAAAGTGCTAAAAAACCAAAGACAAAAAGTCGTAGAAACCGTTATAACTAAAAACACGAATTGAAGAACAGAAAATTAGCCTTTGAGTTTTTCGACTTAAAATTACTTTTTCAAATAAATATATAATTATACTAATTACAATAAAAACAAGACCAAGGACTGCGAACTAGTGCAGCTTTATATTTTATATTTTAAATCAGAAAATTTAAATAAACAAAAATTTAACATACTTTTAGGTTCAATAAATTATAGTTTAATATTTTTTTTTTGATTTGGATTATTAAATAAAAGTGCATCTATTGCAAATTTATAAATATAGACGAATGGAAATAAATGAAAAAATCTTAATCCAAAGGCTTGGCAAAACTTAGATTTTCCAAAATATTCGAAGTTGTCCTAAATGCGCCTAAACTTACTCTATTGAGCTAAATTGAATTGTTTTATATTTATTTCGACAAACAAACTTTGACTCAATTTAATAGATGATTTCCATAACATTCGGCGTTCTATTAAAATCCGACCAATTTCTGGAATTTTGTTTTGTGGACAATTTATTAAAAATCTTTGATTTTACTCAAAATAACATTAAAGTAACTTCAGTTTCATTCAAAGAACTAAGAGTTATGATTTTACATACTTCTAATATTAAATTTTCAAACCAAAATATCTATCATAAAAAAATATACCTGCATTTTAACTCATAAAAATACCGTCTTACTTATATAGTGTATATGCAACAATTTCCGAAAAACCTCAAAATTCACACACTACAAAAAAACTTCCACCTTTTTCTTAAAAAAACAAACTTCAAAACCAAAAAAAATATTTAATATAAAAATCTATATATTATGCATTTAAAAAATACACTTAAAACATAATCGTAGAGTGTGCGAATTTCAGGAGTATGCTAAACTGCGTAAATAGTTTGGAGCCGCAAAGTATGAATTCTGGCATCGAACATGCCGCATTGATGGTATCTGAGGAAAAAACCCAACATGATTCACGTAAGAATTTCATCTACTAACTAATTAACTTCAAATGTTTTTTTTTTCTAAACATACATAAATCAAATATTTATACACATAAAATGATTTAAACAAAATAAAAATAATATTACTATTTTATAGTATAAACTAAAGTAAACAAAAATATTTAAACACAACGACACTGAAATAAATTGTTTTTTTATTTTGTTTTTCAAAAACACCAACATACACATAAAACTTTCACCTTTCAAAAAAAAAAAAAAAAAAACAGTACAAAATATAAAAAAAAATAATGCTAATAAGTTTGTGTCAGTATAAATTATTCTATTAAAATTATTTGTGTTTTTTTTATTTCTTTGTTTCGTGCTATTATTATTTTTGATTTATTTATGTACTACTGTCTATTATATATGCTCTATAAAATATAAATATTGACTGTCTAATCTTCTTTTGTCTCTGTCTGTTTTATTTGAGATGAAAATATTTTCTTTATTTTCTTTGAGAATTTTTTGTTTGTAATAAAATATAAAATTATGTTAATTTCATAATAATTGGCTTGAGTTTTATTTTTTTATTTGTAGTCAAATCATTTTCAAGTATGCATTCATTTATAGTTTCTTTTTGTGCTCCGGTACCTATAAGTTGTCGTAGTTATTGTATGTTTTGTTAAAATATTAAATTAAATATGGATAAAACTTTTTTCAAATACAGAATTGTATTTAATATTATTATGAATTATTTATTTCTAAAAATAAAATAAGAAATAGTAAATTGTATAGTTCTTTGAGGAAAAAGAAATTGTTCCAATACAATACTGGCTTTTAAAAGACCAGCACATCAATCAATCTAAAAAACGCATGCATTTTACAAGATTGCATAGTGGTGTGCATTAATTAACAGCAATTTGTATGGCAATTTTTTCATATCCAGTTTTTGTTCTACCATTAGAAAAAGCGAATTTCATCTTTTGACTCTAAACTCTAGCTGACCCAGCAGACGTTGGTCTAAGCATTCTGCTAGGTGATGGGATATGTTTAATTTCTGAAGAAAAGTGCATCTCCGCCAAAGTACAACAAAGATTACAATGTTTTCGTCGCGTCGTTTTAAGGTAATCAGGGTTATCGTGAACAAATTTCTCTTCGAAAATTGGAAACTTGAATTATAGTTGAAGTGACTGAATTTGGTACAATTAAGCGTATGATTATCTGCACAGGGTGATTTGCATACGATGCACCAGCAACCTAGAACGGATAATTTGAGTCAAGATAAGAAAAAGATCGTATGGGAGGGGGTTCTACATATCTCCCTCCGTTTGGGGCGAGGGACAATTGTCTAAAACTTTGGATCGCTTATTAGCTTCGTTCTTTAACTTGATTTTTAATTTAGGTTGTTTCAACAGATTTTTTTTTGAAAAATTTAATTCTAAAGTTGAAATTTTGAAAAAAAAAAATTTTCGGAGGGATTTTTTATATAAAATTTTGCATTATTAAATTATATTAATTTTTTTACCAATATACTAACAACCTATCTATGCAAACCACTCTGTGTAAATAAAAGTATCTTTGGCGTAAATTTAACATTTTCGAAAAATGTGATTTTGTGAAAAAATGTCAAACCAATTTGCAGGTAATTTATAAATAGGATTCAGCATCAGCATGTCCCTAAAGCGCCTTGCAAACTAGAGAAAAAAGTATTAAATTTACTCGTTTGAGTCCGATATTCTATAGATATTCTTCTGGTAGACCTTGTCTTATCATAGTTTTAGTTTGACACATTCTTGCCACAAAAACTTTAAAACTTGCGACACATTCAAAAAGACAGCCGAAATAAATATTTCTTCAGGATCTTTTTCAATGAAGTAAGTTGCCCAAAGCACTTAGGTGAATGTGGTGTGATGTTGAGCGCTTGTTTCTAAATTGAAACTGATTTTCAAGTAGGTGCCTACTATATGTTTTTCTTTAATTAGTTTCTGGCAAATCTATTAGAGCTCATTAGACCTGAACTAATAAATAAGAATCTTAATTTTGGTCCTCATTAAATTCATACTTTTCAGAATAATATAAATACATCTTGAAATTAAAACATTAGAAGGTAGGAAATCCATACTTAATAGTTAAATATTATGTTTTTACATTTGTAACTACCAGCGAATCTTCGTAACACAATTATTTTTGGGATTAAACTGAATTATCCATGTTTGATTTAATGAGTCCTTATTCTTTACCTACTTTTAAGTTATGATCGTCCTTTAGTTTCTGTGTGATCTGAAATTTATTAAATTTAAACAAATTATTATTAACCAATTAAGAACTTTAATTTTCTTCCCATTTTATGAATCCTCTTGCGTTCCTTACATTTTCATTTGAATAAACAAAATTTAAAAAAAATTTAAAACCAAACTTCTACTACACTTTCTCTGGATATTGGATGAATAAAAAAATCAAAAAAAAAATAATTCAATTTTTTGAATTAAACAAAACTAAAATTTGGCCAAATCATTAAAACGACAACAAAAAAAAATTATAAAAAACACTGCATGCTTTACAAAAACAATAAACATACAAAAAATATGTACCTAAATAAAAAAAATAAGTTTTTGGGACCACTTCGTTTTCATTAACGGTTGAAGGCATGGGACCTTACCCATTAAGCGATAGCACTAATTTATTGGGTCCTACAAGTTTGGCTGGCAGCTCAACTTGTCAATATACGAACTATGGTACAAATATAAATACACCAGTTCCTATACGAAAATGTTACTACAGTAGAGACAGTTTCCGAAGGCATTCAGCGCATGGAAGAATATGTTCCTCAGGTATATTTGCAATTAAAAAATTCAAATCCAAAACGTAACGAAAACTACAACAAGCAACAAAATAAAAAAAAATATATGTATCTATACAGCAAACTTTTTATCTTTATTTTTATATGTATAATTAATTTTTTGATTCACCGAAGTATAATTAAATTAAAAAATAAATATGAAAAAGAATTTCACGACATTTATGTTGAATTTTTTTTAATGTTGATTTTAAATTTAACTCACAATT
The DNA here is from genome assembly GCA_958431115.1 of Syrphus vitripennis. Lineage (NCBI taxonomy): Eukaryota > Metazoa > Arthropoda > Insecta > Diptera > Syrphidae > Syrphus > Syrphus vitripennis. The sequence continues at coordinate 6,573,594 of OY288110.1, read as the reverse complement.
TTAATTATAAATCACCTACTTTTCAATCCACGCTATGGGCTGTGATTTTATACAAAAAAATACTTGAAGGAAGAAGTTTCAGTTAAAATTATATCGTCGATCAATGTTTTTTTTTGTTGTTTTTAAGTTTCTTTTTTGATTTTAACACTCCAGATAGCAGTGTCCCAATATACAAAATTCAAAATTGTAACTATGTATATAAAAACAAACCGTTCGGCCAAAATTTTTTTTTGAGAATTGTGATATTGTTTTGATTTTACTGAGCTTTCAACGTTTTTTGGAACCAGATGATAATATTAATTTAAACCAAGGCTTGTTATTTGTATTTTTTATTTCAAAGGTTCAAGTGAAAATAAACCTTGCAGAATGCACTAAAAGGATAATAGAAATTATTTTTGTATGCGTTTGTTAATATCATTTGGCAAATAATTCTCTAAGTTTTACATATGTGCATAAATGAAAGTATTAGAATTTAGAAACTTTCGCTATCGATAGCAAGAGCGATCATCAACCGCTCCTGCGAAAGTGAATTGACAGAAAGATACAAAAATCAAAATGGTGGAAGCACATAATTACCATGTTTACAAGAGGTATTGAAGCGAGCTTCAAGCTCGCTTCGCCCCTTTGTATACCTGTGTTGAGTTGAAATGAGCTTCAACCGACTCGACTCCGCTTCAGGCGCTGAGTCGAGTCGTAATTTGTGCTGAAAAACCTGAGTTGAAGAGTTGGTATGGCATTGGCAAAATGTCTGACGTTTGTGTGATAGAGACACCAGCAGCTGTCATCTCAACATATTTTCAACTAAATTCTAACTGGAGTACTCAACTCAAATGACGAAAAACCTGGGTCGAAAATTCGACCTTAATCCAACTCGAACTCTCAATTCTGCTTGTAAACGTGGTAAATATGGCTGACTTATCTATTTGAGTGTTCGGAAGGCTAATTTTCGATCAGTTTTGACATTAGCTTCCTGCCACGTCCGACTAATATAGTTCTACCTTTACAACTAACTTTCGTTTTGGTTAGTTCGCAGAAATTAGCCGACCTTTCACTAAAAGCTTTCGTTATCTGTCCATGTCCATGTTAAATCATCGGTCGCAAAGTTGCCAACACTCATGCGATCCGATACAAAATCAATAATGGCTTATACAACTCTAAGAAAATAAGTACAATTTTGCAATAGGCAATTAAACCTAAATCAAATTCGAAATATCGATCAAAAGAAAATCTGAACAAATTTGTTCTATTTTCTTTTCTTTTTGTATTTTTGAAAAAATGCCAAAAATTCAAATACCAAAATTTATAGCTTTATAAACAGTGTTTAGAAATATGGGGACACTGCTCTTCATGTTTTTTTTGTATTTATAAGCGCTTAGTTAGTAACGACCCAAACGAAATCTTGGTCGCATTTTATGTTTATTGATGTAAAAATATTTCTTTAATTATTTTAATTGTTTTCAATTTTATTTAAAAATAATAATTTCTTTCAGGATCTTATCACAACCAGCTGCAATAATGTTCTAGATTGTTTTATGATTTACCAAACACAAAACATTTCTTTCTTTGCTAAATGCCTTAAACAATTTTCCAAAAAAAAAATTGACAAGCTCCACAAACCTGAGAGAGAAAGAGAGAGAGAGAGACAATGCCAATAATGTGTACATTTAAAACAAATTAAAAAATGTTTAACAAATAATAATTTATTTAAAATAAATATAATCTTAAGACAATATATACACATTTTCATTATGGAACATCCATCCATACATCCTAAGCAATACATTTCAATTTTAGTATCATTTCCTTCGAATACCTTTTCCTCAGAAAAGCATGTAGAATAACTCATTTTTTCAAAATTACGTTGTCCTTAACGCATGAGTTTAAAAATAGGTGCTTCCTTTCATGTGTTAACAAATATTTTGATTGAATGCGATTTAAAAATAATTTAATATATAAAATCCAAAAACATTGTTGGCATGTTAATCTTGCATGCACTTGCTTAAATTTTTATTTTTGAGAATTAAATAACAAAAAATTAAATTAATAAAACAAAAAAAAAATCTGCACAAAACTAAAACCAAATATTGATTTTTTTTCGCCAATTGTTTTTAAATATCTTTTTACTAATGTTGTTTTTAATTTATTATCAAATAAAACAGCTGCATCCGAGCGTTGTTTAGAAGGCGGCCGAAATACACAACGGAACGCTGCCTCTGTGCCCCATCACCTTCGTCAGCAAGTACCTGCCTGCCAGAACAGCGGGCCTTGACTGAGGAACGCCTCCCCTCCTGAGACCGCTAGCCTACATTCGAACACCGATCAACAACAACAACAGCAACTGCACCATCAACAGCCCTCATCGTCACAGCATCATCACATGCACTGTAGTTATGAAAAGGACATAGTGTGTGATGATCCAGTGTCACATCACAGCGGTGATCATCACTATTATCAACAGCATCAGCAGCAGTCGGAGTACGATGATGGCACGTTGCGATCACATCACAAAAAACAGTCATCGCATCACCAGTCACCTCATAGCCATCATAGTCATAGCCTGCATTCGTCACCGCATCAGTCAACAGCTCATCAGCACTACGACCACGAACGTAACGCAACACTCGACGGCAGCGAGGTAACACGGCACCATTCTCACTCTCAGCACCATCATCATCGGAGACGGAGGCGACATCATCACCATCATAACGGTGGTGGAGCATCAGGAGGTGGAACTATTGGTTCTGGACATGGTCACCACCATGGGCACGGCGGCGGTGGGGAACAGCGACGCCAGCACCATGAATCGGGCTGTCCGAAACGTCATCGATCAGCAACTGATGTTTCAACAACTTCGATTAACACGTGTCACGAACCTTCGTGTCCCGATCGGGAGGTTCAAGAAATTCTCATTCGAAAAAGTTGTTGTACCTCATCGCGCACAGAGTTGGCCCAATATTTTGCCGAAGACCTTTACGGAACCTCTCGCCGCCCATCTTCTTGCTGCACTTCTTCAGATTACTGTTACCACACAGACTCAACAAGTTTGTATGGATCACGGTCGTCTCTAAGCAGACAAAACTCGATTAAATCGGGTTCAGTAACTATGCGCAGCAGAAAACGAGTGCACCATCGACAACCGTCGTACACATCGATATCCCTTCGAGGCCTTAATGCTAGCCAGCCAAATAGCCAATTGGGTTCCTTAACTTCGATCTTCGATCGTGCAAGAGAAATTGAAAGTGGTAAAATGATTGTTTCCCCATCAAAAGTCACCATCGAGCATCAGGCATCCGGTAAAGATAGCGGTAGCAATAAAGAATTACCCGAATATGCTTGTTCGCCATCACCAATACGGTGGAGCTTCTTAGCTGATGGCACTACTAGGAAATCTCCAACTGACTACGAGTCCGCTGGTGGACATGGAGCAGGCGGCGGCGGTGATCATCGATCGGATCATCAACAATCACATGATCGGGGAGCAAGTGCCAGCGGTAGCCGAAAGTGTCGCGATAGCCCACTACATATAAGAGGTGGTGCCGGAACTTCAGACGAATATGAAGAATCCACAACAGTACTATATCATCAGGAGGGAGAGGCGTACAATAATTGCTGTAGCAATTACGTTCAATGCAATTCATACCTAGACCACGATCTGCAAATCACCAGCGAAGATATTCATGAGTATCTCTCGAAGGGAAATCAACAACATGGAGTTATTTTGAATAATTCTAAAAACTATCCCTTCCAACCATGCAATGCGCTAGAATTCCAATATAAAAATAATTTCAACAATAATCCCGCTGCTGCAGGCGCCACCGCCCTAGAATCAAGACGTAGTTCCACAAAAGAAACCAATTTAAATCAAAATTCGACAGATGGCAGCACAATAATCGAGTCACGCAATTCAACACCGTTATCACCAACGAATATAAATCTTTCATCAAGTTCGAATAACATAAATATTGTCTTTAATTCCTACCTCGAACGTAATGCTAATGAAGTTAAATTCATAAATACATCCCGTGAGAATGTTGTCTCTGCGGAGGCTCATCACTCTGGATACCTACCGTATACGTATCCGACGTACGATTACACCAATATGTCATCGAACTCACAATTCGATAAGCCTTTGGGCATTGATGCCATCGCACTATCAGAAGAGACATCCATCACACCAACATCGGGGACGGGCCGTGTTTTAGATGGTGTACCATCCATTTCTTCTACAGCTGCCCCACCAGCAGTGGTCACATTCGAAAGCTTCGAAACAGAAGCCTCTGACAACAATCTTCTGTCACATCGAAGTTCATTGAATGGCAGTTTCAATGACGGACATGTTAACTATCAATTCTCACCGACATCACCAGCATCAGCGGCTAGTTCAGTATCGGCGCTAAATGGCGGAAATCATCAAAGTAGTGAACAACGACATCGATATTTTCATCATCATCACTTTACATCCTCTCAACACAGATGGCACCACGTGACAGATAACTTCAAATTTACCAATGCATTCAAGGGGGTTAGAAAACGGGCCCGAAAATGTGCTGATTATCTTAAGAAGAAATAAATATCTTCTAATCTGATCCAGTGAAATATGTTGTACATATATAAAGGGAAAACGGGGGTGGTTGCTTTGTTTTTAACATTAATTATTATAATTATGGCAATTTTAATGCAGCTCATGGCGTTACATTCTGTGTTAGTTAACGGATTTCAGCCACAAAGCTCTTTATATATCAGAAAAATAATAGAATGAATGGTTTTTTCTTCAATTGAACTATTTTTCAATGTCATCGTCATCGATGGTCATCGTCAAATTCATGATCTAAGTCATTTCCTTGGCGAAAGAATTTTTTTTCCCAGTTATAATGACCTTCAAGGTTAAATCCACATATTATTTATCTACATAAGTACATATGAAAATAAAACTATTTACTGTTCTTGTTTAAATGAACAAAAAAAATCAAGAATTAGTTGAATATCAATTTAAGGTTGTTTTCTTTTGGTTTTTCAACGTACTATTACTCCGGCAAAATTAAAGGAGTGCTCCATTTTGTCATATTCTATACGAATGAATAAGAAGTAAAACGGAATGAAGAAACAATGAAAAACGACATAAAAAACTCTTACAAGTTGAAAGGAAGCGAAAGTTAATTCCTACGTTTTTTAAATTGAAATTACAGCAGAATCTCATTGATTTCTTATACAGATATAGGGATGAGTTAAAAAAGAAAATATAGACAAGGTACTCCAACGTCGTAAGGAACCAACATGACATTAGCTGAATACGTCAAATAATTCAAACTTCTTTATCTGAATCTGGGAGTAAAAACTAAAAACTTAAAAAAAATGAATAAATTCATCCGCAACCACTCTCCAAACTAACCTAACTATCGACGTATTAACCATGTTTTCACCACAACCTGGAATCATTTAGATTCTATACAAATCACATTTTATTATATTCGTGTATAAGCCTTCAAAACATCGCACACAACGATTAGGAACAACCAAACATTACCAAAAAAAAATTGCAAAATAATAACCAATTACATAAACATCTAAATTCATTTCATGCTAAAAATATATGGAACCCAAACAGAAAACATTCTTTCAACTTTCATCTCTGACAAAAATTAAATTCAACCTGTATTTTTAATTTAATAAAAAAATATTATTCACGAAAAAAATATATTATGTAATAAAAAAATGTAGAAACAAATATAAACAAACTGTCGTAGTCCTATTTCATTTTGTAATTTTGTATTTTTAAGCAAACAAAAAAAAACAAAAACTATAAATTAATAATTAATAATTACAAAAAAAAAATAAAACAACTGGTGATGACGCTATAGAAAATACCAAAATTAACTTCTCTTATTAATTAAAAAAAAAAAACAAAAAGTAAAAGTAAAGCATACCTATGATATAAACAAAGAAAAAAAAACAAATCCGTATTTATTGTATAAAAACCAATAACACTTGTGTTTGATTGTTAAATTTTGTTACAAAAAAAAAATATTATAAAAAAAGTAAAAAAATAATTGCATTTTTATTTTTATAAATTTTAACTATTTTTTATATTAGATAAAGTATAGGTATAAATGTATAAAAAATCAAATGCAATTTCTTACAAAAAAAAATTAATAAATTATATAAATAAATTAAATTAAAAAAAAAAAAAAAACGAATTACGAAAAATCACAAGCGAGAGGAGAAAAATTCTAAATTTATATACGAAGCTGAATGTTAAGGATTGTAATTAATAATATTATAAATAATTGCAGTAATATAACACACCAACAAAAATAATAATAAATAACTGTAATAGATAAGTAATAAGTTTTCGTTTATAGATTTACAAATAATAATATATGAGTGACCGATATAGTTACGCACTGATTAAATACATACATATTTTATGATTTCGAACAATTCTCTTGGGTTTTCTTAATTACGAAAATATTTATTTAAATGTCTAGGTAAATAGGATAATGTTCAATATTTAATTTTATTATGGTTTTAGTTAAAATTTTCTGTGAAAAACTAGATTTTTTCACAGGGTTCGTCTTTGCACAAAAAATAAAAATAAAAAAAAACTAGATAAAACAAAAGCCGAAGTAACGAAACTAGTTTAAGATTGTAAATTATAAAGTAGAAAAAAAAGGCGCTAGGTAAAATATATATACATATATATATAAAAAAAAACTACCGTTTCTTTGTTATTTGTATAAAAAAATATTTGTTAGGAAAAGTATCTGATTTTTTCTTTCGAAAATGATGATTTAAGAAAAGAAAAACAATAAAAAATATAATAACTATTGTCTTCCAGTTTTCTCGTTTATACAAATAGTTGGTATTGCTTTTAGTTTTTAGTTATTTTTTTAATTCTTTTCTTTTTTAACGAAAATATAGACGTTGGGACTTTCAAGTTTTAAGCGATAATATAAAATCTTGGCCGTGTATTTGAGATATTATGCTTAAAAGGAATTATTTTAATATTTTGTTGGTACCTACAAAGGAAAATAACGAAAATCAATTCTCCTGCTCGTTTAGTTCGTACACAAGAGTGAACTGCGAAGATAGTGTCAAAAATAAATACCTTCATTTAATTGGTATTATTTCATGTATTTTATGTGTTCAGCCGTCAAATATTAGATGATATTAGACATTTTATAAATAATTTATTTATTTGATAGTTTATAGCCGAATTCATAAAGCTCTTTTAAAATTTTCTGTTTTAATGTTTATGAAACTAGATACACTAAATGGATAGTCTACCCAAATAATAAATTGTTTATTGAGGTTTCTTACGGTCCAATGTCTCAAAATGTGGGGGAGCTTTGAAAGCCTTGAAACTAAAAGTGTGAAATTGTATAAAAATGGTTTATTATTTAGGTTTTTTTTCTTACATCAACATACAAATTTTGGCAGCATAAGAAATTAGACAGTTTAGATTCTTGAATTTGAATTCTGACATCGGGACAAGAATTCGACAGGTTATTTTGTTTGAATTTACCACCAGAACAAAAAAAAACAATATTCAAATTGCCTAGTTGGCAGTTTAAATTTTGTATCTTTTTACTCAATAGTTTTCACTTGTCCTAGAAAATTATATAATTTTAAAAGAATTAAATTAAATTATTAATATATGTATAAGATAATAGATTCAAATAAAATAAGCAGGCAAAATAACAAAATTTTGAACGTCTTATTTTACTACGAATTTGAAAAAAAAAAATTATGTTCAGTATTTAAGAGTCAAAATTTTTAAAATTATTTAGTGCTGATGTAAGATTTGCAAAAAATTATATAACATCTTCTAAGAGGATTATTAATTTTTCGCCAACTCTTTTACGTGAACAAGTTCCATTTTTTATAAAATTCAGTTGAGTTGGTCTAAACATTATTAATCAATAAAAATTCAATATTATGTACATTACCTTCATTGGGTCCATTTTTTATGAAGGCATTAATTTAGGCACACACTTAAGAATATTTTAAATATATATTGATATTGAAAATGACCTTAAACCGCTACATTGTAAAAAGGCAGTACCGCTAAATTCTTTGTATCATAAAGTTAACCAAATTTCAAATGGGAAAACTCGTTCTAAGTCTATGTAGACTAAGTGCAAAGTTATTACAGCTCTAAATATGTATGAAGTTATACTGGCAACATTGTTAGAAATCTATAAATTGATTTTCAAAATAGTTTCAAGATAGCCATTTTGCCTTTTTAGTTCAGATAAAAAACGAACTCAGCTGTCAAAAATATCACATTTCGCCTTAAAATCGTTTCATCTATAAGATTTTACATCAAAGATGAATGTGAAAAATCGGCTGAAGATCTCTGTCGTTCAGGAAGGAATGAAATATACTATCTTTGCCAATAATTCATTTATTTTTATTTGTATACCACACTACCATTTTAGTAACCCAAATACATGAGCATAATTCTTTAATTTAATCAATTTCACCAGAAACTATAGTACCCAACAAAGCCGCAAGGTCTTTTTTTCAATAAAAGCTAGTCCTAATTTATTTTTGTTTTTATTTTTTATTATTTTTAGATTTCTACGAGTATATCTTATATAAAAATATATAGAATTTGTTTCATCAAATCGAAGTACCTATTTGTAGAAAATTCTTATGTAAATATATAATAAATTTTTCTTTAAATAAATAACAACAACAAAATTAAAATAAAACAAAGTAAGCTTAAGTACATATTATTATTATATAATATATAATATTTGATGCACTGCCAAAACGGTTTTTAACTAATTAAATTAAAATTAATGATTTCATAAATTTAAACAAAACCAAACAAAAACGTATTTATTCTTATTTTTTACCTGCAAAACTGTTATAAAAAAATACAAAAAAAAAGTTAACCTATATGTATATGTATATAAAATATTCTTGAATGCACAAAATGAATCAAACAGCATTACATAAAAATTTTAAAAACAAAACAGTTATTTCGAAAAAAAATATAAGCAAATAAAAACAACTACATATAATATAATCCATGCACTAAGTTAGTGCTTAAAATTACTTTTATTTTATCATGTAAATATACCTTTTGTGTATTTAAAACTTTTTTTTTTAATTGTGTTAAATTTAAAATAAAAATGAACAGCAATGAAAAATAAAAAAAAAAACGTTACTTACTAATTAATGCCAGTATTCAAAACTTTTTATAAAAATATCTACGAATAAAAATTACTATATAGTTAAACTAAAACGAAAGAAAAAATAAACCACAAAATTCCAAAAAAAAATGAATTTAAAAAACGAAGGAATTTAAATTTAAAAAAACTTACACCCACTCAAACTAATTGAAGAGAAAATTAAAAAGAATTCCTTTAACAAAATTAACAAATAAAATTAGTTAGTCTTATAAAAAAAAACCAACAACAAATATATGCATAACTAATCCAATTTAAATTAAGTAGTTGACTATGATAAATACTTTAATGCATTTTGAAAAATTATTTTCTCTCCTCTTTCTTTTCCAAGTCATAGAATAAAAAAAAGAAAAACATATAAATATTTATAAAATTGAAAGCAATTGGACTTGGATTAGAGAAACAATTAAAGTTATAACTAAAAAATAATTAAATAAAACACAACAACATTAAATTAGAGTTGAAGAAAAATGCTAAGATTAATTAAACCAAAAATAAAACCTAATTAAATAAATTAAATTAAATAAAAATAAAAAAAAAAACACTAAAATTTAAAACGAAAATAGTTTGATACAAATCACTAATATTATTAAAATTAAAAACAAAAAAACACTAGCATAAACAATTAATCGGTACATTTTAAATTATCAATAACAAAATAACAACAAAAATAAATAAAAAATGTCGATCTATGGTTTCAGTGTTAAATACATTGTAAGCCACGACTTTACGATATTAATTAATTGCTATTTTTGCTATGCACTTGAACATTCAACTAAATTTCAAATTAAATTTATGTATAAAAATGGATAGCAACTTAATCTTACATAAAAGTATAAAAAAAAGACATATCCATTGCAATTTGAAGGTTAAAATAATATAAATCTTTTTCCTTTACAAATACCATTAACAAAAACAAACAACAATCAAACAAAGAGGGCATGCCAAAAATGGCAGTTAATGTTATATTGTTCGTTATTCTAAATGTAAATACATTAAAACCTTATGTATAGTAAATAAAAAAGGAATAAACAAACAAAAAATGAAAACAGTTTATAGACTTAATAAATATTTAAAACAAAAACAAATTCAAAAATTCAAACCGCAAGAATAAAAAACCAAATAAATTAATTTAAAAAAAAACTAGGTGTACAATTAAGGAAACCAGAAAAAATCATTTTAATCACACTTAAAATTACAAACAATTTTTTTTAGTTTTAATTGTTATGTTTTTTATATTTATTTCTGTCTTTATCCACTAAGCAGACATTAACAAGAAAATTCGAATTTCTTGTTTGTATTAAATAAAACATAAAAAAAATGAAAACCTTAAATAATATTTTGTATTTTTTTGTAAAAACTCTAAAACTGCAAAAAAAACACACATTTTATTTCATCGTATAACACAACATCTTTGATTTTAAATTGTTTGTAATTTTTGTAAAGTAGATATTTTATAATTTGTAGTTAATACCAGAACTTAAATGCAATATATCAATAGATATCATTATTTAAAAAAATATATATATATTAAATAAAAAAGAAGATATATTGAAATGACAAAAACAAAAAAACAGAAGATTATCAATACAAATTATGATTATGTCTTGATTTAATAAGTTTTGCTCAATTTAGCAAAGAAATAAATAATAAAAATGAAAAATTCGTTAAGAAAATTTAGATTGTCTTTTATTTGCTTTGATTTTAAAATTTTCTTATTTTGGTGAAAAGATAATGGTAAATGCAGTTGGTCTCTGAAGGTATATGTACATGCAACATTAGTGAACGAACTCCTCGTCCATCACCGCCGGTACGTTTTCAAAATTCTCGCATCATTCCGGTACTAGGAACATCGAGGAAAAAATTTGTCGTACTATTCGAATTTTACAGTTATTCTGTTTTTTTTTTTTTAATCTTAAGGTTGGCTCGGCGCGCTCTGGTCCAAAAAACCAAATTATGTCAGAATTACAACATCCGATATTTTTTTATTGTTTTATTTTTTTATTTCTAATAGATATAAACAAAGTTCAGAAATAGGAAATAAAATAATTTATTGGTTAAAAATAACATCCTTTTAAAAGAAAAACAACTGAACTGATACTAATCTACTAGCAGCTAAACGATCATACCAATTGGATTTTTGTTTCTTTAAATAACGAAGTTTCGATATTTGTTGAACTTTAAATTGATAATAGCATGATCCAACACCTGCCTATAAGATTTTTTTTTGTCTCGGTTCAACCTACACACCTTTTGTTACAATTTATAAAAATCACCAAGTATGTATGTATGTATAATCTAATCATTATTATATCTTTTGACAATTTATGACAGAATTCATTCAATTCATGGATTAGCAAAGTATTCTATGACAGTGTTTTCATGTCTTATATGCAAACAAGAAAGTAAGCAAACGCCTCGTTCCGCTTACTTCGGAACGCTCTTAACAGTTGCTCAGTGGTGCAACTTATGCTTGTAAAGCATTAAAAACAAAATCATAACTATGCTTATTTTAGAAAAAGAATTGGCGCTGGTTAGTAAATAACTTAGTATAAAATCTTTGAAATCTTTTCAAGGCTTTAGGTAGACTGTTTCATCTCCCAATCCTCGATTAAATTGTAGGTTAGAGTGTGTTAAATTACTCAAGTATGGAAGTTTCTCAAAAGTTGCATTACTTATAAAAATTAAATACTAAATTCAAAATTTTCATTTTAGTTTATGTCTTTGGCTCGCTCAAAATATAGGAATAAATGCATGAATATAGGTAATGTTGTTTCGAAGATTTTTTTTAATTTTAACTGTTTTGAGCGAGCCAAAGGTGGAAGATATCTTAATTTTTGTTTACATATACTAATCATGATATTTTGATACAATTTTTGAGCACTATTACTTTTAAAAAATTAGAGTATTTTTTGCAACCATAATAAAGTTACACATCCTATTGTAAATGGGGCAAAAGTGCATGGTTTGCTAATTTTTTAAGCAAATCATATCGATTTTATGATAATATTATTAATCCACAAGAGTCAAAACCTCGAAAGAGGTTAACTTTTACTTAAAAACAACATGGCTTTACTTTTATTAAATTTGTCTTTATTTAATTACTCTTTAATGATATTAACATTTAAAATAGTTTTAATTTAATAATTTTTTCAATAATACATTTATGTACATATATGTATTTTGAAAATGTTTTTTTTTTAATACGTGCAAAATACTTTTTGCATAAACTTATTATAAATATCATGCTCTTAATTTTAACACTGCCAATAGATTCTAGATACATATTTAAATTCATAAATATATTCATATATTATAATGGTCAATATTTTTTTAATAGTCGAATACATTATTAGTTTTTATTTTAAGAATACAACAACTAATAGTTTATTTGTAAATAAGTCTTCGTGGTTCTTCTTTTCCAATTCTTAACATAAGATAGTAGCATTAATTTGTTTATTATTGGAAGTTTAATAAAATGGCAATATGCAGAATAAAATATGCAGAAAAAAGAAAGATTCTTTTCATTGTTCAGAAATGGCAAAAATAAATGATATATGTACCTACATTACATATGTATGTATGTATGTATAATCAAAAGCAACATCACAAATAATTTTCTAGAAGAATAAATTAATAGAACTCGTAGGATTTTCAATTAAGCTGCTAAAATAAAAAAAAAACATTATCTTACGCTGCACAAAAAGGAGGTCATTAAACTAAGGAAAAACGTTTGTTTTTCTCAAAAGATAAAACTACTATGCCATAATTATATTTAATATTTTAAGTTTTTTTTTCGATTCAGCATATAGACCTGAATCATTGAATTTTCTTCTCAAGATTTATTAATGTCTACCCTTCCTTGCAATTATCTCAAATGTGATGTTCTTAATTTATTATTCTCTTGGTTGATAAAAAAAATACACTTAAATTATAATGGATGCCTAACTAATAAGTGAGTAATACATAACTGTTCTTAAATTTTTTACTGTTTATAATATTTTTAAATACCCTCGTCGCTGTTTCCTTCTGTTTCTTCATCTAATAGCATACTCGTTGATCCGTAACTACGGAGTCTGAAATCAATAAAAAAAAAAATCTAAGTGAAATTGAACAATTTTTTAAAAATATGTTAGTAAAATAAATAAAAACTTACACACACCAAAAGCATTTATTTTTGATTAAATAAAACATAAAACAAAATAAGAAATCGCTCAATTTTGCTAAGAACACAAACACACACACATATACCGCTACTTACTTCATCATCATCGGAAACCTTCAAACCATCCAAATTGATGCTATTTCTAGAAAATGGATCTTTTTTATTTCCAACGCCAACGCCACCACCACCAATACTATTGTTGCCACCTCCAGCACCAACATTACCGCCACCGCCAAAAGCAGAGGAACGAAAATGATCATCGAATACTTGCATAGAAGTTGGCCCACCACCACCCGTACCATTGCGATTTATCATTTCTAGAGCAACATTACCATTGCCAGAGGACATTAGGTCCAAGTTCTTATTATTTCCGGTCGCATTGGACGAGCATTTGTTTATGTTGCCAAATCTTCCTGATGATCGTTCACGTTGCTCGCGCTGGTGATGGTGGTGATGTGGATTATCAAATTTTTGTTTAGCTCTTTCGAAATCAAGATTTCGTGCTTTGGACTCAAAGATGTTCTCTTCCAAGTGCGTTGGCTTGGCGTCGAAAAACGATTGATTTATATTAAGAGTTCGATCGGTTTGACTTGATCTTTTTGATGATTCCCCACTAGCGGTGGAGGGTGCACCACCACCATGACGTGGTGGATCATCAAAAAGCTGACGCAAATCGTTTATATTCGGTTTGCATTCTACTAATGGGAGATTACTTGTTTTGTGCGATACAATTGGTATACCAGATGCTGAGGTTAGAGACGATGAACCAAAATTAGTGGGACGTTGTTGTGGACTGGCTGAACGTCTGATATTAGTAAGGAAGTTTTTTTTTTTGTTTATAGAGAAAAGCAGCGTCCAAGAGTATTTTAAGATATTTTTTGTTTAAGCCAATCAAAGATTCACACCCACGGGGTTAGAGACATGCAAAATAACCTTACCTTGTTTGAAGATGTTGAATTTGCACTTGAAGTCCTTCTGTTTGACCGATAAGTTCGTCATTGGAACGTTCGAGACGTCTAACTTGATTGCACGCAGCATCTAGCTCATCTTCTGCACCAGCTAATTCCCTTTTAAGTTCTTCTACCCGTGCTCGCAAGCGCTTCACCTAATAAAAATATTTACAATAATTTAATTTGTTTATATTTATGAATTAAAGAATGTACTTCTCCTTCATATTGTTCTGCTCGACGAACAGCATGGCCTAATTCTGTGTTTGTTTCTGCAAGGAGTTTCTTTAGTTTGGAATGTGATTGTTTAATTTCACCGATTTCCTGTAAGGATATTATAATATAATAAGAGTTTTGTAATAAAAGTATATATTTAAAGAAATTAATTAAAATATTTAAGTTTTAACCAGCTTTTTAATAACTCGCTTAAAAATTTGTTTTACGACCAAAGTAATTGTAAGGGGTTGAAGTTTTTTCGAGCCGGCATAATTCAATAATAATTTAAAACTCAAAATTACAAAACCAGTTTTGGATAAAACTCAAGAATCAGGTATCAAATCATATCTCAAAAACCCTTAAGAACCAGATTTGTTCCAAAACTATTTTCATTAAAGATGATTTATTGACCAATTTAGAGTTAATAATTGAAAAAGTGGAGAAGATTAAAATCTTGTTTTGCTTTGGCTTTTTTGGTCGCAATTTTCTATTTGAGTCACTAATTTATTCGAGTTTAAATATTACTGTCTTTTTTGGTTTGTTTTTCTTTCTTCGTTTGGGTATTTTGATTGAAAATAAGTTTTTGGTAAATATAATATTGAGTTTATATCTTACAACTGAAAAATACTATTTAAATGATGATAAGGATTAAGAATAACAAAAAAGAAAAATAAATATAGTTTTGAAGGAAAACTACGCAAATAACCTTCATTTGAAGGTTTTTTTAAATTTAGTGTATGGATTTCTTATTAGAAATCTGTTAAAATATAAAAGAAACTTAAAACTAAAGGAATATGGAATAGCCAGATAGTTAATAAACTCGATTTTATGGTAAATAAATCACTTCAAATCATTTTATATAATAAATAAATACGATGTAAATAAATACTTAAATAACTTGATAAAACAGTAAATAAATAAATATATAAATAAATAAATCTACAAATTTACAGAAAAATTTTATTTATCAGGACAGAGAAAAGTATTTTGTAAAAGTTTTCGTTTTTTTCACTAAATTTTGTTCGTAAACGTAAGATCTGAATTCAGCACACAAAAAAAGGAGCAAGGTAAAAATCAAAACGATACATCAAAAAAACTGGACTGTTTCGAATATAAAATATTTCTTATGCAATACACATACCTTATTTTTCTCGGATAGTTCTTGTTGTAATGTTCTAAATTCTACATCACTTGCTAAAACAGGTCTACCTTTACGATCTGATCTCTCCTGTAAATCGCGTATCTCTGATCTTAATTTTTTGTTGTCTCTTTCAAGTGCAAGCTTCTCTGTTTCAAGCCTTTCGCGCTTTCCCCATTCAGATGCATTTTCCGCTTGCAATCTTTCCAACTGAAATTAATTTGAATCAATTAAAAATAATTTATATTTTTCACAAATAAATGGTAAAGAAATATTAAACCTCAGTTCTAAGTTCACAAAGTCGTCTTTCAAGATTTTCTCTAGCTGATACTTCTTCTTGAATAGAATTATTTAAAATTCGTACTTCAGCGCGATGTTGTTCTTGGAGTGTTAAAAGTTCTCGAACTGCTTCCTATAAACATAAAAGTGTAAACACCAATTTCAATTCGACTTCTGGACAAAAAAAAACATTTTAACACACCTGCTTTGCTGATCTTAATTCTTCGTGTTTTTCGCGAATTTCTTGAATTTCAATGGAAACTTTTTCGATATTTTTGTGCAACATGTGCTTCTCCCTAAGAATAATAGACACAAGAAAATAATAAAGAAAAAAGAGTTTAAAATCTTCAATTTAACAAGTTTACTAACTCTCTTTCAACTTGAATTGTCTTCTGAGCTTCATCCAGCCGCAGCTGTAGCATGGAAATTTTTTGCAATAAATATTCTTCATCAAAATCGTCTTTTGAAAGCTGTTGGATTAGCCGTTTCTCCTCAGCTGTCTCTTCATCTTAATTAAATTGAAATACGAATATTCGATCTTTTTTTGTTATTCTTAACGTCTTACCTAGTAGTTCATTGAGATTTTTTGGCACAGCTCCTTGTAATACGTATTCTTCTATATCAACATCTTTGATGTCGCCTGCAACTGCCTTAGTGACCTAAACAAAAAAATTATATTTAAAAGAATCTAATAGCCAATTAGTAAAAAACAGAATTGTTGAAAGGACAGCCTTTTAAAAGGATAGATAAGATAGATACAATTTGCACCCTGCTTCCTTTCAACCATTGCAAGTTGTATCCTTACCAATCCGTCTTCACTGTTCACATTCTTAAGACCATCCGATGAGATGTCAGGTGAGCAAGTATTATCCCTCCCATCTCGTTCAGGTTCATCGCTGTTGTCGATTCTGCAAAGTTCAGATAATTATTGAAAATAAAAAAAAATGGTGAGGTGAAAAACTAGACCAAAAACCCTCACCCTTCTTTATGAAACTGTCCGGCATGTTTCATCATAAGCATATGGACCTTTTCCATTTCCTTCTTCAGTTGGGTAATTTGCATCTCGAGATCATTCTTCTCCCGCTTATACGAATTAGACTCCTTCATGGCAATGTCAAGATTTGCTCTCAATTGTTTGGCTTCTTCGCGAGCTTTGTTGCGTTCGTTACGAACCTGAAAATGCAATTGAATTTTTTGTTTGTGTTTTGACACCACCGCAGAACATCAACGTTGACTCAGTAACGATTCAGTCGTTGAAAGGCATTAAATTCGAGGGGCGAACGGATACGTGTGCAATCATATATCGATCAAACTACTTTGCGGACATCATTATCGAGCATTGCAATCGCACTCGAAACGAAATATAATGCACGTAATCGAATCGGGTGTAGGGTGTACTATTATACTCTTGCACTTACCTTGCTCCATTTCTCACGCCAATTGGCTGTGCAATCCGACCACCATTTCATTGTTTTCTCCATTTGTGCAGCACGAGCTCGTGCTTCTTCGAGTTCTCGCTGTCGTTGGGACTGTTAAGTGTAGAAGGTTTTTCATCAATTTTTTTTTTTGGAGTTAAATTTTTTTGTAATTTACTTCACGAGCTTCCCATTCAGTTTCACCAAATCGAGCTGATATTGATGTTCCAGATACATTACCATCTTGAGGCATATCGCGATGTCGTCTAGATGCTCCAAGGGATGCTGCAGCAACGCCAGGTGTAGTTGCTGCTACACCACCTCCACCACTTTGAGACATATTTATTTCGGCCAGATTTCCAAAATCTATATTGCAATTATAAATAATTTTTGTTAAAATTTCCAATTTACATATCTAAAATGTAGAAATATTTGCGAAAATTCTAAATTGTGAAAATTTTTTGTTGTTTATATTTTGCAAAACGCCCACAGCCACAGCAAGCATTATTTTGACAGAACGTATATGAATTGTAGTGAAGTTAGCTAGAGTTGGAGAAAATAAAATATTTGTGTAATAAGAAGGTTGATGTCTACAATAAAAATATATTCGATGTTTTAGTACAGTTATCCTTTGTATATGAAAAACCTTTGTATATGAAATCAAGATGAAAACTTATATATACAAAGGAAAAACATAGTACAGTATGGGGGCTGGCCTTTCAAAAAATTTTATTGCCGAGAGCTTGTGGCGATTTTTATTGATATTGTGGCTTGTAGCGATTTTTATTGGTATTTATTGATGTTTATTACTATAAATCTATGAAAATTATAATCAGAACGGACCCATCTTATGAGTATTAGGTCTGTTCGATGTTGGCACTGGGTCGGCCTAGGGCACGAGCACGACCCCAGGTTTTTCTTAGGTGTAGAATTCACAGCTGTTAAATGCTAAACAGATATTATTTTGTTAATAAATATATTTAATCAAATTTAAAAAATATGTGAAAATATACAAAATTGGGCGAAGGTCTGTGCTGGGCATAGCAAAGATCACATCTGTTGAAACTTTTAGCTCTAAAATTGTTCGATGTTAAATAAAAACCTGACTATCCCTAGGTTTTTTGACAATTGAATGATATTCCACAGGGTGCCCTGGAGTGGGTTGCTTCTAAGTTCTAACAAACCTAATGTGACAGAAAAAAGCTCACTATACTTGAGAGAGAAGGAAACGTCATCACACCTCAGCGAAAATCGAAAGCGAAACGGATCGAGAAAGGGTCAAAAAAGAAAATAGCCAATTTTGCTTTACTAAGGCTTACCCATACCAATGCGAAACTTTCGGGCACGACAATGAAACAACAATAACAACCCATTGCGTCGTCACGACAGTTTCGTACCGGTTTTGGTGTGGTTGACCCTTTACTCAACCTACGAAAAAAAAAAAACAAAATAATTTATTTTTTAATTTCAGACTCTTATTATCATTTAGACCCGTTCTTTCTGTTCTGTGACATTGTTTTGCGTGAAAAAAGTCATGGTGAATGCAAATTTTGTTCACTTAAAGGTTAATTCACAGTTAAAAAAAATAACATTCGCAAACACATTATTTCTGCACAAGCAAAATTGACGTAATTTATAAATACTAAAATGTATATTTTTAACCAAAAATTTCTTAAACTTTTATTCAAACGAACTAGAAAAAATCAATTGTCTTTGACATAGAGAAAATACTTATCTATGTATGTTGTGGTTGGCAGCAATGTATTACGAATTACGACTTGAAAAAAATATCAAAGTTGTCAAGAGAGGGCAATATAAAACGATTTTAATTTTGGAATGAGCAAAAAATGTATTTAAGTAAAAAACTTTTCACTACTTCAATAAAATTTTACAAATGTGAATAAATAAATTACCTAAATAAAATTTGAATAAAACATTAAATTTTTCCTCCAGTTGTATTTGAAAAACTGAATCTTTCGAATTCTTTTACAACATCAATTATTGCTTATGGCATCATTGTTGTTGTTGGAGTTGTGGTTGGGGTAGTAGTTGGAGTTGTGGTTGGAGTAGTAGTTGGAGTTGTGGTTGGAGTAGTAGTTGGAGTTGTTGTGGTTGGAGTTGTGGTAGTTGTTGCTTCAGTGGAACTGGTAGTAGTAGTTGCAGCAGTTGTAGTGGTTGTTGTCGTTGGATACAATTTGTTAAGAAGAGCAGACAGCGGACTTACATAGACAACATTTCCCGTTGAAGAAGATGCAACAGCTGGATACCTGCTTTGTAGCAATGCACCTAGTAAACCAATTTTTGCAGATTGTTCTTTGTTTAGATTGTCTTCTTCCAAATCTAATTTTTCACCGTCAACTATAATCCTTGTATTGCTGAGTGCTTTTAAAAGCTGAGCGTCAGTTCTTAATTCTACTTCGATTTCTTCAGCATGGCTAGGTTTAATGGGACTAGCCAAACAGTTCACCAGCAAAGTACAAAATACAACCTAAAAGTTTCAGAAGAATTAAATTAACGTAAAACAATTTTAATACCAGATTTGAATTATATGCTTACAAGTAGTAACTTCATAATAGCCGCTATAGGGTTTACAAATTGTTCTTTCCAAATCTATGAGAGAACTGTAATGATTTGATGTTTATTTTAGCTTTTTATACAATTTACAAACCTAAAAATTCCAAATTCCATCATGAATCTCTGTGGCAGTAAGGTGCGATTAAGTACCGTTTGCCAAAATTATTTTGAGTGATGGTGTTAATTGATGTTTGAGTTTTATATTTAAATATATAACAATGAAGTGTCATCTATCCTGGGCCAGAAGAAAATTATTGTTACTGAATTATTTATTATTCTTTGGTTTTCTCATTTTTGCCAAACACAGATCTTGATAAACATTTTTTCATTAGGTGTGATTTAAATAACAGTTAGGCTATACCTACACTGCTACTGTGTATGATTGATCTATTTTTTATTTTTGTTTCAATAATTTTCTAATTGGAAATTATGTACATTTATTTTGTTGGGTATGATAAGAAAATATGTATAGATAAAAAATAAAATAAATTTGTTGAATCATACGTTGGTACTTGGTGATTGCATATGCGGATAAAATGTTCTCTTTGAGACTTTGAGAATTAAAAAAAAAAAAAAATGTCCATCGGTGAAACCTCAAAAAAAAAAACGTTTAAAAAATTACGACCTCAACGTCTGAGGTCTATTAGTAATAAAAAGAATAGCAGGCCAATGTTAATCCGATGCGAGCTGAAATATGGTTAATACAGTACCTACTTTGTCACTTTATTGTATGCTTATGAAACTTATAATAAAAAAAATAAAAGAAAAGTAATGCTTTTTTAGTCATTCAATTAAAATAATTTTTCTGTTTTAAGTGATTTTTGTGGTATAATAAACATACAGAAATATACCCTTTCGGAAAAATTTTCGAAAGCAGAGAAGAAGAGAAGACATTTGTATATAGTATGTATAAAAACATGCCATTGTAATTCTTACGATGTTCGCTCTATCAAATTATTATTTTTAAATCTTCGTCGATGATATATTTCATTAATTCTTTTAACTGATAATGTAGGACGCTTGTAGACTAAGACCCAAATAAAAAAAATACTCTATAATCCCAATTAACAAAAAATTTATGTTTTAGAATAATTTATTATTCTTAAGTAGTTACGAGTGCCTACTTTAATGTGGGAGTGGAAGACACGTTCCAAACTGCCAATGGTATGTACATATGTCTAAAGATACGGCACCAAAAAATCATACCATTTGTGCATCTAGTCGGCTCTCTTTTAAGAATTTAACTCAAGTTTACAAAACCATCCTTAGATCAATCAATATTAAATTGCTGAAAACATATACGTAGTGACGAAAGATTATTATTTTTCATTTAAAATCACAAACAAACAACATTTTGAAAAACTATGTGAAATTAAATCTGAATCAATACGTATGTATATCTTCAGTATAAACTGAAAAACGATTTTAATAGTGGATGAGTGATCAATAAAAATGACTTAAGCTCATAGCATAAAGCAGAGGAAATAAATGCTTACAATTAACAATTCAAATCATTATCACTAAATAATATGGTATCACTGAATAATGCATTCCTTTTTCGTATTAAATTATTAAATTAATAAAGTTCAGACATCAGCTCTTTCGTTTAGTTTAATCAATGCCGTTAATCTATAGTTTTTATGCCTTCAAGAATATTTTAAATAAAATATCACAAATTTTAGTGTGTTGCGAATTTACCAAGAATCCAATTTGTTCTGTACCTAAAATAAAATCCAGCCACAAAAAAAAATATATTTCGTTAAAAACAAATGAAAATAATGTTTTTTATTGAAAACAAAAAGATACAAAAAAGGAAAAATTTTAAATAATGTATGTAAGTAAGTTTATAAGTCACTATAGTGTATGGCATGTTTTGTGATGAATATATATGTATGTATATATATCTACATATATATATATTTATGACTACAATGATAAAAATCCGATCGATTTGTGCAAAAAAAAGAATACAGTACAAAAATTAAAAAAAAAAACAACTTTAGCTTGACTCAGGTTTCTCATGCAGCCATGGTCTAAATATTGGTAATGTAGATGGATAATGTGTGTCTGGCTTCAAAACAGCTTCTGGCCAGGTATTTGCGACGTCATTCTGAGAACTTCTAAATGGATATGTGGCTAAAACGATCGGCAATTGTAATTTGATTTCTTTTTCTAATGACTTGGGTTCAATCACAAAGAAGACATCATACGAAATTTTAATTAAATGACATCCTCGAAGATTTGTAGGTGGCAAAGGAGGAACATACAAACTATCATTTTGCCATTCATCTTTGCCACCTGGACGAATTTTTCCTCGAACTAAAACAGCTAAGGCACGCTTTTCAGTTTGTATGGTTTTTCCACGGGCTAGATATTCAACAGTCTGTAATCAAAAGAAATAAAAAAATATGTTTGTGAAAATTGTTATATTCCGTTATTTTTTGGAGAAAACTATTTTGCAAGAATTGTCGAGACAACCTAAAATCGTAAAATACCAAAAACTGTCCTAGATCACATCCTGGGCTTGTTTTTGTTACATTAGTTTGATTTTAGTCTTAATTCTATTAGTTTAATGCGAACATTAAACCGCTTCTTTCATTTTCTTCGGTATTGTTTGAGAATCAGTTTTAACCTTTAAAAAGATAAGAACGCAAGTTATAGATTCAAATACCAGACACTTCCTATGATAACCTTTGACATTCTCCGATTTTAAGCTGAGTTAAAGACTATTAAGACTTGCAAAAATAATCATGTCAAAAGCCTGCTAAGGGTACACAGGATATACACTGGAGGATACAGGATTGGTATTTTAAGGTAAAAAATATTGAAAAGTTACTTTGACATTCAAAATGTGTTACTTAAGGATGGAAAGGTTTTATAAGACACTTAAAGTTAATCCTGGCAAAAATTTTTTAATCTATTTACTTATTGAAAAATACTTTTCGAAAAAAAGGCCTTGACATTTTACATTTTTATATTTATATGTTATATATGTAGGTATTATCTTAAATTTACTATTACCTATGTATATATGTTTCCGTTAAGTGCAATATAGCTCGCAATTTGCAATCAACTTATTATTTTTGATGTTAAGTCTCAATTTATAAACTTAAATTCACACTCTTAAAAAAATCATTTGATTTTATCTTAACTAATGTCCATTAAAAGAAAAATGTGCAAATACTATTTGTTCAAACTAAATTGTAAGACATTGCTTCAAAATCTATTAACTTGGCTGTTTATTAAAGATAGTGTATTAATTTTTTTAAATTAAACATATTATAAATAGCAATGAAACTTGCCAATAAAAAAAGCCAACAAAAATTATCATGTTTAATCATTTTTTGTTCAATGATTCTGCAAGGTTTTTATATTATGTAATTAATAAAATCTAAATGTATACTTAAATTACTAAAAGAAACTGCTAGATATGTACATTAACTCTGGTTTGCAAAAATGCAAACTTCCAAAAATTTTGTTTTCCTCTCTGATTAGATAAATATGTGTACATGTATTGTATCATTAATATTCCGGCAGTAATTAAATTCTAGATTTTTCCAGCAACATTGGTTAATATATTTATTTTTATTAAATGTACATTGTCTGGGTCGCATTTCCATTTCCAACGAACTTTTAGAGAGAAAATTAAGTTTTTAATTTAAAGTTTATAAACGCATGGCCCGAAAGTGCGAACTGGTAGGTACTTTCTAGTTCATTATCATAAATACAAATAAATTTTTCTCAATGTCTAAAAACAAACAAACCCAATGTTCTTTCAATTTAAATTCAAAATTACCTCAGTTAAAGACGCCTTTGTCCTCTTGATTGTTATATTACTGTGGTTTGATATATAAGCTGTCACAGATATACTCTCTCCAGGTACATAGCCCCCACGATCCAAAGCCACTCTGCATTTCACTGTTCCGCCACCTACGCATGCGACTCCTAATTTGTGTTCCACCTCACATGTAAACGGTTGCTATATTGACAAAAAATAATCCCCACAATCAATTTGAATACAGCCACTCCTTGACACACACAAAAATCAATCATGTATACTTACCGCCAAAATAGGCTTCTCCAGATTCAAATCAATCGGATTCATCACAATAAATACTTGATGATTCTTATGTATCAGTCCTGTTGGTTCACGCAATGCAGCCTTACAATAATACTGTATCCAACCATAACGACCTAAAAATGTTGATGGCAGTCCAACCGGAAGTCCCAATTTAAATGGGAAACTATGAATTCCTGGTGATAAAACCGATGGCCCCTGATCAGGATCGCCCAAGAGTTTCATGCGAAAATCAATGTAGTTTTCTTTGTCGTAAGTTCGCTCTTGTCGAGCTGACCCAACACGAACTACCCCCTCACCAACTACATGAAAATGTAATCCCAGTGCCGGAGTGTCATCTTGCAGTTCTAAGAGTACTTTTCCCGAAAGAAATTGTCCCGGAAAGTATAGCAACGATGTGTTGTCGAAGATTATCAAAAATTTTAACAGTTTTCTTGGCATATTGATGATTGTAGACTGTTTTTAGAATATAAATGTACCTCAGATGCGCATACTAAACTAGAAATATTTATAACCGAGACAAGTGATCAGCGAACCAAACCCAAAATGGGCACAACGAACTGAGACGACCGGAATGCTGTGGGCACAAGATTATCAAGGTCGGAATTGAATTTTAATAACTTGTTTTTGGCCAAATATGTAAGTCGAAGTGCCACTTTGAGGCAGAAGCAAAAGCAGAGTGTTATGTCACTTTTGTGCAGCAGTTTCCGCTGGAAAAATGGCAACACTGTAAGTTTAATAAAACACACCTTATTATTTCGCTTATTGCACAATCAAAAATCTATTAAATTTGCAGCAAGCAATTGTTTATGGTTTAGTGTGCATGGTAATTTCAAATAAGCGTTGTCAATTATACCACACAATACCTTTAGTTGATGGTATTGTATAGATACTTATTCGTAGTTCAATGCCTTTTTATAATTTTGTTACCACTTTGATGGACGAGTGTTTTTTTTTCCTCTTCTGTTCACTAAACAAAAAACAAACACAAGTTGTTGTTTAACAAAATAAAAAGGTTTTCACTTTTTATTGCACATTTAAGTCGATTGTTGATGTAAACTCGTATAGTTGTCGTAGGAGAAGAAAAAGAGGAAACAATGACAAATTCAAAAAAAAATGTCTTCAAAAGAGAACTTTGTTTAGATTTGTTGTCTGGTAAACCTTTATTAGTATTCGAGGCAGATCGTGAGTTTTTTTCAGCTGTTCCTCCAGAGACTGCAGATACAAAACTTGTTGATCAATTTCCTTTTTTATTTTGTATTTTTTGTTTGTTGTTTATTTTTTCACTTTTGGATAATTCTACTTCTTAAAGTTGTTGTTGAAGAAGTTAAAAGAAGGAATACGATGAAATAATATAATACTTCAACACCACCACCACCACTGTGGATGTTTCGCAGAGAACTGAATTGATCATGGAGCTCACAAAGTCATATTGGTTCATTAAAGTCTCGATTTAATAGTATTGAAGGTGGGTTCGCGCGATGACTTCATGAGATACATTATTTTATAAATACAATACTATACGATCTGTTGGGATTTTCTTATTGTCATGGGATTGGATTGAGAATTTGAGAGTGATGATGCTCTTTAGATTTGATGTTGCGGTTTTTATTCTCTTAGATGCAGGTTTTTTAAAAAGTTAACTCTCTGTGCTTTAAATGCATAGCAAAAATTTTTACTCACAATTTAAGACTTAGTTTTAAGTCTGGCTTTAAAAACATTTTACTTGCCAATAGTACTGAATACTATTAAAAATCATTAAATTTTTATGTACGGGGGAAACAATTTTTTTGTAAAAAAAAAAAAACTAAAAAATATAACAAACAATTTAAAGCTTCTTCTTAAAAAAAGAAATATATTTTTGTCTTTCTGGATAAAATTAAATTCTTGAAATGATATAATTTTGGCCTTTCAGCCAACTAGTCTTCAGACCAGGGTACTTCCACTGTCTCTGTATTTGGGTATAAGACTTACATATATGTATATTATAGTAATATTCTTAATATTAACAAGATGATGTTGTGAAACATCAATATTGATGTTTTTGCCATATAAATCTCTATTATTCTGTAAATAATAAAAGAAAACTCCTTTTTTCAGGTTTTCTATCACCTCAATGAAATGTCCGATTCATTTTTTTCTAAATCTAAAAATTGTAGGTTAAATACTGTCGCAATTTAAAATAAAATTAAATCTCAAAGATAAAAAAGAAATTATTAAATTGTTGAAATTCGTTTTAATTTCTGAAACACATCCAGAATCCAGTTACGGGTATTTGGAGTTTAAGCAAATGTATTAATTCACACCTCAAATTGAAATTGGCCTTTTCATGTTACCATCAAAATTTGAATTTCAAACGAAAAGTTACGAAAGCTCTTTGTATGCGATTATACCTATACAAAACAAAGAAGCTTTTCACACAACCCCACCTGATTTCCAAATTAAACGCATGTCTCTGGCCCACACAACGACTATCTCTACCCCCGTAACATCCTTTTTCTGTCAAAAAGAATTCATATTATTGTACAATTTCTCAAAACAATGTCGACTACTAGCACAAATGAAAAAAATAAGCTGCACAAAAAACTAAGCACGAAATTAATTCTAATTTATTTAATCATTTTTGGATTTAAACTAAGTTCTGCTTTTAAAAGTGATAAAGATAAAAATGCCAAATCAGTTACGTTCCATTTTCCTGAATATGCATACAAGGAGACAAGTAAAAATGTACGTATAAATCCGCATCCACCTGTTTTCACTTATTGATTTTTTTTTCCTATGTTTGAATGCATTTATTTTTACCACCACAGGAACTTGCGTACCGGGAATTCGAATCTTCATGTGAGCATTCGGTTGCATGCGAGGAATTAGAGGGAGTCGATAAGGTAAAATGTGCTCGAAAATGTATTTCACATTCATGCTATCAGGATATTTATGCATTCGATGAAGTAAGGAAAATAATGAAATTTGTGAAATCAAAATTGTCAGCCAATTTTTAAATTTTATTTATAGCTAGAAGAAGGCGAAATAGATGTTCGATTGAACTCATTCAAGGGATGTGTTATTCAGCGGTCTAGCAATTCACATCGCATGTAGCATAGGGATAGCTTCATGAAGAGGCTTCAAAATATGGAACTACTAAATGAACTTCAATTAAAATTGAACAGTTTATTCCAGAAATAACTGGAAATAAACAAAGTGGTTGCGACTTAGAATTTTTTTTATCAAATAAAACTAAAATTTTATCCTCAATCGCGCTTAGGAGGAATATTATTCCTGGAACGATTTTTATCAAATTTACATTGTGTGCATTTGAACTAACATACATATTTAATTATTTCAAATAAGACTTACGATATTAGGAATATACATTTTTGCTCCGAAATAAAGAAATAAATTCTCCCTCTCACGTTGAAATTGATTTTTATTTGTATATGACTTTGAGTGAAACAGCACCGATTTGAGAACCGAACTTATTTAATTCTTAAACTATACATAGGCTTGAAAGTCCCGTTAACATTCTTATAAAAATCAGTCAAATCAATCAGTGTTCCTACCTAGAACTATATGTGTAAATCGAAGTAATACATTTTGTATTCGATATAAGCAATACATTTATGAGGCGATTTATTTAAAAGTGGAATAAGTCCATTAAAAAATGTCAAAATGTATTTATTCTTTGACTTTCAATATCGTATTTTTCAACTGGGAAAATTGTTAAATTGTAAAGTTTAGCTATTTTTATTTTAACGTCATTAATTAAATCTTTTTCTATGTGAGCTTTAGCCACCATTTTTTAAGAGACTTCAATCAGTTTTTTTAAGAGCACCAGAATTTAAAGATCGCTCATGCGAGTTGAAATAACCATGAAATTAACATAACATTATAAAAATACATATAAAAATAGCATCGTCAAACTATACCAATTTGCTTTGTCAATTTGGACCGTTTACTTCTGAAGGTTTTGGAAGCTGTAAAATATGAAATATTTTATTTTCTGAGTAAGAATTGTTTAAAGTTTGTATGTTTATGTTGTATTGGAATAAAAAAAAAAAGATAGTAAGTACCAACTTTTGTTGAATTTGGATAATAACAATTCTGAAGCAATAAACTGATGTTAAGTTTCTGTTAAATAATGGTTAGATTAATTTCATGAGTAGGTAACAAATTAAAAGTAACAATTTTTGTGTGTTGGTTAATGAATGAAAGAGTACACCTACATATGGCGACTTTATAATCGCGAATTTAATTGTGAATAATTTGGTTAAATTGTATCGTACGATGATATAGCTTGATCGAAGCAAAATCTATGTTTCTTTAGTTATTTATTTTCATGGAATTTAAATAAATCAAAACTAAACCCGTGAAATAAAGTTGAAATTAGATTTACAATCGAATATCATAGCAAATTGACAAAATCAAAATAGTAAGTTTCCTATAGTTTAAACATATGTAAGTACACAGCAATGATGACTCCATTTAAAAATACAAAAACTTGTTCACTCATTTAAGCTTAAAATATTTCCGTATTGTTACTAATAGATATTTTAGTAGATAAACGAGAAGATACCTACAAAAAATGTATGGGATTTAGTTTTGATACGGTTCCAAAAGTGTGGTTACATTTTTTTTTCAACAGAACAGAAAAAAAATATAGAGTTGTTTTTGTTTATAATTAGGTCTTTATATTATGTAAGGTCAGACAAACTTTTAGGCGAGGCAAAATGTTCTTTTGACGCTTCTCATAAATTTTCCTTTACATTATTGTATCGACCAAAAGGTCGCAACTTTCAGATCCTAGATTATATACAAAAATTATTCTTTCACTTCAAAAATTACCAAAGTTACAAAATTAGTTTGGATTTTTAGGGCAACCGGTTGCCATTTCGGAAAAAACACTTGGTAAACAAACAAAAAACTATCAAAAAATATTTTGTAAGAATTTGTCCCACTAAACATAAACATTAGAGCTAACCAAGTAGTGTTGCATATGTTCAGAATAATAATTGTCTAGTTGTTTAAATTTGAGAGCTTGGGAGTTCTGAGCCCTTGACTGAGTCTTGGACGTTTTGGACGTCTTAATCGTCTTGAGCTTAGTCGCCTCTAATTGCCATACAAAAACTCAAATAAATATGGTTTCCCTGATTGTTGCATAGCTGGTAAAATAAATTTTGTTCTTTATTATAAAAAAAAACTGTCGTCTAATTAATTAAAATTTATGTTTTTACAATTAAGAGCTAATTAAATTAAAGATCTACCTATAACAAGGCTTTCTTGCCTTTCGTTGAGTTTGAGAAAACACAAAAAGTAAACTTGTTTGCAATATGATTGACTTTTCTTCTTGACTTTTCTGGAAGCTACTTTTCGTTGATTTTTGACGTTAGCTTGAGTCTCATAAAATTATACAAGTTAAAAATGCGTCAATCTGTTTATCCTGATCATGTTTTTCCTCATAAACTGTCATCGCAGTGTGACCAAAAGCTGGTTTGGCTACGTTTCAATCAAGTGCATCAATTAATCTTTAAGAGGCCTCCACCCAAAACTTTGAAGTCAGATTCGAAGATTGGAACTTCGAATAATAATAACAACGAATCGACAAAGAATTTTTCTGTAATTAGTTACATGTTTTGATAATAATGAAAGGAAAAACAATTTTCATTGATACATATTCTAAAATAACTTGGAGAATTTTTTTTCCAATTTTTATTCCTGGATAAAAATAATTTGATTTTAAAGTAAGTAACTTAAATAGGTACCTTACCTATGTATGTAGATGTGTAGGTACCTTTACCGAAAAAATAAACTTGAATTGATATTTTTTGTTGCAAAAGCGGTCCAACATTGAAATATCAAAATATTTTTTTTAATCCATCAATTTAGTAGCTACATACATACATACTCGTATATAATTTTCATTTTCCCTAGAACTTAGTTCTTAGAAAAACATGCTCTAAATTACACAAGGATTTGTAATAAGCAAATCGTGTTATAGGTACCTACTCTGAATATAAACAATGCATTTCCACACTACCTAATGCAAATGTGTTATGGCTGTCTCAAATCTCTTGTTCATACAAAAATATTAGCCAATGCGTTCATAGGCGCCCGGAGGGTGGAGCAAGGGAACGGTTGCCCTCCTCTTCCTCTGGAAAATTACGTTTCTAAAATTTTACCAATTTTTTTTTTTAATATGGACTTTTGAAAAATACGACCTGTTCCAATTTTTTTTCTATTGGAGTCCATGTTCTGACCTACTTTTGAAAAATCTCCTGAGTTCTTATGCCCGCCCCTGCAAAAAATGCTGCGGGCGCTAATGAATTTAATTTTTTGCCTTATAACCAAAAAACATACAGATACAATACAACAAACAACATCTACTCCTTTGATTCATTTCAGACCAGATATTCATTTCAGACCAGATATATGTATACCCATATGGTTTTATTAACTTTGTTAACGTAATAACCAAAAATTTAATTTATGTATTTACATAAGTGATATATATTTATTATTATTATTGCATTTTATTGATAAATATGTTTCAAATCAATTTAACTATACATCTTAGAAATAAAATTAAATTTGTTTAATTTTGAAAAAATGAAGTTGCTCTTCTTCAATTGCAGTAAAGTGGTAGCACTGCTCCTATCATACATGATGTTTGTATTATAGATGAGTAGGTGCGTGTACCAGGCACCCACGTGTTCGGATTTGAGTACTCTTATTCACATAAAGAAAGTGTTTATTTATGTACTCTAATTGGGTTCTAATAAATTAAAAACCGTTTCTAATACCTAAAATAACCTATACATTCTTCTCCAAAATGAACAACTTTGAAGAACATATTATTTCCCTTAAATTCGCAGTTAAAGTTCAAAATGTTCAAACTCAAATTGAAATTATTTCGAAGCTTCTTAATTGTATTGAGCAAAGTAGTGACAAAACTAAAGTGATTCAAAAAATTTTAAAAACCAACCTCGGTCCTACTTTAAATGATGTCATTAGTTCCCAGATAACAATTCTATTGCCAACTTTAAAATTAATTCGCCACCTTATAAAGGATTTTCATTTTCGAAATTATCAATTTATTCATATTTTTAAAAACATTCTTCGAGTTCTAATTTTGTTGGTTAAAAACGATAAAATTCAAAAATCTCAATTGGAGTTTTTCGAAATTGTTAATAATTTAGAAGTTCTTTTGAAAAAGTAAGTTCTTTTCAAAAATTAAACATAATTACATTCAGTTTCCATAGGTACCTTCTGAAGGACTCTCCGCAAGAGGCAAATGAAGATCTACAAACAGTATTTGTTTGCCTTTTGAAATTTATCGAACTGGTTAATAATTGTGAGAAGGTTTTTGCAACAGCAATAATGCATCTTATGATTGAAATTTTTCTGAATTTATTGACTCTCACTGAAAGATATAGTTGCATATTTAAAAAATTTGAGTTGATAATGAAAGTTTTCCACTTGGCTGATGTGTTTTTGGGTTATTTGTTTGAGAAGTATTGCAAGAATACAGGTGAATTGTGGCTTTTCAAAATTATAGAAATTTTGTTCAGTTTGCTAAAGTAAGTTTATAAGTTTTTTTTTACAATTTTGAATGTTTTCCAAACGGTTATTTAAGATCCTGCAATTATTCGGATACAATTCAAGTTAAATGCTTTGAAAACATTTTTTACGGACGTATGAGTTTTGTCTTGGAGCAGATTATGGTAGACAATTATGAAAATAACTTATAAATATATAGTTTAATAGAAAAGAAATTATTTTTTTATTCTTTTATAGATACTGAATTCCAATTCCAATCAAAATTCCGAACTATTTAAATTTTTTATTTCAATGTTGAATTCTATTCTATGGACACCATCGTTTAGTAAAAACTTTTCCATAAAAATCCTCAAGACGGTTGTCAAATTGAAAGCTGATTCTATTATATTTGTTCTATCAAAATCTTCCAGGTAATATTTAGTTGTCGATTTAAATGCATTATCTGCTCGTCTCTTTTTATTTTACAGAAAAATACGTCAATGCACACAGTACTCGATGAAAATATTTCTAACTTCATTCGTTATCAACTCCGGGGGCTCTGCAGCAAATAATCATGCCATACTTAATATATTTCTTCAAACTAGTTTACCAAAATCCATAATCGACCTGAGTACAAGTGAAATTATTAAGAATAGTAGAGTTCTGATTCTACTTTACGGATGTTCGTTTTTTAAACAATATTTGCGTAAGTCTTTTAATGCTAATAGAGTTTTGGAACATCTTGCTATTATTTTGCAAAATTCAGGAGACAACATAGATGATGAGATTTGGAAAATTTTAAGAATTTTTGCCGTGAGTTTCATTTCCGTTATTTAATTTATATTTATGTATGTATAGGTATATTAGTATATAAACATACTTATAAGTAGTATTTATGTACGCAGGTTTAAGTCTTTTCATTTGTTTAATTATATTTCTAGTATTTTTCAAACTATGCATTTCTCAGTGCACTTGAACACGCAGGCATTCAAAAAATATCAGAAACTTTGCTGGCAAAAGCTAGTGATTCTTGTATTGATAAACAAAGACTTTTATATCCAACCAATAAGTACATTATATTATTGGCAGAAAAGTTCGCTCCAAATTCTAAAATTTTAAACGCTATGGTATAAACATAATGACTTAAAATACCAAAATTTATGTAGTTTTAATTTAAAATAATTTTCTATTTGATTTAGATTTTATCCTATATAAGTCAAGAACCTTCGCTAACTAGTTCAAAAATTGGCCAATTTATTTCATCGAGTCAAATCTTACCGTTTATTTGTTCCATCGAATACAATCAAGTTGTAAATTCTGTAATGATCATGCAAAAGAAACGTTTAAAAGAAGAGGATTTGGATGTTATTGTCAAGGAGGGTCTATGCCAATTAAATTCCGAAGATATCAACATTGCAGGCGCATTAAATTTAATTAACAAAAATTCAAGAATTATTTCAACTTGCAGTGCAACAAAAGTATTTACAGTTACCATAGATTTCCTGCAGGCAAAACAAAAGTCTTCTAAATATTCCACTCAATGTTATTTTCTAATGATGAAGACATGTGTAAATTTGGTTAGATTTGCCACGAATGTGCATTTTAAATTTGATGAATTTGAGGAAAAATATAAACCTATATTTATTTTATCGGTTTTAAATTTGTGATTATTTTCTCAAATTACTTTAAAAATCTTATTAAGAAAAATCGAAATTTCCGAGAAAATATATTTAAACATTTTTTTTAAATAAAACAAACAAATTCGTATAATTGAATTTTTATTCCGGCGTATTTTTTTTTTGTTTTACAGTTGTTTTCTTCTTATTCTATTTTTTTTATCATTCTCAGTTTCGCGTGCCAAATAAACGTAGTTATGTATACAGTTATTCATATTATAATGTTAGTTGGTATATTAATTAAATAATAACATGAACGCTCTGGTGCATATAGTGAATGTTTAAGGTGTAAAGTTTGTTGACTGATTGTTGCAAGTAGAAGAATTAGAGGTGACATTTACAAAATATGTTTTTTTTTTCTCTTTTTGAATTTAGTTAGTTTGAAATGTATTTTTTTTAATCTGTTTTGGGTATTGGTTTTAGAAGAAGGTTAGTGTTATTTTATATTTATGTACATAGTTTCGTTCCGTATATATGTATATGTAGTTTCGTATATGTAAATAAAGAATGTATGATTGTATGTACATAATAATATTCTATAAATTGCGTTCGAATTGATTTGCCAAGGTAATATAAATGTTTTTTTTTTTTACAAATTATGCTAAATATATGCAAATAAAAATTATTAGCTGTTGAATGTTCATTGGTATGTTCATTCATTGAAATAATAATATGTATGTATGTATATGTTTAGCTAAGCATTTAAATAATAAATCAAAATATGTGTCTTCTATTGTTTTTTTAGTTTTGTTGTAGCTATCTACTTAATGATATCATTTAATTTTTTTTCTTTTATCTATCATTTGTTTCTTGGTTTAATTCTTATTTTTATTTTAAATTTATATAAAAATTCAGTCGATTTACTTTTTTCTATTAAAAGTATAAGTCATGCAAAAACTTTTAATTTAATTTAATTTAATTTTTTTCATTCATTTATTTTGAATATATAACTTTTCAACGTACTAAAAATGCTAATAAAACAAACTAAATTCTAATTAAAAACGAAAATAAAATTTTTAATACAGTTGTTCAACAAATTTGTAAAAAACGGATGTCGACAAAAATAAAGCTACTAAAGCAATATTAACATAGAATGAATGAATAAATAATATATATACCTATAGATACGTCGATTTTGATAAATTATTTTTTCTTTTCATAGAAATTTAAGAATTGTTAATCTGGGGAAAAAATTCAAAATATATAAAAAAAAACTTTACAAGTATACAATAAAAATCTTTAAGTAAATTATTAGATTTTCCCTTAATCTAAGCTTTCATATGAAAATAATTAATCAACCGCATCTAAAACAACTCGGCCCTTAGCAGTTCAAACCAAAAATTAAAAACTCTATTTACGCAACATCCCATTCCCCTCCACACGATACAAACAACTTTCACGCACAAAATATGAGAATAAAGTAAAAATATTAAAGTCAGTGTAAGAATGTAACTGCTTAGTACAAGCACATGGTGAAGGTAAAACAAAGTAAATGGTGGCGTCGAATACGAGAAGAACAGTTGGTCAAACAATCAAGGTAGCGAAACAACGAATTGGAAGTGGTGCAATCCTTTAAATACCTTGGGTCAATAGTAGCTGCCGATAATAATATAGAAGAAGAAATACGGGGGCGGCTGCTCAGTTCCAACATAGCCTACTATAGTCTGTCAAAGTTTTAAATCCAGAAATCTCACCATAACTTCAAATCTGCTGGTGTACAGGACCATGGTCCTGCTAGTACTCAGCAGACTTGTTGAAGGAGGCTAGGACCGGACCCCGATTGTCGAGCCGATGATGATGATGATAGTACAAGCTACATCTAACTTTCATAATTTTAACAGTATACATTTGTCGGCTTAGAATGAAAACCGGGTCCAATTTTATGCTAATGATTTTCAAAATACCAAAAGCTATCCACGTCGAACAATTTTTTTAAATTTAATAATTAGGACCAAAACTTTTTTTATTTTTGGATTCTTTCAAATTTAAAATCTTGCAAAAAAGATTATAAATGTAAACTTTAGAAATCGCAGAAATGTTAGGAATTTGGACTTAGTGTTTTATCGCTGGATCAAATTTAGTTGTATAGGAAGAATACGTCACCACGCTATAATAAAACAAATATGTATATTGAAAAATAAAAAAAAATACAAACACAAAATTGAATATAAAATTTGGAATTCTCCACTTTAATTTGATTTTGTTTTTATATTTTATATATATATATATTTATATTTTTGTAATTATAAATTTATTTTAATTCTTTTTGTTTACAGAATCACTAATTTATTTATTTATTGTTTAAGCGCTTTTTATATACATATATTTATAATTAAATATAATTATAAATATATATATTTCTATACCGCATTGCATAAGTATTCTTAGTTCAATTAATATTTAATTGATAAGAAAAGCATTTAATATTATTCCTTCTATACTTTGTTCTTTTTTTCTCATACATATATATAAAATTAAATTATCTCACAAAATAAAAATTAGAAAAAAAAATACTATATTGAAATAAAATTAGGTAACTTATAAATAAATTCATGTAAGAGTTAAGGAAATTAAAATAAGCATTCATATCATATTTTTTTTCTATCATTTCTCAGAAAACCAAAAGCAAGGAAAGGAAAAAATATACATTATAATAATATATTTTTGTTTTCTGCGTATTAAATTTATATATTTTATATATATAATTTTTGTTTATACATTTTAATGTCTAGTATATAGTAGTTTTTTTTTTTATAATACCTAGAATGGTTTTATATTGAATGTGTTTGTGTGAAATAAAATATGGGAAACTTTGTAACATAAATACTCTTATAAGTTAATATCGTTTAAAATTTTACTTTAACTGTGTTAGATTTTTTTTATTTTATATATCATTCATTGCTGTGATAAATTTGATGTGAATTTTTTATCTGAACGAAAAGAAAAAAAATTATTGGAAAGTTCTTGTTTACATTAGTTAGTTAATTAATTGTTTTGCTTTTTCTTTCTTTTAATATTACGCGAGCTCGTAACAATACATTTGTTACATAAATGTCACGATTATCATAAAATATAAAAATGGACAAGAATTTTCTTTTGTTCAGTTTTAATTTGTTTCATATTTCGTCTTCACAATCATTGTTATTATGATGTATTTAAAAAAATATTTAAAATTTGGTTTTGAGTTGATAAATGTAAAAATAATATTTTTGTTTTTGAGTTTCCTTCCTCTTCATTTCTTTTTCACAGCTAAATAACAAAATAATTTATAATAATATAATCACCATTTTATGCACATATTCCCATTCATTCCCTTTTTGTTAAATTACTTTTAAAACACTTGAACTTATTCATCCTTATTGGCCGTAAATTCTATCGGCTACTTTAAAGGGGTTAACGAATGTTTTTTTTTATCTGTTTTACAAGGCCACAAGAAACATACTTGCTGTTTCTTTATTTTGTTTTGTTAAAGAACACCGAAAGTTTAACAGAATTTTTTAAAATGTAATTCGAAACTTTGGAAGAGAGAAAAGAAAAGGAAACTTCGTTCTAAGCATATAGTGTGCATTCAATGTAGCTGGTTGGTACAAAACCTTCATCCCAACCATTTGAACCATTAAGTCTCCGCACACGAGTCCAACCATCACCCTGATCGATTTCGATAACTTGCAGTTCTTCACCCTCGTTCATTGGAATGCTTCCTTCACTTGAAGCTAGAATAAAAAATAAATTAAGTTTCTTTCAATTTTCAAGAGATTCTATTTTGAAAAGCTGAGAATATCTAACCTTCAAATGGATAAAGGGCTCGACACGTTCCAAGGGGCTGAAGCGCTTCAGCTTCATTCTCAAAGTAGGCATCTTCACCAATTGCATTTTCGTTCGCACTTCCTTGACCTGAGCCCGGCAGCGATGTGTGTGATGTACCCAATCCGCTTTCCGGACTAGCTGAACTGCTAAAAATAAACATTGACAATTTTGATGTTGAAGAATTTATTCTGGCATATAATAACTATTCAAATCTTTATTTTTCTAACAGCAAAGCTAACGAAAATCAAAATTACATATATGTATATAACTCATAATAAAAAAAAACTATCAGCAACTAATGTTAGAATTAGCGAGGAGCAACTTACATTAAAAAAAAAAAATGGTTAAAAAGCTAATATTTTTCAGCATGTACGATTTTGAATTATTTTAAATCTTGTTTCAATTTTCATAGATTAAAAAAAATTGTGTCATTCATAATTATTTTTGATTTTGTGCAACAAAATTAAAAGAAAAGTACTCTACAATTTATTCAAAGAATATATAAAAATAAATGAAAATAATAATAATAATTTGGGAAAAGTAAATAATCAAAATTACATGTGTATTTTCGAAGAACGATAATACGACAAAAATATGAAAGAAAGAGAGAGAGTGTGACTTATAAGTGTACCCGTTATTATTATTATTATGCCCATTTTGAATTTGCGCCACATTTTCCTCTGAATCTGACCTGCTTAAGCTTCCAGCATCGTCATGCTGATCATCACCATCATCGTTGTTATCTTCTGTGCTTCCATTGGAATGTCTAAAATTAAATTTTTCAGTAAAAATATTTATTGCAAATTTACATTTAAGATGGAAAAATTATTCTATTATTCCTCGTTATTCTACTTACCTCGATACTCTATGACCATTATGGTAAATACGATTCGCTTGAGGACTATTATTCGCCACATGCGCACTATTCGCCTTATCAAGGTATCCTTGGAATTTTTTCAAATCATCGGTTAAATTTGTAAGATTTGTTTCGGATGCATTTAGTTGACCCTCAATCGTCATTGGATTACCCAAAGATGGATTGGCTTCGTAAACTACTTTCATTTTCATGAGACCATCACGGGCGGCTGTTTCTTGGGCGATTTTTTGTTGTAGCTCTCCAATTTTTGCTTGTAACTTTTTACGTTGTTGGTTTGGTGGTAAATCACTGAAATCTTCCTTCATGCCGTCCGCAGATAAGGAATTCTTTAAAATTACATTAGAAAGATAAGTAAAACAATTTATTAATATGGAAATTGCGATACGGAATAAAATGCGAGTTTTATATGATAAGAAGTAATAAATAGAGGTTCTTGTTTTTTCTTAAATGTAGGTGAAAGGTGAATTTTGAGTAGAATTATTTATAACATGGAAAACAATCGTGCTTTTTTTTATAAATTATGAAAACATTTCACTTTTCGAATATATTTCTTAATTTTCAACCTTTATAAATTTATTCTTTCTTTAGATTTTTTAATTACAAACAAAACATGCAAGAAATATAAATAAAAAATGTTGGAACATCACACAACACACCTATAAACACAATACGTAATAATTCTTATCTAAAAACTCTAAATTATGGTGTAATATAAAAAAATAGATTAGAAAAAGTCCATTTATGTATGATTTCAATCGTTCTATAAATTTGTATTAACCTCATGTCTTATTTACTTCTTTTAACTTTAAGAGTTCATGGAATTTTATTTTTCATAGCAAAACTGGCTCTCAAAACAGTTCCATCGGTTCAGTTTGCGCTAAAATACTATTTCTTTTGTATCTTTTTGAAATAGGACAGTTCTGATGTGTGCCTCAGTCTGATTTCTGTGACAGAAATTACAAGTATAATTTTGATGACTCCGGTGATTGGACTATATTTTTTAATGCTATTTAAAATTCTGGATGCACTGACTTGTAACTGAAAAGTGTAACGAATCTTAACCTAAAACATGGCTTTTCTTGGCAGAAAAAAAAACTGTCTTTAATCAGTTCCGAAATTTTCATATTTTTAGGTCAGATCAATGCTCGTATTATTTGAAACCTACTATCATACGTAACTTGACTTTTTGGCAAATCTAAAAGACTATTAAACTTTCATGAACGACAATACAATAAGTTATCTGAACAATTCTAATATTTTTAAATATATTTACTGAAAACAAAAATTATTATTACAACCGAAAATAAGTATAATAAAATCAATGTGTGCGAGTTTGTTAACAGATTTGCACTTTAAATTAATACTATTTTTTTTAAATGTAATTCTTCTTTATTTTGAAGCATACCTTCATTGTAATACAGGTTTCAATAATCTTCTGTTTCTTCGACAGATTTTTTTTTTTGATTTTTTAAAATGATTGTAGTTTTTTTTTCAGATGAGTGTTGTCGTGGTGATTAAAGAGTAGTGTATGTGTATGTTTTCGATATGTATGAATAAATATAAAATATTTTATTTTTTTTCGTATTTTTCATAAAGTTACGTTTTTATTTTTAAAACGGTAAGCATGAAAAAGCAAGAAAACAGAGAAAATATGTAAAAATAAATAAATATTATTTAAAATAAAAGTATGTAATAAATATTGTGTTTTTTTTTATATAGATTTGTGTATTTCTATATTGTATGTTTGGTAAAGTGAATGAAACATAAGATTTTTTCGGTTTTAGTTCCAAAAGTAAAATAATTTCCTTTTAAGCTAAGTGTAAGAGTGAAAATGAGATGATCAAAAAAAAATAATAACCCAGTAGCGTAGATTGATTTTAAAAAATAGTTCTCTGCTCAAATTTTTATAATTGCTGAAAAAAGTTCTTTCTATCCACAAAAATAAAATTGAAAATCTAAATAAAAAAAAGAATTGTATGTTTTGTGCTGAGAGGGAATAGGTATTATTAGGCAATTGTGAATTGTGGTATACAAAAAAAAAATGCAATTGAAAACCCCTCTCTATAAACTATAAGTAGGTAGAGAAGAATATTAAAGAAAGCAAATTTCATTTGATAATGTGGACAGATTGAATATAACACCATGCTGTAATTTTGACAGGACTTTGTAAATATCTACCAAAATCAGAAGAAGTATTAATCAGAACAAAACATAAATGTTAAATTAAGAGTCAAGTTCTTATATAAAGAAGTACAGCAATCGAAAGTGCTCCATAATATTGCCATCAGTTCTGAGGAAATGAGCGGATACCACGCCCTTCAAAAAAAAACTCAATTTGTTTAATGCGTTGTGCAAAACCAAAAGATTCTAATATGCCGGGAAGTTCTCTATAATTTCGATTATTTTTCAGTCAGTTACGGCAGTGTAGTTCCAGAAGTTGGCTGAAAACTACCTTGCATTTCATGATTAAATTTTATCTTTTCAAAATAAATCTCATAAAATTAAAACCAGTAATCTATCAGGTCTCACTTGACGTAATTTGTGTATTTTTATTCCACCCACAAAAACGGAGTGAATCCGAAGCAACACATTGAAATATTTTTTGCATCATAATTAAATTCTTGGTTGGTAATAAACACAAGATTTTGGCAGATCATCCAAATGTTTTAACTTTATCGACACTCTTTTTATTTAATTTTGACGAAACGTATGAATGAAAGTGCAAACTTGCCAAAAATATTACCCAATTTGCAAAAAAAAAAATATAAATTATGCAAGCAATAAACAAAACAAATTATGTAAATTGCCATTAAAAGTCATTTAATATTTAAAAGCCAATTAAATAAGCATTCTTAACAAAATGAATATAATATACTGTTTAGTATCTGAACAGTTTTGAAATGCACAGTTGTTCTAAAAAGAATTAAACAAAAAAAAAAAACAAAAACAAAACATATACAAACATAATAGTTATTTTATGAGCAACATTAAATTTTGGTTAAATATTAGCGATGGGGACGAAAAGAAATACAATTACGAACAAAACCAACCTAGGATTTAACAATAAACGTGTGTAGTGATCAAATATTTTTTTTTTGTTTTTTTTTTTTTAGGTTTACAAAATTGTTTTGTTTTTTTTTATGTGATAGTGACATTGTGTATCGATTTTTTTTTATTTGTACATGGAAATGAATCGACGAAAGTACTTACAATTATATGTTTTCGTCAATTTAAGATGCCAATGTTACATAGGTACGTAATATATACGTTTGAAGAAGAATTTATTTTTTAATAAATCGCGAAGATTGATTGCGATATATAGGAATGACATATTGATTATTTTTTATTTGTTTACATAAATAAAATAAAAAGAGAAAAAAAAATTTATATTAAAAAAAAATAAATCAGTTAAACTTAAGTGGTAATAGATTTCGATAATGTGGAACATGTACATGTACTTTCAAAATATCTTAAAAATGTGTCTAGCTTGGATAGTTTTGAAAGCGTGTCATTTAACTATTCTACTGGTCTTGTATCGAATAAAGAATATTAAGCACAGGCCTATATTAGTGAATTTTTTTATTGTTATCCAATAAACGGATCTATATTGTAGTGCTTATATATTTTTTTTTTTTATTATTTTCAGTGCTACTCAAGGGTTGTATTTGCTTTATTATGAATATGAATTTGGATCTATTTGATTTGAAATATTTATTTTTATTAGTTTAACCGATTCAGATAATTTGTAATTTATTTGTTTGTTTTTTTTTTTCAATCAAGAAACAAAATATTCATAAATAATTAGAGACATCGCATACTACA
Organism: Syrphus vitripennis; assembly: GCA_958431115.1. Lineage (NCBI taxonomy): Eukaryota > Metazoa > Arthropoda > Insecta > Diptera > Syrphidae > Syrphus > Syrphus vitripennis. The sequence goes on along the minus strand of OY288110.1, from coordinate 6,531,873 downwards.
GGCCAATATTGAAGAAGACGATTAGAAAGGAATGGTATCGTACTGTCCTTTAAGGTTAAAGAACGATACGATTATAAATAAATGAATCAAACTATCGACGACGGCAATCCCATACAAATTTACAACTTCTTAGGTGGTAGCTAACATTAGTACTAAGAACTAAAACTTTACAGGAATAAAACAAATATAGAACTATTTGTTCTAAAAAAATGGCCTCTATAAGAACCATCTTCACGTACTGCGTACACATATACATTCTAAGAATTGGGAAATGAAAAAAAAATAGAAATCTAGCTTAAATTGTTTTTTTTTTTTTTTTTGTAAAGAATAAATATGTGTCCAAGGGAATTACAATTTTCCGTGAGAAAATAAAATGTAAAATGCGGTTAACTATTCATTTTCAACAAATTCAATTTCATAAAAATTCAAAGTTCTTAACGAACGTGAAGTTCTGTTAAAGAATTTTTTATTCAGGGAAAAGACCAATTCGTTTAAACAAAATTGAAAAAAGAAACAACGAAACATCGATGTTTCCTCGTCCACTTCAGCGCCCAGCTTACTATTAAAATAGTTCTACCTATTTAAAACTATAAGCCTGTCAAACAACTATATATTTGATTTAGTTCTTCAAATCCTATTTGAAAAAAAAAATTAAAAATAATATGAAATATTCTCGATTAAAGTTTAAAAGAGAAGCCGAATATGATTTTTATTTTCAAGCGATTAATAAAATTATGCAGGCATCAATTTTCCCTCACCAAAAAAAAAAAAAAAAAAAAACTACATTAAAAATAATTTGGTATAAGGGATCACATTTAACTAGCTCTTTACATTAGGTCTATTTATATCACTTCGTTGCATCGTAGTTGGATTCCATTCTTTTCTTTTCCTTACTATTGCTTCCCTGGCAATTGAAATACTGACTACGAATGAACTTATAAGCGAAATAAATATACCCAGTTAGTTTATTTTTTTAATATGTGTACTCTGCTAAATGCATAATTAGGTATGTATGCATACATACATCAAGGAAATATTTAAGTTTAAAATGCTTTTACACTCATATTAAGTAGGTATATTAAAGGTAAATAAATGAAAATTTATTTTACTTATTTTTTACGCATGTTCTTATGTAGATAAATAGATAATTTCTATCTCACCTTATTGCTACCAAATAATATTGACCCCAAAAGTCCTCCGCGAATCGTTTTTTTTTTACCACTCACTGTTCCCCTTACTGTTGGATACATACTTGGGGTTTTAATATTAATTTGTTCTGATGATGAATCTGGATTAATTTTGGAGAGATCCTCAAATGGTATGTCCGTTGGTATTGTGAATCCTGACTGATACCTATAAGAATGTATAATGGTTTTAATTCTTGTATAAACTATTAAACTATTTAATAACAACAGACCTTTCTATAACCTTTAATGAATCTTGTTTTTCGTTTATTGACTCGCCAGCTTTCACAATACCTTCTAAACAACTTGCAATTATGGGTGCAACAGATGACTCAATATCAGCAGAGCTTATAATAAATTCGCGAATACCGCGGGTTCGTTTTTCGTCGAGTTCTTGTAACTTATTAAATACCTTTGAGAAAATTATTTCTAAAATATTAGTACACCTTATTTGCTCGATAATACAAAATCACTTACACCTGGCAACAGCACGTTAAAGTGCTGCTGTTGTAGATTATTTGTTTTTTGTAACTGATTTGCGTATTCATTTTTTGCATCGTCTGATTGTTGAATTTTTGATGTCATAATATTTTTATATCGTTCAACTTCAGCCCGGCTGAGGTTTAAATCCATATCTGCTTTTTTATAATTATCAACAGCCTTCTCTGAGTCCTTAAATGCTTTGTCATAAGTTCGCTTAGCTCGATCCAGCGATCCTAATTGTGATTGAAGGATTTGTTGTAAATGCGTGCCATCTGTTAAACATTTCTGGAAAATAAAAACAAAAATTCATAATTTTGGACATCAAAGAGCATGAACAGTACTTACTTTTCTATCCTCGCGCAATGTTTTTGACAGCAATGTAATACCATGAATAATTTGTTGTTGTAGCGATTCTGCGACAACTTCTCTTTGACCAGCCAAGTCTCCGATTTCTTTGAGCACATTTCGAAATGCTTGCCATGATGTGAATCTAGAAAAAAATTAATAAATATAAAATCACATTAGTAAAGTATAATTTAAATACCTACTGCTATGTGTGTGTATATATTTTTGTAAGAAATAGAAAAGAAGATGCAATCTTCTTTGAATAACTTTAATGTACATTGACTCTGCGTTAATTATAAATTGTAGTACATTTAAAACTCACAGAGCAATAAGTATTCACTAATTAAAATTTAAATCAATCAAAAAGACCTAAAGACAAACAACAAAAACACGTTCTTTGGCAAACTGCTGCAACAACTTCTCAAGTCCATGGGCGATTTATCTGTAGGCCATGCAATATTTCTTCATTTTGCACACTGATGTCGTACAACATCAGGCTCAGAAATAAGAGTGTGGTTAGAAACCATCGAAGACGACGACTAAGAGCCTCCCACTTGTCGCATGTTGACGTAGACTCAGACATTGAAGTAAGTAATTATCTAAGCTATTATTACTATATAAGGAAAGGATGACGATTACGAGTCGCTGTCGCGTCGCGTCGACAGAAAAGAAGTAACAAAAAAAAGGGATTGCATCACCGAAATGTTACTGCCTGGTAAAAAGAAATTGTAGTAGAAAATGACGTGTTGTCAAGTTTTCCACCAGCTGAATGCAAGGATTTTTTTTTCATTTTAGATCATTGAATATTATTTTGTGACTATTTTATATTTTGTATAGACAAACTCAAAAAAAGTCAGCAAGTGAACTGGATTCTCTAAAATATTGCTTGTTTAAATTTTCCCAATTTGTTTTTTGTTTGATGCAATAACTTTACAAACTTTATGATATTGAGAGTAAAATTTTATCTGAACAGGATGACAGTCTCAGTTTTAAAGTAAAAAAAAAAAAAGAAATTCAACTTTTGAAGTTTAAAACAGGATAAATAGGAAATATATAGACATACGAATGTCAAATAGTTATCTTATAAGAAGATAACTGAAGAATAAATATTAGTATACGTACTTAGGTCTAAAATCAACTAAAACTGCTAATCTGATAAGAAGAGGAAGTATAAAAGTATACAAATTTAGCTGTCGTAATAAAAGTTCATACACAGTTGAGACATGTTTTTTTTTTTTTTTTTTTTTTTGAAGAACAGGTTTCCCAAGGAATGTTGAACTATAGCAAAAAGAATGAGTAAGTTAGTTAGTACATACGAGTAGGTAGTTCCTCTGGATTTAGTTAGGATAATACGTTTCTTAGGCGAATTCAGCAATTATTATTATTGGTTTCAATGACATACTCCTAATGCAAATACACAATGCTCTTGCTCATGAAATCTTTTATATTTACTCAGAAAAAAGTTTTCACAAAAACTGATGGATGTATCTAGTGCAAAAAAGCTTTTGTTATATTTTATAAGAAAAATTATTACCAAAAAAGCATTTTTCGACTACTATTACGAAAGTGATGATAGACACAAATCCCTGATACAAAAATAGGTCAACAATTTGAGCTAAGCCCATATTTACAATGTCACTCAGTGATGATGAATGGAATAGATGGGCGTGATAAACGAAAATATGTACATACATACATATGTATTATGTATGTATTGTATGTATATGGAAAAAGAGACTATTATTTATTTTTCACTGCACAAATGCACCACAGCACACATAAAGCTTTATACCTATACTTATTTGTTGGAAAACTAAAAGAAAATCTTTTTATTTTTAAGGATAGTTTTTCCCTGACGTCGTTGTCTATGGTAGGCAAAGCATTATAAGTTTGTATTTTTTTTTATTTGTTTATTTAGTTTTGCTGGGCAATGAACTTTAAAGCGACCGGGAATGTGTATTCCAGTGTGCCTGTGCATATATGTATATTATAATAGAAATTCTCAAAAAAAAAAACATTGCAATCTTGTCTGCTTATATTGTTTGCTGTTAGGATTTAAGATCATTTCAGAGTATGTTTCCGTAAATCCTCTAAATTCCAATCTAATGCCTTTTTTTTCTCACATCACATAAAACATTAATAAATTTTGTTCAAATTTCGTATCAGACATCCAAATACGTATCTTATGACAAGTCTGGCCATTCCTATAAATTATTTCTAACTAATTCATTGTAAGTATGTGGGGATGGGGTCTGTGACTGAAAGAGGATAAAAGATATTAAACTTGCGTTTATGTCCGATATTTTAAAAAAGATACCAAATTTAATCCAACAAACACAAATGAGTGTTTTATTGGTATTTCGGATGGAAAAGGGTTGTCAATCGAAAACTCCATAGGTCTATTTGATGTTCCGAACACAGCAGTGCTTGACCAATTGATGTAAAAAAAATTGAAGTAAAAAAAATGGTACTCAATGGCCTTGGAACAAAAGTACGTAGTCCTGTAGGCGTTTTGAAAGTAATAATTTAGTCCTTATCTTCAAATCTTCAAAAATATGAAAATTGAGTTATGGTCGAATTTGTTGGCATCAAGAATACACTTTTCAGGAGAACTTCATTTTAATAAGACAATATTTTTCAATGCAGAACTGCTTAAAAAAATAAAATTCTATAAATTGTTTTCAAAAATATTATTTGTATTATAAAAAAAAACATTATTTGTACTTTGACAAATAATTCTTATATTTAATTAATATAAAATGACTTACTCATTTTCTTCTTCATCTTTCTCTTTCTTCTTAGGTTGGAAGTTTTTTACTAGTCGCCTGAAATGATAAAAAATACAAGATTCAAAAATTGAGAGAATATCTACAATATATATAAAAAAAAATTAAAAAAAAAAAACAATATATAAGTATAAAAATTGGCTTTTCGTACCAATTCAGACGCTTCAGTTAACAGTGAGGGACTTGTTAAGACCCAATTTGTTAAATCCAGTTCATTTTACATAATATGTTATATAAATTGGTTACCGGAGAATTTTATATATAACATTTTATATACTTTCTATTAATAACATGATATTTTCCCGTCTATGAAGCCTGGTAAAGAGTTTAACACTCAATTAAACTTAGAAAATGTCATGACATGACTATTATAAAGAAATACAAATATTGTGCACAGTCAGCAGCGCTTAAACTAGTTAACAATAAAGAACTCCTTGAATTGAATTTAACTTCAAGGTCTATCACCGCAATAGACGAGACTTATCTGTTAAAACTCGTATAAGAAATATAATTCTTCAGTTGATTGTTTCTTTTTTTTCTACAACAAAGGAACAAAACAGAAAAAACCTATCACTTTGAAGACAACAATAAAGAAATATACAGTAACACTCTTATAAGAAGCCAAACAAGTTGATAGTTTGTAAAGTTTAATACACTTGGGTCAAGTGGTAAGCTGTAGCTGTTTGCACTGTCATTACTGAGCTCTGTGTTACTTGTTATTCTTTATTTATTTTTACTTTATGCTTTGAGATATGGTTTGATGATGACATCACAATAATGAAAAACGTGTTCGACTATCGTAATTATTTTCATTTTGACATCAGTTGAGACAATCACTGGAGAAGCAACCAACAAGCACCTCAGCAGCAGTCTGAGGACTTTGCTTTCGGGGTTGACAGCTAAAAAAAAGAGACAATTTGACGCTAAATAAAATTCCAATGTGATTATCAGAAATGCATAAAGGGGAGAAGTCTACATAAATTGACACTTTGTTTACTGCTGAGCTTTTTGTTTGACTAATACCAGTTGACTTAATTCACTGATGATTTGTTCGATTGGGGGACTTTTGTCGTAATTTTTTTTTTTGTTTCAAAGCGTTTTTTACTTCTTGTCTGGGGGGGAGTCATTGTTTGTGTGAATTAAGGTTGAAACCTGATATATGTGTTTATTTTTAACCACAAGAGTATGGTTTGCATTGTATTACTGTCTGTATTAATTGAATTAAAAAAGTGCATTACCGCTGGTCTGGTGTAAATAGCACTTAAAGGGACAGTAAAAACATGGATGTTGTAAATTGCATCGGCTTATGTATATAAGAGTCGTCTTTATATTTGTTTGCAAAAGTTTACTCTCATAAACCCCCTCAATTGTTCTAAATAATTAAAAAAAAAAAACTGCCCAATTTAAGATCTTGATTTTTACTTAAGCTTGCCTCCAAGACGACTGAAATGCTATATGGGAAATATTATAAAAAATATCTTTAAAACAAAAAAAAAAAATTGAAAACAACCGCCACCCACAATAATTTTAGTTTAAAATTAATTTAGAATTTTGAAAATAAACTTAAATTTTTTTGATCTATTTTTTTTTTTATTTTGTCTAAACTCTTACAGCTTTAATTCCAATATTTTAGGTACTTTTGTAATTCATCTTATTCCCGTATTTTTTTTTTTTTTTTTTTTTGAAACAGAATTAAACTTTTTCAACAACATTTGCAATTTCTTTTTCCTCTTTTTCTAAATGTTGTCAATAACTGACCCTGCTCATAAGTCTTGTTTTTTTGTTGTATCCCTGAACATTGTCTTGAAGATTATGTGAATAATACAATATTACGTATTTAAATGCCCACTATAAAAATTGCAAAGTATGCGGATCACTGGTAGATCAATTTTCAGACGAATACAAAAACCATGCATAGTTAAATGCCATATCAACGAAAAATCCTTCTTTTAATTATTTTTTGTTAAGTGTGGCCAACTACCACGAGTATTTACATAGATAATATGTGCATACCACGAAATGTACAGCTGGGGGATCTAAATAAAAATAAAAATTTACACTAAATTTATTTTCCACTCGTTCTACAGTTGACTATCCGACTATAAGTCTAAAATTATTCTAAGTAAACCAAGCAAATTGTGAGACTTCTATAATACATATATACTTACCTACTACTTCTTCGTATCTCATTCATGTGCAAAAATAGATTTATTTCTACTCGACCACCCCCAACTTATCTTAAGATTTTACGAGTATAGAGCACTAAGAAAATATATCTGACAATTTATTATTTGAACAGCTTAAGATACAAGCTACGGCTTCGTGTACAGCGGAACCAAAGAGTAGAAATGAAGTGAAGGATTATGACCACTTATTGTTTCATCACCTCCTACGTTTTTTTTTTCCTTGTCTTGGGTCGTTGCAAAACAAAAACAAAATTAAAATAATCTGACATACAAATACGTACGAGAAAGATGCGTTTAAAAAAAAAATCTACAAACCAAATGCCACGGGAGAAACCAGGTCGAAATCTGTGGCATCTGAATTTTTGTTTATATTTTTATTTGCTGTTTATGTGAAGGGTAAAATATGGAATCATATAAAAATTATAATATGGAAAAATTGTTTCTTTGTTCTGTATTTTCGAATAGGTATTACCATTCAACGTCTAGTCTTCATCAGTTTTGTTCACACAATTAAAGCATCGATCGATTATATTACTATTTAAATTCCCAAACTTACAATATATTAAGTAGAATTATTAACATTCGGTATAAAAACAGGTAGTTGCGACTCGTTTCTACATTTAATTTGTGGAGATACCAGATGTTTATGTATGTTAATTTTTAGCAATTTCACTTCAAGTGCCAATTGCAGAGGCGTCCCTATATTATCGCGTTGAACTGAGTAGATATGTATATATTTTCACCAAAAAAAAAAAAAAAAAAGCGAAAAGATACAATTTATATCTGTTTATTCTGGAAATTTACGATCTGTATGTTTCTTATTTAAGGCACAACATCTTTGCCATCATCAGCAATAACATACTCTTGTTTTAATTTTTTTTTTAAAGTATTTATTTATTTACCCAATTGATTAAAAAAAAATAACAAAAAATACCTTCACAAACAAAATTCAACGAATGCGGTGATTAAAAATAATAATTTTTTCTGTTTTAAGACGCACATCTGTGGATGACCTTGCACTAGTTGTTTTATTTTTTCTTTCATTCCTACTTTTATTTTATAAGAAAATCTATTTTTATTTTTCCCATACACAATGGAAATTTGTTTTTTTTTCTTCTTGTGTTCGAACCAAGTTTGGACTTTTTAATTAAAAGACAAATTATGGAATAGCGGGTTCTAGCCCTACAGAAATAGATATACAAAACCACCTGTAAATGACAACGCGTCGGAAAAACAAAACCGGAAATAAACAGGCGGAGAACTTTGAATTGGAATAATAGTTGTTCGTTTTTGTTCAATGAAATGGTGACTTAAATCGCTTTGAGAACAATGATATAAAGACTGAGAAGTTTATTATAAAATAAAAAGTGTAGTTTATCTAAGTCCATCAGAGGTTAAGTATACAAAAAGGAGTAAAGTAAGAGTAATTAACTATTACTCAAAGTCAAAACTGTTAATCTTACTAAATACGAAAAGAATAAAATATTATATTCGCAAAACTCAAGAGATAGACATGATTCTTTTAATAATACCTAAAAAGGAAAACGTTTTAAAAGTGTTTATACTTTTTTGCATTTTACCAATAATAAGAAATCCTTATGATTTTAAGAAGCAAAAGTTAACATTAAACGACTTACAGACTTACAAAAGAAATATTTCTTATGCCTTGGACTGAATTTAGGGTTTGCATTAGTAAGTATTAAGTTTTAACAAGTAAACTTTTTAAAACAATAAGTTTTTCGTATATTGATGTCTTCTTTGAGGTGTATTCTTCTTAAAATAATGTCAATAAATTTTTTTTAATCAGATTGATTTGATTACAAATTTGAAAACTTCATCGTTGCTTTTAAAAATATAGAAAAATAGCTCAATATGTGAATCTAGCTGTTTTTTAATATTTATTTTTTCCCTTTGTGAAACCAGAATTGTAAATCACCCATAGTTAAATAAAAATAAAACATATTCCTATATGTATTTGTTTTTCTGAAAAAAATTGAATAATTCTATTTTAAAATATTCCAGTTATCTAAAAGAATGGTCAGTAATATTTTCCAACTTCTTGGATGAAAATTATAGAGAATTCTTGTTTTTTTTTTGATGTGGTAATTTTTCTGAGAATAAAAAGAACCTTAAATATACTGCAAAAAACCGAATGAAAGCCTAACGCTGACCTACTGATTACAGTTTTTTGTGGTTTCTCCTTATCTTGCAAAATAAACTACTTCGGGTTTTATTTATATTCCAGAAACGAAACAAAAAATTAAATTTTATCGTTATTTACGGCAATGATGCCAGTTATTTAATTCGGTAGAACCAGAAAAAATAAGTTTCCTGTACCTGCTGAAACTTCAAAATTATGATAGTTTTTTTATTTTAAATTATTTAAAAAATTAGATTTTTTAAGCAACTGATAGAAGCAAATATATTAGGCTATACATTTTGGAAATAAATAAAATACTCATTCGCAATGAGGCGATATGAGAGCATGAATTATATTACTGATATTAAAGTGAATCATATTTTTAAACTATAGAAATTTTCATATTAAATTTTCAAAAGTATTTTTTTTTTATTCAAATCATATCCTACACTTAAAGTTTTCATTTTAATGAAGTAAAAATGCGTTTTTGACAATAGCGGCCAATTCACAGGACCTACTTACAGCCGCGTTATATTTATTTTAAACTAAGATCAATTTCAATCATAACGCATTTTAGATTAATTATAGAAATTCATTTATGACTCCGCCAATTCGTATATTAGGGGTTTCATCTTATTAATGGCTCCTTGTTGATAGAAAAAAAAAATTAATATACTAAAGTCTCAGATGAAAGATCCTTTCTTTTGTCAAATTCGTTAATGGGTCTGGCAATGAGACAGATTAACTAATTTTTTTTATTTCAAAAGTTTTCTTCTGCCTACTTCCTGTGGAACACAATTTATCCGAGCAAGAATGTAAATTATTTTGTATGGACAAGCCTCTACAAAAGGGTGTAGACTTTTTTCCTCTCATTTCTTATTTAGTTATGTGATACATGGTTCGCCTACTCCGGAGGACACTAAACGACTGACTCGAGTATGTCCGTTTCGTAGGACGCACGATGGCTGCTGCTGCTTATTGACTGCCTGAAAAATTCATTCAACTCGACAACTATTGTTTTACTGACAAAAAAATCATCTGGTTTGGGTTTCTAGTCTAGAGTCATAATACAACTGCCACGTCACCAAGCTACACTAAACTTTTTGTTTATTTTGTATCACGATATCCGAACCATGTTCCTTTAAATAAAAGCGTAATACACTCATATTTTTTGTTATACATCCACACCCAACATTTTTGGTAATATAATAAATAGACCATTATTTTGGCTTTTATTTTTTTAATTATTTTAAACTTTTTCCATGCTGTAAATATAATATTTGTCCTGAATCGGTTTTTCTGAAACTTCACTTCAATTAAATAGAAACATGTCTACAACTAATGCCCTTCTTGGAACAATGTTAGTGTCAAAACAAATAAAAAATTTATGTAGGTACATTACATAAATAGATGAAGTCAAAGTTGTCATATAAAGAAATCTAAATTTAACTGTATGGCACTCCTCTAAGTGAGTTTTATTAATTTTAGCCCACATTTTATATGAAATAATAAATAAAAGCTAAATACTGTAAATAAAAATGTACCTTTAATCAGATTTCGCTGTTATCAAATATTATCAAATCAATAATGTTATTCTCTGTTTGTTTGGACAAAAGACAAGAAAACAGGTACGTCGTTAGCATTTGACATTATTTTTAAAGTAACGCTAAAGATAACATTTTTATCATTTTTATTTCCACCCTAAATAGTCTATTTGCGAAGCCTACATACATATCTTCAAATCAATAAAAAAAAAAAAAACTTATATCAATCATAACAATATTAAAAATAATATATTTATAATATAACAGAACCCACACAAACCGGTATACACAGGTTGTCCCGTAAACAAGGAATAAGTTGATAAAAATCAAAAGAAAAAAAATTCTATCCCAAATGAAACAAAAGATATCTGCATTTTTTCGTTCAGTGTACTTTTATTTGCCTTATACATATATATTATATATTTATTACTCACCTTAATTTCGCCGCATATTCACTTTCTATCGCAAGTCTTTCCCGCACAAAGCTTCCATATCTGTCTAAAAAATCAATACCTTTATTTGTGTGTATTGATAAGTTGTCGTACTGATCCTGAAATTAAAAACAAAGAACTCAAAATTTAATTTATACAAAAAGAAAGAAAGAAAGATTCGCTTGTTTAGTTCTTTAACAATGGCAATTTTTTCAAAGTCAAAATTAATAAAAAAAAAAAATATCCACATATTTCTAAAGAGATATCTTATTATATATCTATTCATATTCTTACGTATATTCATTTTATTTTTACTTATAATATTATATTAAAAATTTTAATACTTTAAGACGTTCAACTTATCAAAAACTAAGAAATTTAAATTTAAATTAATTTATAGAAAAAGCTACAAATGTCTTTCAACTTAATGTTAGAGATAAATGTCTATTCTGACAACAGTGCTTTCATGTTTCATCTATCTTTTCTGTAAAGGGCAAGTGGTCTTAAATGACCATTGGTCAGAAATTCAACAGGCAGAAAGAAGAAAAAAATACAAATTCAAAATTTGTTAAGCGGCATTTTTGAAATGTAACTTAGATAAATCAAAATTTCTTATCATCGTTGTCGCAGTCGTCAAATAAAAAAACAAACATTTTAGAATGGAATGCAGGGCACTTGAGTGCGTTTTTCGTTTTTATAAACCTACCTATTCGCGATAAAAATGGAAGGAAGAGCAATGTTCTTTAAAAATTCATGCAAGTAGGTATACGTCTCGATATATTTTTTTTACATAAGCAGATAGATCGTGTTTAACATAAAGACATTGGATTTTTCATCACCCACGCTTTAATAACAAGATGGCTATAACGAGTGAGTCGGGAGAAATAGGTAATATAGTCATGAAATTATGAGTAAAAACAAAAACAAATCGCTATCGCAGATAATGACGCAAATAAAGTTCTTTTGAATACCAATCAGAATCATCATTACAAAGTGATTGCGTGTAAATGAGTTGGTGTGGTGACTAATGATATAATGTGAACAATTCGTGCGATAAAATTATGGTGAATTCATCAAGAGAATAAACGAGAATAAACGACAACGTATATGGTATGTGTATTTTATCGGAAATATTCAAGTTCAGGAAAATCTTGATTGGTCTAATGTGACTTGTTTTTACATATAGTTCTATCAAGTAAAAGTAATTTTTTTCTTTTTGGTACACAAATTTGTAATCAGTATTTTCTATTCCAAAAATAATTAGAAGTGTTACTATTTATTTCTAAGGATTTTTATTCATTAAATTAAAATTAAATTTTTAATTTCTTATTTGTATGAAAATTCTAAAAACTCCATTTTGAATGGTTTAATTTAATTTATTGAAGCATAAATAAATTGGACATATTTAAATCTGTTTTCTATTTAATAAGATAAACCAATCTATTGATAACTAAAAATTATTCCTGTCGTATTTGAAAGCACGTCTAAATTTTACATTTCACAACACTAAACTCTCTGTATAGACCTTTCCATTCCTAATTTACATTATTGTTACCTCACCCAGTATTTAAATTCTTCCATTAAATAATATTTAAGTTTCACATTGCTTATTAATCTTTTTTCTTACTTAATAAGTAATTGGCATCGATCAGCCATAATAAACAGGCATTTCAGTACATACATATCTTGCCCCAATAACAGAAATAAACTGCACAAAAAATTGTCAATTCAAACCATAACACCCAAAGTCACAACATTTCGTCATGTAACATCTCCGTGATCAAAATCAACAAAATCAAATAAAACTTGGTCAAGCTTACATTTTCTACTTTTTTTTTTTGTTCATTTCAAATACAACCATCATAACTTAACAAAGATCAAATGCACACGTACGTGTAGATATCCTTAAGCGTTAGATCAAGCTTAAAATGCCAACTACCGCAAAATAATTACAAATGAACCTTCCAAGAGATGAGATATTCATCAAGATGGCTACCGTATCGAGTTGACAGATAGTATATTATATTCCTCCCACAAAAACACCACCACTCTGGAATATTGATTAGGCGTTAACTTAACTATCCCAGTCCAGTGCGGCGAGTGCGCTCGCTGGCCAAAGGGATTGGCAATTCAATTTAAAGTAACAAGTTAGTCGTACATATATCTAGCCGTGCCAAATTTGGGTACATTTGAGTGCGTTTGTTAAAAGTTACGTCAACTTTCACTAAAAGGTGTGTGAACATCGTCCGTCATAGTAGTTGTTGTGATGTCGTTTTTGTCGTTGGCTGTTATAAACGCGCACGCGTTGATAGCATGAGTGCATCTTGCATGCCGTATGGATATAACTTAGACAGGTGATTTGATGAAAAGCACCTGTGTGTCTAACTTATTTGAGTTTCTCTTTTGTTTGGACGACTACGCGACGATGTAACAACACGATGATGATGACAACGACGACGCGACGCGCGACGCCATTAAACTTAAAACGAAAGAGACAGTGCTTAAAGAAATTATTGGAACTTGGAAGCGCAAATGCGGGCACATGTTAATTAAAAGTGGAAATTATTTTCGCCATGCGTGTTTGGGATTATTGGTACCTATATTGAAATTTTTGATTTATGTTCAAAATTGCTAATAAAGGTGTGTTACAAAATCAATGATCTGAATTTCAATTGGATATAGTCAAAGTCGAAGAAATTTGTATGCTAACTAAGTAAACATTTTTTAAGTAAAATCGAAAGTAAAAAGATGTCATAACAAATCCTTCGTTAGATTTGTTGCTGGTCTTTTGTTCTGGTAATCCAGTAATGATGTTTAAAAAAATTATACAACTGTAGTGCGAGTATAAATCAGAGTAGGTACTTCCTAAGTAATTTTTACTCTCGTTTTCAACCGATTTAATGGAAATTCAATGTACTGTTTTGAACATACAATAAGTTTGAAATATTTGTCTGCATAGAACTTCTTTTCCCCATACCAAAAACATCAAATAATTTTCCTTCACGCATCAAGCAGATTGGGGAATGCTATCGTCAGCAGAGGCATCTATATAGGTAACTATTAATATTTGGTGACCAAACTTGGTGGTTAACTTTAACCTCGTTTAGCACCAATGTAGGTATATCAAAATAAAAAAAACTGTTATGAATGAAAAGGTAATTTCGAGCAGATGTGCAGAATATACATACATTTTAACTTTTGCACACAAAAAAAATGTTCGAATTTCGGCCACAGTGCGATACTAATACATATAGATAAATAAGCCGCCGAAAAAAACACAAAAAGATTATCATTTTGCAATTTGCAAAACTTTTAATCAACTATGCCTCCCGTCAATTTCATATAGGTATACGTACATATACTATTGTTGTTGTCGAAGTCCCAACGCGAATAATCCTTCCTCATTCAATGTACATTTCTTATCCTACTTCAGGAACAGGAAGACACTGAACAATGTCCCACAAGGCACAGGTATAAACAGCTGCATAATCATCCCTTTGGATATGAATGGAAAATACCTGACCCGGTTTCGAACTCAACTGAACCCTCTGTCTCTCACTCTTAATGGTGCTTCAGGCAATGAATGAATATTACAGTGAAGAAAGAAAAAGATAGGAAAAAAAATCGTTATCATATTGTCAGAGAGGGCGCGTATATATTTCACTTGCTGTATTGCTCTGATGCAAATATAACCCATTCAGGGCCTATTTTCTTTTAATCGATAAACGGGCTGAAAGGAAGCCGGTAACTAAGTTTTATTCGTATCCTGCCACACTAGATGGGCTATTTATAGTTTGTGTTTCAACATTCAGGTCATTCGCCCGGTGTTTTTTCTTTCTTTTGATGTTTACCCAAAACCTCAGTTGAAAGTATAATGAGGGTGGGTGTTAGAGGAAAAATGTTGAAAAACCAACAGCAAAAAATGAAAGAAAGAAGAAAAAAAACAGGGTGGTTAGTCAACTGGAAAATGGTTACGAGCAGTGAATGTTGGACATTTCAAGTCAAAACAAACGAAAGGGACCAAAAAACAGGTGAACATGGAATTAGGTGCCGGATTTATATGATGGTCTGGTCTAGTCAATGCATAAAAATATATAGGCAGGCTATATCTTATATAGGCTATATCTTTTATTTACATCTTTTCTTATGTTGTGCGGTTTCAGGAACTCTACAGAAGTACCTTCACAGGTTGACGAAAAAGAAAATAATTTTCAACTCGATTGAGGATGCAGTGAAGCCATACCTTCGTCTTTCTCATTGTTGCCGTCAACGATGAAGAGTTAATTCATTAGGAATGATAGTGCGCTGTTGCACTGAGAAAGTGAGAAATTTAAACCAGTAACTGTATTATGACAGAATGTAATCATGCACTGTAACCACCACTAAGAGTGACTGATTTAGACATAGACTGACATAGACAAAATTTACATACATATTTTATTGTGGTTAGTTTTATTATGAAAATATTGTTCCGGAGTGAAATGGCAAGATTATGTAGCGTTTACTTGTCCGATCAAATTATTTAGATGTTGTAGGTATAGGAATAGAAAAAACGCTGTCAATAAAATCAAACAAAAAATTAATAATTAATATAAATTAATTGGTTATAAATGTTTTGGAAATAGAATCTTAAAAACCTAAAATGTTGCCAGTTCCCTTCTTTTTTTCGATAAACTGGGAGATTTAATAAACTTAACTTATTACAAAGTCCATATTTCTTTCGTCTTAAAAAAAAAATATATGATGTAAACAACTACAGTAATGTTTCCAATATCACTATTTTTTAGTTAGGTGGCTCGTACCACACTTTGCTGTAATTGGATAATTCTTCTTTGATATAAGAGAAGTGCAAGCATGAATTTCTTTGCTCTTGCGTGTCGCTCTAAAGTGGAAGTGGTTGTTTTGATTTTTTTTCTTGTGATTTCTTACGAACAATTTTCTTTTTCCTGTTTTGGATTGTTTAAGCTTTTGCTCTCCACATAACTATAATAAATATAATGTAGGTATCTACGTGTAAAACACTTGTATCTATGACCTGAATGTGAAGTTGAAAACACTTCTTTTTTTTAAGAATGTTATATAATATACTTACCTTATGTACTACATTATGAATGTACAAAACAAATAGCGAAAACATTTGTTGTCCCAACCATTTCTGGTTCTGGCATGGAAAGGGAATTTTACAAAGTTATGTTGTAGATTCCCTATCCTATTTCCAGCTTAAGGCTGGGAACAAGGGGCTTTTGGTTGTCTTATTCAATTGTGTTTTCTTGTTTTCTGAATGTCCTAGATTTTTGGAAAAAAAATTGAAGATTTTTCTAAGTTCATGTTTTCTTTGAATTGAGTGTGTGTCCTCAACACACTTCTTTTCTTTCCAGGTACCTTTGCAGTTCAATTTGAAGAGAAGTGGAAAGCTTGTATTTTACCACGGGCAGAGTGGTACATACGTACGTCGTACATATATTTACGCCTGTGAACAAAAAAAAAATAGGAGTGTTTCTCAGATTTAACAATCATATATGAACTCCTGAAACTTGTGACTTGAATGCAACACAATTTTGTTGCTCTCTCAATCTGCCTTAATATGATTGTAAGATTCTTAAAGCTTTCAAGCATGTAGTTCTTTGTCTAACCTAAAAACAGTTGCAAATATTGAAAACCAATAAAAATAGGCTGAGTCGGTGTGTACTATCGCCATAAATAATGACCACACAACAAAACATGAAGTATTTTAACAAATGAAAATATATTTTTCAAATAAGTATTAATTATTGCACATCTAAATTTTTTTTTTTTTTTGAGCGTTCTTAAGTTTCTTCTCCCTCATTAGATCATACAAATTTGCTTTTCATAAGCTAATGAGGAAAGATATTTTTAGTTAAAGTGATCTTAAAAATGTTCGATGAATATTAGCCTAATATGTAGTTCAAGGTTTAGAGTTTCTAAAGATGAATAAATATTTTTACGGGAAGTATTGTCTCTATTGAAAGCGAACTCGCACTATAAAATCCGAAGCAATGGCTGCGTTGGGTAAGCTGTCCAAAACATGGAGAAACAACTCTATATAAGCTCAATGACCAAGCAACGACTGTTCCGATTCAATATTGAATCGGGTACAACACTTGGAAAAACATATCCGCGTCACTGGAAAGCTTCAAGCGTTCGTAAATAGATTTCTGATCAACGTTTTGAAAATTGTATGGCCATTTACTCTACCATACGAAGACGTAAACGCTTCGAAAGAACAGTGGAAAAGGAATCAGCACAACTGGAGTAGAACTGGAAAGAGCTGAAATACATCCGTACACAACGGCACACTTAGGAGTAGTGGGAACTCTGTGCACTTACGGACCTAATACCAAGTTTTTGAATTAGTAAAAAAGAGACAACTTAAAATCATCAAATAAGACCTAATAAATGCTACCTCTATGCAATTTTTATTTTAGCCAAAAAAACTTGGTGCTAGAACACATGAGTTGCTGTTGTAACACACCATTTACAGTTTTTGATTAATCAACTATTTTCTGAACACATTAAACTCTAAAAATATATTGCAATATCATGTTCCATGTCTATATATTCTTCTTCCTTCAACTTATTTCCAATTAAACTTTAACACCATATTCAAACAGAAATTGAGTCATTTGCTTTTTTTCAGATCATTAAGGTCAACGACTCATCATCATCATCAAACAAAATTGCAAAATTAATTCCACCAAAATTGCCCATCATGGCGTACTTCAAAATTCCCTAGAGCCTTTAGTACGCTAGTGCATCATGTTCATGCTGGAGTTGTATGCTTAAGTGAACAAAAAAATCGATACTTCCAATTATAAAACCTTCCCAGTTTATTCTGCATACATTCAACCTGCAATCATGTAGAGTGTACCAGTACATACCCCATAACTTTTCACCCCTTTTAAAATACTTTCATGCATAAAATACTGATTGGGTTTATGGCAACAAAATACCGCTCAAGTTGATTTTTCGAGAGCAGAAATTATTAGCTTAAGGCAATTTTTTGTCTACGTAATTACTTCGAAACTCCACACTCCATGCTAAAGCAGATATTATACTAAATTTATTGGTGAATTAATCCGTTAAAACGCAAGGTTATGAATTAAAAAATTGGTATTATGTTCTTTTGACATCGTCATTGACTTAAACCGATGTTTTTTTTTTTTTTTGTTGATTGCCGATACACGATTTTTTCGATGTACAGTGATAAATGGCTTCAGTATATTTTCTTTGTAACAGAAGTGCTTACACGCATTGTTGGTCTTTAAAATGTAAACAACTTTAAATAGGAGTTGCATCATTCAGCATTAAGATATATTGAGGAAGGTGTATTGTATGAATACATACATCATACATTTTAGTATTTAATATGACTTTTAAGATTGTTTTTTTTTACCTATTAAAGAATAGTAACCATGTCAACAAAACAAAAGAATCCTTGTTATATTTTTCATACAAAATTTCCTAAAATGTGTCATAGACTGAACAGATTCCTATCAGATGCTATAGGGAAATACACTCAATTTAATGTGATATTTTACTGTCTTGAACTCTATAGTACGTAAAAGGTTCAATTTACATTCTATTCATTAGAAGTCTTTTGAAGGTTTAACAATTGACCTTCTTGTAAACATGAATTTTTTACATCTACTAATGACCAAGTTCCAAGTATGTCAATCATTTTATTTATGATCCTTCTGCACTCTGTACTATTTTTTTAACAAAACTGAGATCCACATAAAAACCACTATTGCAGATTTGGCTTTTTTGCAGGAAACAATATTTCTCCCATTAGCAATTTGGATCAGCAAATCAATAAGCTGCTTCTTTTAGATTATCTTTCCATAGATCCAATCTTCAACTCCTTTGTTTTCAAAAAAATTTCACGCTCACCCTTCAGATTTTTTGAAAGGAAGTCCAAACAAAAAAAATGTAGTATATACTCATTCCATTCGAAATAAATTTCTCTTAATCATTATTATTCTCCCTTGGTCAGTCTTTCCACAGTTTTCAATTGACCAATCAATCAGTAAATCAGTGAGAAGCTATTAATTCCTGAGATTTTAGGTCGTCGTATGGGTGTATCCATTGTCCAGAATATTCGACTGGAGTTGCATTCCAATCATTCTTACTCTTCTTTAATCCCCAATTCACCCTTCCTCTTGTCTGAAATGATTTACTTCGCTTTTGCCAAGCACGCACAGCCATGCTGTGCTGCGTATGATGGAAATACATTTGAGAGTAATTAATTAAAGTATCTTTTCCCCTTTTTGTATACCCAATGTGGATTTGATAGGAATCTGAACCATTGTATGGTGGGTGTTGCAAAAAAAAAAACGTGCCAACTCGAGGGTCAGGGTTATCTACTGCACTCAAACATACGATGGAGTTCCGCAGGGTTCAACTGGTGGTCGAAGATTATTTCTCATATCATAAAAAAAGCTTTTTTGAATTTATTTTGTTCTTAAATACCTAAGTCTCATTCACAATAAAGAAAAACTAATTTTTCAGTTGTATTTTGCATTTATAGATATACGTTGAAAATACACTCCTAAAATTTGAAAACTTACACACAGAATACATAATTTGTTTCGTTTATGCGGGGTCACAGATGAATTTTGATGTATCACATACAAACAAGAAGGTAGTGACACTTTCGACACTTTTGAGTTTTATTCGAACGCCCGTATTCTCAATTGATTACAGTGAAAAAATTATGTGACATTTATTAGGCCAATATCGCGATCGATTTCTGGGTGACAGTCAATGATAACATTGTGTTTCGTATGTGCTTTTGCTGTGTCGCGACTCGTATCGCTCAAGATGGAGTAAAGACCCCATCTAGATTGACGTTCATCTTAATGTCGTGATAGTTGGGTATTAATCAAGGAGTGAGAGTAAACCAAAACATATAAAAAAAAGTGAAGCACAGAGATGAATGACTCCGATAATTTATTAGACAATGAAATTGAGCCATTACTGTGCTGTGCACTGCAGTACAAGCATGTCTCTCACCAATCACCAACCAACTACAAAGATGAATAAAAGATATAGCGTGTGAGAATTTTATGACTCGTTGATGAAAGGGAAAACCTTAACCAACATATAGCGGTAATTAGTAGCAATATGTATACAATGTACGTATTTCTTTTCTAGATGAAGATCAGTTTTTTAATAGTTTTTTTTAATCGTGATATTTTATCAGTAATACATGATTTGGTGTATTTCTTTAAGGTCAGTAATATCTCTAAACATTTACAGACCGTCTTAGATGTCTTTATCAGAATTTTTTAAAACGTTACAAAATATATGGATGAATATTGAATATGCCTCCACTGAAAATATTCTTTGTTTGTAAAATTCGTTTTTAGTTTAATAATTTTTTTTTAAAAATTGCAAAACCACTTTTCACTTTGCACAAACTTCGAAAAATTTTTTTTTTTAAATCGGAAACCCCAAACATTTGATCTATGACGTAGGATGTAGTCATATGTATATTAAAATGCAATGAATTGAAATGTTATCAACTTCCCTGACCCATTTCCCACATTTTTTTTCTTCTGTTTTTGTTAAATGCAGCTCTCCATGCAGAGCAACATAATTTTCCATGTATGTGGAAGAATTATAAATTCCATTACATTGCCGCAATCCAACCAAGTCCGCACCGACAAAATAGTACAATAGCACTACATCAGCCAGCCAGCCAGCCGATTTTCCAATCGTTATAGACCAAAGTGATTAATTAAATAATTAAATTTGTTGCAACTATATCACAGCAGTGGCTCTATTTGTTACGTAACAACGGAAGGTGTTAATTTTAGCTGCAACAAATAAACAAAAAAAAAACTACTCTTTGAAAAATGCTATAATTTTAAGAAAAAATACACTTGTAATAAAAAAGATTGATTAGACTTTTCTTTTTTGATATATTTTACAACAGTGATCAATAAATTAATGTTACAATTTATTTTACAAGAAGTCACATACATAAATAGGTATTTTATGTGAATTTTTTTCTTTTACCTTAACGCATTTTTCACTTCTATATAACAAAAACCCCCTTGTTTCATTTTTCCTTGTCCATCATTATACATGTATGTGTAAAATGTACGCCAGAAAATTACAAACCAATAAAATCAAATAAAAAACTCTGATTGAATATTATTTAACTTTCACTTTCGATACTAATAATGTGGCTTAATCGTTAAATTAAATCGTTTAAGTGGCTTCATTGTGCGAGCCTAGGTGCAAAACCCATCAATTGGGACAGGTCGCAATTCACCATAAGCCGTGAGGCAACTAGACAAATATTTGTAATATATAAATATTTGTGGAACATGCTGTTATTAACGGGAAAAGAAAACAAGAGTAGTTTGTCGCAATCAGCTGCTTACATTCATAATTATGGTTGTTTCTTTGTTAAGAAATCTTGTAAAGACAAGAAGTTTATCGCGATAGTATAATTTTCCAAGAAATAACCAAAAAACATGTAAAGTAAAACATGATTAGACTAATGTGCTAATAAAATCAAATAGGAATATAAGTTTTTCAAAGCAGACGAACAAATTTCTTAATAAGACTTTCTCAAAGAATAAAATAATTAGGGATTTTTTTTTTGGAAACAGAAGTTATAAAACGTGAAACATGTCAAATAATACCTCTTAAACAAATGCAACGTAAACAGAACCACCAATTTTGAAGCCGAGCTTTGATGCTATGTTTCATTTAATGTTCAAATGTTGAACAGTTTTTTGACCAATAGTACTTCTCCTGATTTGAATTTCCAATTGCACTAATTTTTTTCTCGCAAAAACCCAATGTGTGCTGAGTACTGACATTTAGACAAAATTATGGTAAGGGGAAGAGTTATTTTTTACCTCATTGATTAATGTTTAGAGAGATCGAAGAGGGTTTCACTGTAAAAGTACAATCTATATACAGTATGTGTCTAACCTCGATTTCTTCTTTCCAAAACCCATCAGGTAAGACAGAGTTAAAACTGGAAATTGTTAAAAATGGCGCTTAAAGTTGTAAAAACTCGGAGTCAAAACTCAAAAATATTGTGCCTTACGAAATAAGTCTTGTAAGTATTTCTCTTGTAATACAAAATGATACAAGAATGAAAGACCGAATTATCATTTTTTTTATTTCGCCATTCAAAAGAAACATTTTGGAATTATTTGTGTTTTTAAATGAAATCACTCACATTTGTCATTTCATAAATGCAACAAACAAAAAATAAACAATGAAACATTTTAAATGCTTCACCTCCCACAACGAACCTATCTACTTACGAAATTATGTCCGACAGCCGTAAAATAAATTATTTACTTTGTTGCTATATGTCTACATGATGATGATGCACGCCGCATGTTGTCGTTAATCATAATTGCATTGCCACAGTTCAACAGACTTGTTTCACGTTCATTGCAAGTTCGTTTCATTTCATATTATGGCAATGCGCACTCTTGCACTCTTTGAGCAAATTTTAACTTTTATGTGTGTAAATATCTTCTTTTTTTTCTGTTCTTGTTGTGCTGCCATATTAATGATTTGCATAACGAAACAGAAACATACTTTATTTGCCACCACAGCAAGCGAGCCGATTGCCGATGATGTCGCGGCATGACAGACATTCAGACAATTATTACAACCAAGGGCACACAAAAACATACCACAAAAAAATAATGTCCCCAAAATGCCCAACCCTCTTTGATGATGCTTTTGTTGTTTTATTTTGAAAACGTTCTTTCTTGAATAAAATGAATGAGAAGAGGAGAGTGCTCCCACAACGGGTAATAATGGTACTTCTTTCATCAGGCGGGGAGTTATTGCAGCACTTCCTTTGGGTGCATTAACGCACCAATTTGTCCCTCAATCAGACACGAATGCGCGTATAAAAAAGCAGGGTACGGAAACACTCGAACACGAGCCCTCATATAAAACGATCTCCGTGCTCTTGCCTACGACACAAGGTTCAAAGGCCCGCTAGCGCAAAAATTTAACAGCGAAATGACCGCTCATGTGCGAGAGCACAAAAACTCAAACAGCTCATAGGCAATGTTTGGGCATAACAGTAGACTGTACTCCTTAAAAATCGATAATCAAAGAATAAGGTTAAGAAACAAAGGTTCTATTTTTTAATTTACTTAATAATAAGCACATTTTTCTTGTGGTTTTTTGGAAAACAAAAAGTATGTAAAAATAGAGGCGCCAGGAAAAACATTCCATCATGATAAATATGTTAAAAATGATTTTTCAAAATTTTATCAAAACTGAGAACAAAACGTTCAAAAATCCTCGCGAGAGGTTGACGAAATCGTTTTCGTATTGCACATAATGAGAGCTCTCTTGAAGTGAGCGTTCAAATAGACATGTTCGCGAGCCGCTCATAAGCGTGCTTTTCCGAACCCTGTACAGAAATAATGATCAAAAATAACTCATGCATTAAATTAGCACTGTCAAAACAAATAAGTTCATTGTTGGCAACCCCTATCTTTATATAGCTTCAATACATCACACACATCATAATATTTTAATATACGACAAAAAAAAACCGTTCGAATATCATATTGGTTGCAAGTCCCAGATATAGAAACACTAAAAACATCTTTCCGACTGGAAATTCTTTTTATGGAATATACAGTTTTTTTTACAAGAACAACTGATAAAATGTTGACACAATGCCGGATGATTGCTCAAGGCGTGCCTTCGTTATCTTTAGAAGAAAAAGCGTGTGCGCGGCAAAGGGAATTGATTGCATCCCGTTTGGTTATTAAAAGCCTTTGATATGAATCGCCTTTGCCTTCAACGAAGAAACATGAAATAAAAAAGGCATCACACATGAAATCGAACCCGACAACATATTTTTTTATGTATCGTAAGTTTTTTTTTGTCTGATGGACAAAACTTGTAATCACCACAACATGTGTCATTCAACCTGTGTTAGGTGACGCCATGGCATATTTTAATAATGAAACAGTGCAACCTAATACAACAAAAAAAAGATTGACCTGATGCCCTATGCTGGTGGTCAACAAATTTTTGAACTTAATTAGATATTAATATATTAAAATGGAAAATAACTTAAAGGGTGTTATTCACAGGAAGTGAGCTACTTTTAGAAAAATTTGGGGATTCTGTTACAGAACGAAAAAAAAAAAACAAAATCACTTATACACAGCATAATTTATGCGTGTTGTAGTACACGGAGAAAAAAACTCATAAAATGGGAGAAAAACAAGAAAATTTCTCTATTGTTTTGAACTAAGCATAATGTCGTAATAAAACCATAAAAATGGCTGCAAGGAAAAAACTATGTTTTTTTTTTTATTGACATTTAGTTTTTTCTTATGTATTGACCATGTGGGCTCTTAACTAACCAAGAACTCTGCTTCTGTGACATACAAAAATACAATATTAAATATTAACTTTAAACCACGGACAAAAAAACAACACTTCTATGCCGGTGCAGATCAATTATAAAAAAATTGCAATTAAGACATTACCAAGGTATGGTTATACAAATAATGAAAAACACGTCGTTTAACTGTTTGTTAAACCAAAAACAATTCCCCACCACTAACATTTTGGAATATTTGACTATTTAGTTTGTCTGAAATGTTAAAAATGTGAAATTTTGTATTTGTTGTTTATTTTTACTAAACTATATGTACCTTTATTGCGTGAGAAGTTTTCTGGTCACGTAATATCACGTCATTTGATCAAAACAGCATGCGACCGTTCGATTTTTTCTTTCAGACTATTCAAAAGATCTTGTTTACCCGATCTACGATCTCTAGACATTGAAAAACAACATTACTTAAGTTATGGCCGATATACGGTCCGAAATGTGCGACAAAGTGGTTAAAAATTACATCAAAAGAATCGCAGGTTGCGACCAAAAATCCGGTAATCTGAGGAAAAAAATTTAAATGTTGAATTCAGAAGAACATAAAGATTATTCAACTGTAGGATTCTAGGAAATCATTAAGCTTCGTGCTTACTTAGAATATTTTAATGTTTTTATATAGTTGTATTTCTTTTATCAAGATCCAAAGTTAAAATGTCTGATTTCATGTCAAAAATGTTGTAATTTCCTTTGCGACAATACGCATAATTTATGTAATCATTTGAACACATTTTCTTATATCAATACC
The DNA here is from genome assembly GCA_958431115.1 of Syrphus vitripennis. Taxonomy (NCBI): domain Eukaryota; kingdom Metazoa; phylum Arthropoda; class Insecta; order Diptera; family Syrphidae; genus Syrphus; species Syrphus vitripennis. Next base: position 6,506,597 of record OY288110.1, on the reverse strand, counting down.
TGCGAATAAAACAAACTTAAGACAACGGTGACGGAGACATTATTAGCGACGACCGCGACCGTTTCAACAATATCATAAGATCCAGCTGTGCACAGCTGCACTAACACACAATTTGCCGTTAACTGTTTTTACAAGAATTTCAGTTTCTGAAAATATATATGCATATAAGAAAATTACTTGATCTTGTTTGTTTAGTAGTGCAATGATGATGCTGGATGATGATGAAAGTATCTCATATATATTCATCTTACACTAAAAAAAAATAATGAAATTAAAAGAGGCCAAACAAAAGTCATTTACTACGAGCATAATAATCACGATGGTAAATAAAAATGTATGATAGGAACGTATTGAAGTGGCACAGTTCTCGTTTAATCGTCAGTGTATACAGTTTTAAAGTGAATAGTTAAAAATTAAATTAAAATTAAAAAAAACCACCCCGAAAAAGGATTAAGTGCGTTACAGGTACCTGCTTGCTACCTGCGACAACAGTGACCCCGATTAACGGCGTACAAAGGTTTTTTTTTTTTTAAATAATTGTGCTTGCCGATGCCGAATCAGTAGTAATTATTCCATCGACGAGTAAATACGTCAGAGCGGAGATAGGCGAGCCATTTAACGCGGAAGCAGCACTTGCTTCGCTTGAGGCTCTGCTAAGCAAAATTGTAAGCAATATTAGTCCCGAACATGGTCAACGGCTGAGTGAGACCATTGGAAAATTTATCAAACCAGCAGATAAAAACAACGATGAAGAAAAAATGGAGGCAGAGGATATCACGAGTGATGACGATTCCTCAGCCACCACCGCTAGCAGCAACGAATCTTCCAGTGAAGAAGAAACAAACGAGGAGAGCTCCGAGTTGAGTGACTCTCCCTTACCCGGGCAGAAGAGGCCACGGAAGGACACGAAAAAGGTGAACGAAAGCAAACGCACCCAAATAGACAATGGTTCCAACACGAACCAGCCAGCGCTAGCGTCCACCAGTGAACCAACGAAAACCACCAAACCAAAGCCAGCTCAGCCGCCAACGACAACCAAGGACAACAAAACATCAGCAATGCCACCAATTTTCTGCTACTCGGGCAACATTGCCGAGATTAGCAGGTTCTGCAAGGCAAAACACCTTGTAGTAACATTCAAAAACAAAAACACCAAAACAACGATCATCAACGCTGGTAGCAGAGAAGCGTTCGACAAAATCAAGGGTTTCCTTAAGGAGAGGAAGATTCAGTTCAACTCCTTCACACCACGTGAAGAAAGGAAGAATCTTCTTCTCCTTAAGGGCATACACTACACGTGTGCACCCATCGAAGTCGAGGACGAGCTACGGATTGAGGGGCTCCCAGTCATCAAGGTTTCCCAGTTCAAGGCCAAGAAGGCCAAGAAGGCGCAAACTAAAATATATAATAACTTCGTAGTGGAGTTAGCCAAGAACTGCGAAATTAAAGAGGTCTACACCAAGACTTTAATAATGAACCAGAGGGTGCACTGGGAGCGCGTCAAATCCAGTGACATTGTGCAGTGTCGGAATTGCCAACGTTTTGGGCACGTCGCCACCAACTGCGGGCGCAATTACGTATGCGTGAAGTGCAAGGAGTCCCACGAGCCTGGACAATGCCAACGCAAGGAAAATACTGGGATAGACGTATGGTGTGCCAATTGTCAAAAAACAGGACACCCGGCCAGTTTCAAGGGATGCCCAGCGCTTAAGGCTCTCCAAACGGAGAAGAATAAGCAGATGGCAGCAAAGCGAGCTCACCAAGAGTTCGCCTCCAAGTCAGCTTGTCTGGTCACTCGGCCAGCGGTCAGCTACGCGGCGATGGCAAGAGGAGCTCAAACACCCAAAGCTCCACAGAAGCCAACAAAACCACCAGCCATATCTCGACCAGTAACAAAGATGACAACAGCAAAAACCGGACCAGCCAAATCGGTAGCGCCACCAAACTTGAACAGCGAAGTCCAAAGGATATTTGGTTCCGACCTGCTCACGGTCATGGGCAAAGCAAGAAGTGCGGTTCCACCAAACTACGCCCAGCTTAGTGAAGGTGAGAAGTCCGTGGCACTGGCCACTTTCCTCTTCGAAATATGCAATTGAAGAAGCTCCGCATCCTGACGTTCAATGTCAATTCATTGTACAGCTTGGTCAAGAGAACTTCATTTGCAATATTTATGAAAAGGAACAGCCCGGACATCGCATTCATCAGCGAAACCAACGTGACAAGGAAGAATTGCATCAACATCACCGGATACAAAACCTTCCGACAGGACAAAACGGAAAACCGACGAGGAACGGCTATATTTATTAGGGATACGATCTCCCTCGACACCAGAGAAGTCATCATACCAGGACTGCAAACCAGTGAAGCCACCGCCATCAGGATACAACTAGGAAGAGGAGAAACCCTGGCAGTAATCAGCGTGTACTTTAAGTGCAACTCCACCGCTAGAAACATACAAAATGGCCTACACATTCTCAACCGGATTGTGAAACATACAACCTATGGACTCATCGGCGGTGACTTCAATGCGAGGCATCATCAATGGCTGGACACCTCTATCAACCCCGAAAGAAAGGCGATCGCGGACTGGATCAGCGACAACAGTGAAGAACACTCCTTGGTTGCCGTATCTCAACCAAAACCTACCTTTCCTGCAACTCCATCAACTTTAGATTTCTTCCTACTAACCTCTAATTTTATTTATTTACTTCCAGGTATCAGCAACTACACATGCTCAACTTTGCCCAGTGACTCAGACCACGATGCAGTGTATCTTTCATTAAAACTCAACCAACCTGTACTACTAACACCAGTTCCACCAGAGAGTCACGTAAATTACAGAAGACTGGACATTGAGAAACTGCAGAGGGACATAGAAGACAACGTCACAATACCACCCACAAACAGAAACCTGGGGAATGAGGAAATCGACAATGCCGTCGACTGCCTGGAATCAGCTGTCTTCAATGCCCTTGAAGTCCAAAAAGTACCCACAACGTCCAAAGATAGGTACGAACACCTCCCGGAGTATGTACAGAATCTCTATTCCCACAGACAAAGGTTGAGGAAAAGACTTCAAAGGATACATCGAAGAGAACTAAACACAAACAACAGCGACTACCAGATGGTAAGAAGTGAGCTACAATGCGTTAACATAATGTTCCGCAACACAATCCAGCACCACAACGACTTGCGATTCCAGAAGAGACTACAGGCCATCAAACCAGGACCAAACGCCTTCAAAGAAATAAACACCTGCCTAGGGTAGGGAGAACGCAGTCAATACCTGAGGTCATCATCAACAACAACATAGAGGTGACAACAACAGCTGACAAAGTGGAAGTTTCCGCGAACGTCTTCGAGCAAAACTTCACACCAAGCCCATCAACGGACCCTGTGTTCCTGGATGAAGTCAGGACATCCGTACAGCAGACCTTAGAGCCAAATTTGGAAGGAGTAGAGTTTAACGACCATCTCTCAGCTAGTTGCCCAGCAGATAACCCACAACTATGCCAACCTGAGGAAATTGAGGAAATCATCGCCAATTCCAAGCCAAAGAAGTCAGCAGGACCGGATGGAGTCTCCAACTACATCATCAAAAGACTTCCTAATGCAGTGATAATACTTCAACAACTGCATTAATAACTGCTACTTCCCCCAAAAATGGAAAACGGCCAAAATTGTTGCAATCCCAAAAAAAGGCGAGAGAAACCTGGTCTCCAACTATAGGCCTATATCACTCCTGAACAGCCTTAGAAGAAGTCATATTAAGGAGGCTCAAGAAGTACTGAAGCGAAAGCAGCATAATCCCCGACATGCAGTTTGGATTCCGAGAAGGACACTCAACACTACATCCACTGATGAAATTTCAGACTGACGTCACTTCAGCACTAAACAGCTATCCACAGCGTATGGATAGAAGCCTTTATCTATAAGCTGCAAATACTTAGATTACCATCGCTAATAATAAAAATATTATTTTCCTTTCTTTCTTCCAGGAAATTCTATGTCCAGATAGATAAGTGCAAGTTATCGATCAAATCCATCAAAGCCGGAGTAGCCCAAGGATCGAAGCTGGGTCCCTTCCTCTACAGCCTAATGACGTCTGACCAACCAGTGCCAACTGACTGTGAGAACCTGCTTTTTGCTGATGACTCGCTAACCTACGCCTCGTCGATAGCGCCAACGATTGCAGCTTGAATAGTGGAAACCCATGTCTCCAGGCTGTATGAGTACTACAAAAAATGGGGCATCCGAATCAACGCAGCCAAATCGGAACTAGTGTGTTTCAGAAGACCCTCCACCAATGGTACCCGATGTCACTCTGCAGCCACTTGCAGAAATCTGACCCTGAAGCTCCCCGATGGGTCGACGATAGCAGCCAAGCAGAACGTTAAAAACTTCGGAGTTCCACCGCCTGCATCCCCTTCTAAAGAGAAGGAACGGGTTAAGCAAGCCAGTCAAAATGCTAATCTACAAGCAGCTACTCAGGCCAGTCATTAGCTACAATTTTCCTGTCTGGTACACCATTTCGAAGACAGCGATGCAGAAGCTCCAGCTCTTCGAGAGGAAAATCCTCAGGTTATGTACAGGATTGAGCTTCGATCATCAAGAACTCAGACACCCAAGCAACCGCAAGCTGTACGAAGAAGCCAGCATCAAGCCACTGGACCAATATCTAATAGATTCAGCGAGAAAACTTATCGCTAACACCGCCAACCACCTTAACCCGCTGATAAGAAGGATAGCCACCGCCGAACGACATCCAGCACCTAGATATCTTAGTGCCCTGGATATACACGAAAGGATGCCAACAGACAATGGAGAAGCAGTTTATTTTTACAATGATGCAATGTCAGCCTACCACCGTGGCTGAGCACCAGCTCCAACCCTAAATCAACACCTAACCAACCAACTGGACAACCGGGACGGAACATATTTTTAAATTTTTTAACCATCGAATTTTATATTAATGTTTAAAAAAAATGTCAATGCATAGAGTTAGGCCCCCTATGTGTCAACAAAATTTTGTTTTAGCCAATTATTTATTAATCTTAAGTAATCAAATTGTATATAGTATTATAAGGTTCAATAAATAAATAATGAAAAATGAAAAATGAAATAATGTATTGAAGTGGCTACAACAACACACGATTTAGCTACTGTCATTCTCCGTCCGTCGGCGCGCCGCCGTCGTCGTCCTCATCATGAGTAGACCGTATTTTTGCATAAATTCTTTCGTAGTTTATATTCCGCATACATCCAATGGATCTATAGCTAAAGATATTAATAGTACGTTTTATAGGTTTCTATACCAAACGTTAGACTGACAGTAATTTCATACGTGAATGGATAAAGTCTTACCAACAAAGATATAAAAATAATAATAATTATTATTATTGTTACGTATCTTAAACCGGGTTAGTTTTATTGGATTGCATATGTAATTATCCGTACGTATAAATCATGCTTACCTGGAAAGAGACAAAAAAGAAGAATTTGTTAGAATTGTTTTGTTTAGGTCTATGTGGTAGGTAAAACAAAGTTTAAAGAACATTAACTTTATTTTAATTGATCCAAACAACAATTATACTAGCTGCTATTTTTTATTAAACAACCAAAACATATGTAATTATTCTAGAGTTTTTGTTATTCTGAATTGGAATTCGAAGTCCGAAAATTCTTTTGTGTCAAAATAATTTAACTCGATCGGAAGATTGAGTAAACATGTAGATTTGTTTATTTTTCCCATTTAGCTTGCAAACTGTCAAACTTCATTGAAAGGTCTTTTCCACATTATCGTATTAATGTCAAAAAAGTATTCGAAAATATTACGTGTGTTATGCTTGTGTATTTTCGTTAAAACTTGCTTTGAAAGTTTATCTTGAGAAAATAGTTTATTGGTTATTGGCTTTCAGAACTAAAATTATTTAGTGCAACTGATGAAATGTCATTTCAATATTTATCGAATCAATGGTATTTTAAAGTATTGCATGCAACCGAATCATAAATCGAATAAAGAAAACTTTCATACTATGGAGCGAATTTTTCGCTGAGCATTATGTTATTTGCTATTTTTGGTCATTGGCATAAAAGTTTTTTGGGTTCTTTTCAGTTTATCGAAAGTGACCAATACTGTCAGTTCAATGGAACACTCCTGCTATACATTTTTTTGCTCTAATTGAAATCTTTGTAAAAAAAAATATGAATTATTAGAAAATTGACATTATTGATAACTATTTCAAATACTACCTAATAAGGTAGGGATGGTGTTTAAATTACGCATGAGTTTACAATCTAAATGCGAAGAACGAATCCGGTTTTGTGATAAAATTGAACAATTAGACTTAAACAAAAAAAAAATAATTATTATGCCATGCGGTAATGACTGGGCGCACTTCACATGGTTTATTTTGGTATGTGGATCACCCAGTGCTAGATTTCATGTGTTTTTTTTTTTTTTTTTGTTGTCTCTTTATGGGAATTCAAAAAGAACCTAACACCCTTTAGAAGGATTTCTTTGTTTTTTTTTTTTTATTAATTTTCTTAATGCTTTAGTATTTAGTACTCAATTTTTTTCTTCTTTTCATGAAAGTTCTTGATCATCTCATATTTATACAGTTGTTATTCCTTCTCTTTTTTTTGAATTTTTAAACCTAATTGCTATCATCGTCGTTGTTTGAAGATTGTACTAGAGTAACGTTGTAGGCTTTGGAGAATTTTCGCCCGAGTAATTCTTTTTTTTTATTTTTCTTTAAATTTTATTTTTATAATTTTTTTGTCATATTTATCAAGGGGACCCATCATTAATTGTGACAATGTGACTATTGTGGCCGACCGAAAACAACGATATACTGGTATATGATATGTCCCAAAGAGAAGGGAATTGCTTAAGAGGTCATTAAGATACTCGTATAGTATATATGTATATATATACGTACCAAAAAAACAAGTTGAATGATCTGAGTCATACATATTTATATGGTCTTTTCGTATTGAGCTTTAAAGAATTTCTTTTTTCGGGCAAAGTGGAAGTGAGAAATGAAAAAAAGTACTTACATATAAAGTTTCGCAAAAGAAAGTATAATAACGTTACTGAGTTTATATCAGTTAATTGTACCTAACTTACATATATACGTTTTGATTAACTTATGTTATCAAATAAAAACTTGAGTTTTGTCTTATCATGAAGACCTATTTAGATAAAGTTTTATGACTACAAATCTACAATCTGTATCTCTCTATTTTAGTAGACTATTAGAAAATACATATACTAAGAATATTATGAAGAGGAGTTATTTGCGTATATAGTATGTAATAATACTCGTAAATTATAATGGTTTTAATTTTGTTCTTTAACAAGAGACCGGTCTCGGTCTAGTCTTGTAAACGAAAAAAGATCCAAATGAAGTTTTAACACGACCAAGGCGAAACTGAAATTTTTTGATTTCGACAACGATTGTGATGAATTTTTTTCCGTGGAGTTTTGTCTGTAATTTAAATTATTTAGTCTAATCGCTATCTTATGTTTGCAATATTTGAAATTTTGAAATATTTGTGAGTTTTATCGATCCAAATACAATTCAAATTTAATTATAAAGTATAGAAATAAACCCGAAAATTTTCAATTTTATTAAAATTAGTAGGTATGCACAATGAATTGAATATATTGGCATTAAATTAAATTCGATTAACAGAATTTTGAAAAACTGAATCATGTATGTATTTACTGAATTTTGGATCAACAGAATTTTGAATTGATTTGAGCTGATTTGTTCGCAAAACTAACTTTTCATATTAAAACGCTACTTCTCAGACTATTAACAACATAAGCAATTAACGCGAGTCATATTCAGAAAAGATCTATTTAAATAGTTTTGCGGCCAAGTAAGAAGCTCACTCTCATTTTGTCTATAACTCACTGCATACTATGTGCACTCATTTCAAGTGGTGTGTGTGTGTGATGAGTCTTGAGAAAAAAATTGAAGCGTCTCACACACGATCATTTGACTAGGAATTTATGAACCATGAAACGGTGCTAAAGAGGAAAAAGAAATCATCATCATTATACAACGTTATACATATGTGCGTTTTTTTTTTTTCTTCTAATTTTATTCCTTTTTTTTTTTTTTTCATCTGATCTCTTCCATCATCAACTTCATCTAAATATTATTTATGGGCCACATCCAAGCTATTCAAGTCCAGAGCATGAAAAAATAATATATGTGCTGTGAACTACATACTTCCGCACCTGCAACAGTAAGAAGAAGCATCGAGCCAACAGATGGCAATAGTTGTAACTTGTAATCAACATTGAAATGTAGCATCCACTCGCCGCAGTGTTGTTCGTTTTATATTTCCGAAGAAATGGAAGATGGAGTTGAACCTTTGAGATGACCCCAGTTGATACCCTTTTTTCTAGCGTCGTGTTTCTCATAAACATACCTCAAAGAAGAAAAAAAAAACACATTTAACTATGAGAAAAAATGAGCAAAGAGGAAGTCAACTTTAATATATGGCAAAAAAGGTATAAAGATCATACGAAAAGGGAATAACTGAAGAAGCCCCCAATAAATCTCTACGCACATCTCCAATTACGATGTGCAGTTAGGACTACCTACCTACAGCGATTCTCATAGTTTTGTGGTCTTTTGTATATGGACGCCCACAGACTTAGACTTACCGAGTTAAAGACAGTCGTTTTGTTTATTTTTTGTTCAAGATTGTTTATGTGAGACTCAATGAAATAATTTTTTTTTTACTGTCCACTGTTGGTGCACCTTAGTGTCTTTAGTTTTTTTTTTTTGCTTTTTAACAATAATTATATTAATGGTGAATTAGTTTGCGGTTATGTTTGTAGACTTACAAGTTGATGTTTCCTCTTTTTGTTTTTTTTTTTTGTTTTCATAATTTGAATTTTCTTTTCTCACGAAATTAAACTTAATTTTTGTAATTTACTTTTCCTCTTCATGAAATTTGAAATGAGAAGGTTTAACCATTTTTTGTTATTGATCTTGAAAAACATAAGTTTGCGTCTTCTAAAGGGTTGGCTACGTTATCCAGCAAAACAAAATCCCGCCTGACAAACAGGTATGAAAAACCACCTGGTTTCTATCCTCGAAAAACTCGGAGATACTGATGAACTATACGAGGACGACAAAGAAGCTATGGACACAGAAGAAACTGTGGAACCCGAGGAAAATTCATCGGAGGAAGATGAAGAGGAAAATGAAGATAGTGACGGCGAAGAAGAACAGCCACCTTCAGAGATGTCGGAGACTGAGGAGTTGGTCAATCTTGACTCTGACTGCGATGAAGTTCACACTCAAGAGGAAACCATCCCTCTCCCCAATAACATCACCAAAGAAGTCAAAAAATCCAGCAACTTTGGGAAATGACTCTATCATCACCGGAAAAGCCAGCTGAACATCCAATTCCACCACCAAACAAAAACCAGAAAACTCCGCCATCAACCAGGAAAACCCAAGTTCTTCCAAGCAACTCAGCGACAAGAAGCCAATCACGGAACCCCAATCCGCTCTTGATGCCGAGAATTGTATGCTTCCAACTAAATGTAGCTGAGATCAGCAAACATCTTAGAAGTCAAGGTGTAGTTTTCAAAATACACAACATAAACACCAACAAATCAGTCACAACCAAGACAAAGGAGGAACACCTGAAGATCCGCGACTACCTGAAGATGAAAAGCACTGAGTTCAACACTTATACTGCCAAAGAGGACAAGAAGACTTTGCTTGTTCTCAAAGGCATACACCAAATCCATGAACCACAGGAAGTGAAGGAAGAACTAATTGCTGAAGGCATCGAAGTCGAAGTGACGATACCGAAAGATTGTTTGGAACTGATCTTCTTTCTCTTCTCCAGAAGGCAAGAACGATAGTCCCAAGAACTACGGTCTTATCAATGACAAAGATAAGACAATGATATTGGGTAAACTTATCTGTTTATTATGTATATAAAAAACCATCTTTCTTTCATAACATATAACGTTAACTCTATTTATTCCACAGCCAAACGTATTGCACTAACCTTTTTTTTAAAGTCAAGGAAACCTGACATTATTTTTTTACAGGAAACAAACATCACAGCAAGGAACCCCTTTAAACCGGAAGGCTACACATCCTACAGAGAGGACAAACAATCGGAAGGTAGAGGAACAGCCGTCCTCATAAACTCAGACCTAAGAGGCGAGCACACTAGGATACCCGGACTTCGCTGCATGGAAACAACAGCCGTTGTCATCAAACTGACGGAGACTGAGACGCTCTTCCTTGCGTCCATATACAGCAAGTGCACTGCAGCAAGGAGTGACATACTGCGCGATCTACATACCATAAACAACCTGGCCTCGCAATACACCTACACCTTCTTGGTGGGGACTTCAACGCTAGGCACCCGCTCTGGCTGGACAACAAAGAATAAGTGCAAGGAAGGGCAATTGTGGACTGGCTACATGACAACGCAGAACTTCACTCTCTGGTAGTCATCTCACAGCCGAGGTTCACCTTCCCTAGAACTCCATCTCTTCTGGACTTCTTCCTTGCCTCATCGAACTTCACGTTCATCCTCCCTGAATTCAAGAATTACTCGTGTTTGGCACACGATAGTGATTCCGACCATCTGGCAGTTGAGATGAGAGTCCGCCTGCACCAAAAAATTTCAGTTGAACGAAGTGTTCCTGACCTCCAAATTCCATACAATAAGATGAACTGGACTAGATTCCGCAACGATGTGGAAGAACATCTCCCGGAAGTGTCATGCTTGAACAACAGCTATTTCCCCATGGCTTGGAAAACGGCAAAAGTTGTCCCTGTCCAGAGATAGAGATGTCATACCGGAGTTCCAGTATGGCTTCCGGAATATGAAAAGAGCCAATTTCTCGCTACACTTGGTCCACCCGCTAGCAAAAAAACGAAACTACTGGTGTACAAGCAGCTCATCAGACCCGTTCTTACGTATGCCTTCCCGGTATGGTTCACCATATCCCCTACAGCGATGAAGAAGATGAAGCTCTTTGAAAGGAAAATTCTCCACATCTGCACTGGATTACACCGGAACCCCTTGACGAAGAAGTTCATTTCTACCAAAAAACTATACGATGAAGCAGCATTGATCCCTATTGATCAGTACATGCTGCAGCTAGCCGAAAAAATGATCAGGAACCTTGGAGATCATCCCAACCAAGAAATCCAACAACTCCTCCAGCAACAACTAGCGCCTAGCAACAGGTATCTACATGCCAGAGCCATCACAGACGACCAATTCCAGGACGTCGTCCACAACGACGAAAACCCGTTCTACGAACGCAACAACAACGAACACTACAGGGGATAAAAACCTTGTAGTATATATTTTTTTTTTCTCTTTATTTTAACTTTTCAAATATATTCTTTAATATTAAATTCATATAATAGATTAAGTAAACAATAATATGGCATTATTTAAAAAAAATAGCATTATAAAAAAAAAAAAGAAAGTGGGCCCCTATTGTCGAGCCAACAAGATTAAATTTAATAACAAGTTAGTTTTAAGCCAAATTGTATATAAAACCAATTGATAAATAAAAATTCTTAATCTAAAAAAAAAAAATTATTCAGGAAACAGTCATTCAAATGCGAGCATTCATAGTGAACGGTTGTGCGTGAATTTTAATCCATGTATAAAATTAAAAAAAAAAACACCCCGAAAAAGGATTAAGTGCGTTTCAGGTACCTGCTTGCTACCTGAACTAGCCGAGGTTCACCTTCCCTAGAACTCCATCTCTTCTGGACTTCTTCCTTGCCTCATCGAACTTCACGTTCATCCTCCCTGAATTCAAGAATTACTCGTGTTTGGCACACGATAGTGATTCCGACCATCTGGCAGTTGAGATGAGAGTCCGCCTGCACCAAAAAATTTCAGTTGAACGAAGTGTTCCTGACCTCCAAATTCCATACAATAAGATGAACTGGACTAGATTCCGCAACGATGTGGAAGAACATCTCCCGGAAGTGTCATGCTTGAACAACAGCTATTTCCCCATGGCTTGGAAAACGGCAAAAGTTGTCCCTGTCCCGAAAAAAACCAACAGGGATAATGTGGAAGGCTATCGTCCAATTGCTCTTCTTTGCTGTGTGAGCAAGATTCTGGAGGCTCACCTACTAAAAAAATTAAACTTCTTTTGCAGAGATAGAGATGTCATACCGGAGTTCCAGTATGGCTTCCGGAATATGAAAAGAGCCAATTTCTCGCTACACTTGGTCCACCCGCTAGCAAAAAAACGAAACTACTGGTGTACAAGCAGCTCATCAGACCCGTTCTTACGTATGCCTTCCCGGTATGGTTCACCATATCCCCTACAGCGATGAAGAAGATGGAGCTCTTTGAAAGGAAAATTCTCCACATCTGCACTGGATTACACCGGAACCCCTTGACGAAGAAGTTCATTTCTACCAAAAAACTATACGATGAAGCAGCATTGATCCCTATTGATCAGTACATGCTGCAGCTAGCCGAAAAAATCATCAGGAACCTTGGAGATCTTCCCAACCAAGAAATCCAACAACTCCTCCAGCAACAACTAGCGCCTAGCAACAGGTATCTACATGCCAGAGCCATCACAGACGACCAATTCCAGGACGTCGTCCACAACGACGAAAACCCGTTCTACGAACGCAACAACAACGAACACTACAGGGGATAAAAACCTTGTAGTATATATTTTTTTTTTCTCTTTATTTTAACTTTTCAAATATATTCTTTAATATTAAATTCATATAATAGATTAAGTAAACAATAATATGGCATTATTTAAAAAAAATAGCATTATAAAAAAAAAAGAAAGTGGGCCCCTATTGTCGAGCCAACAAGATTAAATTTAATAACAAGTTAGTTTTAAGCCAAATTGTATATAAAACCAATTGATAAATAAAAATTCTTAATCTAAAAAAAAAAAAATTATTCAGGAAACAGTCATTCAAATGCGAGCATTCATAGTGAACGGTTGTGCGTGAATTTTAATCCATGTATAAAATTAAAAAAAAAAACACCCCGAAAAAGGATTAAGTGCGTTTCAGGTACCTGCTTGCTACCTGAACTAGTCAGCTAATCACGCTGTAAATTTTCCACGAAAAAAGGTTTTTTTTAAAAATAATTTTTCGTGTTTAAATCAGCAAAATAAAATATACGAAAGTTAAGCCGGAAATGGGTGAACCCTTTAATCCGGAGGCAGCATTTGCTTCGCTTGAAGCATTGCGAGGATGGTCACTCATCTTAGTCCTGAGTACGGACAGAGACTCAGCGATACCATCGGCAAATTTATTGCACCGAAGGAACCAGTGGTACCAGACAACGAAGAAATGGAGGCAGAGGACATCATGAGTGATGACGATTCCTCTGCCACCACCGCCAGCAGCATCGAATCTTCCAGTGAGGACGACCCAGAAGAACCAACCGAGGAGAGCTCTGAGCTAAGTGACTCTCCCTTACCCGGGCAGAAGAGGCCACGGAAGGGTAACAAAAAGGTGAACGGTAGCAAACGCGCCCAAATTGACAATGGTTCCAACACGAATCAGCCAGCGCTAGCGTCCACCAAGGAACCTTCCACCAAACTGAAGCCAGCTCAGCCACCCACGACATCTGACCAGCCAACAACAACCAAGGACAACAAAACATCAGCAATGCCACCAATTTTCTGCTACTCGGGCAACATCGCCGAAATAAGCAGGTTCTGCAAAGCAAAAAACCTTATGGCAACATTTAAAAACAAAAGCACAAAAACAAAAAAATTTGCGCTGGAAGCAGAGAAGCATTTGAAAAAATCAAGGGTTTTCTTAAGGAGAGGAAGATTCAATTCAACTCCTTCACACCACGTGAAGAAAGGAAGAATCTACTTCTCCTTAAAGGCATACACTACACGTGCGGGCCCATCGAAGTCGAGGACGAGCTACGGATTTCCCAGTTCAAGGCCAAGAAGGCGCAAACTAAAATATATAATAACTTCGTAGTGGAGTTAGCCAAGAACTGCGAAATTAAAGAGGTCTACACCAAGACTTTAATAATGAACCAGAGGGTGCACTGGGAGCGCGTCAAATCCAGTGACATTGTGCAATGTCGGAATTGCCAACGCTTTGGACACGTCGCCACCAACTGCGGACGCGATTACGTGTGCGTAAAATGTAAAGAGACCCACGAACCTGGACATTGCAAACGAAGAGAAAATACTGGGTTGGACGTATGGTGTGCCAACTGTAAAAAAACAGGACACCCGGCTAGTTTCAAAGGATGCCCAGCGCTAAAGGCTCGCCAAACGGAGAGAAACAAGCATATGGCTGAAAAGCGGGCTCATCAAAAATTCGTCTCTAGTTCAGCTAATGTGATCACTCGGCCAGCGGTCAGCTACGCGGCGATGGCAAAAGGAGCCCAAACACCTAAACCAGCTCCACAACAACTAACAAAACCACCGGCCACATCTCGACCTATAACAAGGATGACACCAGCGAAGACTGGACCAGCCAAATCGGTAGCGCCACCAAACCTGAATAACGAAGTCCAAAGGATATTCGGTTCCGACCTGCTCACGGTCATGGGCAAAGCGAGGAGTGCGGTTCCACCGAACTACGCCCAGCTTAGCGAAGGAGAAAAGTCCGTGGCACTGGCCACCTTCTTCTTCCAGATATGCAACTAAAGAAGCTCCGCTTCTACCTCAAAAATACCTCATAAATTCAGCAATGAAACTCAACAGACGGAACAACCCGAGAGAAAAACCAAGCCAACATAATTTTAAATTTTTTAACCATCCATTTTTATATTAATATTTTTAAAAAAAGATGTCATAGGCCCTCTATGTGTCAACAAAATTTCGTTTTAGCCAATGTAACTATTAGTCTTAAGTAATCAAATTGTATATAGTATTATAAGGTTCAATAAATAAATAAGGATAATAATAAAATTAATTCAGTTCTTATTAAAACTCAATGCAAATAGGTTGTAAAGAGATAAAATTTGATCTTCGATTGAATGCTGCAGGTTGGTTGGGTTATGTTGTTGGTTTACTTATTTTGTTGGTTGGTTGGCGGTTTATGTTTTGGCTGGTGGTATTTATAATATTATTTATAATATTTATTTATTTTGCTCAAGGAATGATACAATGGTTTATATTTACAATTCTTATATTCTAGGTTTTATATTATTTATCTGCGAGCACAGAAGGGAATCTGCTTTGTTATTTGTTGATTTTAAGTTTACATTTTTTAAATAAAAAGTTCCTTAGTCTATTATATGGTATAAAATAAAATAAATGGTTTTTTTTTCTCGCCTGCTGGAGCATTCGTTTGTTGGGTTTGGCTGGTGGTTCATGTAAACCCCATTTAAATATAAAAATTTGTTTTTCGCTTCATGTGATACAGCAATACTTTTGTCTAGGTCACTCGATTTTCCGAGAAGCAACGAGAACGAAGAAAAAATTCACGGGTTATTTATATCAACAATAAAAAAAAAAAAAACTTATGAGCAGGTATAATTGGGAGTGTTGTTCCGAAAATTGTTTCATTCACAGTCAGTCAATGTGCATCATCCAGTTGCATACACATAGTGAGCGGAAGATTTAAAAATGCACCCCTAAAAAAATAAACAATTTGTAAAACTCAGGTACACCTGCGGGCTACCTGGTACAAAAGTGCGACCGTGCTTAAATTCGTGGAACAAAGGTTTTTTTAAAAATAAGTGTTGTGCGATTAAGTCGGTTATAAAAAAAATTAAAAGAAAGGTTAAGCCGGAAATGGGCGAACCTTTTAATCCTGAGGCAGCATTTGCTTCGCTGGAAGCATTGCTGATCAGGATGGTCAACCACCTGGGCCCCGATATTGGTCCCAGGCTCACAGAAACAATAGGAAAAATTGTTGCCATCCCAGCCAAAGGTGAAGTTGAAGCAGACACCGACAGTATGGAGATTGAAGATTCTTCTACTGACTCATCTAGTGAGGATGACGGGGAAGAAAGCAGCGCCAATGGAGATGAAATCTCGAGTGAAGAGCTTCCACCTAGCCAAACACCGGAAACAACCTCCTCAGAGGAAGATTCCAGAGACTCGCCCTTACCTGGTCAGAAGAGACCACGTAAAACGGGCAAGTCAACCCCGAATGCCAATGCCACCAAGCGCCCTCAACTAAGAAAAGAGCCCGCAGAAAATCCACCAACCCAGGCAAATAAACAATTGCCAGCCACACCTCAAGAAGTCCAGCAACCAACTTCATCAGCCGCCATCCAAGCAGCAGCCATCTCCAAACCTACCCCAGGCAGCAATTGAAGTCGAGGATGAGCTCCGCATCGAGGAAATACCGGTGCTTTCAGTGACCCATTTTAAATCCAAGAAGGCCAAGACAAAAACCTACAACAACTTTGTTGTGGAAGTACCCAAGACGTGCGATGTCAAGGAAATTTGCGCTCGGACCCTAATAATGAACCAGAGAGTTCATTGGGAGCGGCTTAAGTCGAACGACATCGTCCAATGTCGAAACTGCCAGCGCTTCGGACACGTAGCCACCAACTGTGGCCGCAAATACGTGTGCGTAAAGTGCAAAGAAGACCACGAGCCCGGAAAATGCCAGCGGAAGGAGAACACTGGACTGGACGTTTGGTGTGCAAACTGCCAAAAGGAAGGACATCCAGCAAGCTTTAAGGGCTGCCCCACTCTAAAAGCCCGCCTCACAGAAAGGAACAAGGCAATGGCCGAGAAAAAGGCTCAACAAGAGTTCATCGCCAAAACAGCATGTGTGCTAACCCACCCAACAATCAGCTACGCAGCAATGGCAAGACAGAACACAACACCGAGACCACAAACACAGCCTCAACAGCAGCCAAAGGCCCCGAGCATAACTAAAACCATCCCTGTAAAAGCAGCACCCACCAGACCAACCAAAACACCCATGAACCTCAACAATGAAGTTCAGCGGCTCCTCGGTTCAGACCTCCTCTCCATCACGGATAAAGCCCGGAATGCCGTTCCCCCCAACTACAGTGAGCTCACTGATAAGGACAAGACCGCGGTCTTGGCCGCCTTTGTGTTCCAGATATGTTCATAAATAAACTCCGCATCCTGACGTATAATGTTAATTCATTATACAGCCTGGAAAAGAGGACGTCTTTTAACCTTTTCATGAAGAAGAACACCATCACCGATATTGCCCTCATCAGCGAGACGAACGTCACTAAACAAAACAATAACATCAAAGGTTTCAAAACATATCGGCAGGACAATAACGAGGACCGCGTTGGAACGGCGATCAATATTAAAGATAAATTCTTCCCCAGCACGAGAGGAGTTATCATCCCCGGACTACAAACTAGCGAAGCCACCGCCACCACAATGAGCCTGGGAAGAGGTGAGACCCTCACAGTCATCTGTGCGTACTTTAAGTGCTCATCCCCTGCGAGGAAAGTACAACACGACCTGCACATCCTCAACGGCTTTTTAAACCAGAGCACCTACGGCAGCATTGGCGGTGATTTCAACGCCAGGCATCACCTATGGTTGGACACCCAAATCAACAGTGAAGGCAAAGCTATCGTAGTTCTACAGAAGATCAAGCCGGGACCCGACACCTTCAGACAGATCAACAAAATCATTGGCAAGAGGCCGCCAATGCCTGAAGTTTTAACAACCACTCTTGGGGACGTGACTACCAAAGAAGACAAGGCCAAGGCATTTGCTGACTACTTTGAAGAACACTTCAAACCTAATCCACCATCCGACCTAGAGTTTCTAGAAGAAGTCAATACATCAGTACAGCACACCCAAACCGTAGAGGAAATAACACAATTCAGCAATACCAACCCCACCAACGACCCCACAGAGTTGCTTAAGTGTATCAATACCCTAATTGACCAAAACACAAGAGTGTTTATTAACTTTCAGCTCAGGAAGACTTAACGTCATAAGACCTTCAAGCAAATAAACAAAATCGTTGGTAACAAGTCCCCTATATTTGGCCAATTGCAACAGATGCATTTGCGGTTTTCTTTGAAAGTAATTTAAACCTGATCGTTCCATGCATCTGCCTGACTTTCTCCCAAACGTCAATAACAAACTGACGAGACCTACATATGTCTCATGATTCTAACTCCCTGGCTACCTGCACTGAAGAAGTTATCACGACTGTTGATAATATTTTATTTTATTTTATTTTATTTTATTTCATTTTTTTTATTTTATTTTATTTTATTTTATTTTATTTTATTTTATTTTATTTTAATTTATTTTATTTTATTTTATTTTATTTTATTTTATTTTATTTTATTTTATTTTATTTTATTTTATTTTATTTTATTTTATTTTATTTTATTTTATTTTATTTTATTTTATTTTATTTTATTTTATTTTATTTTATTTTATTTTATTTTATTTTATTTTAATTTATTTTAATTTATTTTAATTTATTTTATTTTATTTTATTTTATTTTATTTTATTTTATTTTATTTTATTTTATTTTATTTTATTTTATTTTATTTTATTTTCTTTTATTTTATTTTCTTTTATTTTATTTTCTTTTATTTTATTTTCTTTTATTTTATTTTATTCTATTCACCTTCCTATTCGAAATATGCAATTAAAGAAGATCCGCATCCTGACGTATAATGTCAATTCATTATACAGCCTAGATAAAAGGTGGTCATTTAATCTTTTCATGAAGAACAACTCCCCGGACATCGCTCTCATCAGCGAGACAAACGTGACCAGGCGCAACAACATCGAAATGGCCGGCTTCAAAACTTACCGGAAGGACAAGGATGAGGGTCGTCGAGGGACGGCAATATTCGTCAAAAAGAAGATCTCCCCCAACACGATTGAAACCATCATCACAGGTCTAACAAACAGCGAAGCCACGGCAGTATATAGCACTTGGAAAAGGCGAAGCCATCACTATCATCAGTGTTTATTTCAAGTGCAACACCAGCGCGTGAAATATACAGAAGGACCTCGAAATTCTCAACGGTATCCTCGAGGGAAGCACATACGGACTCATCGGCGACGATTTCAACGCGAGGCATCATCGATGGCTGGATACTACGAACTCACCAGAAGGCAAGGCAATTCTGGACTGACTTGACGAAAACAACGACCAACACTCCCTAGTGATTGTCTCACAAACCCACCAGAGATGAAATAGCTGAAATAATTAGCAGCTGCAGGCCAAAGAAATCCACAGGACCTGATGGAATCCAAAACATCATCTTAAAGAGGCAGCCTGAGACAGTCCTAATCCTTCTAACCATCATCTTGAATAACTGCATCAACAGCATCTACTTCCCCAAAAAATGGAAAACGGCAAAAATTGTGACAGTTCCGAAAAAAGGCATCAGGAACTTAATCACCAATTTCAGGCCCATATCCCTCCGCAGCAACTTAAGCAAGCTCCTGGAGGAGTTAATTCTAAGGAAGCTCAAGAAAATATGCAGAGAGAAAAGCATAATCCCAGACATGCAGTTTGGCTTTAGGGAGAACCATTCCACTCTTCACCCCCTAATGAAGTTCCAGCACGACACCACCATAGCCCTCAATAGTCACCGTGTCACCGTCGGATGCTTTCTGGATGTCGAGAAAGCGAAAATAGTCCCGCTGGACAAATACCTAGTTCTGTCAGCGAAGAAACTAGTACGGAACATCATCGACCACCCGAATCAGCTACTGAGAGGGGTGACCACGGAACAACGACATCCAGAGCCAAGGTACTTCAGTGTGATGGAAACTCTGGATGACAACATAATCATGGAAGCAGTCTCGTTTTACACTGGCACTGGGCCAGACTTCTACCGCGGCTAAACACCACTTCCCCCCAACCTTACCAAAAAAACTCCATTGACAACCGGGAATGAACACCCTGAGGATCACCAAATCAGGCAACTTTTTAAATTTATTTTTGGCGTGTGTTTTATATTATCTGTAATTATTTCAAACTTAACATTAAATAACGTTAGGCCCCCTCTGGGAAAACAAATGTAAATTCACCATAGCATCCTATTTATCTATAATCCAATTGTATATATTATATTCAATAAAAATCTTGAATCTAATCTTGAAAATTGTTTCATTTCTTATCAGAACGCGATACGATACAGTGTAATTGGACAAGATCTCAAAGTGAAAAATTTTAATTCAGATTGCAATAGTTTTTTACTTGAATGAGCACAGTCACGCTCCCATGGCCTTCCAAAAAGAAGTGGCTAAGGCCAAAGAGGCAATGCCCCCCAGCACCATCATTAGGGACACCATCGCTCGAGCCTCCTGTCAAAAGTAGCCCATAAGATGATGATTCATCGGGTGCGAGAAAGCCTCCCAAAGAGCCTGAAAGCTTGGAGTAAATTTGTATCCCCCAAAACATTCGGTTTATCGACGGTGAGTTGTTTGTGCTGTCCGAAGATGTGTATTCGGGAGGAGTAAATATCCTGCTTGGCACCAGAAGCAGTCTCCAACTCCTGTCACAAGCCAAGTGCTGGCTCGTCGACGACACATTTGCCGTGGTACCTGCCATCATGGGACAACTTTTGTCGGTCCACGGGTACCTCGAAGGGACTGTAGTACCATTGGTGTATTGCCTGATGAGTCGAAAGTCAGTGGAGGCATCCAATGAATTTTGGATTCAACTGCTCAAAGTGGCATGTGAAAATAACATTCCACTGGCGCCAGATGTCATCATATGCGATTTTGAGCAACTCGGCCAAAGAATTTTTTAAGGATGTCCAAATGCATGGATGTCTATTCCATTTCGGTCAAATTATTTGGCGGAAAGTGCAAGGCCTAGGACTGGCCACCAAATAAGGGCAGGAGGAGGGCTTCGCGATGGAGGTAAGAATGCTCAAGGCACTGGCTTTTGTTCCAGCTGAAGAAGAGAAAAGGTACTTCAATGAGCTCTACCCCTCACTGCACAATCCAGAGACCAAAAGGTTGGCTGCATGGTTCAAGAAGAACTATGTGGGTACCGAATCGTCACCACCGCGGTACAGCCCAGTTTTTTGGACCACTAGAGCCTCAAGTAGTGACACACACTTTCCAAGAACCCAAAATAGTGTGGAGGAGTGGCATAGGCGCCTAAAAACTGTGGTTGGCCAACGACATGCTGGCCTATACAAAATTATAGGCGGTCTTGCCAAGGAGGCGGTTGTTGCCAAGTTGGCAATTGAAAGACTTCGGCAGGGAGAGGAGCCACCAAAAACCAGGACTGTTAAAAAAACGAACAGCTGCAAAAGGTGTTGAGTCGGCGGTTACAAATGTCACCGTTCCAATTCCTGGAATATATTGCTAGAAACTCCACCATTGCATAAACGGTATGATTACCAAAACCACTGATGTATCCGAATCCGTCCTTTTCAGGACGACTAAACAATCATAAAGAGATACATACCTAATATTTTCAGAAATGTTTATTAAAATTGTTTATTTGACGCGATTGAGTTGTATTCAGAGTATCAGGATTTTAATAAAAAATTGAATTTTTGCACCGTGCGATATGTCAATACTTGAAATGTGCCACTCTCTAGATGATTCAGCAAAAAAAATTAATTTTAATCGGGGGGATTTTGTGAAGCGGGATATAGTAACGTTCCCCTTCAAAAGCCCCACACTTGAATTGAATCGTGAATTTTAGTAGACAAAAGAACCTTAAAAGCTGTTTTGAATCAATATAATTCTGAAAAGCGTCCATCGATAAAATTTGTAGTAAGAAAATTGAAAAATTAAAAAAAAATTAAAATTATAAGACTTGTTTTAATTTTCATGATTTCTCTAAGAGTTTTATCCATTCCATAGAACATGACCAGAATAAAATCAATTACAATTTTTGTTCACCTACCAAAAAACAAATACACACAAACAACAATAAAATGAAGCAACTAAAAATGATTTTTGCATGACGATGGATTTGTCATTTAACATTCAAAATTCATACCATTTATATTTCGCATCCAATATGGATGTCATTATTTTAAATACTTTCCAATCAAAACTTCATTATCATATTATGTTTCAGATTGAAAATCTAAATCCATGTCAGTTTAAAGCAAAAAAAAATTAAAGAAATATGATTTGGAATACCACAGGAGTACCGACTAAGGCCCATAATGTTTTTTGTCATAGTTAATTCTGATCAAATAGGAAATCGTTCCTGTTGCTTTTTTATAATGGAAGATAATGGTATGAAATTTAAATTAAAATTCCAATTGATGGTTGAATTAAATATATTCTTTATGTTTTGTTTTGTAGTCTTTTCTGTCTGTTGTCTTTTTCAATGACTTCTTCATACGTCCAAACGCATAATGGAAATTCAAGAGAATATTTTAAAGTTCTCACTAATAATTCGATAACTTTTGCTCATATCTTTTTTTTCTCGATCTGAATGATATCTCTGAACGTCCGAATCTATTTTATCCGACATCGTAGTCGATGACACCGATCGTCTGCTAAAAAAAGGTAATAAGTCGAGTTTTCAGTTGCAAAACATCAAAACCGCTTATATAAAATATCAAAACAACAACTAAAAATGTTGCAGAACCAGATCTATCATCCACCTCTCTGGCTCATACATATATGTATGGGCCTGATACATAAAGCTGCTTCTGCTGGATAAGGCACAGACGAATAGACCTAGCTCACCTTGTATGCTGCTGAGAAGCAAAAACCGATTGGAAAACATGGCAATAGGGAAAATTACCCAAGTAAGGAGTTTATATATAAGTACCATGCCGCGCTGTATCTTTCCGATTTGATCGACACAGTCGATAGTCGAGCCCAGTTGCACTCGGCTAGAGATTAAAATTGCAAAATTGATTGACTATTCTCGTAAATGTATTTTCTAGATGGATGGATGGTTATAGGAATTTTTCTTCTCAGATGATTGTTTGCAATTTTTTTTTATATTTCGGGAGATGAGACTATGAGAGATCAATATGAGAGGCAGGCAAAAAAGATGATTCGTTATGAATTCTCGCTGAACTTGTTTTTTTTTTAGCAGCATCGTCGCGTCGTTGTTGGTCTACCTATATGCATATAATAATTTGCACTAAGTTATCGAAGCGGAATATATCTTAATTCACTTGATACTGTGAAACTTATCACCATATAATAATTTGAGATACTCCTACTTTATTTTTTTTTTCTATCTATCTATTAAATCAATATGAGATGTGTAGTGGAAAATTATTTTGTGTGACATATCTTTAGAGATCAAGCGAAAACTTTAAATACCTAACTATGATGACCGACTTGAGCTACTTTCTGCCAACTTTATTATAAGTCGAGTTATGAAAGCGAAAAAAGTATGTCAGTGTTGTCGATCTGAGTGCATTCAATGTAGAAAGATATTTTCGGATGCAAGTTGGAATTCTGCTTAGAATTTTTGTTGTTTTAGATACTCGTTCATACATACAAATACATAAACAACAAGAAGAGAAGTTTATGGCATGGCGTTTTATTTTCAAGGTCGACTTGGGGAACAATTTTCAACAGACAAGAATGAGGTTAGGTATGAATAATCGAAATTCTTGTACGTGTTATTTTAATTAATTAGGTATATGGAATGAAATGTTAGTCAGTTAAATATTTTCTTAGAATTATCTAAAAGTAACTTTGATTAACTAACCTTCAGCATTTATATAAATTCTTAGGTTGGGAATTTGTACATTGAATTTGCAAAAGAAGAATTTCCGGGGTTCTGATAAAATAAATCCGGTAGCAAACATGTAAGAGGTAGGAGAATCCTCACATAGTGTCACTCGTGACATTTTATTTATTGAAAAGTATAATTTTTTTACACCAAACATTTTTCAGCATTATTGTTCCTATGTTAAACTACGATAAAAGTTTAAAGCTCTCGATACCGAAGTAAAAATTTAAAAAAGTGTTAAACAGAAAAAAAAACTAGAAAATATTATTATTATTATATGAAATTATTAAGGAAATAAAAATTTTATGCTTCAGATGTCCCAAATTTCAAAGAAATTAAAGCAATTTTAAAGTGAACAGTAATGTGATTATCTATTTTCTAAAACAAAAAAAAATTTATGATAATTTAAACTGGATAGCACTTATTACTAAATGTAACATGTTTTTGTTATCCAAGAGATTTAATGTTACTTACATTGAGTATTCTCATAAAATTAATTCACCTTTTTTTGTTTCGATATGTCATCAAGAAATGTAATCCCTTCAATAAGTTTCTTGCCCTATTTAGTTCAAATAACACACAAAGTAAATTGAGGTAATCAGAACAAATTTTAAAAGTAGACAAAAAATCAATCACCATTATTTAGTTGTTGAACTCATTT
This sequence comes from Syrphus vitripennis, assembly GCA_958431115.1. Classification (NCBI taxonomy): domain Eukaryota; kingdom Metazoa; phylum Arthropoda; class Insecta; order Diptera; family Syrphidae; genus Syrphus; species Syrphus vitripennis. The sequence continues at coordinate 6,482,281 of OY288110.1, read as the reverse complement.
CATCAAGTTACCTTTTATTTATAGATGGCTCGTGCATTTAAATTTAACAATTGTCCAATTAAAATGAACAATAGAAAATCCAGTATCCGATTACTCCACCATAGTGTTTTCTTCTTTCAACAACATAAACGTTACTGGATCGGCATATAGCAAAAACGTATAGATACTTCGTCATTATATCTAACCCATTTAATATTTTCAAGCTTATTTGTCCGGTAACCGAAACCCTCAATAAGGTTTTTTATTTTCTATTTTTGTTGTGAATGTTCTGCATTCGATCTACAGATTTATATGTCCAATGTAAAACTAGGAAGCCAATAAAGCCTCCGCCATAACAGCACTAAGTCAAACACACGACCTAATCGAAGTGGCTCATTCTTCTTCGGACATGAAAATCATGCAATTCGACATAGCAACATAAACCGAAACTGCCCGGAACACAATTACAGCACATCAGGTTTTTGGGGGACTCTCCATATCTGGTAGATTAAGCATAGCAGCTAGTCTATGGTGCTCATGTATGCGAAAATATATATTTTAGAAAAATAAAAAAAAATTCATTCAAGCTAAGATACAACACACGCCCTCACAATTCAGCTCATGATGGAGCCACGAGGAGAACTTTAGTCTCGGATTAACATGGCAATCGGCATCATGCAGCTGGAATTAAATAACAATGCACCCACCACAAGCTTGCCATCCGCAACGTCTATAATATAATACGATCAGCCATTTTCGATGGGTAAATTCGTGAAACAAGTGACCCTCGCAGTAACAGTCGGTCTAGCCAGTTGGCACGTGTTTAATAGATTTCAGCTGATGGGATGGGCATGAGCATTCAGCTATAGTTAAAATTAAAGAAAGAAAGTTAACATATGGGGTGCCACAGGGAACTGCACTGAACTATATTTTGTTTATCAGCTTCATGCCGATTTATAAATGTTTTATTTAGTTCATTAACATCTGTTGCCCCTGTCTTTTTAGATCTCTGCACAATATACATAAAGAAGGAAGTTGCTTATTCAATATTTCATTAACTTTCGACTTCTTTCTACTTGTTTAAAAAATGTAAACAAAAAATTAATTTATTTTTTTTATTCCAACGCCATCACGGAAGCCATACTGTGAGCGAAGAGAAAATTGATATGATAAATATATAAAAGTTTCCAATGAATGTTTTATGATCAAGAAATAATTTCACGCATTTTTTATGTGAATGTAAATACTAAAAACAAAACACAGACACATTGTTCATCCGTTACGCCGCCCTAAGGTGAAAAACTAATGACTCAGACGGAAAGATAATCACAAACACAAAGGAGAAAGAAAGATTAAAAATTTTTATTAATCGTTTACTAGAAGAAAAGTGAAACTTGTTTCATTCAGTAGGTCAAATCTGTTGACTTTGGATACAAAGAATTTTAAATTTGTATACATATTTTTTCAATCAATAAGTTTGAAAGTGAAATTAGTTTTGTCTTTGTTTTTTTGGAGGGGAAAGAAAAATTTGAATTACAATGGGGATCGACGACCATGAATCTTGTCTGGTCGCTCAGTCAATGTATTTAATTTTATAAACAAAAAATTTAAATACATTACATTTAATAAAACTAGTTTTGTTTAGTTTGAAACAAAAGATCAATTTGTTAGATATTTATATTGAGATTAAAAATACGAAATTTTTAGAATTCCCTTATTATATATTAAGTTCTATAAAAAAGTGAAGGAAGCGAAATCCTTGAATTGATTAGAGAAAACGAAAGTTCATACTTGTTTTTAAGTAAGAGACATAGATTGACCTCGTAGGCACCCCAATTACAATTATTTATATTTTTATTGCATTTGAATAATTCGTAATATTACGTATTTTTATTTAAGTTATATGAATACAAAAAACTCTAGTGGCCTGCACCCACATTCCATTGGATCTTTTAGAATCGTAAGTATTTTTTTCCAATTGCCAAACAATAAAACGTTCTCAAAATTCTCAATTTTTTTTTTTTACTTTTCCTGATTAATATGAAAGTATGATTCATATTTAAACTATAAAAGATCATTATTTTCACACGCTCAAGTCATCAGTCACTTCTGTTCGGTCATTCGAGTCGCAAGCACGCACACGGAAGATAATAGTGAACCATCATTAAGTGAATAAATCTACCTAAACATACAAAGTGAAAAGGGATTAGCAAAGGTCTACCTGCGCTACCTGCTCAAACCAATTCTTCCAAGAAGGGTTTTTCCTAATCCTTCTTGTGACTTGAAAATTAAACCGGTAATAAAAGTGGATTTTCCCAAAAACAATTAATACAGTTTATGTAGATTAAGTGTGTTTCGAAGTTTTTGTAAAAATATTGAGCGTACTTATCTATATAAAAAATATTAATAAAAGTGAAGTGAAAGGTAATCCAGTAATGGAACCTTTAAATCCAGACACGGCTATGGCCTCTCTTGAGAAGCTTTTACGGAAAATCGTGAAGGACCTCGGCCCAGGTTATTGCACAATGCTGGCGAAAACCTTCAACAGCATTGTGCAACCCACCAACGACAACAACGAACGCTACGACAACGACAACATCAACGAAAACGACAATGATCAAATGGAAACCGAAGAAATGTTAAGCGAAGATAAGTGTTCCACCGCCAGCAGCCATTCAGAAGAAGAATCTTCTACACCAGCTCGGAAGAGGACTTGAGTGATTATCCTCTACCTGGTCAGAAGAGACCAAACAAGGCCCCGAAAAAGGATAATGGAAAGCGTATCCAGCTGGACAACGATTCAGCAAACCCGACCCAAGTACCTACTCCAACCATTAAAACAGCACCACCAGTAAATACAGCCAAATCAACCAACCCAGTGGCCTCGACCTCAAAAGCCAAAAAACCAAAGCCAGCTCAGCCGCCAACGGCATCAACATCAACAACAACAACCAAGGACAACACCGCCAAGACTTCAGCCATGCCGCCAATCTTCTGCTTCTCCGGAAGTATCGCCGATATAAAAAGACACTGCAAGGCAAACAACATATCGGTGACGTTCAAAAACAGGAACACCAAGACGACCATTATTAACGCCCAGGACAGAGCATCATTTGATGCCATTAAAAACTTTCTTAAACTAACTAAAATCCAATTTAATTCTTACACCCCTAGGGAAGACAGGAAGAACCTCCTTCTGCTGAAAGGTATCCACTATACCTGCGCAGCAATAGAAGTCGAGGAAGAGCTCCGCATCGAGGGAATACCAATTCTATCGGTCACACACTTCAAATCAAAAAAGGCCAAGGCGAAACCCTACAACAACTTTGTTGTGGAAGTCCCCAAGACGTGTGATGTCAAAGAAATTTGGGCTCGGACCCTTATAATGAACCAGAGGGTTCATTGGGAGCGACTTTTGTCCAACACCATCGTCCAATGCCGAAACTGCCAGCGCTTCGGACACGTAGCCACCAACTGTGGCCGCAAATACTTGTGCGTAAAGTGCAAAGAAGACCACGAACCCGAAAAATGCCAGCGGAAGGAGAACACTGGACTGGACGTTTGGTGTGCCAACTGCCAGAAGGAAGGACATCCCGCCAGCTTTAAGGGCTGCCCCACTTTAAAGGCCCGCCAAACTGAACGAAACAAGGCAAGTGCCGAAAAAATGATAATGAAATGATGATTCCAGATATGTTCGTAAACAAACTCCGCATCCTGACGTAAAATGTTAACTCATTATACATCCTGGAAAAGAGGACGTCATTCAACCTATTCATGAAGGAAAACACCACCACCGATATTGCCCTTATCAGCGAGCCAAAAGTCACCAAAACAAATAACATGTTGATCAAAGGATACAAAACTTACCGGCAAGACAAGAACGAGGACCGCGTTGGAACGGCGATCTACATCAAAGAAAAATTCTTCCCCAGCACGAGAGAAGTCATCATCTCCGGACTACAAACGAGTGAAGCCACAGCCATCATGATGACCCTAGGAAGAGATGAGACCCTCACAGTCATCAGTACATACTTCAAGTGCTCATCCCATGCAAGGAAAGTGCAACACGACCTGCACATCCTCAACGGCTTTTTAAACCAGAGCACCTACGGCATCATTGGCGGTGATTTCAACGCCAGGCATCACCTATGGTTGGACACCCAAACCAATAGTGAAGGCAAAGCGATCGTAGACTGGTTGGAAGAGAACACCCAAGATCACTCTCTCGTGGTGGTATCCCAACCAAAACCCACATTCCCCAGAACACCATCAACATTGGACTTCTTCCTGGCATCGTCGAACCTGGTATGCATCCTACCAGAGCTGAGGAACTATGTCTGCACGACACTTACCAGCGACTCCGACCATGAAGCAGTCCTGCTTTCCATTAATTTTCACCAACAGCTAATCTCCAACCACCAACCAGAAGTCGGATTCATAAATTATTCCAAGCTAGATGCCGCCAAACTCCAAAGGGACATTGATGGAACGATCACCCTTCCTCCGGAAAACAGGAACCTCCAAAACACCGAGATAGACGCAGCAATAGATGCCCTGGATGAAGTAGTCAGCAGATCACTGGACAACCAGAAACAACCATTAACTTGGAAAGATAGGTATCACAACTTACCAACATATATACAAACTCTTTATCTCCACAGGCAACGGACCAGGAAGCTACTCCAACGAATTTTCAACAGGGAACTGAACACCAACAACAGCGAACTTAAATGTGTAAACATTATGTTCAGGAACGCGACTAAATACCACTACGACAACCAGCTCCAGAAGAGGCTGCAGAAGATAAAGCCGGGACCCGACATCTTCAGGCAGATTACCAAAATCATTGGCAAGAGGCCGCCAATGCCGGAAACCTTAACAACCGCTCTTGGGGACGTGACCACCAAGGAAGACAAGGCAAAGGCATTTGCTGATCACTTCGAAGAACACTTCAAACCAAATCCACCATCCGACCCAGAATTCCTAGAAGAAGTCAATTCATCAGTGCAGCACACCCAAACCACACAGGAAATAACCGAGTTCAGCAACACCAACCCCGCCAGCGACCCCACAAGCCACCAAGAGTTCACTACTCCAGAAGACATCGAAGAAATCGTGCACATAAGCAATTCAAAGAAATCAACTGGACCCGACAACATCTCCAACTTCGTCTTGAAAAAGATGCCGCATTCAGTGATGATCTTCTTAGCCATTATTCTCAACAACTGCGTCAACAACAGCTACTTTCCAACCAAATGGAAAAAGGCAAAAATAGTGGCTATACCCAAGAAACACAACAACAAAGACATCTCTGGATACAGGCCCATATCACTTCTGTGCAACATGAGCAAGATACTGGAGGCAGTGATACTCAGGAGACTTAAAACATTCTGCAATGACAACAGCATAGTGCCAGATATGCAGTTTGGATTCAGAGAAAGACACTCCACCTTACACCCTCTCCTAAAACTTCATCACGATGTCGCCCACTCCCTGAATTGCCATCAAGTCACTGTCGCATGCTTTCTCGACATTGAGAAAGCCTTTGACAGTGTTTGGATTTAGGGACTGGTTCACAAACTATACCAACTCAGGTTCCCACACACATTAATCAAAATAATTTACAATTTTCTTCATTCCAGATCCTTCTTCGTACAAATAGGAAGCTGCCAATCAACTACCAGGATAACCAGAGCTGGAGTTGCACAGGGATCCAAACTTGGACCATTCCTGTTCAACTTATACACCTCTGACCAACCACAGCCAGTTAACGCGCAGACCCTTCTATTTGCCGACGACTCCCTCACATATGCCAAATCGATGTCACCGCTCCTTGCTGCAAGAAAAGTCGAAGCTCACATTAGACTACTCTACGAGTACTACCAGCGCTGGGGTTTCAAAATCAACTCAGCCAAGTCCGAACTGATCTGCTTCAGACGACCAATCACCGCTGGAGGTAGAAGGAGTCGCTCAGTCACTAACTGCAGGAACACCAAGATCACCCTCCCCGATGGAACCGAACTGTCAGCAAAAATCAACGTCAAGTACCTGGGGATACAGTTCAATGATCTGTTTAGATTCAACCCCCACGCAGCAGCTGTATTAAAGAAAGCCAACTTCGCCTTCCACCGCATCCATCCGCTAATGCGAAAACAAAACGGACTGAGCCAAAAGACGAAGCTTCTTCTATACAAGCAGCTCATCAGACCAGTCATCACATACTGCTTCCCCATCTGGTACACGACAACGAAAACATACATGACGAAACTGGCAATATTCGAGAGGAAGATCATGCGGATCTGCACAGGTCTGCACTATGACAGGATACGGAAGAAGCACGTGAGCAACAAGAGACTCTACGAAGAAGCCAAGATAATAAAACTCGACAGTTACCTGGTTCAATCCAGCAGAAGATGCCTACAGAAAGTGTCTGACCACCCAAACCCTCTCATTGCAGGAATCACCAACCAACCACGACATCCTCTACAGCGGTACCTCTCAGCGATGGATTTACTAAATGAGGATATCATCACACTCAACGACGAAGAGAGCATTCCCTTCTACGCTGACCCAGGGTCGGCTTACCACTGTGGCTAAAAGCCAGGCCAAACTGGACAACCGGGATTGAACACCCTGAGCTTACCTAAGTCAACCGACTTTTAATCATAAGAATTTTCATGTATTAATATTTTATATTAGATCTAGTAACCTCAGTGTATGAATAGGCCTCAATAGTGCCAATAGTTTTTAAAAATTTTTTTTTTTTTTAACAATGTATTTTATAATTATATTTAAGTCCAATTGTATATAAAAAGTTCAATAAAAATCTTGAATCTTGAATCGCATTTTCACAGTTCTCGTTTATTCGTCAGTGTATACAGTCGATAAGTGAATGTTAAAAATTAAAATTTAAAAAAAAAACCACCCCGAAAAAAAAGGATTAAAGTGCGTTTCAGGTACCTGCTTGCTACCTGCACAGCTAATCACGCTGTATTTTCCACGAAGAAAGGTTTTTCTAAAAATATTTTTTCGTGTTAAATCAGCTTAATAAAATAAAGGAAAGTTAAGCCGGAAATGGGTGAACCATTTAATCAGGAGGCAGCATTTGCTTCGCTTGAAGCATTGCTGTCGAGGATGGTCACTCACCTTAGTCCTGAGTACGGACAGAGACTCAGTGATACCATCGACAAATTTATTGCACCGAAGGAACCAGTGGTACCAGACAACGAAGAAATGGAGGCAGAGGACATCACGAGTGATGACGATTCCTCTGCCACCACCGCTAGCAGCATCGAATCCTCCAGTGAGGAAGAACCAACCGAGGAGAGCTCCGAGTTGAGTGACTCTCCCTTACCCGGGCAGAAGAGGCCACGGAAGGACACGAAAAAGGTGAACGACAGCAAACGCGCCCAAATAGACAATGGTTCCAACACGAATCAGCCAGCGCTAGCGTCCACCAGTGAACCAACGAAAACCACCAAACCAAAGCCAGCTCAGCCGCCAACGACATCTGACCAGCCAATAACAACCAAGGACAACAAAACATCAGCAATGCCGCCAATTTTCTGCTACTCGGGCAACATTGCCGAGATTAGCAGGTTCTGCAAGGCAAAAAACTTTGTGGTAACGTTAAAAAACAAAAGCACCAAAACAACGATCATCAACGCTGGAAGCAGAGAAGCGTTCGATAAAATCAAGGGTTTCCTTAAGGAGAGGAAGATTCAGTTCAACTCCATCACACCACGTGAAGAAAGGAAGAATCTTCTTCTCCCTCAAGGAATACACTACACGTGTGCACCCATCGAAGTCGAAGACGAACTACGGATTGAAGGGCTCCCAGTCATCAAGGTTACCCAGTTCAAGACCAAGAAGGCGCAAACAAAATACTGTAATAACTTCGTAGTGGAGTTAGCCAAGAACATTAATGAGGTCTACAAAAAGACCTTAATAATGAACCAAAGGGTACACTGGGAGCGCCTCAAATCCAGCGACATCGTGCAGTGTCGGAACTGCCAACGTTTTGGGCATGTCGCCACCAACTGCGGGCGCGATTACGTTTGCGTAAAATGCAAGGAGAGCCACGAGAGCGTAAAGAAAACACTGGGTTGGACGTACGGTGTGCCAACTGCCAAAAAAACTGGACACCCGGCCAGTTTTAAAGGATGCCCAGCTAATGTGACCACTCGACCAGCTGTCAGCTACGCGGCGATGGCAAGAGGAGCTCAAACACCCAAAGCTCCACAGAAACTAACAAAACCACCAGCCACATCTCGACCAGTAACAAGGATGACAACAGCAAAAACCGGACCAGCCAAATCGGTAGCGCCACCGAACCTGAGTAACGAAGTGCAAAGAATATTCGGTTCCGACCTACTCACGGTCATGGGCAAAGCAAGGAGTGCAGTTCCACCGAACTACGCCCAGCTTACGGAAGGAGAGAAGTCCGTGGCATTAGCCACTTTCCTCTTCGAAATCTGCAGTTAAAGAAGCTCCGCATCCTGACGTACAATGTCAATCCATTGTACAGCCTGGACAAGAGGGCGTCATTCTGCATATTTATGAAGAGGAACACTCCCGATATTGCCCTGATCAGTGAGACGAACGTCACAAAGGTCAACAAAATAGACGTCAAGGGATACAAAATCTACAGGAAGGACAGAAACCAGGAAAGGGTTGGAACAGCTATGTACGTTAAAGAAAAAATATTCCCCAATTCGGCTGAAGTCACCATCTCAGGACTTCGGACCAGTGAAGCCACCGCCATGGTCTTATCCGTAGGAAGAGGTGAGACCCTTACGGTCATCAGCACGTATTTTAAGTGCACATCCTCTACAAGGAACATTCAAAATGATCTGCATATCCTCAACGGAATCGTAAAAAAAAACACCTATGGGATCATTGGCGGCGACTTCAACGCGAGGCATCACAGTGAAGGCAAAGCAATTGTTGACTGGATGGAAGACAACTTCAACGAACACTCACTGGTTGCGGTATCCCAACCTAAACCCACCCTCCCAAGGACATCATCGACGTTGGACTTCTTCCTGGCATCCTCGAGTCTAATAAACATTCTTCCGGAAATCCGGAACTATGTATGCACCATTGTGCACAGTGACTAGGACCATGAAAACTTAACCAACCCATCGTACTCGCAGTAGAAGCCCCAGAGACCTTCATCAATTACAAGCGGCTGAACATTGACAGACTCCATACGGACATTGAAAACAGGATAGCTCTTCCACCGTCAAACAGGAATCTTCTGGACACTGAGATAGACGCAGCAATAGACAACCTGGAGCATGCCGTATCTACAGCACTGGAGCACCAAAAAAAAAAGCCGAACGTCAAATGATAGGTACCAACATCTACCTGAGTACATTCAGAGTTTATATGCTCACAGGCAACGTCTTAGGAAGCGTCTCCAACGGATCCATCGAAGAGAGCTAAATACTGTGAACAACGACTACCAGACAGTTTGGAATGAACTAAAACAAATAAACACAATGTTCCGGAATGCTATCAAACACCACAACAACATGCAGTATGAAAAACCGCTACAAAATATCAAGCCAGGACCCGATGCCTTCAAGAACATTAACAAAATCCTTGGCAAACATCCAAGAATACCTGACACCATCACTCACAACAACATCGAGATGACCACAATCGAGGATAAGGTAAAAGCGTTCGCGAGCCATTTCGAAGGAAACTTCACACCAAGCCCACCTAACGATCCAACGTTCCTGCAAGAAGTCCAAGCACCTGTCCAACAGACGTCTCAGCCAAATCCGGATGCAATCAACTTTGGTGACACCCATCCAGCAAGTGATCCCCCAGACAGTCCATATTTTTCCAAACTAGAGGAGGTTGCAGAGATCATCGGAAATTCCCAGACAAAAGTCAGCTGGACCAGATGGTGTCTCCAGCTACATAGTTAAAAGACTTCCACATGCAGTGATGGTATTCCTCACTATCATCCTCAACAACTGCACCAACAACGGGTACTTCCCCCAGAATTGGAAAGAAGCTAAAGTAGTGGCAATCCCCAAAAAAGGCGCACTTAATGTCATCACCAATTACAGGCCGGTTTTCCTCCTCAACAGCATCACCAAAATTCTGGAAGAGGTCCTGCTCGGGAGGCTCAAAAAGCACAATAACATCATCCCAGATGGCTTCCGCGAAGGCCACTCAACACTACACACGCTGATCAAGTTTCAGTCCGATGTCACAGCAGCACTGAAAAGCCACCGAGTCACCGTTGGATGCTTTCTGGATGTCGAGAAAGCATTCGACAGCTTAAGAAGACCAACTTTGCGTTTAATCGCCTACACCCGCTACTCAAGTTCAGAAATGGACTAAGCCAACCAACAAAGCTGCTCACTTACAAGCAATTGATAAGGCCTGTCATCAGCTACAGCTTTCCGGTATGGTACACCATCTCAAATGGAGAAGCTTCAACTCTTTGAAAGAAAAATACTGAGGATAAGCACCGGACTTGTCTTTGATAGACAGCAGCGAAGATACCCCAGCAACCAACGAGTCTTCAAAGAAGCACAAATAGAGCCACTGGACCACTTTCTAATGCAATTTGCAAAAGGATTCATGGCAAAAACCACCAACCACCCTAACCAGCTGATGAGAAGGATGACCGTGCAGGAACGACATCCCGAGCCAAGATACCTATGTGCTATGGACCTAATCGACAGGATACCAGACGTCAACGAAGATGCAGTTCCATTCTACGCTGACACGGAGTCAGCCTACCACCGTGGCTGAACACCTACTTAAACCCAACCAACTTTAAACCCACCAACTGGACAACCGGGATGGAACAACCCGAGAGAAAAACCAAGACAACATAATTTTAAATTTTTTAACCATCTATTTTTATATTAATATTAAAAAAAAAATGTCAATATATAAGGGTTAGACCCCCTATGTGCCAACAAAATTCGTATTAGCCAATGTATCTATTAAACTTAAGTAATCAAATTGTATATAGTATTATAAGGTTCAATAAATAAGCATAAGCATAAGCGATGGTATTCAATCACAGTAAACAGTCAGTCACAGGGAGTCAATGTTACACAGGCAACAAGTACGCAAGTGGGCGGAGCAGTGAAAATACTACCTAAGTGTATAAAGCAAAAATAAATATCCAGCGAAAAAAAAGGGTTAACAACGGTCTACCTGCGCTTTCCAATTCTTCCAAGAAGGGTTTTTCCAAAGTGGATTATCCTTCTTGTGACAACAAAATAAAAAAGGGATTTACCCAGAAAAACAATTAATGTGATTAGTGTGTGCAAAGTTTTTATTAAAATATTGTGCAGGTTAATCCACATTAAGCAAAACAAAGTGAAGTGAAGGTAATCCAGCAATGGAATGGGATATTGCGACATGTTGGCAACAACATTTAACAGCTTTGTCCAGCCAAATAACACCACCAACGACAACGGTATCAACAACAACAACATCAACGACATAATCAGTAACGAGGAAATGGAAACGGAAGACATTGAAAGCGAAGATGAATCTTCCTCCGCTAGCAGCCATTCAGAGGAGGAATCCTCACCTGAAGAAGAGCTCAGCGAAATCACCAGTTCGGAAGAAGACACGAACGATTACCCTCTTCCTGGGCAAAAGACCCCCAAAAAGGATAACGGAAAACGTATCCAGCTAGACAAGGATTCGCCAGAGAATCTGCTTGAAACAACTACTCCAGCAACAACATCAGCATCACCTGTAAAGGCAGCCAGATCAACCAACCCAGTGGCCTCAACCTCAAAAGCCGCCAAATCGACACAGCCTCCAGTTACGCCCAAGGACGCCAACGCCAATCCAGATAAGGGGCCAGCCATGCCACCAATATTCTGCTTCTCCGGGAACGTAGCCGAGATCAGAAGACATTGCCAGGCGAATAACATAAAAGTCACGTTCAAAAACAGAAAAACAAAAACTACTATCATCAACGCTGGAGATAGAAAATCCTTCGAGGAGATAAAAAAACTTCTAATCACAAAGAAAATCCAGTACAACACCTTCACACCGAGGGAGGATAGGAAGAATCTGCTTCTCCTAAAAGGAATTCACCACGAATTCTCAGCCATAGAAGTGGAAGACGAGCCCAGGATTAAGGGGCTTCCTGTAATAAAAGTTACCCACTTTAAAGCCAAGAGGGCCTTGGAAAAAGTATCCAACAACTTCATTGTTGAACTGAGCAAGAACGCAGACATCAAGGAGGTGAATAACATAAAAGTCACGTTCAAAAACAGAAAAACAAAAACTACTATCATCAACGCTGGAGATAGAAAATCCTTCGAGGAGATAAAAAAACTTCTAATCACAAAGAAAATCCAGTACAACACCTTCACACCGAGGGAGGATAGGAAGAATCTGCTTCTCCTAAAAGGAATTCACCACGAATTCTCAGCCATAGAAGTGGAAGACGAGCTCAGGATTAAGGGGCTTCCTGTAATAAAAGTTACCCACTTTAAAGCCAAGAGGGCCTTGGAAAAAGTATCCAACAACTTCATTGTTGAACTGAGCAAGAACGCAGACATCAAGGAGGTGTACACAAAGACGCTGATAATGAACCAGAGGGTCCACTGGGAAAGACTCAAAAACAACGACATAGTCCAATGCCGAAACTGCCAGCGCTTTGATCACGTTGCCACCAACTATGGACGCCAATATGTTTACGCCAATATATTTGCGTCAAATGCAAGGATACCCACGAGCCCGGAAAATGCCTACGAAAAGAGAACACCGGATTGGATGTATGGTGCGCAAATTGCCAAAAGGAAGGTCACCCAGCCAGCTTCAAGAGCTATCCAACCCTGAAGGCGAAACTTACAGAAAGGAACAGACAGTCAGCTGAAAAAAAGGCCCATCAGGAATTTCTCGCCAAATCAACATGCGCTGTAACAAAGGTACACCAGAACAAAACAACCCCAAGAACCAACAACAACAGCAGAAAAAGGCATCAATCAAGAACACACCCCGAACAACACCAATCAAACCAACGGGTGCACTAACTAACCTCAACACGGAAGTTCAAAGGTTTTTTGGATCCGACCTTAAAATCAAATCCCAAATTATATTGAGAACGACCTCGACTTCCTTAAAATACTTTGTCAAAATTCAACTCTTTTCATAATTGGTGCCGTATGGAGGGATACTTTAAGCTATTCCCAAGGGGTTGATATCTCTGACTGGCTATGTTCTAAATGAATTGTATTTTATTTTATTTTATTTTATTTTATTTTATTTTATTTTATTTTATTTTATTTTATTTTATTTTATTTTATTTTATTTTATTTTATTTTATTTTATTTTATTTTATTTTATTTTATTTTATTTTATTTTATTTTATTTTATTTTATTTTATTTTATTTTATTTTATTTTATTTTATTTTATTTTATTTTATTTATTTTATTTTATTTTATTTTATTTTATTTTATTTTATTTTATTTTATTTTATTTTATTTGATTTTATTTTATTCCTTCAACGCTAACAAAAAGTATATATTCTCTAGTTTCTTTCAGAAAATTCTTCGTTCATCCAAACTTGGCCCCTTCCTGAACACCCAGAGGATTACTAAATCAGCCAACTAATTAAAAAAAAAAAAATTGACATGTATTTTAGGTATCTATAATTATTTTAAACTTAAGACATTGTATAACGTAAGGCCCCGTTTGTGACAACAAATGTAAATTTACCATTGTATCGTATTATTCTATAATCCAATTGTATATATTATGTTCAATAAAACAAATCTGAATCAATGTGCATCGTCCAGTGCCTACACATCGCTAGCGGAAGAATTAAAAAATTCACCCGAAAATAAATATTGAAAGTGAAACTCAGATATACCTGCGGGCTACCTGCGTCAAAAGTGGTACCCTGCTTAAATTCGCGGAACAAAAGTTTTTTAAAAATAAGTGTTGTGCGACTAAACAGGTCAAATAAAAAATTAAAAGAAAGGTTAAGCCGGAAATGGGCGAACCCTTTAATCCGGGGGCAGCATTTGCTTCGCTTGAAGCATTGCTGACCAGGATGGTCAACCGCCAAGGTTCCGATATAGGTCCTAGACTCACCGAGACAATCGGTAAATTTGTTGCCATCTCAACCAAAGGTGACGTTGAAGAAGACACTGAAGGTGACGATAGCATGGAGATTGAAGAATCTTATCTTATCTAGTGAGGATGACGGGGAAGAAATAAGCGCCAATGAAGAAGAAATCGCGTGCCAAATACCGGAAGCAACCTCCTCAGAGGATGACTTCAGAGATTTGCCCTTACCTGGTCAGAAGAGACCACGTAAAACGGGAAAATCAACACCGAAAGCCATTGCTACCAAGCGCCCTCAACTGGAAAAAGAGTCAGCATAGAATTAACCAACCCAGGCAAAAAACAATTGCCAGCCAAACCCCAAGAAGTTCTTAAAACAGCATCAACGTCATCAGCCGCCATCGAAGCAGCAGCAGCATCCAAACCTACTCCAAGTAAAGGTCCTGGAATGCCACCGATATTTTGCTTCTCCGGAAGTGTCGCCGAAATAAGGAGACACTGCAAGGCGAACAATATTTCGGTGATGTTCAAAAATAGGAACACGAAGACCACCATCATCAACGCCCAGGACAGAGCATCATTTGATGCCACTAAAAAGTATCTGACACTAATGAAAATACAATTTAATTCTTTCACCTCTAGGGAAGACAGGAAGAACCTCCTTCTGCTGAAAGGTATTCACTATACCTGCGCAGCAATAGAAGTCGAGGACGAGCTCCCCATCGAGGGAATACCGGTGCTTTCAGTGACCCATTTCAAATCAAAGAAGGCCAAGACGAAAACCTACAACAACTTTGTTGTAGAAGTACCCAAGACGTGAGATGTCAAGGAAATTTGCGCTCGGACCCTTAAAATGAACCAGAGGGTTTATTGGGAGCGGCTTAAGTCCAATGACATCGTCCAGTGCCGAAACTGCCAGCGCTTTGGACACGTAGCCACCAACTGTGGCCGCAAATACGTGTGCGTTAAGTGCAAGGAAGACCACGAGCCCGGACAATGCCAACGTAAAGAGAACACCGGATTGGATGTATGGTGTGCCAATTGCCAGAAGGAAGGACATCCTGCCAGCTTCAAGGGCTGTCCAACCCTGAAGGCGAAACTAAGAGAAGAACAGACAGTCAGCTGAGAAAAAGGCCCATCTTGAATTTGCCGCCAAATCAACACTCGCTGTAACACGCCCAGCTATTAGTTTCGCAGCTATGGTGAAAGGTACACTAGCACACTAGCAACACGTATTTTTTTCTAAATAAATTGTTTTGTTATGTTGTCCTAAAAAATATACATCTTTTTTAATTTTCAGACTGTCGCGACGACATGTCGTTTCCAACAGAGGAGGCATTAAACTATTAAAGGATGGGTACATTTCCCACCGTGAAAGAAATGTTGAAGAAAAAAGTTTTTGGTGCTGCGCGGAGCGTAAGCCGTTGCGTTGCAAGGCACGCGCGGAAACCGTTAATATCGACAGCAACATTGTCATGAAAAAAGTGATTAATGATCACAACCACGCCCCAAAAGCCTTTGAAAAAGAAGTCGCTGACGCTAACTATATGTTGAGAAGCAAAGCCAAAGAACCGCTTCCCCCTTGCCAAATAATCAGGGATGTGGTTGTGCGGACTGATCCAATTTGCCGACCTTCGCTTCCAACGAAGAATGCGCAAAAAATGAAAATTGATCGGGTGCGAGCAAGCGAGGTCAAGGAGCCACAATCGTTGGAAGAAATAAATATTCCCATGCACCTTTGCTATATGGATGGCGAACTTTTTGTGCTCTCTGAAGCCATTTACAGTGGAGGAGTGAATATTTTGCTGGGCACAAGAACCTCACTTAAGCTCCTTTCCGAAACGAAGTGCTGGCTGGTGGACGGAACTTTCAACGTGGTTCCCACTATTTTTGGGCATCTCTTCTCAATTCATGGCCACGTTCAAGGGACAGT
This sequence comes from Syrphus vitripennis, assembly GCA_958431115.1. Taxonomy (NCBI): domain Eukaryota; kingdom Metazoa; phylum Arthropoda; class Insecta; order Diptera; family Syrphidae; genus Syrphus; species Syrphus vitripennis. The sequence continues at coordinate 6,466,298 of OY288110.1, read as the reverse complement.
CATCCCCCTTGTGTACTGCCTTATGAGCCGGAGGAAAAGAGAGGCCTACCAGGAATTTTGGTTGCAGCTGTTGAAAGTGGCTTGTGAGAACAATCTGGCAATCAAACCAGAAATTGTGGTCAGCGATTTCGAGGCTGCGATTGTAAGAGCAGCGGGCGAGTTTTTCCCAGAAGCAAAATACCGTGGATGTCTGTTCCACTTTGGACAAATCATTTGGCGACGAGTTCAAACGCTTGGGTTTGCGACCAAGTATGGCCAAAATGAGGAGTTTGCCATGGAGGTGAGGAAGCTGAAGGCAGGAAGTGGACAGCTACTTTAAGGCTCTGCGTGGTTCACTACGACGTGTGGAGACCAAAGCGCTGGCCAAATGGTTCCGAACGAACTATGTCGGTACCAGGACAACGCCACCACGCCAGTGTTTTGGACAGTCGGAGCCTCTGCCAGCGTAGACTACTTCCCTCGGACTCAAAATAGTGTCGAGGCTTGGCACCGACGATTAGAGTTGTTGTAGGACAAAGTAATGCTGGGCTCTATAAGATCATATCAGATCTTGGAAAAGAGACTGGTAGCCATTTTGGCTGCTGAAAACCTGCGGCTGGGAAATTTGCCGCCAGTCACTCGAGCTATGAGACGTGACGAGAGGCTGCAAAGGGTGTTGAGCAAGAGAGTTCTGACCGATAAGGTGCAGTTCTTATCGGACATTGCCCACAACTCCACCCTTGCATAGGGATGACAATCCGTCCTTTTCGGGACGACCAAAAAATCGCAAAGAGATAAATTTTCATTTCAGAGAAAATTAAAAAAAAAAACAGTTTTTTGTTTCATGCGATACGTTACCATGATCAAGAAGGCGATTCCCCTGGGGCGAGTGGTACCCACACGCGCATAAATTTTTTTAACTTATAATTCTCTCAATGGCGGACTCCATCTGTTTTAATTTTTTTCTAAATAAATTGTTATGCCTAAAATATATACTTATATTTTTTAATTTTCATATTGTCGTCTCCACCAAAGGTGGCATTAAACTATTAAAGGATGGGTACATTTCCCACCGTGAAAGAAATGTTGAAGAAAAAAGTTTTTGGTGCTGCGCGGAGCGTAAGCCGTTGCGTTGCAAGGCACGCGCGGAAACCGTTAATATCGACAGCAACATTGTCATGAAAAAAGTGATTAATGATCACAACCACGCCCCAAAAGCCTTTGAAAAAGAAGTCGCTGACGCTAACTATAATATGTTGAGAAGCAAAGCCAAAGGACCGCTTCCCCCTTGACAAATAATCAGGGATGTGGTTGTGCGGACTGATCCAATTTGCCGACCTTCGCTTCCAACGAAGAATGCGCAAAAAATGAAAATTGATCGGGTGCGAGCAAGCGAGGTCAAGGAGCCACAATCGTTGGAAGAAATAAATATTCCCATGCACTTTTGCTATATGCATGGCGAACTTTTTGTGCTCTCTGAAGCCATTTACAGTGGAGGAGTGAACATTTTGCAGGGCACAAGAACTTCGTTAAAGCTCCTTTCGGAAACGAAGTGCTGGCTGGTGGACGGGACGTTTAACGTGGTTCCCACAATTATGGGGCAGCTTTTTTTCAATTCATGGATTTATTCAAGGGACAGTCATCCCCCTTGCATACTGCCTCATGAGCCGGAGAACAAAAGAGGCCTACCAGGAGTGTTGACTGCAACAGCGGGCGAGTTTTTCCCGGACACGAAATACCGTGGATGTTTGTTCCACTTTGGACAGATTATTTGGCAACGGGTTCAAATGCTTGGGTTTGCGACCAAGTATGGCCACAATGAGGAGTTTGCCATGGAGGTGCGGAAACTGAAGTCACTCGCATTTGTGCCACCGCAGGAAGTGGAAAGCTATTTCAAGGCTCTGTTTGCTTTCCTCCGACATGTGGAGACGAAAACGCCTGCTAAATGGTTTCAAGCGAACTATATCGGTACCAGGACATCGGGAGCACGTTACAAGCCAACGTTTTGGACAGTCGGAGCCTCTGCCAGCGTAGAACACTTCATGGCACCGAAGATTGAGAAAGGTAGTTGGACAAAGCTATTTTGGGCCTTATAAAATAATTTCCGACCTGGCAAAAGAGACCACGGTAGCCGTTTTGATTATGAACCCCTGCGGCTGGTAATTTGCCACCAGTAATAAGTAACCAGAGCAATGCGACGTGACGAGAAGCTGTAAAGGGTGTTGAGCAGGAGAACTGTGACCGATAAGGTGCAGTTCTTATCGGATGTTGCCCACAACTCTACACTCGAATAAATACGACAATCCGTCCGTGGTGGGACTCCTTCTGTTTAAATTTTTTTCTAAATAAATTGTTTTGCTATGTTATGTTGTCCGAAAATATATATATTTTTTAATTTTCAGAATGTCGTCTCCAACAAAGGAGGCCTTAAATTAATAAAGGATGGGTACATTTACCACCGAAAAAAACGTTGGGGAAAAAAGTTCTTTGTGCTGCGCGGAGCGTAAGCCATTGCGTTGCAAGCGGAAGCGGACAACAACACATATATAAAAAAAATGGTAAATGACCACAGCCACGCCCCAAAAGCTTTTCAAAAGGAAGTCGCTGATGCTAATCACATCTTAAAGATAAAAGCAAAAGAACCGCTTCCCCCTTGCTAAATTATAAGGGATCTGATTGTGCGGACGGAACCAATTTGCCAACCTTCGCTTCCAACGAACAATGCTCAGAAAATGAAAATTCATCGGGTAAGAGTAAGCGATGTCAAGGAGCCCGAATCGTTGGAGGAAATAAATATTCCTATGCACCTCAGATATGTGGATGGCGAACTTTTTGTGCTATCGGAAACCAATTATAGTGGCGGAATGAATATTTTGCTGGGCACAAGAACCTCGCTTAAGCTCCTTTCCGAAACGAAGTGCTGGCTGGTGGACGGAACTTTTAAAGTGGTTCCCACAATTTTTGGACAGCTCTTCTCAATTCATGGCCACGTTCAAGGGACAGTCATCCCTCTTGTGTACTGCCTTATGAGCCGGAGGACAAAAGAGGCCTACCAGGAATTTTGGATACAGCTTTTGAAAGTGGCTTGCGAAAAGAATCTGGCAATCAAACCAGAAATTATGGTAAGCGATTTCGAGGCTGCGATTGTAAGAGCAGCGGGCGAGTTTTTCCCGGAAGCAAAATACCGTGGATGTCTGTTCCACTTTGGACAGATCATTTGGCGACGGGTTCAAACGCTTGGGTTTGCGACCAAGTATGGCCAAAACGAGGAGTTTGCCATGGAGGTGAGGAAGCTGAAGGCACTGGCATTTGTGCCACCGCAGGAATTGGACAGCTACTTTACGGCTCTGCGTGGTTCACTACGACATGTGGAGACCAAAGCGCTGGCCAAATGGTTCCGAACGAACTATGTCGATACCAGGACAACGTCACCACGTTACAAGCCAGTGTTTTAGACAGTCGGAGCCTCTGCCAGCATAGAACACTTCCCTCGGATAAGAAACAGTGTCGAGGCATGGCACCGAAGATTGAGAGTGGTAGTTGGACAATTTGCTGGGAAATTTGCCACCAGACGAAAAGCTGTAAAGGGAGTAACGACAGTAAAGACAAAGTAACTTTCAGCGACGCCAATCTAGCGAGTGAACCAGTTGACTGTCCAAAACTGAGCACCAGAGACGAAATAGCTCCAGGCCAAGACCAGATGGAAACTCCAACTTCATCATAAAGAGGCTGCCTGAAACAGTTCTGCCAATCATCCTGAACAATTGCGTCAACAACAGCTACGTCCCTAAAAAATGGAAAACAGAGCATTTATTAACTCTTAGTTCAGCAAAAGACTTAGCATCATCTTCAAGCAAGTAAACAAAATTTTTGGAAAGAAATCCCCTATACTTGGGCAACTGCAACAGATGCATTTGCATGCATCTGCCTGACTTTCTCTCAAACGTCAATAATGAACTGACGAGACTTAATTATCTCATGATTTTATCTCCCTGGCCACCTTCACTGAAGAAGTTATCACGACTGTTGATAATATTTTATTTTATTTTATTTTATTTTATTTTATTTTATTTTATTTTATTTTATTTTATTTTATTTTATTTTATTTTATTTTATTTTATTTTATTTTATTTTATTTTATTTTATTTTATTTTATTTTATTTTATTTTATTTTATTTTATTTTATTTTATTTTATTTTATTTTATTTTATTTTATTTTATTTTATTTTATTTTATTTTATTTTATTTTATTTTATTTTATTTTATTTTATTTTATTTTATTTTATTTTATTTTATTTTATTTTATTTTATTTTATTTTATTTTATTTTATTTTATTTTATTTTATTTTATTTTATTTTATTTTATTTTATTTTATTCCTTCAACGTTAACAAAAAGCATATATTCTTTTGTTTCTTTCAAAAAATTCTTCGTTCAGCTGGGCAAGCCAACAATCAAAACCATCGAAGCCGGTGTCGCCCAAGGATCCAAACTTGAAACATTCATCTATAGCCTGATGACGTCGGATCAACCAGTGCCAACCGATTATGAGAACCTGCTCTTCGCTGACGACCTCACCTTAACAACACCTAACTCAAAAACTTGACAACCATGACTGAACATCGCGAGATCATCAAAGTCAACCGACACAAGCATAACATGTACAATTGATATTCTATTATTTTTTAAAATTAGTTCAGATTATTAAGGTCTAACTTATGTGCCAACAAAATTTTATATTTACATTTGTATCTCCTAGTTTTAAGCTAATCAAATTGTATATATTTTTCAATAAAAGAATATTGAATCTTGGTATTGAGTGTTCAAAAACTATTAAAATGTTGACAGTGAGTAAAAAAAAAAATGGTAAGCTATTCCATGAGGGCCGAGAAAATATTTACGACGAATCTCGCTCTGGACGCACCAGCACCTCAAAAACCGACGAAAATGTTCAGGAAATGAAATAAATCGTGGTAAAAAAATCGTCGAATCACGATCAGTGAAATAGCTCATAATCTTCACATATCGTTTGGACAATTCGAATCAATTTTTTGACAGATTCTTTACACAATTGCTTAATTTTGACCAAAAGCAGCGCCGCTTGAACATCGCCTTAGACATGTTGAATGGCGTCAATAATGGTCCTCATCTGCTCAAAGGGGTTATAACTGGTGACAAAACATGGGTATATGGTTATGGCGTCGAATCTTAAGCCCAATCATCCCAGTGGAAGAGCCCAGGAGAGCCATATTTTCAACAGCAAAAAATCGGCGAGCACGCAAGACGAGTGGGTCTAACCTTTATGCTCTTTAAATAAAAATAACACATGCTATAATAGTCAAAACTGTGAACATATGATCGCGACAAGTTTACCAACACAACAGCAAAATTGAAATTAGAGTGCACAAAGGCAAATATTATTCAATATTTTTCAAAACTAGGTAAGGGTAAGAAGAAACAAGGCCTCTAAGAATAGACACATCTTATTTAAATTGATTCTTATCTTAGCCTTCATTTCCGCCAGCTAAGAATACCATTGTAGGCGAGAGTTTTAGCTAAGTCTTCAAATAAAAATTAGATATCTAATTCTTTTCCATTAAAAATTGTCGACTGTTCAGAAAATCCCTGTCAAAAAAAAAAAAAAATTCTGCAAATCTACATCTCTGTTCTAGTTCCACTAAGGCTTGTATGTTTTATTCAATAAAACTCGCGATCTAATGCATTTTTAAAAGGTCATCGCTATACAACCAGATTCAAGTTTTTTGTCAACGTTGTCAATTTTGTTTTTAATTGTTTCAATAAAAAGCTAAAAACGTACATGCATGTGGCATAAGATTAAATTATGTGTTCCTCAAACGATATAATTTTTTTTTTTAAATCAAAATCGAATTCTATTGCTTGCTGCAACATCAAGTTAAACCAGTCTCTCCTCTTAACTTCTCATCTTTTATAAAAATATTTTTATTTTTTGTTCATCGTCTTTTCAATCGAATTGAATTAATTTATATTCTGACTGTCGTCAAATAGTTTTTTTTTTTTTTCATTACAGTCACTTGTCTTCAATGCGAATATACGAGAACAGAAATTCTTTTTTACACAACGTAAATGTACTCTTTTCAACAGTGCAATGCACTTTTTATAAAAGACCACATGTACAACTATATTCATATGCATATAATATATATGTATAATTTTAGCTATATATATCTAGAGTGTATGTGTGATTGCGTGCGCTAGTGTATAAATATAATATGCTGACTTTAATCGCCTACCAAGCTCCATTGCTCACAAAAAAAAAAATAACAACCAGAAACTAGCATTGTGGAACATGATTGCCACTCAAAATAATCCAATAAAAATTTAAAAAAAAATATGATTCTTATGGTGTAAGGTGTTAGCTTTATGTTACCGTAAATACCCGAAATGATTAAATTCTAGAAAGACCTAGAATTTTTCATCAACATTGGTAAGTTTTTTTTTAATTAAATGTATGTACCTTGCCTGACACTCTTCACGGGTTTTAACATATTTTTTGGAGACACTGTCCCATTCTTGCAACTCTGTTGCTCCGCTTAGGGCAAATATTAAAATTGTAAATTAATTAGTCCAATGACAAGCAATGCTTAAAATCAACTACTCCAGCATCTATACCTTTGGCTTAACAGAGCCGTTACCATCATTTCTCTAATAACAATACAGCAAGAGAAGCATCAGGTGATGTTTATTCAATTGCAATCGATGTCTAACACCCCGTTACACAGCAGCCTTCACTTAAATGCCACCTCCACCCGCAACTCCGCACCCACCTTTACTTTGGATGTCTTGTACGAGTGTAGTTAAATTGTTGCTGTGAGATAATTAAACATAAATATAAGCACTAAGCATTAAGCAATGAATTAGTTCGATGAGAGAAATGAGTTCTAACTCTCTCTGAACAAGAGAGAGGGTCCAAAAATATAGACAACTAATAGTCAATAAAAAGCTTTAAACATATGTATGTATCGGAACATATGTTGCGAATGTTGACAAAGAGAACGATATAAGCTCTACCTTGAAATGATCGCATCGATGCTGCAATTTTCAAACATACCTATTTAATATTTCTTCTATGGTTAGCGGTTGTAACGGTTGTAATTGCAATAATTTATATGCTGCCGGTGGATAATTCTAATAAGTCAATTTTTTGGTGATTTCAGTGATTAACTTTAAACATTGGAATTTTCTGTTGCAAATTGGTACTCGCTGATGGTAATTGGAAGGTGCTTCATTCAATACTCAGAGAAAAAAAAGTAAGTAAAGTAAGAATTGAAATTTTGAAAATAATATCTAATGAAAGTAAATGTCCAACAAATAACTTTATTTTCTTTTATGCTGTCAGTGTCTCCATTGTATTAATACGACACTATTTTGGATGAAAACCATTCTCGTATTTTATGTGGTTCTTGTAAAAGTCAAATACAATTAAGTTATCAATTTTAGCTTGTAAAGTCTTAATTTTGAAAACAAAAAAAGGAATATTCGAAATTGGCAACTATGGATATGAAATCGGGCTTCACATAATCGTATGCGCAGATATAATGTAGGTTTGTATACAACACGAGAGACCAGAGAACCAGATGCATTCGCATAAATTTTGCAGTATATGACAGAGGAAACTTAGACGCTCGATGGCTTGGCTGGCTAACTAGAGCGAACAATGACATCGTGTCGCTGGAGTGTTTGGGGTCGGTTCATGAGTACATCATGTGCGAAATCCCACCGCGGGCTACAGGCCTATTCTCGGGCACGGAAAGAAAGACTATTTTAATGACAAAACAAAAATATAAGATACACTCCACTCATACAAAAACAACACAACAAACAAACAACGAAAAAAGAAGTGGTAACAAGTTGAAAAGTATATTTTTATATTTTTTTATTTCGATTTCTATGCTCATATAAAGCTTTGTTTACTTTTCTTGGGATTCTTGAAGTTACAACGAAACAACGAAAAGAAGAAAGAAGAAGGAGACATGAAATGAGTATGCAGCCGCAAAAGGTAATTATAGCTTTAGTGGGTGGTTTGTACTCTTCTAGATTATAAGGGATGTATTTTTGTTTAACCTAGATTTAATTTCAGATGGGGTTCAGAATAAGCTTATTTTTCGAAATGAAATATATCAAGAGAAAAACATTTTTTGTATACCTAGAGATGTTTTGAAGCCTAAAGGTAGTTTGAGGAAATCGTTTCTTAAAATTTGAATTGAATCTTTCGAGCGTGATGAAGGCCAAGACTTTGAGCTCTTTAAAAGTGTTTACATTTTGAAAATTGTGAAATTGTTGCGGCAACAAAGATTAAACCTCGAATGTTCTTTTTGGTTCAATGCTAATAGAAATGCTGAGTTGATTGCAAAAGGCTTATTATTTTTTCAAACAAAGATTTTTCCATGATATCTACATAAACATAAACAATGGCGTTCGGTTGGTATTATGAGCTAATGATGATATCTAGTAATTTAGTTCAATTTGTTATGAAATTTAGGTATTTAACTTGAGACTAGGAACTTTTAGAAAAATGTTGGTGTTGGTTGATGGAGTTCCTAAAGACGAATCGTATTTTTTTAAGTTTTAGTTTTAAAATCATTACAAACCAAATCAAACCACGAGTTTGTTTCCAATTTGGATTCATATTCATTTACTTGGTAAATATTTAATAATTTCACAATCAAATCGTATATTTTTGAATCATAAGTCCCAAAATGAGTCAAAGAGTTTGCGCAATTTCTTTATTGATTGTTTTAGCAAATCAAGCCTTTCTTTTGTTACAATATTACATGACTTAATTTTTTTTTTTGTGTAATCGGGCGTAGCTTTGGGTCCTAGTAAAAAAAAGATTTGAATAATTTGACGTGGTTACTTAGCCGATAAAAGTTGAAAAAAAAGTTAGTTTCTTGTTCGAGAGATCATAAATCTTTACATATCCGAGACTTTGTAATTAAATCAATCAATTTCTTTCATCTCTTTACACTATTTCCTACTTAACGTACTACAACTTCCACTTTTGTTTTTTTTTTTATTACATCAAATAAAAGCTATTTTACATCAAGAAATCAAAATGATATCTTCCTCTCTCTGCTGCATACCAAGTGAAAAATGCGCCAAATACTTCTTCGTCAATTCCACAAAACATAAAAAAAAAATTCCGCAACCTCATCATCGCATCGTTTACAACACGAGAGATCTTTGATTGTTTGTAAATTTTTCTTCAAAGTACCTCAACACTCAATAAGAAAGACCGACTATGATCGTAGATCTCATCTAACTTCTTTTAGGGTTTTTTTTTCTTCTCACATTGGTCTTGGCCTGGGAACGGATAGGGTTTCCCATGCAATTTCTTATGAAATGCAACCGAAAAATGTTTGATACCAAAATGAAAAAAAAATATGTACCTACAACTGTTATGTAGTTTGGCACGAACTGAGGCATGTGGGAAACACTTCATTTTTTGTTTTTCCGAAGTCACAATTACACTTAACTAACAAAAAGAGAGATATACAAAACACCTTAGACATAAAAATGGTGTCATAAAATGCAAAATGTAACCAGTAATTTCACAATGCAATTCGAGTCTTTATTGAATTTAACTCTTTGCAAAACTATGGTACACCCTCGTTCACGTGTCCATTGACTTCGAACTCGTTTTTGTAGCTGAACCATGAAAACATACACATAAAATATTATTCCAAGGGAGTGGTCATGAAAAAAAAAAGCAAAAACGAAAACATTTATACACAATCTTGCATTCCCATTCCAGCGTATCATTTACTGTCGCCGACACTGTCCACAACGTTGCCACCACTACCACCGCCTTGTCTGTGGTATTCAAAACGAGAAACACAATTTTCAACACAATTAACGGTATTGCTAAGAGCTTAAAACATCACACACCGGCTGCGCTGTCGTCTTGGAGTGGAGTTGCACTTAAAGTATTTCCACAGCTAGAAAGGAGCATCAATTTACAAAAATATTGATTGGAATTTCAATTTTGCGGGCCAAGACGACTGGGAGACTGGTATTTGAAGATTTAGTTTCCTTATCCCCCAAAGCACTTTGATAAATCAAACAAGGTTTTTTTTGGTTCAGCTTGTTTCCAGAGTAACTTTAGCAAAAAAGAAGATAGTGCGAGCAATAAAATAGGTAAACTAATCTTCAAGGTAATTACATTGCCCATTAAGTAGTTTTTATGAATTGTAAGCAATAAGAATAACGCATAAATTTCTGAACTTGAAAATAGACAAAAAAAAAAAAAAGTTCTTCAAAAATTAATGGTTAGTTTTGCTATGTTCGAGTTTTTACCCAAAATTAAATAAAAAATATTGTTAAACAAGAAATAAAATATTTGTCAGCAAAACACATAAGCCCTATAAACTACAACTACTATATTTGATTTTTTTGTGTCTCTTAATAAATGTGGTTCTTTGTAGGGCCCAATGTCAACCTATGCGTTCACTCGTAAAATCTGGACTTCAACTTTATTATAGGCAGTCTACCGCCAGACGAAAATCATGGGACGTGAAAATGGTTTAAAAAAAGGCTAGAAGCTATTTTCTAGTTTTCGTGTCTTTTCGGAGTCAAATAATTAACGGTTTTTATAAATTGAATGATTTGGCCTTCCTTAAAGAAAATTCCTTGAGATTCCTTAAGAAAATTTAATACAGAATCTCAGTATGGAGGGAAAATTTTCATTTAGACGGGAAAAATTGAATTAAAAAACAGCGGGAAGTTGTACAATACCATATTTTCTATAAATTTAGCATTTAATTTTTTGTTTTGCTCTTTAATTAATTTGTTTCTTTTAACAGTTTTTAAAAAGAAATAATTTCAAAATAAGAAAATAAATCAGAACAAGATTTAAAATATATTGACTAAAAATTATGTATTATTGTTTTTTTGAAATATTTGAGCAATTGCTTACCTAGTGATTTTGCTATCGTAAAACAATACTTCAGTTTTTTAGGTACATATTTATAGGAAACTTCACTGTCTGTCTCATTACATGAAGTTGATTTCTAATAATAATTTATCTTGGTTTGAAAATGTTGCTGTTTTAAACTGATATATTTATAAAATATTGATTTATATGATTTAATTCATTTAATTTTAATTTTAATTTTTAAAAGTGAAATTTTACTGTACAGTGTACATATATGTACATACATATTATGTACTGTATATGTACTGCAACTAAACTAAAATACCAGACCACCGAAAGCTATAGCTACACACACTGATTTTTTAATTCGACCACAATGTGCTTACATATTTTTTTTTTAATCGAATCAAGCTCAAGTGCATCTTCAAAGTAACCCCTTATCCTTGAAACGTTGGTTCGTTGTTATAAAAAGAAAATCATTGAATTATTTCATTATAGATTTTTCATAATAACGTCATGGATTTGCACCCCTATATGAAGGGTCACCATTACATATATCCTAATATCGATTGCATAACGCACTCTTAAGAACACTATACGGATATCAAAAATATCCTTGAATAAATTTATGGCATTTAATTATTTGTATGAAGGGAAATGACAAAGGTTTATTCTAAGAGAACCGTATATGCATGTATTAGTTATAATATTAGAATGTGAGTTGCATTGTATTTCACTTTTACAAAGGACAAAAACTGCAGTTTCACATTGGCGTAATATTGTCCTCCTGGGATATATCTATATTTCGATCAATAATCCACGGACAGAATATGAGTCATGTTTTGAATTATTCATCGGAAAAGAATTTTTGATGAGCAACAATTTTCAAATATACATGTATCTACCTAAATATAAGGAAAATTTCAAGGAAAATGCAATTTCAAAAGAAAAACGTGTTCATTGTACAAAGTTCACCCCCGCATGTTATGAGGATATTCTATTCACCCCTGATGTTGATGTGATGGGGATTTTTCCTCCGTCTGTTATAAATGTTTACATTTTTTTTGCCAGCGAGTAGGTATATGAGACGGTGATTAAGGCCCGTCTGCCGGGTGTCCTTGTAGATGACTCACAAGCAAGTACCTAAATAAATGTACACAAATATATACTTTTATTTATATTTTATACACATAGAAAACGGGGGGTTGGAGAAAACACCCTCCTTTTAGTTGTCCTTGTCCGAATTTAAGCTTTTTTCTGGTTTGTTTGATCTTCGCTTCGTCATAAAGAGTTGTCGAGTTGTGTAAAAACAAACAAAACAACTAAAGGAAAAAAATATGGGAAAAACCCTTGTTGCATTTGGCACGCACCCGCAATTCTTTTTAGATTTTTTTTTTTGCCGAAACACAAAAAACAAACTCAAACGCTTCAAATCGAATCATTAAATAATCAGTGAGGGCATTTGGCTGCTATAAAATAGATGGAGCTTTTTTACGAAGTATGAGTGTGGTGAACTCCAATAATATAATATGTTGTGTGGAATTTCATTTTTCGTTTATGAGTTTCGAATGAATTTTAATTTTATGAAAACAAACAATAATTTTGTAAAGAGGAGAACTTTAAAAAGCACTTTCTATAATTAGCAATTTGTAGTCACAACGAAAAGGGCGTGTTTCTGGGGTTAAATTTTACACTTGGCTTCACTGTGTGTTGTAAGGACGACTAGCCTTCTATGAAAATATATGGAGAAAATATTTTAGTGGCATTTACATGGTCTCGTTCATGTTTGAAGTTATGCCTTAAGTATACGAGTAGGAGGAAAGGAAGAATGATGAGTATATAAGTTTTTGCCAGACATAGTTGGCTTTTGTAATTATTTTTCAAACTGAAGAATTCATGTGGTTAAAAGAGATAACAAAAATGACTGACCTAAATTTTCAACATAAAATGAAATGTGGTTTTTTATGACAAGATTAATAAGGGGATAAAAATAAAAACATATAGAAACAGATTTACTTATGTATATTTAAAGTGGAGCTTAGGAACAAGGGGTAAGTTACGGTAGACGAGGATTTTCTTTCATCGCTGGATTAAACCCTTTGTTGGGAATCTGTGCAATAAAAATATCCCGAATATTATTAGAATAACATTTAAAGGTGGCTAGCATCGATTTTATGGAAAAGAAAAGAAAGGGTTTAATAAATTAATTGCTTTGAAATACAAAAACTTTTTTTTTGAATTTTTAATATTAAATTTTCAAATAACAAAAACCGATACCCGCGACCAATAAATGCAAATTTAAAAATCTTCTTAGAAGCAACAGAATATATTTCCTAAATCAAATTTAAAAAAAAAAAGAAGAATAGCTTGATTCACCTAATGTAGATGTATCTTCAATTTGTACATACATAATTATGTACATATTTATTTTCTCATTCTTCATCTTCATTATAAAAATGTATTAGAACTAATGCAATGACTATTAATCTAAACTCAAGTTAAAGAAACGAACCTAGATAAAACGTACGATTGATTGCTTTATTTGCCATCACCTCCACAAACTGCATCTTCATCAATTTCTTAATTAATTTTGATTGATATCTGACTTTTCGAGAGTTAAAAAAAAAATGAAAGAAAAGAAAAAATTCCAATATGCCAAAACCAATGTGTTGGTTGTGCATGTGCATGTCTACTTATCATAATTTTTACATGATGTTTCACCTTGACTGATCAGTGATCATAACGTGACGTTATGACACGCGTATCGATCTTCACTCTATGCTATTTGCAAATGCGCATTATTAAATTGTTGATATGGTAGTTTTTTAACATTCCATTTTGTCTTGTTATGAATAGAAAATAAAAACTAATTGATGAATAAATCTACATACGAGTATCTTTTTTTTCGAAATTTCACTTTTAAAATCGATTAAAATTTGTGTTAAATCTTACAAAAAAAAAACGCCAGCTAAAGGCCTCCCTCTCACTTTGTTCGAGATTGAGATACATCTGCTTACATACATACAATTATATTCATATGGATATTTTTTGTAAGTAAGTGAAATTTAGGTCAGTGGATTTTTCAACAAATTTGATTATATTTAACCGCACTTAAGTTACTCTGTTATATTTATTATAATGTTTTGTAATTGTCCATAACAAAAGAAAACAATAAATAATCAATCTGGCATAAAGAAAACAACACAAAAAAAAATTGCATGCTACCATACAGAAGTTATAGATTTATGTCTAGAAAGAGAGAGAGAGGTTTCAAGAAAACGTTTTCATCCGCTGATCAATCAATCTGTGAAAATAAATCTTTTGCATGCAAGTTGTCAGTAAAATTATGTATTTAAGGCAGAAAATTGATTTCGTTTGTATAATTTGAATTTTTATTAGCTTCATCATAATTAATTTCTGTGTCAGACAAAGATTAAATGGAGAAAGAAAAAAGTGTGCGTTTTTTTTTTCATTGCCGGTGGAATTATGCAAATTCTATTATTTATTTATCATTTTATTTTTATGAGCATACCTACTTATAGTGAAAGTGCGTTTGGTTTTTTTTTTTAATTAATTTAAAATTCTAAAATTATGACAAACTCGTTTCGGTTTAACATATCTTTATTCGAGGAGTTTTAAATATTGCATACACAATGAACAGTTATATTATTGATAACCAGGATACAGTGTGTTTTTTAAAGATCTGGACTTTAAAACTGAACGATAGTATACAAAAGAATGATATTTATGATGATGAAATGATTTTGAATCATTGCTGGTTTTGAGAAGTACTGGTGCCTGTGATGGGTGGATTAGGCAAAGCAAGTCACAACTAATAATTTTTAATACTGCCTGGAATTGAATCCCGGAAGAATGCATTGAAAAGCTAAAACTCATTTTTAACTAATGTAAACTAAAGAGCTCAAGTTAGGTCTCATATATGTACATACATAATATGCGTATCACATTTTTTTTTTGATAGTGTTATTTTTTATACTTTATTTTGCAATTTATTTTTTTTTTAATTTTTTAATATGTACATATTATACAAATTTATTGCATATTTTTCTACACTTAGTTTGTTTAGTTAAATTTTATATATTTTTATTTTATTTTTAGTTATGTTTTTTTTTAATTATTTTATTTTTGGTTATTTTATTTTTATATTTAACATTGAACCATTTTAAATGTTTGCAACATTTAAGTTTTATAATTACTCGCATTACCCATTGTCGGATTGCGAAAATTTTAACATTATTTGTATTTCGTTTAAGTAAGTCCAAAAGAATTTAAAATTATCCATCATAGAGGATTTGGCAAATTTCAAAGCAAGACTTATATTGCATTATTTTTCGATAATATAACTAAAATTCAAGAAAGCATACAAAATGTCTTTAAAAAAAATGCTTCAAACTAGAATGTGTAAATGTGTTCTTAGACTTTAGAATTTTAATAGACGTAAACAACTGCGGAGAGTCAGTCCAATATGGCTTTTTAAAGTGGGGCAAAATGTATCCAGAAATAAATGAACCAATTATTATTTGGCATTGTGATAAATTTAAAAGGTTTGGACTTATTTTCTTCAAAAGAATAAAAATTGATTTTGGTTTAAAAATTGTATCTAAACGTTTTTTTTTTCAACATAATTTATTGTAACCTATGCATTTATTAAAAAAAAAAACTTATTTTCTTGTCTTATTTTTATGTTAGGTATATTATCCAAGACAGTTGCTTGTAAAAAATCTTAATTAATAAATTAGTTAAAATTGAAAATGATCTGATGAAATAAATTGTTTTGTATTAATTAGGAAGTAAGGGTTTGATTTTCATAAATTCAAATTTAAACGCAATGAATATTTTCTTATGTAACAAACTATAGCAACCTAATCATCAGTTTCTCATCAATCAAACATTAATTTATTTTCAATTGTAGCAAACAAAAGCTGAAAGCCAAAGGGCACAACCTTGAGGTCATCAGATTGCACATCGCCAGTCTCTCTTAATAATCATATTGGAATGTTGCAGAGCATGATTAAAAAATATATATCATCACAACGGATATGACCAGTATTTCCGGTTAACATAAAGCAATCGAAATTTTATGAAAAAAGTAAGTCAGTAGGTATGAACATTCATTCATACACACTAAACAAAACAAAAAACGCACGCAAGGGAATACTTTTATATTCATATTTCATGCTTAAAAAAATTCAGTAAATTTAACAACGTTCTCACGCGCGGCCGTCATTCGAAATGGCCGCCCACTTGCTATATAAAAACACTCTGTACGCTTGAGAATTTAAATATTTGCAAATATATTCCAATCCATCATCGTCAGAAAAAAAAGAGTGTACAAAGTGCAGTATAAATCTTTTGTATCTTCAATTTAAACAATTTAGCATTAACTAAACTAAATTAATTTGTTTAGACAAAGAATTGATTTCCCTCTCTTTGATACAATGAACGTAATGTATTTTTTTTTTTTTGTTGTATTTTGAGTACACATATATGTATGTACAATACATTTTACACCGGAAGTATATTTTGCAACACAAATTAAAATACGAGAATTGTATATTTATACAAAAAAAAATATTATCGGCACGTATGCATACATGCAGGGTAGATATAATATTACTACTGCTTAATGTACCAACAGAAGCTCCCCAGGGCAGTGCTGCTTGATGATTTTAAATCAAATTCTCAGCATGAATCCAGATAAAGTAGTTTAATTTTGTGCTTTTTTTCTGTCTTTGCTATTTAATGGGACGCCTTCGAAACGTTTTCGATCGACTCGTGTGGTTTTGTATGACTAAGATTTATACTTTTTAGTATCGCACTTGCAAATTTCTTCTTTTTTTTTTGTCGCGTTGTCACATGAACATCTATGTGAATGATGATTCAAATGGAAAAAAAGTCCCTTATTCATGAAAGTGAAAACACAACCGTCATATCGTCGCGTCGTCGCACCCATTTTTGGGAGTTAGATAAAAAGGCAAAAACAAAACACATGATTTTACTGAAGCGCAGTTGTTTAATAATATTAATGGAACCTGTATGCGGTGGTGCAGCAGTCCGTATGGTGTCGTTCCGAGAGGGGAAATAGAGTCCCACGCAAATGTCGTTTTTAAGGACCAAAGAAACGAATGAATGAAGACGACGCTATGAGAAAGATAACACAGTTTGTGGCAGAATTCAATTTCGAAACAGGAAATTTCATTTTTTATGGTGATGGAACTGTGTGCGGCAAAATAAATAGGTTTGCGGCAGATAAAACCTCTGAAATGAATAAAAAAAAAAAAAGCACAGACGTTTATTTTATAGGAAGGATATTATGTCTATATCGCCTAAACGCAGCGTCGGCTTCCTGTAATCCGTTGCGACAACGGAACCGGATCTGACCGATTAAGGAAACCTAATAAATGCGTTCTGTTATGGTGTAACGTACATGCAAAAACTAGCCTTCAGGATCATCGGACATTTTTTTTTTTTATTTCATTTTATTTTATTGAAAATTCTTTGCAGTTTCTCAATGCTTGGTGTTTTAAAATGTCATTTAAAAATTTTGTTTTAACTTATCAATTTAATGTCAATATGATAAATTACTACTTTAGTATCTTTTTAGAAAAAAAAATAAAATTTAGAATTGCCAGATGATAAGAAAGAAGTACTCACTGACTCATTGCTCGCGTATCTATTTTTTTTTTTATTTTTCATTTTACATTACCCTTAAACTGAGTGACACACGTTCACTTACCTGAAATAAAAATAAAAGATAAAATTAAAACAACAAGTTACACTGAGTAGAAACAAAACACTTAAAATAAACAATTTAATTTTAAGATGTTGTTATTATTTCTTATTTAATTTTTATTTAAATTGCTCGAAATTACTCTTATAATACAACAGCTATGTTGCCAAATATATCATTGGGTCAAGTTTATCAATGATACATATTTGGCACCTGTTTTGGTGTGGTCGATGAAAGGTGTTTTTTGTTCAACTTGAACTAGATGTGCACCATAAAATGCCATTGACACTGTGATTGAAAAACTCGAGTTTTTTTTTTCTTAGAACTAAAGAATTAAAATATATTCGATTTTTGACGTAAAAGGAAGTCTAGGAATTTAAGAAGGCGCCTCTTTTAAGCTTGAATAATTTTGTTTTTTTGTTTTAACTTAGCAGTTTTGAATCATAGACTAGTAGATTTTAGCCAAATGATTTTTAAAAGAAAAGTTGATTTAATGTCAATGAACTCATCTGTCAGCTGTCAAATCATCTGTCACGAAAATAGAATCTATGTTATGTAACTCTATATGTGATCATTTGAACAAGTATTGTCAACTTAGAAATTATACCTTAGAATTATTTTATAGAACATAAATACAGAAAAATTTGCAAGAGTTCTTCTGACGTTAAATGGCAAAATATTTTGAACAAAAAAAAAACTGTTTGAACAGTCAAATTTACTGTTGGAATAAATGGTGTTGCCAATTTTAAAATCTATATGGTACCCAAATCATATAATTTCTGGAAGGAAAACAGTTTGACAAATGGAGTAAGTAATGGTTGGTGAATGAAAATTAAATATACATTACAATAATTTTTACTTGCGAATATAACTTTCGAAAATAATATTTTTTTCAAGACATACGAGTATTATGTATTTTTTCCATACAAGCGGTTCTTACCAAGATGTTACGAATACAAAAATAGTAAAAACTTTCGATTATCTCAAGTATCAAGTATAGAGAGAGAAGCTTAAAAACTTGTGTTCATTTGAAGCGCTTATGATCTACTATTTTCTCATCATAAACTGTCACATATGTACACTCTTATGTAGAACTTAAATATTTAACAATAGTTGAGTTATCAGTTTGTCGTTAAATCTCAATCAAAATGTTCAACCTAATAGGATATAAATGAGTAGATTAGGTAACTATATAACACGTCAACTTTATTATAATATATAAATAGAAACTTCAAATTCTCATTTTGAATAATTGAAAAAATGTATCTGAATTTAACACCACTTTTCTGAAAAACAACTATTCATGGACATTATAGGTATCATTTAAAAAAAGTAGTTATGGCATAATTAAATTGTAATGAGTAGGTATAGGTATACTTGCGATTAAACAAAAAATATCATTAAAAACGATTTAAGTTAATGTAATGTAGGAGTTTTCTGCGGGTAAAATTTTGCGTTATTAAAATATAGATAATTAAAGAATTAAAGATACCTCCTATTCCAGTCTCAAATTACAACGACACAGAAAATACGACAATTCTGTATGTCTGTCTACAATTACAATCCATGTAGGCAATATTTTGATCCTACTCGTAAACTACACATGTCATGCAATTGGAAACAGCAAATCTGGCGAAAAAAAAGCCAAAATAGACAATATCGAACTTTCACGTTGCTACTTCTGAAAAATTGATTTATTATATGTAGGTATTTGAAATTTGTTTTAAACTTGTCATAAATTAGAATTAGACATGTATTGGAAAGAAGTAAGTACATAATTCGTACTTGCAATTTTTAATTTATTAATAATAAAACATACAAATAATTATCAATTTCAGGAATTTTTAATTGAGACCGATTTTGTTGATACATTAAATTTGAAAGTAAATCCATATTGATTTAAAAAAAAGCAAAAACAAAAATAATCACCTAACCACATCCTGTAATTGTCTTTTTTGTGCGGATTTCCTGAAAACCACATGAATGCAATCTTGTATATATGTACATACTATACTACTACACTATATTCCTCACTAACGTCATTTTGCAAAACCCTTGGAACAGACAATAAAATCGGCCTCACCACAGGAAGAACAAGAAAATCGTCGCCACGATTAATAATGACACTTTCAACACTGCCACACGTCTGAACGCAAAAACAAAACCAAAATATCCAACAAATCCTAAAAAAAAAGGACAAAAGTATACTGTAAAAATGTGTACATATCCCGAAGGGGATACACTAACCCCCGTTAAAAGTTTTTTTTTTTTTGTTCTTCTTTAATGTTATGTGCCATCAACCAACCTATCCCCATTTTGTGGTTATGTTGGGCTCTCACTAATGTTTTGTTGCGCCAACAAAGTCATCAGTTTTGCTTTTTGGGGAGAAGTGTGAGTGGTAGCCGTCGCCGCCGGTTGACGACGAACAATAGCAAATAGGAGAAACAAAAATTAAAACAATCGCTAAAAAGGGTTCATTACAGCTTGTTGCATATATGCAGAATGCACGCTTTGAAATTTCAGAGAAGAGAAAAAACCAAACCCTCACACAGTTTCTATGTTTTGGATCTTATTATTTTTTTTTTCTCATAATAGAGAGGGTTGGAGAACAAGCATGTATTTTTTTTTTCCGAGTTAAGAGTCATTCACTCGGATACAAGGGGTTACCCGTTTGCATATTTTTAACTCTCAATCTAGCTTTCTTGAATACGTCTCATCTTTTCTAACAATTCTTTTAATAACAATTTAGTAGGTACGTACATACATACATACATACATAACATTATATGAATTTATTTATTTTCATCTGAATTCTTGACTTAAAATTAAGAACAGTGGGTATTTGAATAAGAAAATAGTTGGTATAAACAATTTACGTTTACGATGACGCAGAAAAATAGACCCATAACCACACCTACTTATTTTTTCTCTGTTTTCATTACTCTGATAGATTGACGCATTTTCAAATTCTGAACATTAGACTGATTCAAAATAATTTATTTCCTCTGATTTTCGATGCTACCCGCTTATTTTTTAGAGGTCGATACAATAATAACCCTGCCAAGAAGGTCATTGTCAACGCAACTTTTTGCTATCCATCACATCATATAGAATTATTTTTTTGGTTTGCTTCTTTGTTCTTTAATTTAGATTTAAATTTGTACGGTTTTGATCGAAGCGTAACTATTATCAAAGGAAATTTAATTTTCTAATTGGAGACATTAATTTTTTTTTTGAATCAGTCTAATGTATACATACAAGTATGAAATTAATTTTTTTTTCTGCCATCTTCGCTAGTGATTTTATCTTGAATTGTTTGGTTAAAGTTAAAAAAATATCGATGTAGAAAAAAAAAACAATATAAAATGGTGATCCTTTGAAATGATTTGTTTACTCGTCATTATGTACATGCGTAGTATGTAGAGTATACCTAACCTATGTGTATGTACATTTGTGAATAAACGAATTGGCCATAGTCAAATCATCGTTAATAAAACTTGTTTTTTTATCAAAGTGTTACAATTAAAAAATACAGTATAAATAAAAAACGATGAATCTTAGACAACCAACAACAAGTAAATGTACCTATGTATAAATATACATTGAAGTTCATGTATTTAGGTACGATTCGATTTTTCTTAATCTTCTAACTATATATTAATACGTGGTGACTTGAAAGAGTACTTCAAATCACAAAGAAAGTTAATTTCGAGTATAGATTTGTATAATATAAGTTTCAAATCTTTACTGTGACAGTTAAGAAAAAAATTAATTAAAGTTAGCAGAGCGAGCTTCAGCGTTGGAAATGGAATTTTTACTTTTCTAACCAAAAAGAAATCAACTTGAAAAAAAAAACTTAAAAAAATGTATATATTATGTGGGTGGAGCAGTGTTTTGCTGTGCTGTCAGTGTATTTTATTGATTTTAACACAACACTTCATATACTACGCAAAAGAAACGAATTATAAAAAAAAAATCCACAGCATTACAAAAAACTGTCAGGCATTTCTATTTCAAAATTAAGAATTTTTTTAGTGTATCCAATTAAACTTACCAAACTGTACTGTTATGAAGAACGTAATAGAGCTTTGTTTTAATTAAAACGCTTGGCACGTGTTTGTAAAGAAAAAAATTCATACAATATTATTTTTGTTACAAGTCTTTTCTAGAAAATAATGATTCAGGCAATTCGATTCAGTATTAGTTTCTTCGTGTTCGGTCAAATTTTATTTAAATTTGAATGATTCTTTTTAATTAGGTTTATTATAATAATTTTAACTCTTGGAAGTTGCCGCTAGAAGTTTTAAATAAAAATAGATAATAATGTATGCAATCAATTAAATCCAACGGAAATCAGAAAATTTATCTTTTCATGAATTTTGGAACGAATTTTAGAAAAACAAAATGTTTTTTAATTTCAGAGGGCTCTTTTAGCTTCACACTTTACACACCCTCATATATTAATATTGAGGTTTTGAATTTTACCACAGACTTGGTTCTGCTACCACAAAAGCTAGAGTTACATGTTACATCATACTCCTTATATGTGGTGCTTTAGTCTCAATTCTATTCATATTAATTGAAAAACTTTTTGTCGTCACCAAAATTTATGCTTGTTTATTTTCAACTAATTTGTACATTTATTTATCTAATATGTTATTGTATTGTATTAAATAATATTATGTTATGAAACGGAAAACATTTTATTTTCCATATTTTAAAGACAAAAAGCAATTTAAAACCAATTTTTTTTTTCAGTTGTAAGATAAAAATAACAGTATACATATGTATATCTATCTATCAAGCTCCTTGAATATTGTGTCCATTCCCTTACTTAATAGTTGAGAAAATATATAATTCCTTGAAAAAATAATACATGATGAGATCACAACTTCATTTACATTGCGCCACATCATGTAAGGAAGAACTGAGAATTATTCCGTTGGCATCATTGTTTCATCTTTGAGTTCTTTCTAGAGCGACACAAAGTCGACGTATTATCGTCGCCCCCCTATTATTAATATTAAAACAGAATTTATGTACAAATAGCAAATATATGTATATTTTCCCCCATTGTACATATACATATGTATATTCTACAAAGGTTAATTCGAAATCGATATAAAAAAAAGTCGCCACAAAGTCTTCGTGGGATTTCTTTTTCTTGTTTCACTTTTCTTTTCCTTGAAATATAATCTTTTTGTCCTTGGAGATGGAAGTGTTTAGAAAGCATCGTTCACAGCTTACCCTTTGACTTCTGCGATGTCAAGGCTTGGAATCTTTCCAAAAGAATGTTATTTACGATTCCAGCATTTTTCTCTTGTTTTTTTTTCCGTTTTATTCTTTTCTTCGCAATTTTTTTTTTTAAATCAGTTATTTTACCAAGTGATATAATGAGGTTTGAGTAGTTAATATACAAAGTAATGAAAACAAAACAAAAATGAGAGGACAACATTATTTTAAATAAAATTCAATCTTTGTTAAATAATTTTTTTTAAATATAAAATTTTTTTAACGAAATTCTCTAAATATCAAAAATGATTAATTTTTCCTCCCGTTAAATTATTTCAAGTTGAATAAATTTATGAATCTAGATAGGTTTACCTTCCCCTGTCCTATAGACAGCAATACGATAGCTATAAAATTCCGTAATAGACACTACAATTGACTCGCGTAAAGTTGACTTGAATACGAAGTGAGTTTTTTTTTTTTTTGTTATATCTAAGCGGGTGTCTCTTCCGATGTGGCGGGCGTTTTAATGAATACCTTTTGTTTATGCAATTCAATAAAGTGCTATTGTGAATTGTATTGTCAGTCATGGAATTTGCAAAATGCACTATGCAATAGAAAGAAGTCTATAGTGCGACAGGTATACAAAATACAATAATGGTGCACACATTCGATGCAGGTTTCTTGCTCAAAGTGTCATAGTCATAATTTTTGTTCATTATTATTTTATATAAAACTGTGTGTGGATGTGAAAGTTTGCCTATAGACCGGGAACCCGAACCAGTATCTATCAGTATCTATGAAGAAATATTTTATCGCGTGTATAGTGATGAGCAACATGATTCGGTGACGGACAATAGATTTTATGAGTTATTCATAATGAGGTACGATGTTAATATCTTAGAATCTGATGACTATTGATTTGTGTGTTGCCCTAAATGGAGTGTTTAAAGCTGTTTTCTATTTTACGCCTATTAATGTCGATGTACGAAAATACAAAACACATTCAGAAAGTAATAATAAGAAAGTAATAATAAGTAATAATAAGCTTAAAAGAAATTCTATTAATCTTGTTTTGTGACTCAAGAAAAGAATACAAAATATGTGAACATTTCAATAAATCAATCATTAAACAATTAAATACATATTTATTTATTTAATTACTTACAAATTACTTTTTATTATAAAACATTCATCCACTACAAACATTGCAGTTTTGAAAATTGGTAAAATAATTTCAAAAATTCAAGAATGTGCATCAATAGTGTACGACATTCTTATCAAATAAATTTCAATGCTTGATTGATTGTTTCATGTTTTAGATTTTGAGAAAATAAAAATTGACCTTAATTCGTCAAATTAGGAGCGTGAGTGGTAATTTTTGGGAATGCAATTTTTAGTGGCTTCAATGAAAAGATTGCAAACTATACAATCACAATTCTTTTACTTCATAAAAGAAATAAAGGTTTTTAAAGAATGCATTTGCAAAGATTGGAATCTTTTACAACCCTGCAAATTAGTAAATTTTACCACTTTTTTAATTATTTTTTTCTGAAAAAAATAACATTTTGGTTTACAATGTTTACAAGAAAAAATAGCGTTACAAGATTACAACTTATACCAATATTATTAATTTATTTTTTTTTTTTTCATTCATTCGTGTATATTTTTTTGGCTTTAAAAGAATTCCATTTGAAAGACGTGCAGAATTATTCTTCTCATTAGGCACAACAGCACTCCTTACTTAGAAACACCTTCACAGTTCATTCGGTTTTGCCAATGTTCTGTCAATGCTGCTCTATCTAGCACCAAAACAATGCATAGCACAGGCTGCAACTCCAGTTGCAACAAAAAATTCCAAGTGACTATAAGGCAGTGGCTGCTTCGTTCTGCCCCCTCACTTCAACGTACGTGCGACATTTTTTTAGTCGTTAATAAAAATGCATTCGCCATGCGATGGGTGCGTGCGAGCATTTTCAATTTATATTTTTTCCTCGAGATAGAAACAGACAGAAAAAGGGGAATCACCCAAACACAGGGAGCTACTATCTGCTGCTGTTGCTTTGCTTTGTTGTAGGTAGGCTCCCCGACAAAAATGTTGAGGTTGGTTAAAAGTATAATTGGGGGCGCTGAGGAATTCATTTGGAATCCCCTCGCATCTTTAAGAAGGAGAAGTGTGTAGTGGCCCCCCAGGGGAAGATTCATGAAATGTTCCATATTTTATTTATTTGTCGCGTCGTCGTCTTCATTGTCGTCATCATCGTTTTGGTTTATTTTGGTCTATCGATAGCTTTCGGCTGAATCTTTAAATAGACGCAAATGGCTACAGATAAGGCCGATAAAATAAAACCGGAATTTACTCTTTTTTTGGTTTTGTTGTTTTGTGTGTCTTGAGTGCCTTGATGTTCCTTTCAGAGTTTGTTTACGCACCACTACTCACTTTCTCCAACACACTCGCTATTGATTCAAAAAAAAAACCCTGTCTTATAACAAAATGAAAAATAAAGATAGCCAAAAGAAAGAAAAAAGGTTGGTGTTAATTTTTTGAGGAATGAAAAATGGAATAAAGGAAGCGAGGGAAATTTATATACACAAGACTTTTGTGACGACAGAGATGGGTTCGAAGAAACTCTTTGAGGTGTGTTTACTTGAACACAAAAAAAAAAATATATAAGGCGGAATCAGCTAGCTGCTAGCTCTTCTTCGATAAATGACAAAGACACGATGATGACTCCTTTAAATGTGTTAAGAGGTTGGTTTGGAATTCATTAGTTCAGCCTGTGCACAGCATGTTATGGCATCATGATGAGCCGGCTTCCGAAGGAAAATTTCGTTTCCTACACACGAGACATATATATTTTCTAATAATGGTTTCTGTTTTGTAAACAATGATTGTGTAATGATTAAGATCCAGTAGTTTACTTTGCTGAAGTCAATGTGTTCGTGAAGTGTGTTTGATATGGTCTGGAAAAATTGATGAAGACTTTTTTCTCGATATTATGGAACAAAGAAAACTTAGCTTTAATACTCAAACATCCTTCTTAAAAACAAATATTTTTTGTCTGCATTGTACTATATTAGTGATGCAGATGCAATTCTGAACCATGCACATCACCCACCATTAAAACCCTTGTTATGAAATTGGTGCAAGTTCAATATGGAATCGGGAACTCATGAATATAATCCAAACGTCAATCTATACATATATGTAGGTATTCTCTGTTTATAATCACATTCAATATAAGGGTGTACTCTCCTGTCTAGACAATAACTCACTCAAATAATGCAGGATACAAAGGAAGGAACATTTTCAATTCTCGGAAATCGATATCGGCAGGTAAATCGAGTATTTTTCTCTCTCATCTGCAACCAACAATAATTGACTATACTTCTGAACAGCAGAGCAAGAACAGCAGAGAAGAAAAAAAAAATTTATAGGGGTTTGTCAGAAAAACTTTTTTCCTTTAACAAAAAAAAAAAAGAATTTGCAAACATTCACATTGTTCAGACAAAATATATATTTTGATCCTTTTTTTATACGATTTTTTTTTTTATTATTTTTTCATTCCTTTTCTCAAGAGGAAATAATATTTTGATTGAAAAATGCGTCCAAGACAACAACGCTTTGCCTTAGGCGCTTTAGTTGAGCAAATATTGGCACCCTCTGGATAAATGTTGTTGTTGTTCGTTCATCTTTTCCTTGATTGTATCATTTGCCGCCATTCCTATCTGTGTTGTCCTTTTTCTACCCTTAAAGTTCAAAACCATATACAACAACCCCATCAAGAATGATGACGTAGGCAAGTATTCCCCCATATACCATATTGGACAACACCCCCTATCACGATGATCTAATCTCGATGAGAGAGCTACCTTAAAAAAAAAATGGGTGTAATAATCACCCTCGGCTGATTTGGAGGAAATCATTTTTAAGATTAAGGATGTGCGTCGAATTGACGCAAAGAAATGTAACTACATAATGTATGTATGTATGTATATACATAGTTAGTATTTCGCTTTAGACCGCATTCAATTTTCAACTTGAAATTGACTCCCAGAATTCTGTCGTCATGAGAACACTATAGAAGGAATAGTAATTTGATTACTAACTAAGTGCCTGATACAGATGTTATAAGTGAAAAGCTTTACCGGAACTTTTTACATGAAGGGATCCGTATACAAATATTTGCACTATGCAGGACGACGGACTTGGCAAATGGATTTCAAATTGAGTTAGCAACCATTTTAGATTCAAGGGAAATACCTGCATCTATATGAACATCGATGTTAGAGGACATTCACAGTATGTATATAGATTTACGTCTATATTTAACTTAGTTTACTTGTTTTGCGCTGGAGTGTAGGTAATTTTTTCAGCACTAGGAAAATAATCACGACCTCTTGCATCTTAATTTGAGCTGCCGTCATTTTACATTGTCCAACAGTACCAAATCTATTTTCAAATAATTTTCATTTTAATAAATCTGTTGTTATTCAAATTAAATAATCTAACTGAAAAGATAAAAAATTAAGGGGCTTAATTGTGTATTCGTCCTTTTAAATGGTTCTTGAAGAGTATTGTATGAAATATATTAGTCTCCTACTATGAATCCTACGATGGACTTAAAGTGATTAATCAAGGTTTTTTCTTCTCATTATTTTGAAATGTATCACCCGAAAATTTGTCATCGCGTGTTTCAAATAAAAACAAACATTCTTAACATAACTCACCAACAACAAAAAAGTTTCATTTTACATTTCGAAGAATCAAAAGCCTAAGTGCATAGATTTTTCATATTCACACATTCATATCAAGATGAATCAGCATCGCATTTTATCAAAAACAAAGCCATTTCTTTAAATTTATTGACTAATTCGATATATTTGGCTACGTAAACTTTAAAAAATTTAAACTATATTGACCGTTACAAAAAAAAAATGAAAGCTTCCTACGCGCGCCATACTCATCGGCGCGTCATTCTCTACACCATGGACAAAACTAAAAAGAAATCGTATTTATGAGTAAATAACTCTGCTGCTGCTCAGCTGATTTTAAAACAAACAAGTGAAATCGTGAGAAATATGTTGTTTCGTAATAAACTTGCAAATATATTAAACTACGCTAAAAAAAATTTGCATTTAAATGAAATCAAGAATACGCTTGAATAAAATCTGTTCTATGGGTCAGTTGTTGTAGGTATTTTAGTATGAATTAAAAAAAAAAAACTGGTTCAAGAAATCGAAAACTGAATAATTTTAAATAAATACTTTATCTCTCATTTCAGTATTATACATTTACGAGAATATTTGAGTTCTAACAAAGAAAAAACGATTCGTAATCAGATAAATGACCTTAGAATATACGATCATAGTGATTACTCGGAGAATACTTTTTTCTTCCAACATTTCAGATACAGCTGCATCAACTAAACTTAGATAAATCTTGAGAAAATAAAATTGTCATCGTTTATGTTGTTGTCGTTGTCAGGCTCTACCTGACTCTCAGAACTTAACAGAACCATAAAGGTAAACAAAGAACAACAACAACTACAAATAGCTCTTGGCTGGAGATAACTATAGATATATACAAAAGTACAAAATAAGATAGCTAAACTCAAAAATTATCGGCGAACAGCGACATAAACTGGTTTTTTGCTATTTCAACGCCAACTCTACTAGCTACTAGAAGTGTCGACTGTTTTGTAGTGGACAACCCACAAGCCGAATGAGGTGTATCTAGTCGGTTCAGGTTTTCTCACTATCCGAATGGCTGGAGCTGGGGTTCCTATAAACTGCTGTTGTGGAATTTTAATTCATTTTGAATGAAACAAGAAAAAAAATACACACACGCTCAATCGAACATATCGCAATTTTATTGCTATACCTATGCCCAAAGCTAAATTATTGATTAACAACAGAACCTCATTTGATTTGACGATTCTTATTGCTATATTTGCTGGGATAAAATTAATAAAAAAAAAAAAACTATGCTCCCGCACGTTCGGAAAGTCAGTGGCGTCGTTGTTGTTCAAAAACAGAACGGAGAAGTGAACACAAAATTGGGTAAACAAAAATGGCAATAGGTCGGCCACCGCACGGTGTAGTTGTGTTCATGAAACAAATATCCAGGAATGTTTATACAGACTCGTAGAATATGCTAATGAATATGTACATCTTCTCTTGGTGATAATAAGACTTCTTTGTAAACCGGGCGATTCAATATAAACAAGACGCGTTGCTCTTCTGTTAAGTGCTAATGTTTCTGGATTGGCGCGCAACCAATACCTATCTTATACATTTGTATCTATAGCTAATGTTTGATTTGAATTTTGGTTTGTAGAGGAAATGCTTGTTACAAGATGTTTGTGTGAGTGGAAAGTTGAATGTTGAAATTTTATATTTTTAATTAATGTCTTGAAAATTTACAGAAATTATGACTTCGTTTTGTATTTTTGTTATGAGTACTCTATTTTATCGGAGAGATATGAATAATTCTGATTGCCTCAGTTTGGATAAAGCTAAATCAATCAAGATTTAATACTCCTAGATTGGAACGAGAGGCAATTGAAATAAAAATGCATTCAAACTTCAATCGAGATCAAAGTTTTAATCTTTCTTCTGCTTCCTTGGGATCCTCTGATAAGCAATTTACAGCTTAAAAAAAAAAAAAAAAAACAAAGCTAAAAATAATTAATTCACAACAACAAAGTGTACCGTCTCAACTGTAAGCTCAAACAATGCACTGGTAAAATCTACGCACTAGAACACAGGAAAGATCTAAAAAATAACACCCACCCATAAGCCATCAGTCAACCCGTGACAACGACAAGTGTAACGCCACCCGTCGAAACTTCGGACGATAGAATAAAATATAAAGTTGATGCAAATAAAATGTCAATGGCTGAAAATTTTTCGTATTTACAATAGATATTTCAGAACCACGATAAAAAAGTATTAAATCTAAAAAAGATGATGCTTTTTTTCTTCGTAGGTAACTACTTTATTGAATTTCGCAAAAAAAAATTATGTTTTAGATTTTCAGCTTAGTGGACCTCAAGTGGATCATTGCATAATTATTATCAATTTTCAAAAACCTAAACACAAAATTTATTAACTTCTCATTCGGAAAGAAATTAGTGAAATCTAGAAATTTAGACGCTAACAACATAGGTAGCTTTGAGTAAAATAATAAAACGGTTAAGCTCTAGAAGCGACAGTTGGTGATTCAGGAAAGCGAATTAACTATGATCATGAAAGAGGTATAAAGCGGAGGAAATCATTAAGTTTTGTTTTTTGATTTAACCTAAATTGTGTCTTTTAAAACCTAGTCGTTTTATTGTCGTTTCCTTTAAAAGTCTATCGTAATAAGTTTTTTTTGTGTATGTACCTATTACTAATTTGATATGACGAAGGTACACTAATGAAAAATAAATAAACAAAAATATATTATACATAGGTACATAATTATGTAGAGGTAGGAAGAAACCAATAAATTGAAACTTCCATTTCACCTGTCATCATTCTTTTTTAAAGTTGAAATAGGTAGACACAACAGATCCCAGATGACTCATCATCATCTACATATATTGTCTTTGTCAATATGAAAACAGATACCAGTCAATTTATCTGGCGCTTCGTTCACAACATAAAAGTTCAATGTCCAAAGAATTATTTTTTGAAATCACACTGAATGCTCAAAAAGTGTTGTAGATATTTAAATTTAGTTAATTACATTCATAAATTTTTTTTTTTTTAAATCTCAAGTGCTCTCATTCTTGTCTGCCCTCTTCATCCCTACCCTGTACCACCATTCAGTTGCCGGAGAGTGGACAAGGCAAACAAATGAGTCAATGGCAGGTGTGTCGCAGTAGCCACACTCAAGTAGATATAGGTATATTCAATCCGAAATCCGAATCCGAGTGAAAATTTGTTCCTCGATCTCCAGCGCCCAGCCCAGACCAGACCTAGAACTCGGACGTCGGACCTGACTTTGGCATTTGGCTACTTTTAACATTTTAGCTTGCGTGTGCATCCAACCGTGCACTGGAAAAAGTGTACAAACAAAAAAAAAACTTATAGTTTTGAGTTCTCCACTTACCCAAAGTTCAGTACCCCAACTCATTTTGAATGCACGTCCTCCGCTGGTGTGGCTGTGCCGCAAAATCCCAGAATATGGTGAAGAAGAATAATCAAAAAGAAAAAACGACGAACTTGCAGGAAAATCCTTCTTCCTCGTCGTCGTTGATATTGTAGAAG
Organism: Syrphus vitripennis; assembly: GCA_958431115.1. Lineage (NCBI taxonomy): Eukaryota > Metazoa > Arthropoda > Insecta > Diptera > Syrphidae > Syrphus > Syrphus vitripennis. Next base: position 6,435,172 of record OY288110.1, on the reverse strand, counting down.
TAGAACCTCGCTCTTTGGTCGAAGTCTACGTCGTTCCAAAAAATAATCCACACACGTAACCAGCGAACTGCGAGTGAACAGGAAAAGGAACAAAAGTCGAGGATAATATGGCGCAGGTGATTCTTTTTATTTTATTATTATGTATAATTTTTATTTTATTTTTGTTATTTTATTTACTCGTTACTTGCTCTCTATTTTGTATTCTTGTTTCTCGTTCTCGCGTTTCGTTAGTAATTCAAGACAAAATTGAAGAAAAAAAAAATAATTGAAAAAAAAACACACACAGATCTGAGTGTGATGTGCAGATAGAAGAATTAAATAAATAAAAAATAAAAAACAAGAAAACCAGACGTTGGTGCAGGAAAAAGAAAACCAGAATCAGATTTTTTAATTCACTTTTTTTTCTCTCCAAAGACGATTATTCACTCGGAAAAACGCACATATTCGTTAGACTTTTGCTTTATATATTTCTTTTTTTCTTTTTCGACTCGATTCTACTCACTGAAAATTTTCACTTTATGTTGCTAATTTTTTTGAATTTTATTTTGGGGCTCTTTTAAGTTAATTGCTGAGCTCACTTTGAGATTTTTATTTTATTGTATACCCTCCTAGGCTACAATGGGAGGAGTGTAGAAAGGTAGGAGGAAAAATCAGGGTTTAGCCCGACGACGAAGGATTTAAGAAAATAGATGGAAAATAATTTATTCATTGATCGTTGTCATGTTCCATCGCACCCTCATTTAATTTTCACTCTGATGGATTTTATTTGTATTTAATAATTTGGTTATTCCTTTTGTTTTACAAAAAAAAAATTGAATCGGTTTCTTTGTTGCAGATTTTTTCTTTTATTTTTTGAGGAAAAATTCCTTTAATCCGCGACGGATAAAATATACGTGAACGACAAGTTGCAACGACCACTGTGCGGTTTCAATTCACTCAGAAAACTGAAACACAATGCAGATTGCAGAATGGGTGGAAATATTTTTTTTGCTATTTTAGGAATGATATAGGTTGTGAAACGGGGCTGGGATGGGAACTTATTGGAAAAAGAGTGGACGCAAATGGCTGCTTTCGCTGGTTATTGTTTGTAAAAGAGAAATAGAGAAAACATCTTTGTGATTGTGAAAGAAAAAATTTAAAAACTGCTGGAATTTGTTTCAATTCGGATATAATATTCAGGTTTGTTTCAGTTGACATTGCTCACATGTAGATGGCATGAAAGTTCAAACGTCATTGTATATAAATTTGCAAATTGATATACAATGCAAACGTTATAAATTGATTTTTATATTACCTTTGTATGATAGGGCATAATCATAGTCAAACTTTAGACCCGGCCTCGAGTCTAAAGTTAACACACAGGTTAGAAACAGCTGCTATTAATAAAGAAATTCGCCGCTCTGTTTAGGGGCGAGTTATAGCGAACAGGAAAATGGATCAGGAAAATTTTTCTGATGGATTATTTAGTAAGTTCTCGATCGATTTGAAACACATAAGCTGAAGTAATCGATGACAAATGACAATTTTAATGCACTATGTAAAAACAAAAATTTATTGAACGTAGGATTTTTGATAAAAAAGCATTTGTTTATTTTCCTGATGCAAGTTCATCAGGAAAACAAATAAATGCATTTTTATCAAAAAACCTTTGTTCAATCAGTTTTTTGTTTACATAGTGCATTAAAATTGTCATTTGTCATCGATTACTTCAGCTTATGTGTTTCAAATCGATCGAGAACTTACTAAATAATCCATCAGAAAAATTTTCCTGATCCATTTTCCTGTTCGCTATAACTCGCCCCTTAGTAAAAAAACGGAATTCTACTACAGTTTTAGTACTATTGCCTGTCAATCCATTTTTTAACCTATAGAAAAAAACAACTTTTGGACCCGATTCTAAATTGTCTATGAATAACATAAGCTCCAGGTTAGCTTAAAAGAAACAAAGAAACAACTTGTCAGGCGACTATGAATATGCCCATTGTCATTGCATATAAATTTGCATAGTACTATCATCAGCACGTTCCACACGTCGGCCCCCAAGCGATTACACCACTTTCAATTTTCCATAGCAATATTTTTTTATGTCGACTTCCAATAATTTTAAAATATCACGTAAGTATAAACAACTACGTGAAATTAAAAGACAATTAATAAAATACTAAGAAATTCCTTTCATACTTACTTCAATTGTAAAAGAAAAAATAAAATAATTTTAAAAATATTTTTCTATGTGCAAAGTGACGAAGTGCATACGCGCCTTTTGCATAAAAAATTTCAAAACTAAATCGTTTTTTCTTCACGAATTTTCATTGCCCATTCCCTACCTACCTAGCAAAAAAAATTCAAATAATTCCCCTTTGCAAGAAAGACAATGAAGAAAAAATTAATAAGTCTTTTTTCCTAACTCCCTCCAACTCCCAATTCAATTCCATATACAATGAGTACTCTCTTTGTATATGAAAACTATAGTACTATCATGGCGAGTTTTTTTTAGGGTTGCAGAGGTCCTGGTGGTGGCGCTGCAAAATGTGAGGTGCAAAATTCGATTTGGGGAGTCTTTAAGCGTCGAAAATTGGTGGTAAGGGCAAGAGTAGACTATTTTTTGGATTATTGCATCCAAAAAATATCAATAAATATCATTTAAAACCTCCATAAGCTCTCCGCAAAAAAAAAAGAGTAAGGGTTGCATAGGTAAATTAGATGTCGCCCCATTCGACTTCCACCATGATAGTACTATAGTTTTCATATACAAAGGTACTCTCATCAGCACGTTCCACACAGCTTTGTGATGTGGTCGTTTGAGGGCGCACTTATTTATAAACAGAAACAGGAACATTGTATATAGAACCTATAGTACTATCATCAAGACTCAGAGCATATATAACATGGAGTGCTTGTTCAATTTCAAACGTGAAGCTTTTATAGGGGGCGCTAGTTTCACTTATTTATACGGTATTCACACCAAGTCGAAAACACGGTTTTCGTGAAAACATCGGTTTTCGATGAAAACCTAATCGAAAACACAAGTTTTCGCATACATTTTTTGTAGCTTCAGGTTTTCATAAACTACAAGTTTTATATAAAACCGGTCGAAAACTTGTGGAAACTCATAGATGAACTAAATCAAACACACCTATGGAATATTCAGCGCCCAAAAATTGACAAGAAAGAAATTGATGGAATGCTTTCAAAAGAAATTAAAAACAGCTGACTGTAAATATTATTTGAGTTTTTGATTTGTTTTGTTGATAAACTTTTTGTGATAAGTAATTTCTTTCTTCTGATTCTCATGTAAGAGTTTTCAGATAAGAAAAAGAAGTTTAACAAAATATTCATGTTTTCTTCAATTTTCTTTTTGTGTATATAAATTAGTTTAATTTGTTTAGCATTCATTTATTGTTGCAAATATGTAAACACAAATAAGTTTTTAATTTTTCAGTACAAAATTTGACAGTAGTGTTGTCAAAAAATTGAAATGTCAAACGAAAACACGTAATATGCAGTGTGAACGCATTTCGTGTTTTCGAAAACTTTTAGCTGAAAACCGCGTTTTGAGTTTGGTGTGAAAAGGCTATAGGGAAGCAAAAGCGCGGACCTCGAATAAGAGTGCGTTATCCCCACTGATTAGCGTGGTTATCCCTCTCCAGAATTTAATTAAATTAAATTTAATTTTTTTAAATTTCCATCCCTCTTCAAAAAAATACAAAAAAAACTATGATTGAAGTTTAACAGGTCCGCGCTGGTGCTTCCCGAAACTGTAAGAAAGTAGATACTAGCGCCCCCTATCTGTGCTTCTGGCGTTACAATGTATTTGATATAGGATCAAGCACGGTATTCACACCAAGCCGAAAACACGGTTTTCGCCAAAACATCGGTTTTCGATGAAAACCTAATCGAAAACACAAGTTTTCGCATACATTTTTTGTAGCTTCAGCATTGTATATAAATTTGCATAGTACTATCATCAGCACGTTCCACCACGTCGGCCCCAAGCGATCACAGCGCATACTAATTTTCTGGTTGCTGTTTCTGTGTATATACAAGTGCGCCCTCAGACGACCACAGCGCACAACTCAAAAATCATCGTGATGATAGTACTATAAGTTTTATATACAATGGCTTCAGGTTTTCATAAACTACAAGTTTTATATAAAACCGGTCGAAAACTTGTGGAAACTCATAGATGAACTAAATCAAACACACCTATAGAATATTCAGCGCCCAAAAATCGACAAGAAAGAAATTGATGGAATGCTTTCAAAAGAAATTAAAAACAGCTGACTGTAAATATTATTTGAGTTTTTGATTTGTTTTGTTGATAAACTTTTTGTGATAAGTAATTTCTTTCTTCTGATTCTCATGTAAGAGTTTTCAGATAAGAAAAAGAAGTTTAACAAAATATTCATGTTTTCTTCAATTTTCTTTTTGTGTATATAAATTAGTTTAATTTGTTTAGCATTCATTTATTGTTGCAAATATGTAAACACAAATAAGTTTTTAATTTTTCAGTACAAAATTTGACAGTAGTGTTGTCAAAAAATTGAAATGTCAAACGAAAACACGTAATAGCCTTTTCACACCAAACTCAAAACGCGGTTTTCAGCTAAAAGTTTTCGAAAACACGAAATGCGTTCACACTGCATATTACATGTTTTCGTCTGTCATTTCAATTTTTTGACAACACTACTGTCAAATTTTGTATTGAAAATTTAAAAAAAAAAAAAAAATATAAAAAAAACTATGATTGAAGTTTAACAGGTCCGCGCTGGTGCTTCCCGAAACTGTAAGAAAGTAGATACTAGCGCCCCCTATCTGTGCTTCTGGCGTTACAATGTATTTGATATAGGATCAAGCACGGTATTCACACCAAGCCGAAAACACGGTTTTCGCCAAAACATCGGTTTTCGATGAAAACCTAATCGAAAACACAAGTTTTCGCATACATTTTTTGTAGCTTCAGCATTGTATATAAATTTGCATAGTACTATCATCAGCACGTTCCACCACGTCGGCCCCAAGCGATCACAGCGCATACTAATTTTCTGGTTGCTGTTTCTGTGTATATACAAGTGCGCCCTCAGACGACCACAGCGCACAACTCAAAAATCATCGTGATGATAGTACTATAAGTTTTATATACAATGGCTTCAGGTTTTCATAAACTACAAGTTTTATATAAAACCGGTCGAAAACTTGTGGAAACTCATAGATGAACTAAATCAAACACACCTATAGAATATTCAGCGCCCAAAAATCGACAAGAAAGAAATTGATGGAATGCTTTCAAAAGAAATTAAAAACAGCTGACTGTAAATATTATTTGAGTTTTTGATTTGTTTTGTTGATAAACTTTTTGTGATAAGTAATTTCTTTCTTCTGATTCTCATGTAAGAGTTTTCAGATAAGAAAAAGAAGTTTAACAAAATATTCATGTTTTCTTCAATTTTCTTTTTATGTATATAAATTAGTTTAATTTGTTTAGCATTCATTTATTGTTGCAAATATGTGAACACAAATAAGTTTTTAAATTTTCAATACAAAATTTGACAGTAGTGTTGTCAAAAAATTGAAATGTCAAACGAAAACATGTAATATGCAGTGTGAACGCATTTCGTGTTTTCGAAAACTTTTAGCTGAAAGCCGCGTTTTGAGTTTGGTGTGAATAGGCTATTATACTACGTTTTCACCAAGAGCTAAATCGCGATTTAAGTAGATTATCCATAAATCTTGTACAAATCTCGAAGATTTACCATATTAATAAATCTTGAGATTTCAAATAAATCTTGTATAAATCTTCATGGACAAATAGTTTCGAAAACCGAACATCCCTAAATTCATTTCTCTTTGTGGTGTGGAACGTAGTCCACAATTTTTGCTCTGTTTGACACAGATGGAACCCACTATCTCACTCACTTCATAAGAGATAAGAGAACGGCATTTGAGTTTTCAAGGAAGCTGTCAAATTTAATCTTATTTAAATCTTTTTAATGTGGTGGAAACACTTTAGGAGATTTACTAATCCTCAATGAGATTAACCTTTTTGGTGAAAACGTAGTATAAGCGTTGAAAGAGTAATCAAAATTAGATGCAATTATATATAGCTGGCAAATAATTTTACAAACAAAAATATTGTTGAACTATTCAGTCTCTACTCGAAAAAAAAACCATTTTTAAGTGCAAACTCCATAGTTTTATATTTTAGTCTGTTGAATTGGCTTTCTTTTATATTCCACATGTTTTAAATTAATTATTTTAAAATTCACAACTTTTTTCAACATTTGATTTTGATTGCTCTTCCAGCAAGAAATCTGCCAACAGTATTTCTTTGACCTGACGTCTGTGGAAAAGTCTCATAGGTTCTTAACAAACATCAAATGAAACAAACTTCTACTACTGTCAAAACATAGAATTGGCCAGTTTATATTTCTAAGATCTCAGAGATCTTCGTATTCTCAGAAATATAAACAAAAATTCTCATACAAATTTATCAATTCTACTGTCAAAACTCTGAGAATGAAAATTTTTGGATTCGATTTCTCAATTTTACAAAGTGACAGCTTTTACTTTTGAAATTAAATTAATTTTATTTGCTTTTGTATTTTTAAAAGGCGTCACAACAACAATTTTTATTTCTTTGAGAATTGTTGTTTATATTTCATTCTCAATCTCTATCATTTTCACTGAGAATTTTCTCAAAGATCTTAGAAATATAAACTGGCCAAATTTAAAACAATAAATTGCTAAGTTGTCAGAATCAAACATACCTGTTTTGTAAACATGTGCGACGAACCTGAAACCAACGAAATAAATTCTTCACAATCCGACACTCGTCCTCAATTTGGAAATAGATTTTTAACAAAGAAGGATGATGTTTTCACGCACAATGCATGGTAATTTATTAATGATGAGACAATTGTTAAAACTTCCGAAAGTTCTCTTTTGTTATGAACACACTCGTCATCGGAAAAAACCGCCTCAAGGTGATCGTGTTCTTAAATATAAATCTGATATTTTCCAGTTTAATGCTTGGTATTTCTTCATCAATGTTGGAATTTCACTAATTGGTATTGAATTTTGTTTATTTTCCAAGGGACAACGTTGAATGGGATGCCGAACAAGAAGCCCAGGCACTTGCTGCAGTCCAAAAGAATTCAACACAAAAGATGACAACAGAAGATCAAATCAAATTCGAGAACGAAGCAGATAAATATTGGGATTCATTTTATGACATTCATCAGAATCGATTCTTCAAAGATCGACACTGGTTGTTTACTGAGTTTCCTGAACTGGCCCCAAAAGAAGCCTGCACCGAAGCTCGAAAAATCTTTGAACTTGGTTGCGGTGTAGGCAATACCATCCTGCCAATTCTCAAATACAGCCAAGATATTAATCTTAAAGTCTATGGATGTGATTTTTCAGCTAAGGCTATCGATATATTCCGTGAAAATCCGGAATTCGATGAAAATCGTTGTAAGATCTTTGTTATGGATGCCACTGCCAGTGATTGGGAAGTTCCTTTCGAAAAGGAAAGTCTCGATATAATTGTGCTGATTTTTGTACTTTCGGCTATCAATCCAGACAAAATGCCAATAGTTGCAGAGAATTGTTTCAAATACCTGAAACCAGGGGGATTGGTACTCTTTCGAGACTACGGTCGGTACGACTTGGCTCAACTGAGATTCAAAGCTGGAAAATGTCTAAAAGAGAATTTCTATGTGCGCGGGGACGGAACAAGAGTTTATTTCTTTGAACAGGCGGAACTCAAAGATCTGTTTTGTTCAGCTGGATTTACTGAAGAGCAGAATGTCGTTGATAGACGATTACAAGTAAATCGTGGCAGAATGCTGAAGATGTATCGAGTTTGGATACAAAAAAAGTTTAGAAAACGGTTGGATAAAGTACCCGCCTAGTTTTAAGTAATAAAAATTGTTAAGAAGACAGAGATTTGTGTATTGAAAGTATAACTACCTTTATTTAAATTTTTGTTTTGTTTTATTTATTAGGGTTTGGTTTTTTAATGAACAGTAAAAATATTTAAGAATCAAAGAACTTTGTACATTCCTGGGAATAAAATCTAAAGTACCTAGGTATGAAGAAAAAGTAAGTACAGATTGTTCGTCTTTAAATAGTTTGGAATGGTTCAATAGGCCTATTGCAGTTCTCTTTAACTGGGGAGCTTTTATTTTATCTTCAAAAGCAACTCTTTTACTTACATGCATACAAATACCTTCTTAGTTTAAATATTTACAAAGAAAGCTTGGACATGAATTTGAACTCGAGATCTGAGTAATCCAAATCGAGGTAGGACCACATTGAAATTCACGAAATTATACGTTTTCTACAATTGGCCTTCAAACAGAATGTTAACAGTACTTGAATTCAGTCAGTCACTTTGGTAACGATTTGGCATTTCGTACTATGAATTTCAACCCCTCTTGCAGCTTCATTTAGAAACTGTTTCAAATTTAATTTCTTGGACGCAGAAAATAGAGGATGACTAGCTTCTAATTCCATAAGTCAACGAAGTTCTACTTTTCTACTTTTTCCTTTTATTACCCATATCTACCTACATACCATATGTACTTCAGGTTGGTGGTACAATGTGGAGATAGAGCCAAAAATTGATTGCAACATACTTCTTCTAGCCGTGTACCTAGATGTTTCTAGATTCGCTTGCGAAGTTCGTTGGACTAATTTTCCACCAGCGTTCACATATGAGTCGGGATTCCGTTATTTGAGAATGCATTTAAAGTTTTTAGAGGCCAGATCATTGGTGCTCATCTGCTCTGCATGGCAATTTAGTTTCTCAAGTCAACGGCAGTGTTGAATCTTCTTTCTTGTTGGCATGTCAGTTTGTCAACAAACGTGTTAACCTTATGCTTCATTATCTGACGTATGTAGGTACATAGTTCAGTCTGTTTCTTTTTTTGGGCATCCTGAAGTTCTTCACTTCATGAGCCATGCTCTCCTCGGAACATATTGTATTTGACGGTGCGGTGCATAATTTAGATGCTCCTAATACATAATGCAGCATGGTAGTTGGCTTTTGAGGTGTTATTGGATCTAACTAACTAGCAATCTTTACTTATTATGTGGGCAGAATGCAACTGAATCGCAGATGGAGCTGGGATAAACTGAAATTTAAACGCTGCACTCGGAGGCGGAATAGTTTAAAATAAGTCATCTCTTGCGATTCTTAATAAAAAAAAAATCTAAATTCATTTTTATTTCATCCCTTCTGATAAGAAATGAACATACCTACATTAGTCGAAGAAATTGGACAATGGAGCAAGGCAATCAGATTTTTTTAAATCTTAATCTATGTATGTAGTTGAATTGATAAAACAAAAACATTATTTTTTTCATCTTGCATTCATAGGTATACATTTGTTTTTGCTTTTATTTTTATTTTTGGTCTTTAGCACTAACTTGTTGAAGTTTTTCAGTCATGCGCAAAGAAAAATTATCTTTCTTTTTTCTCTTGTGAAAATAAATTTTCATGGCAGAAAACATAGAAGTTTGTATACAACAACAAAGTGCTATGCATTGTTTGTATTTGATTTGTAGAGTTTACATTGTGTATTTACTGTAATGTTAAGAAGGTATAGTGGAAAAGCAGATGAAAGCATACTTACCTGGCGTAGGGGTTACCGTGATCATGAAGGCGGTTCCCCCGGGGCGAGGCTTGGCCATTGCACTTGGGCTGAGTTGACCTCCGCGATTATTCCTAATGCGAATAACTCGTGCGTGTAATTTTTGGTAGCCGGGGATGGCGTTCGCGCCGCCCCGACATAATAAACTTATATCATTTTATTTCGGTGGAACAATTGAAAACAATTAGCCCATGTCTGATTTTGTAGACAGATAATTTCAATTTCGATTATTTTCGAAGAAAATTATATGGTAATGTTGTGCGAAAATTGCGTACGGATTTTGGAAAAAGAGAACACGTAGCCGTACGTTAACGTCGTTATCTTGTGAAAAAACTGGCGGCGATCTGGCCTCTGGCGGTCCATCGATAAAGCGTGAAAAGCCAAAAAGTGGTGGTTTGTCGATGAGGAGGATTGACTATCGAGGATGTCAGTTTCTTTTCTTTACGCAATTTTCGCACACATTTTGCATTCGCAATATTTCCCAGTGGTACACCATTTAATTTATTCGTTTAGCGGGAACGGGAAGGTGTTATTTACGAAATAAGGACTAGGTATAGTTGAAAAAAAAAAAAAATAGATGGCGGACCCGTTGCCGTTATAATACAACAAATTTAGGATATTATTTTATTCCATAATTCCATATCATCAGGCGAAGAAGGATGGGGGACAAAGAAAAGAATTGTTACAACTAAACAAAGGAAATATTGCTGCTACACTCTAAAGTGAAATTCAAAACCTTATCTTAAAATGGGGCCGTTGGCTCTTGCTTTTATTATATTATTATTTTGTTTTAGCGCGATACCTAGTTCTCTGCTTTTATGGACACATTTAAGATTATCTTTTAAAATTTCATTTAAAAAAATAATTTAGAAATTCAAAAACGGAACCGCTGACTTTTACTGCTTACGTCATCGTCAGCTTGTATTTAGTGCGCACACGTGGCACACGCATACTTAAAATTCTCTCAATGGTGGACTTGAACTCCATCTATTTAAATTTTTTTCTATGTGGACTTGAACTCCATCTATTTTAATTTTTTTCTATGTAGGTAAATTGTTATGCCTAAAATATATACGCATATTTTTTAATTTTCATACTGTCGTCTCCAACAAAGGAGCCATTAAATTGACCACAGCCACGCCCCAAAAGCTTACCAAAAGGAAGTCGCAGGTGCTAACCACATCTTAAAGATGAAGGCAAAAGAACCGCTTCCCCCTTGCCAAATTATAAGGGATGTGATTGTGCGGACGGAGCCAATTTGCCGACCTTCGCTTCCAACGAAAAACGCTCAGAAGATGAAAATTCATCGGGTGCGAGCAAGCGAGGTGAAGGAGCCGGAATCGTTGGAGGAAATTAATATTCCTGTGCACCTTAGGTATGTGGATGGCGAGCTTTTCGTGCTTTCGGAAACTATTGATAGTGGCGGGATGAACATTTTGTTGGGCACAAGAACATCGCTCAAGCTCCTGTCCGAAACGAAGTGCTGGCTGGTGGACGGAACTTTTAACGTGGTTCCCACAATTTTTGGACAGTTATTCTCAATCCATGGCCACGTTCAAGGGACAGTCATCCCCCTTATGTACTGCCTTATGAGCCGGAGGACAAGAGAGGCCTACCAGGAATTTTGGTTGCAGCTGTTTAAAGTGGCTTGTGAGAACAATCTGGCAATCAAACCAGAAATTGTGGTCAGCGATTTCGAGGTTGCCATCGTAAAAGCAGCGATCGAGTTTTTCCCGGAAGCAAAATACCGTGGATGTCTGTTCCACTTTGGACAGATCATTTGGCTTGGGTTTGCGACCAAGTATAGCCAAAATGAGGAGTTTGCCATGGAGGTGAGAAAGCTGAAGGCACTGGAATTTGTGCCACCGCAGGAAGTGGACAGCTACTGACTTTGCGTGGTTCACTACGACGTGTGGAGACCAAAGCGCTGGCCATATGGTTCCGAACGAACTATGTCGTTACCAGGACAACGCCACCACGTTACAAGCCAGTGTTTTGGACAGTCGGAGCCTCTGCCAGCGTAGACCACTTCCCTCGGACTCAAAATAGTGTCGAGGCTTGGCACTGACGATTAGAGTTGTTGTAGGACAAAGCCATGCTGGGCTCTATAAGATCATATCAGATCTTGGAAAACCTGCGGCTGGGAAATTTGCCGCCAGTCACTCGAGCTATGAGACGTGACGAGAGGCTGCAAAGGGGTTGAGCAGGAGAGTTCTGACCGATAAGGTGCAGTTCTTATCGGACACTGCCCACAACTCCACCCTTGCATAGGTATGACAATCCGTCCTTTTCGGGACGACCAAAAAATCGCAAACAGATAAATTTTCACTTCAGAGAAAATTAAAAAAAAAATAGTCCCCTGGGGCGAGTGGTACCCACACGCGCATACATTTTTTAAACTTATAATTCTCTCAATGGTGGACTCCATCTATTTTAATTTCTTTCTAAATAAATTGTTATGCCTAAAGTATATACGCATATTTTTTAATTTTAATACTGTCGTCTCCAACAAAGGAGCCATTAAATTGTTCAAAGATGGGTACATTTACCACCGCGAAAAAAACGTTGGGGAAAAAAGTTTTTGGTGCTGCGCGGAGCGTAGGCCATTGCGTTGCAAGGCACGCGCGCAAACTTTCGAAGCTGACAATAAAATATGCATAAAAGCAATGGTAAATGACCACAGCCACGCCCCAAAAGCTTACCAAAAGGAAGTCGCAGATGCTATAACCACATCTTAAAGATGAAGGCAAAAGAACCGCTTCCCCCTTGCCAAATTATAAGAGATGTGATTGTGCGGACGGAGCCAATTTGCCGACCTTCGCTTCCATCAAAAAACGCCCAAAAAATGAAAATTCATCGGGTACGAGCAAGTGACATCAAGGAGCCCGAATCGTTGGAGGAAATAAACATTCCTATGCACATCAGGTATGTTGATGGGGAACTTTTTGTGCTTTCCGAAACGATATATAGTGGCGGCATGAATATCTTGCTGGGCACAAGAACGTCCCTTAAGCTCCTCTCAGAAACGAAGTGCTGGCTGGTAGACGGAACTTTTAACGTGGTTCCCACAATTTTTGGACAGTTATTCTCAATCCATGGCCACGTTCAAGGGACAGTCATCCCCCTTGTGTACTGCCTTATGAGCCGGAGGACAAGAGAGGCCTACCAGGAATTTTGGTTGCAGCTGTTGAAAGTGGCTTGTGAGAACAATCTGGCAATCAAACCAGAAATTGTGGTCAGCGATTTCGAGGTTGCCATCGTAAAAGCAGCGATCGAGTTTTTCCCGGAAGCAAAATACCGTGGATGTCTGTTCCACTTTGGACAGATCATTTGGCGACGAGTTCAAACGCTTGGGTTTGCGACCAAGTATGGCCAAAATGAGGAGTTTGCCATGGATTTGAGGAAGCTGAAGGCACTGGAATTTGTGCCACCGCAGGAAGTGGACAGCTACTGACTCTGCGTGGTTCACTACGACGTGTGGAGACCAAAGCGCTGGCCATATGGTTCCGAACGAACTATGTCGCTACCAGGACAACGCCACCACGTTACAAGCCAGTGTTTTGGACAGTCGGAGCCTCTGCCAGCGTAGACCACTTCCCTCGGACTCAAAATAGTGTCGAGGCTTGGCACTGACGATTAGAGTTGTTGTAGGACAAAGCCATGCTGGGCTCTATAAGATCATATCAGATCTTGGAAAACCTGCGGCTGGGAAATTTGCCGCCAGTCACTCGAGCTATGAGACGTGACGAGAGGCTGCAAAGGGGTTGAGCAGGAGAGTTCTGACCGATAAGTTGCAGTTCTTATCGGACACTGCCCACAACTCCACCCTTGCATAGGTATGACAATCCGTCCTTTTCGGGACGACCAAAAAATCGCAAACATATAAATTTTCACTTCAGAGAAAATTAAAAAAAAAATAGTCCCCTGGGGCGAGTGGTACCCACACGCGCATACATTTTTTAAACTTATAATTCTCTCAATGGTGGACTCCATCTATTTTAATTTCTTTCTAAATAAATTGTTATGCCTAAAGTATATACGCATATTTTTTAATTTTAATACTGTCGTCTCCAACAAAGGAGCCATTAAATTGTTCAAAGATGGGTACATTTACCACCGCGAAAAAAACGTTGGGGAAAAAAGTTTTTGGTGCTGCGCGGAGCGTAGGCCATTGCGTTGCAAGGCACGCGCGCAAACTTTCGAAGCTGACAATAAAATATGCATAAAAGCAATGGTAAATGACCACAGCCACGCCCCAAAAGCTTACCAAAAGGAAGTCGCAGATGCTATAACCACATCTTAAAGATGAAGGCAAAAGAACCGCTTCCCCCTTGCCAAATTATAAGAGATGTGATTGTGCGGACGGAGCCAATTTGCCGACCTTCGCTTCCATCAAAAAACGCCCAAAAAATGAAAATTCATCGGGTACGAGCAAGTGACATCAAGGAGCCCGAATCGTTGGAGGAAATAAACATTCCTATGCACATCAGGTATGTTGATGGGGAACTTTTTGTGCTTTCCGAAACGATATATAGTGGCGGCATGAATATCTTGCTGGGCACAAGAACGTCCCTTAAGCTCCTCTCAGAAACGAAGTGCTGGCTGGTAGACGGAACTTTTAACGTGGTTCCCACAATTTTTGGACAGTTATTCTCAATCCATGGCCACGTTCAAGGGACAGTCATCCCCCTTGTGTACTGCCTTATGAGCCGGAGGACAAGAGAGGCCTACCAGGAATTTTGGTTGCAGCTGTTGAAAGTGGCTTGTGAGAACAATCTGGCAATCAAACCAGAAATTGTGGTCAGCGATTTCGAGGTTGCCATCGTAAAAGCAGCGATCGAGTTTTTCCCGGAAGCAAAATACCGTGGATGTCTGTTCCACTTTGGACAGATCATTTGGCGACGAGTTCAAACGCTTGGGTTTGCGACCAAGTATGGCCAAAATGAGGAGTTTGCCATGGATTTGAGGAAGCTGAAGGCACTGGAATTTGTGCCACCGCAGGAAGTGGACAGCTACTGACTCTGCGTGGTTCACTACGACGTGTGGAGACCAAAGCGCTGGCCATATGGTTCCGAACGAACTATGTCGTTACCAGGACAACGCCACCACGTTACAAGCCAGTGTTTTGGACAGTCGGAGCCTCTGCCAGCGTAGACCACTTCCCTCGGACTCAAAATAGTGTCGAGGCTTGGCACTGACGATTAGAGTTGTTGTAGGACAAAGCCATGCTGGGCTCTATAAGATCATATCAGATCTTGGAAAACCTGCGGCTGGGAAATTTGCCGCCAGTCACTCGAGCTATGAGACGTGACGAGAGGCTGCAAAGGGGTTGAGCAGGAGAGTTCTGACCGATAAGTTGCAGTTCTTATCGGACACTGCCCACAACTCCACCCTTGCATAGGTATGACAATCCGTCCTTTTCGGGACGACCAAAAAATCGCAAACAGATAAATTTTCACTTCAGAGAAAATTAAAAGAAAAAATAGTCCCCTGGGGCGAGTGGTACCCACACGCGCATACATTTTTTAAACTTATAATTCTCTCAATGGTGGACTCCATCTATTTTAATTTCTTTCTAAATAAATTGTTATGCCTAAAGTATATACGCATATTTTTTAATTTTAATACTGTCGTCTCCAACAAAGGAGCCATTAAATTGTTCAAAGATGGGTACATTTACCACCGCGAAAAAAACGTTGGGGAAAAAAGTTTTTGGTGCTGCGCGGAGCGTAGGCCATTGCGTTGCAAGGCACGCGCGCAAACTTTCGAAGCTGACAATAAAATATGCATAAAAGCAATGGTAAATGACCACAGCCACGCCCCAAAAGCTTACCAAAAGGAAGTCGCAGATGCTATAACCACATCTTAAAGATGAAGGCAAAAGAACCGCTTCCCCCTTGCCAAATTATAAGGGATGTGATTGTGCGGACGGAGCCAATTTGCCGACCTTCGCTTCCAACGAAAAACGCTCAGAAGATGAAAATTCATCGGGTGCGAGCAAGCGAGGTGAAGGAGCCGGAATCGTTGGAGGAAATTAATATTCCTGTGCACCTTAGGTATGTGGATGGCGAGCTTTTCGTGCTTTCGGAAACTATTTATAGTGGCGGGATAAACATTTTGCTGGGCACAAGAACCTCGCTCAAGCTCCTGTCCGAAACGAAGTGCTGGCTGGTAGACGGAACTTTTAACGTGGTTCCCACAATTTTTGGACAGCTCTTCTCAATCCATGGCCACGTTCAAGGGACAGTCATCCCCCTTGTGTACTGCCTTATGAGCCGGAGGACAAGAGAGGCCTACCAGGAATTTTGGTTGCAGCTGTTGAAAGTGGCTTGTGAGAACAATCTGGCAATCAAACCAGAAATTGTGGTCAGCGATTTCGAGGTTGCCATCGTAAAAGCAGCGATCGAGTTTTTCCCGGAAGCAAAATACCGTGGATGTCTGTTCCACTTTGGACAGATCATTTGGCTTGGGTTTGCGACCAAGTATGGCCAAAATGAGGAGTTTGCCATGGAGGTGAGGAAGCTGAAGGCACTGGAATTTGTGCCACCGCAGGAAGTGGACAGCTACTGACTCTGCGTGGTTCACTACGACGTGTGGAGACCAAAGCGCTGGCCATATGGTTCCGAACGAACTATGTCGTTACCAGGACAACGCCACCACGTTACAAGCCAGTGTTTTGGACAGTCGGAGCCTCTGCCAGCGTAGACCACTTCCCTCGGACTCAAAATAGTGTCGAGGCTTGGCACTGACGATTAGAGTTGTTGTAGGACAAAGCCATGCTGGGCTCTATAAGATCATATCAGATCTTGGAAAACCTGCGGCTGGGAAATTTGCCGCGACGTGACGAGAGGCTGCAAAGGGGTTAAGCAGGAGAGTTCTGACCGATAAGGTGCATTTCTTATCGGACACTGCCCACAACTCCACCCTTGCATAGGTATGACAATCTGTCCTTTTCGGGACGACCAAAAAATCGCAAACAGATAAATTTTCACTTCAGAGAAAATTAAAAAAAAATAGTCCCCTGGGGCGAGTGGTACCCACACGCACATACATTTTTTTAACTTATAATTCTCTCAATGGTGGACTCCATCTATTTTAATTTCCTTCTAAATAAATTGTTATGCCTAAAATATATATCCATATTTTTTTAATTTTCATACTGTCGTCTCCAACAAAGGAGTCATTAAATTGTTAAAGGATGGGTAGGTACATTTACCACCGCGAAAAAAACGTTGGGGAACAAAGTTTTTGGTGCTGCGCGGAGCGTAGGCCATTGCGTTGCAAGGCACGCGCGCAAACCTTCGAAGCGGACAACAACATAATATATGTAAAAAAAATGGTAAATGACCACAGCCACTAAAAAATCTAAATCTAAATAAATCTAAATAAAAGCTTTTCAAAAGGAAGTCGCTGATGCGACCACCCAAGGTGCTTTTAAACAATAAAAACTTGATATTGGCGCCTGCCTGGCGACTTGACATACCCTAAGCGGAGCGACGGAGTCCCACGAGCGGGTTTGTCCCCCAAAAAGGGAGTCAAAATCCTGAGCTCCCGCGAAGCGGGCCACCCAAAGTGCTTATAAACAAAAAAACTGTTGGTATTGGCGCTGCCTGGCGACTTGACATACCCTAAGCGGAGCGACGGAGTCGCGTGAGCCGGTGTGTCCCCCAAAAAGGGAGTTAAAATCCTGAGCTCCCGTGAAGCGCGCCACCCAAGGTGTTTTTCAATCAAAAAAAATCTTATTTTTTACCTCTTTTTTAGACATTTTTTTACGCGAAAAACGAACTTTTATCTTTAAATGCATTTTGCGGCTAAACTAAGCGTCGTAGACTCCCTAAAGTTGACACCTTCAAAAGTAATTATTGGCTTAAGTAGGCAACCGAGAGAAATAAATCAAAATACAAGTATTATCTCCTTACAAATTTTCAGTCTTCCTGAAAAGGACGGATTTGTCAACGATGGACGAAAAAAAAAGAAAAAGCGTTTTTTCAAGCAATGCTTAGGCTATGTGCAACTCTTTTTAAAAAATCGACATGGCTGATCAGACCCAGCGTTGCTAGCACAGCTTGAATGGCTTCATTTTTTTTAAATTATTTTGCTTCTGGGTGGAGCATTACCCATTCTTAAGCCTACGATGGTTGACTTGGCAATTATTGATTCTTTCCCAAGGTGAGCAATTATTTTGTAGACGCCAGCATGACGTTTGCCTACAACAACCTTAAATGTGAAAAAAATGAAACGATAATAAAATTATAAATTTTTTGGATCTAAAAATTAAATTACCTTTAGGCGTCGATGCCATGCCTCAACGCTGTTTTGTGTTTGAGGGAAATCACTCTCAGCAGCAAAGGCACCGATGGTCCAAAATGATGGTGGATATCGCGGCGGTGTCGTTGCTGTTCCCACATAATTCTTCCTGAACCATTGGTAGAGTGGTTTTGCCTCCACACTTACCAAGGAGTCATAGGCTTCTTTAAAATAATCTGGCATAAACTCAGCTGGTGCAAATGTGAGCGCCTTCAACATCCCGACTTCCACGGAAAAGTTTTCATCGCAGCCATATTTCTGTGCACATCCAAGGCTTTGAACCCTCCTCCAAATTATTTGGCCGAAATGGAAGAGGCAGCCGTGGGTCTGTGCCTGTGGAAAAAAGGCTGATGCTGACGCAATTACATATATTTTGCTCAGAATCGGAAATAATATCTTCTGGTTGCAACGATATTTTGTATTCCCGTGCGATTGACAGCAATTCTTGCCAAAAGATCTTGTACGCTTCCCTGCTTCTGCTGCTCATCAAACAATAGATGAAGGAGACCACCGTGCCTTCAATTTTGCCATACACCGAAAAAAATTGCCCCATAATGGATGGTACCACGGCAAAGGTCCCATCCACCAGCCAGTACTTTGCTTCGGACAGCATTTGGATGCTGGTCCTGGTTCCCATCAATATATTTTTGCCGGACCCGGAAGTGTGGCTGCTTTCCTTCAGCACAAATAATTCCCCCTCCATTTTTTTTATACCTTCGGGTATGTTAATACCATCTAAGTTAGTCGGCTGGTTCAAGGAGTTTTGTCGAACCCGGTGTATTTTCATTTTTTGCGCGTCTTTCGATGTCAAATGGGGTCGGGCAATCTCGGGTGTCAAAACCACGCTATCCCTTGCTATGACGCTCGGAGGAAACGGACCCTTAGCCAGGGTTTTTACCAAGAAATTGGTTTTGGCAACCTCTTTTTCATATGCGAGGGGAGCATGGCTGGTTGATATTGATGATGGCATAATTTAATTCCGTTTCCAGGGTTTGCATTCTGGCTTTGCATTGAAGTGCTTTCCTTTCGGAACAGCACCAATATGCCTTCTTTTCTTTTTTTTCCACGTGGAAAATATACCCGTCTTTTATGAGCTTTATGCCACCTTTGTTAGATCTCACTACCTAATTTTGTTAATAGTAGAGACAAATTTATTAAGAAGAAGAAAGAAAGCAGTTAGGAAATAAGACGCGAGAAAATTTAAATCAAGGCTACCTTAAAAAAAGAAAGAAAATAAGAAAACCAAAAAAAGAAAGGAAGATAATAACAAAATAAAAAAAAAACTATTTAAAAAAAAATTGCACCCAATAAAATTAAGCGTCCTAGACCCCCTAAAGTTGACATATTCAAACTTGATTTTTGACTAAAGTAGGCATCCGACAAAAATAAAAATTATATATTCGTAATCTAGAGAATTCCACCTTTCAATCGACGTATCGCATGAAGCGAAAAACCAACTTTAATCTTTAATCGCGATTTGCAGCTAAACTAAGCGTCGTAGACCCCCTAAAGTTGACACCTTCAAAAGTAATTATTGGCTAAAGTAGGCAACCGAGAGAAATAAATTAAAATACAAGTATTATCTCTTTACAAATTCTCAGTCTTCCTGAAAAGGACGGATTTGTCAACGATGGACGAAAAAAAAAGAAAAAGCGTTTTTTCAAGCAATGCTTAGGCTATGTGCAACTCTTTTTAAAAAATCGACATGGCTGATCAGACCCAGCGTTGCTAGCACAGCTTGAATGGCTTCATTTTTTTAAAATTATTTTGCTTCTGGGTGGAGCATTACCCATTCTTAAGCCTACGATGGTTGACTTGGCAATTATTGATTCTTTCCCAAGGTGAGCAATTATTTTGTAGACGCCAGCATGACGTTTGCCTACAACAACCTTAAATGTGAAAAAAATGAAACGATAATAAAATTATAAATTTTTTGGATCTAAAAATTAAATTACCTTTAGGCGTCGATGCCATGCCTCAACGCTGTTTTGTGTTTGAGGGAAATCACTCTCAGCAGCAAAGGCACCGATGGTCCAAAATGATGGTGGATATCGCGGCGGTGTCGTTGCTGTTCCCACATAATTCTTCCTGAACCATTGGTAGAGTGGTTTTGCCTCCACACTTACCAAGGAGTCATAGGCTTCTTTAAAATAATCTGGCATATACTCAGCTGGTGCAAATGTGAGGGCTTCAACATCCTGACTTCCACGGCAAAGTTTTCATCGCAGCCATATTTCTGTGCACATCCAAGGCTTTGAACCCTCCTCCAAATTATTTAGCCGAAATGGAAGAGGCAGCCGTGGGTCTGTGTCTGTGGAAAAAAGGCTGATGCTGACGCAATTATATTTTGCTCAAAATCGGAAATATCTTCTGGTTGCAACGATGTTTTGTATTCCCGGGCGATTGACAGCAGTTCTCAGATGAGGGGGACCACCGTGCCTTCAATTTTGCCATACACCGAAAAAAGTTGCCCCATAATGGATGGTACCACGGCAAAGGTCCCATCCACCAGCCAGCACTTTGCTTCGGACAGCATTTGGATGCTGGTCCTGGTGCCCATTAATATATTCTTGCCGGACCCGGAAGTGTGGCTACTTTCTTTGAGCACAAATATTTCCCCCTCCACTTTTTTTAAATCTTCGGGTATGTTTATTCCATCTAAGGAAGTCGGCTCCTTCATTGCATTTTGTCGAACCCGGTGGATCTTCATTTGCGGCTTTCGATGGCAAATGGGGTCGGACAATCTCGGGTGTCAAAACCACGCTTTCCCTTGCTATGACGCTTGGAGGAAACGAACCCTTAGCCAGGGTTTTCACTAAGAAATTGGTTTTGCAGACCTCTTTTTCATATGCAAGGGGAGCATGGCTGTGGTCATTATTTATGTCGACGATGGCATAGTTTAAATCTGTTTCCAGGGTTTGCATTCTTGCTTTGCATTGTAGTGATTTCCTTTCGGAACAACACCAATATGCCTTCTTTTCCTGTTTTTTTCCACGTGGAAAATATAGCCGTCTTTTATCAATTTAATGCCGCCTTTGTTAGATTTAACTACCTAATTTTGTTATTGATATGGACAAATTTATTAAGAAGAAGGAAATAAGGCAAAAGAAAGAAAATAAGAAAACCAAAAGAGAAAGGAAGATAATAACAAAATACAAAAAAAAAATACTTATTTAAAAAAAATTGCACCGAATAAAATTAATCGAAAAAAAAACACAAAAGGGCAGTTTAGCAACAAAATTAAAAAAAAAATATTTAAACACTAATGGCACCAAATAAAATTGAAAAAAAACGCAAAATGTTTACCATTAAAAAAAAAACACACACAAAACTAGAACGAGGAAACATTCAAATCACTTTATTATAAAAAAAAACTTTAAAACTTGCCTCTGCAAAATTAGCCATTTTTATCACAATATATTATATATTTAGCACTTTTAGCACTAATTCACTGAATATCTTCAACCACCAGACAGATCACGTGCTAAATGCAATTAATAACATAAAATAGAATCGTATCCCAACTACCTGCGTTGCGTTGGCGTTCTAATAAGAAATTAAATTGTTTCCGGAACGTAACTCCTACTTTCTGTTGGATGCTCATAATAGGCGCCAGCCAATCAGAGCTTTTTTATTTTCCATGATTCTCACCGAATCGAGTGACCTAAACAAATTATTTTATTGTATACCACGAGTTTTGGCTACAGCTTTTAAAAGTGGCTTGCGAAAACAATCTGGCAATCGAGCCAGAAATCATGATAAGCGCCTTCGAGGTTACCATTGTAAAAACAGTGGGCGAGTTTTTCCCGGACGCAAAATACCGTGACCACTTTGGACAGATCATTTGGCTACGGGTTCAAATACTTGGGTTTGCGACCAAGTATGGCCAGAACTAGGAGTTTGCCATGGAGGTGAGGAAGCTGAAGGCACTGGAATTTGTGCCACCGCAGGAAGTGGACAGCTACTTTAAGGCTCTGCGTGGTTCACTACAACGTGTGGAGACCAAAGCGCTGGCCAAATGGTTCCGAACGAACTATGTCGGTACCAGGACAACACCACCACGTTACAAGCCAGTGTTTTGGACAGTCGGAGCCTCTGCCAGCGTAGACCACTTCCCTCGGACTCAAAATAGTGTCGCGGCTTGGCAGTGACGATTAGAGTTGTTGTAGGACAAAGCCATGCTGGGCTCTATAAGATCATATCCGATCTTGGAAAAGAGACCACGGTAGCCGTTTTGGCTGCTGAAAATCTGCGGCTGGGAAATTTGCCGCCAGTCACTCGAGCTATGAGACGTGACGAGAAGCTGCAAAGGGTGTTGAGCAGGAGGGTTCTGACCGATAAGGTGCAGTTCTTATCGGACATTGCCCACAACTCCACCCTTGCATAGGTATGACAATCCGTCCTTTTCGGGACGACCAAAAAATCGCAAACAGATAAATTTTCACTTCAGAGAAAATTAAAAAAAAAAAATAGTCCCCTGGGGCGAGTGGTACCCACACGCGCATACATTTTTTAAACTTATAATTCTCTCAATGGTGGACTCCATCTATTTTAATTTCTTTCTAAATAAATTGTTATGCCTAAAGTATATACGCATATTTTTTAATTTTAATACTGTCGTCTCCAACAAAGGAGCCATTAAATTGTTCAAAGATGGGTACATTTACCACCGCGAAAAAAACGTTGGGGAAAAAAGTTTTTGGTGCTGCGCGGAGCGTAGGCCATTGCGTTGCAAGGCACGCGCGCAAACTTTCGAAGCTGACAATAAAATATGCATAAAAGCAATGGTAAATGACCACAGCCACGCCCCAAAAGCTTACCAAAAGGAAGTCGCAGATGCTATAACCACATCTTAAAGATGAAGGCAAAAGAACCGCTTCCCCCTTGCCAAATTATAAGGGATGTGATTGTGCGGACGGAGCCAATTTGCCGACCTTCGCTTCCAACGAAAAACGCTCAGAAGATGAAAATTCATCGGGTGCGAGCAAGCGAGGTGAAGGAGCCGGAATCGTTGGAGGAAATTAATATTCCTGTGCACCTTAGGTATGTGGATGGCGAGCTTTTCGTGCTTTCGGAAACTATTTATAGTGGCGGGATAAACATTTTGCTGGGCACAAGAACCTCGCTCAAGCTCCTGTCCGAAACGAAGTGCTGGCTGGTAGACGGAACTTTTAACGTGGTTCCCACAATTTTTGGACAGCTCTTCTCAATCCATGGCCACGTTCAAGGGACAGTCATCCCCCTTGTGTACTGCCTTATGAGCCGGAGGACAAGAGAGGCCTACCAGGAATTTTGGTTGCAGCTGTTGAAAGTGGCTTGTGAGAACAATCTGGCAATCAAACCAGAAATTGTGGTCAGCGATTTCGAGGTTGCCATCGTAAAAGCAGCGATCGAGTTTTTCCCGGAAGCAAAATACCGTGGATGTCTGTTCCACTTTGGACAGATCATTTGGCTTGGGTTTGCGACCAAGTATAGCCAAAATGAGGAGTTTGCCATGGAGGTGAGGAAGCTGAAGGCACTGGAATTTGTGCCACCGCAGGAAGTGGACAGCTACTGACTCTGCGTGGTTCACTACCACGTGTGGAGACCAAAGCGCTGGCCATATGGTTCCGAACGAACTATGTCGTTACCAGGACAACGCCACCACGTTACAAGCCAGTGTTTTGGACAGTCGGAGCCTCTGCCAGCGTAGACCACTTCCCTCGGACTCAAAATAGTGTCGAGGCTTGGCACTGACGATTAGAGTTGTTGTAGGACAAAGCCATGCTGGGCTCTATAAGATCATATCAGATCTTGGAAAACCTGCGGCTGGGAAATTTGCCGCGACGTGACGAGAGGCTGCAAAGGGGTTAAGCAGGAGAGTTCTGACCGATAAGGTGCATTTCTTATCGGACACTGCCCACAACTCCACCCTTGCATAGGTATGACAATCTGTCCTTTTCGGGACGACCAAAAAATCGCAAACAGATAAATTTTCACTTCAGAGAAAATTAAAAAAAAATAGTCCCCTGGGGCGAGTGGTACCCACACGCACATACATTTTTTTAACTTATAGTTCTCTCAATGGTGGACTCCATCTATTTTAATTTCCTTCTAAATAAATTGTTATGCCTAAAATATATATCCATATTTTTTTAATTTTCATACTGTCGTCTCCAACAAAGGAGTCATTAAATTGTTAAAGGATGGGTAGGTACATTTACCACCGCGAAAAAAACGTTGGGGAACAAAGTTTTTGGTGCTGCGCGGAGCGTAGGCCATTGTAATGTGCCCTGCCTATCCTACAAAGCTATGGAGGATATGGGCTTCCTCAAGCCAATTATAAATGCTGGCTAAAGAGCCGATCTGATTAATTAAATTAAAGAAGGCTAATAAGCCGAGTTTCTTTGTTTAACTTCCAAATTAAAAGTGCTCTTTATTTGATCAGACTTAGGCTATTTATACAAAAATAATTTCCTTACACACTAAGAACTTAAAGCTGTACATATTATTACTAAAACATATACATTGTATTGAATTCTAATTCGGTGGGAAACAAATGACAGAATCAGGCAGCATACTTGCTATGTCATCAAAAATCATAACAAATATACATGCCCCTTTCACAATGCACAAACGCATCCAAATTCGTTCAGGCATATTTACTACACAGCATGCAGTGCGTTGAACCTTCACGAATAGGTAGATACACTTGACCATAGTAAAAGTAATCTGAGACTCAAGTGGCATTGAACATTTTTATTAAATAATTTTCTGGACTGAATGAAATGCGAGTGCATATGAGAAATGGGTTGGCTATAGGAACGTGGAGTATAGATCTATGGCAATGACCTGCAATAAAATTCTTATGCAATATAGTGTAGTGTATGCGCACTACATCCTCACTCTTTTAGGAAAAAAAAAAAAAAATTTTTTTTTTTTTTTTGTTTATTTTTTTAATCTATTATTATGTACCTCTTTGGTTTCATTATTAATCTTAATTTTACTATTTACGCCCTTTAATTCAATTACTTCGTATGGTCCTTTATATGGGTTTTCTAATTTTTTCTTATTTCCTACTTTTAAATATACCTTATCTCCTACTTTTAATTGTAATGGGTTGGCAATCTTATCTACTAATTCCTTTCTTTCTATTTT
Source organism: Syrphus vitripennis (assembly GCA_958431115.1). Classification (NCBI taxonomy): domain Eukaryota; kingdom Metazoa; phylum Arthropoda; class Insecta; order Diptera; family Syrphidae; genus Syrphus; species Syrphus vitripennis. The sequence goes on along the minus strand of OY288110.1, from coordinate 6,410,072 downwards.
ACTTTTATCTAATAATCTCTTAGCTATTACTCTTATTTGACCTAATCTAAATTTTAATTCTAAACTGTAATCATCAATGTTATATATAGGGCTTGTTATGTTATGAGCTAAGCCTTCTGGTAGTTTAGCTAATTTTCCATAAACCAATTCAAAGGGTGATATACCTATGATAGAGTGTGGTGTTGTATTGTAACTAAAGACAAAATAGGGAATCCACTCATGCCAATTGTTTTGTTCTGCAAAGGCAATTAGATATTCATTTAATACTCTATGGTTTCGTTCTATAGATCCTAATGTTTCGTGATGATAGGGTGTTGATGTTATGTGATTTATCCCAAATAATATGTAAACGTTTTTCATTACTTCGTTGATAAATTCTGTCCCCATGTCTGTTCTTAATGTTCTGAAACTACCGTGTCTAAGAAGAAAATTATCTACCAATGCTTTTGCTACAGTGTTTGCATCTTTGCTTTTAATAGGAATAGCTTCGACGTATTTTGTTAACTCACATTGTAGAGTGAGTATATACCTAAAGTCGTTTGAGGGTCTTAGTGGACCTACTGTGTCTGCTGTTACTACTTCAAAACTTGTTGTTGGTGTCTCTGTTAATACCAATCTTTCTTTTGTATTCCTGATTTGTTTGCTCTGTGCACATATTATGCATTCATTAACGTATTTCTTCACCATTTTGTTTAAATTTTTCCAACAATATCTCTGTTTTATTTTATTTATCGTTCTTTTTATGCCTGAGTGCCCACCGGCATGTGGTGTATTATGAAAATTCTCTATTATCTTTTCTTTCTCTTTATCATCAATAACTCTTATTGGGGGAATATATATCAATATTTTTAATCGTGCTTTTCTTTCAATTTTTTGTTGTAATTTATTATACAATTTTTTAAATTCATATATACTTATGTGCTCAAATATTTCGTCATTATTAGCAATTGCTAATTGGTTAATATCTTCTTTATTCATTCTAAATACCAGTTTCTCCAAGATCAGACCTAAATCGAGATTCGGATTATCACTGTATTCTATCACCACATCTGTAATGTTTACATGAATTTTTGTACAGGCTTCTCCTGAATTAAACCTTAGTTTATATGAGGATTTTCGCTGATGTACTTCATGTTTTTGTAGCACTTTTTTGAATTTTAATTTTTTATTATTTTTAACTTCTGTTAGGGAACCACATTCCCAAATGTATATAGGTGTATCATTCGTTTTTAACTCTATATTTTGGTTTTTTAGATTTTCATTTGCTATTTTAGCTGATTTTGATCTAGTCATAATATTTACATTTGAAGTTGGGATCATTTCTTTTAATATTTCAGAATCAAGCTTGATACGTGATAACGCATCAGCATTTGTGTTCATTGATCCCTGTTTATAAATAATATTAAAGGTGTAATCTGCTAGATCCAATCTTATCCGTGTTAACTTTGATGATGGATTTTTGTGTGTGAAGAGACTTACTAACGGTCTGTGATCTGTTACCACAGTGAATTTTCTTCCATATACGTATGGTCTGAAGTAGTTTATTGCCCAATGTATGCCAAGCAGTTCCTTCTCGATTATTGGTTTATTCAGCTCATGCTTGGTTAAACTTCTACTGGCATATGAAATCGGGAGATCTTTACCTATCTCACCTTGTGATAGTACTGCTCCTAAGGCAACATTCGAAGCATCAGTTGTTATTATGAATGTCTCTTCATGATTTGGGTACTTAAGGATAGGTGGATTTATAAGCTTGTTTTTCAAAGTGATAAAGGCATTTTCACATTCCTCGCTCCAAATGAATTCTACTCCCTTTTTAGATAGTATATTTAGTGGTCTGGCTACTGTTGCAAAGTCTTTTATGAATCTCCTATAATAGTTGCAGAACGCTACAAATCTTTTGACTTCGTCTGCATTTTTTGGTGTTGGATATGCAGTAATAGCTTCATACTTTTGCGGATCTGGTTTTATTCCCTCATTTGTTATTAAATGTCCAAGATATGTTACCTGCGTTTGCAGCCAATTGCATTTTTTGGGGTTCAGTTTGAGATTGTATTTTCTGAGCCTTTGAAGAATCTTTATAAGGTTACTGTTGTGATGATTCAGGCTGCAGCCGAATATAATTATATCGTCAACATATAAGAAAGCTTCTGTGCTAAGACCTGCTAAGGCTACAGATAGCATACGTTGGAAGCTATTCGTTGATATTTTTAGTCCAAATGGTAACCTATTGAAGTGAAAATGTCCACGGGGTGTTGAAAATGCTGTTTTTGGTCTTGATTCTTCATCCAATTCTATTTGATGGAAGGAGCTTGTTAAATCTAAGGTGGAAAAGTATTTAGCTCTGCCCAGTGTATCTAGTACATCATCCAGTCTTGTCAAGGGAAATTTATCGTCTATTATTTTTTTATTCAATTGACGGAAATCCACAACTAAACGCCATTTCTTTTCTCCCTGGGAATCTTTCTTCGGTACCACGAGCAAAGGTGAGTTAAATGGGCTGACTGAAGGTTCAATTATGTTATCTTCAAGAAGTTTATCTACTTGTTGGTTGATTTCTTCTATCTGTCCATTGGGAAGTCTATAATTTTTAATGTAAACAGGATTGTTGTCTGTCATAGAAATTCTTTGTTTGTAGAAATTATTTACTGTCAATGTATCTCCATCTAGATGGAAACAATCCGCAAATTCCTTACATATGTCTAAAATGGAATGTTTTGCTTTAATATCTGATATGTCGATATTTAGTTCCTTTATTAGTCTTTCATATTGATTTTCTTTTTTGTTCTTTTCAAAATTCTTTTTTAGATCAATAACATGAAAATCAGTGAGTGGGACTACATCTGGCTTGAATGGTTTTAAAGTTACGTCATGCTCTAAAGTGTTTAAAAATGCTATTTGAGTGATGCCTTTTGCTGGGATAATTGAATTCGCGATAAAAACTCCATTTTGTATTTCTTGATTGAGCACGATGCTGTCTTCCGGTACTTCAAGATTTATTGGATGCAGTGATTGTGTTCTTGCGGGTAAAATAATATTTTGTGATTTAGGAAGCTGTGTGAACATTGGGAAAATGAATTCATCATTTTTGAATAAAATAGATAGTGTAAAGTTTTCATAATCTATTTTACAATTGTTTTTTATCAAAAAGTCTCTTCCTAGAATACCATTTGTATTGATTGGGAAACTGTCATCTACTACTTGGAACTTTTGCTCGATCTGCTCGCCCTCAATTCTTAATTGCCCTTGTATTGAACCTATAGAATATACTTCCGAATCTGTGACTCCTTTAATCGTTATTTTATCTATTATATTTATGTTATTTTCTGAATTTAAGCTACTTCTCTTCAGGATTGAGATATCAGCACCTGTATCAATTAAAAACTTTTGATCTTTTCTTGTTATGTCAGATTGAGCTATTATATAATTTGTAAAATGGAGGTTAAGATTCAGGATTGCCCTTATTGGTTGTTTTCTAAACTGAAGTCGGAGTCTCTCTGGGCTTCGGAGACTCCTTGTGTGTTTTCCGAACCTTCAATATAGTTTATTGTTCTTGGGTTTTGTGTATTGTAGTTTGCATTATTATATCTATTATTATTGAATCTGTTATTACTATTATTGTTATATCTATTGTTATTATAATATCTCATATTGTTGATATTATTACTACTATTGTAACTGTTATTGTTATTTCTATTGCTATTATATCTTGTGTTGATTCTAGTATTGTTGTTTTGAATTCCTGATCTACTAAATCTATTGCTATTGTTCCTGTTAAAATTTTGATAATTGTTACCCCTGGAGTTATTTACTCTGAAATGGTTAACTTGTGCAAACTCATTAGACGAATCTAACTCTGCTGCTAATTGAATTGCTTCATTGAGTGTTTTCGGTCTAGCCGAGAAGACCGTTGACTTTGTTGGTTGTTGCAACCCATTTTTGAATGCATTTAAACCTAATTGGTCATTCATTTTGCAGATCGTTTCCCTACTTTCATCTCCTTGCTCTAACAATTGCAGTGAAGTGAGCTCTGATACCAGAGTTTCTATTTTTGTTGCAAAGGTAGTAGTTGTGCTTGAATTTTGTTGTATAGTGGAGAGTTGTGAAATTATTTGAAGAGAATTTTTTCTACCTTTAAAAAGTTGAATAAAGATTTCCTTCAGTTCTTTGATTGTTTTGGGTTCTTTAACAGTATTTAGCTTATTCCTAACTTTGTCGGTTAATTTTGTTCCTAAAACAAATTTTATGAGCTTGTTTTTTTCATTTTCATCACTTAGAGAGCTGTCAACATAGTCTACTAAATTTAAAAAATTGGTTAGTTTTTCTGCTTCCCCTCCATACTCTGGGATAATTTTTATACTTGATAAAATGTCGAATTTTGCCATTTTTAATTCTAATTTATTTATTTCTTCTTCGATTAATTTTTGATCAATTTCAATATATTCTTCTTCTACGTTTTCTATATCTAATAATTTCCTTTTATCATCTAATATTTGTTTCAATCTGACCAACAAATTATCTATAATTGTTTTCAATGCCTGCTGATTTGTTTCCTTAGGTGAATTTTCATACTTTTTATTAAATTCTTCTTCTAATTCTTGTATTTCATCTCTTTTTTCGTTTATATATTTTTGAGAATATTTTCTTGTTGGAGTTTTATTAAAGTTTGCTATTATTTCTTTTAACGTTTTTATTGTGTTCAACATATTTTTAAATATACATTTTTATCGTAACAACAATTAAATTTTTATTTGTTTAATTTTTTTTTTTTTTTTTTTTTTTTTTTATATACTGTTATGTTTTTAACTTCATTACTTACAATTTTTTGTACATTAGTTTTAAAATAAAATTTAAAAAGTTTTAATGAAAGGTAGATTACAAATATTATTAAAATTATAATTAGAATATCTATGAATAATAGGTTTGAACTAAATACAGTTGTATTATTATTGTTTGAGGCATTAACAATCACCTCTTCTTTGGACGTTTTTCCTCCCATTTGTATTAAACTTTTTTTTTGTTTTTACATTTATACTTTTTTTTTTTTTTTTTTTTTTTTTTTTTTTATTTATTTTTGTTTTTCATTATTTATCATATTTGCTTGTCGCTGCAAATTTCTTGCTTGTTCAATAAAATATTTTTTTTGTTCATTGTTGGCTAATCCAGCTAATCTGTATAGATTACCAACTTCTTGTCTAATTTTAACCTTGCGCCCAGCGCGTTTTCTTTTGTGCTGCTGTTGCTGTTGTTGTTCCGGCTGATGTTTGATTATTTGCCTTTTTTTTGTAGTCTTCAATCGTTTGGGCCCGCCTTTTTAGATGTTGCAATATATTGCGGTATATCTTTTGTTGGCTCGCCCGGATGATATAGGCTATCCATATACTCAAAAAGTTTGTCGAGCTCTTCCGGACTATATGACATAATATCTTATCCAAGAAAGACTGGCAAGATCGCCATGTAATGTGCCCTGCCTATCCTACAAAGCTATGGAGGATATGGGCTTCCTCAAGCCAATTATAAATGCTGGCTAAAGAGCCGATTTGATTAATTAAATTAAAGAAGGCTAATAAGCCGAGTTTCTTTGTTTAACTTCCAAATTAAAAGTGCTCTTTATTTGATCAGACTTAGGCTATTTATACAAAAATAATTTCCTTACACACTAAGAACTTAAAGCTGTACATATTATTACTAAAACATATACATTGTATTGAATTCTAATTCGGTGGGAAACAAATGACAGAATCAGGCAGCATACTTGCTATGTCATCAAAAATCATAACAAATATACATGCCCCTTTCACAATGCACAAACGCATCCAAATTCGTTCAGGCATATTTACTACACAGCATGCAGTGCGTTGAACCTTCACGAATAGGTAGATACACTTGACCATAGTAAAAGTAATCTGAGACTCAAGTGGCATTGAACATTTTTATTAAATAATTTTCTGGACTGAATGAAATGCGAGTGCATATGAGAAATGGGTTGGCTATAGGAACGTGGAGTATAGATCTATGGCAATGACCTGCAATAAAATTCTTATGCAATATAGTGTAGTGTATGCGCACTACACCATTGCGTTGCAAGGCACGCGCGCAAACCTTCGAAGCGGACAACAACATAATATATGTAAAAAAAATGGTAAATGACCACAGCCACTCCCAAAAAGCTTTTCAAAAGGAAGTCGCTGATGCGACCACCCAAGGTGCTTTTAAACAATAAAAACTTGATATTGGCGCCTGCCTGGCGACTTGACATACCCTAAGCGGAGCGACGGAGTCCCACGAGCGGGTTTGTCCCCCAAAAAGGGAGTCAAAATCCTGAGCTCCCGCGAAGCGGGCCACCCAAAGTGCTTATAAACAAAAAAACTGTTGGTATTGGCGCTGCCTGGCGACTTGACATACCCTAAGCGGAGCGACGGAGTCGCGTGAGCCGGTGTGTCCCCCAAAAAGGGAGTTAAAATCCTGAGCTCCCGTGAAGCGCGCCACCCAAGGTGTTTTTCAATCAAAAAAAATCTTATTTTTTACCTCTTTTTTAGACATTTTTTTACGCGAAAAACGAACTTTTATCTTTAAATGCATTTTGCGGCTAAACTAAGCGTCGTAGACTCCCTAAAGTTGACACCTTCAAAAGTAATTATTGGCTTAAGTAGGCAACCGAGAGAAATAAATTAAAATACAAGTATTATCTCCTTACAAATTTTCAGTCTTCCTGAAAAGGACGGATTTGTCAACGATGGACGAAAAAAAAAGAAAAAGCGTTTTTTCAAGCAATGCTTAGGCTATGTGCAACTCTTTTTAAAAAATCGACATGGCTGATCAGACCCAGCGTTGCTAGCACAGCTTGAATGGCTTCATTTTTTTTAAATTATTTTGCTTCTGGGTGGAGCATTACCCATTCTTAAGCCTACGATGGTTGACTTGGCAATTATTGATTCTTTCCCAAGGTGAGCAATTATTTTGTAGACGCCAGCATGACGTTTGCCTACAACAACCTTAAATGTGAAAAAAATGAAACGATAATAAAATTATAAATTTTTTGGATCTAAAAATTAAATTACCTTTAGGCGTCGATGCCATGCCTCAACGCTGTTTTGTGTTTGAGGGAAATCACTCTCAGCAGCAAAGGCACCGATGGTCCAAAATGATGGTGGATATCGCGGCGGTGTCGTTGCTGTTCCCACATAATTCTTCCTGAACCATTGGTAGAGTGGTTTTGCCTCCACACTTACCAAGGAGTCATAGGCTTCTTTAAAATAATCTGGCATAAACTCAGCTGGTGCAAATGTGAGCGCCTTCAACATCCCGACTTCCACGGAAAAGTTTTCATCGCAGCCATATTTCTGTGCACATCCAAGGCTTTGAACCCTCCTCCAAATTATTTGGCCGAAATGGAAGAGGCAGCCGTGGGTCTGTGCCTGTGGAAAAAAGGCTGATGCTGACGCAATTACATATATTTTGCTCAGAATCGGAAATAATATCTTCTGGTTGCAACGATATTTTGTATTCCCGGGCGATTGACAGCAATTCTTGCCAAAAGATCTTGTACGCTTCCCTGCTTCTGCTGCTCATCAAACAATAGATGAAGGAGACCACCGTGCCTTCAATTTTGCCATACACCGAAAAAAATTGCCCCATAATGGATGGCACCACGGCAAAGGTCCCATCCACCAGCCAGCACTTTGCTTCGGACAGCATTTGGATGCTGGTCCTGGTTCCCATCAATATATTTTTGCCGGACCCGGAAGTGTGGCTGCTTTCCTTCAGCACAAATAATTCCCCCTCCATTTTTTTTATACCTTCGGGTATGTTAATACCATCTAAGTTAGTCGGCTGGTTCAAGGAGTTTTGTCGAACCCGGTGTATTTTCATTTTTTGCGCGTCTTTCGATGTCAAATGGGGTCGGGCAATCTCGGGTGTCAAAACCACGCTATCCCTTGCTATGACGCTCGGAGGAAACGGACCCTAAGCCAGGGTTTTTACCAAGAAATTGGTTTTGGCAACCTCTTTTTCATATGCGAGGGGAGCATGGCTGGTTAATATTGATGATGGCATAATTTAATTCCGTTTCCAGGGTTTGCATTCTGGCTTTGCATTGAAGTGCTTTCCTTTCGGAACAGCACCAATATGCCTTCTTTTCTTTTTTTTCCACGTGGAAAATATACCCGTCTTTTATGAGCTTTATGCCACCTTTGTTAGATCTCACTACCTAATTTTGTTAATAGTAGAGACAAATTTATTAAGAAGAAGAAAGAAAGCAGTTAGGAAATAAGACGCGAGAAAATTTAAATCAAGGCTACCTTAAAAAAAGAAAGAAAATAAGAAAACCAAAAAAAGAAAGGAAGATAATAACAAAATAAAAAAAAAACTATTTAAAAAAAAATTGCACCCAATAAAATTAAGCGTCCTAGACCCCCTAAAGTTGACATATTCAAACTTGATTTTTGACTAAAGTAGGCATCCGACAAAAATAAAAATTATATATTCGTAATCTAGAGAATTCCACCTTTCAATCGACGTATCGCATGAAGCGAAAAACCAACTTTAATCTTTAATCGCGATTTGCAGCTAAACTAAGCGTCGTAGACCCCCTAAAGTTGACACCTTCAAAAGTAATTATTGGCTAAAGTAGGCAACCGAGAGAAATAAATTAAAATACAAGTATTATCTCTTTACAAATTCTCAGTCTTCCTGAAAAGGACGGATTTGTCAACGATGGACGAAAAAAAAAGAAAAAGCGTTTTTTCAAGCAATGCTTAGGCTATGTGCAACTCTTTTTAAAAAATCGACATGGCTGATCAGACCCAGCGTTGCTAGCACAGCTTGAATGGCTTCATTTTTTTTAAATTATTTTGCTTCTGGGTGGAGCATTACCCATTCTTAAGCCTACGATGGTTGACTTGGCAATTATTGGTTCTTTCCCAAGGTGAGCAATTATTTTGTAGACGCCAGCATGACGTTTGCCTACAACAACCTTAAATGTGAAAAAAATGAAACGATAATAAAATTATAAATTTTTTGGATCTAAAAATTAAATTACCTTTAGGCGTCGATGCCATGCCTCAACGCTGTTTTGTGTTTGAGGGAAATCACTCTCAGCAGCAAAGGCACCGATGGTCCAAAATGATGGTGGATATCGCGGCGGTGTCGTTGCTGTTCCCACATAATTCTTCCTGAACCATTGGTAGAGTGGTTTTGCCTCCACACTTACCAAGGAGTCATAGGCTTCTTTAAAATAATCTGGCATATACTCAGCTGGTGCAAATGTGAGGGCTTCAACATCCTGACTTCCACGGCAAAGTTTTCATCGCAGCCATATTTCTGTGCACATCCAAGGCTTTGAACCCTCCTCCAAATTATTTAGCCGAAATGGAAGAGGCAGCCGTGGGTCTGTGTCTGTGGAAAAAAGGCTGATGCTGACGCAATTATATTTTGCTCAAAATCGGAAATATCTTCTGGTTGCAACGATGTTTTGTATTCCCGGGCGATTGACAGCAGTTCTCAGATGAGGGGGACCACCGTGCCTTCAATTTTGCCATACACCGAAAAAAGTTGCCCCATAATGGATGGTACCACGGCAAAGGTCCCATCCACCAGCCAGCACTTTGCTTCGGACAGCATTTGGATGCTGGTCCTGGTGCCCATTAATATATTCTTGCCGGACCCGGAAGTGTGGCTACTTTCTTTGAGCACAAATATTTCCCCGTCCACTTTTTTTAAATCTTCGGGTATGTTTATTCCATCTAAGGAAGTCGGCTCCTTCATTGCATTTTGTCGAACCCGGTGGATCTTCATTTGCGGCTTTCGATGGCAAATGGGGTCGGACAATCTCGGGTGTCAAAACCACGCTTTCCCTTGCTATGACGCTTGGAGGAAACGAACCCTTAGCCAGGGTTTTCACTAAGAAATTGGTTTTGCAGACCTCTTTTTCATATGCAAGGGGAGCATGGCTGTGGTCATTATTTATGTCGACGATGGCATAGTTTAAATCTGTTTCCAGGGTTTGCATTCTTGCTTTGCATTGTAGTGATTTCCTTTCGGAACAACACCAATATGCCTTCTTTTCCTGTTTTTTTCCACGTGGAAAATATAGCCGTCTTTTATCAATTTAATGCCGCCTTTGTTAGATTTAACTACCTAATTTTGTTATTGATATGGACAAATTTATTAAGAAGAAGGAAATAAGGCAAAAGAAAGAAAATAAGAAAACCAAAAGAGAAAGGAAGATAATAACAAAATACAAAAAAAAAATACTTATTTAAAAAAAATTGCACCGAATAAAATTAATCGAAAAAAAAACACAAAAGGGCAGTTTAGCAACAAAATTAAAAAAAAAATATTTAAACACTAATGGCACCAAATAAATTGAAAAAAAAAACACACAATGTTTACCACTTTAAAAAAAAGGCATGATAGCAACAAAACAAAAAAACCTCATTTATAAACAAACTGCACCACAAAAATTGAAAAAAAAAATCACAAAAGGCAGGTTAATAACAAAATTAAAAAAAAACTCATTTAAACACAAATGGCACCAAATAAAATTGAAAAAAAACGCAAAATGTTTACCATTAAAAAAAAAAAACACACACAAAACTAGAACGAGGAAACATTCAAATCACTTTATTATAAAAAAAAACTTTAAAACTTGCCTCTGCAAAATTAGCCATTTTTATCACAATATATTATATATTTAGCACTTTTAGCACTAATTCACTGAATATCTTCAACCACCAGACAGATCACGTGCTAAATGCAATTAATAACATAAAATAGAATCGTATCCCAACTACCTGCGTTGCGTTGGCGTTCTAATAAGAAATTAAATTGTTTCCGGAACGTAACTCCTATTTATACTTTCTGTTGGATGCTCATAATAGGCGCCAGCCAATCAGAGCTTTTTTATTTTCCATGATTCTCACCGAATCGAGTGACCTAAACAAATTATTTTATTGTATACCACGAGTTTTGGCTACAGCTTTTAAAAGTGGCTTGCGAAAACAATCTGGCAATCGAGCCAGAAATCATGGTAAGCGCCTTCGAGGTTACCATTGTAAAAACAGTGGGCGAGTTTTTCCCGGACGCAAAATACCGTGACCACTTTGGACAGATCATTTGGCTACGGGTTCAAATACTTGGGTTTGCGACCAAGTATGGCCAGAACTAGGAGTTTGCCATGGAGGTGAGGAAGCTGAAGGCACTGGAATTTGTGCCACCGCAGGAAGTGGACAGCTACTTTAAGGCTCTGCGTGGTTCACTACAACGTGTGGAGACCAAAGCGCTGGCCAAATGGTTCCGAACGAACTATGTCGGTACCAGGACAACGCCACCACGTTACAAGCCAGTGTTTTGGACAGTCGGAGCCTCTGCCAGCGTAGACCACTTCCCTCGGACTCAAAATAGTGTCGCGGCTTGGCAGTGACGATTAGAGTTGTTGTAGGACAAAGCCATGCTGGGCTCTATAAGATCATATCCGATCTTGGAAAAGAGACCACGGTAGCCGTTTTGGCTGCTGAAAATCTGCGGCTGGGAAATTTGCCGCCAGTCACTCGAGCTATGAGACGTGACGAGAAGCTGCAAAGGGTGTTGAGCAGGAGGGTTCTGACCGATAAGGTGCAGTTCTTATCGGACATTGCCCACAACTCTACCCTTGCATAGGTATGACAATCCGTCCTTTTCGGGACGACCAAAAAATCGCAAAGTGATAAATTTTCACTTCAGAGAAAATTAAAAAAAAAAACAGTTTTTTGTTTCGATACGTTACCATGAACAAGAAGGCGATTCCCCTGGGGCGAATGGTACCCACACGCGCATACATTTTTTTAACTTATAATTCTCTCAATGGTGGGACTCCATCTATTTTAATTTTTTTCTAAATAAATTGTTTTATTATGTTGTTCTAAAATATATATATATTTTTTTTAATTTTCAGACTGTCATCTCCATTAAACGAGACCTTAAAATGATAAAGGACGAATACATCCGTCACCTTGAAAAAAAAGTGGAAAATAAAAGTTTTTGGTGCTGCGCGAAGCGTAAGCCATTGCGCTGCAAGGCACGTGCGCAAACAGTAGAAATAGAGAAAAACATTAACATAAAAAAAAAAAAAAATTAAATGAACATAGCCACGCTGCATCTCATCAGGGATGTGATTGTGCGGACGGAAACAATTTGCCGCGCTTCGCTTCCAACAAAGAATGCCAAAAAAAATGGGAATTCATCGGGTACGAGCTAGCGCGAGTAAGGAGCCACAATCACTCGAAGAAATTTACATTCCAATGCACCTTTGGTATGTGGATGGAGAACTTTCGTCTTCTTTAACTATTGTTTTGTATGTTAATTTTTTATGGACTGTAATTTAATTTTGTGTCTCTTATTTAATTTTAATGTACGTCTTGTCTTGTTTAAATAAAAAAGAATGTATTTTTATATATGTAAGTTGTGTAAATGTAATTCAAAAAAATGTAATAATTATTTGTGTTGTACAATGTTTGTTACCAAGATGTTAATAATGTGACGTCCAAACAGCAAAAGAGACAGATTTTAGATTTTTACAATTTGAATAGTATTAAGAAAAAAAGCCACAAAAGAAAATACAATATGAAAACTGTTAAGTTACGTTAGCTTTTCCAATGGCGAGAGAGAGAGATTTATATCTTAAAAATCAATTAAATAAAGTAGGGTGTTATTCGACTTTTTTGGCATTGTAACAAAAAATTAAATTGAGTGTTTTTTATTCCAAAACAGCTATACTAAGAAATAATACTGGATATTGGTTCTCAAATTTATTTAGACCAGTAGATTACATTAAATTTTTTTTAAACTTAAATATTTTTCATTTATACAAATTATTTATTCATTTTTACAATGTAATACAGTCTTGAAACTTCTCAAAACAATAATATATATGTAACTAATATATTTTTTTAAATTTAAAATCAAAAAAAAAAATTTTTTTTTAAACCTATAATTATCTATAAATATTTCTCTTATGTACATTTTAATTTATGCATAATAATTTACAGTGCTTTGTTCTGTTTTATTTTTTTTTTAATGATTTGGCGATTTGATTTTGCAATAATAACAAAAATAACTTTACTGTTTACATAACAATTCTCATAAAACTATTTAATTTATATGCCTGGATTTAAAATGACAAATAAAACGATCTTTGATCAAAGTAGACAAACCATATCTATTCAATAACATCATACGCCCTACATTACCGACAACTCACATACCCTTATTTTTCTTGCCTTTGCTTAGCAGGTATTTGAACAAGCTTATTGCGAATAAATCAAAACGTCAAATACGGTTGAACGTAAATGTCAAATAAAGTTGAATGTCAAGGCATGAAAAAAATGGAAGCAACAAAAACGGAAGCATCTAGAACAAAACGTTGTGCCTTGTGTTTAATTTGTAATTTAATTTTCCCAAATAATATTCAGATAATGAAATATTTTTTATTTAAAATACTGTCTAATGTAAAATTGAAAACATTAAAAGAAAAAATTAAATTAAAACTAGAAATATGTAGAAAGGGGTTATTATAAATCGGATTAAGAACGAAAAGGATCACAAAATTAAAACAGAGTGAGATTTTTTTTTGATATTTTTATGTTTCATTTGTGTTGAATCATGGTTGCTTATATTTAAACCTTCGTTTTAATTGTTTTGTATAGTATTTTTTGTTTCTTTTCGTGGATTTTTCAGTAACATAGTTCCTATTCTTTGTAAAAGAAGTCAATCTTTTATATTTTGGTTTCGTTTCATAAACAGTTCTGTTTTTTTACTACATTGGGACAAAGATTGGTATTTGAGTCTGCACTTTTATTATAATTTTGAACTCGGTTCTCTTTATCTTGGTGATATTTTTTAAGGTTTTGAATGTTGTCTCGAGAAAGAATATCTTTTTGTAGTGGAGTGTAATGTGTTATTGTAAATAACAATTATCTTGAACAATTTTTCGTTTAAGTCCGAGTCGTCCTTGTCTGCATTTCGTATCCTTCCGTGCAATCGTTCGACATCAGAATTACCTGTATTTAATGAGGCTGTTACTCTATGGAAGTTTATCTTGTTTTCTTTTAAAAATTGTTCCACGGCTGTATGCAGAATGCAAGTGTCCCCATCTGAGACAATTTCTTCAGGTTTGCCTAAATATCTTAACTTATGTATGGTTGCGTATTTGCGAACTTATCGATGCTAGTAAGATACATTTTATTTTTTTCTGGAAACCAAATATCAATGTGAACGATATCACTGAAGAATTGAGCTGTCTCTGTAATTTTAATTTGAATTTTGGGTGGTCGACGATCATGTTTGGCTATATCAAAAACATCGCAATTGTTAATAAATTTTTGAATTTGGATTTGCATTTTAGGTCAATAGTAATATTTTTTTAATTCAAAAAACATTTCATTCACCCCCCCTATTATTTTTGCTAAGATGTACATTTTTAATTATTGTTAAAATTTCATTCATATCTGTAACGTCAGTAAGTAATAAACTTGTTTTAAATAATTTCAGATTTTAGTTCATAGAAAAGTTTTTACGTACAGACTTTGCAATTCAAGGAAAAGTTTAACATCTTCGCAAAAACCACAAATTATTCCTTTATTTATTAATAATTGCTTCATGAATTTTAACAAGTTAGTGCAATCTTTTGTTACCTGGACATGATTTTGTACTTTCTTATGAACGATTTTCATAACAATTTTATCTTTTTTACCATAAGATAAATGGACTTGGTTCTTATAAAGATTGACTGGCCTTTGGTTATATTTATATGTCTCGTTTCGTCTTCCATAGCGCTGTGGATAGTTACATCTGTGGACAAAACTTCATCGTTTTTGTTTCTTAGGTTTAAGTTTGGTGATAAGGTCACTTCATCGTTTCCTTCACAAGAGATTTCGTTATTACAAATGTTTGCTATGGAAATTGAATCGTCCAAATCCTCTTGGTTTTCGTTACTCTTTTCAATATATCTGCTAAGACCATCAGCGACAAAGTTTTCCTTCCCTGTTAAATATTCTACCTCAAAATCGTATTCGTTTAAAATAATCTTCCAGTGTTGGAGTTTTAAATTCGGTTCTTTTATCCCATTTAACCAGACAATTGGCTTAGGGTCTGTACATACTTTAAACCTCCTACCATGCAAATATGTTCTAAAATATTTTACTCCCAAACAACAGCGAGAAGCTCTTTCTCAATTGTTGAGTATTTTAATTCATGCTTGTTTAGTGTTCGGGAAGCGTATGAGATCGGATGACCATTTTGGCTTAAAACGGCACCAAGTGCATAGTTAGATGCATCTGAGGTCAAAATTAAAGCTTTCGCAAAATCAAGGCTTCTGAGAATAGGTTCAGATATCAACAAGGTTTTTAATGTTTCAAACCATTTTATATATTGGAGATCAGCGACATTAAGTTTTACAGATTTTTTTTAAATACCTTATCATTGGGTGACCGACCTTCACATAATCTTTAATGAATTTCCGATAGTATCCGGTTATTCCTAAAAGCTGTTTTATGCCTTTTACCGTGGATGGTATTTGCATTTCATTTATGGATTTAACTTTTGCTTCATCTGGTTTTATGCCATTGTTAACTATTTTGTGACCTAACTAATTTGTAGATATATCGGCAAATCTAATTTTTTTTATTTGTAGTTTTAGATTACATTCCTTTAATTTTTTAAAAATTTTATTTATCGAGTATAAATGCTCTTGAAAGCTAGTAGAAAAAATCAAAATGTCGTCTAAATAAACTACGCATACATATTTTGTTTATAAAGTCTTTTAGGACATCATTCATCAGTCTTTGGAATGTCGCTGGGGAATTTCTCAACCCAAAAGGCATTCTCAAAAACTCATAATGTCCGTTTTTTGTTGAAAAAACAGTTTTTGCTGTGTCTTTAGGATCAACTTCGATTTGGTGAAATCCTTTCACCAAATCAATTGTTGAAAAGTAATTCTAATTACACTTTCCAAGTTCGTCGAACAAATCATCGATTTTGGACATAGGAAATCTGTCCTCGATGGTTTGTTCGTTCAACTTCCTATAATCCACTACAATTCTCCACTGCTCTTTGCCGTCGTTATCATCTTTCTTCGGTACAACCCAAATAGGAGAATTATAGGGACTATTGCTAGGTGTAATAATTTTTTGTCGTACCATATCATCTATTTGTTTATCTACTTCTTCACATTGAGGGTATCTACGAGTATACAGTTTACTGTATATTGGAATATCATTTTTGGTGTTTATTTCGTGCCTCATTTTACTAGTGAATGTATGCATATCACCGTCTGTATAGAAAATAGATTTAAAAAAATAAAGAAGTGATTTGAGTTTTGAAAGATCGTTTTTATTTAAATGGTTCGCAAAAACCTCATCTGGGATTTGATTTTCGAAAGATGTTATATTAAAAATTTGTAAACATTTTTCGTCTACGCAAACACTTCTAACTTTTTCCTCATATTCGTTTAAAAACATTGGAAGAACTGCGATATCTGTTCTGAGAAGTCTGTTTTTGAAATCGACTACAGTATTAAGTTTTATTAAAATACTGTTATCTATTAGACCATCGAAGGACTCATGGAAAGGGTATTCGATAAGCTCAACGTAATAATTTCCTTGATTAAATTCAGAAAATAAAGGGAATCTATATTCAACGTTGGTGTTGATTTGACGGTTTAGTACTTTAAGCGTTCGATTTGGTGTACAAATTTTCCACTTTGCGTCACAAATTTGATTGTTTATGATGCTGTATTCAGCACCACAATCAATTATAAATTTAAAATTTTTAGTTTTTGCCCTAACATATATATAAGATAGTTGTTTTGTTCGCGCCTGAAAAAATTTTGCCAGTTACAAGTGCAATTGCATTCCTGGGATTCAGGAATTTGTTCATTAGTTGTTATGTCCATGGATTCAGAGTTTTTTTTGTATTATTCGTATTGCTTTGTCTGTTACTGTTAGTTGTTTGTTGTGATTGATTGCTATTTGTAGAATTATTGTTTTGGTCGTGTTTGGCCACTTTGACGATAACTGTTATTCTGTGTATTATTATAATAACGGAATGAAGGGTTTCGGTTATTGTTTTGTTGAGAATTACTGTCATTAAGTTGACTGTTTGAGGAATAATTAGTTCTTGGTTCTGCTTGATTATTTCTAGTATGTATTATCTCTAGTGGAATTACCACTTGTCCCTTGGTTATAAGAATTTGATGAAAATCTACGGCTAGAAAAATATGAATTTGAATTCGGTCCATGAAGCTGGTGGCCGATTTCTACAAATGATTTTATAAGCAGCAATTAAAGACTGTGGTTTACGACTTAAGATAATGGATTTTGATGGCTCTAGTAGATTTTCTTTAAAAGCATTCAAAGCGATTCGATTATTTGAATCAATCATTGGTTGATCATTTTGGTAATTATTTTCCTTAAAAAAAGAATTATTAATTCTACTCAAAAGAAGTGTCATTAAATTGTAATAATCTTTAATTGTTTTTTCCACTCTAGCTGTTCTTATTTTATCAATTAATTTGTTAATAGAAAGTTTTTCTCCGTATATATTTTTTAAAACATCTCTAATTTCTGGCCATGTTCTCAACCTACCATGCTTTTGAAGTTCCGTTCTCGCATTTCCTACAACCTTGTCTTTAATAAAACCAATAAAGAAATCTTGTACACCCTGATCAAAGCTGAATATAACAGTTGTTAATGAATCAATCCTATGCAAAAAAATTAATAAGACTATTGCTATGGCCATTAAATTTTGATATTTTATTTATTAATTCGAAGACAATCTTAAATCTATCAACTGGATCAATTACCTCCATGGTGGCGTGGCCTGGTCTCTTGTTGTCCAAAAATACTTCTTTGTTTTCACTCGTAGGTACAGTTATCACTCGAAATTTTTCTTTGCTAGTGTAGGCGATGTTTTGATATCCGATTGAATTTTCTAAGATGAAGATCTTTTTATTAAGCGGTCGTATATGCCTTCTATCAAAAATTTGGTGATCGTATAAGCTATGTTCTGATATACGATTTATTTAAATTTTTTTTTTTTGCTGACTAGCTTTTTATTTAGCGATCGTATATTTATTTATTATATTAAAGTAAATTGTCTATGAGATTAGTTTGTTGGTTTTTTATTTTAAAGAACGGTTTTTTTTTAGGAAGCGTTACCTTGCACTTTTAAAGAGCTATGTTTTTTTTTCACTTAGATATTTAAGAATTTGAGTTTTTGTTTTACGGCTTTATAGTATGTTTTATTTTTACTTATTTGTTACCTGTAATTTTTCTAAATTGAAACGCGTGCATTCTGTTTTCTTATTTTGTCTTTTTGTTTTACTATTATTATTATTAATTAAGCTAAGACTGAAAACACTGAAAGGTTTTAAAAAACTCTTTTGCACAACGATTCTTTACTTTAGCTTTTTAAGTAGTAATAGTTTTTTTTTAATAATTTTATTTAGACACAATTCTCAAAAAAAAAAAATGAAATAAAAGTTTGTTTCCGACTGCGCCAGTCTTTAATCTGATAAGTCTTTATCAGAAGTCTTCTTAATTGTTTAAATAAAAGTGCAATCTCACAGTTTCTTAAATCGCTTTATTAAATTTGTCTCATAAGACTTCTTTAGATCTTAAAACAAACGATGGCTGGCTAGTACTGAAAATAGGAAAAGCTTAAATCTGATGTACATAAAGTCAAGGAAACTGGAGAGCTTTATAAGTTCACGCTTATTGTTTGTTAGGTAAACAGAAAGCGTGAAGTAAATAAAAAGGAACTTTCTTTTATAACTCTTCCATCCTTTAAGTATTTTGGTCTCCAAAAAAGATATAAGTCAAATAATATTTTCTGATTAAATTTCTGTAAATTAGCATTTTAAACCTTTCCCAGTTTCAATGCTTTGTTTATTTATACAAATAATATAATAAGAAGCTGTACTAAGAAGTAATACTAGGTTCTTAAATTTATTTAGACCAAGTAGATTACATAAATTTTTGTTTAAACTTAAATTTTTTTCATTTATACAAATTATTTATTCATTTTTACAATGTAATACAGTCTTGAATAGATATGTAGAAGTGGACTGCTACCTCATGTCTCTGTGTGCTTCACTCCGACAATCCGTCCTTTTCAGTACGAATAAAAAATCGCAAAGATATAAATTTTCACTTCAAAGAAAATTAGATATTAAAAAAACTTTATTTAAGGTTTTATTATTAGAATGTTCGAACGAAATTACGATGTTAGTAATCCAGTTGTTTTTATTCCAGCATTCCCAGCCAACTAAAAAACGTTTATTCTTATTTTTCAATTAATTGTTTATCGGATTATGTAGCTCAAACTGTTTCTCCACTGTTCACTGGTTAACTGCACACTGTATAATGACTTGAAATTCCGAATCAACTTTCCTATTTATGCAAAATAATCAGTTCTCATACACAAAAGAGTTACAAATTCACTATCGAAATAGAGAATAAATAGAGAAACAAAATTAGCAATTTACCACAGTTCTCGTTTAATCGTCAGTGTATACAGTCGAAAAGTGAATAGTTATTAAAAATTAAAATTTAAAAAAAAAACCCACCCCGAAAAAAGGATTAAGTGCGTTTCAGGTACCTGCTTGCTACCTGCGACAACAGTAACCTGCTTGCTACTTGCTACCGTCTTGGTCATATCCATAGGAAGAGGTGAGACCCTTACGGTCATCAGCACATATTTCAAGTGCACATCCTCTGCAAGGAACGGCGACTTCAATGCAAGGCATCACATGTGGCTCGACACGCAAATCAACAGCGAAGGCAGAGCAATTGTTGACTGGATGGAAGATAACTTCAACGAACACTCACTGGTTACGGTATCCCAACCTAAACCCACCTTCCCAAGGACACCATCGACGTTGGACTTCTTCCTGGCATCCTCGAGTCTAATAAATATTCTTCCGGAAATCCGGAATTATGTATGCACGATTGTGCACAGTGACTCGGACCATGCTTAAGTCGTGGCAATCCCCAAAAAGGCTCACTTAATATCATCAATAATTACAGACCGGTTTCCCTCCTCAACAGCATCAGCAAAATTCTGGAAGAGGTCTTGCTCAGGAGGCTTAAAAAGCACTGCAAGGACAATAACATCATCCCTGATATGCAGTTTTGCTTCCGCGAAGTCCATTCAACGCTACACTCGCTAATCAAATTTCAGTCCGACAGCAGCACTGAACAGCCACCGAATCACCGTTGGATGCTTTCTGGATGTCGAGAAAGTATTCGACAGTGTATGGATAGACGGCCTCATCCATAAACTTAAATTACAAAGAATACCGTCAACATTAATAAAAATAATCTTTTCTTTTCTCTCTTTCAGAAAATTTTTCATCCAGATAGACAACTGTAAATCAACCACCAAGACCATCAAAGCCGGAGTAGCCCAAGGATCGAAGCTGGGACCCTCCTCTACAGCCTGATGACATCAGACCAGCCAACACCAACCTGTGAAAACCTGCTCTTCGCTGATGACTCATTGACATACGCCTCATCAATATCACCAACCATAGCTGCCAGGAAAGTTGAAGCCCACGTCACCAGACTCTTCGAATATTATCAGAAGTGGGGAACCAAAATAAACAGCAGCAAGACGCCAGACGGAACTCGTGTGCTTCAGGAGACCAGCCAGGAATGGCATCCGCTGTCGAACTGCAATTACCTGCAGAAATCTGTTCCTGAGGCTTCCCGATGGGTCGACGGTACACACAAAACAAAACGTCAATTTATTATTATGTATGCACGATTGTGCACAGTGACTCGGACCATGAAGCCGTCCAACTGTCGATCAAACTGAATCAACCCATCTTACTCGCAGTAGAAGCCCCAGAGACCTTCATCAATTACAGGCGGCTGAACATTGACAGACTCCATACGGACATTGAAAACAGGATAGCTCTTCCACCGTCAAACAGGAATCTTCTGGACACCGAGATAGACGCAGCAATTGACAACCTGGAGCATGCCGTATCTACGGCACTGGAGCACCAAAAAAAACCCAAACGTAGGTAACAACACCTACCTGAGTACGTTCAGAGTTTATATGCTCACAGGCAACGTGAGCCCAACAGCAGCACTGAACAGCCACCGAATCACCGTTGGATGCTTTCTGGATGTCGAGAAAGCATTCGACAGTGTATGGATAGACGGCCTCATCCATAAACTTAAATTACAAAGAATACCGTCAACATTAATAAAAATAATCTTTTCTTTTCTCTCTTTCAGCTTTAAATTTCAACTGTGAATCAACCACCAAGCCATCAAAGCCGGAGTAGCCCAAGGATCGAAGCTGGGACCCTTCCTCTACAGCCTGATGACATCAGACCAGCCAATACCAACCTGTGAAAACCTGCTCTTCGCTGATGACTCATTGACATACGCCTCATCAATATCACCAACCATAGCTGCCAGGAAAGTTGAAGCCCACGTCACCAGACTCTTCGAATATTATCAGAAGTGGGGAATCAAAATAAACAGCAGCAAGACGGAACAATTGATAAGGCCTATCATCAGCTACAGCTTTCCGGTATGGTACACCATCTCAAAGACGGCAATGGAGAAGCTTCAACTCTTCGAAAGAAAAATGCTGAGGATAAGCACCGGTCTTTGTCTTTGATAGACAGCGGCAACCAACGTGTCTACGAAGAAGCAAAAATAGAGCCACTGGACCAATATCTAATGCAATTTGCAAAAAGATTCATGGCAAAAACCGCCAATCACCCTAACCCGCTGATGAAAGAAAGAACCTAACTTTTAAAAGAGTACAAATTGTGTACATCATGAATTTTTTGAAAAGTGTTTTATTTTATTGCAAGAAGCAATATCTAATAAAAGTGTAAAGTGAAGTGATAAAATATTAAAAAAAAAAAAATGTCTGATACTGTGGCTGCATCTCCTGCAATTGTTGCAGAAAAAAAACCGAAGAAGGCTGCCGCCAGCGCCAGCGCCGCCGGTTCAAAGAAACCAAAATCAACGCCAACTCATCCTCCTACTCAGCAAATGGTAGATGCTGCGATTAAAACATTGAAGGAACGCGGTGGTTCTTCGCTTTTGGCTATTAAAAAGTATATTGCTGCTACTTACAAAGTCGATGTTCAAAAACTTGCACCATTTATCAAAAAATATTTAAAAGGTGCCGTAATAAGTGGTAAGTTGGTGCAAACAAAGGGAAAAGGTGCTGCAGGCTCGTTTAAATTGTCGCCAAATGCAAATAAGGAACCGAAAGCCAAGTCTGCCGCGGATAAGAAAAAATCTGCTGCTAAGCCTAAAGCTGCTGCTGCTGGTGACAAAAAATTAAAAAAGGTTGCTGGTGACAAAAAAGTGAAGAAGCCTGTAGCTGCAACCAAAAAAAGTGCTGTAGATAAAAAGAAGGTAGAAAAACCAAAAGTGAAAAGTGTTAAGAAGACCAGTGCCGTTAAAGCAAAGCCAACTAAAGCAAAGGCTGCTGCTCCTAAGCCAAAAGTACCCAAAGCTAAATCGGCCACAGCATCTGCTGCAAAGCCTAAGAAGGCTGTTGCTGCCAAAAAAGCCAAGAAGTAATTTAAAAAAAAATTTCTTCAAATTGAAACGCAAATCCACAGTCCTTTTCAGGACTACAAAAAATTGTACGAAGAGATAAAATTTGTTTTTTTAAAAATCTCATCTCATGTCAATGAGATGAGATTTTTTTTTTATAATAATTTTACTACTAAAATATTGCACTATCTCTTTGAGATAGTATTTTTTTTTTTTAATTATTACTATAAAAATATTGCACTATCTCTTTGAGATAAGGTTTTTTTTAAAAGAATTTTCATTAGATTATTGCACTATCTGGATGAAAATTTTTTCAAAGAATTTTCATTAGATTATTGCACTATCTCGATGAAAAATTTTTTAAAAATAATTTTTATTAGATTTGTTGTGCGAAAATATACCTATGGACATTGTATATAAAACTTATAGTACTATCTCACGATGATTTTTGAGTTGTGTGCTGTGGTCGTCTGAGGGCGCACTTGTATATACACAGAAACAGCGACGAGTGGAACGTGCTCATCATAGTACTATACAAATTTATATACGATACATACATTTTTCTCCCAATATGAAGTATTCAGTTATTTATGTACCTACGGGAAAAGTTAGTTGTTTTACTTTATGAAATTCGATTGTATCTCTTATTGAAATTTTTGCGGCCCTGAAAAGGGCCATTTTTGAAGACATTTAATAAATTACTTCGAGCTAGTATATTTGGTAACTGCCTTAGTTCCTTCACTAACAGCATGCTTGGCAAGTTCGCCAGGCAATAACAATCGAACGGCAGTCTGAATTTCCCGACTGGTTATTGTCGAACGCTTGTTGTAGTGAGCCAAACGAGATGCTTCAGCAGCAATCCTCTCGAAGATATCGTTCACAAAGCTGTTCATGATGCTCATGGCTTTTGATGAAATTCCAGTGTCTGGATGAACTTGCTTGAGAACTTTGTAAATGTAGATTGCGTAGCTTTCCTTCCTCTTACGCTTCTTCTTCTTATCGGTTTTGGTAATATTTTTTTGAGCCTTTCCGGCCTTCTTTGCTGCTTTTCCACTAGTCTTAGGCGGCATTTTTAAGTTAACTATTCACTTTTAAACTGTACACACTGACGAATAAACGAGAACTGTGTGGAGTCTAAAATCTGCTTCACTATTTATTTTCTCTTTCGGTGGTAAATTTGTAATGTGTTCACTCTCTTTTTTGTGTTTGAGATTCGTGAACATTTCGAATAAATAGGGGCGTCCAATTGGAATTCGAGTCAATATTAAGTGTGCAGTTTAACAGTGAACAGTGAAGAAATAGTTTGAGCTATTTCGATATAAACAATTACTTTTTCAACTAAGTAAAAAAAAAAAAAACTTTTTTAAAATGTCTGGTCGTGGTAAAGGTGGAAAAGTGAAGGGAAAGGCAAAGTCCCGTTCAAATCGTGCTGGATTACAGTTCCCTGTTGGTCGTATCCATCGTTTGCTCCGAAAGGGAAATTATGCTGAGCGCGTTGGAGCTGGTGCCCCTGTGTATTTGGCAGCTGTCATGGAATATTTGGCGGCAGAAGTTTTGGAATTGGCGGGAAATGCTGCTCGTGACAACAAAAAAACTAGAATTATCCCCCGCCATTTGCAATTGGCCATCCGCAACGACGAAGAGTTGAACAAATTGCTTTCTGGTGTAACAATCGCACAAGGAGGTGTTCTTCCTAATATTCAAGCCGTTTTGTTGCCAAAGAAGACAGAAAAGAGTGCTTAAATCTCGTGACGACAAAATCAAAAGAAAACAAAAACCGTCCTTTTCAGGACGACAAATCATTTCCCTAAAGAGATAAATATTTCATATTTTCAAATTCCACGTACATGCCTATATTTTTATGCCATCAGAAAAATTGGTTGCAATTTTAACTGCTTTATAAAGTTAATATAAAATTAAAAAAAAAAAACTGCAAAAATCACTCCCATAAGAAAAAAATGTATTTTTTATACCTGGGTAAAATTCTTGGAATTTTGTAATTTTTATTACTTTTTTGACTTTGAATCCATATTTCATAACCCATTTAGAAAATAATATACCTGCGTAAAATTCTTCGAATTCTGTAATTTATATTACTTTGAATCTATATTTTATAACCCATCTAGATCCTATCAATTAGAAAATAATATACCTGCGTAAAATTCTTCGAATTCTGTAATTTATATTACTTTGAATCTATATTTTATAACCCATCTAGATCCTATCAAAAAAAAAACTACCTGGGTAAAATTCTGCGAATTGTGTAATTTTTATTACTTTTTTTGGACTTTGAATTAACATTTTATATCTCTTTTAGATTTTATTGTGGTCCTGAAAAGGACCGATTGTTTGATATTATCAAATGAATGATTTAACCTCCGAAACCATAAAGAGTACGACCTTGTCTCTTCAAAGCGTAAACTACATCCATAGCTGTAACTGTCTTACGCTTAGCATGTTCAGTATAGGTAACAGCATCACGGATAACATTTTCTAGAAACACTTTTAAAACTCCACGTGTTTCTTCGTAAATCAAACCAGAAATACGCTTTACACCGCCACGACGAGCCAATCGACGAATTGCTGGTTTGGTGATACCTTGGATGTTATCACGCAACACTTTACGATGCCGTTTAGCTCCACCTTTGCCCAAGCCTTTTCCTCCTTTACCACGACCAGTCATTTTTAATATTTATTTATAAAATAGAAACTTCACTACACAAGATGCACTGTCAAACTGTACATTTTGCTCAAAACCCACAGATATTTATACTTGTTTGAAAAAACAATCTCACTTCTGATTGGTCCGTCATATTCACACACAAAAAAACACCCGAACGAAGACAAAAATACCTCATTTTATTACCTAAGCTCCTGAGTTTTATGGCGATGTAAAATATAAAGTGTGAAAGTGATCGAATAAATTGTGAAAAGTGAAAAAAAAGCAAAATAATGGCTCGTACAAAGCAAACTGCCCGTAAATCGACTGGTGGAAAGGCTCCACGCAAGCAGCTGGCTACCAAAGCAGCTCGCAAAAGTGCCCCAGCCACCGGAGGTGTAAAAAAACCACATCGTTACCGTCCTGGAACCGTGGCTCTTCGTGAAATCCGTCGTTATCAGAAGAGCACAGAATTGTTGATTCGCAAATTGCCTTTCCAACGTTTAGTTCGTGAAATTGCTCAAGATTTCAAAACAGATTTGCGGTTCCAGAGCTCAGCTGTTATGGCACTACAAGAAGCCAGTGAAGCTTATTTGGTTGGTCTTTTTGAAGATACAAATTTGTGCGCCATTCATGCCAAGCGTGTTACAATTATGCCAAAAGACATTCAATTGGCTAGACGCATTCGTGGTGAACGTGCTTAAGCATCCAAAACAATCTTAAACTCAACGGTCCTTTTCAGGACCACAAAAAATCAAAAAGAGATTAAACTAAATTTCATTTTTTTGCTGTTGTTTAAAATACATACGAGTAGACAGAGTTCTAGTTTTTATTATCCGCAATAAAACGGAGTTAGGTAGTTTATCGGACATTAGGTAAAAAAAAAGAGAAAATCTACCTACTACGCAAAAATGTATGTAATTTTTTTTTTTATTATAGGGAGTTGGATAAATGGATACCCTAAATGAATTCTTAGAATTTTACTATGCAAGCGTAGGTATTAGATTTTATCCAAAAATCCCTTTGGACAATAATATTTTTAGAACCAGATAACGCAGAATCTTTTGGTTTACAAATATGAGAACAATTTGAATAAGCCTTTCCAAAAATGTATATTTCAATAGGTTTCAGAAGAAAAGTTGAAAAAGTATTTTTTTTTTGTCATCACTATGGAAGACATTTTGTTTTTTTTTTTCTTAGAATATTTATATTAGGCATAGTTATCTTCAATATGTGTTTATTTATTTATATTTCATGATTTACGCAAAGCAATTTTTATTTATTTCATTATTTTACATTAACAAAAAGATAATAAGATGAACATTTTCCAATGGGTTGAATTTCGGTAGGAAATTAATATTATTGTACATATGTACAAATTATTAAGTGTCATTTGATATGGCAATTTACAATAAGAAATAATTAATAATGTTGGTTGATAATGAAATTGAAACAATATTTATGTTTATAATTATTTATTTAAGCAGTCTGAGTTATATTTTGTACTTATTTTACCAAAAAACAGGTAAAAACAATTTTCTGACAAAATGCTACTGCCCATCGAAATCGGTGTTGATATGCGTTTCATTACTCAAATTCTTTTAATTGAATTCGAAGGAAATTTCATAATATTTTGTTAAAATTTTAATTTATCTTGTTTAAATGAACTATCAGCTATATGAAAAAAATATTTTCAAGTTGAAAATATGTTTTGTTAATTAGTTATAAGCATTCTTTTACAAAAGTATTGAAAAAACACCACCACACATTTACTTCAATTGTGATTTATTCAATGAAACATACCTTTATTTAAACAAAATTAATGTCCAAATGGTCAATTATTATTCTAAGAAAAATGATAAAATATATTTTTTTAGATTTGTAGCTGAAAACATTTAAATTATGTATGTTTTAAAAAGAACCTAACTTTTAAAAGAGTACAAATTGTGTACATCATGAATTTTTTGAAGACCTTCGCTCTCGTTGATTCTCATTGAATCAAGTCCGTGGGGTGTTTGTGGCATGTGAAAATTATTAAAAAAAGTGAAAAGTGTTTTATTTTATTGCAAGAAGCAATATCTAATAAAAGTGTAAAGTGAAGTGATAAAATATTAAAAAAAAAAAAATGTCTGATACTGTGGCTGCATCTCCTGCAATTGTTGCAGAAAAAAAACCGAAGAAGGCTGCCGCCAGCGCCAGCGCCGCCGGTTCAAAGAAACCAAAATCAACGCCAACTCATCCTCCTACTCAGCAAATGGTAGATGCTGCGATTAAAACATTGAAGGAACGCGGTGGTTCTTCGCTTTTGGCTATTAAAAAGTATATTGCTGCTACTTACAAAGTCGATGTTCAAAAACTTGCACCATTTATCAAAAAATATTTAAAAGGTGCCGTAATAAGTGGTAAGTTGGTGCAAACAAAGGGAAAAGGTGCTGCAGGCTCGTTTAAATTGTCGCCAAATGCAAATAAGGAACCGAAAGCCAAGTCTGCCGCGGATAAGAAAAAATCTGCTGCTAAGCCTAAAGCTGCTGCTGCTGGTGACAAAAAATTAAAAAAGGTTGCTGGTGACAAAAAAGTGAAGAAGCCTGTAGCTGCAACCAAAAAAAGTGCTGTAGATAAAAAGAAGGTAGAAAAACCAAAAGTGAAAAGTGTTAAGAAGACCAGTGCCGTTAAAGCAAAGCCAACTAAAGCAAAGGCTGCTGCTCCTAAGCCAAAAGTACCCAAAGCTAAATCGGCCACAGCATCTGCTGCAAAGCCTAAGAAGGCTGTTGCTGCCAAAAAAGCCAAGAAGTAATTTAAAAAAAAATTTCTTCAAATTGAAACGCAAATCCACAGTCCTTTTCAGGACTACAAAAAATTGTACGAAGAGATAAAATTTGTTTTTTTAAAAATCTCATCTCATGTCAATGAGATGAGATTTTTTTTTTATAATAATTTTACTACTAAAATATTGCACTATCTCTTTGAGATAGTATTTTTTTTTTTTAATTATTACTATAAAAATATTGCACTATCTCTTTGAGATAAGGTTTTTTTTAAAAGAATTTTCATTAGATTATTGCACTATCTGGATGAAAATTTTTTCAAAGAATTTTCATTAGATTATTGCACTATCTCGATGAAAAATTTTTTAAAAATAATTTTTATTAGATTTGTTGTGCGAAAATATACCTATGGACATTGTATATAAAACTTATAGTACTATCTCACGATGATTTTTGAGTTGTGTGCTGTGGTCGTCTGAGGGCGCACTTGTATATACACAGAAACAGCGACGAGTGGAACGTGCTCATCATAGTACTATACAAATTTATATACGATACATACATTTTTCTCCCAATATGAAGTATTCAGTTATTTATGTACCTACGGGAAAAGTTAGTTGTTTTACTTTATGAAATTCGATTGTATCTCTTATTGAAATTTTTGCGGCCCTGAAAAGGGCCATTTTTGAAGACATTTAATAAATTACTTCGAGCTAGTATATTTGGTAACTGCCTTAGTTCCTTCACTAACAGCATGCTTGGCAAGTTCGCCAGGCAATAACAATCGAACGGCAGTCTGAATTTCCCGACTGGTTATTGTCGAACGCTTGTTGTAGTGAGCCAAACGAGATGCTTCAGCAGCAATCCTCTCGAAGATATCGTTCACAAAGCTGTTCATGATGCTCATGGCTTTTGATGAAATTCCAGTGTCTGGATGAACTTGCTTGAGAACTTTGTAAATGTAGATTGCGTAGCTTTCCTTCCTCTTACGCTTCTTCTTCTTATCGGTTTTGGTAATATTTTTTTGAGCCTTTCCGGCCTTCTTTGCTGCTTTTCCACTAGTCTTAGGCGGCATTTTTAAGTTAACTATTCACTTTTAAACTGTACACACTGACGAATAAACGAGAACTGTGTGGAGTCTAAAATCTGCTTCACTATTTATTTTCTCTTTCGGTGGTAAATTTGTAATGTGTTCACTCTCTTTTTTGTGTTTGAGATTCGTGAACATTTCGAATAAATAGGGGCGTCCAATTGGAATTCGAGTCAATATTAAGTGTGCAGTTTAACAGTGAACAGTGAAGAAATAGTTTGAGCTATTTCGATATAAACAATTACTTTTTCAACTAAGTAAAAAAAAAAAAAACTTTTTTAAAATGTCTGGTCGTGGTAAAGGTGGAAAAGTGAAGGGAAAGGCAAAGTCCCGTTCAAATCGTGCTGGATTACAGTTCCCTGTTGGTCGTATCCATCGTTTGCTCCGAAAGGGAAATTATGCTGAGCGCGTTGGAGCTGGTGCCCCTGTGTATTTGGCAGCTGTCATGGAATATTTGGCGGCAGAAGTTTTGGAATTGGCGGGAAATGCTGCTCGTGACAACAAAAAAACTAGAATTATCCCCCGCCATTTGCAATTGGCCATCCGCAACGACGAAGAGTTGAACAAATTGCTTTCTGGTGTAACAATCGCACAAGGAGGTGTTCTTCCTAATATTCAAGCCGTTTTGTTGCCAAAGAAGACAGAAAAGAGTGCTTAAATCTCGTGACGACAAAATCAAAAGAAAACAAAAACCGTCCTTTTCAGGACGACAAATCATTTCCCTAAAGAGATAAATATTTCATATTTTCAAATTCCACGTACATGCCTATATTTTTATGCCATCAGAAAAATTGGTTGCAATTTTAACTGCTTTATAAAGTTAATATAAAATTAAAAAAAAAAAACTGCAAAAATCACTCCCATAAGAAAAAAATGTATTTTTTATACCTGGGTAAAATTCTTGGAATTTTGTAATTTTTATTACTTTTTTGACTTTGAATCCATATTTCATAACCCATTTAGAAAATAATATACCTGCGTAAAATTCTTCGAATTCTGTAATTTATATTACTTTGAATCTATATTTTATAACCCATCTAGATCCTATCAATTAGAAAATAATATACCTGCGTAAAATTCTTCGAATTCTGTAATTTATATTACTTTGAATCTATATTTTATAACCCATCTAGATCCTATCAAAAAAAAAACTACCTGGGTAAAATTCTGCGAATTGTGTAATTTTTATTACTTTTTTTGGACTTTGAATTAACATTTTATATCTCTTTTAGATTTTATTGTGGTCCTGAAAAGGACCGATTGTTTGATATTATCAAATGAATGATTTAACCTCCGAAACCATAAAGAGTACGACCTTGTCTCTTCAAAGCGTAAACTACATCCATAGCTGTAACTGTCTTACGCTTAGCATGTTCAGTATAGGTAACAGCATCACGGATAACATTTTCTAGAAACACTTTTAAAACTCCACGTGTTTCTTCGTAAATCAAACCAGAAATACGCTTTACACCGCCACGACGAGCCAATCGACGAATTGCTGGTTTGGTGATACCTTGGATGTTATCACGCAACA
The DNA here is from genome assembly GCA_958431115.1 of Syrphus vitripennis. Lineage (NCBI taxonomy): Eukaryota > Metazoa > Arthropoda > Insecta > Diptera > Syrphidae > Syrphus > Syrphus vitripennis. The sequence continues at coordinate 6,379,456 of OY288110.1, read as the reverse complement.
CTTTACGATGCCGTTTAGCTCCACCTTTGCCCAAGCCTTTTCCTCCTTTACCACGACCAGTCATTTTTAATATTTATTTATAAAATAGAAACTTCACTACACAAGATGCACTGTCAAACTGTACATTTTGCTCAAAACCCACAGATATTTATACTTGTTTGAAAAAACAATCTCACTTCTGATTGGTCCGTCATATTCACACACAAAAAAACACCCGAACGAAGACAAAAATACCTCATTTTATTACCTAAGCTCCTGAGTTTTATGGCGATGTAAAATATAAAGTGTGAAAGTGATCGAATAAATTGTGAAAAGTGAAAAAAAAGCAAAATAATGGCTCGTACAAAGCAAACTGCCCGTAAATCGACTGGTGGAAAGGCTCCACGCAAGCAGCTGGCTACCAAAGCAGCTCGCAAAAGTGCCCCAGCCACCGGAGGTGTAAAAAAACCACATCGTTACCGTCCTGGAACCGTGGCTCTTCGTGAAATCCGTCGTTATCAGAAGAGCACAGAATTGTTGATTCGCAAATTGCCTTTCCAACGTTTAGTTCGTGAAATTGCTCAAGATTTCAAAACAGATTTGCGGTTCCAGAGCTCAGCTGTTATGGCACTACAAGAAGCCAGTGAAGCTTATTTGGTTGGTCTTTTTGAAGATACAAATTTGTGCGCCATTCATGCCAAGCGTGTTACAATTATGCCAAAAGACATTCAATTGGCTAGACGCATTCGTGGTGAACGTGCTTAAGCATCCAAAACAATCTTAAACTCAACGGTCCTTTTCAGGACCACAAAAAATCAAAAAGAGATTAAACTAAATTTCATTTTTTTGCTGTTGTTTAAAATACATACGAGTAGACAGAGTTCTAGTTTTTATTATCCGCAATAAAACGGAGTTAGGTAGTTTATCGGACATTAGGTAAAAAAAAAGAGAAAATCTACCTACTACGCAAAAATGTATGTAATTTTTTTTTTTATTATAGGGAGTTGGATAAATGGATACCCTAAATGAATTCTTAGAATTTTACTATGCAAGCGTAGGTATTAGATTTTATCCAAAAATCCCTTTGGACAATAATATTTTTAGAACCAGATAACGCAGAATCTTTTGGTTTACAAATATGAGAACAATTTGAATAAGCCTTTCCAAAAATGTATATTTCAATAGGTTTCAGAAGAAAAGTTGAAAAAGTATTTTTTTTTTGTCATCACTATGGAAGACATTTTGTTTTTTTTTTTCTTAGAATATTTATATTAGGCATAGTTATCTTCAATATGTGTTTATTTATTTATATTTCATGATTTACGCAAAGCAATTTTTATTTATTTCATTATTTTACATTAACAAAAAGATAATAAGATGAACATTTTCCAATGGGTTGAATTTCGGTAGGAAATTAATATTATTGTACATATGTACAAATTATTAAGTGTCATTTGATATGGCAATTTACAATAAGAAATAATTAATAATGTTGGTTGATAATGAAATTGAAACAATATTTATGTTTATAATTATTTATTTAAGCAGTCTGAGTTATATTTTGTACTTATTTTACCAAAAAACAGGTAAAAACAATTTTCTGACAAAATGCTACTGCCCATCGAAATCGGTGTTGATATGCGTTTCATTACTCAAATTCTTTTAATTGAATTCGAAGGAAATTTCATAATATTTTGTTAAAATTTTAATTTATCTTGTTTAAATGAACTATCAGCTATATGAAAAAAATATTTTCAAGTTGAAAATATGTTTTGTTAATTAGTTATAAGCATTCTTTTACAAAAGTATTGAAAAAACACCACCACACATTTACTTCAATTGTGATTTATTCAATGAAACATACCTTTATTTAAACAAAATTAATGTCCAAATGGTCAATTATTATTCTAAGAAAAATGATAAAATATATTTTTTTAGATTTGTAGCTGAAAACATTTAAATTATGTATGTTTTAAAAAGAACCTAACTTTTAAAAGAGTACAAATTGTGTACATCATGAATTTTTTGAAGACCTTCGCTCTCGTTGATTCTCATTGAATCAAGTCCGTGGGGTGTTTGTGGCATGTGAAAATTATTAAAAAAAGTGAAAAGTGTTTTATTTTATTGCAAGAAGCAATATCTAATAAAAGTGTAAAGTGAAGTGATAAAATATTAAAAAAAAAAAAATGTCTGATACTGTGGCTGCATCTCCTGCAATTGTTGCAGAAAAAAAACCGAAGAAGGCTGCCGCCAGCGCCAGCGCCGCCGGTTCAAAGAAACCAAAATCAACGCCAACTCATCCTCCTACTCAGCAAATGGTAGATGCTGCGATTAAAACATTGAAGGAACGCGGTGGTTCTTCGCTTTTGGCTATTAAAAAGTATATTGCTGCTACTTACAAAGTCGATGTTCAAAAACTTGCACCATTTATCAAAAAATATTTAAAAGGTGCCGTAATAAGTGGTAAGTTGGTGCAAACAAAGGGAAAAGGTGCTGCAGGCTCGTTTAAATTGTCGCCAAATGCAAATAAGGAACCGAAAGCCAAGTCTGCCGCGGATAAGAAAAAATCTGCTGCTAAGCCTAAAGCTGCTGCTGCTGGTGACAAAAAATTAAAAAAGGTTGCTGGTGACAAAAAAGTGAAGAAGCCTGTAGCTGCAACCAAAAAAAGTGCTGTAGATAAAAAGAAGGTAGAAAAACCAAAAGTGAAAAGTGTTAAGAAGACCAGTGCCGTTAAAGCAAAGCCAACTAAAGCAAAGGCTGCTGCTCCTAAGCCAAAAGTACCCAAAGCTAAATCGGCCACAGCATCTGCTGCAAAGCCTAAGAAGGCTGTTGCTGCCAAAAAAGCCAAGAAGTAATTTAAAAAAAAATTTCTTCAAATTGAAACGCAAATCCACAGTCCTTTTCAGGACTACAAAAAATTGTACGAAGAGATAAAATTTGTTTTTTTAAAAATCTCATCTCATGTCAATGAGATGAGATTTTTTTTTTATAATAATTTTACTACTAAAATATTGCACTATCTCTTTGAGATAGTATTTTTTTTTTTTAATTATTACTATAAAAATATTGCACTATCTCTTTGAGATAAGGTTTTTTTTAAAAGAATTTTCATTAGATTATTGCACTATCTGGATGAAAATTTTTTCAAAGAATTTTCATTAGATTATTGCACTATCTCGATGAAAAATTTTTTAAAAATAATTTTTATTAGATTTGTTGTGCGAAAATATACCTATGGACATTGTATATAAAACTTATAGTACTATCTCACGATGATTTTTGAGTTGTGTGCTGTGGTCGTCTGAGGGCGCACTTGTATATACACAGAAACAGCGACGAGTGGAACGTGCTCATCATAGTACTATACAAATTTATATACGATACATACATTTTTCTCCCAATATGAAGTATTCAGTTATTTATGTACCTACGGGAAAAGTTAGTTGTTTTACTTTATGAAATTCGATTGTATCTCTTATTGAAATTTTTGCGGCCCTGAAAAGGGCCATTTTTGAAGACATTTAATAAATTACTTCGAGCTAGTATATTTGGTAACTGCCTTAGTTCCTTCACTAACAGCATGCTTGGCAAGTTCGCCAGGCAATAACAATCGAACGGCAGTCTGAATTTCCCGACTGGTTATTGTCGAACGCTTGTTGTAGTGAGCCAAACGAGATGCTTCAGCAGCAATCCTCTCGAAGATATCGTTCACAAAGCTGTTCATGATGCTCATGGCTTTTGATGAAATTCCAGTGTCTGGATGAACTTGCTTGAGAACTTTGTAAATGTAGATTGCGTAGCTTTCCTTCCTCTTACGCTTCTTCTTCTTATCGGTTTTGGTAATATTTTTTTGAGCCTTTCCGGCCTTCTTTGCTGCTTTTCCACTAGTCTTAGGCGGCATTTTTAAGTTAACTATTCACTTTTAAACTGTACACACTGACGAATAAACGAGAACTGTGTGGAGTCTGAATTGAATTGAATTGAATTGAATTTTTTATTGAACCTTAAAATACTATGTACAATTTATTTTCTTAAGATTAATTGGCTAATATTAAATTTGCTGGCTCATAGGGGGCCTAACACTTATACCTTGTCATGCTTGTTTTTAAATATCAACTTAAAAGTAGGTGGTAAAAAAAAAATTTTAAAAATAATTCTGGCTTGGTTTTTTTTCTCGGGTTGTTCCGTCCCGGTTGTCCAATTGGTGGGTTTAGGGTTGGTTGGTTTTTAGTAGTTGTTCAGCCACGGTGGTAGGCTGACTCCGTGTCAGCGTAAAATGGAACTGCTTCTGCGTTGTCGTCTGGTATCCGGTCGATTAAGTCCATAGCACACAAGTATCTTGGCTCGGGATGTCGTTCCTGTATGGTCATCCTTCTCATCAGCGGGTTAGGGTGATTGACGGTTTTTGCCATGAATTTTCTTGCAAATTGCATTAAAAATTCGTCCAATGGCTTTATTTTTGCTTCGTCGTAGATTCGCTGGTTGCTGGGGTGTTTTAGCCGCTGTCTATCGAAGAAGAGTCCGGTGCTTATCCTCAGCATTTTTCTCTCGAAGAGTTTAAGCTTCTCCATTGCCGTCTTTGAGATGGTGTACCATACAGGAAAGCTGTAGCTGATGATAGGCCTTATCAGCTGTTTGTAAATGAGCAGCTTTGTTGCTTGGTTTAGCCCATTTCTCCTCTTGAGTAGCGGGTGTAGGCGATGGAATGCAAAATTGGCCTTCTTAAGTACCTTCCTGGTATGTGGGTTGAATTTCATCAGATCGTTGAAATTCACCCCTAGGTACTTGACGTTTTGTTTTGTGTGTACCGTCGACCCATCGGGAAGCCTCAGTACTAGATTTTTGCAGGTAGTTGCAGTTCGACAGCGGATGCCATTCCTGGCTGGTCTCCTGAAGCACACGAGTTCCGTCTTGCTACTGTTTATTTTGATTCCCCACTTCTGGTAATACTCGAAGAGTCTGGTGACGTGGGCTTCAACTTTCCTGGCGGCTATGGTTGGTGATATTGATGAGGCGTATGTCAACGAGTCATCCGCGAAGAGCAGGTTTTCACATCCGGTTGGCGTTGGCTGGTCTGATGTCATCATGCTGTAGAGGAAGGGTCCCAGCTTCGATCCTTGGGCTACTCCGGCTTTGATGGTCTTGGTGGTGGATTTACAGTTGTCTATCTGGACGAAAAATTTTCTGAAAGAAAGAAAAGAGAAGATTATTTTTATTAGTTGTGTCGGCAATCTTTGCAGTCTAAGTTTATGGGTGAGGCCGTCTATCCATACACTGTCGAATGCTTTCTCGACATCCAGAAAGCATGCAACGGTGATTCGGTGGCTGTTCAGTGCTGCTGTGACATCGGACTGGAATTTGGTCAGCGCGTGTAGCGTTGAGTGGCCTTCGCGGAAGCCAAACTGCATATCGGGGATGATGTTATTATCCTTGCAGTGTTTTTTGAGTCTCCTGAGCAAGACCTCTTCCAGGATTTTGCTGATGCTGTTGAGGAGGGAAACCGGTCTATAGTTGGTGATGTCACTAAGTGCTCCTTTTTTGGGGATTGCCACGACTTTGGCTTCTTTCCACTTCTGGGGGAAGTATCCGTTGTTGATGCAGTTGTTAATGATGATGGTGAGGAATACCATTACTGCATGTGGGAACCTTTTAATTATATAGCTGGAGACACCGTCTGGTCCAGCTGACTTTTTCGGCTGGGAATTGCTGATTATTTCTGCAACCTCCTCTATTTTGCAGGAATACGGGTTGTCTGGAGGATCACTTGCTGGATGGGTGTCGTCAAAGCTGATTATATCCGGATTTGGTTGGGATGTCTGCTGGACAGATGCTTCGACTTCTTGTATGAACGCTGGATCGTTAGGTGGGCTCGGTGTGAAGTTTCCTTCAAAGTGACTCGCAAACGCTTCTGCCTTATCCTCGATTGTGGTCACTTCGATGTTGTTGTGGCTGATGATGTCAGGCATTTTTGGGTGCTTGCCAATGATTCTGCTGATGTTCTTGAAGGCATCGGGTCCTGGCTTGATGGTTTGTAGCCGTTTTGTGTACTGCATGTTGTTATAATAATTTACAGAGTTCCGGAACATTATGTTGGTTTGCTTCAATGCGTTCCAAACTGTCTGGTAGTCATTGTTGACAGTATTCAGCTCTCTTCGATGGATCCGTTGTAGACGCTTCCTAAGACGTTGCCTGTGAGCATATAAGCTCTGAACGTACTCAGGTAGGTGTTGGTACCTATCCTTTGACGTTCGAGGTTTTTTTTGATGTTCCAGTGCCGTAGTTACGGCATGCTCCAGGTTGTCAATTGCAGCGTCTATCTCGGGGTCCAGAAGATTCCTGTTTGACGGTGGAAGAGCTATCATGTCTTCAATGTCCCTTTGCAGCTGGTTAATGTCCAGTCGTCTGTAGTTGATGAAGGTCTCTGGGGTGCCTGAAAATAAAATTGGTTGGTTAAGTTTTATCGATAGTTGGACAGCCTCATGGTCCGAGTCACTGTGCACAGCTGTGCAAACATAATTCCGGATTTCCGGAGTAATGTTCACTAGGCTCGAGGATGCCAGGAAGAAGTCCAATGTCGATGGTGTCCTTGGGAAGGTGGGTTTAGGTTGGGATATCGCAACCAGTGAGTGCTCGTTTTGGTTGTCCTCCATCCAGTCGACAATTGCTCTGCCTTCGTTGTCGGTTTGCGTGTCCAGCCACATGTGATGTCTCGCGTTAAAGTCGCCGCCAATGATCCCATAGGTGGTTTTTTTGACGATTCCGTTGAGGATGTGTAGGTCGTTTTGAATGTTCCTTGCCGAGGATGTGCATTCAAAGTAAGTGCTGATGACCGTAAGGGTCTCACCTCTTCCTATGGATATGACCATGGCGGTGGCTTCACTGGTCCGCAGTCCTGAGATGGTGACTTCAGCCGAATCGGGGAATATTTTTTCCTTAATGTATATGGCTGTTCCAACCCGTTCCTGGTTTCTGTCCTTCCTGTAAATTTTGTATCCCTTGACGTCTATATTGTTGATCTTTGTGACGTTCGTCTCACTGATCAGGGCAATATCGGGAGTGTTCCTCTTCATGAATATGTAGAATGACGCCCTCTTGTCCAGGCTGTACAATGAATTGACATTGTACGTCAGGATGCGGAGCTTCTTTAACTGCATATCTGGAAGAGGAAAGTGGCTAATGCCACGGACTTCTCTCCTTCCGTAAGCTGGGCGTAGTTCGGTGGAACTGCGCTCCTTGCTTTGCCCATGACTGTGAGTAGGTCGGAACCGAATATCCTTTGGACTTCGTTACTAAGATTTGGTGGCGCTGCCGATTTGGTTGGTCCGGTCTTTGTTGCTGCTATCCTTGTCGCTGGTCTAGATGTGGTTGGTGGTTCTGTTTGTTGTTGTGAAGCTTTGGGTTTTTGGGCTCCTCTTGCTATCGCCGCGTAGCTGACAGCTGGTCGAGTGGTCACGGTAGCTGGACTAGTGACGAACTTCTGGTGGGCTCGCTTCTCTGCCATTTGCCTGTTTCTTTCCGTTTGGCGAGCTTTTAGTGTTGGGCATCCTTTGAAGCTGGCCGGGTGTCCAGTTTTTTGGCAGTTGGCACACCATACGTCCAACCCAGTGTTCGCCTTGCGTTGGCACTGTCCAGGTTCGTGCGACTCCTTGCATTTGACGCAAACATATGCGCGTCCGCAGTTTGTGGCGACGTGTCCAAAACGTTGGCAGTTTCGACACTGCACGATGTCGTTGGATTTGAGGCGCTCCCAGTGTACCCTCTGGTTCATTATCAAGGTCTTTTTGTAGACCTCGTTCATGTCGCAGTTCTTTGCCATCTCCACCACGAAGTTGTTGTAGTTTTTCGTAATCGCTTTTTTGGCCTTGAACTGCGTAACCCTGATCACCGGGAGCCCTTCAATCCGCAGTTCATCCTCAACCTCAATGGGTGCACACGTGAAGTGTATTCCTTTAAGGAGAAGAAGATTCTTCCTTTCTTCACGTGGTGTGAAGGAGTTAAATTGAATCTTCCTCTCCTTAAGGAAACCCTTGATTCCATCAAACGCTACTCTGTTTCCAGCGTTGATAATCGTTGTTTTGGTGCTCCTGTTCTTGAAAGTAACTGCAAGGTTTTTGGCCTTGCAGAACCTGCTAATTTCGGCGATGTTGCCCGAATAGCAGAAAATTGGCGGCATTGCTGATGTGTTGGTTGTTGTTGGCTGGTTAGTTGTTGTTGGTGCTTGAGATGGCTTTGGTTGGGTGGTCGCTGGCGCTGGCAGATTCGAGCTGGAATCGTTGTCCAGTTGGGCACGTTTGCTGTCGTTGTCCTTTTTGTTCCCCTTCCTAGGCCTCTTCTGCCCGGGTAAGGGAGAGTCGCTTGGGTCCGAGCTCTCCTCTGCTGGTCCTTCTGGATCTTCCTCGCTGGAAGATTCGATGCTGCTGGCGGTGGTGGTCGAGGAATCGTCATCACTCGTGATGTCCTCTGCCTCCATCTCCTCGTTGTCAGGTACCACTGCCACTGGTACCTTCGGGGCAATGAATTTGCCAATGGTGTCACTAAGCCTTTGTCCGTAATCGGGACTCAGGTGCGTGACCATCCTCGACAGCAATGCTTCAAGCGAAGCAAATGCTGCCTCCGGATTAAATGGTTCACCCATTTCCGGCTTAACTCTCCTTTGTTTTTCTTAATCTGATTTTACACGGAAAAATATTTTTAAAAAAACCTTTCTTCGTGGAAAATCAGCGTGATTAGCTGTGCAGGTAGCTAGCAGGTAACTGTTGTCACAGGTAGCAAGCAGGTACCTGAAACTTAACCTTTTTTTTTCGGGGTGGGTTTTTTTCTTTAAAATAAATTAAATTTTTAAGTTAACTATTCACTTTTAGACTGTATACACTGACGAATAAACGGGAACTGTCACTGTGTGGAGTCTAAAATCTGCTTCACTATTTATTTTCTCTTTCGGTGGTAAATTTGTAATGTGTTCACTCTCTTTTTTGTGTTTGAGATTCGTGAACATTTCGAATAAATAGGGGCGTCCAATTGGAATTCGAGTCAATATTAAGTGTGCAGTTTAACAGTGAACAGTGAAGAAATAGTTTGAGCTATTTCGATATAAACAATTACTTTTTCAACTAAGTAAAAAAAAAAAAAACTTTTTTAAAATGTCTGGTCGTGGTAAAGGTGGAAAAGTGAAGGGAAAGGCAAAGTCCCGTTCAAATCGTGCTGGATTACAGTTCCCTGTTGGTCGTATCCATCGTTTGCTCCGAAAGGGAAATTATGCTGAGCGCGTTGGAGCTGGTGCCCCTGTGTATTTGGCAGCTGTCATGGAATATTTGGCGGCAGAAGTTTTGGAATTGGCGGGAAATGCTGCTCGTGACAACAAAAAAACTAGAATTATCCCCCGCCATTTGCAATTGGCCATCCGCAACGACGAAGAGTTGAACAAATTGCTTTCTGGTGTAACAATCGCACAAGGAGGTGTTCTTCCTAATATTCAAGCCGTTTTGTTGCCAAAGAAGACAGAAAAGAGTGCTTAAATCTCGTGACGACAAAATCAAAAGAAAACAAAAACCGTCCTTTTCAGGACGACAAATCATTTCCCTAAAGAGATAAATATTTCATATTTTCAAATTCCACGTACATGCCTATATTTTTATGCCATCAGAAAAATTGGTTGCAATTTTAACTGCTTTATAAAGTTAATATAAAATTAAAAAAAAAAAACTGCAAAAATCACTCCCATAAGAAAAAAATGTATTTTTTATACCTGGGTAAAATTCTTGGAATTTTGTAATTTTTATTACTTTTTTGACTTTGAATCCATATTTCATAACCCATTTAGAAAATAATATACCTGCGTAAAATTCTTCGAATTCTGTAATTTATATTACTTTGAATCTATATTTTATAACCCATCTAGATCCTATCAATTAGAAAATAATATACCTGCGTAAAATTCTTCGAATTCTGTAATTTATATTACTTTGAATCTATATTTTATAACCCATCTAGATCCTATCAAAAAAAAAACTACCTGGGTAAAATTCTGCGAATTGTGTAATTTTTATTACTTTTTTTGGACTTTGAATTAACATTTTATATCTCTTTTAGATTTTATTGTGGTCCTGAAAAGGACCGATTGTTTGATATTATCAAATGAATGATTTAACCTCCGAAACCATAAAGAGTACGACCTTGTCTCTTCAAAGCGTAAACTACATCCATAGCTGTAACTGTCTTACGCTTAGCATGTTCAGTATAGGTAACAGCATCACGGATAACATTTTCTAGAAACACTTTTAAAACTCCACGTGTTTCTTCGTAAATCAAACCAGAAATACGCTTTACACCGCCACGACGAGCCAATCGACGAATTGCTGGTTTGGTGATACCTTGGATGTTATCACGCAACACTTTACGATGCCGTTTAGCTCCACCTTTGCCCAAGCCTTTTCCTCCTTTACCACGACCAGTCATTTTTAATATTTATTTATAAAATAGAAACTTCACTACACAAGATGCACTGTCAAACTGTACATTTTGCTCAAAACCCACAGATATTTATACTTGTTTGAAAAAACAATCTCACTTCTGATTGGTCCGTCATATTCACACACAAAAAAACACCCGAACGAAGACAAAAATACCTCATTTTATTACCTAAGCTCCTGAGTTTTATGGCGATGTAAAATATAAAGTGTGAAAGTGATCGAATAAATTGTGAAAAGTGAAAAAAAAGCAAAATAATGGCTCGTACAAAGCAAACTGCCCGTAAATCGACTGGTGGAAAGGCTCCACGCAAGCAGCTGGCTACCAAAGCAGCTCGCAAAAGTGCCCCAGCCACCGGAGGTGTAAAAAAACCACATCGTTACCGTCCTGGAACCGTGGCTCTTCGTGAAATCCGTCGTTATCAGAAGAGCACAGAATTGTTGATTCGCAAATTGCCTTTCCAACGTTTAGTTCGTGAAATTGCTCAAGATTTCAAAACAGATTTGCGGTTCCAGAGCTCAGCTGTTATGGCACTACAAGAAGCCAGTGAAGCTTATTTGGTTGGTCTTTTTGAAGATACAAATTTGTGCGCCATTCATGCCAAGCGTGTTACAATTATGCCAAAAGACATTCAATTGGCTAGACGCATTCGTGGTGAACGTGCTTAAGCATCCAAAACAATCTTAAACTCAACGGTCCTTTTCAGGACCACAAAAAATCAAAAAGAGATTAAACTAAATTTCATTTTTTTGCTGTTGTTTAAAATACATACGAGTAGACAGAGTTCTAGTTTTTATTATCCGCAATAAAACGGAGTTAGGTAGTTTATCGGACATTAGGTAAAAAAAAAGAGAAAATCTACCTACTACGCAAAAATGTATGTAATTTTTTTTTTTATTATAGGGAGTTGGATAAATGGATACCCTAAATGAATTCTTAGAATTTTACTATGCAAGCGTAGGTATTAGATTTTATCCAAAAATCCCTTTGGACAATAATATTTTTAGAACCAGATAACGCAGAATCTTTTGGTTTACAAATATGAGAACAATTTGAATAAGCCTTTCCAAAAATGTATATTTCAATAGGTTTCAGAAGAAAAGTTGAAAAAGTATTTTTTTTTTGTCATCACTATGGAAGACATTTTGTTTTTTTTTTTCTTAGAATATTTATATTAGGCATAGTTATCTTCAATATGTGTTTATTTATTTATATTTCATGATTTACGCAAAGCAATTTTTATTTATTTCATTATTTTACATTAACAAAAAGATAATAAGATGAACATTTTCCAATGGGTTGAATTTCGGTAGGAAATTAATATTATTGTACATATGTACAAATTATTAAGTGTCATTTGATATGGCAATTTACAATAAGAAATAATTAATAATGTTGGTTGATAATGAAATTGAAACAATATTTATGTTTATAATTATTTATTTAAGCAGTCTGAGTTATATTTTGTACTTATTTTACCAAAAAACAGGTAAAAACAATTTTCTGACAAAATGCTACTGCCCATCGAAATCGGTGTTGATATGCGTTTCATTACTCAAATTCTTTTAATTGAATTCGAAGGAAATTTCATAATATTTTGTTAAAATTTTAATTTATCTTGTTTAAATGAACTATCAGCTATATGAAAAAAATATTTTCAAGTTGAAAATATGTTTTGTTAATTAGTTATAAGCATTCTTTTACAAAAGTATTGAAAAAACACCACCACACATTTACTTCAATTGTGATTTATTCAATGAAACATACCTTTATTTAAACAAAATTAATGTCCAAATGGTCAATTATTATTCTAAGAAAAATGATAAAATATATTTTTTTAGATTTGTAGCTGAAAACATTTAAATTATGTATGTTTTAAAAAGAACCTAACTTTTAAAAGAGTACAAATTGTGTACATCATGAATTTTTTGAAGACCTTCGCTCTCGTTGATTCTCATTGAATCAAGTCCGTGGGGTGTTTGTGGCATGTGAAAATTATTAAAAAAAGTGAAAAGTGTTTTATTTTATTGCAAGAAGCAATATCTAATAAAAGTGTAAAGTGAAGTGATAAAATATTAAAAAAAAAAAAATGTCTGATACTGTGGCTGCATCTCCTGCAATTGTTGCAGAAAAAAAACCGAAGAAGGCTGCCGCCAGCGCCAGCGCCGCCGGTTCAAAGAAACCAAAATCAACGCCAACTCATCCTCCTACTCAGCAAATGGTAGATGCTGCGATTAAAACATTGAAGGAACGCGGTGGTTCTTCGCTTTTGGCTATTAAAAAGTATATTGCTGCTACTTACAAAGTCGATGTTCAAAAACTTGCACCATTTATCAAAAAATATTTAAAAGGTGCCGTAATAAGTGGTAAGTTGGTGCAAACAAAGGGAAAAGGTGCTGCAGGCTCGTTTAAATTGTCGCCAAATGCAAATAAGGAACCGAAAGCCAAGTCTGCCGCGGATAAGAAAAAATCTGCTGCTAAGCCTAAAGCTGCTGCTGCTGGTGACAAAAAATTAAAAAAGGTTGCTGGTGACAAAAAAGTGAAGAAGCCTGTAGCTGCAACCAAAAAAAGTGCTGTAGATAAAAAGAAGGTAGAAAAACCAAAAGTGAAAAGTGTTAAGAAGACCAGTGCCGTTAAAGCAAAGCCAACTAAAGCAAAGGCTGCTGCTCCTAAGCCAAAAGTACCCAAAGCTAAATCGGCCACAGCATCTGCTGCAAAGCCTAAGAAGGCTGTTGCTGCCAAAAAAGCCAAGAAGTAATTTAAAAAAAAATTTCTTCAAATTGAAACGCAAATCCACAGTCCTTTTCAGGACTACAAAAAATTGTACGAAGAGATAAAATTTGTTTTTTTAAAAATCTCATCTCATGTCAATGAGATGAGATTTTTTTTTTATAATAATTTTACTACTAAAATATTGCACTATCTCTTTGAGATAGTATTTTTTTTTTTTAATTATTACTATAAAAATATTGCACTATCTCTTTGAGATAAGGTTTTTTTTAAAAGAATTTTCATTAGATTATTGCACTATCTGGATGAAAATTTTTTCAAAGAATTTTCATTAGATTATTGCACTATCTCGATGAAAAATTTTTTAAAAATAATTTTTATTAGATTTGTTGTGCGAAAATATACCTATGGACATTGTATATAAAACTTATAGTACTATCTCACGATGATTTTTGAGTTGTGTGCTGTGGTCGTCTGAGGGCGCACTTGTATATACACAGAAACAGCGACGAGTGGAACGTGCTCATCATAGTACTATACAAATTTATATACGATACATACATTTTTCTCCCAATATGAAGTATTCAGTTATTTATGTACCTACGGGAAAAGTTAGTTGTTTTACTTTATGAAATTCGATTGTATCTCTTATTGAAATTTTTGCGGCCCTGAAAAGGGCCATTTTTGAAGACATTTAATAAATTACTTCGAGCTAGTATATTTGGTAACTGCCTTAGTTCCTTCACTAACAGCATGCTTGGCAAGTTCGCCAGGCAATAACAATCGAACGGCAGTCTGAATTTCCCGACTGGTTATTGTCGAACGCTTGTTGTAGTGAGCCAAACGAGATGCTTCAGCAGCAATCCTCTCGAAGATATCGTTCACAAAGCTGTTCATGATGCTCATGGCTTTTGATGAAATTCCAGTGTCTGGATGAACTTGCTTGAGAACTTTGTAAATGTAGATTGCGTAGCTTTCCTTCCTCTTACGCTTCTTCTTCTTATCGGTTTTGGTAATATTTTTTTGAGCCTTTCCGGCCTTCTTTGCTGCTTTTCCACTAGTCTTAGGCGGCATTTTTAAGTTAACTATTCACTTTTAAACTGTACACACTGACGAATAAACGAGAACTGTGTGGAGTCTAAAATCTGCTTCACTATTTATTTTCTCTTTCGGTGGTAAATTTGTAATGTGTTCACTCTCTTTTTTGTGTTTGAGATTCGTGAACATTTCGAATAAATAGGGGCGTCCAATTGGAATTCGAGTCAATATTAAGTGTGCAGTTTAACAGTGAACAGTGAAGAAATAGTTTGAGCTATTTCGATATAAACAATTACTTTTTCAACTAAGTAAAAAAAAAAAAAACTTTTTTAAAATGTCTGGTCGTGGTAAAGGTGGAAAAGTGAAGGGAAAGGCAAAGTCCCGTTCAAATCGTGCTGGATTACAGTTCCCTGTTGGTCGTATCCATCGTTTGCTCCGAAAGGGAAATTATGCTGAGCGCGTTGGAGCTGGTGCCCCTGTGTATTTGGCAGCTGTCATGGAATATTTGGCGGCAGAAGTTTTGGAATTGGCGGGAAATGCTGCTCGTGACAACAAAAAAACTAGAATTATCCCCCGCCATTTGCAATTGGCCATCCGCAACGACGAAGAGTTGAACAAATTGCTTTCTGGTGTAACAATCGCACAAGGAGGTGTTCTTCCTAATATTCAAGCCGTTTTGTTGCCAAAGAAGACAGAAAAGAGTGCTTAAATCTCGTGACGACAAAATCAAAAGAAAACAAAAACCGTCCTTTTCAGGACGACAAATCATTTCCCTAAAGAGATAAATATTTCATATTTTCAAATTCCACGTACATGCCTATATTTTTATGCCATCAGAAAAATTGGTTGCAATTTTAACTGCTTTATAAAGTTAATATAAAATTAAAAAAAAAAAACTGCAAAAATCACTCCCATAAGAAAAAAATGTATTTTTTATACCTGGGTAAAATTCTTGGAATTTTGTAATTTTTATTACTTTTTTGACTTTGAATCCATATTTCATAACCCATTTAGAAAATAATATACCTGCGTAAAATTCTTCGAATTCTGTAATTTATATTACTTTGAATCTATATTTTATAACCCATCTAGATCCTATCAATTAGAAAATAATATACCTGCGTAAAATTCTTCGAATTCTGTAATTTATATTACTTTGAATCTATATTTTATAACCCATCTAGATCCTATCAAAAAAAAAACTACCTGGGTAAAATTCTGCGAATTGTGTAATTTTTATTACTTTTTTTGGACTTTGAATTAACATTTTATATCTCTTTTAGATTTTATTGTGGTCCTGAAAAGGACCGATTGTTTGATATTATCAAATGAATGATTTAACCTCCGAAACCATAAAGAGTACGACCTTGTCTCTTCAAAGCGTAAACTACATCCATAGCTGTAACTGTCTTACGCTTAGCATGTTCAGTATAGGTAACAGCATCACGGATAACATTTTCTAGAAACACTTTTAAAACTCCACGTGTTTCTTCGTAAATCAAACCAGAAATACGCTTTACACCGCCACGACGAGCCAATCGACGAATTGCTGGTTTGGTGATACCTTGGATGTTATCACGCAACACTTTACGATGCCGTTTAGCTCCACCTTTGCCCAAGCCTTTTCCTCCTTTACCACGACCAGTCATTTTTAATATTTATTTATAAAATAGAAACTTCACTACACAAGATGCACTGTCAAACTGTACATTTTGCTCAAAACCCACAGATATTTATACTTGTTTGAAAAAACAATCTCACTTCTGATTGGTCCGTCATATTCACACACAAAAAAACACCCGAACGAAGACAAAAATACCTCATTTTATTACCTAAGCTCCTGAGTTTTATGGCGATGTAAAATATAAAGTGTGAAAGTGATCGAATAAATTGTGAAAAGTGAAAAAAAAGCAAAATAATGGCTCGTACAAAGCAAACTGCCCGTAAATCGACTGGTGGAAAGGCTCCACGCAAGCAGCTGGCTACCAAAGCAGCTCGCAAAAGTGCCCCAGCCACCGGAGGTGTAAAAAAACCACATCGTTACCGTCCTGGAACCGTGGCTCTTCGTGAAATCCGTCGTTATCAGAAGAGCACAGAATTGTTGATTCGCAAATTGCCTTTCCAACGTTTAGTTCGTGAAATTGCTCAAGATTTCAAAACAGATTTGCGGTTCCAGAGCTCAGCTGTTATGGCACTACAAGAAGCCAGTGAAGCTTATTTGGTTGGTCTTTTTGAAGATACAAATTTGTGCGCCATTCATGCCAAGCGTGTTACAATTATGCCAAAAGACATTCAATTGGCTAGACGCATTCGTGGTGAACGTGCTTAAGCATCCAAAACAATCTTAAACTCAACGGTCCTTTTCAGGACCACAAAAAATCAAAAAGAGATTAAACTAAATTTCATTTTTTTGCTGTTGTTTAAAATACATACGAGTAGACAGAGTTCTAGTTTTTATTATCCGCAATAAAACGGAGTTAGGTAGTTTATCGGACATTAGGTAAAAAAAAAGAGAAAATCTACCTACTACGCAAAAATGTATGTAATTTTTTTTTTTATTATAGGGAGTTGGATAAATGGATACCCTAAATGAATTCTTAGAATTTTACTATGCAAGCGTAGGTATTAGATTTTATCCAAAAATCCCTTTGGACAATAATATTTTTAGAACCAGATAACGCAGAATCTTTTGGTTTACAAATATGAGAACAATTTGAATAAGCCTTTCCAAAAATGTATATTTCAATAGGTTTCAGAAGAAAAGTTGAAAAAGTATTTTTTTTTTGTCATCACTATGGAAGACATTTTGTTTTTTTTTTTCTTAGAATATTTATATTAGGCATAGTTATCTTCAATATGTGTTTATTTATTTATATTTCATGATTTACGCAAAGCAATTTTTATTTATTTCATTATTTTACATTAACAAAAAGATAATAAGATGAACATTTTCCAATGGGTTGAATTTCGGTAGGAAATTAATATTATTGTACATATGTACAAATTATTAAGTGTCATTTGATATGGCAATTTACAATAAGAAATAATTAATAATGTTGGTTGATAATGAAATTGAAACAATATTTATGTTTATAATTATTTATTTAAGCAGTCTGAGTTATATTTTGTACTTATTTTACCAAAAAACAGGTAAAAACAATTTTCTGACAAAATGCTACTGCCCATCGAAATCGGTGTTGATATGCGTTTCATTACTCAAATTCTTTTAATTGAATTCGAAGGAAATTTCATAATATTTTGTTAAAATTTTAATTTATCTTGTTTAAATGAACTATCAGCTATATGAAAAAAATATTTTCAAGTTGAAAATATGTTTTGTTAATTAGTTATAAGCATTCTTTTACAAAAGTATTGAAAAAACACCACCACACATTTACTTCAATTGTGATTTATTCAATGAAACATACCTTTATTTAAACAAAATTAATGTCCAAATGGTCAATTATTATTCTAAGAAAAATGATAAAATATATTTTTTTAGATTTGTAGCTGAAAACATTTAAATTATGTATGTTTTAAAAAGAACCTAACTTTTAAAAGAGTACAAATTGTGTACATCATGAATTTTTTGAAGACCTTCGCTCTCGTTGATTCTCATTGAATCAAGTCCGTGGGGTGTTTGTGGCATGTGAAAATTATTAAAAAAAGTGAAAAGTGTTTTATTTTATTGCAAGAAGCAATATCTAATAAAAGTGTAAAGTGAAGTGATAAAATATTAAAAAAAAAAAAATGTCTGATACTGTGGCTGCATCTCCTGCAATTGTTGCAGAAAAAAAACCGAAGAAGGCTGCCGCCAGCGCCAGCGCCGCCGGTTCAAAGAAACCAAAATCAACGCCAACTCATCCTCCTACTCAGCAAATGGTAGATGCTGCGATTAAAACATTGAAGGAACGCGGTGGTTCTTCGCTTTTGGCTATTAAAAAGTATATTGCTGCTACTTACAAAGTCGATGTTCAAAAACTTGCACCATTTATCAAAAAATATTTAAAAGGTGCCGTAATAAGTGGTAAGTTGGTGCAAACAAAGGGAAAAGGTGCTGCAGGCTCGTTTAAATTGTCGCCAAATGCAAATAAGGAACCGAAAGCCAAGTCTGCCGCGGATAAGAAAAAATCTGCTGCTAAGCCTAAAGCTGCTGCTGCTGGTGACAAAAAATTAAAAAAGGTTGCTGGTGACAAAAAAGTGAAGAAGCCTGTAGCTGCAACCAAAAAAAGTGCTGTAGATAAAAAGAAGGTAGAAAAACCAAAAGTGAAAAGTGTTAAGAAGACCAGTGCCGTTAAAGCAAAGCCAACTAAAGCAAAGGCTGCTGCTCCTAAGCCAAAAGTACCCAAAGCTAAATCGGCCACAGCATCTGCTGCAAAGCCTAAGAAGGCTGTTGCTGCCAAAAAAGCCAAGAAGTAATTTAAAAAAAAATTTCTTCAAATTGAAACGCAAATCCACAGTCCTTTTCAGGACTACAAAAAATTGTACGAAGAGATAAAATTTGTTTTTTTAAAAATCTCATCTCATGTCAATGAGATGAGATTTTTTTTTTATAATAATTTTACTACTAAAATATTGCACTATCTCTTTGAGATAGTATTTTTTTTTTTTAATTATTACTATAAAAATATTGCACTATCTCTTTGAGATAAGGTTTTTTTTAAAAGAATTTTCATTAGATTATTGCACTATCTGGATGAAAATTTTTTCAAAGAATTTTCATTAGATTATTGCACTATCTCGATGAAAAATTTTTTAAAAATAATTTTTATTAGATTTGTTGTGCGAAAATATACCTATGGACATTGTATATAAAACTTATAGTACTATCTCACGATGATTTTTGAGTTGTGTGCTGTGGTCGTCTGAGGGCGCACTTGTATATACACAGAAACAGCGACGAGTGGAACGTGCTCATCATAGTACTATACAAATTTATATACGATACATACATTTTTCTCCCAATATGAAGTATTCAGTTATTTATGTACCTACGGGAAAAGTTAGTTGTTTTACTTTATGAAATTCGATTGTATCTCTTATTGAAATTTTTGCGGCCCTGAAAAGGGCCATTTTTGAAGACATTTAATAAATTACTTCGAGCTAGTATATTTGGTAACTGCCTTAGTTCCTTCACTAACAGCATGCTTGGCAAGTTCGCCAGGCAATAACAATCGAACGGCAGTCTGAATTTCCCGACTGGTTATTGTCGAACGCTTGTTGTAGTGAGCCAAACGAGATGCTTCAGCAGCAATCCTCTCGAAGATATCGTTCACAAAGCTGTTCATGATGCTCATGGCTTTTGATGAAATTCCAGTGTCTGGATGAACTTGCTTGAGAACTTTGTAAATGTAGATTGCGTAGCTTTCCTTCCTCTTACGCTTCTTCTTCTTATCGGTTTTGGTAATATTTTTTTGAGCCTTTCCGGCCTTCTTTGCTGCTTTTCCACTAGTCTTAGGCGGCATTTTTAAGTTAACTATTCACTTTTAAACTGTACACACTGACGAATAAACGAGAACTGTGTGGAGTCTAAAATCTGCTTCACTATTTATTTTCTCTTTCGGTGGTAAATTTGTAATGTGTTCACTCTCTTTTTTGTGTTTGAGATTCGTGAACATTTCGAATAAATAGGGGCGTCCAATTGGAATTCGAGTCAATATTAAGTGTGCAGTTTAACAGTGAACAGTGAAGAAATAGTTTGAGCTATTTCGATATAAACAATTACTTTTTCAACTAAGTAAAAAAAAAAAAAACTTTTTTAAAATGTCTGGTCGTGGTAAAGGTGGAAAAGTGAAGGGAAAGGCAAAGTCCCGTTCAAATCGTGCTGGATTACAGTTCCCTGTTGGTCGTATCCATCGTTTGCTCCGAAAGGGAAATTATGCTGAGCGCGTTGGAGCTGGTGCCCCTGTGTATTTGGCAGCTGTCATGGAATATTTGGCGGCAGAAGTTTTGGAATTGGCGGGAAATGCTGCTCGTGACAACAAAAAAACTAGAATTATCCCCCGCCATTTGCAATTGGCCATCCGCAACGACGAAGAGTTGAACAAATTGCTTTCTGGTGTAACAATCGCACAAGGAGGTGTTCTTCCTAATATTCAAGCCGTTTTGTTGCCAAAGAAGACAGAAAAGAGTGCTTAAATCTCGTGACGACAAAATCAAAAGAAAACAAAAACCGTCCTTTTCAGGACGACAAATCATTTCCCTAAAGAGATAAATATTTCATATTTTCAAATTCCACGTACATGCCTATATTTTTATGCCATCAGAAAAATTGGTTGCAATTTTAACTGCTTTATAAAGTTAATATAAAATTAAAAAAAAAAAACTGCAAAAATCACTCCCATAAGAAAAAAATGTATTTTTTATACCTGGGTAAAATTCTTGGAATTTTGTAATTTTTATTACTTTTTTGACTTTGAATCCATATTTCATAACCCATTTAGAAAATAATATACCTGCGTAAAATTCTTCGAATTCTGTAATTTATATTACTTTGAATCTATATTTTATAACCCATCTAGATCCTATCAATTAGAAAATAATATACCTGCGTAAAATTCTTCGAATTCTGTAATTTATATTACTTTGAATCTATATTTTATAACCCATCTAGATCCTATCAAAAAAAAAACTACCTGGGTAAAATTCTGCGAATTGTGTAATTTTTATTACTTTTTTTGGACTTTGAATTAACATTTTATATCTCTTTTAGATTTTATTGTGGTCCTGAAAAGGACCGATTGTTTGATATTATCAAATGAATGATTTAACCTCCGAAACCATAAAGAGTACGACCTTGTCTCTTCAAAGCGTAAACTACATCCATAGCTGTAACTGTCTTACGCTTAGCATGTTCAGTATAGGTAACAGCATCACGGATAACATTTTCTAGAAACACTTTTAAAACTCCACGTGTTTCTTCGTAAATCAAACCAGAAATACGCTTTACACCGCCACGACGAGCCAATCGACGAATTGCTGGTTTGGTGATACCTTGGATGTTATCACGCAACACTTTACGATGCCGTTTAGCTCCACCTTTGCCCAAGCCTTTTCCTCCTTTACCACGACCAGTCATTTTTAATATTTATTTATAAAATAGAAACTTCACTACACAAGATGCACTGTCAAACTGTACATTTTGCATATATATATATATATACAATATTTATTTATTTGCTCAAAGAATGTTACAATGGCTTAAATTTACAATTTCTTAAATTCTAGGACTTAAGTTATTTATCTGCGAGCTCAGAAGGGGCTCTGCTTCGTTATTTGTTGGTTTTAAGTTAACATTTTAAAAATAAAAGTGCCTTAGTCTATATATAGTAAAAATAATAATAGTGTTTTTTCTCGCCTGCTGGAGCATTGCCGACGGTCGTTGGTTGGTATGGTGGGAGTAGGGTGGTTTTTTGAGGTCCTTGTTGGTTTGGATATAGGTGGTGATAGGGCTTTGATGGTCAATTGTTGCTTCAACCTCTGTTGTACTGCGTTCCTGCAGCATCGTAGAAGTTTCCGAAGCTGTCGTCTGTTGATATCCTAAATGTTGGATCCGTCATGGATAGCACCTGGAGATATCGGTCGTCTATGTCGGGATTACCTGAAATTAAATTAATAAGAGGGCTGGGATGGGATGGGATTTTCCTCAGCATTTTTGTACTGAGGTTGTGGATGTACCTGTCTATTGGGACAATACAGGCTGCTTCATAGAGCCTTTCGTTGCTATAATAGCGAGGAGAGTTAGGTTTTCGGTGGAGGGATGTGCAGTGACGAAGGGCTTTTCGCTCAAAAATCTGCATTTTTTTCATATAAGTGGGGCTTATTGTGTACCATATAGGGAAGCAATAAGTTAGTATGGGGCGAATGAGTTGCTTGTAAAGCAGAAGTTTCGTCCTGGTTTGGAGGCCGCCTCTTATTTGCATAAGAGGACGTAGGAGAGATAAGGCAAGGTTTGCCTTACGAAGAGTGAGTTTAACGTGTTGGTTAAATTTGAACCTTTCGAAGAAATGTATTCCAAGGTATTTAACGCTTTGCTTTGGGGTGATAATGGAGTTGTCAGGAAGTGACAGGGAGAGGTTTTTGCATTTGGTGGCTAAACCTTTATGCGAAGGTATTCTAAAACAGATTAATTCTGATTTAGACGGGTTGATTTTTATTCCCCATTGGAGGTAATATTCCCAGAGTCTATGGATATGATCCTTGACTCTACGGAGTGCTATCTCTGGGCTGAGGGATGCGCTATATGTGATGGAGTCATCAGCAAATAGTAGGGTTTTGGTCATTGGGGGGTTAGTTGGCTGGTCGGAGGTGTAAAGGTTGAATAGATCGGGCCCGAGGCGGGAACCTTGGGCAACTCCAGCCGAAATATTTTTAAGGGATGAGTTAGTATTTCCTACTCGTACGTAAAACTTACGGTTAGTGAGGAAACTGTATATAATGAGGATTAGATGCCTAGGGAAATGAAGAGAATTTAACTTGAAAATCAGGCCATCTATCCAGACACTGTCGAATGCTTTTTGGATATCAAGCAGACAAGCAATGGTGGTTTCTTTTTTGTTGAGAGCCAGAGTTGTATCAGCGTGAAGCTTCAACAATGGATCGAAAGTGGAGTGGGATGCTTTGAAACCAAATTGGTTATGCTGCACTATTCCCATGGAGGAGCATAGTGAGCGAAGTTTTTTAAGGATGAGCATTTCTAGGAGCTTGCTGAGGTTTGGGAGCAGAGAAATTGGCCTATAATTGTTTATCAAATTTGCCCCTGGTTTCTTAGGGATTGGGAATATTTCGGCAATTTTCCATTTACCTGGGAAGTAGCTATTGTTGATACAATTATTTAAGATAATTGTAAGCCATATGATTGCAGTGGGGGGAAGTTTTTTGATAACGAAGTTGGAAACCTTATCAGGTCCCGAAGATTTCTTAGAATTGCCATTTTGAATTGAATCGTGAAGATCATGTGGGCTTGTGAAGATGTTATCAACCGTCGTGCAGACGGATGAGTTTTCTTCAGTGAAAGTGGTCAGGGAGTTAGAATCTTGGGATATGAGTCTTGTTACTTCGTTACTGACGTTAGAGAAAAAGTCAGGCAGATGCATAGGAAGATTGGGTTTGAAATTACTTTCGAAGAACTCCGCAAATGCATCTGTCTTATCACGGTCAGACGCTAAGAAGGAGTTATTGTGCTGAAGTTGGCCAAGAATGGGGGATTTTTTGCCTACAATTTTATTAATTTGTTTGAAGGTGTCAGGTCCAGGTTTTATGACGTTAAGTCTTTTCCTGAACTGGGAGTTTATGAAGGCTTTAGTATTTTGGTCGATTAGTGTATTAATACACCTAAGTTGTGAATAAACACTCTGATACTCATTGCAGTGGGTACTTAGAGTACGGTGAAAAATTCTTTGCAGAATTTTTCGAAGTTTTTGCCTAAATTTATACATATTTTGTATAGGTATGGGAAGGTCTTTGTATTTAGACTTGAAGTTGAGGGGTTGAGATTGCTCTGCAATTGAGTAGGAAATGGAGCCTTCAATTACATCGATTGCAGAATCGATTTCTTGATTACTCAAATTGGTTGATGTGCTGGGCGTGTTATTGCGTAGTTTGTCCGTTAAGGAACTTTGGAATACGTCCCAGTTGATTTTGTTGTAATTAATGAATTCTTGCTGGGGATTAGCAAGGGCATTGAAATTTGTCCGAAGACGAAGTATTAATTTTACTGCTAAGTGGTCGGAGTCAGATGGAATTGCAGTGCATGAGAAGTTCTCAAGTGTAGGTAGTCTACAAATTAAGTTGGGGGAGCACAGGAAAAAATCAAGTGTAGAAGGGGTTCGGGGAAATGTGGGGATTGGTTGAGACACAATGTCAAAAGAGTGTGTGTGAGAATTAGCGCATAGCCAGTCGGAGATAGCAACTCCTTGGAGGGTGTTATGTGAGTCCATCCATAATTGATGACGAGCGTTAAAATCGCCACCAATTATAAATAGAGTGTAATTTTGACAAAATGCGTTAAGCAAGTCAAGGTCATGTTTAATGTCAGTTTGGGATGCGCCGCACTGGTTATACAATGATATCAGAAGGATATTTTCATTGTTTTCTAGTAAGATGGCTATACAGGTTACTTCAAATGTAACCAAGCCTTGGATAATGACCTTTTGGCATTGAAAATTTGATTTTACCAGAATGGCGGTGCCAGTTTTGGCGAAATCTCTGTCAGTCCGGAATAGTGTGTACTTTTCAAAGTAAAGCCGATGCCTCGTCACTAATTTAGTTTCAGAGAGCAAAACGGCGTCGGGACTGTACATTTTGCTCAAAACCCACAGATATTTATACTTGTTTGAAAAAACAATCTCACTTCTGATTGGTCCGTCATATTCACACACAAAAAAACACCCGAACGAAGACAAAAATACCTCATTTTATTACCTAAGCTCCTGAGTTTTATGGCGATGTAAAATATAAAGTGTGAAAGTGATCGAATAAATTGTGAAAAGTGAAAAAAAAGCAAAATAATGGCTCGTACAAAGCAAACTGCCCGTAAATCGACTGGTGGAAAGGCTCCACGCAAGCAGCTGGCTACCAAAGCAGCTCGCAAAAGTGCCCCAGCCACCGGAGGTGTAAAAAAACCACATCGTTACCGTCCTGGAACCGTGGCTCTTCGTGAAATCCGTCGTTATCAGAAGAGCACAGAATTGTTGATTCGCAAATTGCCTTTCCAACGTTTAGTTCGTGAAATTGCTCAAGATTTCAAAACAGATTTGCGGTTCCAGAGCTCAGCTGTTATGGCACTACAAGAAGCCAGTGAAGCTTATTTGGTTGGTCTTTTTGAAGATACAAATTTGTGCGCCATTCATGCCAAGCGTGTTACAATTATGCCAAAAGACATTCAATTGGCTAGACGCATTCGTGGTGAACGTGCTTAAGCATCCAAAACAATCTTAAACTCAACGGTCCTTTTCAGGACCACAAAAAATCAAAAAGAGATTAAACTAAATTTCATTTTTTTGCTGTTGTTTAAAATACATACGAGTAGACAGAGTTCTAGTTTTTATTATCCGCAATAAAACGGAGTTAGGTAGTTTATCGGACATTAGGTAAAAAAAAAGAGAAAATCTACCTACTACGCAAAAATGTATGTAATTTTTTTTTTTATTATAGGGAGTTGGATAAATGGATACCCTAAATGAATTCTTAGAATTTTACTATGCAAGCGTAGGTATTAGATTTTATCCAAAAATCCCTTTGGACAATAATATTTTTAGAACCAGATAACGCAGAATCTTTTGGTTTACAAATATGAGAACAATTTGAATAAGCCTTTCCAAAAATGTATATTTCAATAGGTTTCAGAAGAAAAGTTGAAAAAGTATTTTTTTTTTGTCATCACTATGGAAGACATTTTGTTTTTTTTTTTCTTAGAATATTTATATTAGGCATAGTTATCTTCAATATGTGTTTATTTATTTATATTTCATGATTTACGCAAAGCAATTTTTATTTATTTCATTATTTTACATTAACAAAAAGATAATAAGATGAACATTTTCCAATGGGTTGAATTTCGGTAGGAAATTAATATTATTGTACATATGTACAAATTATTAAGTGTCATTTGATATGGCAATTTACAATAAGAAATAATTAATAATGTTGGTTGATAATGAAATTGAAACAATATTTATGTTTATAATTATTTATTTAAGCAGTCTGAGTTATATTTTGTACTTATTTTACCAAAAAACAGGTAAAAACAATTTTCTGACAAAATGCTACTGCCCATCGAAATCGGTGTTGATATGCGTTTCATTACTCAAATTCTTTTAATTGAATTCGAAGGAAATTTCATAATATTTTGTTAAAATTTTAATTTATCTTGTTTAAATGAACTATCAGCTATATGAAAAAAATATTTTCAAGTTGAAAATATGTTTTGTTAATTAGTTATAAGCATTCTTTTACAAAAGTATTGAAAAAACACCACCACACATTTACTTCAATTGTGATTTATTCAATGAAACATACCTTTATTTAAACAAAATTAATGTCCAAATGGTCAATTATTATTCTAAGAAAAATGATAAAATATATTTTTTTAGATTTGTAGCTGAAAACATTTAAATTATGTATGTTTTAAAAAGAACCTAACTTTTAAAAGAGTACAAATTGTGTACATCATGAATTTTTTGAAGACCTTCGCTCTCGTTGATTCTCATTGAATCAAGTCCGTGGGGTGTTTGTGGCATGTGAAAATTATTAAAAAAAGTGAAAAGTGTTTTATTTTATTGCAAGAAGCAATATCTAATAAAAGTGTAAAGTGAAGTGATAAAATATTAAAAAAAAAAAAATGTCTGATACTGTGGCTGCATCTCCTGCAATTGTTGCAGAAAAAAAACCGAAGAAGGCTGCCGCCAGCGCCAGCGCCGCCGGTTCAAAGAAACCAAAATCAACGCCAACTCATCCTCCTACTCAGCAAATGGTAGATGCTGCGATTAAAACATTGAAGGAACGCGGTGGTTCTTCGCTTTTGGCTATTAAAAAGTATATTGCTGCTACTTACAAAGTCGATGTTCAAAAACTTGCACCATTTATCAAAAAATATTTAAAAGGTGCCGTAATAAGTGGTAAGTTGGTGCAAACAAAGGGAAAAGGTGCTGCAGGCTCGTTTAAATTGTCGCCAAATGCAAATAAGGAACCGAAAGCCAAGTCTGCCGCGGATAAGAAAAAATCTGCTGCTAAGCCTAAAGCTGCTGCTGCTGGTGACAAAAAATTAAAAAAGGTTGCTGGTGACAAAAAAGTGAAGAAGCCTGTAGCTGCAACCAAAAAAAGTGCTGTAGATAAAAAGAAGGTAGAAAAACCAAAAGTGAAAAGTGTTAAGAAGACCAGTGCCGTTAAAGCAAAGCCAACTAAAGCAAAGGCTGCTGCTCCTAAGCCAAAAGTACCCAAAGCTAAATCGGCCACAGCATCTGCTGCAAAGCCTAAGAAGGCTGTTGCTGCCAAAAAAGCCAAGAAGTAATTTAAAAAAAAATTTCTTCAAATTGAAACGCAAATCCACAGTCCTTTTCAGGACTACAAAAAATTGTACGAAGAGATAAAATTTGTTTTTTTAAAAATCTCATCTCATGTCAATGAGATGAGATTTTTTTTTTATAATAATTTTACTACTAAAATATTGCACTATCTCTTTGAGATAGTATTTTTTTTTTTTAATTATTACTATAAAAATATTGCACTATCTCTTTGAGATAAGGTTTTTTTTAAAAGAATTTTCATTAGATTATTGCACTATCTGGATGAAAATTTTTTCAAAGAATTTTCATTAGATTATTGCACTATCTCGATGAAAAATTTTTTAAAAATAATTTTTATTAGATTTGTTGTGCGAAAATATACCTATGGACATTGTATATAAAACTTATAGTACTATCTCACGATGATTTTTGAGTTGTGTGCTGTGGTCGTCTGAGGGCGCACTTGTATATACACAGAAACAGCGACGAGTGGAACGTGCTCATCATAGTACTATACAAATTTATATACGATACATACATTTTTCTCCCAATATGAAGTATTCAGTTATTTATGTACCTACGGGAAAAGTTAGTTGTTTTACTTTATGAAATTGGGTTGGGTACGAAATCCCGAATCACAAAAGCCCGAAACACAAAATCCCGATTCACAAAATCCCGATTCACAAAATCCCGAATCACGAAATCCCGAATCACAAAATCCCGACTATTTTACTACTAAACGACATCGCATTAAATTGAATTTAGCCAATTAAAACCACGACTCCTCCCCTTTTGTAATTTTTGAAGACAGCACTGTCAATACTTTTGCTTTAGTCACTCGATTATCTGAGAAGCAACAAGATTTTAGAAAAAATTCACGGGTTATTTACAACAACTATAAAAAAATTTATTTAGGTCACTCGATTCGGTGAGAATCATGGAAAATAAAATAATCTGATTGGCCGAAGCCTATTATGAGCATCCAACAAAAAGTATAAATAGGAGTTACGTTCCGGAATCAATTTCATTTCTTATTAGATCGCCAACGCAACGCAGGTAGTCGCAGGATTCTGTTTTATGTTAATAATTGCATTTAGCACGTGATCTGTCTGGTGTGATATTCAGTGAATTAGTGGAAAAAAGTGATAAATAAAATATATTGTGATAAAAATGGCTAATTTTGCAGAGGCAAGTTTTAAAGTTTATTTTATAATATAGTGATTTGAATGTTTCCTCGTTCTAGTGTTGTGTTTTTTTTTTTTTTTCAATTTTATTTGGTGCCATTTGTGTTTAAATAAGTTTTTTTTTAATTTTGTTATTAACCTGCCCTTTTGTGATTTTTTTTCAATTTTTGTGGTGCAGTTTGTTTATAAATGAGGTTTTTTTGTTTTGTTGCTATCATACCTTTTTTTAAAGTGGTAAACATTGTGTGTGTTTTTTTTTTCAATTTATTTGGTGCCATTAGTGTTTAAATATTTTTTTTTAAATTTTGTTGTTAAACTGCCCTTTTGTGTTTTTTTTCGATTAATTTTATTCGGTGCAATTTTTTTAAAATAATTTTTTTTTTTTTGTATTTTGTTATTATCTTCCTTCTTCTCTTTTGGTTTTCTTATTTTCTTTCTTTTGCTTTATTTTCTCTTCTTAATAAATTTGTCCATATCATTAACAAAATTAGGTTGTTAAATCAAACAAAGGCGGCATTAAATTGATTAAAGACGGCTATATTTTCCACGTCGAAAAAAAAAAGGAAAAGAAGGCATATTGGTGTTGTTCCGAAAGGAAATCACTAAAATGCAAAGCAAGAATGCAAACTCTGGAAACAGATTTGAACTATGCTATCGTCGACATCAATAATGACCACAGCCATGCTCCCCTTGCATTTGAAAAAGAGGTCTGCAAAACCAATTTTCTAGTGAAAACCCTGGCTAAGGGCTCGTTTCCTCCAAGCGTCATAGCAAGGGAAAGCGTGGTTTTGACACCCGAGATTGTCCGACCCCATTTGCCATCGAAAGCCGCACAAAAAATGAAGATCCACCGGGTTCGGCAAAATGCATTGAAGGAGCCGACTTCCTTAGATGGAATAAACATACCCGAAAATTTAAAAAAAGTGGACGGGGAACTTTTTGTGCTCAAAGAAAGTAGCCACACTTCCGGGTCCGGCAAGAATATCTTAATGGGCACCAGGACCAGCATCCAAATGCTGTCGGAAGCAAAGTGCTGGCTGGTGGATGGGACTTTTGCCGTGGTCCCATCCATTATGGGGCAACTGTTTACGGTGCATGGCAAAATAGAAGGCACGGTGGTCCCCCTCATCTTTTGTTTGATGAGCAGCAGAACCAGGGAAGCCTATAACATCTTTTGGCAAGAACTGCTGTCAATCGCCCGCGAATTCAAAATATCCTTGATGCCAGAAGATATAATATCGGATTTTGAAAAAAACATTATTGCGTCAGCATCCGCCTATTTTCCACAGGCAAATACCCACGGCTGCCTCTTCCATTTCGGCCAAATAATTTGGAGGAGGGTTCAAAGCCTTGGGTATGCACAACAATATGGCTCGGATGAAAACTTTGCCGTGGAAGTGAGGATGCTGAAAGCCCTCACGTTTGCACCAGCTGAAAATATGGCAGATTATTTCAAAGGAGCCTATGACTCCTTGGTAAGTGTGGAGGCAAAACCACTCTACCAATGGTTCAGAAAAAATTATGTGGGAACAGCAACGACACCGCCGCAATATCCACCATCATTTTGGGCCATCGGTGCCTGTGCTGCTGAGAGGGATTTCCCTCGAACACAGAACAGCGTGGAGGCATGGCATCGACGTCTAAAGGTAATTTAATTTAATCCCAAAAATTTATAATTTTCTTATTGTTTCATTTTTTTCACATTTAAGGTTGTTGTAGGCAAACGTAATGCTGGTGTCTACAAAATAATTTCTGACCTTGGGAAAGAGTCAGTAATTGCCAAGACAACGATCATAGGCTTAAGAATGGGTAATGCTCCACCCAGAAGCAAAATAATAAAAAAAAATGAAGCCATTCAAGCTGTGTTGGCAACGCGGGGTCTGATCGACCATGTCGATTTTTTGAAGCGAGTTGCACATAGCCTCAACATTGCTTGAGAAAACTTCTTTTTCTTTTTTTTTCGTCCATCGTTGACAAAACCGTCCTTTTCAGGACGACCGAAAATTTGTAAAGAGATAATACTTGTGTTTTAATTTCAAAAAAAAATCAAATTTGAAGATGTCAAGTTTAGGGGGTCTAGGACGCTTAGTTTAGCCACAAAATGCATTTAAAGATAAAAGTTGGATTTTCGCGTCATGCGATACGTCGTTTGAAAGGTGGAATTCTCTAGATTACGAATATATAATTTTTAATTTTGTCGGATGCCTACTTTAGCCAAAAATCAAGTTTGAAGATGTCAAGTTTAGGGGGTCTAGGACGCTTAGTTTAGCCACAAAATGCATTTAAAGATAAAAGTTGGATTTTCGCTTCATGCGATACGTCGTTTGAAAGGTGGAATTCTCTAGATTACGAATATATAATTTTTAATTTTGTCTGATGCCTACTTTAGCCAAAAATCAAGTTTGAAGATGTCAAGTTTAGGGGGTCTAGGACGCTTAGTTTAGCCACAAAATGCATTTAAAGATAAAAGTTGGATTTTCGCTTCATGCGATACGTCGTTTGAAAGGTGGAATTCTCTAGATTACGAATATATAATTTTTATTTTTGTCGGATGCCTACTTTAGCCAAAAATCAAGTTTGAAGATGTCAAGTTTAGGGGGTCTAGGACGCTTAGTTTAGCCACAAAATGCATTTAAAGATAAAAGTTGGATTTTCGCTTCATGCGATACGTCGTTTGAAAGGTGGAATTATCTAGATTACGAATATATAATTTTTATTTTTGTCGGATGCCTACTTTAGCCAAAAATCAAGTTTGAAGATGTCAAGTTTAGGGGGTCTAGGACGCTTAGTTTAGCCACAAAATGCATTTAAAGATAAAAGTTGGATTTTCGCTTCATGCGATACGTCGTTTGAAAGGTGGAATTATCTAGATTACGAATATATAATTTTTATTTTTGTCGGATGCCTACTTTAGCCAAAAATCAAGTTTGAAGATGTCAAGTTTAGGGGGTCTAGGACGCTTAGTTTAGCCACAAAATGCATTTAAAGATAAAAGTTGATTTTTCGTTAAAAAAAATGTCTAAAAATGAGGTGAAAAATAAGATTTTTTTTTGATTGAAAGCACCTTGGGTGGCCCGCTTCGCGGGAGCTCAGGATTTTAACTATCTTTTCGGGGGACACACCCGCTCACGCGACTCCGTCGCTCCGCTTAGGGTATGTCAAGTCGCCAGGCGGCGCCAATACCAACAGTTTTTTTTTGTTTAAAAGCACTTTGGGTGGCCCGCTTCGCGGGAGCTCAGGATTTTAACTCCCTTTTTGGGGGACACACCCGCTCACGCGACTCCGTCGCTCCGCTTAGGGTATGTCAAGTCGCCAGGCGGCGCCAAAACCAACAGTTTTTTTGTTTCAAAGCACTTTGGGTGGCCCGCTTCGCGGGAGCTCAGGATTTTAACTATCTTTTCGGGGGACACACCCGCTCGCGCGACTCCGTCGCTCCGCTTAGGGTATGTCAAGACGCCAGGCGGCGCCAATACCCACAGTTTTTTTTGTTAAAAAGCACTTTGGGTGGCCCGCTTCGCGGGAGCTCAGGATTTTAACTCCCTTTTTGGGGGACACACCCGCTCACGCGACTCCGTCGCTCCGCTTAGGGTATGTCA
Organism: Syrphus vitripennis; assembly: GCA_958431115.1. Classification (NCBI taxonomy): domain Eukaryota; kingdom Metazoa; phylum Arthropoda; class Insecta; order Diptera; family Syrphidae; genus Syrphus; species Syrphus vitripennis. The sequence goes on along the minus strand of OY288110.1, from coordinate 6,347,458 downwards.
AGTCGCCAGGCGGCGCCAATACCAACAGTTTTTTTGTTAAAAAGCACTTTGGGTGGCCTAATCCGCCGAATTTCAGTTAGTTTCATAGTAAATTTGGTCACTCGAAATCATGAGAATCAACAAGTACCGACCTAAAAGCATACAAAAATTGATGGAAATTTTCTTGAAATAAAAATCAATCTCTTCACAAAATTTTTTTAGCTCTCAGAAGAACTTTTTCAAGAAAATTAGTTTTGCCAAAATGTTGGCAAAACGAGGTAAAATCTTCGAAAAAAAAAATTTTTTTTTTTAATTTTTACAAAAAAAAAAAAAAATTGTTAGAGTCCACCCTCATAACAAAATTTTGGCCAAATTGTCCAAAATGTTTGGCCAAACACAAGTAACATCTCTCTAAGCCAAGAGGTCTTACCTCCACGGAGTTCTAACAAGAACTGAATAAGTCCCGAACCAACACTCCCTTAAATACTTTCAGTTCTACAAAAATAAAATAAAATATAATACTTTTTTATAGTACTAAAAATGGTATTAAAAATCCCGACAAATATTTCTAAAAATAATTGTTGTCGGGATTTTTATTTTTATTTTTGTCGGGATTTCGTGATTCGGGATTTTGTGAATCGGGATATCGTTAGGCACCCTATGAAATTCGATTGTATCTCTTATTGAAATTTTTGCGGCCCTGAAAAGGGCCATTTTTGAAGACATTTAATAAATTACTTCGAGCTAGTATATTTGGTAACTGCCTTAGTTCCTTCACTAACAGCATGCTTGGCAAGTTCGCCAGGCAATAACAATCGAACGGCAGTCTGAATTTCCCGACTGGTTATTGTCGAACGCTTGTTGTAGTGAGCCAAACGAGATGCTTCAGCAGCAATCCTCTCGAAGATATCGTTCACAAAGCTGTTCATGATGCTCATGGCTTTTGATGAAATTCCAGTGTCTGGATGAACTTGCTTGAGAACTTTGTAAATGTAGATTGCGTAGCTTTCCTTCCTCTTACGCTTCTTCTTCTTATCGGTTTTGGTAATATTTTTTTGAGCCTTTCCGGCCTTCTTTGCTGCTTTTCCACTAGTCTTAGGCGGCATTTTTAAGTTAACTATTCACTTTTAAACTGTACACACTGACGAATAAACGAGAACTGTGTGGAGTCTAAAATCTGCTTCACTATTTATTTTCTCTTTCGGTGGTAAATTTGTAATGTGTTCACTCTCTTTTTTGTGTTTGAGATTCGTGAACATTTCGAATAAATAGGGGCGTCCAATTGGAATTCGAGTCAATATTAAGTGTGCAGTTTAACAGTGAACAGTGAAGAAATAGTTTGAGCTATTTCGATATAAACAATTACTTTTTCAACTAAGTAAAAAAAAAAAAAACTTTTTTAAAATGTCTGGTCGTGGTAAAGGTGGAAAAGTGAAGGGAAAGGCAAAGTCCCGTTCAAATCGTGCTGGATTACAGTTCCCTGTTGGTCGTATCCATCGTTTGCTCCGAAAGGGAAATTATGCTGAGCGCGTTGGAGCTGGTGCCCCTGTGTATTTGGCAGCTGTCATGGAATATTTGGCGGCAGAAGTTTTGGAATTGGCGGGAAATGCTGCTCGTGACAACAAAAAAACTAGAATTATCCCCCGCCATTTGCAATTGGCCATCCGCAACGACGAAGAGTTGAACAAATTGCTTTCTGGTGTAACAATCGCACAAGGAGGTGTTCTTCCTAATATTCAAGCCGTTTTGTTGCCAAAGAAGACAGAAAAGAGTGCTTAAATCTCGTGACGACAAAATCAAAAGAAAACAAAAACCGTCCTTTTCAGGACGACAAATCATTTCCCTAAAGAGATAAATATTTCATATTTTCAAATTCCACGTACATGCCTATATTTTTATGCCATCAGAAAAATTGGTTGCAATTTTAACTGCTTTATAAAGTTAATATAAAATTAAAAAAAAAAAACTGCAAAAATCACTCCCATAAGAAAAAAATGTATTTTTTATACCTGGGTAAAATTCTTGGAATTTTGTAATTTTTATTACTTTTTTGACTTTGAATCCATATTTCATAACCCATTTAGAAAATAATATACCTGCGTAAAATTCTTCGAATTCTGTAATTTATATTACTTTGAATCTATATTTTATAACCCATCTAGATCCTATCAATTAGAAAATAATATACCTGCGTAAAATTCTTCGAATTCTGTAATTTATATTACTTTGAATCTATATTTTATAACCCATCTAGATCCTATCAAAAAAAAAACTACCTGGGTAAAATTCTGCGAATTGTGTAATTTTTATTACTTTTTTTGGACTTTGAATTAACATTTTATATCTCTTTTAGATTTTATTGTGGTCCTGAAAAGGACCGATTGTTTGATATTATCAAATGAATGATTTAACCTCCGAAACCATAAAGAGTACGACCTTGTCTCTTCAAAGCGTAAACTACATCCATAGCTGTAACTGTCTTACGCTTAGCATGTTCAGTATAGGTAACAGCATCACGGATAACATTTTCTAGAAACACTTTTAAAACTCCACGTGTTTCTTCGTAAATCAAACCAGAAATACGCTTTACACCGCCACGACGAGCCAATCGACGAATTGCTGGTTTGGTGATACCTTGGATGTTATCACGCAACACTTTACGATGCCGTTTAGCTCCACCTTTGCCCAAGCCTTTTCCTCCTTTACCACGACCAGTCATTTTTAATATTTATTTATAAAATAGAAACTTCACTACACAAGATGCACTGTCAAACTGTACATTTTGCTCAAAACCCACAGATATTTATACTTGTTTGAAAAAACAATCTCACTTCTGATTGGTCCGTCATATTCACACACAAAAAAACACCCGAACGAAGACAAAAATACCTCATTTTATTACCTAAGCTCCTGAGTTTTATGGCGATGTAAAATATAAAGTGTGAAAGTGATCGAATAAATTGTGAAAAGTGAAAAAAAAGCAAAATAATGGCTCGTACAAAGCAAACTGCCCGTAAATCGACTGGTGGAAAGGCTCCACGCAAGCAGCTGGCTACCAAAGCAGCTCGCAAAAGTGCCCCAGCCACCGGAGGTGTAAAAAAACCACATCGTTACCGTCCTGGAACCGTGGCTCTTCGTGAAATCCGTCGTTATCAGAAGAGCACAGAATTGTTGATTCGCAAATTGCCTTTCCAACGTTTAGTTCGTGAAATTGCTCAAGATTTCAAAACAGATTTGCGGTTCCAGAGCTCAGCTGTTATGGCACTACAAGAAGCCAGTGAAGCTTATTTGGTTGGTCTTTTTGAAGATACAAATTTGTGCGCCATTCATGCCAAGCGTGTTACAATTATGCCAAAAGACATTCAATTGGCTAGACGCATTCGTGGTGAACGTGCTTAAGCATCCAAAACAATCTTAAACTCAACGGTCCTTTTCAGGACCACAAAAAATCAAAAAGAGATTAAACTAAATTTCATTTTTTTGCTGTTGTTTAAAATACATACGAGTAGACAGAGTTCTAGTTTTTATTATCCGCAATAAAACGGAGTTAGGTAGTTTATCGGACATTAGGTAAAAAAAAAGAGAAAATCTACCTACTACGCAAAAATGTATGTAATTTTTTTTTTTATTATAGGGAGTTGGATAAATGGATACCCTAAATGAATTCTTAGAATTTTACTATGCAAGCGTAGGTATTAGATTTTATCCAAAAATCCCTTTGGACAATAATATTTTTAGAACCAGATAACGCAGAATCTTTTGGTTTACAAATATGAGAACAATTTGAATAAGCCTTTCCAAAAATGTATATTTCAATAGGTTTCAGAAGAAAAGTTGAAAAAGTATTTTTTTTTTGTCATCACTATGGAAGACATTTTGTTTTTTTTTTTCTTAGAATATTTATATTAGGCATAGTTATCTTCAATATGTGTTTATTTATTTATATTTCATGATTTACGCAAAGCAATTTTTATTTATTTCATTATTTTACATTAACAAAAAGATAATAAGATGAACATTTTCCAATGGGTTGAATTTCGGTAGGAAATTAATATTATTGTACATATGTACAAATTATTAAGTGTCATTTGATATGGCAATTTACAATAAGAAATAATTAATAATGTTGGTTGATAATGAAATTGAAACAATATTTATGTTTATAATTATTTATTTAAGCAGTCTGAGTTATATTTTGTACTTATTTTACCAAAAAACAGGTAAAAACAATTTTCTGACAAAATGCTACTGCCCATCGAAATCGGTGTTGATATGCGTTTCATTACTCAAATTCTTTTAATTGAATTCGAAGGAAATTTCATAATATTTTGTTAAAATTTTAATTTATCTTGTTTAAATGAACTATCAGCTATATGAAAAAAATATTTTCAAGTTGAAAATATGTTTTGTTAATTAGTTATAAGCATTCTTTTACAAAAGTATTGAAAAAACACCACCACACATTTACTTCAATTGTGATTTATTCAATGAAACATACCTTTATTTAAACAAAATTAATGTCCAAATGGTCAATTATTATTCTAAGAAAAATGATAAAATATATTTTTTTAGATTTGTAGCTGAAAACATTTAAATTATGTATGTTTTAAAAAGAACCTAACTTTTAAAAGAGTACAAATTGTGTACATCATGAATTTTTTGAAGACCTTCGCTCTCGTTGATTCTCATTGAATCAAGTCCGTGGGGTGTTTGTGGCATGTGAAAATTATTAAAAAAAGTGAAAAGTGTTTTATTTTATTGCAAGAAGCAATATCTAATAAAAGTGTAAAGTGAAGTGATAAAATATTAAAAAAAAAAAAATGTCTGATACTGTGGCTGCATCTCCTGCAATTGTTGCAGAAAAAAAACCGAAGAAGGCTGCCGCCAGCGCCAGCGCCGCCGGTTCAAAGAAACCAAAATCAACGCCAACTCATCCTCCTACTCAGCAAATGGTAGATGCTGCGATTAAAACATTGAAGGAACGCGGTGGTTCTTCGCTTGGGTTGGGTACGAAATCCCGAATCACAAAAGCCCGAAACACAAAATCCCGATTCACAAAATCCCGATTCACAAAATCCCGAATCACGAAATCCCGAATCACAAAATCCCGACTATTTTACTACTAAACGACATCGCATTAAATTGAATTTAGCCAATTAAAACCACGACTCCTCCCCTTTTGTAATTTTTGAAGACAGCACTGTCAATACTTTTGCTTTAGTCACTCGATTATCTGAGAAGCAACAAGATTTTAGAAAAAATTCACGGGTTATTTACAACAACTATAAAAAAATTTATTTAGGTCACTCGATTCGGTGAGAATCATGGAAAATAAAATAATCTGATTGGCCGAAGCCTATTATGAGCATCCAACAAAAAGTATAAATAGGAGTTACGTTCCGAAAATTAATTCAGTTCTTATTAGAACTCAATGCAAATAGGTTGTAAAGAGATAAAATTTGATTTTCAATTTGTGGTCGCTGGTTGTCGTCGTTTTGTTGGTTGGTTGGATTATTTCGTCGTTTTAAGATAAAAATTGTTTTTTCTTTTTTCATATGATGCGATACGTCGTTTAAAAGGTGGAATTCTCTAGATTACGAATATATAATTTTAATTTTTGTCGGATGCCTACTTTAGCCAAAAATCAAATTTGAAGATGTCAAGTTTAGGGGGTCTAGGACGCTTAGTTTAGCCACAAAATGCATTTAAAGATAAAAGTTGGATTTTCGCGTCATGCGATACGTCGTTTGAAAGGTGGAATTCTATAGATTACGAATATATAATTTTTATTTTTGTCGGATGCCTACTTTAGCCAAAAATCAAGTTTGAAGATGTCAAGTTTAGGGGGTCTAGGACGCTTAGTTTAGCCACAAAATGCATTTAAAGATAAAAGTTGGATTTTCGCTTCATGCGATACGTCGTTTGAAAGGTGGAATTCTCTAGATTACGAATATATAATTTTTAATTTTGTCGGATGCCTACTTTAGCCAAAAATCAAGTTTGAAGATGTCAAGTTTAGGGGGTCTACGAGGCTTAGTTTAGCCACAAAATGCATTTAAAGATAAAAGTTGATTTTTCGTTAAAAAAAATGTCTAAAAATGAGGTGAAAAATAAGATTTTTTTTTGATTGAAAGCACCTTGGGTGGCCCGCTTCGCGGGAGCTCAGGATTTTAACTATCTTTTCGGGGGACACACCCGCTCACGCGACTCCGTCGCTCCGCTTAGGGTATGTCAAGTCGCCAGGCGGCGCCAATACCAACAGTTTTTTTTTGTTTAAAAGCACTTTGGGTGGCCCGCTTCGCGGGAGCTCAGGATTTTAACTCCCTTTTTGGGGGACACACCCGCTCACGCGACTCCGTCGCTCCGCTTAGGGTATGTCAAGTCGCCAGGCGGCGCCAAAACCAACAGTTTTTTTGTTTCAAAGCACTTTGGGTGGCCCGCTTCGCGGGAGCTCAGGATTTTAACTATCTTTTCGGGGGACACACCCGCTCGCGCGACTCCGTCGCTCCGCTTAGGGTATGTCAAGACGCCAGGCGGCGCCAATACCAACAGTTTTTTTTGTTAAAAAGCACTTTGGGTGGCCCGCTTCGCGGGAGCTCAGGATTTTAACTCCCTTTTTGGGGGACACACCCGCTCACGCGACTCCGTCGCTCCGCTTAGGGTATGTCAAGTCGCCAGGCGGCGCCAATACCAACAGTTTTTTTGTTAAAAAGCACTTTGGGTGGCCTAATCCGCCGAATTTCAGTTAGTTTCATAGTAAATTTGGTCACTCGAAATCATGAGAATCAACAAGTACCGACCTAAAAGCATACAAAAATTGATGGAAATTTTCTTGAAATAAAAATCAATCTCTTCACAAAATTTTTTTAGCTCTCAGAAGAACTTTTTCAAGAAAATTAGTTTTGCCAAAATGTTGGCAAAACGAGGTAAAATCTTCGAAAAAAAAAAAATTTTTTTTTTAATTTTTACAAAAAAAAAAAAAATTGTTAGAGTCCACCCTCATAACAAAATTTTGGCCAAATTGTCCAAAATGTTTGGCCAAACACAAGTAACATCTCTCTAAGCCAAGAGGTCTTACCTCCACGGAGTTCTAACAAGAACTGAATAAGTCCCGAACCAACACTCCCTTAAATACTTTCAGTTCTACAAAAATAAAATAAAATATAATACTTTTTTATAGTACTAAAAATGGTATTAAAAATCCCGACAAATATTTCTAAAAATAATTGTTGTCGGGATTTTTATTTTTATTTTTGTCGGGATTTCGTGATTCGGGATTTTGTGAATCGGGATATCGTTAGGCACCCCTTCGCTTTTGGCTATTAAAAAGTATATTGCTGCTACTTACAAAGTCGATGTTCAAAAACTTGCACCATTTATCAAAAAATATTTAAAAGGTGCCGTAATAAGTGGTAAGTTGGTGCAAACAAAGGGAAAAGGTGCTGCAGGCTCGTTTAAATTGTCGCCAAATGCAAATAAGGAACCGAAAGCCAAGTCTGCCGCGGATAAGAAAAAATCTGCTGCTAAGCCTAAAGCTGCTGCTGCTGGTGACAAAAAATTAAAAAAGGTTGCTGGTGACAAAAAAGTGAAGAAGCCTGTAGCTGCAACCAAAAAAAGTGCTGTAGATAAAAAGAAGGTAGAAAAACCAAAAGTGAAAAGTGTTAAGAAGACCAGTGCCGTTAAAGCAAAGCCAACTAAAGCAAAGGCTGCTGCTCCTAAGCCAAAAGTACCCAAAGCTAAATCGGCCACAGCATCTGCTGCAAAGCCTAAGAAGGCTGTTGCTGCCAAAAAAGCCAAGAAGTAATTTAAAAAAAAATTTCTTCAAATTGAAACGCAAATCCACAGTCCTTTTCAGGACTACAAAAAATTGTACGAAGAGATAAAATTTGTTTTTTTAAAAATCTCATCTCATGTCAATGAGATGAGATTTTTTTTTTATAATAATTTTACTACTAAAATATTGCACTATCTCTTTGAGATAGTATTTTTTTTTTTTAATTATTACTATAAAAATATTGCACTATCTCTTTGAGATAAGGTTTTTTTTAAAAGAATTTTCATTAGATTATTGCACTATCTGGATGAAAATTTTTTCAAAGAATTTTCATTAGATTATTGCACTATCTCGATGAAAAATTTTTTAAAAATAATTTTTATTAGATTTGTTGTGCGAAAATATACCTATGGACATTGTATATAAAACTTATAGTACTATCTCACGATGATTTTTGAGTTGTGTGCTGTGGTCGTCTGAGGGCGCACTTGTATATACACAGAAACAGCGACGAGTGGAACGTGCTCATCATAGTACTATACAAATTTATATACGATACATACATTTTTCTCCCAATATGAAGTATTCAGTTATTTATGTACCTACGGGAAAAGTTAGTTGTTTTACTTTATGAAATTCGATTGTATCTCTTATTGAAATTTTTGCGGCCCTGAAAAGGGCCATTTTTGAAGACATTTAATAAATTACTTCGAGCTAGTATATTTGGTAACTGCCTTAGTTCCTTCACTAACAGCATGCTTGGCAAGTTCGCCAGGCAATAACAATCGAACGGCAGTCTGAATTTCCCGACTGGTTATTGTCGAACGCTTGTTGTAGTGAGCCAAACGAGATGCTTCAGCAGCAATCCTCTCGAAGATATCGTTCACAAAGCTGTTCATGATGCTCATGGCTTTTGATGAAATTCCAGTGTCTGGATGAACTTGCTTGAGAACTTTGTAAATGTAGATTGCGTAGCTTTCCTTCCTCTTACGCTTCTTCTTCTTATCGGTTTTGGTAATATTTTTTTGAGCCTTTCCGGCCTTCTTTGCTGCTTTTCCACTAGTCTTAGGCGGCATTTTTAAGTTAACTATTCACTTTTAAACTGTACACACTGACGAATAAACGAGAACTGTGTGGAGTCTAAAATCTGCTTCACTATTTATTTTCTCTTTCGGTGGTAAATTTGTAATGTGTTCACTCTCTTTTTTGTGTTTGAGATTCGTGAACATTTCGAATAAATAGGGGCGTCCAATTGGAATTCGAGTCAATATTAAGTGTGCAGTTTAACAGTGAACAGTGAAGAAATAGTTTGAGCTATTTCGATATAAACAATTACTTTTTCAACTAAGTAAAAAAAAAAAAAACTTTTTTAAAATGTCTGGTCGTGGTAAAGGTGGAAAAGTGAAGGGAAAGGCAAAGTCCCGTTCAAATCGTGCTGGATTACAGTTCCCTGTTGGTCGTATCCATCGTTTGCTCCGAAAGGGAAATTATGCTGAGCGCGTTGGAGCTGGTGCCCCTGTGTATTTGGCAGCTGTCATGGAATATTTGGCGGCAGAAGTTTTGGAATTGGCGGGAAATGCTGCTCGTGACAACAAAAAAACTAGAATTATCCCCCGCCATTTGCAATTGGCCATCCGCAACGACGAAGAGTTGAACAAATTGCTTTCTGGTGTAACAATCGCACAAGGAGGTGTTCTTCCTAATATTCAAGCCGTTTTGTTGCCAAAGAAGACAGAAAAGAGTGCTTAAATCTCGTGACGACAAAATCAAAAGAAAACAAAAACCGTCCTTTTCAGGACGACAAATCATTTCCCTAAAGAGATAAATATTTCATATTTTCAAATTCCACGTACATGCCTATATTTTTATGCCATCAGAAAAATTGGTTGCAATTTTAACTGCTTTATAAAGTTAATATAAAATTAAAAAAAAAAAACTGCAAAAATCACTCCCATAAGAAAAAAATGTATTTTTTATACCTGGGTAAAATTCTTGGAATTTTGTAATTTTTATTACTTTTTTGACTTTGAATCCATATTTCATAACCCATTTAGAAAATAATATACCTGCGTAAAATTCTTCGAATTCTGTAATTTATATTACTTTGAATCTATATTTTATAACCCATCTAGATCCTATCAATTAGAAAATAATATACCTGCGTAAAATTCTTCGAATTCTGTAATTTATATTACTTTGAATCTATATTTTATAACCCATCTAGATCCTATCAAAAAAAAAACTACCTGGGTAAAATTCTGCGAATTGTGTAATTTTTATTACTTTTTTTGGACTTTGAATTAACATTTTATATCTCTTTTAGATTTTATTGTGGTCCTGAAAAGGACCGATTGTTTGATATTATCAAATGAATGATTTAACCTCCGAAACCATAAAGAGTACGACCTTGTCTCTTCAAAGCGTAAACTACATCCATAGCTGTAACTGTCTTACGCTTAGCATGTTCAGTATAGGTAACAGCATCACGGATAACATTTTCTAGAAACACTTTTAAAACTCCACGTGTTTCTTCGTAAATCAAACCAGAAATACGCTTTACACCGCCACGACGAGCCAATCGACGAATTGCTGGTTTGGTGATACCTTGGATGTTATCACGCAACACTTTACGATGCCGTTTAGCTCCACCTTTGCCCAAGCCTTTTCCTCCTTTACCACGACCAGTCATTTTTAATATTTATTTATAAAATAGAAACTTCACTACACAAGATGCACTGTCAAACTGTACATTTTGCTCAAAACCCACAGATATTTATACTTGTTTGAAAAAACAATCTCACTTCTGATTGGTCCGTCATATTCACACACAAAAAAACACCCGAACGAAGACAAAAATACCTCATTTTATTACCTAAGCTCCTGAGTTTTATGGCGATGTAAAATATAAAGTGTGAAAGTGATCGAATAAATTGTGAAAAGTGAAAAAAAAGCAAAATAATGGCTCGTACAAAGCAAACTGCCCGTAAATCGACTGGTGGAAAGGCTCCACGCAAGCAGCTGGCTACCAAAGCAGCTCGCAAAAGTGCCCCAGCCACCGGAGGTGTAAAAAAACCACATCGTTACCGTCCTGGAACCGTGGCTCTTCGTGAAATCCGTCGTTATCAGAAGAGCACAGAATTGTTGATTCGCAAATTGCCTTTCCAACGTTTAGTTCGTGAAATTGCTCAAGATTTCAAAACAGATTTGCGGTTCCAGAGCTCAGCTGTTATGGCACTACAAGAAGCCAGTGAAGCTTATTTGGTTGGTCTTTTTGAAGATACAAATTTGTGCGCCATTCATGCCAAGCGTGTTACAATTATGCCAAAAGACATTCAATTGGCTAGACGCATTCGTGGTGAACGTGCTTAAGCATCCAAAACAATCTTAAACTCAACGGTCCTTTTCAGGACCACAAAAAATCAAAAAGAGATTAAACTAAATTTCATTTTTTTGCTGTTGTTTAAAATACATACGAGTAGACAGAGTTCTAGTTTTTATTATCCGCAATAAAACGGAGTTAGGTAGTTTATCGGACATTAGGTAAAAAAAAAGAGAAAATCTACCTACTACGCAAAAATGTATGTAATTTTTTTTTTTATTATAGGGAGTTGGATAAATGGATACCCTAAATGAATTCTTAGAATTTTACTATGCAAGCGTAGGTATTAGATTTTATCCAAAAATCCCTTTGGACAATAATATTTTTAGAACCAGATAACGCAGAATCTTTTGGTTTACAAATATGAGAACAATTTGAATAAGCCTTTCCAAAAATGTATATTTCAATAGGTTTCAGAAGAAAAGTTGAAAAAGTATTTTTTTTTTGTCATCACTATGGAAGACATTTTGTTTTTTTTTTTCTTAGAATATTTATATTAGGCATAGTTATCTTCAATATGTGTTTATTTATTTATATTTCATGATTTACGCAAAGCAATTTTTATTTATTTCATTATTTTACATTAACAAAAAGATAATAAGATGAACATTTTCCAATGGGTTGAATTTCGGTAGGAAATTAATATTATTGTACATATGTACAAATTATTAAGTGTCATTTGATATGGCAATTTACAATAAGAAATAATTAATAATGTTGGTTGATAATGAAATTGAAACAATATTTATGTTTATAATTATTTATTTAAGCAGTCTGAGTTATATTTTGTACTTATTTTACCAAAAAACAGGTAAAAACAATTTTCTGACAAAATGCTACTGCCCATCGAAATCGGTGTTGATATGCGTTTCATTACTCAAATTCTTTTAATTGAATTCGAAGGAAATTTCATAATATTTTGTTAAAATTTTAATTTATCTTGTTTAAATGAACTATCAGCTATATGAAAAAAATATTTTCAAGTTGAAAATATGTTTTGTTAATTAGTTATAAGCATTCTTTTACAAAAGTATTGAAAAAACACCACCACACATTTACTTCAATTGTGATTTATTCAATGAAACATACCTTTATTTAAACAAAATTAATGTCCAAATGGTCAATTATTATTCTAAGAAAAATGATAAAATATATTTTTTTAGATTTGTAGCTGAAAACATTTAAATTATGTATGTTTTAAAAAGAACCTAACTTTTAAAAGAGTACAAATTGTGTACATCATGAATTTTTTGAAGACCTTCGCTCTCGTTGATTCTCATTGAATCAAGTCCGTGGGGTGTTTGTGGCATGTGAAAATTATTAAAAAAAGTGAAAAGTGTTTTATTTTATTGCAAGAAGCAATATCTAATAAAAGTGTAAAGTGAAGTGATAAAATATTAAAAAAAAAAAAATGTCTGATACTGTGGCTGCATCTCCTGCAATTGTTGCAGAAAAAAAACCGAAGAAGGCTGCCGCCAGCGCCAGCGCCGCCGGTTCAAAGAAACCAAAATCAACGCCAACTCATCCTCCTACTCAGCAAATGGTAGATGCTGCGATTAAAACATTGAAGGAACGCGGTGGTTCTTCGCTTTTGGCTATTAAAAAGTATATTGCTGCTACTTACAAAGTCGATGTTCAAAAACTTGCACCATTTATCAAAAAATATTTAAAAGGTGCCGTAATAAGTGGTAAGTTGGTGCAAACAAAGGGAAAAGGTGCTGCAGGCTCGTTTAAATTGTCGCCAAATGCAAATAAGGAACCGAAAGCCAAGTCTGCCGCGGATAAGAAAAAATCTGCTGCTAAGCCTAAAGCTGCTGCTGCTGGTGACAAAAAATTAAAAAAGGTTGCTGGTGACAAAAAAGTGAAGAAGCCTGTAGCTGCAACCAAAAAAAGTGCTGTAGATAAAAAGAAGGTAGAAAAACCAAAAGTGAAAAGTGTTAAGAAGACCAGTGCCGTTAAAGCAAAGCCAACTAAAGCAAAGGCTGCTGCTCCTAAGCCAAAAGTACCCAAAGCTAAATCGGCCACAGCATCTGCTGCAAAGCCTAAGAAGGCTGTTGCTGCCAAAAAAGCCAAGAAGTAATTTAAAAAAAAATTTCTTCAAATTGAAACGCAAATCCACAGTCCTTTTCAGGACTACAAAAAATTGTACGAAGAGATAAAATTTGTTTTTTTAAAAATCTCATCTCATGTCAATGAGATGAGATTTTTTTTTTATAATAATTTTACTACTAAAATATTGCACTATCTCTTTGAGATAGTATTTTTTTTTTTTAATTATTACTATAAAAATATTGCACTATCTCTTTGAGATAAGGTTTTTTTTAAAAGAATTTTCATTAGATTATTGCACTATCTGGATGAAAATTTTTTCAAAGAATTTTCATTAGATTATTGCACTATCTCGATGAAAAATTTTTTAAAAATAATTTTTATTAGATTTGTTGTGCGAAAATATACCTATGGACATTGTATATAAAACTTATAGTACTATCTCACGATGATTTTTGAGTTGTGTGCTGTGGTCGTCTGAGGGCGCACTTGTATATACACAGAAACAGCGACGAGTGGAACGTGCTCATCATAGTACTATACAAATTTATATACGATACATACATTTTTCTCCCAATATGAAGTATTCAGTTATTTATGTACCTACGGGAAAAGTTAGTTGTTTTACTTTATGAAATTCGATTGTATCTCTTATTGAAATTTTTGCGGCCCTGAAAAGGGCCATTTTTGAAGACATTTAATAAATTACTTCGAGCTAGTATATTTGGTAACTGCCTTAGTTCCTTCACTAACAGCATGCTTGGCAAGTTCGCCAGGCAATAACAATCGAACGGCAGTCTGAATTTCCCGACTGGTTATTGTCGAACGCTTGTTGTAGTGAGCCAAACGAGATGCTTCAGCAGCAATCCTCTCGAAGATATCGTTCACAAAGCTGTTCATGATGCTCATGGCTTTTGATGAAATTCCAGTGTCTGGATGAACTTGCTTGAGAACTTTGTAAATGTAGATTGCGTAGCTTTCCTTCCTCTTACGCTTCTTCTTCTTATCGGTTTTGGTAATATTTTTTTGAGCCTTTCCGGCCTTCTTTGCTGCTTTTCCACTAGTCTTAGGCGGCATTTTTAAGTTAACTATTCACTTTTAAACTGTACACACTGACGAATAAACGAGAACTGTGTGGAGTCTAAAATCTGCTTCACTATTTATTTTCTCTTTCGGTGGTAAATTTGTAATGTGTTCACTCTCTTTTTTGTGTTTGAGATTCGTGAACATTTCGAATAAATAGGGGCGTCCAATTGGAATTCGAGTCAATATTAAGTGTGCAGTTTAACAGTGAACAGTGAAGAAATAGTTTGAGCTATTTCGATATAAACAATTACTTTTTCAACTAAGTAAAAAAAAAAAAAACTTTTTTAAAATGTCTGGTCGTGGTAAAGGTGGAAAAGTGAAGGGAAAGGCAAAGTCCCGTTCAAATCGTGCTGGATTACAGTTCCCTGTTGGTCGTATCCATCGTTTGCTCCGAAAGGGAAATTATGCTGAGCGCGTTGGAGCTGGTGCCCCTGTGTATTTGGCAGCTGTCATGGAATATTTGGCGGCAGAAGTTTTGGAATTGGCGGGAAATGCTGCTCGTGACAACAAAAAAACTAGAATTATCCCCCGCCATTTGCAATTGGCCATCCGCAACGACGAAGAGTTGAACAAATTGCTTTCTGGTGTAACAATCGCACAAGGAGGTGTTCTTCCTAATATTCAAGCCGTTTTGTTGCCAAAGAAGACAGAAAAGAGTGCTTAAATCTCGTGACGACAAAATCAAAAGAAAACAAAAACCGTCCTTTTCAGGACGACAAATCATTTCCCTAAAGAGATAAATATTTCATATTTTCAAATTCCACGTACATGCCTATATTTTTATGCCATCAGAAAAATTGGTTGCAATTTTAACTGCTTTATAAAGTTAATATAAAATTAAAAAAAAAAAACTGCAAAAATCACTCCCATAAGAAAAAAATGTATTTTTTATACCTGGGTAAAATTCTTGGAATTTTGTAATTTTTATTACTTTTTTGACTTTGAATCCATATTTCATAACCCATTTAGAAAATAATATACCTGCGTAAAATTCTTCGAATTCTGTAATTTATATTACTTTGAATCTATATTTTATAACCCATCTAGATCCTATCAATTAGAAAATAATATACCTGCGTAAAATTCTTCGAATTCTGTAATTTATATTACTTTGAATCTATATTTTATAACCCATCTAGATCCTATCAAAAAAAAAACTACCTGGGTAAAATTCTGCGAATTGTGTAATTTTTATTACTTTTTTTGGACTTTGAATTAACATTTTATATCTCTTTTAGATTTTATTGTGGTCCTGAAAAGGACCGATTGTTTGATATTATCAAATGAATGATTTAACCTCCGAAACCATAAAGAGTACGACCTTGTCTCTTCAAAGCGTAAACTACATCCATAGCTGTAACTGTCTTACGCTTAGCATGTTCAGTATAGGTAACAGCATCACGGATAACATTTTCTAGAAACACTTTTAAAACTCCACGTGTTTCTTCGTAAATCAAACCAGAAATACGCTTTACACCGCCACGACGAGCCAATCGACGAATTGCTGGTTTGGTGATACCTTGGATGTTATCACGCAACACTTTACGATGCCGTTTAGCTCCACCTTTGCCCAAGCCTTTTCCTCCTTTACCACGACCAGTCATTTTTAATATTTATTTATAAAATAGAAACTTCACTACACAAGATGCACTGTCAAACTGTACATTTTGCTCAAAACCCACAGATATTTATACTTGTTTGAAAAAACAATCTCACTTCTGATTGGTCCGTCATATTCACACACAAAAAAACACCCGAACGAAGACAAAAATACCTCATTTTATTACCTAAGCTCCTGAGTTTTATGGCGATGTAAAATATAAAGTGTGAAAGTGATCGAATAAATTGTGAAAAGTGAAAAAAAAGCAAAATAATGGCTCGTACAAAGCAAACTGCCCGTAAATCGACTGGTGGAAAGGCTCCACGCAAGCAGCTGGCTACCAAAGCAGCTCGCAAAAGTGCCCCAGCCACCGGAGGTGTAAAAAAACCACATCGTTACCGTCCTGGAACCGTGGCTCTTCGTGAAATCCGTCGTTATCAGAAGAGCACAGAATTGTTGATTCGCAAATTGCCTTTCCAACGTTTAGTTCGTGAAATTGCTCAAGATTTCAAAACAGATTTGCGGTTCCAGAGCTCAGCTGTTATGGCACTACAAGAAGCCAGTGAAGCTTATTTGGTTGGTCTTTTTGAAGATACAAATTTGTGCGCCATTCATGCCAAGCGTGTTACAATTATGCCAAAAGACATTCAATTGGCTAGACGCATTCGTGGTGAACGTGCTTAAGCATCCAAAACAATCTTAAACTCAACGGTCCTTTTCAGGACCACAAAAAATCAAAAAGAGATTAAACTAAATTTCATTTTTTTGCTGTTGTTTAAAATACATACGAGTAGACAGAGTTCTAGTTTTTATTATCCGCAATAAAACGGAGTTAGGTAGTTTATCGGACATTAGGTAAAAAAAAAGAGAAAATCTACCTACTACGCAAAAATGTATGTAATTTTTTTTTTTATTATAGGGAGTTGGATAAATGGATACCCTAAATGAATTCTTAGAATTTTACTATGCAAGCGTAGGTATTAGATTTTATCCAAAAATCCCTTTGGAGGATAATATTTTTAGAACCAGATATCGCATAATCTTTTGGTTTACAAATATGAGAACAATTTGAATAGGCCTTTCCAAAAATGTATATTTCAATAGGTTTCAGAAGAAAAGTTGAAAAAGTATTTTTTTTGCGATCACATAGGAAGACATTTTGTTTTTTTTTTTCTTAGAAAATTTATATTAGGCATAGTTATCTTCAATATGTGTTTATTTATTTATATTTCATGATTTACGCAAAGCAATTTTTATTTATTTCATTATTTTACATTAACAAAAAGATAATAAGATGAACATTTTCCAATGGGTTGAATTTCGGTAGGAAATTAATATTATTGTACATACAAATTATTAAGTGTCATTTGATATGGCAATTTACATTAAGAAATAGTTAATAATGTTGGTTGATAATGAAATTGAAACAATATTTATGTTTATAATTATTTATTTAAGCAGTCTGAGTTATATTTTGTACTTATTTTACCAAAAAACAGGTAAAAACAATTTTCTGACAAAATGCTACTGCCCATCGAAATCGGTGTTGATATGCGTTTCATTACTCAAATTCTTTTAATTGAATTCGAAGGAAATTTCATAATATTTTGTTAAAATTTTAATTTATCTTGTTTAAATGAACTATCAGCTATATGAAAAAAATATTTTCAAGTTGAAAATATGTTTTGTTAATTAGTTATAAGCATTCTTTTACAAAAGTATTGAAAAAACACCACCACACATTTACTTCAATTGTGATTTATTCAATGAAACATACCTTTATTTAAACAAAATTAATGTCCAAATGGTCAATTATTATTCTAAGAAAAATGATAAAATATATTTTTTTAGATTTGTAGCTGAAAACATTTAAATTATGTATGTTTTAAAAAGAACCTAACTTTTAAAAGAGTACAAATTGTGTACATCATGAATTTTTTGAAGACCTTCGCTCTCGTTGATTCTCATTGAATCAAGTCCGTGGGGTGTTTGTGGCATGTGAAAATTATTAAAAAAAGTGAAAAGTGTTTTATTTTATTGCAAGAAGCAATATCTAAATAAAGTGTAAAGTGAAGTGATAAAAAAAAATGTCTGATACTGTGGCTGCATCTCCTGCAATTGTTGCAGAAAAAAAACCGAAGAAGGCTGCCGCCAGCGCCAGCGCCGCCGGTTCAAAGAAACCAAAATCAACGCCAACTCATCCTCCTACTCAGCAAATGGTAGATGCTGCGATTAAAACATTGAAGGAACGCGGTGGTTCTTCGCTTTTGGCTATTAAAAAATATATTGCTGCTACTTACAAAGTCGATGTTCAAAAACTTGCACCATTTATCAAAAAATATTTAAAAGGTGCCGTAATAAGTGGTAAGTTAGTGCAAACAAAAGGAAAAGGTGCTGCAGGCTCGTTTAAATTATCGCCCAATGCAAATAAGGAACCAAAAGCCAAGTCTGCTGCCGATAAGAAAAAATCTGCTGCTAAGCCCAAAGCTGCTGCTGCTGGTGACAAAAAATTAAAGAAGGTTGTTGGTGACAAAAAAGTGAAGAAGCCTGTAGCTGCAACCAAAAAAAGTGCTGTAGATAAAAAGAAGGTAGAAAAGCCAAAAGTGAAAAGTGTTAAGAAGACCAGCGCCGTTAAAGCAAAGCCAACTAAAGCAAAGGCTGCCGCTCCTAAGCCAAAAGTACCAAAAGCCAAATCGGCCACAGCATCTGCTGCAAAGCCTAAAAAGGCGGTTGCTGCCAAAAAAGCCAAGAAGTAATTTCACAAAAAATTCTTCAATTTAAACGCAAATCCACAGTCCTTTTCAGGACTACAAAAAATTGTACGAAGAGATAAAATTTGTTTTTTTTTTTTTTAATAATTACTATTAAATATCTCATCTCATCATCAATGAGATGAGATATTTTTTTTATAATAATTACTAGTAAAATATTGCACTATCTCTTTGAGATAAGGTTTTTTAAAAAGAATTTTCGGTAGATTATTGCACTCTTTGAGATGAGATTTTTTTTTTTGATAATGACTTAAAATATTGCACTATCTCGATGAAAATTTTTTTAAAAGAATTTTCATTAGATTATTGCACTATCTCGATGAAAATTAAAATTTTTTAAAAGAATTTTCATTAGATTTTATTACTATCGATGAAAAATTTTTTTAAAATAATTTTTATTAGATTTGTTGTGCGAAAGTATACCTATGAAGAAACGATGTGTTATACTACATACATTTTTCTCCCAATATGAAGTATTGAGTTATTTATCTACCTACGGAAAAAGATAGTTTTATTTTGTGTTAATTTTATGAAATTCGGTTGTATCTCTTATTGAAATTTTTGCGGCCCTGAAAAGGGCCATTTTTGAAGACATTTAATAAATTACTTCGAGCTAGTATATTTGGTAACTGCCTTAGTTCCTTCACTAACAGCATGCTTGGCAAGTTCGCCAGGCAATAACAATCGAACGGCAGTCTGAATTTCCCGACTGGTTATTGTCGAACGCTTGTTGTAGTGAGCCAAACGAGATGCTTCAGCAGCAATCCTCTCGAAGATATCGTTCACAAAGCTGTTCATGATGCTCATGGCTTTTGATGAAATTCCAGTGTCTGGATGAACTTGCTTGAGAACTTTGTAAATGTAGATTGCGTAGCTTTCCTTCCTCTTACGCTTCTTCTTCTTATCGGTTTTGGTAATATTTTTTTGAGCCTTTCCGGCCTTCTTTGCTGCTTTTCCACTAGTCTTAGGCGGGAAGTCTCATTCTAGTGCGAGCATTCAAAGTGAACGGTTGTGCGCGAATTTAATCCGTGTGAATAAAAATTAAAAATTAAAAAAAACCCACCCCTAATAAAAGTGTAGTGTTACCTGTGTGTGATACCGACAAATTATTCGGAATTCCCAGATAATCTGCCACATCCGGATTAAAGGGAAAAACCAAGGACTACAGGTAGACTTTTTTTTCTCCGTCCCAATGGGTCAGCGAGAGAAGGTAAAAGCCGCCAGGGAGCAATTGTTGAGCACCATCGAGAGGGAAATCGCACATATGCGAAATACCTACGGTGTGGGTGCATCAACAGATTTCGCTGTGCGGTTAGGCTACGACGTAGACCAAATTCTCCAGCAATTTACCATCCCGACTGCACCAGAAGCAGAAGTCGTTGAGGACGTTGAGGATATTCCCATGGAATCAACACCAGTGACGGAAAAGAGAGCAAAGGCAAGTGACACCGAAGTGGAACTTGACCAAAGCAAACGACCGAAACTTATTGACGGTAACCTTAATGAAGACACTGATTTCATTAAGGTTGCCCCAACTAACAGGAGAAAAAAGGCCAGTAACCAGGCTGCAACAGCATCTCCAACAACAACAACAACTGCAGCAGCAGCAAAGTCATCAGCAGCAGCGGAACTTCAACATAGTCCAGGGAAAATGCAGCCACCCATTGTGTGCTACAACTTGGCAACAGCCGAAATGTACCGGCATTTTAAGTTAAACGGCAAAACAATAAACTACTCAGTAGTTAATATTAACAAAACAAAAACAATAATAAAAACAACAACAAAACAAGACAACGAAGACGTAAGGAAGTACCTACTTGAAAAAAAAGTACAGCACCATTCCTTCACTTCCAAGGAGGACAGGAAGTGTATTATACTTCTAAAAAAACTCAACCGCTCCCATAACCCTGAGGACATTGTCAACGAACTAGGAGCCCTGGAATTCGAAGCCATCAAGGCATCACCCTTTCGCTCCAAGAAAGACAAAACAACGACCTTCAACGCCTTTGTTGTTGAGTTTAAAAAAGGGACAGACCTAGCAGCAGTCAGTAGGATCCGGAACCTACTCGGGGAAGCAGTTAGATGGGAGAAACTGCAGCCCAATATAATAACCCAGTGCCGAAACTGCCAAGCTTTTGGGCATGTCAGCGTTAACTGCAGCATGAAACATCGCTGCGTGAAGTGCAGCGAATCACATGAACGAGGCCAGTGCGCAAGGACCGACCCAAAGATTGGAAAACCCTACTGCGTCCTCTGCAAGGAAGAAGGACACCCAGCTAGCTATGAAGGATGTCCCTACAGGAAAAAAATAGTTGCAGCAAAAAAAGAGAAGGAGGCAGCGAAAACACCGGCAAAACCAACAACTCTACCAACATCCAGGAAATTTACTCCAGGTAAGTCTTTTTCCGATATTTTAAAAATTAACAACAGTGTATATAATAATACCCCCAAAACCCAAGCCAAACCCCTAACCAAACCCCAAACCAAACCCAGCCCAATTGCTCAACCTGAGCCAACCATCCCCAAATCATCGAACCCAATTGGTGTCAAAACCACAAACAACTCCAAAACTTTTAGTTTGCCCAAAACCACAACGAGTTCGTTCCTGAACGACTCACAAAAATTTTTCGGTTGTGACTTTGTCACAATCTTATCCAAAATTTCAGACTTCCTCCCTCTCTACGAGGCCTGTCCCGACGAAACCGGCAAGAAACACATGTTTCTTGACTTCTGCTTTAAAATATGTCTAGGACAATAAACCAATTAAACGTTATCTCGTATAACGTCGGCTCTTTAGTATCCCATCCTAAACGGATCTCCCTTGAAAACTTCCTTAAGAAAAACAAACCCGACGCCGTTTTGCTCTCTGAAACTAAATTAGTGACGAGGCATCGGCTTTACTTTGAAAAGTACACACTATTCCGGACTGACAGAGATTTCGCCAAAACTGGCACCGCCATTCTGGTAAAATCAAATTTTCAATGCCAAAAGGTCATTATCCAAGGCTTGGTTACATTTGAAGTAACCTGTATAGCCATCTTACTAGAAAACAATGAAAATATCCTTCTGATATCATTGTATAACCAGTGCGGCGCATCCCAAACTGACATTAAACATGACCTTGACTTGCTTAACGCATTTTGTCAAAATTACACTCTATTTATAATTGGTGGCGATTTTAACGCTCGTCATCAATTATGGATGGACTCACATAACACCCTCCAAGGAGTTGCTATCTCCGACTGGCTATGCGCTAATTCTCACACACACTCTTTTGACATTGTGTCTCAACCAATCCCCACATTTCCCCGAACCCCTTCTACACTTGATTTTTTCCTGTGCTCCCCCAACTTAATTTGTAGACTACCTACACTTGAGAACTTCTCATGCACTGCAATTCCATCTGACTCCGACCACTTAGCAGTAAAATTAATACTTCGTCTTCGGACAAATTTCAATGCCCTTGCTAATCCCCAGCAAGAATTCATTAATTACAACAAAATCAACTGGGACGTATTCCAAAGTTCCTTAACGGACAAACTACGCAATAACACGCCCAGCACATCAACCAATTTGAGTAATCAAGAAATCGATTCTGCAATCGATGTAATTGAAGGCTCCATTTCCTACTCAATTGCAGAGCAATCTCAACCCCTCAACTTCAAGTCTAAATACAAAGACCTTCCCATACCTATACAAAATATGTATAAATTTAGGCAAAAACTTCGAAAAATTCTGCAAAGAATTTTTCACCGTACTCTAAGTACCCACTGCAATGAGTATCAGAGTGTTTATTCACAACTTAGGTGTATTAATACACTAATCGACCAAAATACTAAAGCCTTCATAAACTCCCAGTTCAGGAAAAGACTTAACGTCATAAAACCTGGACCTGACACCTTCAAACAAATTAATAAAATTGTAGGCAAAAAATCCCCCATTCTTGGCCAACTTCAGCACAATAACTCCTTCTTAGCGTCTGACCGTGATAAGACAGATGCATTTGCGGAGTTCTTCGAAAGTAATTTCAAACCCAATCTTCCTATGCATCTGCCTGACTTTTTCTCTAACGTCAGTAACGAAGTAACAAGACTCATATCCCAAGATTCTAACTCCCTGACCACTTTCACTGAAGAAAACTCATCCGTCTGCACGACGGTTGATAACATCTTCACAAGCCCACATGATCTTCACGATTCAATTCAAAATGGCAATTCTAAGAAATCTTCGGGACCTGATAAGGTTTCCAACTTCGTTATCAAAAAACTTCCCCCCACTGCAATCATATGGCTTACAATTATCTTAAATAATTGTATCAACAATAGCTACTTCCCAGGTAAATGGAAAATTGCCGAAATATTCCCAATCCCTAAGAAACCAGGGGCAAATTTGATAAACAATTATAGGCCAATTTCTCTGCTCCCAAACCTCAGCAAGCTCCTAGAAATGCTCATCCTTAAAAAACTTCGCTCACTATGCTCCTCCATGGGAATAGTGCAGCATAACCAATTTGGTTTCAAAGCATCCCACTCCACTTTCGATCCATTGTTGAAGCTTCACGCTGATACAACTCTGGCTCTCAACAAAAAAGAAACCACCATTGCTTGTCTGCTTGATATCCAAAAAGCATTCGACAGTGTCTGGATAGATGGCCTGATTTTCAAGTTAAATTCTCTTCATTTCCCTAGGCATCTAATCCTCATTATATACAGTTTCCTCACTAACCGTAAGTTTTACGTACGAGTAGGAAATACTAACTCATCCCTTAAAAATATTTCGGCTGGAGTTGCCCAAGGTTCCCGCCTCGGGCCCGATCTATTCAACCTTTACACCTCCGACCAGCCAACTAACCCCCCAATGACCAAAACCCTACTATTTGCTGATGACTCCATCACATATAGCGCATCCCTCAGCCCAGAGATAGCACTCCGTAGAGTCAAGGATCATATCCATAGACTCTGGGAATATTACCTCCAATGGGGAATAAAAATCAACCCGTCTAAATCAGAATTAATCTGTTTTAGAATACCTTCGCATAAAGGTTTAGCCACCAAATGCAAAAACCTCTCCCTGTCACTTCCTGACAACTCCATTATCACCCCAAAGCAAAGCGTTAAATACCTTGGAATACATTTCTTCGAAAGGTTCAAATTTAACCAACACGTTAAACTCACTCTTCGTAAGGCAAACCTTGCCTTATCTCTCCTACGTCCTCTTATGCAAATAAGAGGCGGCCTCCAAACCAGGACGAAACTTCTGCTTTACAAGCAACTCATTCGCCCCATACTAACTTATTGCTTCCCTATATGGTACACAATAAGCCCCACTTATATGAAAAAAATGCAGATTTTTGAGCGAAAAGCCCTTCGTCACTGCACATCCCTCCACCGAAAACCTAACTCTCCTCGCTATTATAGCAACGAAAGGCTCTATGAAGCAGCCTGTATTGTCCCAATAGACAGGTACATCCACAACCTCAGTACAAAAATGCTGAGGAAAATCCCATCCCATCCCAGCCCTCTTATTAATTTAATTTCAGGTAATCCCGACATAGACGACCGATATCTCCAGGTGCTATCCATGACGGATCCAACATTTAGGATATCAACAGACGACAGCTTCGGAAACTTCTACGATGCTGCAGGAACGCAGTACAACAGAGGTTGAAGCAACAATTGACCATCAAAGCCCTATCACCACCTATATCCAAACCAACAAGGACCTCAAAAAACCACCCTACTCCCACCATACCAACCAACGACCGTCGGCAATGCTCCAGCAGGCGAGAAAAAACACTATTATTATTTTTACTATATATAGACTAAGGCACTTTTATTTTTAAAATGTTAACTTAAAACCAACAAATAACGAAGCAGAGCCCCTTCTGAGCTCGCAGATAAATAACTTAAGTCCTAGAATTTAAGAAATTGTAAATTTAAGCCATTGTAACATTCTTTGAGCAAATAAATAAATATTGTATATATTGTATATATAGTCTTAGGCGGCATTTTTAACTATTCACTTTTAGACTGTATTCACAAACGATTAAACGGGAACTGTGAAAATGCGGAGAACTGCTTCTCAATTTATTCTCTCTTTCGGTGGTAAATTTGTAATGTGTTCACTCTCTTTTTTGTGTTTGAGAATCGAGAACATTTTGAATAAATAGGGGCGTCTTTTAAAAATTTCAAGTCATTATACAGTGTGCAGTTAAGCAGTGAACAGTGAAAATAAGAAATAGTTTGAGCTATTTCTATATAAACAATTAATTGAAAAATAAAAAAACAACTTTTTTAAAATGTCTGGTCGTGGTAAAGGTGGAAAAGTTAAGGGAAAGGCAAAGTCCCGTTCAAATCGTGCTGGATTACAATTCCCTGTTGGTCGTATCCATCGTTTGCTCCGAAAGGGAAATTATGCTGAGCGCGTTGGAGCTGGTGCCCCTGTGTATTTGGCAGCTGTCATGGAATATTTGGCGGCAGAAGTTTTGGAATTGGCGGGAAATGCTGCTCGTGACAACAAAAAAACTAGAATTATCCCCCGCCATTTGCAATTGGCCATCCGCAACGACGAAGAGTTGAACAAATTGCTTTCTGGTGTAACAATCGCACAAGGAGGTGTTCTTCCTAATATTCAAGCCGTTTTGTTGCCAAAGAAGACAGAAAAGAGTGCTTAAATCTCGTGACGACAAAATCAAAAGAAAACAAAAACAAAAACCGTCCTTTTCAGGACGACAAATCATTTCCCTAAAGAGATAAATATTTCATATTTTCAAATTCTACGTACATGCCTATATTTTTATGCCATCAGAAAAATTGGTTGCAATTTTAACTGCTTTATAAAGAAAAAAATGAATTTTTTATACCTGGGTAAAATTCTTGGAATTTTGTAATTTTTATTACTTTTTTGACCTTGAATCCATATTTTATAACCCATTTAGATGCATTTAAAAAAAAAAATATACCTGCGTAAAATTCTTCGAATTCTGTAATTTATATTACTTTGAATCTATATTTTATAACCCATCTAGATCCTATCCAAAAAAAAAACTACCTGGGTAAAATTCTGCGAATTGTGTAATTTTTATTACTTTTTTTGGACTTTGAATTAACATTTTATATCTCTTTTAGATTTTATTGTGGTCCTGAAAAGGACCGATTGTTTGATATTATCAAATGAATGATTTAACCTCCGAAACCATAAAGAGTACGACCTTGTCTCTTCAAAGCGTAAACTACATCCATAGCTGTAACTGTCTTACGCTTAGCATGTTCAGTATAGGTAACAGCATCACGGATAACATTTTCTAGAAACACTTTTAAAACTCCACGTGTTTCTTCGTAAATCAAACCAGAAATACGCTTTACACCGCCACGACGAGCCAATCGACGAATTGCTGGTTTGGTGATACCTTGGATGTTATCACGCAACACTTTACGATGCCGTTTAGCTCCACCTTTGCCCAAGCCTTTTCCTCCTTTACCACGACCAGTCATTTTTAATATTTATTTATAAAATAGAAACTTCACTACACAAGATGCACTGTCAAACTGTACATTTTGCTCAAAACCCACAGATATTTATACTTGTTTGAAAAAACAATCTCACTTCTGATTGGTCCGTCATATTCACACACAAAAAAACACCCGAACGAAGACAAAAATACCTCATTTTATTACCTAAGCTCCTGAGTTTTATGGCGATGTAAAATATAAAGTGTAAAAGTGATCGAATAAATTGTGAAAAGTGAAAAAAAAGCAAAATAATGGCTCGTACAAAGCAAACTGCCCGTAAATCGACTGGTGGAAAGGCTCCACGCAAGCAGCTGGCTACCAAAGCAGCTCGCAAAAGTGCCCCAGCCACCGGAGGTGTAAAAAAACCACATCGTTACCGTCCTGGAACCGTGGCTCTTCGTGAAATCCGTCGTTATCAGAAGAGCACAGAATTGTTGATTCGCAAATTGCCTTTCCAACGTTTAGTTCGTGAAATTGCTCAAGATTTCAAAACAGATTTGCGGTTCCAGAGCTCAGCTGTTATGGCACTACAAGAAGCCAGTGAAGCTTATTTGGTTGGTCTTTTTGAAGATACAAATTTGTGCGCCATTCATGCCAAGCGTGTGACAATTATGCCAAAAGACATTCAATTGGCTAGACGCATTCGTGGCGAACGTGCTTAAGCATCCAAAACAATCTTAAACTCAACGGTCCTTTTCAGGACCACAAAAAATCAAAAAGAGATTAAACTAAATTTCATTTTTTTGTTGTTGTTTAAAATACATACGAGTAGACAGAGTTCTAGTTTTTATTATCCGCAATAAAACGGAGTTAGGTAGTTTATCGGACATTAGGTAAAAAAAAAGAGAAAATCTACCTACTACGCAAAAATGTATGTAATTTTTTTTTTTATTATAGGGAGTTGGATAAATGGATACCCTAAATGAATTCTTAGAATTTTACTATGCAAGCGTAGGTATTAGATTTTATCCAAAAATCCCTTTGGAGGATAATATTTTTAGAACCAGATATCGCATAATCTTTTGGTTTACAAATATGAGAACAATTTGAATAGGCCTTTCCAAAAATGTATATTTCAATAGGTTTCAGAAGAAAAGTTGAAAAAGTATTTTTTTTGCGATCACATAGGAAGACATTTTGTTTTTTTTTTTCTTAGAAAATTTATATTAGGCATAGTTATCTTCAATATGTGTTTATTTATTTATATTTCATGATTTACGCAAAGCAATTTTTATTTATTTCATTATTTTACATTAACAAAAAGATAATAAGATGAACATTTTCCAATGGGTTGAATTTCGGTAGGAAATTAATATTATTGTACATACAAATTATTAAGTGTCATTTGATATGGCAATTTACATTAAGAAATAGTTAATAATGTTGGTTGATAATGAAATTGAAACAATATTTATGTTTATAATTATTTATTTAAGCAGTCTGAGTTATATTTTGTACTTATTTTACCAAAAAACAGGTAAAAACAATTTTCTGACAAAATGCTACTGCCCATCGAAATCGGTGTTGATATGCGTTTCATTACTCAAATTCTTTTAATTGAATTCGAAGGAAATTTCATAATATTTTGTTAAAATTTTAATTTATCTTGTTTAAATGAACTATCAGCTATATGAAAAAAATATTTTCAAGTTGAAAATATGTTTTGTTAATTAGTTATAAGCATTCTTTTACAAAAGTATTGAAAAAACACCACCACACATTTACTTCAATTGTGATTTATTCAATGAAACATACCTTTATTTAAACAAAATTAATGTCCAAATGGTCAATTATTATTCTAAGAAAAATGATAAAATATATTTTTTTAGATTTGTAGCTGAAAACATTTAAATTATGTATGTTTTAAAAAGAACCTAACTTTTAAAAGAGTACAAATTGTGTACATCATGAATTTTTTGAAGACCTTCGCTCTCGTTGATTCTCATTGAATCAAGTCCGTGGGGTGTTTGTGGCATGTGAAAATTATTAAAAAAAGTGAAAAGTGTTTTATTTTATTGCAAGAAGCAATATCTAAATAAAGTGTAAAGTGAAGTGATAAAAAAAAATGTCTGATACTGTGGCTGCATCTCCTGCAATTGTTGCAGAAAAAAAACCGAAGAAGGCTGCCGCCAGCGCCAGCGCCGCCGGTTCAAAGAAACCAAAATCAACGCCAACTCATCCTCCTACTCAGCAAATGGTAGATGCTGCGATTAAAACATTGAAGGAACGCGGTGGTTCTTCGCTTTTGGCTATTAAAAAATATATTGCTGCTACTTACAAAGTCGATGTTCAAAAACTTGCACCATTTATCAAAAAATATTTAAAAGGTGCCGTAATAAGTGGTAAGTTAGTGCAAACAAAAGGAAAAGGTGCTGCAGGCTCGTTTAAATTATCGCCCAATGCAAATAAGGAACCAAAAGCCAAGTCTGCTGCCGATAAGAAAAAATCTGCTGCTAAGCCCAAAGCTGCTGCTGCTGGTGACAAAAAATTAAAGAAGGTTGTTGGTGACAAAAAAGTGAAGAAGCCTGTAGCTGCAACCAAAAAAAGTGCTGTAGATAAAAAGAAGGTAGAAAAGCCAAAAGTGAAAAGTGTTAAGAAGACCAGCGCCGTTAAAGCAAAGCCAACTAAAGCAAAGGCTGCCGCTCCTAAGCCAAAAGTACCAAAAGCCAAATCGGCCACAGCATCTGCTGCAAAGCCTAAAAAGGCGGTTGCTGCCAAAAAAGCCAAGAAGTAATTTCACAAAAAATTCTTCAATTTAAACGCAAATCCACAGTCCTTTTCAGGACTACAAAAAATTGTACGAAGAGATAAAATTTGTTTTTTTTTTTTTTAATAATTACTATTAAATATCTCATCTCATCATCAATGAGATGAGATATTTTTTTTATAATAATTACTAGTAAAATATTGCACTATCTCTTTGAGATAAGGTTTTTTAAAAAGAATTTTCGGTAGATTATTGCACTCTTTGAGATGAGATTTTTTTTTTTGATAATGACTTAAAATATTGCACTATCTCGATGAAAATTTTTTTAAAAGAATTTTCATTAGATTATTGCACTATCTCGATGAAAATTAAAATTTTTTAAAAGAATTTTCATTAGATTTTATTACTATCGATGAAAAATTTTTTTAAAATAATTTTTATTAGATTTGTTGTGCGAAAGTATACCTATGAAGAAACGATGTGTTATACTACATACATTTTTCTCCCAATATGAAGTATTGAGTTATTTATCTACCTACGGAAAAAGATAGTTTTATTTTGTGTTAATTTTATGAAATTCGGTTGTATCTCTTATTGAAATTTTTGCGGCCCTGAAAAGGGCCATTTTTGAAGACATTTAATAAATTACTTCGAGCTAGTATATTTGGTAACTGCCTTAGTTCCTTCACTAACAGCATGCTTGGCAAGTTCGCCAGGCAATAACAATCGAACGGCAGTCTGAATTTCCCGACTGGTTATTGTCGAACGCTTGTTGTAGTGAGCCAAACGAGATGCTTCAGCAGCAATCCTCTCGAAGATATCGTTCACAAAGCTGTTCATGATGCTCATGGCTTTTGATGAAATTCCAGTGTCTGGATGAACTTGCTTGAGAACTTTGTAAATGTAGATTGCGTAGCTTTCCTTCCTCTTACGCTTCTTCTTCTTATCGGTTTTGGTAATATTTTTTTGAGCCTTTCCGGCCTTCTTTGCTGCTTTTCCACTAGTCTTAGGCGGCATTTTTAACTATTCACTTTTAGACTGTATTCACAAACGATTAAACGGGAACTGTGAAAATGCGGAGAACTGCTTCTCAATTTATTCTCTCTTTCGGTGGTAAATTTGTAATGTGTTCACTCTCTTTTTTGTGTTTGAGAATCGAGAACATTTTGAATAAATAGGGGCGTCTTTTAAAAATTTCAAGTCATTATACAGTGTGCAGTTAAGCAGTGAACAGTGAAAATAAGAAATAGTTTGAGCTATTTCTATATAAACAATTAATTGAAAAATAAAAAAACAACTTTTTTAAAATGTCTGGTCGTGGTAAAGGTGGAAAAGTTAAGGGAAAGGCAAAGTCCCGTTCAAATCGTGCTGGATTACAATTCCCTGTTGGTCGTATCCATCGTTTGCTCCGAAAGGGAAATTATGCTGAGCGCGTTGGAGCTGGTGCCCCTGTGTATTTGGCAGCTGTCATGGAATATTTGGCGGCAGAAGTTTTGGAATTGGCGGGAAATGCTGCTCGTGACAACAAAAAAACTAGAATTATCCCCCGCCATTTGCAATTGGCCATCCGCAACGACGAAGAGTTGAACAAATTGCTTTCTGGTGTAACAATCGCACAAGGAGGTGTTCTTCCTAATATTCAAGCCGTTTTGTTGCCAAAGAAGACAGAAAAGAGTGCTTAAATCTCGTGACGACAAAATCAAAAGAAAACAAAAACAAAAACCGTCCTTTTCAGGACGACAAATCATTTCCCTAAAGAGATAAATATTTCATATTTTCAAATTCTACGTACATGCCTATATTTTTATGCCATCAGAAAAATTGGTTGCAATTTTAACTGCTTTATAAAGTTAAAATTTAAAAAAAAAAACTGCAAAAATCACTCCCATAAGAAAAAAATGAATTTTTTATACCTGGGTAAAATTCTTGGAATTTTGTAATTTTTATTACTTTTTTGACCTTGAATCCATATTTTATAACCCATTTAGATGCATTTAAAAAAAAAAATATACCTGCGTAAAATTCTTCGAATTCTGTAATTTATATTACTTTGAATCTATATTTTATAACCCATCTAGATCCTATCCAAAAAAAAAACTACCTGGGTAAAATTCTGCGAATTGTGTAATTTTTATTACTTTTTTTGGACTTTGAATTAACATTTTATATCTCTTTTAGATTTTATTGTGGTCCTGAAAAGGACCGATTGTTTGATATTATCAAATGAATGATTTAACCTCCGAAACCATAAAGAGTACGACCTTGTCTCTTCAAAGCGTAAACTACATCCATAGCTGTAACTGTCTTACGCTTAGCATGTTCAGTATAGGTAACAGCATCACGGATAACATTTTCTAGAAACACTTTTAAAACTCCACGTGTTTCTTCGTAAATCAAACCAGAAATACGCTTTACACCGCCACGACGAGCCAATCGACGAATTGCTGGTTTGGTGATACCTTGGATGTTATCACGCAACACTTTACGATGCCGTTTAGCTCCACCTTTGCCCAAGCCTTTTCCTCCTTTACCACGACCAGTCATTTTTAATATTTATTTATAAAATAGAAACTTCACTACACAAGATGCACTGTCAAACTGTACATTTTGCTCAAAACCCACAGATATTTATACTTGTTTGAAAAAACAATCTCACTTCTGATTGGTCCGTCATATTCACACACAAAAAAACACCCGAACGAAGACAAAAATACCTCATTTTATTACCTAAGCTCCTGAGTTTTATGGCGATGTAAAATATAAAGTGTAAAAGTGATCGAATAAATTGTGAAAAGTGAAAAAAAAGCAAAATAATGGCTCGTACAAAGCAAACTGCCCGTAAATCGACTGGTGGAAAGGCTCCACGCAAGCAGCTGGCTACCAAAGCAGCTCGCAAAAGTGCCCCAGCCACCGGAGGTGTAAAAAAACCACATCGTTACCGTCCTGGAACCGTGGCTCTTCGTGAAATCCGTCGTTATCAGAAGAGCACAGAATTGTTGATTCGCAAATTGCCTTTCCAACGTTTAGTTCGTGAAATTGC
Organism: Syrphus vitripennis; assembly: GCA_958431115.1. Classification (NCBI taxonomy): domain Eukaryota; kingdom Metazoa; phylum Arthropoda; class Insecta; order Diptera; family Syrphidae; genus Syrphus; species Syrphus vitripennis. The sequence continues at coordinate 6,315,562 of OY288110.1, read as the reverse complement.
TCAAGATTTCAAAACAGATTTGCGGTTCCAGAGCTCAGCTGTTATGGCACTACAAGAAGCCAGTGAAGCTTATTTGGTTGGTCTTTTTGAAGATACAAATTTGTGCGCCATTCATGCCAAGCGTGTGACAATTATGCCAAAAGACATTCAATTGGCTAGACGCATTCGTGGCGAACGTGCTTAAGCATCCAAAACAATCTTAAACTCAACGGTCCTTTTCAGGACCACAAAAAATCAAAAAGAGATTAAACTAAATTTCATTTTTTTGTTGTTGTTTAAAATACATACGAGTAGACAGAGTTCTAGTTTTTATTATCCGCAATAAAACGGAGTTAGGTAGTTTATCGGACATTAGGTAAAAAAAAAGAGAAAATCTACCTACTACGCAAAAATGTATGTAATTTTTTTTTTTATTATAGGGAGTTGGATAAATGGATACCCTAAATGAATTCTTAGAATTTTACTATGCAAGCGTAGGTATTAGATTTTATCCAAAAATCCCTTTGGAGGATAATATTTTTAGAACCAGATATCGCATAATCTTTTGGTTTACAAATATGAGAACAATTTGAATAGGCCTTTCCAAAAATGTATATTTCAATAGGTTTCAGAAGAAAAGTTGAAAAAGTATTTTTTTTGCGATCACATAGGAAGACATTTTGTTTTTTTTTTTCTTAGAAAATTTATATTAGGCATAGTTATCTTCAATATGTGTTTATTTATTTATATTTCATGATTTACGCAAAGCAATTTTTATTTATTTCATTATTTTACATTAACAAAAAGATAATAAGATGAACATTTTCCAATGGGTTGAATTTCGGTAGGAAATTAATATTATTGTACATACAAATTATTAAGTGTCATTTGATATGGCAATTTACATTAAGAAATAGTTAATAATGTTGGTTGATAATGAAATTGAAACAATATTTATGTTTATAATTATTTATTTAAGCAGTCTGAGTTATATTTTGTACTTATTTTACCAAAAAACAGGTAAAAACAATTTTCTGACAAAATGCTACTGCCCATCGAAATCGGTGTTGATATGCGTTTCATTACTCAAATTCTTTTAATTGAATTCGAAGGAAATTTCATAATATTTTGTTAAAATTTTAATTTATCTTGTTTAAATGAACTATCAGCTATATGAAAAAAATATTTTCAAGTTGAAAATATGTTTTGTTAATTAGTTATAAGCATTCTTTTACAAAAGTATTGAAAAAACACCACCACACATTTACTTCAATTGTGATTTATTCAATGAAACATACCTTTATTTAAACAAAATTAATGTCCAAATGGTCAATTATTATTCTAAGAAAAATGATAAAATATATTTTTTTAGATTTGTAGCTGAAAACATTTAAATTATGTATGTTTTAAAAAGAACCTAACTTTTAAAAGAGTACAAATTGTGTACATCATGAATTTTTTGAAGACCTTCGCTCTCGTTGATTCTCATTGAATCAAGTCCGTGGGGTGTTTGTGGCATGTGAAAATTATTAAAAAAAGTGAAAAGTGTTTTATTTTATTGCAAGAAGCAATATCTAAATAAAGTGTAAAGTGAAGTGATAAAAAAAAATGTCTGATACTGTGGCTGCATCTCCTGCAATTGTTGCAGAAAAAAAACCGAAGAAGGCTGCCGCCAGCGCCAGCGCCGCCGGTTCAAAGAAACCAAAATCAACGCCAACTCATCCTCCTACTCAGCAAATGGTAGATGCTGCGATTAAAACATTGAAGGAACGCGGTGGTTCTTCGCTTTTGGCTATTAAAAAATATATTGCTGCTACTTACAAAGTCGATGTTCAAAAACTTGCACCATTTATCAAAAAATATTTAAAAGGTGCCGTAATAAGTGGTAAGTTAGTGCAAACAAAAGGAAAAGGTGCTGCAGGCTCGTTTAAATTATCGCCCAATGCAAATAAGGAACCAAAAGCCAAGTCTGCTGCCGATAAGAAAAAATCTGCTGCTAAGCCCAAAGCTGCTGCTGCTGGTGACAAAAAATTAAAGAAGGTTGTTGGTGACAAAAAAGTGAAGAAGCCTGTAGCTGCAACCAAAAAAAGTGCTGTAGATAAAAAGAAGGTAGAAAAGCCAAAAGTGAAAAGTGTTAAGAAGACCAGCGCCGTTAAAGCAAAGCCAACTAAAGCAAAGGCTGCCGCTCCTAAGCCAAAAGTACCAAAAGCCAAATCGGCCACAGCATCTGCTGCAAAGCCTAAAAAGGCGGTTGCTGCCAAAAAAGCCAAGAAGTAATTTCACAAAAAATTCTTCAATTTAAACGCAAATCCACAGTCCTTTTCAGGACTACAAAAAATTGTACGAAGAGATAAAATTTGTTTTTTTTTTTTTTAATAATTACTATTAAATATCTCATCTCATCATCAATGAGATGAGATATTTTTTTTATAATAATTACTAGTAAAATATTGCACTATCTCTTTGAGATAAGGTTTTTTAAAAAGAATTTTCGGTAGATTATTGCACTCTTTGAGATGAGATTTTTTTTTTTGATAATGACTTAAAATATTGCACTATCTCGATGAAAATTTTTTTAAAAGAATTTTCATTAGATTATTGCACTATCTCGATGAAAATTAAAATTTTTTAAAAGAATTTTCATTAGATTTTATTACTATCGATGAAAAATTTTTTTAAAATAATTTTTATTAGATTTGTTGTGCGAAAGTATACCTATGAAGAAACGATGTGTTATACTACATACATTTTTCTCCCAATATGAAGTATTGAGTTATTTATCTACCTACGGAAAAAGATAGTTTTATTTTGTGTTAATTTTATGAAATTCGGTTGTATCTCTTATTGAAATTTTTGCGGCCCTGAAAAGGGCCATTTTTGAAGACATTTAATAAATTACTTCGAGCTAGTATATTTGGTAACTGCCTTAGTTCCTTCACTAACAGCATGCTTGGCAAGTTCGCCAGGCAATAACAATCGAACGGCAGTCTGAATTTCCCGACTGGTTATTGTCGAACGCTTGTTGTAGTGAGCCAAACGAGATGCTTCAGCAGCAATCCTCTCGAAGATATCGTTCACAAAGCTGTTCATGATGCTCATGGCTTTTGATGAAATTCCAGTGTCTGGATGAACTTGCTTGAGAACTTTGTAAATGTAGATTGCGTAGCTTTCCTTCCTCTTACGCTTCTTCTTCTTATCGGTTTTGGTAATATTTTTTTGAGCCTTTCCGGCCTTCTTTGCTGCTTTTCCACTAGTCTTAGGCGGCATTTTTAACTATTCACTTTTAGACTGTATTCACAAACGATTAAACGGGAACTGTGAAAATGCGCTTATGCTTATGCTTTTTTATTGAACCTTAAAATACTATGTACAATTTGTTTTCTTAAGATTAATTGGCTAATATTAAATTTGCTGGCTCATAGGGGGCCTAACACTTATACCTTGTCATGCTTGTTTTTAAATATCAACTTAAAAGTAGGTGGTAAAAAAAATTTTAAAAATAATTCTGGCTTGGTTTTTTTTCTCGGGTTGTTCCGTCCCGGTTGTCCAATTGGTGGGTTTAGGGTTGGTTGGTTTTTAGTAGTTGTTCAGCCACGGTGGTAGGCTGACTCCGTGTCAGCGTAAAATGGAACTGCTTCTGCGTTGTCGTCTGGTATCCGGTCGATTAAGTCCATAGCACACAAGTATCTTGGCTCGGGATGTCGTTCCTGTATGGTCATCCTTCTCATAAGCGGGTTAGGGTGATTGACGGTTTTTGCCATGAATTTTCTTGCAAATTGCATTAAAAATTCGTCCAATGGCTCTATTTTTGCTTCGTCGTAGACTCGCTGGTTGCTGGGGTATTTTAGCCGCTGTCTATCGAAGAAGAGTCCGGTGCTTATTCTCAGCATTTTTCTCTCAAAAAGTTTGAGCTTCTCCATTGCCGTCTTTGAGATGGTGTACCATACAGGAAAGCTGTAGCTGATGATAGGCCTTATTAGCTGTTTGTAAATGAGCAGCTTTGTTGCTTGGCTTAGCCCATTTCTCCTCTTGAGTAGCGGGTGTAGTCGATGGAATGCAAAATTGGCCTTCTTAAGTACCTTCCTGGTATGTGGGTTGAATTTCATCAGATTGTTGAAATTCACCCCTAGGTACTTGACGTTTTGTTTTGTGTGTACCGTCGACCCATCGGGAAGCCTCAGTACTAGATTTTTGCAGGTAGTTGCAGTTCGACAGCGGATGCCATTCCTGGCTGGTCTCCTGAAGCACACGAGTTCCGTCTTGCTACTGTTTATTTTGATTCCCCACTTCTGGTAATACTCGAAGAGTCTGGTGACGTGGGCTTCGACTTTCCTGGCGGCTATGGTTGGTGATATTGATGAGGCGTATGTCAACGAGTCATCCGCGAAGAGCAGGTTTTCACATCCGGTTGGTGTTGGCTGGTCTGATGTCATCATGCTGTAGAGGAAGGGTCCCAGCTTCGATCCTTGGGCTACTCCGGCTTTGATGGTCTTGGTGGTGGATTTACAGTTGTCTATCTGGACGAAAAATTTTCTGAAAGAAAGAAAAGAAAAGATTATTTTTATTAGTTGTGTCGGCAATCTTTGCAGTCTAAGTTTATGGATGAGGCCGTCTATCCATACACTGTCGAATGCTTTCTCGACATCCAGAAAGCATCCAACGGTGATTCGGTGGCTGTTCAGTGCTGTTGTGACATCGGATTGGAATTTGGTCAGCGCGTGTAGCGTTGAGTGGCCTTCGCGGAAGCCAAACTGCATATCGGGGATAATGTTATTATCCTTGCAGTGTTTTTTGAGTCTCCTGAGCAAGACCTCTTCCAGGATTTTGCTGATGCTGTTAAGGAGGGAAACCGGTCTATAGTTGGTGATGTCACTAAGTGCTCCTTTTTTGGGGATTGCCACGACTTTGGCTTCTTTCCACTTCTGGGGGAAGTATCCGTTGTTGATGCAGTTGTTAATGATGATGGTGAGGAATACCATTACTGCATGTGGGAACCTTTTAATTATATAGCTGGAGACACCGTCTGGTCCAGCTGACTTTTTTGGCTGGGAATTGCCGATTATATCTGCGACCTCCTCTATTTTGCAGAAATACGGATTGTCTGGAGGATCGCTTGCTGGATGGGTGTCGTCAAAGCTGATTATATCCGGATTCGGTTGGGATGTCTGCTGGACAGATGCTTCGACTTCTTGTATGAACGCTGGATCGTTAGGTGGGCTCGGTGTGAAGTTTCCTTCAAAGTGGCTCGCAAATGCTTCTACCTTGTCCTCGATTGTGGTCACTTCGATGTTGTTGTGGCTGATGATGTCAGGCATTTTTGGGTGCTTGCCAATGATTCTGTTGATGTTCTTGAAGGCATCGGGTCCTGGTTTGATGGTTTGTAGCCGTTTTTCATATTGTATGTTGTTGTAGTGTTTTACAGAGTTCCGAAACATTATATTTGTTTGCTTTAGCTCATTCCAGACTGTCTGGTAGTCAATGTTGACAGTATTCAGCTCTCTTCGTTGGATCCGTTGTAGACGCTTCCTGAGTCGTTGCCTGTGAGCATATAAGCTCTGAACGTACTCCGGTAGGTGTTGATACCTATCCTTTGACGTTCGAGGTTTTTTTTGGTGATCCAGTGCCGTAGATACGGCATGCTCCAGGTTGTCAATTGCAGCGTCTATCTCGGGGTCCAGAAGATTCCTGTTTGACGGTGGAAGAGCTATCCTGTCTTCAATGTCCCTATGTAGTTGGTCAATGTTCAGCCGCCTGTAGTTGATGAAGGTCTCTGGGGTTTCTTCTGAAAATATAATGGGTTCGTTAAGTTTGATCGACAGTTGGACGGCTTCATGGTCCGAGTCACTGTGCACGGTTGTGCACACATAATTCCGGATTTCCGGAGTAATGTTTACTAAACTCGAGGATGCCAGGAAGAAGTCCAACGTCGATGGTGTTCTTGGGAAGGTGGGTTTGGGTTGGGATATCGCAACCAGTGAATGTTCATTGAAGTTGTTCTCCATCCAGTCGACAATTACTCTGCCTTCACTGTCAACTTGCGTGTCCAGCCACAAGTGATGCCTCGCGTTGAAGTCGCCGCCAATGATCCCATAGGTGGTTTTTTTTATAATTCCGTTGAGGATATGCAGATCATTTTGGATATTCCTTGCAGAGGATGTGCACTTGAAATACGTGCTGATGACCGTAAGGGTCTCACCTCTTCCTACGGATAAGACCATGGCGGTGGCTTCACTGGTCCGAAGTCCTGAGATGGTGACTTCAGTCGAATTGGAGAATATTTTTTCCTTTACATAGATAGCTGTTCCAACCTGGTCCTGGTTTCTGTCCTTCCTGTAAATTTTGTATCCCTTGACGTCTATATTGTTGACCTTTGTGACGTTCGTCTCACTGATCAGGGCAATATCAGGAGTGTTCCTCTTCATGAATATGCAGAATGACGCCCTCTTGTCCAGGCTGTACAATGAATTTACATTGTACGTCAGGATGCGGAGCTTCTTTAACTGCATATCTGGAAGAGGAAAGTGGCTAATGCCACGGACTTCTCTCCTTCAGTAAGCTGGGCGTAGTTCGGTGGAACTGCACTCCTTGCTTTGCCCATGACCGTGAGTAGGTCGGAACCGAATATCCTTTGGACTTCGTTACTAAGATTCGGTGGCGCTGCCGATTTGGTTGGTCCGGTCTTTGTTGCTGCTATCCTTGTCGCTGGTCTAGATGTGGTTGGTGGTTCTGTTTGTTGTTGTGAAGCTTTGGGTGTTTGGGCTCCTCTTGTTATCGCCGCGTAGCTGACAGCTGGTCGAGTGGTCACGGTAGCTGGACTAGTGACGAACTTCTGGTGGGCTCGCTTCTCTGCCATTTGCCTGTTTCTTTCCGTTTGGCGAGCTTTTAGTGCTGGGCATCCTTTGAAGCTGGCCGGGTGTCCAGTTTTTTGGCAGTTGGCACACCATACGTCCAACCCAGTGTTCGCCTTGCGTTGGCACTGTCCAGGTTCGTGCGACTCCTTGCATTTGACGCAAACATATGCGCGTCCGCAGTTTGTGGCGACGTGTCCAAAACGTTGGCAGTTTCGACACTGCACGATGTCGTTGGACTTGAGGCGCTCCCAGTATACCCTCTGGTTCATTATTAAGGTCTTTTTGTAGACCTCATTAATGTCGCAGTTCTTGGCTAACTCCACTACGAAGTTATTATATAGTTTTGTTTGCGCCTTCTTGGCCTTGAATTGGGTGACCTTGATGACTGGGAGCCCCTCAATCCGCAGTTCGTCCTCGACCTCGATGGGTGCACACGTGTAGTGTATTCCCTTAAGGAGAAGCAGATTCTTCCTTTCTTCACGTGGTGTGAAGGAGTTGAACTGAATCTTCCTCTCCCTAAGGAAACCCTTGATTTTGTCGAAGGTTTCCCTGCTTCCAGCGCTGATAATTGTTGTTTTGGTGCTTTTGTTCTTGAATGTAACTACAAGGTTGTTTGCCTTGCAGAACCTGCTAATCTCGGCAATGTTGCCCGAGTAGCAAAAAATTGGCGGCATTGCAGATGTTTTGGCGGCGTTGTCCTTGGTTGTTGTTGGCGTTGTCGTTGGCGGCTGAGCTGGCTTTGGTTGGGTGGACGCTGGTGCTGGCAGATTCGAGCTGGAATCGTTGTCCAGTTGGGCACGTTTGCTGTCGTTGTCCTTTTTGTTCCCCTTCCTAGGCCTCTTCTGCCCGGGTAAGGGAGAGTCGCTTGGGTCCGAGCTCTCCTCTGCTGGTCCTTCTGGATCTTCCTCGCTGGAAGATTCGATGCTGCTGGCGGTGGTGGTCGAGGAATCGTCATCACTCGTGATGTCCTCTGCCTCCATCTCCTCGTTGTCAGGTACCACTGCCACTGGTACCTTCGGGGCAATGAATTTGCCAATGGTGTCACTAAGCCTTTGTCCGTAATCGGGACTCAGGTGCGTGACCATCCTCGACAGCAATGCTTCAAGCGAAGCAAATGCTGCCTCCGGATTAAATGGTTCACCCATTTCCGGCTTAACTCTCCTTTGTTTTTCTTAATCTGATTTTACACGGAAAAATATTTTTAAAAAAACCTTTCTTCGTGGAAAATCAGCGTGATTAGCTGTGCAGGTAGCTAGCAGGTAACTGTTGTCACAGGTAGCAAGCAGGTACCTGAAACTTAACCTTTTTTTTCGGGGTGGGTTTTTTTTCTTTAAAATAAATTAAATTTTTAAGTTAACTATTCACTTTTAGACTGTATTCACTAACGATTAAACGGGAACTGTGAAAATGCGGAGAACTGCTTCTCAATTTATTCTCTCTTTCGGTGGTAAATTTGTAATGTGTTCACTCTCTTTTTTGTGTTTGAGAATCGAGAACATTTTGAATAAATAGGGGCGTCTTTTAAAAATTTCAAGTCATTATACAGTGTGCAGTTAAGCAGTGAACAGTGAAAATAAGAAATAGTTTGAGCTATTTCTATATAAACAATTAATTGAAAAATAAAAAAACAACTTTTTTAAAATGTCTGGTCGTGGTAAAGGTGGAAAAGTTAAGGGAAAGGCAAAGTCCCGTTCAAATCGTGCTGGATTACAATTCCCTGTTGGTCGTATCCATCGTTTGCTCCGAAAGGGAAATTATGCTGAGCGCGTTGGAGCTGGTGCCCCTGTGTATTTGGCAGCTGTCATGGAATATTTGGCGGCAGAAGTTTTGGAATTGGCGGGAAATGCTGCTCGTGACAACAAAAAAACTAGAATTATCCCCCGCCATTTGCAATTGGCCATCCGCAACGACGAAGAGTTGAACAAATTGCTTTCTGGTGTAACAATCGCACAAGGAGGTGTTCTTCCTAATATTCAAGCCGTTTTGTTGCCAAAGAAGACAGAAAAGAGTGCTTAAATCTCGTGACGACAAAATCAAAAGAAAACAAAAACAAAAACCGTCCTTTTCAGGACGACAAATCATTTCCCTAAAGAGATAAATATTTCATATTTTCAAATTCTACGTACATGCCTATATTTTTATGCCATCAGAAAAATTGGTTGCAATTTTAACTGCTTTATAAAGTTAAAATTTAAAAAAAAAAACTGCAAAAATCACTCCCATAAGAAAAAAATGAATTTTTTATACCTGGGTAAAATTCTTGGAATTTTGTAATTTTTATTACTTTTTTGACCTTGAATCCATATTTTATAACCCATTTAGATGCATTTAAAAAAAAAAATATACCTGCGTAAAATTCTTCGAATTCTGTAATTTATATTACTTTGAATCTATATTTTATAACCCATCTAGATCCTATCCAAAAAAAAAACTACCTGGGTAAAATTCTGCGAATTGTGTAATTTTTATTACTTTTTTTGGACTTTGAATTAACATTTTATATCTCTTTTAGATTTTATTGTGGTCCTGAAAAGGACCGATTGTTTGATATTATCAAATGAATGATTTAACCTCCGAAACCATAAAGAGTACGACCTTGTCTCTTCAAAGCGTAAACTACATCCATAGCTGTAACTGTCTTACGCTTAGCATGTTCAGTATAGGTAACAGCATCACGGATAACATTTTCTAGAAACACTTTTAAAACTCCACGTGTTTCTTCGTAAATCAAACCAGAAATACGCTTTACACCGCCACGACGAGCCAATCGACGAATTGCTGGTTTGGTGATACCTTGGATGTTATCACGCAACACTTTACGATGCCGTTTAGCTCCACCTTTGCCCAAGCCTTTTCCTCCTTTACCACGACCAGTCATTTTTAATATTTATTTATAAAATAGAAACTTCACTACACAAGATGCACTGTCAAACTGTACATTTTGCTCAAAACCCACAGATATTTATACTTGTTTGAAAAAACAATCTCACTTCTGATTGGTCCGTCATATTCACACACAAAAAAACACCCGAACGAAGACAAAAATACCTCATTTTATTACCTAAGCTCCTGAGTTTTATGGCGATGTAAAATATAAAGTGTAAAAGTGATCGAATAAATTGTGAAAAGTGAAAAAAAAGCAAAATAATGGCTCGTACAAAGCAAACTGCCCGTAAATCGACTGGTGGAAAGGCTCCACGCAAGCAGCTGGCTACCAAAGCAGCTCGCAAAAGTGCCCCAGCCACCGGAGGTGTAAAAAAACCACATCGTTACCGTCCTGGAACCGTGGCTCTTCGTGAAATCCGTCGTTATCAGAAGAGCACAGAATTGTTGATTCGCAAATTGCCTTTCCAACGTTTAGTTCGTGAAATTGCTCAAGATTTCAAAACAGATTTGCGGTTCCAGAGCTCAGCTGTTATGGCACTACAAGAAGCCAGTGAAGCTTATTTGGTTGGTCTTTTTGAAGATACAAATTTGTGCGCCATTCATGCCAAGCGTGTGACAATTATGCCAAAAGACATTCAATTGGCTAGACGCATTCGTGGCGAACGTGCTTAAGCATCCAAAACAATCTTAAACTCAACGGTCCTTTTCAGGACCACAAAAAATCAAAAAGAGATTAAACTAAATTTCATTTTTTTGTTGTTGTTTAAAATACATACGAGTAGACAGAGTTCTAGTTTTTATTATCCGCAATAAAACGGAGTTAGGTAGTTTATCGGACATTAGGTAAAAAAAAAGAGAAAATCTACCTACTACGCAAAAATGTATGTAATTTTTTTTTTTATTATAGGGAGTTGGATAAATGGATACCCTAAATGAATTCTTAGAATTTTACTATGCAAGCGTAGGTATTAGATTTTATCCAAAAATCCCTTTGGAGGATAATATTTTTAGAACCAGATATCGCATAATCTTTTGGTTTACAAATATGAGAACAATTTGAATAGGCCTTTCCAAAAATGTATATTTCAATAGGTTTCAGAAGAAAAGTTGAAAAAGTATTTTTTTTGCGATCACATAGGAAGACATTTTGTTTTTTTTTTTCTTAGAAAATTTATATTAGGCATAGTTATCTTCAATATGTGTTTATTTATTTATATTTCATGATTTACGCAAAGCAATTTTTATTTATTTCATTATTTTACATTAACAAAAAGATAATAAGATGAACATTTTCCAATGGGTTGAATTTCGGTAGGAAATTAATATTATTGTACATACAAATTATTAAGTGTCATTTGATATGGCAATTTACATTAAGAAATAGTTAATAATGTTGGTTGATAATGAAATTGAAACAATATTTATGTTTATAATTATTTATTTAAGCAGTCTGAGTTATATTTTGTACTTATTTTACCAAAAAACAGGTAAAAACAATTTTCTGACAAAATGCTACTGCCCATCGAAATCGGTGTTGATATGCGTTTCATTACTCAAATTCTTTTAATTGAATTCGAAGGAAATTTCATAATATTTTGTTAAAATTTTAATTTATCTTGTTTAAATGAACTATCAGCTATATGAAAAAAATATTTTCAAGTTGAAAATATGTTTTGTTAATTAGTTATAAGCATTCTTTTACAAAAGTATTGAAAAAACACCACCACACATTTACTTCAATTGTGATTTATTCAATGAAACATACCTTTATTTAAACAAAATTAATGTCCAAATGGTCAATTATTATTCTAAGAAAAATGATAAAATATATTTTTTTAGATTTGTAGCTGAAAACATTTAAATTATGTATGTTTTAAAAAGAACCTAACTTTTAAAAGAGTACAAATTGTGTACATCATGAATTTTTTGAAGACCTTCGCTCTCGTTGATTCTCATTGAATCAAGTCCGTGGGGTGTTTGTGGCATGTGAAAATTATTAAAAAAAGTGAAAAGTGTTTTATTTTATTGCAAGAAGCAATATCTAAATAAAGTGTAAAGTGAAGTGATAAAAAAAAATGTCTGATACTGTGGCTGCATCTCCTGCAATTGTTGCAGAAAAAAAACCGAAGAAGGCTGCCGCCAGCGCCAGCGCCGCCGGTTCAAAGAAACCAAAATCAACGCCAACTCATCCTCCTACTCAGCAAATGGTAGATGCTGCGATTAAAACATTGAAGGAACGCGGTGGTTCTTCGCTTTTGGCTATTAAAAAATATATTGCTGCTACTTACAAAGTCGATGTTCAAAAACTTGCACCATTTATCAAAAAATATTTAAAAGGTGCCGTAATAAGTGGTAAGTTAGTGCAAACAAAATGAAAAGGTGCTGCAGGCTCGTTTAAATTATCGCCCAATGCAAATAAGGAACCAAAAGCCAAGTCTGCTGCCGATAAGAAAAAATCTGCTGCTAAGCCCAAAGCTGCTGCTGCTGGTGACAAAAAATTAAAGAAGGTTGTTGGTGACAAAAAAGTGAAGAAGCCTGTAGCTGCAACCAAAAAAAGTGCTGTAGATAAAAAGAAGGTAGAAAAGCCAAAAGTGAAAAGTGTTAAGAAGACCAGCGCCGTTAAAGCAAAGCCAACTAAAGCAAAGGCTGCCGCTCCTAAGCCAAAAGTACCAAAAGCCAAATCGGCCACAGCATCTGCTGCAAAGCCTAAAAAGGCGGTTGCTGCCAAAAAAGCCAAGAAGTAATTTCACAAAAAATTCTTCAATTTAAACGCAAATCCACAGTCCTTTTCAGGACTACAAAAAATTGTACGAAGAGATAAAATTTGTTTTTTTTTTTTTTAATAATTACTATTAAATATCTCATCTCATCATCAATGAGATGAGATATTTTTTTTATAATAATTACTAGTAAAATATTGCACTATCTCTTTGAGATAAGGTTTTTTAAAAAGAATTTTCGGTAGATTATTGCACTCTTTGAGATGAGATTTTTTTTTTTGATAATGACTTAAAATATTGCACTATCTCGATGAAAATTTTTTTAAAAGAATTTTCATTAGATTATTGCACTATCTCGATGAAAATTAAAATTTTTTAAAAGAATTTTCATTAGATTTTATTACTATCGATGAAAAATTTTTTTAAAATAATTTTTATTAGATTTGTTGTGCGAAAGTATACCTATGAAGAAACGATGTGTTATACTACATACATTTTTCTCCCAATATGAAGTATTGAGTTATTTATCTACCTACGGAAAAAGATAGTTTTATTTTGTGTTAATTTTATGAAATTCGGTTGTATCTCTTATTGAAATTTTTGCGGCCCTGAAAAGGGCCATTTTTGAAGACATTTAATAAATTACTTCGAGCTAGTATATTTGGTAACTGCCTTAGTTCCTTCACTAACAGCATGCTTGGCAAGTTCGCCAGGCAATAACAATCGAACGGCAGTCTGAATTTCCCGACTGGTTATTGTCGAACGCTTGTTGTAGTGAGCCAAACGAGATGCTTCAGCAGCAATCCTCTCGAAGATATCGTTCACAAAGCTGTTCATGATGCTCATGGCTTTTGATGAAATTCCAGTGTCTGGATGAACTTGCTTGAGAACTTTGTAAATGTAGATTGCGTAGCTTTCCTTCCTCTTACGCTTCTTCTTCTTATCGGTTTTGGTAATATTTTTTTGAGCCTTTCCGGCCTTCTTTGCTGCTTTTCCACTAGTCTTAGGCGGCATTTTTAACTATTCACTTTTAGACTGTATTCACAAACGATTAAACGGGAACTGTGAAAATGCGAATTGAATTGAATTGAATTTTTTATTGAACCTTAAAATACTATGTACAATTTGTTTTCTTAAGATTAATTGGCTAATATTAAATTTGCTGGCTCATAGGGGGCCTAACACTTATACCTTGTCATGCTTGTTTTTAAATATCAACTTAAAAGTAGGTGGTAAAAAAAAAATTTTAAAAATAATTCTGGCTTGGTTTTTTTTCTCGGGTTGTTCCGTCCCGGTTGTCCAATTGGTGGGTTTAGGGTTGGTTGGTTTTTAGTAGTTGTTCAGCCACGGTGGTAGGCTGACTCCGTGTCAGCGTAAAATGGAACTGCTTCTGCGTTGTCGTCTGGTATCCGGTCGATTAAGTCCATAGCACACAAGTATCTTGGCTCGGGATGTCGTTCCTGTATGGTCATCCTTCTCATCAGCGGGTTAGGGTGATTGACGGTTTTTGCCATGAATTTTCTTGCAAATTGCATTAAAAATTCGTTCAATGGCTCTATTTTTGCTTCGTCGTAGACTCGCTGGTTGCTGGGGTATTTTAGCCGATGTCTATCGAAGAAGAGTCCGGTGCTTATTCTCAGCATTTTTCTCTCAAAAAGTTTGAGCTTCTCCATTGCCGTCTTTGAGATGGTGTACCATACAGGAAAGCTGTAGCTGATGATAGGCCTTATCAGCTGTTTGTAAATGAGCAGCTTTGTTGCTTGGCTTAGCCCATTTCTCCTCTTGAGTAGCGGGTGTAGTCGATGGAATGCAAAATTGGCCTTCTTAAGTACCTTCCTGGTATGTGGGTTGAATTTCATCAGATTGTTGAAATTCACCCCTAGGTACTTGACGTTTTGTTTTGTGTGTACCGTCGACCCATCGGGAAGCCTCAGTACTAGATTTTTGCAGGTAGTTGCAGTTCGACAGCGGATGCCATTCCTGGCTGGTCTCCTGAAGCACACGAGTTCCGTCTTGCTACTGTTTATTTTGATTCCCCACTTCTGGTAATACTCGAAGAGTCTGGTGACGTGGGCTTCAACTTTCCTGGCGGCTATGGTTGGTGATATTGATGAGGCGTATGTCAACGAGTCATCCGCGAAGAGCAGGTTTTCACATCCGGTTGGCGTTGGCTGGTCTGATGTCATCATGCTGTAGAGGAAGGGTCCCAGCTTCGATCCTTGGGCTACTCCGGCTTTGATGGTCTTGGTGGTGGATTTACAGTTGTCTATCTGGACGAAAAATTTTCTGAAAGAAAGAAAAGAGAAGATTATTTTTATTAGTTGTGTCGGCAATCTTTGCAGTCTAAGTTTATGGATGAGGCCGTCTATCCATACACTGTCGAATGCTTTCTCGACATCCAGAAAGCATGCAACGGTGATTCGGTGGCTGTTCAGTGCTGCTGTGACATCGGACTGGAATTTGGTCAGCGCGTGTAGCGTTGAGTGGCCTTCGCGGAAGCCAAACTGCATATCGGGGATGATGTTATTATCCTTGCAGTGTTTTTTGAGTCTCCTGAGCAAGACCTCTTCCAGGATTTTGCTGATGCTGTTGAGGAGGGAAACCGGTCTATAGTTGGTGATGTCACTAAGTGCTCCTTTTTTGGGGATTGCCACGACTTTGGCTTCTTTCCACTTCTGGGGGAAGTATCCGTTGTTGATGCAGTTGTTAATGATGATGGTGAGGAATACCATTACTGCATGTGGAAACCTTTTAATTATATAGCTGGAGACACCGTCTGGTCCAGCTGACTTTTTTGGCTGGGAATTGCTGATTATTTCTGCAACCTCCTCTATTTTGCAGAAATACGGGTTGTCTGGAGGATCACTTGCTGGATGGGTGTCGTCAAAGCTGATTATATCCGGATTTGGTTGGGATGTCTGCTGGACAGATGATTTGACTTCTTGTATGAACGCTGGATCGTTAGGTGGGCTCGGTGTGAAGTTTCCTTCAAAGTGACTCGCAAACGCTTCTGCCTTATCCTCGATTGTGGTCACTTCGATGTTGTTGTGGCTGATGATGTCAGGCATTTTTGGGTGCTTGCCAATTATTCTGTTGATGTTCTTGAAGGCTTCGGGTCCTGGCTTGATGGTTTGCAGCCGTTTTTCATATTGTATGTTGTTGTAGTGTTTTACAGAGTTCCGGAACATTATATTTGTTTGCTTTAGCTCATTCCAGACTGTCTGGTAGTCAATGTTGACAGTATTCAGCTCTCTTCGTTGGATCCGTTGTAGACGCTTCCTGAGTCGTTGCCTGTGAGCATATAAGCTCTGAACGTACTCCGGTAGGTGTTGATACCTATCCTTTGACGTTCGAGGTTTTTTTTGGTGTTCCAGTGCCGTAGTTACGGCATGCTCCAGGTTGTCAATTGCAGCGTCTATTTCGGGGTCCAGAAGATTCCTGTTTGACGGTGGAAGAGCTATCCTGTCTTCAATGTCCCTATGTAGTTGGTCAATGTTCAGCCGCCTGTAGTTGATGAAGGTCTCTGGGGTTTCTTCTGAAAATATAATGGGTTCGTTAAGTTTGATCGACAGTTGGACGGCTTCATGGTCCGAGTCACTGTGCACGGTTGTGCATACATAATTCCGGATTTCCGGAGTAATGTTTACTAAACTCGAGGATGCCAGGAAGAAGTCCAACGTCGATGGTGTTCTTGGGAAGGTGGGTTTGGGTTGGGATATCGCAACCAGTGAATGTTCATTGAAGTTGTTCTCCATCCAGTCGACAATTACTCTGCCTTCACTGTCAACTTGCGTGTCCAGCCACAAGTGATGCCTCGCGTTGAAGTCGCCGCCAATGATCCCATAGGTGGTTTTTTTTATAATTCCGTTGAGGATATGCAGATCATTTTGAATATTCCTTGCAGAGGATGTGCACTTGAAATACGTGCTGATGACCGTAAGGGTCTCACCTCTTCCTACGGATAAGACCATGGCGGTGGCTTCACTGGTCCGAAGTCCTGAGATGGTGACTTCAGTCGAATTGGGGAATATTTTTTCCTTCACATAGATAGCTGTTCCAACCCGGTCCTGGTTTCTGTCCTTCCTGTAAATTTTGTATCCCTTGACGTCTATATTGTTGATCTTTGTGACGTTCGTCTCACTGATCAGGGCAATATCGGGAGTGTTCCTCTTCATGAATATGCAGAATGACGCCCTCTTGTCCAGGCTGTACAATGAATTGACATTGTACGTCAGGATGCGGAGCTTCTTTAACTGCATATCTGGAAGAGGAAAGTGGCTAATGCCACGGACTTCTCTCCTTCCGTAAGCTGGGCGTAGTTCGGTGGAACTGCGCTCCTTGCTTTGCCCATGACTGTGAGTAGGTCGGAACCGAATATCCTTTGGACTTCGTTACTAAGATTCGGTGGCGCTGCCGATTTGGTTGGTCCGGTCTTTGTTGCTGCTATCCTTGTCGCTGGTCTAGATGTGGTTGGTGGTTCTGTTTGTTGTTGTGAAGCTTTGGGTTTTTGGGCTCCTCTTGCTATCGCCGCGTAGCTGACAGCTGGTCGAGTGGTCACGGTAGCTGGACTAGTGACGAACTTCTGGTGGGCTCGCTTCTCTGCCATTTGCCTGTTTCTTTCCGTTTGGCGAGCTTTTAGTGTTGGGCATCCTTTGAAGCTGGCCGGGTGTCCAGTTTTTTGGCAGTTGGCACACCATACGTCCAACCCAGTGTTCGCCTTGCGTTGGCACTGTCCAGGTTCGTGCGACTCCTTGCATTTGACGCAAACATATGCGCGTCCGCAGTTGGTGGCGACATGCCCAAAACGTTGGCAGTTCCGACACTGCACGATGTCGCTGGACTTGAGGCGCTCCCAGTATACCCTCTGGTTCATTATTAAGGTCTTTTTGTAGACCTCATTAATGTCGCAGTTCTTGGCTAACTCCACTACGAAGTTATTATATAGTTTTGTTTGCGCCTTCTTGGCCTTGAATTGGGTGACCTTGATGACTGGGAGCCCCTCAATCCGCAGTTCGTCCTCGACCTCGATGGGTGCACACGTGTAGTGTATTCCCTTAAGGAGAAGCAGATTCTTCCTTTCTTCACGTGGTGTGAAGGAGTTGAATTGAATCTTCCTCTCCTTAAGGAAACCCTTGATTTTGTCGAAGGTTTCCCTGCTTCCAGCGCTGATAATTGTTGTTTTGGTGCTCCTGTTCTTGAAAGTAACTGCAAGGTTTTTGGCCTTGCAGAACCTGCTAATTTCGGCGATGTTGCCCGAATAGCAGAAAATTGGCGGCATTGCTGATGTGTTGGTTGTTGTTGGCTGGTTAGTTGTTGTTGGTGCTTGAGATGGCTTTGGTTGGGTGGACGCTGGCGCTGGCAGATTCGAGCTGGAATCGTTGTCCAGTTGGGCACGTTTGCTGTCGTTGTCCTTTTTGTTCCCCTTCCTAGGCCTCTTCTGCCCGGGTAAGGGAGAGTCGCTTGGGTCCGAGCTCTCCTCTGCTGGTCCTTCTGGATCTTCCTCGCTGGAAGATTCGATGCTGCTGGCGGTGGTGGTCGAGGAATCGTCATCACTCGTGATGTCCTCTGCCTCCATCTCCTCGTTGTCAGGTACCACTGCCACTGGTACCTTCGGGGCAATGAATTTGCCAATGGTGTCACTAAGCCTTTGTCCGTAATCGGGACTCAGGTGCGTGACCATCCTCGACAGCAATGCTTCAAGCGAAGCAAATGCTGCCTCCGGATTAAATGGTTCACCCATTTCCGGCTTAACTCTCCTTTGTTTTTCTTAATCTGATTTTACACGGAAAAATATTTTTAAAAAAACCTTTCTTCGTGGAAAATCAGCGTGATTAGCTGTGCAGGTAGCTAGCAGGTAACTGTTGTCACAGGTAGCAAGCAGGTACCTGAAACTTAACCTTTTTTTTCGGGGTGGGTTTTTTTTCTTTAAAATAAATTAAATTTTTAAGTTAACTATTCACTTTTAGACTGTATTCACTAACGATTAAACGGGAACTGTGAAAATGCGGAGAACTGCTTCTCAATTTATTCTCTCTTTCGGTGGTAAATTTGTAATGTGTTCACTCTCTTTTTTGTGTTTGAGAATCGAGAACATTTTGAATAAATAGGGGCGTCTTTTAAAAATTTCAAGTCATTATACAGTGTGCAGTTAAGCAGTGAACAGTGAAAATAAGAAATAGTTTGAGCTATTTCTATATAAACAATTAATTGAAAAATAAAAAAACAACTTTTTTAAAATGTCTGGTCGTGGTAAAGGTGGAAAAGTTAAGGGAAAGGCAAAGTCCCGTTCAAATCGTGCTGGATTACAATTCCCTGTTGGTCGTATCCATCGTTTGCTCCGAAAGGGAAATTATGCTGAGCGCGTTGGAGCTGGTGCCCCTGTGTATTTGGCAGCTGTCATGGAATATTTGGCGGCAGAAGTTTTGGAATTGGCGGGAAATGCTGCTCGTGACAACAAAAAAACTAGAATTATCCCCCGCCATTTGCAATTGGCCATCCGCAACGACGAAGAGTTGAACAAATTGCTTTCTGGTGTAACAATCGCACAAGGAGGTGTTCTTCCTAATATTCAAGCCGTTTTGTTGCCAAAGAAGACAGAAAAGAGTGCTTAAATCTCGTGACGACAAAATCAAAAGAAAACAAAAACAAAAACCGTCCTTTTCAGGACGACAAATCATTTCCCTAAAGAGATAAATATTTCATATTTTCAAATTCTACGTACATGCCTATATTTTTATGCCATCAGAAAAATTGGTTGCAATTTTAACTGCTTTATAAAGTTAAAATTTAAAAAAAAAAACTGCAAAAATCACTCCCATAAGAAAAAAATGAATTTTTTATACCTGGGTAAAATTCTTGGAATTTTGTAATTTTTATTACTTTTTTGACCTTGAATCCATATTTTATAACCCATTTAGATGCATTTAAAAAAAAAAATATACCTGCGTAAAATTCTTCGAATTCTGTAATTTATATTACTTTGAATCTATATTTTATAACCCATCTAGATCCTATCCAAAAAAAAAACTACCTGGGTAAAATTCTGCGAATTGTGTAATTTTTATTACTTTTTTTGGACTTTGAATTAACATTTTATATCTCTTTTAGATTTTATTGTGGTCCTGAAAAGGACCGATTGTTTGATATTATCAAATGAATGATTTAACCTCCGAAACCATAAAGAGTACGACCTTGTCTCTTCAAAGCGTAAACTACATCCATAGCTGTAACTGTCTTACGCTTAGCATGTTCAGTATAGGTAACAGCATCACGGATAACATTTTCTAGAAACACTTTTAAAACTCCACGTGTTTCTTCGTAAATCAAACCAGAAATACGCTTTACACCGCCACGACGAGCCAATCGACGAATTGCTGGTTTGGTGATACCTTGGATGTTATCACGCAACACTTTACGATGCCGTTTAGCTCCACCTTTGCCCAAGCCTTTTCCTCCTTTACCACGACCAGTCATTTTTAATATTTATTTATAAAATAGAAACTTCACTACACAAGATGCACTGTCAAACTGTACATTTTGCTCAAAACCCACAGATATTTATACTTGTTTGAAAAAACAATCTCACTTCTGATTGGTCCGTCATATTCACACACAAAAAAACACCCGAACGAAGACAAAAATACCTCATTTTATTACCTAAGCTCCTGAGTTTTATGGCGATGTAAAATATAAAGTGTAAAAGTGATCGAATAAATTGTGAAAAGTGAAAAAAAAGCAAAATAATGGCTCGTACAAAGCAAACTGCCCGTAAATCGACTGGTGGAAAGGCTCCACGCAAGCAGCTGGCTACCAAAGCAGCTCGCAAAAGTGCCCCAGCCACCGGAGGTGTAAAAAAACCACATCGTTACCGTCCTGGAACCGTGGCTCTTCGTGAAATCCGTCGTTATCAGAAGAGCACAGAATTGTTGATTCGCAAATTGCCTTTCCAACGTTTAGTTCGTGAAATTGCTCAAGATTTCAAAACAGATTTGCGGTTCCAGAGCTCAGCTGTTATGGCACTACAAGAAGCCAGTGAAGCTTATTTGGTTGGTCTTTTTGAAGATACAAATTTGTGCGCCATTCATGCCAAGCGTGTGACAATTATGCCAAAAGACATTCAATTGGCTAGACGCATTCGTGGCGAACGTGCTTAAGCATCCAAAACAATCTTAAACTCAACGGTCCTTTTCAGGACCACAAAAAATCAAAAAGAGATTAAACTAAATTTCATTTTTTTGTTGTTGTTTAAAATACATACGAGTAGACAGAGTTCTAGTTTTTATTATCCGCAATAAAACGGAGTTAGGTAGTTTATCGGACATTAGGTAAAAAAAAAGAGAAAATCTACCTACTACGCAAAAATGTATGTAATTTTTTTTTTTATTATAGGGAGTTGGATAAATGGATACCCTAAATGAATTCTTAGAATTTTACTATGCAAGCGTAGGTATTAGATTTTATCCAAAAATCCCTTTGGAGGATAATATTTTTAGAACCAGATATCGCATAATCTTTTGGTTTACAAATATGAGAACAATTTGAATAGGCCTTTCCAAAAATGTATATTTCAATAGGTTTCAGAAGAAAAGTTGAAAAAGTATTTTTTTTGCGATCACATAGGAAGACATTTTGTTTTTTTTTTTCTTAGAAAATTTATATTAGGCATAGTTATCTTCAATATGTGTTTATTTATTTATATTTCATGATTTACGCAAAGCAATTTTTATTTATTTCATTATTTTACATTAACAAAAAGATAATAAGATGAACATTTTCCAATGGGTTGAATTTCGGTAGGAAATTAATATTATTGTACATACAAATTATTAAGTGTCATTTGATATGGCAATTTACATTAAGAAATAGTTAATAATGTTGGTTGATAATGAAATTGAAACAATATTTATGTTTATAATTATTTATTTAAGCAGTCTGAGTTATATTTTGTACTTATTTTACCAAAAAACAGGTAAAAACAATTTTCTGACAAAATGCTACTGCCCATCGAAATCGGTGTTGATATGCGTTTCATTACTCAAATTCTTTTAATTGAATTCGAAGGAAATTTCATAATATTTTGTTAAAATTTTAATTTATCTTGTTTAAATGAACTATCAGCTATATGAAAAAAATATTTTCAAGTTGAAAATATGTTTTGTTAATTAGTTATAAGCATTCTTTTACAAAAGTATTGAAAAAACACCACCACACATTTACTTCAATTGTGATTTATTCAATGAAACATACCTTTATTTAAACAAAATTAATGTCCAAATGGTCAATTATTATTCTAAGAAAAATGATAAAATATATTTTTTTAGATTTGTAGCTGAAAACATTTAAATTATGTATGTTTTAAAAAGAACCTAACTTTTAAAAGAGTACAAATTGTGTACATCATGAATTTTTTGAAGACCTTCGCTCTCGTTGATTCTCATTGAATCAAGTCCGTGGGGTGTTTGTGGCATGTGAAAATTATTAAAAAAAGTGAAAAGTGTTTTATTTTATTGCAAGAAGCAATATCTAAATAAAGTGTAAAGTGAAGTGATAAAAAAAAATGTCTGATACTGTGGCTGCATCTCCTGCAATTGTTGCAGAAAAAAAACCGAAGAAGGCTGCCGCCAGCGCCAGCGCCGCCGGTTCAAAGAAACCAAAATCAACGCCAACTCATCCTCCTACTCAGCAAATGGTAGATGCTGCGATTAAAACATTGAAGGAACGCGGTGGTTCTTCGCTTTTGGCTATTAAAAAATATATTGCTGCTACTTACAAAGTCGATGTTCAAAAACTTGCACCATTTATCAAAAAATATTTAAAAGGTGCCGTAATAAGTGGTAAGTTAGTGCAAACAAAATGAAAAGGTGCTGCAGGCTCGTTTAAATTATCGCCCAATGCAAATAAGGAACCAAAAGCCAAGTCTGCTGCCGATAAGAAAAAATCTGCTGCTAAGCCCAAAGCTGCTGCTGCTGGTGACAAAAAATTAAAGAAGGTTGTTGGTGACAAAAAAGTGAAGAAGCCTGTAGCTGCAACCAAAAAAAGTGCTGTAGATAAAAAGAAGGTAGAAAAGCCAAAAGTGAAAAGTGTTAAGAAGACCAGCGCCGTTAAAGCAAAGCCAACTAAAGCAAAGGCTGCCGCTCCTAAGCCAAAAGTTATTACTTTTTTGACCTTGAATCCATATTTTATAACCCATTTAGATGCATTTAAAAAAAAAAATATACCTGCGTAAAATTCTTCGAATTCTGTAATTTATATTACTTTGAATCTATATTTTATAACCCATCTAGATCCTATCCAAAAAAAAAACTACCTGGGTAAAATTCTGCGAATTGTGTAATTTTTATTACTTTTTTTGGACTTTGAATTAACATTTTATATCTCTTTTAGATTTTATTGTGGTCCTGAAAAGGACCGATTGTTTGATATTATCAAATGAATGATTTAACCTCCGAAACCATAAAGAGTACGACCTTGTCTCTTCAAAGCGTAAACTACATCCATAGCTGTAACTGTCTTACGCTTAGCATGTTCAGTATAGGTAACAGCATCACGGATAACATTTTCTAGAAACACTTTTAAAACTCCACGTGTTTCTTCGTAAATCAAACCAGAAATACGCTTTACACCGCCACGACGAGCCAATCGACGAATTGCTGGTTTGGTGATACCTTGGATGTTATCACGCAACACTTTACGATGCCGTTTAGCTCCACCTTTGCCCAAGCCTTTTCCTCCTTTACCACGACCAGTCATTTTTAATATTTATTTATAAAATAGAAACTTCACTACACAAGATGCACTGTCAAACTGTACATTTTGCTCAAAACCCACAGATATTTATACTTGTTTGAAAAAACAATCTCACTTCTGATTGGTCCGTCATATTCACACACAAAAAAACACCCGAACGAAGACAAAAATACCTCATTTTATTACCTAAGCTCCTGAGTTTTATGGCGATGTAAAATATAAAGTGTAAAAGTGATCGAATAAATTGTGAAAAGTGAAAAAAAAGCAAAATAATGGCTCGTACAAAGCAAACTGCCCGTAAATCGACTGGTGGAAAGGCTCCACGCAAGCAGCTGGCTACCAAAGCAGCTCGCAAAAGTGCCCCAGCCACCGGAGGTGTAAAAAAACCACATCGTTACCGTCCTGGAACCGTGGCTCTTCGTGAAATCCGTCGTTATCAGAAGAGCACAGAATTGTTGATTCGCAAATTGCCTTTCCAACGTTTAGTTCGTGAAATTGCTCAAGATTTCAAAACAGATTTGCGGTTCCAGAGCTCAGCTGTTATGGCACTACAAGAAGCCAGTGAAGCTTATTTGGTTGGTCTTTTTGAAGATACAAATTTGTGCGCCATTCATGCCAAGCGTGTGACAATTATGCCAAAAGACATTCAATTGGCTAGACGCATTCGTGGCGAACGTGCTTAAGCATCCAAAACAATCTTAAACTCAACGGTCCTTTTCAGGACCACAAAAAATCAAAAAGAGATTAAACTAAATTTCATTTTTTTGTTGTTGTTTAAAATACATACGAGTAGACAGAGTTCTAGTTTTTATTATCCGCAATAAAACGGAGTTAGGTAGTTTATCGGACATTAGGTAAAAAAAAAGAGAAAATCTACCTACTACGCAAAAATGTATGTAATTTTTTTTTTTATTATAGGGAGTTGGATAAATGGATACCCTAAATGAATTCTTAGAATTTTACTATGCAAGCGTAGGTATTAGATTTTATCCAAAAATCCCTTTGGAGGATAATATTTTTAGAACCAGATATCGCATAATCTTTTGGTTTACAAATATGAGAACAATTTGAATAGGCCTTTCCAAAAATGTATATTTCAATAGGTTTCAGAAGAAAAGTTGAAAAAGTATTTTTTTTGCGATCACATAGGAAGACATTTTGTTTTTTTTTTTCTTAGAAAATTTATATTAGGCATAGTTATCTTCAATATGTGTTTATTTATTTATATTTCATGATTTACGCAAAGCAATTTTTATTTATTTCATTATTTTACATTAACAAAAAGATAATAAGATGAACATTTTCCAATGGGTTGAATTTCGGTAGGAAATTAATATTATTGTACATACAAATTATTAAGTGTCATTTGATATGGCAATTTACATTAAGAAATAGTTAATAATGTTGGTTGATAATGAAATTGAAACAATATTTATGTTTATAATTATTTATTTAAGCAGTCTGAGTTATATTTTGTACTTATTTTACCAAAAAACAGGTAAAAACAATTTTCTGACAAAATGCTACTGCCCATCGAAATCGGTGTTGATATGCGTTTCATTACTCAAATTCTTTTAATTGAATTCGAAGGAAATTTCATAATATTTTGTTAAAATTTTAATTTATCTTGTTTAAATGAACTATCAGCTATATGAAAAAAATATTTTCAAGTTGAAAATATGTTTTGTTAATTAGTTATAAGCATTCTTTTACAAAAGTATTGAAAAAACACCACCACACATTTACTTCAATTGTGATTTATTCAATGAAACATACCTTTATTTAAACAAAATTAATGTCCAAATGGTCAATTATTATTCTAAGAAAAATGATAAAATATATTTTTTTAGATTTGTAGCTGAAAACATTTAAATTATGTATGTTTTAAAAAGAACCTAACTTTTAAAAGAGTACAAATTGTGTACATCATGAATTTTTTGAAGACCTTCGCTCTCGTTGATTCTCATTGAATCAAGTCCGTGGGGTGTTTGTGGCATGTGAAAATTATTAAAAAAAGTGAAAAGTGTTTTATTTTATTGCAAGAAGCAATATCTAAATAAAGTGTAAAGTGAAGTGATAAAAAAAAATGTCTGATACTGTGGCTGCATCTCCTGCAATTGTTGCAGAAAAAAAACCGAAGAAGGCTGCCGCCAGCGCCAGCGCCGCCGGTTCAAAGAAACCAAAATCAACGCCAACTCATCCTCCTACTCAGCAAATGGTAGATGCTGCGATTAAAACATTGAAGGAACGCGGTGGTTCTTCGCTTTTGGCTATTAAAAAATATATTGCTGCTACTTACAAAGTCGATGTTCAAAAACTTGCACCATTTATCAAAAAATATTTAAAAGGTGCCGTAATAAGTGGTAAGTTAGTGCAAACAAAATGAAAAGGTGCTGCAGGCTCGTTTAAATTATCGCCCAATGCAAATAAGGAACCAAAAGCCAAGTCTGCTGCCGATAAGAAAAAATCTGCTGCTAAGCCCAAAGCTGCTGCTGCTGGTGACAAAAAATTAAAGAAGGTTGTTGGTGACAAAAAAGTGAAGAAGCCTGTAGCTGCAACCAAAAAAAGTGCTGTAGATAAAAAGAAGGTAGAAAAGCCAAAAGTGAAAAGTGTTAAGAAGACCAGCGCCGTTAAAGCAAAGCCAACTAAAGCAAAGGCTGCCGCTCCTAAGCCAAAAGTTATTACTTTTTTGACCTTGAATCCATATTTTATAACCCATTTAGATGCATTTAAAAAAAAAAATATACCTGCGTAAAATTCTTCGAATTCTGTAATTTATATTACTTTGAATCTATATTTTATAACCCATCTAGATCCTATCCAAAAAAAAAACTACCTGGGTAAAATTCTGCGAATTGTGTAATTTTTATTACTTTTTTTGGACTTTGAATTAACATTTTATATCTCTTTTAGATTTTATTGTGGTCCTGAAAAGGACCGATTGTTTGATATTATCAAATGAATGATTTAACCTCCGAAACCATAAAGAGTACGACCTTGTCTCTTCAAAGCGTAAACTACATCCATAGCTGTAACTGTCTTACGCTTAGCATGTTCAGTATAGGTAACAGCATCACGGATAACATTTTCTAGAAACACTTTTAAAACTCCACGTGTTTCTTCGTAAATCAAACCAGAAATACGCTTTACACCGCCACGACGAGCCAATCGACGAATTGCTGGTTTGGTGATACCTTGGATGTTATCACGCAACACTTTACGATGCCGTTTAGCTCCACCTTTGCCCAAGCCTTTTCCTCCTTTACCACGACCAGTCATTTTTAATATTTATTTATAAAATAGAAACTTCACTACACAAGATGCACTGTCAAACTGTACATTTTGCTCAAAACCCACAGATATTTATACTTGTTTGAAAAAACAATCTCACTTCTGATTGGTCCGTCATATTCACACACAAAAAAACACCCGAACGAAGACAAAAATACCTCATTTTATTACCTAAGCTCCTGAGTTTTATGGCGATGTAAAATATAAAGTGTAAAAGTGATCGAATAAATTGTGAAAAGTGAAAAAAAAGCAAAATAATGGCTCGTACAAAGCAAACTGCCCGTAAATCGACTGGTGGAAAGGCTCCACGCAAGCAGCTGGCTACCAAAGCAGCTCGCAAAAGTGCCCCAGCCACCGGAGGTGTAAAAAAACCACATCGTTACCGTCCTGGAACCGTGGCTCTTCGTGAAATCCGTCGTTATCAGAAGAGCACAGAATTGTTGATTCGCAAATTGCCTTTCCAACGTTTAGTTCGTGAAATTGCTCAAGATTTCAAAACAGATTTGCGGTTCCAGAGCTCAGCTGTTATGGCACTACAAGAAGCCAGTGAAGCTTATTTGGTTGGTCTTTTTGAAGATACAAATTTGTGCGCCATTCATGCCAAGCGTGTGACAATTATGCCAAAAGACATTCAATTGGCTAGACGCATTCGTGGCGAACGTGCTTAAGCATCCAAAACAATCTTAAACTCAACGGTCCTTTTCAGGACCACAAAAAATCAAAAAGAGATTAAACTAAATTTCATTTTTTTGTTGTTGTTTAAAATACATACGAGTAGACAGAGTTCTAGTTTTTATTATCCGCAATAAAACGGAGTTAGGTAGTTTATCGGACATTAGGTAAAAAAAAAGAGAAAATCTACCTACTACGCAAAAATGTATGTAATTTTTTTTTTTATTATAGGGAGTTGGATAAATGGATACCCTAAATGAATTCTTAGAATTTTACTATGCAAGCGTAGGTATTAGATTTTATCCAAAAATCCCTTTGGAGGATAATATTTTTAGAACCAGATATCGCATAATCTTTTGGTTTACAAATATGAGAACAATTTGAATAGGCCTTTCCAAAAATGTATATTTCAATAGGTTTCAGAAGAAAAGTTGAAAAAGTATTTTTTTTGCGATCACATAGGAAGACATTTTGTTTTTTTTTTTCTTAGAAAATTTATATTAGGCATAGTTATCTTCAATATGTGTTTATTTATTTATATTTCATGATTTACGCAAAGCAATTTTTATTTATTTCATTATTTTACATTAACAAAAAGATAATAAGATGAACATTTTCCAATGGGTTGAATTTCGGTAGGAAATTAATATTATTGTACATACAAATTATTAAGTGTCATTTGATATGGCAATTTACATTAAGAAATAGTTAATAATGTTGGTTGATAATGAAATTGAAACAATATTTATGTTTATAATTATTTATTTAAGCAGTCTGAGTTATATTTTGTACTTATTTTACCAAAAAACAGGTAAAAACAATTTTCTGACAAAATGCTACTGCCCATCGAAATCGGTGTTGATATGCGTTTCATTACTCAAATTCTTTTAATTGAATTCGAAGGAAATTTCATAATATTTTGTTAAAATTTTAATTTATCTTGTTTAAATGAACTATCAGCTATATGAAAAAAATATTTTCAAGTTGAAAATATGTTTTGTTAATTAGTTATAAGCATTCTTTTACAAAAGTATTGAAAAAACACCACCACACATTTACTTCAATTGTGATTTATTCAATGAAACATACCTTTATTTAAACAAAATTAATGTCCAAATGGTCAATTATTATTCTAAGAAAAATGATAAAATATATTTTTTTAGATTTGTAGCTGAAAACATTTAAATTATGTATGTTTTAAAAAGAACCTAACTTTTAAAAGAGTACAAATTGTGTACATCATGAATTTTTTGAAGACCTTCGCTCTCGTTGATTCTCATTGAATCAAGTCCGTGGGGTGTTTGTGGCATGTGAAAATTATTAAAAAAAGTGAAAAGTGTTTTATTTTATTGCAAGAAGCAATATCTAAATAAAGTGTAAAGTGAAGTGATAAAAAAAAATGTCTGATACTGTGGCTGCATCTCCTGCAATTGTTGCAGAAAAAAAACCGAAGAAGGCTGCCGCCAGCGCCAGCGCCGCCGGTTCAAAGAAACCAAAATCAACGCCAACTCATCCTCCTACTCAGCAAATGGTAGATGCTGCGATTAAAACATTGAAGGAACGCGGTGGTTCTTCGCTTTTGGCTATTAAAAAATATATTGCTGCTACTTACAAAGTCGATGTTCAAAAACTTGCACCATTTATCAAAAAATATTTAAAAGGTGCCGTAATAAGTGGTAAGTTAGTGCAAACAAAATGAAAAGGTGCTGCAGGCTCGTTTAAATTATCGCCCAATGCAAATAAGGAACCAAAAGCCAAGTCTGCTGCCGATAAGAAAAAATCTGCTGCTAAGCCCAAAGCTGCTGCTGCTGGTGACAAAAAATTAAAGAAGGTTGTTGGTGACAAAAAAGTGAAGAAGCCTGTAGCTGCAACCAAAAAAAGTGCTGTAGATAAAAAGAAGGTAGAAAAGCCAAAAGTGAAAAGTGTTAAGAAGACCAGCGCCGTTAAAGCAAAGCCAACTAAAGCAAAGGCTGCCGCTCCTAAGCCAAAAGTACCAAAAGCCAAATCGGCCACAGCATCTGCTGCAAAGCCTAAAAAGGCGGTTGCTGCCAAAAAAGCCAAGAAGTAATTTCACAAAAAATTCTTCAATTTAAACGCAAATCCACAGTCCTTTTCAGGACTACAAAAAATTGTACGAAGAGATAAAATTTGTTTTTTTTTTTTTTAATAATTACTATTAAATATCTCATCTCATCATCAATGAGATGAGATATTTTTTTTATAATAATTACTAGTAAAATATTGCACTATCTCTTTGAGATAAGGTTTTTTAAAAAGAATTTTCGGTAGATTATTGCACTCTTTGAGATGAGATTTTTTTTTTTGATAATGACTTAAAATATTGCACTATCTCGATGAAAATTTTTTTAAAAGAATTTTCATTAGATTATTGCACTATCTCGATGAAAATTAAAATTTTTTAAAAGAATTTTCATTAGATTTTATTACTATCGATGAAAAATTTTTTTAAAATAATTTTTATTAGATTTGTTGTGCGAAAGTATACCTATGAAGAAACGATGTGTTATACTACATACATTTTTCTCCCAATATGAAGTATTGAGTTATTTATCTACCTACGGAAAAAGATAGTTTTATTTTGTGTTAATTTTATGAAATTCGGTTGTATCTCTTATTGAAATTTTTGCGGCCCTGAAAAGGGCCATTTTTGAAGACATTTAATAAATTACTTCGAGCTAGTATATTTGGTAACTGCCTTAGTTCCTTCACTAACAGCATGCTTGGCAAGTTCGCCAGGCAATAACAATCGAACGGCAGTCTGAATTTCCCGACTGGTTATTGTCGAACGCTTGTTGTAGTGAGCCAAACGAGATGCTTCAGCAGCAATCCTCTCGAAGATATCGTTCACAAAGCTGTTCATGATGCTCATGGCTTTTGATGAAATTCCAGTGTCTGGATGAACTTGCTTGAGAACTTTGTAAATGTAGATTGCGTAGCTTTCCTTCCTCTTACGCTTCTTCTTCTTATCGGTTTTGGTAATATTTTTTTGAGCCTTTCCGGCCTTCTTTGCTGCTTTTCCACTAGTCTTAGGCGGCATTTTTAACTATTCACTTTTAGACTGTATTCACAAACGATTAAACGGGAACTGTGAAAATGCGGAGAACTGCTTCTCAATTTATTCTCTCTTTCGGTGGTAAATTTGTAATGTGTTCACTCTCTTTTTTGTGTTTGAGAATCGAGAACATTTTGAATAAATAGGGGCGTCTTTTAAAAATTTCAAGTCATTATACAGTGTGCAGTTAAGCAGTGAACAGTGAAAATAAGAAATAGTTTGAGCTATTTCTATATAAACAATTAATTGAAAAATAAAAAAACAACTTTTTTAAAATGTCTGGTCGTGGTAAAGGTGGAAAAGTTAAGGGAAAGGCAAAGTCCCGTTCAAATCGTGCTGGATTACAATTCCCTGTTGGTCGTATCCATCGTTTGCTCCGAAAGGGAAATTATGCTGAGCGCGTTGGAGCTGGTGCCCCTGTGTATTTGGCAGCTGTCATGGAATATTTGGCGGCAGAAGTTTTGGAATTGGCGGGAAATGCTGCTCGTGACAACAAAAAAACTAGAATTATCCCCCGCCATTTGCAATTGGCCATCCGCAACGACGAAGAGTTGAACAAATTGCTTTCTGGTGTAACAATCGCACAAGGAGGTGTTCTTCCTAATATTCAAGCCGTTTTGTTGCCAAAGAAGACAGAAAAGAGTGCTTAAATCTCGTGACGACAAAATCAAAAGAAAACAAAAACAAAAACCGTCCTTTTCAGGACGACAAATCATTTCCCTAAAGAGATAAATATTTCATATTTTCAAATTCTACGTACATGCCTATATTTTTATGCCATCAGAAAAATTGGTTGCAATTTTAACTGCTTTATAAAGTTAAAATTTAAAAAAAAAAACTGCAAAAATCACTCCCATAAGAAAAAAATGAATTTTTTATACCTGGGTAAAATTCTTGGAATTTTGTAATTTTTATTACTTTTTTGACCTTGAATCCATATTTTATAACCCATTTAGATGCATTTAAAAAAAAAAATATACCTGCGTAAAATTCTTCGAATTCTGTAATTTATATTACTTTGAATCTATATTTTATAACCCATCTAGATCCTATCCAAAAAAAAAACTACCTGGGTAAAATTCTGCGAATTGTGTAATTTTTATTACTTTTTTTGGACTTTGAATTAACATTTTATATCTCTTTTAGATTTTATTGTGGTCCTGAAAAGGACCGATTGTTTGATATTATCAAATGAATGATTTAACCTCCGAAACCATAAAGAGTACGACCTTGTCTCTTCAAAGCGTAAACTACATCCATAGCTGTAACTGTCTTACGCTTAGCATGTTCAGTATAGGTAACAGCATCACGGATAACATTTTCTAGAAACACTTTTAAAACTCCACGTGTTTCTTCGTAAATCAAACCAGAAATACGCTTTACACCGCCACGACGAGCCAATCGACGAATTGCTGGTTTGGTGATACCTTGGATGTTATCACGCAACACTTTACGATGCCGTTTAGCTCCACCTTTGCCCAAGCCTTTTCCTCCTTTACCACGACCAGTCATTTTTAATATTTATTTATAAAATAGAAACTTCACTACACAAGATGCACTGTCAAACTGTACATTTTGCTCAAAACCCACAGATATTTATACTTGTTTGAAAAAACAATCTCACTTCTGATTGGTCCGTCATATTCACACACAAAAAAACACCCGAACGAAGACAAAAATACCTCATTTTATTACCTAAGCTCCTGAGTTTTATGGCGATGTAAAATATAAAGTGTAAAAGTGATCGAATAAATTGTGAAAAGTGAAAAAAAAGCAAAATAATGGCTCGTACAAAGCAAACTGCCCGTAAATCGACTGGTGGAAAGGCTCCACGCAAGCAGCTGGCTACCAAAGCAGCTCGCAAAAGTGCCCCAGCCACCGGAGGTGTAAAAAAACCACATCGTTACCGTCCTGGAACCGTGGCTCTTCGTGAAATCCGTCGTTATCAGAAGAGCACAGAATTGTTGATTCGCAAATTGCCTTTCCAACGTTTAGTTCGTGAAATTGCTCAAGATTTCAAAACAGATTTGCGGTTCCAGAGCTCAGCTGTTATGGCACTACAAGAAGCCAGTGAAGCTTATTTGGTTGGTCTTTTTGAAGATACAAATTTGTGCGCCATTCATGCCAAGCGTGTGACAATTATGCCAAAAGACATTCAATTGGCTAGACGCATTCGTGGCGAACGTGCTTAAGCATCCAAAACAATCTTAAACTCAACGGTCCTTTTCAGGACCACAAAAAATCAAAAAGAGATTAAACTAAATTTCATTTTTTTGTTGTTGTTTAAAATGGGTTGGGTACGAAATCCCGAATCACAAAAGCCCGAAACACAAAATCCCGATTCACAAAATCCCGATTCACAAAATCCCGAATCACGAAATCCCGAATCACAAAATCCCGACTATTTTACTACTAAACGACATCGCATTAAATTGAATTTAGCCAATTAAAACCACGACTCCTCCCCTTTTGTAATTTTTGAAGACAGCACTGTCAATACTTTTGCTTTAGTCACTCGATTATCTGAGAAGCAACAAGATTTTAGAAAAAATTCACGGGTTATTTACAACAACTATAAAAAAATTTATTTAGGTCACTCGATTCGGTGAGAATCATGGAAAATAAAATAATCTGATTGGCCGAAGCCTATTATGAGCATCCAACAAAAAGTATAAATAGGAGTTACGTTCCGAAAATTAATTCAGTTCTTATTAGAACTCAATGCAAATAGGTTGTACAGAGATAAAATTTGATTTTCAATTTGTGGTCGCTGGTTGTCGTCGTTTTGTTGGTTGGTTGGATTATGTCGTCGTTTTAAGATAAAAATTGTTTTTTCTTTTTTCATATGATGCGATACGTCGATTGAAAGGTGGAATTCTCTAGATTACGAATATATAATTTTTATTTTTGTCAGATGCCTACTTTAGCCAAAAATCAAGTTTGAAGATGTCAAGTTTAGGGGGTCTAGGACGCTTAGTTTAGCCACAAAATGCATTTAAAGATAAAAGTTGGATTTTCGCGTCATGCGATACGTCGTTTGAAAGGTGGAATTCTATAGATTACGAATATATAATTTTTATTTTTGTCGGATGCCTACTTTAGCCAAAAATCAAGTTTGAAGATGTCAAGTTTAGGGGGTCTAGGACGCTTAGTTTAGCCACAAAATGCATTTAAAGATAAAAGTTGGATTTTCGCTTCATGCGATACGTCGTTTGAAAGGTGGAATTCTCTAGACTACGAATATATAATTTTTAATTTTGTCGGATGCCTACTTTAGCCAAAAATCAAGTTTGAAGATGTCAAGTTTAGGGGGTCTACGACGCTTAGTTTAGCCGCAAAATGCATTTAAAGATAAAAGTTGGTTTATCGCTTCATGCGATATGTCGATTGAAAGGTAGAATTCTCTAGATTACAAATATATAATTTTTATTTCTGTGGGATGTCTACTTTAGCCAAAAATCAAGTTTGAAGATGTAAAGTTTAGGGGGTCTACGACGCTTAGTTTAGCCGCAAAATGCATTTAAAGATAAAAGTTGGTTTTTCGTTAAAAAATGTCTAAAAAAGAGGTAGAAAATAAGATTTTTTTTGTTTAAAAGCACCTTGGGTGGCCCGCTTCGCGGGAGCTCAGGATTTTAACTCCCTTTTTGGGGGACACACCCGCTCGCGCGACTCCGTCGCTCCGCTTAGGGTATGTCAAGTCGCCAGGCGGCGCCAATACCAACAGTTTTTTTGCTTAAAAGCACTTTGGGTGGCCCGCTTCGCGGGAGCTCAGGATTTTAACTCCCTTTTTGGGGGACACACCCGCTCACGCGACTCCGTCGCTCCGCTTAGGGTATGTCAAGTCGCCAGGCGGCGCCAATACCAACAGTTTTTTTTGTTTAAAAGCACTTTGGGTGGCCCGCTTCGCGGGAGCTCAGGATTTTAACTCCCTTTTTGGGGGACACACCCGCTCACGCGACTCCGTCGCTCCGCTTAGGGTATGTCAAGTCGCCAGGCGGCGCCAATACCAACAGTTTTTTTGTTTCAAAGCACTTTGGGTGGCCCGCTTCGCGGGAGCTCAGGATTTTAACTATCTTTTCGGGGGACACACCCGCTCGCGCGACTCCGTCGCTCCGCTTAGGGTATGTCAAGACGCCAGGCGGCGCCAATACCAACAGTTTTTTTTGTTAAAAAGCACTTTGGGTGGCCCGCTTCGCGGGAGCTCAGGATTTTAACTCCCTTTTTGGGGGACACACCCGCTCACGCGACTCCGTCGCTCCGCTTAGGGTATGTCAAGTCGCCAGGCGGCGCCAATACCAACAGTTTTTTTTTGTTAAAAACCACTTTGGGTGGCCGAATCCGCCGAATTTCAGTTAGTTTCATAGTAAATTTGGTCACTCGAAATCATGAGAATCAACAAGTACCGACCTAAAAGCATACAAAAATTGATGGAAATTTTCTTGAAATAAAAATCAATCTCTTCACAAAATTTTTTTAGCTCTCAGAAGAACTTTTTCAAGAAAATGAGTTTTGCCAAAATGTTGGCAAAACGAGGTAAAATCTTCGAAAAAAAAATTTTTTTTTTTAATTTTTACAAAAAAAAAAAAAAAATTGTTAGAGTCCACCCTCATAACAAAATTTTGGCCAAATTGTCCAAAATGTTTGGCCAAACACAAGTAACATCTCTTTAAACCAAGAGGTCTTACCTCCACGGAGTTCTAACAAGAACTGAATAAGTCCCGAACCAACACTCCCTTAAATACTTTCAGTTCTACAAAAATTAAATAAAATATAATACTTTTTTATAGTACTAAAAATGGTATTAAAAATCCCGACAAATATTTCTAAAAATAATTGTTGTCGGGATTTTTATTTTTATTTTTGTCGGGATTTCGTGATTCGGGATTTTGTGAATCGGGATATCGTTAGGCACCCGTTTAAAATACATACGAGTAGACAGAGTTCTAGTTTTTATTATCCGCAATAAAACGGAGTTAGGTAGTTTATCGGACATTAGGTAAAAAAAAAGAGAAAATCTACCTACTACGCAAAAATGTATGTAATTTTTTTTTTTATTATAGGGAGTTGGATAAATGGATACCCTAAATGAATTCTTAGAATTTTACTATGCAAGCGTAGGTATTAGATTTTATCCAAAAATCCCTTTGGAGGATAATATTTTTAGAACCAGATATCGCATAATCTTTTGGTTTACAAATATGAGAACAATTTGAATAGGCCTTTCCAAAAATGTATATTTCAATAGGTTTCAGAAGAAAAGTTGAAAAAGTATTTTTTTTGCGATCACATAGGAAGACATTTTGTTTTTTTTTTTCTTAGAAAATTTATATTAGGCATAGTTATCTTCAATATGTGTTTATTTATTTATATTTCATGATTTACGCAAAGCAATTTTTATTTATTTCATTATTTTACATTAACAAAAAGATAATAAGATGAACATTTTCCAATGGGTTGAATTTCGGTAGGAAATTAATATTATTGTACATACAAATTATTAAGTGTCATTTGATATGGCAATTTACATTAAGAAATAGTTAATAATGTTGGTTGATAATGAAATTGAAACAATATTTATGTTTATAATTATTTATTTAAGCAGTCTGAGTTATATTTTGTACTTATTTTACCAAAAAACAGGTAAAAACAATTTTCTGACAAAATGCTACTGCCCATCGAAATCGGTGTTGATATGCGTTTCATTACTCAAATTCTTTTAATTGAATTCGAAGGAAATTTCATAATATTTTGTTAAAATTTTAATTTATCTTGTTTAAATGAACTATCAGCTATATGAAAAAAATATTTTCAAGTTGAAAATATGTTTTGTTAATTAGTTATAAGCATTCTTTTACAAAAGTATTGAAAAAACACCACCACACATTTACTTCAATTGTGATTTATTCAATGAAACATACCTTTATTTAAACAAAATTAATGTCCAAATGGTCAATTATTATTCTAAGAAAAATGATAAAATATATTTTTTTAGATTTGTAGCTGAAAACATTTAAATTATGTATGTTTTAAAAAGAACCTAACTTTTAAAAGAGTACAAATTGTGTACATCATGAATTTTTTGAAGACCTTCGCTCTCGTTGATTCTCATTGAATCAAGTCCGTGGGGTGTTTGTGGCATGTGAAAATTATTAAAAAAAGTGAAAAGTGTTTTATTTTATTGCAAGAAGCAATATCTAAATAAAGTGTAAAGTGAAGTGATAAAAAAAAATGTCTGATACTGTGGCTGCATCTCCTGCAATTGTTGCAGAAAAAAAACCGAAGAAGGCTGCCGCCAGCGCCAGCGCCGCCGGTTCAAAGAAACCAAAATCAACGCCAACTCATCCTCCTACTCAGCAAATGGTAGATGCTGCGATTAAAACATTGAAGGAACGCGGTGGTTCTTCGCTTTTGGCTATTAAAAAATATATTGCTGCTACTTACAAAGTCGATGTTCAAAAACTTGCACCATTTATCAAAAAATATTTAAAAGGTGCCGTAATAAGTGGTAAGTTAGTGCAAACAAAATGAAAAGGTGCTGCAGGCTCGTTTAAATTATCGCCCAATGCAAATAAGGAACCAAAAGCCAAGTCTGCTGCCGATAAGAAAAAATCTGCTGCTAAGCCCAAAGCTGCTGCTGCTGGTGACAAAAAATTAAAGAAGGTTGTTGGTGACAAAAAAGTGAAGAAGCCTGTAGCTGCAACCAAAAAAAGTGCTGTAGATAAAAAGAAGGTAGAAAAGCCAAAAGTGAAAAGTGTTAAGAAGACCAGCGCCGTTAAAGCAAAGCCAACTAAAGCAAAGGCTGCCGCTCCTAAGCCAAAAGTACCAAAAGCCAAATCGGCCACAGCATCTGCTGCAAAGCCTAAAAAGGCGGTTGCTGCCAAAAAAGCCAAGAAGTAATTTCACAAAAAATTCTTCAATTTAAACGCAAATCCACAGTCCTTTTCAGGACTACAAAAAATTGTACGAAGAGATAAAATTTGTTTTTTTTTTTTTTAATAATTACTATTAAATATCTCATCTCATCATCAATGAGATGAGATATTTTTTTTATAATAATTACTAGTAAAATATTGCACTATCTCTTTGAGATAAGGTTTTTTAAAAAGAATTTTCGGTAGATTATTGCACTCTTTGAGATGAGATTTTTTTTTTTGATAATGACTTAAAATATTGCACTATCTCGATGAAAATTTTTTTAAAAGAATTTTCATTAGATTATTGCACTATCTCGATGAAAATTAAAATTTTTTAAAAGAATTTTCATTAGATTTTATTACTATCGATGAAAAATTTTTTTAAAATAATTTTTATTAGATTTGTTGTGCGAAAGTATACCTATGAAGAAACGATGTGTTATACTACATACATTTTTCTCCCAATATGAAGTATTGAGTTATTTATCTACCTACGGAAAAAGATAGTTTTATTTTGTGTTAATTTTATGAAATTCGGTTGTATCTCTTATTGAAATTTTTGCGGCCCTGAAAAGGGCCATTTTTGAAGACATTTAATAAATTACTTCGAGCTAGTATATTTGGTAACTGCCTTAGTTCCTTCACTAACAGCATGCTTGGCAAGTTCGCCAGGCAATAACAATCGAACGGCAGTCTGAATTTCCCGACTGGTTATTGTCGAACGCTTGTTGTAGTGAGCCAAACGAGATGCTTCAGCAGCAATCCTCTCGAAGATATCGTTCACAAAGCTGTTCATGATGCTCATGGCTTTTGATGAAATTCCAGTGTCTGGATGAACTTGCTTGAGAACTTTGTAAATGTAGATTGCGTAGCTTTCCTTCCTCTTACGCTTCTTCTTCTTATCGGTTTTGGTAATATTTTTTTGAGCCTTTCCGGCCTTCTTTGCTGCTTTTCCACTAGTCTTAGGCGGCATTTTTAACTATTCACTTTTAGACTGTATTCACAAACGATTAAACGGGAACTGTGAAAATGCGGAGAACTGCTTCTCAATTTATTCTCTCTTTCGGTGGTAAATTTGTAATGTGTTCACTCTCTTTTTTGTGTTTGAGAATCGAGAACATTTTGAATAAATAGGGGCGTCTTTTAAAAATTTCAAGTCATTATACAGTGTGCAGTTAAGCAGTGAACAGTGAAAATAAGAAATAGTTTGAGCTATTTCTATATAAACAATTAATTGAAAAATAAAAAAACAACTTTTTTAAAATGTCTGGTCGTGGTAAAGGTGGAAAAGTTAAGGGAAAGGCAAAGTCCCGTTCAAATCGTGCTGGATTACAATTCCCTGTTGGTCGTATCCATCGTTTGCTCCGAAAGGGAAATTATGCTGAGCGCGTTGGAGCTGGTGCCCCTGTGTATTTGGCAGCTGTCATGGAATATTTGGCGGCAGAAGTTTTGGAATTGGCGGGAAATGCTGCTCGTGACAACAAAAAAACTAGAATTATCCCCCGCCATTTGCAATTGGCCATCCGCAACGACGAAGAGTTGAACAAATTGCTTTCTGGTGTAACAATCGCACAAGGAGGTGTTCTTCCTAATATTCAAGCCGTTTTGTTGCCAAAGAAGACAGAAAAGAGTGCTTAAATCTCGTGACGACAAAATCAAAAGAAAACAAAAACAAAAACCGTCCTTTTCAGGACGACAAATCATTTCCCTAAAGAGATAAATATTTCATATTTTCAAATTCTACGTACATGCCTATATTTTTATGCCATCAGAAAAATTGGTTGCAATTTTAACTGCTTTATAAAGTTAAAATTTAAAAAAAAAAACTGCAAAAATCACTCCCATAAGAAAAAAATGAATTTTTTATACCTGGGTAAAATTCTTGGAATTTTGTAATTTTTATTACTTTTTTGACCTTGAATCCATATTTTATAACCCATTTAGATGCATTTAAAAAAAAAAATATACCTGCGTAAAATTCTTCGAATTCTGTAATTTATATTACTTTGAATCTATATTTTATAACCCATCTAGATCCTATCCAAAAAAAAAACTACCTGGGTAAAATTCTGCGAATTGTGTAATTTTTATTACTTTTTTTGGACTTTGAATTAACATTTTATATCTCTTTTAGATTTTATTGTGGTCCTGAAAAGGACCGATTGTTTGATATTATCAAATGAATGATTTAACCTCCGAAACCATAAAGAGTACGACCTTGTCTCTTCAAAGCGTAAACTACATCCATAGCTGTAACTGTCTTACGCTTAGCATGTTCAGTATAGGTAACAGCATCACGGATAACATTTTCTAGAAACACTTTTAAAACTCCACGTGTTTCTTCGTAAATCAAACCAGAAATACGCTTTACACCGCCACGACGAGCCAATCGACGAATTGCTGGTTTGGTGATACCTTGGATGTTATCACGCAACACTTTACGATGCCGTTTAGCTCCACCTTTGCCCAAGCCTTTTCCTCCTTTACCACGACCAGTCATTTTTAATATTTATTTATAAAATAGAAACTTCACTACACAAGATGCACTGTCAAACTGTACATTTTGCATATACAATATATACAATATTTATTTATTTGCTCAAAGAATGTTACAATGGCTTAAATTTACAATTTCTTAAATTCTAGGACTTAAGTTATTTATCTGCGAGCTCAGAAGGGGCTCTGCTTCGTTATTTGTTGGTTTTAAGTTAACATTTTAAAAATAAAAGTGCCTTAGTCTATATATAGTAAAAATAATAATAGTGTTTTTTCTCGCCTGCTGGAGCATTGCCGACGGTCGTTGGTTGGTATGGTGGGAGTAGGGTGGTTTTTTGAGGTCCTTGTTGGTTTGGATATAGGTGGTGATAGGGCTTTGATGGTCAATTGTTGCTTCAACCTCTGTTGTACTGCGTTCCTGCAGCATCGTAGAAGTTTCCGAAGCTGTCGTCTGTTGATATCCTAAATGTTGGATCCGTCATGGATAGCACCTGGAGATATCGGTCGTCTATGTCGGGATTACCTGAAATTAAATTAATAAGAGGGCTGGGATGGGATGGGATTTTCCTCAGCATTTTTGTACTGAGGTTGTGGATGTACCTGTCTATTGGGACAATACAGGCTGCTTCATAGAGCCTTTCGTTGCTATAATAGCGAGGAGAGTTAGGTTTTCGGTGGAGGGATGTGCAGTGACGAAGGGCTTTTCGCTCAAAAATCTGCATTTTTTTCATATAAGTGGGGCTTATTGTGTACCATATAGGGAAGCAATAAGTTAGTATGGGGCGAATGAGTTGCTTGTAAAGCAGAAGTTTCGTCCTGGTTTGGAGGCCGCCTCTTATTTGCATAAGAGGACGTAGGAGAGATAAGGCAAGGTTTGCCTTACGAAGAGTGAGTTTAACGTGTTGGTTAAATTTGAACCTTTCGAAGAAATGTATTCCAAGGTATTTAACGCTTTGCTTTGGGGTGATAATGGAGTTGTCAGGAAGTGACAGGGAGAGGTTTTTGCATTTGGTGGCTAAACCTTTATGCGAAGGTATTCTAAAACAGATTAATTCTGATTTAGACGGGTTGATTTTTATTCCCCATTGGAGGTAATATTCCCAGAGTCTATGGATATGATCCTTGACTCTACGGAGTGCTATCTCTGGGCTGAGGGATGCGCTATATGTGATGGAGTCATCAGCAAATAGTAGGGTTTTGGTCATTGGGGGGTTAGTTGGCTGGTCGGAGGTGTAAAGGTTGAATAGATCGGGCCCGAGGCGGGAACCTTGGGCAACTCCAGCCGAAATATTTTTAAGGGATGAGTTAGTATTTCCTACTCGTACGTAAAACTTACGGTTAGTGAGGAAACTGTATATAATGAGGATTAGATGCCTAGGGAAATGAAGAGAATTTAACTTGAAAATCAGGCCATCTATCCAGACACTGTCGAATGCTTTTTGGATATCAAGCAGACAAGCAATGGTGGTTTCTTTTTTGTTGAGAGCCAGAGTTGTATCAGCGTGAAGCTTCAACAATGGATCGAAAGTGGAGTGGGATGCTTTGAAACCAAATTGGTTATGCTGCACTATTCCCATGGAGGAGCATAGTGAGCGAAGTTTTTTAAGGATGAGCATTTCTAGGAGCTTGCTGAGGTTTGGGAGCAGAGAAATTGGCCTATAATTGTTTATCAAATTTGCCCCTGGTTTCTTAGGGATTGGGAATATTTCGGCAATTTTCCATTTACCTGGGAAGTAGCTATTGTTGATACAATTATTTAAGATAATTGTAAGCCATATGATTGCAGTGGGGGGAAGTTTTTTGATAACGAAGTTGGAAACCTTATCAGGTCCCGAAGATTTCTTAGAATTGCCATTTTGAATTGAATCGTGAAGATCATGTGGGCTTGTGAAGATGTTATCAACCGTCGTGCAGACGGATGAGTTTTCTTCAGTGAAAGTGGTCAGGGAGTTAGAATCTTGGGATATGAGTCTTGTTACTTCGTTACTGACGTTAGAGAAAAAGTCAGGCAGATGCATAGGAAGATTGGGTTTGAAATTACTTTCGAAGAACTCCGCAAATGCATCTGTCTTATCACGGTCAGACGCTAAGAAGGAGTTATTGTGCTGAAGTTGGCCAAGAATGGGGGATTTTTTGCCTACAATTTTATTAATTTGTTTGAAGGTGTCAGGTCCAGGTTTTATGACGTTAAGTCTTTTCCTGAACTGGGAGTTTATGAAGGCTTTAGTATTTTGGTCGATTAGTGTATTAATACACCTAAGTTGTGAATAAACACTCTGATACTCATTGCAGTGGGTACTTAGAGTACGGTGAAAAATTCTTTGCAGAATTTTTCGAAGTTTTTGCCTAAATTTATACATATTTTGTATAGGTATGGGAAGGTCTTTGTATTTAGACTTGAAGTTGAGGGGTTGAGATTGCTCTGCAATTGAGTAGGAAATGGAGCCTTCAATTACATCGATTGCAGAATCGATTTCTTGATTACTCAAATTGGTTGATGTGCTGGGCGTGTTATTGCGTAGTTTGTCCGTTAAGGAACTTTGGAATACGTCCCAGTTGATTTTGTTGTAATTAATGAATTCTTGCTGGGGATTAGCAAGGGCATTGAAATTTGTCCGAAGACGAAGTATTAATTTTACTGCTAAGTGGTCGGAGTCAGATGGAATTGCAGTGCATGAGAAGTTCTCAAGTGTAGGTAGTCTACAAATTAAGTTGGGGGAGCACAGGAAAAAATCAAGTGTAGAAGGGGTTCGGGGAAATGTGGGGATTGGTTGAGACACAATGTCAAAAGAGTGTGTGTGAGAATTAGCGCATAGCCAGTCGGAGATAGCAACTCCTTGGAGGGTGTTATGTGAGTCCATCCATAATTGATGACGAGCGTTAAAATCGCCACCAATTATAAATAGAGTGTAATTTTGACAAAATGCGTTAAGCAAGTCAAGGTCATGTTTAATGTCAGTTTGGGATGCGCCGCACTGGTTATACAATGATATCAGAAGGATATTTTCATTGTTTTCTAGTAAGATGGCTATACAGGTTACTTCAAATGTAACCAAGCCTTGGATAATGACCTTTTGGCATTGAAAATTTGATTTTACCAGAATGGCGGTGCCAGTTTTGGCGAAATCTCTGTCAGTCCGGAATAGTGTGTACTTTTCAAAGTAAAGCCGATGCCTCGTCACTAATTTAGTTTCAGAGAGCAAAACGGCGTCGGGTTTGTTTTTCTTAAGGAAGTTTTCAAGGGAGATCCGTTTAGGATGGGATACTAAAGAGCCGACGTTATACGAGATAACGTTTAATTGGTTTATTGTCCTAGACATATTTTAAAGCAGAAGTCAAGAAACATGTGTTTCTTGCCGGTTTCGTCGGGACAGGCCTCGTAGAGAGGGAGGAAGTCTGAAATTTTGGATAAGATTGTGACAAAGTCACAACCGAAAAATTTTTGTGAGTCGTTCAGGAACGAACTCGTTGTGGTTTTGGGCAAACTAAAAGTTTTGGAGTTGTTTGTGGTTTTGACACCAATTGGGTTCGATGATTTGGGGATGGTTGGCTCAGGTTGAGCAATTGGGCTGGGTTTGGTTTGGGGTTTGGTTAGGGGTTTGGCTTGGGTTTTGGGGGTATTATTATATACACTGTTGTTAATTTTTAAAATATCGGAAAAAGACTTACCTGGAGTAAATTTCCTGGATGTTGGTAGAGTTGTTGGTTTTGCCGGTGTTTTCGCTGCCTCCTTCTCTTTTTTTGCTGCAACTATTTTTTTCCTGTAGGGACATCCTTCATAGCTAGCTGGGTGTCCTTCTTCCTTGCAGAGGACGCAGTAGGGTTTTCCAATCTTTGGGTCGGTCCTTGCGCACTGGCCTCGTTCATGTGATTCGCTGCACTTCACGCAGCGATGTTTCATGCTGCAGTTAACGCTGACATGCCCAAAAGCTTGGCAGTTTCGGCACTGGGTTATTATATTGGGCTGCAGTTTCTCCCATCTAACTGCTTCCCCGAGTAGGTTCCGGATCCTACTGACTGCTGCTAGGTCTGTCCCTTTTTTAAACTCAACAACAAAGGCGTTGAAGGTCGTTGTTTTGTCTTTCTTGGAGCGAAAGGGTGATGCCTTGATGGCTTCGAATTCCAGGGCTCCTAGTTCGTTGACAATGTCCTCAGGGTTATGGGAGCGGTTGAGTTTTTTTAGAAGTATAATACACTTCCTGTCCTCCTTGGAAGTGAAGGAATGGTGCTGTACTTTTTTTTCAAGTAGGTACTTCCTTACGTCTTCGTTGTCTTGTTTTGTTGTTGTTTTTATTATTGTTTTTGTTTTGTTAATATTAACTACTGAGTAGTTTATTGTTTTGCCGTTTAACTTAAAATGCCGGTACATTTCGGCTGTTGCCAAGTTGTAGCACACAATGGGTGGCTGCATTTTCCCTGGACTATGTTGAAGTTCCGCTGCTGCTGATGACTTTGCTGCTGCTGCAGTTGTTGTTGTTGTTGGAGATGCTGTTGCAGCCTGGTTACTGGCCTTTTTTCTCCTGTTAGTTGGGGCAACCTTAATGAAATCAGTGTCTTCATTAAGGTTACCGTCAATAAGTTTCGGTCGTTTGCTTTGGTCAAGTTCCACTTCGGTGTCACTTGCCTTTGCTCTCTTTTCCGTCACTGGTGTTGATTCCATGGGAATATCCTCAACGTCCTCAACGACTTCTGCTTCTGGTGCAGTCGGGATGGTAAATTGCTGGAGAATTTGGTCTACGTCGTAGCCTAACCGCACAGCGAAATCTGTTGATGCACCCACACCGTAGGTATTTCGCATATGTGCGATTTCCCTCTCGATGGTGCTCAACAATTGCTCCCTGGCGGCTTTTACCTTCTCTCGCTGACCCATTGGGACGGAGAAAAAAAAGTCTACCTGTAGTCCTTGGTTTTTCCCTTTAATCCGGATGTGGCAGATTATCTGGGAATTCCGAATAATTTGTCGGTATCACACACAGGTAACACTACACTTTTATTAGGGGTGGGTTTTTTTTAATTTTTAATTTTTATTCACACGGATTAAATTCGCGCACAACCGTTCAC
The DNA here is from genome assembly GCA_958431115.1 of Syrphus vitripennis. NCBI lineage: Eukaryota > Metazoa > Arthropoda > Insecta > Diptera > Syrphidae > Syrphus > Syrphus vitripennis. Next base: position 6,270,873 of record OY288110.1, on the reverse strand, counting down.
TTTGAATGCTCGCACTAGAATGGTGTGACTGTACATTTTGCTCAAAACCCACAGATATTTATACTTGTTTGAAAAAACAATCTCACTTCTGATTGGTCCGTCATATTCACACACAAAAAAACACCCGAACGAAGACAAAAATACCTCATGCCCCAGCAAATGGTAGATGCTGCGATTAAAACATTGAAGGAACGCGGTGGTTCTTCGCTTTTGGCTATTAAAAAATATATTGCTGCTACTTACAAAGTCGATGTTCAAAAACTTGCACCATTTATCAAAAAATATTTAAAAGGTGCCGTAATAAGTGGTAAGTTAGTGCAAACAAAAGGAAAAGGTGCTGCAGGCTCGTTTAAATTATCGCCCAATGCAAATAAGGAACCAAAAGCCAAGTCTGCTGCCGATAAGAAAAAATCTGCTGCTAAGCCCAAAGCTGCTGCTGCTGGTGACAAAAAATTAAAGAAGGTTGTTGGTGACAAAAAAGTGAAGAAGCCTGTAGCTGCAACCAAAAAAAGTGCTGTAGATAAAAAGAAGGTAGAAAAGCCAAAAGTGAAAAGTGTTAAGAAGACCAGCGCCGTTAAAGCAAAGCCAACTAAAGCAAAGGCTGCCGCTCCTAAGCCAAAAGTACCAAAAGCCAAATCGGCCACAGCATCTGCTGCAAAGCCTAAAAAGGCGGTTGCTGCCAAAAAAGCCAAGAAGTAATTTCACAAAAAATTCTTCAATTTAAACGCAAATCCACAGTCCTTTTCAGGACTACAAAAAATTGTACGAAGAGATAAAATTTGTTTTTTTTTTTTTTAATAATTACTATTAAATATCTCATCTCATCATCAATGAGATGAGATATTTTTTTTATAATAATTACTAGTAAAATATTGCACTATCTCTTTGAGATAAGGTTTTTTAAAAAGAATTTTCGGTAGATTATTGCACTCTTTGAGATGAGATTTTTTTTTTTGATAATGACTTAAAATATTGCACTATCTCGATGAAAATTTTTTTAAAAGAATTTTCATTAGATTATTGCACTATCTCGATGAAAATTAAAATTTTTTAAAAGAATTTTCATTAGATTTTATTACTATCGATGAAAAATTTTTTTAAAATAATTTTTATTAGATTTGTTGTGCGAAAGTATACCTATGAAGAAACGATGTGTTATACTACATACATTTTTCTCCCAATATGAAGTATTGAGTTATTTATCTACCTACGGAAAAAGATAGTTTTATTTTGTGTTAATTTTATGAAATTCGGTTGTATCTCTTATTGAAATTTTTGCGGCCCTGAAAAGGGCCATTTTTGAAGACATTTAATAAATTACTTCGAGCTAGTATATTTGGTAACTGCCTTAGTTCCTTCACTAACAGCATGCTTGGCAAGTTCGCCAGGCAATAACAATCGAACGGCAGTCTGAATTTCCCGACTGGTTATTGTCGAACGCTTGTTGTAGTGAGCCAAACGAGATGCTTCAGCAGCAATCCTCTCGAAGATATCGTTCACAAAGCTGTTCATGATGCTCATGGCTTTTGATGAAATTCCAGTGTCTGGATGAACTTGCTTGAGAACTTTGTAAATGTAGATTGCGTAGCTTTCCTTCCTCTTACGCTTCTTCTTCTTATCGGTTTTGGTAATATTTTTTTGAGCCTTTCCGGCCTTCTTTGCTGCTTTTCCACTAGTCTTAGGCGGCATTTTTAACTATTCACTTTTAGACTGTATTCACAAACGATTAAACGGGAACTGTGAAAATGCGGAGAACTGCTTCTCAATTTATTCTCTCTTTCGGTGGTAAATTTGTAATGTGTTCACTCTCTTTTTTGTGTTTGAGAATCGAGAACATTTTGAATAAATAGGGGCGTCTTTTAAAAATTTCAAGTCATTATACAGTGTGCAGTTAAGCAGTGAACAGTGAAAATAAGAAATAGTTTGAGCTATTTCTATATAAACAATTAATTGAAAAATAAAAAAACAACTTTTTTAAAATGTCTGGTCGTGGTAAAGGTGGAAAAGTTAAGGGAAAGGCAAAGTCCCGTTCAAATCGTGCTGGATTACAATTCCCTGTTGGTCGTATCCATCGTTTGCTCCGAAAGGGAAATTATGCTGAGCGCGTTGGAGCTGGTGCCCCTGTGTATTTGGCAGCTGTCATGGAATATTTGGCGGCAGAAGTTTTGGAATTGGCGGGAAATGCTGCTCGTGACAACAAAAAAACTAGAATTATCCCCCGCCATTTGCAATTGGCCATCCGCAACGACGAAGAGTTGAACAAATTGCTTTCTGGTGTAACAATCGCACAAGGAGGTGTTCTTCCTAATATTCAAGCCGTTTTGTTGCCAAAGAAGACAGAAAAGAGTGCTTAAATCTCGTGACGACAAAATCAAAAGAAAACAAAAACAAAAACCGTCCTTTTCAGGACGACAAATCATTTCCCTAAAGAGATAAATATTTCATATTTTCAAATTCTACGTACATGCCTATATTTTTATGCCATCAGAAAAATTGGTTGCAATTTTAACTGCTTTATAAAGTTAAAATTTAAAAAAAAAAACTGCAAAAATCACTCCCATAAGAAAAAAATGAATTTTTTATACCTGGGTAAAATTCTTGGAATTTTGTAATTTTTATTACTTTTTTGACCTTGAATCCATATTTTATAACCCATTTAGATGCATTTAAAAAAAAAAATATACCTGCGTAAAATTCTTCGAATTCTGTAATTTATATTACTTTGAATCTATATTTTATAACCCATCTAGATCCTATCCAAAAAAAAAACTACCTGGGTAAAATTCTGCGAATTGTGTAATTTTTATTACTTTTTTTGGACTTTGAATTAACATTTTATATCTCTTTTAGATTTTATTGTGGTCCTGAAAAGGACCGATTGTTTGATATTATCAAATGAATGATTTAACCTCCGAAACCATAAAGAGTACGACCTTGTCTCTTCAAAGCGTAAACTACATCCATAGCTGTAACTGTCTTACGCTTAGCATGTTCAGTATAGGTAACAGCATCACGGATAACATTTTCTAGAAACACTTTTAAAACTCCACGTGTTTCTTCGTAAATCAAACCAGAAATACGCTTTACACCGCCACGACGAGCCAATCGACGAATTGCTGGTTTGGTGATACCTTGGATGTTATCACGCAACACTTTACGATGCCGTTTAGCTCCACCTTTGCCCAAGCCTTTTCCTCCTTTACCACGACCAGTCATTTTTAATATTTATTTATAAAATAGAAACTTCACTACACAAGATGCACTGTCAAACTGTACATTTTGCATATACAATATATACAATATTTATTTATTTGCTCAAAGAATGTTACAATGGCTTAAATTTACAATTTCTTAAATTCTAGGACTTAAGTTATTTATCTGCGAGCTCAGAAGGGGCTCTGCTTCGTTATTTGTTGGTTTTAAGTTAACATTTTAAAAATAAAAGTGCCTTAGTCTATATATAGTAAAAATAATAATAGTGTTTTTTCTCGCCTGCTGGAGCATTGCCGACGGTCGTTGGTTGGTATGGTGGGAGTAGGGTGGTTTTTTGAGGTCCTTGTTGGTTTGGATATAGGTGGTGATAGGGCTTTGATGGTCAATTGTTGCTTCAACCTCTGTTGTACTGCGTTCCTGCAGCATCGTAGAAGTTTCCGAAGCTGTCGTCTGTTGATATCCTAAATGTTGGATCCGTCATGGATAGCACCTGGAGATATCGGTCGTCTATGTCGGGATTACCTGAAATTAAATTAATAAGAGGGCTGGGATGGGATGGGATTTTCCTCAGCATTTTTGTACTGAGGTTGTGGATGTACCTGTCTATTGGGACAATACAGGCTGCTTCATAGAGCCTTTCGTTGCTATAATAGCGAGGAGAGTTAGGTTTTCGGTGGAGGGATGTGCAGTGACGAAGGGCTTTTCGCTCAAAAATCTGCATTTTTTTCATATAAGTGGGGCTTATTGTGTACCATATAGGGAAGCAATAAGTTAGTATGGGGCGAATGAGTTGCTTGTAAAGCAGAAGTTTCGTCCTGGTTTGGAGGCCGCCTCTTATTTGCATAAGAGGACGTAGGAGAGATAAGGCAAGGTTTGCCTTACGAAGAGTGAGTTTAACGTGTTGGTTAAATTTGAACCTTTCGAAGAAATGTATTCCAAGGTATTTAACGCTTTGCTTTGGGGTGATAATGGAGTTGTCAGGAAGTGACAGGGAGAGGTTTTTGCATTTGGTGGCTAAACCTTTATGCGAAGGTATTCTAAAACAGATTAATTCTGATTTAGACGGGTTGATTTTTATTCCCCATTGGAGGTAATATTCCCAGAGTCTATGGATATGATCCTTGACTCTACGGAGTGCTATCTCTGGGCTGAGGGATGCGCTATATGTGATGGAGTCATCAGCAAATAGTAGGGTTTTGGTCATTGGGGGGTTAGTTGGCTGGTCGGAGGTGTAAAGGTTGAATAGATCGGGCCCGAGGCGGGAACCTTGGGCAACTCCAGCCGAAATATTTTTAAGGGATGAGTTAGTATTTCCTACTCGTACGTAAAACTTACGGTTAGTGAGGAAACTGTATATAATGAGGATTAGATGCCTAGGGAAATGAAGAGAATTTAACTTGAAAATCAGGCCATCTATCCAGACACTGTCGAATGCTTTTTGGATATCAAGCAGACAAGCAATGGTGGTTTCTTTTTTGTTGAGAGCCAGAGTTGTATCAGCGTGAAGCTTCAACAATGGATCGAAAGTGGAGTGGGATGCTTTGAAACCAAATTGGTTATGCTGCACTATTCCCATGGAGGAGCATAGTGAGCGAAGTTTTTTAAGGATGAGCATTTCTAGGAGCTTGCTGAGGTTTGGGAGCAGAGAAATTGGCCTATAATTGTTTATCAAATTTGCCCCTGGTTTCTTAGGGATTGGGAATATTTCGGCAATTTTCCATTTACCTGGGAAGTAGCTATTGTTGATACAATTATTTAAGATAATTGTAAGCCATATGATTGCAGTGGGGGGAAGTTTTTTGATAACGAAGTTGGAAACCTTATCAGGTCCCGAAGATTTCTTAGAATTGCCATTTTGAATTGAATCGTGAAGATCATGTGGGCTTGTGAAGATGTTATCAACCGTCGTGCAGACGGATGAGTTTTCTTCAGTGAAAGTGGTCAGGGAGTTAGAATCTTGGGATATGAGTCTTGTTACTTCGTTACTGACGTTAGAGAAAAAGTCAGGCAGATGCATAGGAAGATTGGGTTTGAAATTACTTTCGAAGAACTCCGCAAATGCATCTGTCTTATCACGGTCAGACGCTAAGAAGGAGTTATTGTGCTGAAGTTGGCCAAGAATGGGGGATTTTTTGCCTACAATTTTATTAATTTGTTTGAAGGTGTCAGGTCCAGGTTTTATGACGTTAAGTCTTTTCCTGAACTGGGAGTTTATGAAGGCTTTAGTATTTTGGTCGATTAGTGTATTAATACACCTAAGTTGTGAATAAACACTCTGATACTCATTGCAGTGGGTACTTAGAGTACGGTGAAAAATTCTTTGCAGAATTTTTCGAAGTTTTTGCCTAAATTTATACATATTTTGTATAGGTATGGGAAGGTCTTTGTATTTAGACTTGAAGTTGAGGGGTTGAGATTGCTCTGCAATTGAGTAGGAAATGGAGCCTTCAATTACATCGATTGCAGAATCGATTTCTTGATTACTCAAATTGGTTGATGTGCTGGGCGTGTTATTGCGTAGTTTGTCCGTTAAGGAACTTTGGAATACGTCCCAGTTGATTTTGTTGTAATTAATGAATTCTTGCTGGGGATTAGCAAGGGCATTGAAATTTGTCCGAAGACGAAGTATTAATTTTACTGCTAAGTGGTCGGAGTCAGATGGAATTGCAGTGCATGAGAAGTTCTCAAGTGTAGGTAGTCTACAAATTAAGTTGGGGGAGCACAGGAAAAAATCAAGTGTAGAAGGGGTTCGGGGAAATGTGGGGATTGGTTGAGACACAATGTCAAAAGAGTGTGTGTGAGAATTAGCGCATAGCCAGTCGGAGATAGCAACTCCTTGGAGGGTGTTATGTGAGTCCATCCATAATTGATGACGAGCGTTAAAATCGCCACCAATTATAAATAGAGTGTAATTTTGACAAAATGCGTTAAGCAAGTCAAGGTCATGTTTAATGTCAGTTTGGGATGCGCCGCACTGGTTATACAATGATATCAGAAGGATATTTTCATTGTTTTCTAGTAAGATGGCTATACAGGTTACTTCAAATGTAACCAAGCCTTGGATAATGACCTTTTGGCATTGAAAATTTGATTTTACCAGAATGGCGGTGCCAGTTTTGGCGAAATCTCTGTCAGTCCGGAATAGTGTGTACTTTTCAAAGTAAAGCCGATGCCTCGTCACTAATTTAGTTTCAGAGAGCAAAACGGCGTCGGGTTTGTTTTTCTTAAGGAAGTTTTCAAGGGAGATCCGTTTAGGATGGGATACTAAAGAGCCGACGTTATACGAGATAACGTTTAATTGGTTTATTGTCCTAGACATATTTTAAAGCAGAAGTCAAGAAACATGTGTTTCTTGCCGGTTTCGTCGGGACAGGCCTCGTAGAGAGGGAGGAAGTCTGAAATTTTGGATAAGATTGTGACAAAGTCACAACCGAAAAATTTTTGTGAGTCGTTCAGGAACGAACTCGTTGTGGTTTTGGGCAAACTAAAAGTTTTGGAGTTGTTTGTGGTTTTGACACCAATTGGGTTCGATGATTTGGGGATGGTTGGCTCAGGTTGAGCAATTGGGCTGGGTTTGGTTTGGGGTTTGGTTAGGGGTTTGGCTTGGGTTTTGGGGGTATTATTATATACACTGTTGTTAATTTTTAAAATATCGGAAAAAGACTTACCTGGAGTAAATTTCCTGGATGTTGGTAGAGTTGTTGGTTTTGCCGGTGTTTTCGCTGCCTCCTTCTCTTTTTTTGCTGCAACTATTTTTTTCCTGTAGGGACATCCTTCATAGCTAGCTGGGTGTCCTTCTTCCTTGCAGAGGACGCAGTAGGGTTTTCCAATCTTTGGGTCGGTCCTTGCGCACTGGCCTCGTTCATGTGATTCGCTGCACTTCACGCAGCGATGTTTCATGCTGCAGTTAACGCTGACATGCCCAAAAGCTTGGCAGTTTCGGCACTGGGTTATTATATTGGGCTGCAGTTTCTCCCATCTAACTGCTTCCCCGAGTAGGTTCCGGATCCTACTGACTGCTGCTAGGTCTGTCCCTTTTTTAAACTCAACAACAAAGGCGTTGAAGGTCGTTGTTTTGTCTTTCTTGGAGCGAAAGGGTGATGCCTTGATGGCTTCGAATTCCAGGGCTCCTAGTTCGTTGACAATGTCCTCAGGGTTATGGGAGCGGTTGAGTTTTTTTAGAAGTATAATACACTTCCTGTCCTCCTTGGAAGTGAAGGAATGGTGCTGTACTTTTTTTTCAAGTAGGTACTTCCTTACGTCTTCGTTGTCTTGTTTTGTTGTTGTTTTTATTATTGTTTTTGTTTTGTTAATATTAACTACTGAGTAGTTTATTGTTTTGCCGTTTAACTTAAAATGCCGGTACATTTCGGCTGTTGCCAAGTTGTAGCACACAATGGGTGGCTGCATTTTCCCTGGACTATGTTGAAGTTCCGCTGCTGCTGATGACTTTGCTGCTGCTGCAGTTGTTGTTGTTGTTGGAGATGCTGTTGCAGCCTGGTTACTGGCCTTTTTTCTCCTGTTAGTTGGGGCAACCTTAATGAAATCAGTGTCTTCATTAAGGTTACCGTCAATAAGTTTCGGTCGTTTGCTTTGGTCAAGTTCCACTTCGGTGTCACTTGCCTTTGCTCTCTTTTCCGTCACTGGTGTTGATTCCATGGGAATATCCTCAACGTCCTCAACGACTTCTGCTTCTGGTGCAGTCGGGATGGTAAATTGCTGGAGAATTTGGTCTACGTCGTAGCCTAACCGCACAGCGAAATCTGTTGATGCACCCACACCGTAGGTATTTCGCATATGTGCGATTTCCCTCTCGATGGTGCTCAACAATTGCTCCCTGGCGGCTTTTACCTTCTCTCGCTGACCCATTGGGACGGAGAAAAAAAAAGTCTACCTGTAGTCCTTGGTTTTTCCCTTTAATCCGGATGTGGCAGATTATCTGGGAATTCCGAATAATTTGTCGGTATCACACACAGGTAACACTACACTTTTATTAGGGGTGGGTTTTTTTTAATTTTTAATTTTTATTCACACGGATTAAATTCGCGCACAACCGTTCACTTTGAATGCTCGCACTAGAATGGTGTGACTGTACATTTTGCTCAAAACCCACAGATATTTATACTTGTTTGAAAAAAACAATCTCACTTCTGATTGGTCCGTCATATTCACACACAAAAAAACACCCGAACGAAGACAAAAATACCTCATTTTATTACCTAAGCTCCTGAGTTTTATGGCGATGTAAAATATAAAGTGTAAAAGTGATCGAATAAATTGTGAAAAGTGAAAAAAAAGCAAAATAATGGCTCGTACAAAGCAAACTGCCCGTAAATCGACTGGTGGAAAGGCTCCACGCAAGCAGCTGGCTACCAAAGCAGCTCGCAAAAGTGCCCCAGCCACCGGAGGTGTAAAAAAACCACATCGTTACCGTCCTGGAACCGTGGCTCTTCGTGAAATCCGTCGTTATCAGAAGAGCACAGAATTGTTGATTCGCAAATTGCCTTTCCAACGTTTAGTTCGTGAAATTGCTCAAGATTTCAAAACAGATTTGCGGTTCCAGAGCTCAGCTGTTATGGCACTACAAGAAGCCAGTGAAGCTTATTTGGTTGGTCTTTTTGAAGATACAAATTTGTGCGCCATTCATGCCAAGCGTGTGACAATTATGCCAAAAGACATTCAATTGGCTAGACGCATTCGTGGCGAACGTGCTTAAGCATCCAAAACAATCTTAAACTCAACGGTCCTTTTCAGGACCACAAAAAATCAAAAAGAGATTAAACTAAATTTCATTTTTTTGTTGTTGTTTAAAATACATACGAGTAGACAGAGTTCTAGTTTTTATTATCCGCAATAAAACGGAGTTAGGTAGTTTATCGGACATTAGGTAAAAAAAAAGAGAAAATCTACCTACTACGCAAAAATGTATGTAATTTTTTTTTTTATTATAGGGAGTTGGATAAATGGATACCCTAAATGAATTCTTAGAATTTTACTATGCAAGCGTAGGTATTAGATTTTATCCAAAAATCCCTTTGGAGGATAATATTTTTAGAACCAGATATCGCATAATCTTTTGGTTTACAAATATGAGAACAATTTGAATAGGCCTTTCCAAAAATGTATATTTCAATAGGTTTCAGAAGAAAAGTTGAAAAAGTATTTTTTTTGCGATCACATAGGAAGACATTTTGTTTTTTTTTTTCTTAGAAAATTTATATTAGGCATAGTTATCTTCAATATGTGTTTATTTATTTATATTTCATGATTTACGCAAAGCAATTTTTATTTATTTCATTATTTTACATTAACAAAAAGATAATAAGATGAACATTTTCCAATGGGTTGAATTTCGGTAGGAAATTAATATTATTGTACATACAAATTATTAAGTGTCATTTGATATGGCAATTTACATTAAGAAATAGTTAATAATGTTGGTTGATAATGAAATTGAAACAATATTTATGTTTATAATTATTTATTTAAGCAGTCTGAGTTATATTTTGTACTTATTTTACCAAAAAACAGGTAAAAACAATTTTCTGACAAAATGCTACTGCCCATCGAAATCGGTGTTGATATGCGTTTCATTACTCAAATTCTTTTAATTGAATTCGAAGGAAATTTCATAATATTTTGTTAAAATTTTAATTTATCTTGTTTAAATGAACTATCAGCTATATGAAAAAAATATTTTCAAGTTGAAAATATGTTTTGTTAATTAGTTATAAGCATTCTTTTACAAAAGTATTGAAAAAACACCACCACACATTTACTTCAATTGTGATTTATTCAATGAAACATACCTTTATTTAAACAAAATTAATGTCCAAATGGTCAATTATTATTCTAAGAAAAATGATAAAATATATTTTTTTAGATTTGTAGCTGAAAACATTTAAATTATGTATGTTTTAAAAAGAACCTAACTTTTAAAAGAGTACAAATTGTGTACATCATGAATTTTTTGAAGACCTTCGCTCTCGTTGATTCTCATTGAATCAAGTCCGTGGGGTGTTTGTGGCATGTGAAAATTATTAAAAAAAGTGAAAAGTGTTTTATTTTATTGCAAGAAGCAATATCTAAATAAAGTGTAAAGTGAAGTGATAAAAAAAAATGTCTGATACTGTGGCTGCATCTCCTGCAATTGTTGCAGAAAAAAAACCGAAGAAGGCTGCCGCCAGCGCCAGCGCCGCCGGTTCAAAGAAACCAAAATCAACGCCAACTCATCCTCCTACTCAGCAAATGGTAGATGCTGCGATTAAAACATTGAAGGAACGCGGTGGTTCTTCGCTTTTGGCTATTAAAAAATATATTGCTGCTACTTACAAAGTCGATGTTCAAAAACTTGCACCATTTATCAAAAAATATTTAAAAGGTGCCGTAATAAGTGGTAAGTTAGTGCAAACAAAAGGAAAAGGTGCTGCAGGCTCGTTTAAATTATCGCCCAATGCAAATAAGGAACCAAAAGCCAAGTCTGCTGCCGATAAGAAAAAATCTGCTGCTAAGCCCAAAGCTGCTGCTGCTGGTGACAAAAAATTAAAGAAGGTTGTTGGTGACAAAAAAGTGAAGAAGCCTGTAGCTGCAACCAAAAAAAGTGCTGTAGATAAAAAGAAGGTAGAAAAGCCAAAAGTGAAAAGTGTTAAGAAGACCAGCGCCGTTAAAGCAAAGCCAACTAAAGCAAAGGCTGCCGCTCCTAAGCCAAAAGTACCAAAAGCCAAATCGGCCACAGCATCTGCTGCAAAGCCTAAAAAGGCGGTTGCTGCCAAAAAAGCCAAGAAGTAATTTCACAAAAAATTCTTCAATTTAAACGCAAATCCACAGTCCTTTTCAGGACTACAAAAAATTGTACGAAGAGATAAAATTTGTTTTTTTTTTTTTTAATAATTACTATTAAATATCTCATCTCATCATCAATGAGATGAGATATTTTTTTTATAATAATTACTAGTAAAATATTGCACTATCTCTTTGAGATAAGGTTTTTTAAAAAGAATTTTCGGTAGATTATTGCACTCTTTGAGATGAGATTTTTTTTTTTGATAATGACTTAAAATATTGCACTATCTCGATGAAAATTTTTTTAAAAGAATTTTCATTAGATTATTGCACTATCTCGATGAAAATTAAAATTTTTTAAAAGAATTTTCATTAGATTTTATTACTATCGATGAAAAATTTTTTTAAAATAATTTTTATTAGATTTGTTGTGCGAAAGTATACCTATGAAGAAACGATGTGTTATACTACATACATTTTTCTCCCAATATGAAGTATTGAGTTATTTATCTACCTACGGAAAAAGATAGTTTTATTTTGTGTTAATTTTATGAAATTCGGTTGTATCTCTTATTGAAATTTTTGCGGCCCTGAAAAGGGCCATTTTTGAAGACATTTAATAAATTACTTCGAGCTAGTATATTTGGTAACTGCCTTAGTTCCTTCACTAACAGCATGCTTGGCAAGTTCGCCAGGCAATAACAATCGAACGGCAGTCTGAATTTCCCGACTGGTTATTGTCGAACGCTTGTTGTAGTGAGCCAAACGAGATGCTTCAGCAGCAATCCTCTCGAAGATATCGTTCACAAAGCTGTTCATGATGCTCATGGCTTTTGATGAAATTCCAGTGTCTGGATGAACTTGCTTGAGAACTTTGTAAATGTAGATTGCGTAGCTTTCCTTCCTCTTACGCTTCTTCTTCTTATCGGTTTTGGTAATATTTTTTTGAGCCTTTCCGGCCTTCTTTGCTGCTTTTCCACTAGTCTTAGGCGGCATTTTTAACTATTCACTTTTAGACTGTATTCACAAACGATTAAACGGGAACTGTGAAAATGCGTTTTTTTTTTTTTTTTTGAATTTGAATTTTTTATTGAACCTTAAAATACTATGTACAATTTGTTTTCTTAAGATTAATTGGCTAATATTAAATTTGCTGGCTCATAGGGGGCCTAACACTTATACCTTGTCATGCTTGTTTTTAAATATCAACTTAAAAGTAGGTGGTAAAAAAATTTTAAAAATAATTCTGGCTTGGTTTTTTTTTTCTCGGGTTGTTCCGTCCCGGTTGTCCAATTGGTGGGTTTAGGGTTGGTTGGTTTTTAGTAGTTGTTCAGCCACGGTGGTAGGCTGACTCCGTGTCAGCGTAAAATGGAACTGCTTCTGCGTTGTCGTCTGGTATCCGGTCGATTAAGTCCATAGCACACAAGTATCTTGGCTCGGGATGTCGTTCCTGTATGGTCATCCTTCTCATCAGCGGGTTAGGGTGATTGACGGTTTTTGCCATGAATTTTCTTGCAAATTGCATTAAAAATTCGTCCAATGGCTTTATTTTTGCTTCGTCGTAGATTCGCTGGTTGCTGGGGTGTTTTAGCCGCTGTCTATCGAAGAAGAGTCCGGTGCTTATCCTCAGCATTTTTCTCTCGAAGAGTTTAAGCTTCTCCATTGCCGTCTTTGAGATGGTGTACCATACAGGAAAGCTGTAGCTGATGATAGGCCTTATCAGCTGTTTGTAAATGAGCAGCTTTGTTGCTTGGTTTAGCCCATTTCTCCTCTTGAGTAGCGGGTGTAGGCGATGGAATGCAAAATTGGCCTTCTTAAGTACCTTCCTGGTATGTGGGTTGAATTTCATCAGATCGTTGAAATTCACCCCTAGGTACTTGACGTTTTGTTTTGTGTGTACCGTCGACCCATCGGGAAGCCTCAGTACTAGATTTTTGCAGGTAGTTGCAGTTCGACAGCGGATGCCATTCCTGGCTGGTCTCCTGAAGCACACGAGTTCCGTCTTGCTACTGTTTATTTTGATTCCCCACTTCTGGTAATACTCGAAGAGTCTGGTGACGTGGGCTTCAACTTTCCTGGCGGCTATGGTTGGTGATATTGATGAGGCGTATGTCAACGAGTCATCCGCGAAGAGCAGGTTTTCACATCCGGTTGGCGTTGGCTGGTCTGATGTCATCATGCTGTAGAGGAAGGGTCCCAGCTTCGATCCTTGGGCTACTCCGGCTTTGATGGTCTTGGTGGTGGATTTACAGTTGTCTATCTGGACGAAAAATTTTCTGAAAGAAAGAAAAGAGAAGATTATTTTTATTAGTTGTGTCGGCAATCTTTGCAGTCTAAGTTTATGGATGAGGCCGTCTATCCATACACTGTCGAATGCTTTCTCGACATCCAGAAAGCATGCAACGGTGATTCGGTGGCTGTTCAGTGCTGCTGTGACATCGGACTGGAATTTGGTCAGCGCGTGTAGCGTTGAGTGGCCTTCGCGGAAGCCAAACTGCATATCGGGGATGATGTTATTATCCTTGCAGTGTTTTTTGAGTCTCCTGAGCAAGACCTCTTCCAGGATTTTGCTGATGCTGTTGAGGAGGGAAACCGGTCTATAGTTGGTGATGTCACTAAGTGCTCCTTTTTTGGGGATTGCCACGACTTTGGCTTCTTTCCACTTCTGGGGGAAGTATCCGTTGTTGATGCAGTTGTTAATGATGATGGTGAGGAATACCATTACTGCATGTGGGAACCTTTTAATTATATAGCTGGAGACACCGTCTGGTCCAGCTGACTTTTTCGGCTGGGAATTGCTGATTATTTCTGCAACCTCCTCTATTTTGCAGGAATACGGGTTGTCTGGAGGATCACTTGCTGGATGGGTGTCGTCAAAGCTGATTATATCCGGATTTGGTTGGGATGTCTGCTGGACAGATGCTTCGACTTCTTGTATGAACGCTGGATCGTTAGGTGGGCTCGGTGTGAAGTTTCCTTCAAAGTGACTCGCAAACGCTTCTGCCTTATCCTCGATTGTGGTCACTTCGATGTTGTTGTGGCTGATGATGTCAGGCATTTTTGGGTGCTTGCCAATGATTCTGCTGATGTTCTTGAAGGCATCGGGTCCTGGCTTGATGGTTTGTAGCCGTTTTGTGTACTGCATGTTGTTATAATAATTTACAGAGTTCCGGAACATTATGTTGGTTTGCTTCAATGCGTTCCAAACTGTCTGGTAGTCATTGTTGACAGTATTCAGCTCTCTTCGATGGATCCGTTGTAGACGCTTCCTAAGACGTTGCCTGTGAGCATATAAGCTCTGAACGTACTCAGGTAGGTGTTGGTACCTATCCTTTGACGTTCGAGGTTTTTTTTGATGTTCCAGTGCCGTAGTTACGGCATGCTCCAGGTTGTCAATTGCAGCGTCTATCTCGGGGTCCAGAAGATTCCTGTTTGACGGTGGAAGAGCTATCATGTCTTCAATGTCCCTTTGCAGCTGGTTAATGTCCAGTCGTCTGTAGTTGATGAAGGTCTCTGGGGTGCCTGAAAATAAAATTGGTTGGTTAAGTTTTATCGATAGTTGGACAGCCTCATGGTCCGAGTCACTGTGCACAGCTGTGCAAACATAATTCCGGATTTCCGGAGTAATGTTCACTAGGCTCGAGGATGCCAGGAAGAAGTCCAACGTCGATGGTGTCCTTGGGAAGGTGGGTTTAGGTTGGGATATCGCAACCAGTGAGTGCTCGTTTTGGTTGTCCTCCATCCAGTCGACAATTGCTCTGCCTTCGTTGTCGGTTTGCGTGTCCAGCCACATGTGATGTCTCGCGTTGAAGTCGCCGCCAATGATCCCATAGGTGGTTTCTTTTAGAATTCCGTTGAGGATATGCAGATCATTTTGAATATTCCTTGCAGAGGATGTGCACTTGAAATACGTGCTGATGACCGTAAGGGTCTCACCTCTTCCTACGGATAAGACCATGGCGGTGGCTTCACTGGTTCGAAGTCCTGGGATGGTGACTTCAGTCGAATTGGGGAATATTTTTTCCTTCACATAGATAGCTGTTCCAACCCGGTCCTGGTTTCTGTCCTTCCTGTAAATTTTGTATCCCTTGATGTCTATATTGTTGATCTTTGTGACGTTCGTCTCACTGATCAGGGCAATATCGGGAGTGTTCCTCTTCATGAATATGTAGAATGACGCCCTCTTGTCCAGGCTGTACAATGAATTGACATTGTACGTCAGGATGCGGAGCTTCTTTAACTGCATATCTGGAAGAGGAAAGTGGCTAATGCCACGGACTTCTCTCCTTCCGTAAGCTGGGCGTAGTTCGGTGGAACTGCGCTCCTTGCTTTGCCCATGACTGTGAGTAGGTCGGAACCGAATATCCTTTGGACTTCGTTACTAAGATTTGGTGGCGCTGCTGATTTGGTTGGTCCGGTCTTTGTTGCTGCTATCCTTGTCGCTGGTCTAGATGTGGTTGGTGGTTCTGTTTGTTGTTGTGAAGCTTTGGGTTTTTGGGTTCCTCTTGCTATCGCCGCGTAGCTGACAGCTGGTCGAGTGGTCACGGTAGCTGGACTAGTGACGAACTTCTGGTGGGCTCGCTTCTCTGCCATTTGCCTGTTTCTTTCCGTTTGGCGAGCTTTTAGTGTTGGGCATCCTTTGAAGCTGGCCGGGTGTCCAGTTTTTTGGCAGTTGGCACACCATACGTCCAACCCAGTGTTCGCCTTGCGTTGGCACTGTCCAGGTTCGTGCGACTCCTTGCATTTGACGCAAACATATGCGCGTCCGCAGTTTGTGGCGACGTGTCCACTGTGAAAATGCGGAGAACTGCTTCTCAATTTATTCTCTCTTTCGGTGGTAAATTTGTAATGTGTTCACTCTCTTTTTTGTGTTTGAGAATCGAGAACATTTTGAATAAATAGGGGCGTCTTTTAAAAATTTCAAGTCATTATACAGTGTGCAGTTAAGCAGTGAACAGTGAAAATAAGAAATAGTTTGAGCTATTTCTATATAAACAATTAATTGAAAAATAAAAAAACAACTTTTTTAAAATGTCTGGTCGTGGTAAAGGTGGAAAAGTTAAGGGAAAGGCAAAGTCCCGTTCAAATCGTGCTGGATTACAATTCCCTGTTGGTCGTATCCATCGTTTGCTCCGAAAGGGAAATTATGCTGAGCGCGTTGGAGCTGGTGCCCCTGTGTATTTGGCAGCTGTCATGGAATATTTGGCGGCAGAAGTTTTGGAATTGGCGGGAAATGCTGCTCGTGACAACAAAAAAACTAGAATTATCCCCCGCCATTTGCAATTGGCCATCCGCAACGACGAAGAGTTGAACAAATTGCTTTCTGGTGTAACAATCGCACAAGGAGGTGTTCTTCCTAATATTCAAGCCGTTTTGTTGCCAAAGAAGACAGAAAAGAGTGCTTAAATCTCGTGACGACAAAATCAAAAGAAAACAAAAACAAAAACCGTCCTTTTCAGGACGACAAATCATTTCCCTAAAGAGATAAATATTTCATATTTTCAAATTCTACGTACATGCCTATATTTTTATGCCATCAGAAAAATTGGTTGCAATTTTAACTGCTTTATAAAGTTAAAATTTAAAAAAAAAAACTGCAAAAATCACTCCCATAAGAAAAAAATGAATTTTTTATACCTGGGTAAAATTCTTGGAATTTTGTAATTTTTATTACTTTTTTGACCTTGAATCCATATTTTATAACCCATTTAGATGCATTTAAAAAAAAAAATATACCTGCGTAAAATTCTTCGAATTCTGTAATTTATATTACTTTGAATCTATATTTTATAACCCATCTAGATCCTATCCAAAAAAAAAACTACCTGGGTAAAATTCTGCGAATTGTGTAATTTTTATTACTTTTTTTGGACTTTGAATTAACATTTTATATCTCTTTTAGATTTTATTGTGGTCCTGAAAAGGACCGATTGTTTGATATTATCAAATGAATGATTTAACCTCCGAAACCATAAAGAGTACGACCTTGTCTCTTCAAAGCGTAAACTACATCCATAGCTGTAACTGTCTTACGCTTAGCATGTTCAGTATAGGTAACAGCATCACGGATAACATTTTCTAGAAACACTTTTAAAACTCCACGTGTTTCTTCGTAAATCAAACCAGAAATACGCTTTACACCGCCACGACGAGCCAATCGACGAATTGCTGGTTTGGTGATACCTTGGATGTTATCACGCAACACTTTACGATGCCGTTTAGCTCCACCTTTGCCCAAGCCTTTTCCTCCTTTACCACGACCAGTCATTTTTAATATTTATTTATAAAATAGAAACTTCACTACACAAGATGCACTGTCAAACTGTACATTTTGCATATACAATATATACAATATTTATTTATTTGCTCAAAGAATGTTACAATGGCTTAAATTTACAATTTCTTAAATTCTAGGACTTAAGTTATTTATCTGCGAGCTCAGAAGGGGCTCTGCTTCGTTATTTGTTGGTTTTAAGTTAACATTTTAAAAATAAAAGTGCCTTAGTCTATATATAGTAAAAATAATAATAGTGTTTTTTCTCGCCTGCTGGAGCATTGCCGACGGTCGTTGGTTGGTATGGTGGGAGTAGGGTGGTTTTTTGAGGTCCTTGTTGGTTTGGATATAGGTGGTGATAGGGCTTTGATGGTCAATTGTTGCTTCAACCTCTGTTGTACTGCGTTCCTGCAGCATCGTAGAAGTTTCCGAAGCTGTCGTCTGTTGATATCCTAAATGTTGGATCCGTCATGGATAGCACCTGGAGATATCGGTCGTCTATGTCGGGATTACCTGAAATTAAATTAATAAGAGGGCTGGGATGGGATGGGATTTTCCTCAGCATTTTTGTACTGAGGTTGTGGATGTACCTGTCTATTGGGACAATACAGGCTGCTTCATAGAGCCTTTCGTTGCTATAATAGCGAGGAGAGTTAGGTTTTCGGTGGAGGGATGTGCAGTGACGAAGGGCTTTTCGCTCAAAAATCTGCATTTTTTTCATATAAGTGGGGCTTATTGTGTACCATATAGGGAAGCAATAAGTTAGTATGGGGCGAATGAGTTGCTTGTAAAGCAGAAGTTTCGTCCTGGTTTGGAGGCCGCCTCTTATTTGCATAAGAGGACGTAGGAGAGATAAGGCAAGGTTTGCCTTACGAAGAGTGAGTTTAACGTGTTGGTTAAATTTGAACCTTTCGAAGAAATGTATTCCAAGGTATTTAACGCTTTGCTTTGGGGTGATAATGGAGTTGTCAGGAAGTGACAGGGAGAGGTTTTTGCATTTGGTGGCTAAACCTTTATGCGAAGGTATTCTAAAACAGATTAATTCTGATTTAGACGGGTTGATTTTTATTCCCCATTGGAGGTAATATTCCCAGAGTCTATGGATATGATCCTTGACTCTACGGAGTGCTATCTCTGGGCTGAGGGATGCGCTATATGTGATGGAGTCATCAGCAAATAGTAGGGTTTTGGTCATTGGGGGGTTAGTTGGCTGGTCGGAGGTGTAAAGGTTGAATAGATCGGGCCCGAGGCGGGAACCTTGGGCAACTCCAGCCGAAATATTTTTAAGGGATGAGTTAGTATTTCCTACTCGTACGTAAAACTTACGGTTAGTGAGGAAACTGTATATAATGAGGATTAGATGCCTAGGGAAATGAAGAGAATTTAACTTGAAAATCAGGCCATCTATCCAGACACTGTCGAATGCTTTTTGGATATCAAGCAGACAAGCAATGGTGGTTTCTTTTTTGTTGAGAGCCAGAGTTGTATCAGCGTGAAGCTTCAACAATGGATCGAAAGTGGAGTGGGATGCTTTGAAACCAAATTGGTTATGCTGCACTATTCCCATGGAGGAGCATAGTGAGCGAAGTTTTTTAAGGATGAGCATTTCTAGGAGCTTGCTGAGGTTTGGGAGCAGAGAAATTGGCCTATAATTGTTTATCAAATTTGCCCCTGGTTTCTTAGGGATTGGGAATATTTCGGCAATTTTCCATTTACCTGGGAAGTAGCTATTGTTGATACAATTATTTAAGATAATTGTAAGCCATATGATTGCAGTGGGGGGAAGTTTTTTGATAACGAAGTTGGAAACCTTATCAGGTCCCGAAGATTTCTTAGAATTGCCATTTTGAATTGAATCGTGAAGATCATGTGGGCTTGTGAAGATGTTATCAACCGTCGTGCAGACGGATGAGTTTTCTTCAGTGAAAGTGGTCAGGGAGTTAGAATCTTGGGATATGAGTCTTGTTACTTCGTTACTGACGTTAGAGAAAAAGTCAGGCAGATGCATAGGAAGATTGGGTTTGAAATTACTTTCGAAGAACTCCGCAAATGCATCTGTCTTATCACGGTCAGACGCTAAGAAGGAGTTATTGTGCTGAAGTTGGCCAAGAATGGGGGATTTTTTGCCTACAATTTTATTAATTTGTTTGAAGGTGTCAGGTCCAGGTTTTATGACGTTAAGTCTTTTCCTGAACTGGGAGTTTATGAAGGCTTTAGTATTTTGGTCGATTAGTGTATTAATACACCTAAGTTGTGAATAAACACTCTGATACTCATTGCAGTGGGTACTTAGAGTACGGTGAAAAATTCTTTGCAGAATTTTTCGAAGTTTTTGCCTAAATTTATACATATTTTGTATAGGTATGGGAAGGTCTTTGTATTTAGACTTGAAGTTGAGGGGTTGAGATTGCTCTGCAATTGAGTAGGAAATGGAGCCTTCAATTACATCGATTGCAGAATCGATTTCTTGATTACTCAAATTGGTTGATGTGCTGGGCGTGTTATTGCGTAGTTTGTCCGTTAAGGAACTTTGGAATACGTCCCAGTTGATTTTGTTGTAATTAATGAATTCTTGCTGGGGATTAGCAAGGGCATTGAAATTTGTCCGAAGACGAAGTATTAATTTTACTGCTAAGTGGTCGGAGTCAGATGGAATTGCAGTGCATGAGAAGTTCTCAAGTGTAGGTAGTCTACAAATTAAGTTGGGGGAGCACAGGAAAAAATCAAGTGTAGAAGGGGTTCGGGGAAATGTGGGGATTGGTTGAGACACAATGTCAAAAGAGTGTGTGTGAGAATTAGCGCATAGCCAGTCGGAGATAGCAACTCCTTGGAGGGTGTTATGTGAGTCCATCCATAATTGATGACGAGCGTTAAAATCGCCACCAATTATAAATAGAGTGTAATTTTGACAAAATGCGTTAAGCAAGTCAAGGTCATGTTTAATGTCAGTTTGGGATGCGCCGCACTGGTTATACAATGATATCAGAAGGATATTTTCATTGTTTTCTAGTAAGATGGCTATACAGGTTACTTCAAATGTAACCAAGCCTTGGATAATGACCTTTTGGCATTGAAAATTTGATTTTACCAGAATGGCGGTGCCAGTTTTGGCGAAATCTCTGTCAGTCCGGAATAGTGTGTACTTTTCAAAGTAAAGCCGATGCCTCGTCACTAATTTAGTTTCAGAGAGCAAAACGGCGTCGGGTTTGTTTTTCTTAAGGAAGTTTTCAAGGGAGATCCGTTTAGGATGGGATACTAAAGAGCCGACGTTATACGAGATAACGTTTAATTGGTTTATTGTCCTAGACATATTTTAAAGCAGAAGTCAAGAAACATGTGTTTCTTGCCGGTTTCGTCGGGACAGGCCTCGTAGAGAGGGAGGAAGTCTGAAATTTTGGATAAGATTGTGACAAAGTCACAACCGAAAAATTTTTGTGAGTCGTTCAGGAACGAACTCGTTGTGGTTTTGGGCAAACTAAAAGTTTTGGAGTTGTTTGTGGTTTTGACACCAATTGGGTTCGATGATTTGGGGATGGTTGGCTCAGGTTGAGCAATTGGGCTGGGTTTGGTTTGGGGTTTGGTTAGGGGTTTGGCTTGGGTTTTGGGGGTATTATTATATACACTGTTGTTAATTTTTAAAATATCGGAAAAAGACTTACCTGGAGTAAATTTCCTGGATGTTGGTAGAGTTGTTGGTTTTGCCGGTGTTTTCGCTGCCTCCTTCTCTTTTTTTGCTGCAACTATTTTTTTCCTGTAGGGACATCCTTCATAGCTAGCTGGGTGTCCTTCTTCCTTGCAGAGGACGCAGTAGGGTTTTCCAATCTTTGGGTCGGTCCTTGCGCACTGGCCTCGTTCATGTGATTCGCTGCACTTCACGCAGCGATGTTTCATGCTGCAGTTAACGCTGACATGCCCAAAAGCTTGGCAGTTTCGGCACTGGGTTATTATATTGGGCTGCAGTTTCTCCCATCTAACTGCTTCCCCGAGTAGGTTCCGGATCCTACTGACTGCTGCTAGGTCTGTCCCTTTTTTAAACTCAACAACAAAGGCGTTGAAGGTCGTTGTTTTGTCTTTCTTGGAGCGAAAGGGTGATGCCTTGATGGCTTCGAATTCCAGGGCTCCTAGTTCGTTGACAATGTCCTCAGGGTTATGGGAGCGGTTGAGTTTTTTTAGAAGTATAATACACTTCCTGTCCTCCTTGGAAGTGAAGGAATGGTGCTGTACTTTTTTTTCAAGTAGGTACTTCCTTACGTCTTCGTTGTCTTGTTTTGTTGTTGTTTTTATTATTGTTTTTGTTTTGTTAATATTAACTACTGAGTAGTTTATTGTTTTGCCGTTTAACTTAAAATGCCGGTACATTTCGGCTGTTGCCAAGTTGTAGCACACAATGGGTGGCTGCATTTTCCCTGGACTATGTTGAAGTTCCGCTGCTGCTGATGACTTTGCTGCTGCTGCAGTTGTTGTTGTTGTTGGAGATGCTGTTGCAGCCTGGTTACTGGCCTTTTTTCTCCTGTTAGTTGGGGCAACCTTAATGAAATCAGTGTCTTCATTAAGGTTACCGTCAATAAGTTTCGGTCGTTTGCTTTGGTCAAGTTCCACTTCGGTGTCACTTGCCTTTGCTCTCTTTTCCGTCACTGGTGTTGATTCCATGGGAATATCCTCAACGTCCTCAACGACTTCTGCTTCTGGTGCAGTCGGGATGGTAAATTGCTGGAGAATTTGGTCTACGTCGTAGCCTAACCGCACAGCGAAATCTGTTGATGCACCCACACCGTAGGTATTTCGCATATGTGCGATTTCCCTCTCGATGGTGCTCAACAATTGCTCCCTGGCGGCTTTTACCTTCTCTCGCTGACCCATTGGGACGGAGAAAAAAAAAGTCTACCTGTAGTCCTTGGTTTTTCCCTTTAATCCGGATGTGGCAGATTATCTGGGAATTCCGAATAATTTGTCGGTATCACACACAGGTAACACTACACTTTTATTAGGGGTGGGTTTTTTTTAATTTTTAATTTTTATTCACACGGATTAAATTCGCGCACAACCGTTCACTTTGAATGCTCGCACTAGAATGGTGTGACTGTCTGTACATTTTGCTCAAAACCCACAGATATTTATACTTGTTTGAAAAAAAAACAATCTCACTTCTGATTGGTCCGTCATATTCACACACAAAAAAACACCCGAACGAAGACAAAAATACCTCATTTTATTACCTAAGCTCCTGAGTTTTATGGCGATGTAAAATATAAAGTGTAAAAGTGATCGAATAAATTGTGAAAAGTGAAAAAAAAGCAAAATAATGGCTCGTACAAAGCAAACTGCCCGTAAATCGACTGGTGGAAAGGCTCCACGCAAGCAGCTGGCTACCAAAGCAGCTCGCAAAAGTGCCCCAGCCACCGGAGGTGTAAAAAAACCACATCGTTACCGTCCTGGAACCGTGGCTCTTCGTGAAATCCGTCGTTATCAGAAGAGCACAGAATTGTTGATTCGCAAATTGCCTTTCCAACGTTTAGTTCGTGAAATTGCTCAAGATTTCAAAACAGATTTGCGGTTCCAGAGCTCAGCTGTTATGGCACTACAAGAAGCCAGTGAAGCTTATTTGGTTGGTCTTTTTGAAGATACAAATTTGTGCGCCATTCATGCCAAGCGTGTGACAATTATGCCAAAAGACATTCAATTGGCTAGACGCATTCGTGGCGAACGTGCTTAAGCATCCAAAACAATCTTAAACTCAACGGTCCTTTTCAGGACCACAAAAAATCAAAAAGAGATTAAACTAAATTTCATTTTTTTGTTGTTGTTTAAAATACATACGAGTAGACAGAGTTCTAGTTTTTATTATCCGCAATAAAACGGAGTTAGGTAGTTTATCGGACATTAGGTAAAAAAAAAGAGAAAATCTACCTACTACGCAAAAATGTATGTAATTTTTTTTTTTATTATAGGGAGTTGGATAAATGGATACCCTAAATGAATTCTTAGAATTTTACTATGCAAGCGTAGGTATTAGATTTTATCCAAAAATCCCTTTGGAGGATAATATTTTTAGAACCAGATATCGCATAATCTTTTGGTTTACAAATATGAGAACAATTTGAATAGGCCTTTCCAAAAATGTATATTTCAATAGGTTTCAGAAGAAAAGTTGAAAAAGTATTTTTTTTGCGATCACATAGGAAGACATTTTGTTTTTTTTTTTCTTAGAAAATTTATATTAGGCATAGTTATCTTCAATATGTGTTTATTTATTTATATTTCATGATTTACGCAAAGCAATTTTTATTTATTTCATTATTTTACATTAACAAAAAGATAATAAGATGAACATTTTCCAATGGGTTGAATTTCGGTAGGAAATTAATATTATTGTACATACAAATTATTAAGTGTCATTTGATATGGCAATTTACATTAAGAAATAGTTAATAATGTTGGTTGATAATGAAATTGAAACAATATTTATGTTTATAATTATTTATTTAAGCAGTCTGAGTTATATTTTGTACTTATTTTACCAAAAAACAGGTAAAAACAATTTTCTGACAAAATGCTACTGCCCATCGAAATCGGTGTTGATATGCGTTTCATTACTCAAATTCTTTTAATTGAATTCGAAGGAAATTTCATAATATTTTGTTAAAATTTTAATTTATCTTGTTTAAATGAACTATCAGCTATATGAAAAAAATATTTTCAAGTTGAAAATATGTTTTGTTAATTAGTTATAAGCATTCTTTTACAAAAGTATTGAAAAAACACCACCACACATTTACTTCAATTGTGATTTATTCAATGAAACATACCTTTATTTAAACAAAATTAATGTCCAAATGGTCAATTATTATTCTAAGAAAAATGATAAAATATATTTTTTTAGATTTGTAGCTGAAAACATTTAAATTATGTATGTTTTAAAAAGAACCTAACTTTTAAAAGAGTACAAATTGTGTACATCATGAATTTTTTGAAGACCTTCGCTCTCGTTGATTCTCATTGAATCAAGTCCGTGGGGTGTTTGTGGCATGTGAAAATTATTAAAAAAAGTGAAAAGTGTTTTATTTTATTGCAAGAAGCAATATCTAAATAAAGTGTAAAGTGAAGTGATAAAAAAAAATGTCTGATACTGTGGCTGCATCTCCTGCAATTGTTGCAGAAAAAAAACCGAAGAAGGCTGCCGCCAGCGCCAGCGCCGCCGGTTCAAAGAAACCAAAATCAACGCCAACTCATCCTCCTACTCAGCAAATGGTAGATGCTGCGATTAAAACATTGAAGGAACGCGGTGGTTCTTCGCTTTTGGCTATTAAAAAATATATTGCTGCTACTTACAAAGTCGATGTTCAAAAACTTGCACCATTTATCAAAAAATATTTAAAAGGTGCCGTAATAAGTGGTAAGTTAGTGCAAACAAAAGGAAAAGGTGCTGCAGGCTCGTTTAAATTATCGCCCAATGCAAATAAGGAACCAAAAGCCAAGTCTGCTGCCGATAAGAAAAAATCTGCTGCTAAGCCCAAAGCTGCTGCTGCTGGTGACAAAAAATTAAAGAAGGTTGTTGGTGACAAAAAAGTGAAGAAGCCTGTAGCTGCAACCAAAAAAAGTGCTGTAGATAAAAAGAAGGTAGAAAAGCCAAAAGTGAAAAGTGTTAAGAAGACCAGCGCCGTTAAAGCAAAGCCAACTAAAGCAAAGGCTGCCGCTCCTAAGCCAAAAGTACCAAAAGCCAAATCGGCCACAGCATCTGCTGCAAAGCCTAAAAAGGCGGTTGCTGCCAAAAAAGCCAAGAAGTAATTTCACAAAAAATTCTTCAATTTAAACGCAAATCCACAGTCCTTTTCAGGACTACAAAAAATTGTACGAAGAGATAAAATTTGTTTTTTTTTTTTTTAATAATTACTATTAAATATCTCATCTCATCATCAATGAGATGAGATATTTTTTTTATAATAATTACTAGTAAAATATTGCACTATCTCTTTGAGATAAGGTTTTTTAAAAAGAATTTTCGGTAGATTATTGCACTCTTTGAGATGAGATTTTTTTTTTTGATAATGACTTAAAATATTGCACTATCTCGATGAAAATTTTTTTAAAAGAATTTTCATTAGATTATTGCACTATCTCGATGAAAATTAAAATTTTTTAAAAGAATTTTCATTAGATTTTATTACTATCGATGAAAAATTTTTTTAAAATAATTTTTATTAGATTTGTTGTGCGAAAGTATACCTATGAAGAAACGATGTGTTATACTACATACATTTTTCTCCCAATATGAAGTATTGAGTTATTTATCTACCTACGGAAAAAGATAGTTTTATTTTGTGTTAATTTTATGAAATTCGGTTGTATCTCTTATTGAAATTTTTGCGGCCCTGAAAAGGGCCATTTTTGAAGACATTTAATAAATTACTTCGAGCTAGTATATTTGGTAACTGCCTTAGTTCCTTCACTAACAGCATGCTTGGCAAGTTCGCCAGGCAATAACAATCGAACGGCAGTCTGAATTTCCCGACTGGTTATTGTCGAACGCTTGTTGTAGTGAGCCAAACGAGATGCTTCAGCAGCAATCCTCTCGAAGATATCGTTCACAAAGCTGTTCATGATGCTCATGGCTTTTGATGAAATTCCAGTGTCTGGATGAACTTGCTTGAGAACTTTGTAAATGTAGATTGCGTAGCTTTCCTTCCTCTTACGCTTCTTCTTCTTATCGGTTTTGGTAATATTTTTTTGAGCCTTTCCGGCCTTCTTTGCTGCTTTTCCACTAGTCTTAGGCGGCATTTTTAACTATTCACTTTTAGACTGTATTCACAAACGATTAAACGGGAACTGTGAAAATGCGGAGAACTGCTTCTC
This sequence comes from Syrphus vitripennis, assembly GCA_958431115.1. NCBI lineage: Eukaryota > Metazoa > Arthropoda > Insecta > Diptera > Syrphidae > Syrphus > Syrphus vitripennis. The sequence goes on along the minus strand of OY288110.1, from coordinate 6,244,754 downwards.
AATTTATTCTCTCTTTCGGTGGTAAATTTGTAATGTGTTCACTCTCTTTTTTGTGTTTGAGAATCGAGAACATTTTGAATAAATAGGGGCGTCTTTTAAAAATTTCAAGTCATTATACAGTGTGCAGTTAAGCAGTGAACAGTGAAAATAAGAAATAGTTTGAGCTATTTCTATATAAACAATTAATTGAAAAATAAAAAAACAACTTTTTTAAAATGTCTGGTCGTGGTAAAGGTGGAAAAGTTAAGGGAAAGGCAAAGTCCCGTTCAAATCGTGCTGGATTACAATTCCCTGTTGGTCGTATCCATCGTTTGCTCCGAAAGGGAAATTATGCTGAGCGCGTTGGAGCTGGTGCCCCTGTGTATTTGGCAGCTGTCATGGAATATTTGGCGGCAGAAGTTTTGGAATTGGCGGGAAATGCTGCTCGTGACAACAAAAAAACTAGAATTATCCCCCGCCATTTGCAATTGGCCATCCGCAACGACGAAGAGTTGAACAAATTGCTTTCTGGTGTAACAATCGCACAAGGAGGTGTTCTTCCTAATATTCAAGCCGTTTTGTTGCCAAAGAAGACAGAAAAGAGTGCTTAAATCTCGTGACGACAAAATCAAAAGAAAACAAAAACAAAAACCGTCCTTTTCAGGACGACAAATCATTTCCCTAAAGAGATAAATATTTCATATTTTCAAATTCTACGTACATGCCTATATTTTTATGCCATCAGAAAAATTGGTTGCAATTTTAACTGCTTTATAAAGTTAAAATTTAAAAAAAAAAACTGCAAAAATCACTCCCATAAGAAAAAAATGAATTTTTTATACCTGGGTAAAATTCTTGGAATTTTGTAATTTTTATTACTTTTTTGACCTTGAATCCATATTTTATAACCCATTTAGATGCATTTAAAAAAAAAAATATACCTGCGTAAAATTCTTCGAATTCTGTAATTTATATTACTTTGAATCTATATTTTATAACCCATCTAGATCCTATCCAAAAAAAAAACTACCTGGGTAAAATTCTGCGAATTGTGTAATTTTTATTACTTTTTTTGGACTTTGAATTAACATTTTATATCTCTTTTAGATTTTATTGTGGTCCTGAAAAGGACCGATTGTTTGATATTATCAAATGAATGATTTAACCTCCGAAACCATAAAGAGTACGACCTTGTCTCTTCAAAGCGTAAACTACATCCATAGCTGTAACTGTCTTACGCTTAGCATGTTCAGTATAGGTAACAGCATCACGGATAACATTTTCTAGAAACACTTTTAAAACTCCACGTGTTTCTTCGTAAATCAAACCAGAAATACGCTTTACACCGCCACGACGAGCCAATCGACGAATTGCTGGTTTGGTGATACCTTGGATGTTATCACGCAACACTTTACGATGCCGTTTAGCTCCACCTTTGCCCAAGCCTTTTCCTCCTTTACCACGACCAGTCATTTTTAATATTTATTTATAAAATAGAAACTTCACTACACAAGATGCACTGTCAAACTGTACATTTTGCTCAAAACCCACAGATATTTATACTTGTTTGAAAAAACAATCTCACTTCTGATTGGTCCGTCATATTCACACACAAAAAAACACCCGAACGAAGACAAAAATACCTCATTTTATTACCTAAGCTCCTGAGTTTTATGGCGATGTAAAATATAAAGTGTAAAAGTGATCGAATAAATTGTGAAAAGTGAAAAAAAAGCAAAATAATGGCTCGTACAAAGCAAACTGCCCGTAAATCGACTGGTGGAAAGGCTCCACGCAAGCAGCTGGCTACCAAAGCAGCTCGCAAAAGTGCCCCAGCCACCGGAGGTGTAAAAAAACCACATCGTTACCGTCCTGGAACCGTGGCTCTTCGTGAAATCCGTCGTTATCAGAAGAGCACAGAATTGTTGATTCGCAAATTGCCTTTCCAACGTTTAGTTCGTGAAATTGCTCAAGATTTCAAAACAGATTTGCGGTTCCAGAGCTCAGCTGTTATGGCACTACAAGAAGCCAGTGAAGCTTATTTGGTTGGTCTTTTTGAAGATACAAATTTGTGCGCCATTCATGCCAAGCGTGTGACAATTATGCCAAAAGACATTCAATTGGCTAGACGCATTCGTGGCGAACGTGCTTAAGCATCCAAAACAATCTTAAACTCAACGGTCCTTTTCAGGACCACAAAAAATCAAAAAGAGATTAAACTAAATTTCATTTTTTTGTTGTTGTTTAAAATACATACGAGTAGACAGAGTTCTAGTTTTTATTATCCGCAATAAAACGGAGTTAGGTAGTTTATCGGACATTAGGTAAAAAAAAAGAGAAAATCTACCTACTACGCAAAAATGTATGTAATTTTTTTTTTTATTATAGGGAGTTGGATAAATGGATACCCTAAATGAATTCTTAGAATTTTACTATGCAAGCGTAGGTATTAGATTTTATCCAAAAATCCCTTTGGAGGATAATATTTTTAGAACCAGATATCGCATAATCTTTTGGTTTACAAATATGAGAACAATTTGAATAGGCCTTTCCAAAAATGTATATTTCAATAGGTTTCAGAAGAAAAGTTGAAAAAGTATTTTTTTTGCGATCACATAGGAAGACATTTTGTTTTTTTTTTTCTTAGAAAATTTATATTAGGCATAGTTATCTTCAATATGTGTTTATTTATTTATATTTCATGATTTACGCAAAGCAATTTTTATTTATTTCATTATTTTACATTAACAAAAAGATAATAAGATGAACATTTTCCAATGGGTTGAATTTCGGTAGGAAATTAATATTATTGTACATACAAATTATTAAGTGTCATTTGATATGGCAATTTACATTAAGAAATAGTTAATAATGTTGGTTGATAATGAAATTGAAACAATATTTATGTTTATAATTATTTATTTAAGCAGTCTGAGTTATATTTTGTACTTATTTTACCAAAAAACAGGTAAAAACAATTTTCTGACAAAATGCTACTGCCCATCGAAATCGGTGTTGATATGCGTTTCATTACTCAAATTCTTTTAATTGAATTCGAAGGAAATTTCATAATATTTTGTTAAAATTTTAATTTATCTTGTTTAAATGAACTATCAGCTATATGAAAAAAATATTTTCAAGTTGAAAATATGTTTTGTTAATTAGTTATAAGCATTCTTTTACAAAAGTATTGAAAAAACACCACCACACATTTACTTCAATTGTGATTTATTCAATGAAACATACCTTTATTTAAACAAAATTAATGTCCAAATGGTCAATTATTATTCTAAGAAAAATGATAAAATATATTTTTTTAGATTTGTAGCTGAAAACATTTAAATTATGTATGTTTTAAAAAGAACCTAACTTTTAAAAGAGTACAAATTGTGTACATCATGAATTTTTTGAAGACCTTCGCTCTCGTTGATTCTCATTGAATCAAGTCCGTGGGGTGTTTGTGGCATGTGAAAATTATTAAAAAAAGTGAAAAGTGTTTTATTTTATTGCAAGAAGCAATATCTAAATAAAGTGTAAAGTGAAGTGATAAAAAAAAATGTCTGATACTGTGGCTGCATCTCCTGCAATTGTTGCAGAAAAAAAACCGAAGAAGGCTGCCGCCAGCGCCAGCGCCGCCGGTTCAAAGAAACCAAAATCAACGCCAACTCATCCTCCTACTCAGCAAATGGTAGATGCTGCGATTAAAACATTGAAGGAACGCGGTGGTTCTTCGCTTTTGGCTATTAAAAAATATATTGCTGCTACTTACAAAGTCGATGTTCAAAAACTTGCACCATTTATCAAAAAATATTTAAAAGGTGCCGTAATAAGTGGTAAGTTAGTGCAAACAAAAGGAAAAGGTGCTGCAGGCTCGTTTAAATTATCGCCCAATGCAAATAAGGAACCAAAAGCCAAGTCTGCTGCCGATAAGAAAAAATCTGCTGCTAAGCCCAAAGCTGCTGCTGCTGGTGACAAAAAATTAAAGAAGGTTGTTGGTGACAAAAAAGTGAAGAAGCCTGTAGCTGCAACCAAAAAAAGTGCTGTAGATAAAAAGAAGGTAGAAAAGCCAAAAGTGAAAAGTGTTAAGAAGACCAGCGCCGTTAAAGCAAAGCCAACTAAAGCAAAGGCTGCCGCTCCTAAGCCAAAAGTACCAAAAGCCAAATCGGCCACAGCATCTGCTGCAAAGCCTAAAAAGGCGGTTGCTGCCAAAAAAGCCAAGAAGTAATTTCACAAAAAATTCTTCAATTTAAACGCAAATCCACAGTCCTTTTCAGGACTACAAAAAATTGTACGAAGAGATAAAATTTGTTTTTTTTTTTTTTAATAATTACTATTAAATATCTCATCTCATCATCAATGAGATGAGATATTTTTTTTATAATAATTACTAGTAAAATATTGCACTATCTCTTTGAGATAAGGTTTTTTAAAAAGAATTTTCGGTAGATTATTGCACTCTTTGAGATGAGATTTTTTTTTTTGATAATGACTTAAAATATTGCACTATCTCGATGAAAATTTTTTTAAAAGAATTTTCATTAGATTATTGCACTATCTCGATGAAAATTAAAATTTTTTAAAAGAATTTTCATTAGATTTTATTACTATCGATGAAAAATTTTTTTAAAATAATTTTTATTAGATTTGTTGTGCGAAAGTATACCTATGAAGAAACGATGTGTTATACTACATACATTTTTCTCCCAATATGAAGTATTGAGTTATTTATCTACCTACGGAAAAAGATAGTTTTATTTTGTGTTAATTTTATGAAATTCGGTTGTATCTCTTATTGAAATTTTTGCGGCCCTGAAAAGGGCCATTTTTGAAGACATTTAATAAATTACTTCGAGCTAGTATATTTGGTAACTGCCTTAGTTCCTTCACTAACAGCATGCTTGGCAAGTTCGCCAGGCAATAACAATCGAACGGCAGTCTGAATTTCCCGACTGGTTATTGTCGAACGCTTGTTGTAGTGAGCCAAACGAGATGCTTCAGCAGCAATCCTCTCGAAGATATCGTTCACAAAGCTGTTCATGATGCTCATGGCTTTTGATGAAATTCCAGTGTCTGGATGAACTTGCTTGAGAACTTTGTAAATGTAGATTGCGTAGCTTTCCTTCCTCTTACGCTTCTTCTTCTTATCGGTTTTGGTAATATTTTTTTGAGCCTTTCCGGCCTTCTTTGCTGCTTTTCCACTAGTCTTAGGCGGCATTTTTAACTATTCACTTTTAGACTGTATTCACAAACGATTAAACGGGAACTGTGAAAATGCGGAGAACTGCTTCTCAATTTATTCTCTCTTTCGGTGGTAAATTTGTAATGTGTTCACTCTCTTTTTTGTGTTTGAGAATCGAGAACATTTTGAATAAATAGGGGCGTCTTTTAAAAATTTCAAGTCATTATACAGTGTGCAGTTAAGCAGTGAACAGTGAAAATAAGAAATAGTTTGAGCTATTTCTATATAAACAATTAATTGAAAAATAAAAAAACAACTTTTTTAAAATGTCTGGTCGTGGTAAAGGTGGAAAAGTTAAGGGAAAGGCAAAGTCCCGTTCAAATCGTGCTGGATTACAATTCCCTGTTGGTCGTATCCATCGTTTGCTCCGAAAGGGAAATTATGCTGAGCGCGTTGGAGCTGGTGCCCCTGTGTATTTGGCAGCTGTCATGGAATATTTGGCGGCAGAAGTTTTGGAATTGGCGGGAAATGCTGCTCGTGACAACAAAAAAACTAGAATTATCCCCCGCCATTTGCAATTGGCCATCCGCAACGACGAAGAGTTGAACAAATTGCTTTCTGGTGTAACAATCGCACAAGGAGGTGTTCTTCCTAATATTCAAGCCGTTTTGTTGCCAAAGAAGACAGAAAAGAGTGCTTAAATCTCGTGACGACAAAATCAAAAGAAAACAAAAACAAAAACCGTCCTTTTCAGGACGACAAATCATTTCCCTAAAGAGATAAATATTTCATATTTTCAAATTCTACGTACATGCCTATATTTTTATGCCATCAGAAAAATTGGTTGCAATTTTAACTGCTTTATAAAGTTAAAATTTAAAAAAAAAAACTGCAAAAATCACTCCCATAAGAAAAAAATGAATTTTTTATACCTGGGTAAAATTCTTGGAATTTTGTAATTTTTATTACTTTTTTGACCTTGAATCCATATTTTATAACCCATTTAGATGCATTTAAAAAAAAAAATATACCTGCGTAAAATTCTTCGAATTCTGTAATTTATATTACTTTGAATCTATATTTTATAACCCATCTAGATCCTATCCAAAAAAAAAACTACCTGGGTAAAATTCTGCGAATTGTGTAATTTTTATTACTTTTTTTGGACTTTGAATTAACATTTTATATCTCTTTTAGATTTTATTGTGGTCCTGAAAAGGACCGATTGTTTGATATTATCAAATGAATGATTTAACCTCCGAAACCATAAAGAGTACGACCTTGTCTCTTCAAAGCGTAAACTACATCCATAGCTGTAACTGTCTTACGCTTAGCATGTTCAGTATAGGTAACAGCATCACGGATAACATTTTCTAGAAACACTTTTAAAACTCCACGTGTTTCTTCGTAAATCAAACCAGAAATACGCTTTACACCGCCACGACGAGCCAATCGACGAATTGCTGGTTTGGTGATACCTTGGATGTTATCACGCAACACTTTACGATGCCGTTTAGCTCCACCTTTGCCCAAGCCTTTTCCTCCTTTACCACGACCAGTCATTTTTAATATTTATTTATAAAATAGAAACTTCACTACACAAGATGCACTGTCAAACTGTACATTTTGCTCAAAACCCACAGATATTTATACTTGTTTGAAAAAACAATCTCACTTCTGATTGGTCCGTCATATTCACACACAAAAAAACACCCGAACGAAGACAAAAATACCTCATTTTATTACCTAAGCTCCTGAGTTTTATGGCGATGTAAAATATAAAGTGTAAAAGTGATCGAATAAATTGTGAAAAGTGAAAAAAAAGCAAAATAATGGCTCGTACAAAGCAAACTGCCCGTAAATCGACTGGTGGAAAGGCTCCACGCAAGCAGCTGGCTACCAAAGCAGCTCGCAAAAGTGCCCCAGCCACCGGAGGTGTAAAAAAACCACATCGTTACCGTCCTGGAACCGTGGCTCTTCGTGAAATCCGTCGTTATCAGAAGAGCACAGAATTGTTGATTCGCAAATTGCCTTTCCAACGTTTAGTTCGTGAAATTGCTCAAGATTTCAAAACAGATTTGCGGTTCCAGAGCTCAGCTGTTATGGCACTACAAGAAGCCAGTGAAGCTTATTTGGTTGGTCTTTTTGAAGATACAAATTTGTGCGCCATTCATGCCAAGCGTGTGACAATTATGCCAAAAGACATTCAATTGGCTAGACGCATTCGTGGCGAACGTGCTTAAGCATCCAAAACAATCTTAAACTCAACGGTCCTTTTCAGGACCACAAAAAATCAAAAAGAGATTAAACTAAATTTCATTTTTTTGTTGTTGTTTAAAATACATACGAGTAGACAGAGTTCTAGTTTTTATTATCCGCAATAAAACGGAGTTAGGTAGTTTATCGGACATTAGGTAAAAAAAAAGAGAAAATCTACCTACTACGCAAAAATGTATGTAATTTTTTTTTTTATTATAGGGAGTTGGATAAATGGATACCCTAAATGAATTCTTAGAATTTTACTATGCAAGCGTAGGTATTAGATTTTATCCAAAAATCCCTTTGGAGGATAATATTTTTAGAACCAGATATCGCATAATCTTTTGGTTTACAAATATGAGAACAATTTGAATAGGCCTTTCCAAAAATGTATATTTCAATAGGTTTCAGAAGAAAAGTTGAAAAAGTATTTTTTTTGCGATCACATAGGAAGACATTTTGTTTTTTTTTTTCTTAGAAAATTTATATTAGGCATAGTTATCTTCAATATGTGTTTATTTATTTATATTTCATGATTTACGCAAAGCAATTTTTATTTATTTCATTATTTTACATTAACAAAAAGATAATAAGATGAACATTTTCCAATGGGTTGAATTTCGGTAGGAAATTAATATTATTGTACATACAAATTATTAAGTGTCATTTGATATGGCAATTTACATTAAGAAATAGTTAATAATGTTGGTTGATAATGAAATTGAAACAATATTTATGTTTATAATTATTTATTTAAGCAGTCTGAGTTATATTTTGTACTTATTTTACCAAAAAACAGGTAAAAACAATTTTCTGACAAAATGCTACTGCCCATCGAAATCGGTGTTGATATGCGTTTCATTACTCAAATTCTTTTAATTGAATTCGAAGGAAATTTCATAATATTTTGTTAAAATTTTAATTTATCTTGTTTAAATGAACTATCAGCTATATGAAAAAAATATTTTCAAGTTGAAAATATGTTTTGTTAATTAGTTATAAGCATTCTTTTACAAAAGTATTGAAAAAACACCACCACACATTTACTTCAATTGTGATTTATTCAATGAAACATACCTTTATTTAAACAAAATTAATGTCCAAATGGTCAATTATTATTCTAAGAAAAATGATAAAATATATTTTTTTAGATTTGTAGCTGAAAACATTTAAATTATGTATGTTTTAAAAAGAACCTAACTTTTAAAAGAGTACAAATTGTGTACATCATGAATTTTTTGAAGACCTTCGCTCTCGTTGATTCTCATTGAATCAAGTCCGTGGGGTGTTTGTGGCATGTGAAAATTATTAAAAAAAGTGAAAAGTGTTTTATTTTATTGCAAGAAGCAATATCTAAATAAAGTGTAAAGTGAAGTGATAAAAAAAAATGTCTGATACTGTGGCTGCATCTCCTGCAATTGTTGCAGAAAAAAAACCGAAGAAGGCTGCCGCCAGCGCCAGCGCCGCCGGTTCAAAGAAACCAAAATCAACGCCAACTCATCCTCCTACTCAGCAAATGGTAGATGCTGCGATTAAAACATTGAAGGAACGCGGTGGTTCTTCGCTTTTGGCTATTAAAAAATATATTGCTGCTACTTACAAAGTCGATGTTCAAAAACTTGCACCATTTATCAAAAAATATTTAAAAGGTGCCGTAATAAGTGGTAAGTTAGTGCAAACAAAAGGAAAAGGTGCTGCAGGCTCGTTTAAATTATCGCCCAATGCAAATAAGGAACCAAAAGCCAAGTCTGCTGCCGATAAGAAAAAATCTGCTGCTAAGCCCAAAGCTGCTGCTGCTGGTGACAAAAAATTAAAGAAGGTTGTTGGTGACAAAAAAGTGAAGAAGCCTGTAGCTGCAACCAAAAAAAGTGCTGTAGATAAAAAGAAGGTAGAAAAGCCAAAAGTGAAAAGTGTTAAGAAGACCAGCGCCGTTAAAGCAAAGCCAACTAAAGCAAAGGCTGCCGCTCCTAAGCCAAAAGTACCAAAAGCCAAATCGGCCACAGCATCTGCTGCAAAGCCTAAAAAGGCGGTTGCTGCCAAAAAAGCCAAGAAGTAATTTCACAAAAAATTCTTCAATTTAAACGCAAATCCACAGTCCTTTTCAGGACTACAAAAAATTGTACGAAGAGATAAAATTTGTTTTTTTTTTTTTTAATAATTACTATTAAATATCTCATCTCATCATCAATGAGATGAGATATTTTTTTTATAATAATTACTAGTAAAATATTGCACTATCTCTTTGAGATAAGGTTTTTTAAAAAGAATTTTCGGTAGATTATTGCACTCTTTGAGATGAGATTTTTTTTTTTGATAATGACTTAAAATATTGCACTATCTCGATGAAAATTTTTTTAAAAGAATTTTCATTAGATTATTGCACTATCTCGATGAAAATTAAAATTTTTTAAAAGAATTTTCATTAGATTTTATTACTATCGATGAAAAATTTTTTTAAAATAATTTTTATTAGATTTGTTGTGCGAAAGTATACCTATGAAGAAACGATGTGTTATACTACATACATTTTTCTCCCAATATGAAGTATTGAGTTATTTATCTACCTACGGAAAAAGATAGTTTTATTTTGTGTTAATTTTATGAAATTCGGTTGTATCTCTTATTGAAATTTTTGCGGCCCTGAAAAGGGCCATTTTTGAAGACATTTAATAAATTACTTCGAGCTAGTATATTTGGTAACTGCCTTAGTTCCTTCACTAACAGCATGCTTGGCAAGTTCGCCAGGCAATAACAATCGAACGGCAGTCTGAATTTCCCGACTGGTTATTGTCGAACGCTTGTTGTAGTGAGCCAAACGAGATGCTTCAGCAGCAATCCTCTCGAAGATATCGTTCACAAAGCTGTTCATGATGCTCATGGCTTTTGATGAAATTCCAGTGTCTGGATGAACTTGCTTGAGAACTTTGTAAATGTAGATTGCGTAGCTTTCCTTCCTCTTACGCTTCTTCTTCTTATCGGTTTTGGTAATATTTTTTTGAGCCTTTCCGGCCTTCTTTGCTGCTTTTCCACTAGTCTTAGGCGGCATTTTTAACTATTCACTTTTAGACTGTATTCACAAACGATTAAACGGGAACTGTGAAAATGCGGAGAACTGCTTCTCAATTTATTCTCTCTTTCGGTGGTAAATTTGTAATGTGTTCACTCTCTTTTTTGTGTTTGAGAATCGAGAACATTTTGAATAAATAGGGGCGTCTTTTAAAAATTTCAAGTCATGACAGTCACACCATTCTAGTGCGAGCATTCAAAGTGAACGGTTGTGCGCGAATTTAATCCGTGTGAATAAAAATTAAAAATTAAAAAAAACCCACCCCTAATAAAAGTGTAGTGTTACCTGTGTGTGATACCGACAAATTATTCGGAATTCCCAGATAATCTGCCACATCCGGATTAAAGGGAAAAACCAAGGACTACAGGTAGACTTTTTTTTCTCCGTCCCAATGGGTCAGCGAGAGAAGGTAAAAGCCGCCAGGGAGCAATTGTTGAGCACCATCGAGAGGGAAATCGCACATATGCGAAATACCTACGGTGTGGGTGCATCAACAGATTTCGCTGTGCGGTTAGGCTACGACGTAGACCAAATTCTCCAGCAATTTACCATCCCGACTGCACCAGAAGCAGAAGTCGTTGAGGACGTTGAGGATATTCCCATGGAATCAACACCAGTGACGGAAAAGAGAGCAAAGGCAAGTGACACCGAAGTGGAACTTGACCAAAGCAAACGACCGAAACTTATTGACGGTAACCTTAATGAAGACACTGATTTCATTAAGGTTGCCCCAACTAACAGGAGAAAAAAGGCCAGTAACCAGGCTGCAACAGCATCTCCAACAACAACAACAACTGCAGCAGCAGCAAAGTCATCAGCAGCAGCGGAACTTCAACATAGTCCAGGGAAAATGCAGCCACCCATTGTGTGCTACAACTTGGCAACAGCCGAAATGTACCGGCATTTTAAGTTAAACGGCAAAACAATAAACTACTCAGTAGTTAATATTAACAAAACAAAAACAATAATAAAAACAACAACAAAACAAGACAACGAAGACGTAAGGAAGTACCTACTTGAAAAAAAAGTACAGCACCATTCCTTCACTTCCAAGGAGGACAGGAAGTGTATTATACTTCTAAAAAAACTCAACCGCTCCCATAACCCTGAGGACATTGTCAACGAACTAGGAGCCCTGGAATTCGAAGCCATCAAGGCATCACCCTTTCGCTCCAAGAAAGACAAAACAACGACCTTCAACGCCTTTGTTGTTGAGTTTAAAAAAGGGACAGACCTAGCAGCAGTCAGTAGGATCCGGAACCTACTCGGGGAAGCAGTTAGATGGGAGAAACTGCAGCCCAATATAATAACCCAGTGCCGAAACTGCCAAGCTTTTGGGCATGTCAGCGTTAACTGCAGCATGAAACATCGCTGCGTGAAGTGCAGCGAATCACATGAACGAGGCCAGTGCGCAAGGACCGACCCAAAGATTGGAAAACCCTACTGCGTCCTCTGCAAGGAAGAAGGACACCCAGCTAGCTATGAAGGATGTCCCTACAGGAAAAAAATAGTTGCAGCAAAAAAAGAGAAGGAGGCAGCGAAAACACCGGCAAAACCAACAACTCTACCAACATCCAGGAAATTTACTCCAGGTAAGTCTTTTTCCGATATTTTAAAAATTAACAACAGTGTATATAATAATACCCCCAAAACCCAAGCCAAACCCCTAACCAAACCCCAAACCAAACCCAGCCCAATTGCTCAACCTGAGCCAACCATCCCCAAATCATCGAACCCAATTGGTGTCAAAACCACAAACAACTCCAAAACTTTTAGTTTGCCCAAAACCACAACGAGTTCGTTCCTGAACGACTCACAAAAATTTTTCGGTTGTGACTTTGTCACAATCTTATCCAAAATTTCAGACTTCCTCCCTCTCTACGAGGCCTGTCCCGACGAAACCGGCAAGAAACACATGTTTCTTGACTTCTGCTTTAAAATATGTCTAGGACAATAAACCAATTAAACGTTATCTCGTATAACGTCGGCTCTTTAGTATCCCATCCTAAACGGATCTCCCTTGAAAACTTCCTTAAGAAAAACAAACCCGACGCCGTTTTGCTCTCTGAAACTAAATTAGTGACGAGGCATCGGCTTTACTTTGAAAAGTACACACTATTCCGGACTGACAGAGATTTCGCCAAAACTGGCACCGCCATTCTGGTAAAATCAAATTTTCAATGCCAAAAGGTCATTATCCAAGGCTTGGTTACATTTGAAGTAACCTGTATAGCCATCTTACTAGAAAACAATGAAAATATCCTTCTGATATCATTGTATAACCAGTGCGGCGCATCCCAAACTGACATTAAACATGACCTTGACTTGCTTAACGCATTTTGTCAAAATTACACTCTATTTATAATTGGTGGCGATTTTAACGCTCGTCATCAATTATGGATGGACTCACATAACACCCTCCAAGGAGTTGCTATCTCCGACTGGCTATGCGCTAATTCTCACACACACTCTTTTGACATTGTGTCTCAACCAATCCCCACATTTCCCCGAACCCCTTCTACACTTGATTTTTTCCTGTGCTCCCCCAACTTAATTTGTAGACTACCTACACTTGAGAACTTCTCATGCACTGCAATTCCATCTGACTCCGACCACTTAGCAGTAAAATTAATACTTCGTCTTCGGACAAATTTCAATGCCCTTGCTAATCCCCAGCAAGAATTCATTAATTACAACAAAATCAACTGGGACGTATTCCAAAGTTCCTTAACGGACAAACTACGCAATAACACGCCCAGCACATCAACCAATTTGAGTAATCAAGAAATCGATTCTGCAATCGATGTAATTGAAGGCTCCATTTCCTACTCAATTGCAGAGCAATCTCAACCCCTCAACTTCAAGTCTAAAAATACAAAGACCTTCCCATACCTATACAAAATATGTATAAATTTAGGCAAAAACTTCGAAAAATTCTGCAAAGAATTTTTCACCGTACTCTAAGTACCCACTGCAATGAGTATCAGAGTGTTTATTCACAACTTAGGTGTATTAATACACTAATCGACCAAAATACTAAAGCCTTCATAAACTCCCAGTTCAGGAAAAGACTTAACGTCATAAAACCTGGACCTGACACCTTCAAACAAATTAATAAAATTGTAGGCAAAAAATCCCCCATTCTTGGCCAACTTCAGCACAATAACTCCTTCTTAGCGTCTGACCGTGATAAGACAGATGCATTTGCGGAGTTCTTCGAAAGTAATTTCAAACCCAATCTTCCTATGCATCTGCCTGACTTTTTCTCTAACGTCAGTAACGAAGTAACAAGACTCATATCCCAAGATTCTAACTCCCTGACCACTTTCACTGAAGAAAACTCATCCGTCTGCACGACGGTTGATAACATCTTCACAAGCCCACATGATCTTCACGATTCAATTCAAAATGGCAATTCTAAGAAATCTTCGGGACCTGATAAGGTTTCCAACTTCGTTATCAAAAAACTTCCCCCCACTGCAATCATATGGCTTACAATTATCTTAAATAATTGTATCAACAATAGCTACTTCCCAGGTAAATGGAAAATTGCCGAAATATTCCCAATCCCTAAGAAACCAGGGGCAAATTTGATAAACAATTATAGGCCAATTTCTCTGCTCCCAAACCTCAGCAAGCTCCTAGAAATGCTCATCCTTAAAAAACTTCGCTCACTATGCTCCTCCATGGGAATAGTGCAGCATAACCAATTTGGTTTCAAAGCATCCCACTCCACTTTCGATCCATTGTTGAAGCTTCACGCTGATACAACTCTGGCTCTCAACAAAAAAGAAACCACCATTGCTTGTCTGCTTGATATCCAAAAAGCATTCGACAGTGTCTGGATAGATGGCCTGATTTTCAAGTTAAATTCTCTTCATTTCCCTAGGCATCTAATCCTCATTATATACAGTTTCCTCACTAACCGTAAGTTTTACGTACGAGTAGGAAATACTAACTCATCCCTTAAAAATATTTCGGCTGGAGTTGCCCAAGGTTCCCGCCTCGGGCCCGATCTATTCAACCTTTACACCTCCGACCAGCCAACTAACCCCCCAATGACCAAAACCCTACTATTTGCTGATGACTCCATCACATATAGCGCATCCCTCAGCCCAGAGATAGCACTCCGTAGAGTCAAGGATCATATCCATAGACTCTGGGAATATTACCTCCAATGGGGAATAAAAATCAACCCGTCTAAATCAGAATTAATCTGTTTTAGAATACCTTCGCATAAAGGTTTAGCCACCAAATGCAAAAACCTCTCCCTGTCACTTCCTGACAACTCCATTATCACCCCAAAGCAAAGCGTTAAATACCTTGGAATACATTTCTTCGAAAGGTTCAAATTTAACCAACACGTTAAACTCACTCTTCGTAAGGCAAACCTTGCCTTATCTCTCCTACGTCCTCTTATGCAAATAAGAGGCGGCCTCCAAACCAGGACGAAACTTCTGCTTTACAAGCAACTCATTCGCCCCATACTAACTTATTGCTTCCCTATATGGTACACAATAAGCCCCACTTATATGAAAAAAATGCAGATTTTTGAGCGAAAAGCCCTTCGTCACTGCACATCCCTCCACCGAAAACCTAACTCTCCTCGCTATTATAGCAACGAAAGGCTCTATGAAGCAGCCTGTATTGTCCCAATAGACAGGTACATCCACAACCTCAGTACAAAAATGCTGAGGAAAATCCCATCCCATCCCAGCCCTCTTATTAATTTAATTTCAGGTAATCCCGACATAGACGACCGATATCTCCAGGTGCTATCCATGACGGATCCAACATTTAGGATATCAACAGACGACAGCTTCGGAAACTTCTACGATGCTGCAGGAACGCAGTACAACAGAGGTTGAAGCAACAATTGACCATCAAAGCCCTATCACCACCTATATCCAAACCAACAAGGACCTCAAAAAACCACCCTACTCCCACCATACCAACCAACGACCGTCGGCAATGCTCCAGCAGGCGAGAAAAAACACTATTATTATTTTTACTATATATAGACTAAGGCACTTTTATTTTTAAAATGTTAACTTAAAACCAACAAATAACGAAGCAGAGCCCCTTCTGAGCTCGCAGATAAATAACTTAAGTCCTAGAATTTAAGAAATTGTAAATTTAAGCCATTGTAACATTCTTTGAGCAAATAAATAAATATTGTATATTGTATATATAAATTTCAAGTCATTATACAGTGTGCAGTTAAGCAGTGAACAGTGAAAATAAGAAATAGTTTGAGCTATTTCTATATAAACAATTAATTGAAAAATAAAAAAACAACTTTTTTAAAATGTCTGGTCGTGGTAAAGGTGGAAAAGTTAAGGGAAAGGCAAAGTCCCGTTCAAATCGTGCTGGATTACAATTCCCTGTTGGTCGTATCCATCGTTTGCTCCGAAAGGGAAATTATGCTGAGCGCGTTGGAGCTGGTGCCCCTGTGTATTTGGCAGCTGTCATGGAATATTTGGCGGCAGAAGTTTTGGAATTGGCGGGAAATGCTGCTCGTGACAACAAAAAAACTAGAATTATCCCCCGCCATTTGCAATTGGCCATCCGCAACGACGAAGAGTTGAACAAATTGCTTTCTGGTGTAACAATCGCACAAGGAGGTGTTCTTCCTAATATTCAAGCCGTTTTGTTGCCAAAGAAGACAGAAAAGAGTGCTTAAATCTCGTGACGACAAAATCAAAAGAAAACAAAAACAAAAACCGTCCTTTTCAGGACGACAAATCATTTCCCTAAAGAGATAAATATTTCATATTTTCAAATTCTACGTACATGCCTATATTTTTATGCCATCAGAAAAATTGGTTGCAATTTTAACTGCTTTATAAAGTTAAAATTTAAAAAAAAAAACTGCAAAAATCACTCCCATAAGAAAAAAATGAATTTTTTATACCTGGGTAAAATTCTTGGAATTTTGTAATTTTTATTACTTTTTTGACCTTGAATCCATATTTTATAACCCATTTAGATGCATTTAAAAAAAAAAATATACCTGCGTAAAATTCTTCGAATTCTGTAATTTATATTACTTTGAATCTATATTTTATAACCCATCTAGATCCTATCCAAAAAAAAAACTACCTGGGTAAAATTCTGCGAATTGTGTAATTTTTATTACTTTTTTTGGACTTTGAATTAACATTTTATATCTCTTTTAGATTTTATTGTGGTCCTGAAAAGGACCGATTGTTTGATATTATCAAATGAATGATTTAACCTCCGAAACCATAAAGAGTACGACCTTGTCTCTTCAAAGCGTAAACTACATCCATAGCTGTAACTGTCTTACGCTTAGCATGTTCAGTATAGGTAACAGCATCACGGATAACATTTTCTAGAAACACTTTTAAAACTCCACGTGTTTCTTCGTAAATCAAACCAGAAATACGCTTTACACCGCCACGACGAGCCAATCGACGAATTGCTGGTTTGGTGATACCTTGGATGTTATCACGCAACACTTTACGATGCCGTTTAGCTCCACCTTTGCCCAAGCCTTTTCCTCCTTTACCACGACCAGTCATTTTTAATATTTATTTATAAAATAGAAACTTCACTACACAAGATGCACTGTCAAACTGTACATTTTGCTCAAAACCCACAGATATTTATACTTGTTTGAAAAAACAATCTCACTTCTGATTGGTCCGTCATATTCACACACAAAAAAACACCCGAACGAAGACAAAAATACCTCATTTTATTACCTAAGCTCCTGAGTTTTATGGCGATGTAAAATATAAAGTGTAAAAGTGATCGAATAAATTGTGAAAAGTGAAAAAAAAGCAAAATAATGGCTCGTACAAAGCAAACTGCCCGTAAATCGACTGGTGGAAAGGCTCCACGCAAGCAGCTGGCTACCAAAGCAGCTCGCAAAAGTGCCCCAGCCACCGGAGGTGTAAAAAAACCACATCGTTACCGTCCTGGAACCGTGGCTCTTCGTGAAATCCGTCGTTATCAGAAGAGCACAGAATTGTTGATTCGCAAATTGCCTTTCCAACGTTTAGTTCGTGAAATTGCTCAAGATTTCAAAACAGATTTGCGGTTCCAGAGCTCAGCTGTTATGGCACTACAAGAAGCCAGTGAAGCTTATTTGGTTGGTCTTTTTGAAGATACAAATTTGTGCGCCATTCATGCCAAGCGTGTGACAATTATGCCAAAAGACATTCAATTGGCTAGACGCATTCGTGGCGAACGTGCTTAAGCATCCAAAACAATCTTAAACTCAACGGTCCTTTTCAGGACCACAAAAAATCAAAAAGAGATTAAACTAAATTTCATTTTTTTGTTGTTGTTTAAAATACATACGAGTAGACAGAGTTCTAGTTTTTATTATCCGCAATAAAACGGAGTTAGGTAGTTTATCGGACATTAGGTAAAAAAAAAGAGAAAATCTACCTACTACGCAAAAATGTATGTAATTTTTTTTTTTATTATAGGGAGTTGGATAAATGGATACCCTAAATGAATTCTTAGAATTTTACTATGCAAGCGTAGGTATTAGATTTTATCCAAAAATCCCTTTGGAGGATAATATTTTTAGAACCAGATATCGCATAATCTTTTGGTTTACAAATATGAGAACAATTTGAATAGGCCTTTCCAAAAATGTATATTTCAATAGGTTTCAGAAGAAAAGTTGAAAAAGTATTTTTTTTGCGATCACATAGGAAGACATTTTGTTTTTTTTTTTCTTAGAAAATTTATATTAGGCATAGTTATCTTCAATATGTGTTTATTTATTTATATTTCATGATTTACGCAAAGCAATTTTTATTTATTTCATTATTTTACATTAACAAAAAGATAATAAGATGAACATTTTCCAATGGGTTGAATTTCGGTAGGAAATTAATATTATTGTACATACAAATTATTAAGTGTCATTTGATATGGCAATTTACATTAAGAAATAGTTAATAATGTTGGTTGATAATGAAATTGAAACAATATTTATGTTTATAATTATTTATTTAAGCAGTCTGAGTTATATTTTGTACTTATTTTACCAAAAAACAGGTAAAAACAATTTTCTGACAAAATGCTACTGCCCATCGAAATCGGTGTTGATATGCGTTTCATTACTCAAATTCTTTTAATTGAATTCGAAGG
Organism: Syrphus vitripennis; assembly: GCA_958431115.1. Classification (NCBI taxonomy): domain Eukaryota; kingdom Metazoa; phylum Arthropoda; class Insecta; order Diptera; family Syrphidae; genus Syrphus; species Syrphus vitripennis. The sequence continues at coordinate 6,226,137 of OY288110.1, read as the reverse complement.
AAATTTCATAATATTTTGTTAAAATTTTAATTTATCTTGTTTAAATGAACTATCAGCTATATGAAAAAAATATTTTCAAGTTGAAAATATGTTTTGTTAATTAGTTATAAGCATTCTTTTACAAAAGTATTGAAAAAACACCACCACACATTTACTTCAATTGTGATTTATTCAATGAAACATACCTTTATTTAAACAAAATTAATGTCCAAATGGTCAATTATTATTCTAAGAAAAATGATAAAATATATTTTTTTAGATTTGTAGCTGAAAACATTTAAATTATGTATGTTTTAAAAAGAACCTAACTTTTAAAAGAGTACAAATTGTGTACATCATGAATTTTTTGAAGACCTTCGCTCTCGTTGATTCTCATTGAATCAAGTCCGTGGGGTGTTTGTGGCATGTGAAAATTATTAAAAAAAGTGAAAAGTGTTTTATTTTATTGCAAGAAGCAATATCTAAATAAAGTGTAAAGTGAAGTGATAAAAAAAAATGTCTGATACTGTGGCTGCATCTCCTGCAATTGTTGCAGAAAAAAAACCGAAGAAGGCTGCCGCCAGCGCCAGCGCCGCCGGTTCAAAGAAACCAAAATCAACGCCAACTCATCCTCCTACTCAGCAAATGGTAGATGCTGCGATTAAAACATTGAAGGAACGCGGTGGTTCTTCGCTTTTGGCTATTAAAAAATATATTGCTGCTACTTACAAAGTCGATGTTCAAAAACTTGCACCATTTATCAAAAAATATTTAAAAGGTGCCGTAATAAGTGGTAAGTTAGTGCAAACAAAAGGAAAAGGTGCTGCAGGCTCGTTTAAATTATCGCCCAATGCAAATAAGGAACCAAAAGCCAAGTCTGCTGCCGATAAGAAAAAATCTGCTGCTAAGCCCAAAGCTGCTGCTGCTGGTGACAAAAAATTAAAGAAGGTTGTTGGTGACAAAAAAGTGAAGAAGCCTGTAGCTGCAACCAAAAAAAGTGCTGTAGATAAAAAGAAGGTAGAAAAGCCAAAAGTGAAAAGTGTTAAGAAGACCAGCGCCGTTAAAGCAAAGCCAACTAAAGCAAAGGCTGCCGCTCCTAAGCCAAAAGTACCAAAAGCCAAATCGGCCACAGCATCTGCTGCAAAGCCTAAAAAGGCGGTTGCTGCCAAAAAAGCCAAGAAGTAATTTCACAAAAAATTCTTCAATTTAAACGCAAATCCACAGTCCTTTTCAGGACTACAAAAAATTGTACGAAGAGATAAAATTTGTTTTTTTTTTTTTTAATAATTACTATTAAATATCTCATCTCATCATCAATGAGATGAGATATTTTTTTTATAATAATTACTAGTAAAATATTGCACTATCTCTTTGAGATAAGGTTTTTTAAAAAGAATTTTCGGTAGATTATTGCACTCTTTGAGATGAGATTTTTTTTTTTGATAATGACTTAAAATATTGCACTATCTCGATGAAAATTTTTTTAAAAGAATTTTCATTAGATTATTGCACTATCTCGATGAAAATTAAAATTTTTTAAAAGAATTTTCATTAGATTTTATTACTATCGATGAAAAATTTTTTTAAAATAATTTTTATTAGATTTGTTGTGCGAAAGTATACCTATGAAGAAACGATGTGTTATACTACATACATTTTTCTCCCAATATGAAGTATTGAGTTATTTATCTACCTACGGAAAAAGATAGTTTTATTTTGTGTTAATTTTATGAAATTCGGTTGTATCTCTTATTGAAATTTTTGCGGCCCTGAAAAGGGCCATTTTTGAAGACATTTAATAAATTACTTCGAGCTAGTATATTTGGTAACTGCCTTAGTTCCTTCACTAACAGCATGCTTGGCAAGTTCGCCAGGCAATAACAATCGAACGGCAGTCTGAATTTCCCGACTGGTTATTGTCGAACGCTTGTTGTAGTGAGCCAAACGAGATGCTTCAGCAGCAATCCTCTCGAAGATATCGTTCACAAAGCTGTTCATGATGCTCATGGCTTTTGATGAAATTCCAGTGTCTGGATGAACTTGCTTGAGAACTTTGTAAATGTAGATTGCGTAGCTTTCCTTCCTCTTACGCTTCTTCTTCTTATCGGTTTTGGTAATATTTTTTTGAGCCTTTCCGGCCTTCTTTGCTGCTTTTCCACTAGTCTTAGGCGGCATTTTTAACTATTCACTTTTAGACTGTATTCACAAACGATTAAACGGGAACTGTGAAAATGCGGAGAACTGCTTCTCAATTTATTCTCTCTTTCGGTGGTAAATTTGTAATGTGTTCACTCTCTTTTTTGTGTTTGAGAATCGAGAACATTTTGAATAAATAGGGGCGTCTTTTAAAAATTTCAAGTCATGACAGTCACACCATTCTAGTGCGAGCATTCAAAGTGAACGGTTGTGCGCGAATTTAATCCGTGTGAATAAAAATTAAAAATTAAAAAAAACCCACCCCTAATAAAAGTGTAGTGTTACCTGTGTGTGATACCGACAAATTATTCGGAATTCCCAGATAATCTGCCACATCCGGATTAAAGGGAAAAACCAAGGACTACAGGTAGACTTTTTTTTCTCCGTCCCAATGGGTCAGCGAGAGAAGGTAAAAGCCGCCAGGGAGCAATTGTTGAGCACCATCGAGAGGGAAATCGCACATATGCGAAATACCTACGGTGTGGGTGCATCAACAGATTTCGCTGTGCGGTTAGGCTACGACGTAGACCAAATTCTCCAGCAATTTACCATCCCGACTGCACCAGAAGCAGAAGTCGTTGAGGACGTTGAGGATATTCCCATGGAATCAACACCAGTGACGGAAAAGAGAGCAAAGGCAAGTGACACCGAAGTGGAACTTGACCAAAGCAAACGACCGAAACTTATTGACGGTAACCTTAATGAAGACACTGATTTCATTAAGGTTGCCCCAACTAACAGGAGAAAAAAGGCCAGTAACCAGGCTGCAACAGCATCTCCAACAACAACAACAACTGCAGCAGCAGCAAAGTCATCAGCAGCAGCGGAACTTCAACATAGTCCAGGGAAAATGCAGCCACCCATTGTGTGCTACAACTTGGCAACAGCCGAAATGTACCGGCATTTTAAGTTAAACGGCAAAACAATAAACTACTCAGTAGTTAATATTAACAAAACAAAAACAATAATAAAAACAACAACAAAACAAGACAACGAAGACGTAAGGAAGTACCTACTTGAAAAAAAAGTACAGCACCATTCCTTCACTTCCAAGGAGGACAGGAAGTGTATTATACTTCTAAAAAAACTCAACCGCTCCCATAACCCTGAGGACATTGTCAACGAACTAGGAGCCCTGGAATTCGAAGCCATCAAGGCATCACCCTTTCGCTCCAAGAAAGACAAAACAACGACCTTCAACGCCTTTGTTGTTGAGTTTAAAAAAGGGACAGACCTAGCAGCAGTCAGTAGGATCCGGAACCTACTCGGGGAAGCAGTTAGATGGGAGAAACTGCAGCCCAATATAATAACCCAGTGCCGAAACTGCCAAGCTTTTGGGCATGTCAGCGTTAACTGCAGCATGAAACATCGCTGCGTGAAGTGCAGCGAATCACATGAACGAGGCCAGTGCGCAAGGACCGACCCAAAGATTGGAAAACCCTACTGCGTCCTCTGCAAGGAAGAAGGACACCCAGCTAGCTATGAAGGATGTCCCTACAGGAAAAAAATAGTTGCAGCAAAAAAAGAGAAGGAGGCAGCGAAAACACCGGCAAAACCAACAACTCTACCAACATCCAGGAAATTTACTCCAGGTAAGTCTTTTTCCGATATTTTAAAAATTAACAACAGTGTATATAATAATACCCCCAAAACCCAAGCCAAACCCCTAACCAAACCCCAAACCAAACCCAGCCCAATTGCTCAACCTGAGCCAACCATCCCCAAATCATCGAACCCAATTGGTGTCAAAACCACAAACAACTCCAAAACTTTTAGTTTGCCCAAAACCACAACGAGTTCGTTCCTGAACGACTCACAAAAATTTTTCGGTTGTGACTTTGTCACAATCTTATCCAAAATTTCAGACTTCCTCCCTCTCTACGAGGCCTGTCCCGACGAAACCGGCAAGAAACACATGTTTCTTGACTTCTGCTTTAAAATATGTCTAGGACAATAAACCAATTAAACGTTATCTCGTATAACGTCGGCTCTTTAGTATCCCATCCTAAACGGATCTCCCTTGAAAACTTCCTTAAGAAAAACAAACCCGACGCCGTTTTGCTCTCTGAAACTAAATTAGTGACGAGGCATCGGCTTTACTTTGAAAAGTACACACTATTCCGGACTGACAGAGATTTCGCCAAAACTGGCACCGCCATTCTGGTAAAATCAAATTTTCAATGCCAAAAGGTCATTATCCAAGGCTTGGTTACATTTGAAGTAACCTGTATAGCCATCTTACTAGAAAACAATGAAAATATCCTTCTGATATCATTGTATAACCAGTGCGGCGCATCCCAAACTGACATTAAACATGACCTTGACTTGCTTAACGCATTTTGTCAAAATTACACTCTATTTATAATTGGTGGCGATTTTAACGCTCGTCATCAATTATGGATGGACTCACATAACACCCTCCAAGGAGTTGCTATCTCCGACTGGCTATGCGCTAATTCTCACACACACTCTTTTGACATTGTGTCTCAACCAATCCCCACATTTCCCCGAACCCCTTCTACACTTGATTTTTTCCTGTGCTCCCCCAACTTAATTTGTAGACTACCTACACTTGAGAACTTCTCATGCACTGCAATTCCATCTGACTCCGACCACTTAGCAGTAAAATTAATACTTCGTCTTCGGACAAATTTCAATGCCCTTGCTAATCCCCAGCAAGAATTCATTAATTACAACAAAATCAACTGGGACGTATTCCAAAGTTCCTTAACGGACAAACTACGCAATAACACGCCCAGCACATCAACCAATTTGAGTAATCAAGAAATCGATTCTGCAATCGATGTAATTGAAGGCTCCATTTCCTACTCAATTGCAGAGCAATCTCAACCCCTCAACTTCAAGTCTAAATACAAAGACCTTCCCATACCTATACAAAATATGTATAAATTTAGGCAAAAACTTCGAAAAATTCTGCAAAGAATTTTTCACCGTACTCTAAGTACCCACTGCAATGAGTATCAGAGTGTTTATTCACAACTTAGGTGTATTAATACACTAATCGACCAAAATACTAAAGCCTTCATAAACTCCCAGTTCAGGAAAAGACTTAACGTCATAAAACCTGGACCTGACACCTTCAAACAAATTAATAAAATTGTAGGCAAAAAATCCCCCATTCTTGGCCAACTTCAGCACAATAACTCCTTCTTAGCGTCTGACCGTGATAAGACAGATGCATTTGCGGAGTTCTTCGAAAGTAATTTCAAACCCAATCTTCCTATGCATCTGCCTGACTTTTTCTCTAACGTCAGTAACGAAGTAACAAGACTCATATCCCAAGATTCTAACTCCCTGACCACTTTCACTGAAGAAAACTCATCCGTCTGCACGACGGTTGATAACATCTTCACAAGCCCACATGATCTTCACGATTCAATTCAAAATGGCAATTCTAAGAAATCTTCGGGACCTGATAAGGTTTCCAACTTCGTTATCAAAAAACTTCCCCCCACTGCAATCATATGGCTTACAATTATCTTAAATAATTGTATCAACAATAGCTACTTCCCAGGTAAATGGAAAATTGCCGAAATATTCCCAATCCCTAAGAAACCAGGGGCAAATTTGATAAACAATTATAGGCCAATTTCTCTGCTCCCAAACCTCAGCAAGCTCCTAGAAATGCTCATCCTTAAAAAACTTCGCTCACTATGCTCCTCCATGGGAATAGTGCAGCATAACCAATTTGGTTTCAAAGCATCCCACTCCACTTTCGATCCATTGTTGAAGCTTCACGCTGATACAACTCTGGCTCTCAACAAAAAAGAAACCACCATTGCTTGTCTGCTTGATATCCAAAAAGCATTCGACAGTGTCTGGATAGATGGCCTGATTTTCAAGTTAAATTCTCTTCATTTCCCTAGGCATCTAATCCTCATTATATACAGTTTCCTCACTAACCGTAAGTTTTACGTACGAGTAGGAAATACTAACTCATCCCTTAAAAATATTTCGGCTGGAGTTGCCCAAGGTTCCCGCCTCGGGCCCGATCTATTCAACCTTTACACCTCCGACCAGCCAACTAACCCCCCAATGACCAAAACCCTACTATTTGCTGATGACTCCATCACATATAGCGCATCCCTCAGCCCAGAGATAGCACTCCGTAGAGTCAAGGATCATATCCATAGACTCTGGGAATATTACCTCCAATGGGGAATAAAAATCAACCCGTCTAAATCAGAATTAATCTGTTTTAGAATACCTTCGCATAAAGGTTTAGCCACCAAATGCAAAAACCTCTCCCTGTCACTTCCTGACAACTCCATTATCACCCCAAAGCAAAGCGTTAAATACCTTGGAATACATTTCTTCGAAAGGTTCAAATTTAACCAACACGTTAAACTCACTCTTCGTAAGGCAAACCTTGCCTTATCTCTCCTACGTCCTCTTATGCAAATAAGAGGCGGCCTCCAAACCAGGACGAAACTTCTGCTTTACAAGCAACTCATTCGCCCCATACTAACTTATTGCTTCCCTATATGGTACACAATAAGCCCCACTTATATGAAAAAAATGCAGATTTTTGAGCGAAAAGCCCTTCGTCACTGCACATCCCTCCACCGAAAACCTAACTCTCCTCGCTATTATAGCAACGAAAGGCTCTATGAAGCAGCCTGTATTGTCCCAATAGACAGGTACATCCACCTCAGTACAAAAATGCTGAGGAAAATCCCATCCCATCCCAGCCCTCTTATTAATTTAATTTCAGGTAATCCCGACATAGACGACCGATATCTCCAGGTGCTATCCATGACGGATCCAACATTTAGGATATCAACAGACGACAGCTTCGGAAACTTCTACGATGCTGCAGGAACGCAGTACAACAGAGGTTGAAGCAACAATTGACCATCAAAGCCCTATCACCACCTATATCCAAACCAACAAGGACCTCAAAAAACCACCCTACTCCCACCATACCAACCAACGACCGTCGGCAATGCTCCAGCAGGCGAGAAAAAACACTATTATTATTTTTACTATATATAGACTAAGGCACTTTTATTTTTAAAATGTTAACTTAAAACCAACAAATAACGAAGCAGAGCCCCTTCTGAGCTCGCAGATAAATAACTTAAGTCCTAGAATTTAAGAAATTGTAAATTTAAGCCATTGTAACATTCTTTGAGCAAATAAATAAATATTGTATATATTGTAAAAAAAAAAAATTTCAAGTCATTATACAGTGTGCAGTTAAGCAGTGAACAGTGAAAATAAGAAATAGTTTGAGCTATTTCTATATAAACAATTAATTGAAAAATAAAAAAACAACTTTTTTAAAATGTCTGGTCGTGGTAAAGGTGGAAAAGTTAAGGGAAAGGCAAAGTCCCGTTCAAATCGTGCTGGATTACAATTCCCTGTTGGTCGTATCCATCGTTTGCTCCGAAAGGGAAATTATGCTGAGCGCGTTGGAGCTGGTGCCCCTGTGTATTTGGCAGCTGTCATGGAATATTTGGCGGCAGAAGTTTTGGAATTGGCGGGAAATGCTGCTCGTGACAACAAAAAAACTAGAATTATCCCCCGCCATTTGCAATTGGCCATCCGCAACGACGAAGAGTTGAACAAATTGCTTTCTGGTGTAACAATCGCACAAGGAGGTGTTCTTCCTAATATTCAAGCCGTTTTGTTGCCAAAGAAGACAGAAAAGAGTGCTTAAATCTCGTGACGACAAAATCAAAAGAAAACAAAAACAAAAACCGTCCTTTTCAGGACGACAAATCATTTCCCTAAAGAGATAAATATTTCATATTTTCAAATTCTACGTACATGCCTATATTTTTATGCCATCAGAAAAATTGGTTGCAATTTTAACTGCTTTATAAAGTTAAAATTTAAAAAAAAAAACTGCAAAAATCACTCCCATAAGAAAAAAATGAATTTTTTATACCTGGGTAAAATTCTTGGAATTTTGTAATTTTTATTACTTTTTTGACCTTGAATCCATATTTTATAACCCATTTAGATGCATTTAAAAAAAAAAATATACCTGCGTAAAATTCTTCGAATTCTGTAATTTATATTACTTTGAATCTATATTTTATAACCCATCTAGATCCTATCCAAAAAAAAAACTACCTGGGTAAAATTCTGCGAATTGTGTAATTTTTATTACTTTTTTTGGACTTTGAATTAACATTTTATATCTCTTTTAGATTTTATTGTGGTCCTGAAAAGGACCGATTGTTTGATATTATCAAATGAATGATTTAACCTCCGAAACCATAAAGAGTACGACCTTGTCTCTTCAAAGCGTAAACTACATCCATAGCTGTAACTGTCTTACGCTTAGCATGTTCAGTATAGGTAACAGCATCACGGATAACATTTTCTAGAAACACTTTTAAAACTCCACGTGTTTCTTCGTAAATCAAACCAGAAATACGCTTTACACCGCCACGACGAGCCAATCGACGAATTGCTGGTTTGGTGATACCTTGGATGTTATCACGCAACACTTTACGATGCCGTTTAGCTCCACCTTTGCCCAAGCCTTTTCCTCCTTTACCACGACCAGTCATTTTTAATATTTATTTATAAAATAGAAACTTCACTACACAAGATGCACTGTCAAACTGTACATTTTGCTCAAAACCCACAGATATTTATACTTGTTTGAAAAAACAATCTCACTTCTGATTGGTCCGTCATATTCACACACAAAAAAACACCCGAACGAAGACAAAAATACCTCATTTTATTACCTAAGCTCCTGAGTTTTATGGCGATGTAAAATATAAAGTGTAAAAGTGATCGAATAAATTGTGAAAAGTGAAAAAAAAGCAAAATAATGGCTCGTACAAAGCAAACTGCCCGTAAATCGACTGGTGGAAAGGCTCCACGCAAGCAGCTGGCTACCAAAGCAGCTCGCAAAAGTGCCCCAGCCACCGGAGGTGTAAAAAAACCACATCGTTACCGTCCTGGAACCGTGGCTCTTCGTGAAATCCGTCGTTATCAGAAGAGCACAGAATTGTTGATTCGCAAATTGCCTTTCCAACGTTTAGTTCGTGAAATTGCTCAAGATTTCAAAACAGATTTGCGGTTCCAGAGCTCAGCTGTTATGGCACTACAAGAAGCCAGTGAAGCTTATTTGGTTGGTCTTTTTGAAGATACAAATTTGTGCGCCATTCATGCCAAGCGTGTGACAATTATGCCAAAAGACATTCAATTGGCTAGACGCATTCGTGGCGAACGTGCTTAAGCATCCAAAACAATCTTAAACTCAACGGTCCTTTTCAGGACCACAAAAAATCAAAAAGAGATTAAACTAAATTTCATTTTTTTGTTGTTGTTTAAAATACATACGAGTAGACAGAGTTCTAGTTTTTATTATCCGCAATAAAACGGAGTTAGGTAGTTTATCGGACATTAGGTAAAAAAAAAGAGAAAATCTACCTACTACGCAAAAATGTATGTAATTTTTTTTTTTATTATAGGGAGTTGGATAAATGGATACCCTAAATGAATTCTTAGAATTTTACTATGCAAGCGTAGGTATTAGATTTTATCCAAAAATCCCTTTGGAGGATAATATTTTTAGAACCAGATATCGCATAATCTTTTGGTTTACAAATATGAGAACAATTTGAATAGGCCTTTCCAAAAATGTATATTTCAATAGGTTTCAGAAGAAAAGTTGAAAAAGTATTTTTTTTGCGATCACATAGGAAGACATTTTGTTTTTTTTTTTCTTAGAAAATTTATATTAGGCATAGTTATCTTCAATATGTGTTTATTTATTTATATTTCATGATTTACGCAAAGCAATTTTTATTTATTTCATTATTTTACATTAACAAAAAGATAATAAGATGAACATTTTCCAATGGGTTGAATTTCGGTAGGAAATTAATATTATTGTACATACAAATTATTAAGTGTCATTTGATATGGCAATTTACATTAAGAAATAGTTAATAATGTTGGTTGATAATGAAATTGAAACAATATTTATGTTTATAATTATTTATTTAAGCAGTCTGAGTTATATTTTGTACTTATTTTACCAAAAAACAGGTAAAAACAATTTTCTGACAAAATGCTACTGCCCATCGAAATCGGTGTTGATATGCGTTTCATTACTCAAATTCTTTTAATTGAATTCGAAGGAAATTTCATAATATTTTGTTAAAATTTTAATTTATCTTGTTTAAATGAACTATCAGCTATATGAAAAAAATATTTTCAAGTTGAAAATATGTTTTGTTAATTAGTTATAAGCATTCTTTTACAAAAGTATTGAAAAAACACCACCACACATTTACTTCAATTGTGATTTATTCAATGAAACATACCTTTATTTAAACAAAATTAATGTCCAAATGGTCAATTATTATTCTAAGAAAAATGATAAAATATATTTTTTTAGATTTGTAGCTGAAAACATTTAAATTATGTATGTTTTAAAAAGAACCTAACTTTTAAAAGAGTACAAATTGTGTACATCATGAATTTTTTGAAGACCTTCGCTCTCGTTGATTCTCATTGAATCAAGTCCGTGGGGTGTTTGTGGCATGTGAAAATTATTAAAAAAAGTGAAAAGTGTTTTATTTTATTGCAAGAAGCAATATCTAAATAAAGTGTAAAGTGAAGTGATAAAAAAAAATGTCTGATACTGTGGCTGCATCTCCTGCAATTGTTGCAGAAAAAAAACCGAAGAAGGCTGCCGCCAGCGCCAGCGCCGCCGGTTCAAAGAAACCAAAATCAACGCCAACTCATCCTCCTACTCAGCAAATGGTAGATGCTGCGATTAAAACATTGAAGGAACGCGGTGGTTCTTCGCTTTTGGCTATTAAAAAATATATTGCTGCTACTTACAAAGTCGATGTTCAAAAACTTGCACCATTTATCAAAAAATATTTAAAAGGTGCCGTAATAAGTGGTAAGTTAGTGCAAACAAAAGGAAAAGGTGCTGCAGGCTCGTTTAAATTATCGCCCAATGCAAATAAGGAACCAAAAGCCAAGTCTGCTGCCGATAAGAAAAAATCTGCTGCTAAGCCCAAAGCTGCTGCTGCTGGTGACAAAAAATTAAAGAAGGTTGTTGGTGACAAAAAAGTGAAGAAGCCTGTAGCTGCAACCAAAAAAAGTGCTGTAGATAAAAAGAAGGTAGAAAAGCCAAAAGTGAAAAGTGTTAAGAAGACCAGCGCCGTTAAAGCAAAGCCAACTAAAGCAAAGGCTGCCGCTCCTAAGCCAAAAGTACCAAAAGCCAAATCGGCCACAGCATCTGCTGCAAAGCCTAAAAAGGCGGTTGCTGCCAAAAAAGCCAAGAAGTAATTTCACAAAAAATTCTTCAATTTAAACGCAAATCCACAGTCCTTTTCAGGACTACAAAAAATTGTACGAAGAGATAAAATTTGTTTTTTTTTTTTTTAATAATTACTATTAAATATCTCATCTCATCATCAATGAGATGAGATATTTTTTTTATAATAATTACTAGTAAAATATTGCACTATCTCTTTGAGATAAGGTTTTTTAAAAAGAATTTTCGGTAGATTATTGCACTCTTTGAGATGAGATTTTTTTTTTTGATAATGACTTAAAATATTGCACTATCTCGATGAAAATTTTTTTAAAAGAATTTTCATTAGATTATTGCACTATCTCGATGAAAATTAAAATTTTTTAAAAGAATTTTCATTAGATTTTATTACTATCGATGAAAAATTTTTTTAAAATAATTTTTATTAGATTTGTTGTGCGAAAGTATACCTATGAAGAAACGATGTGTTATACTACATACATTTTTCTCCCAATATGAAGTATTGAGTTATTTATCTACCTACGGAAAAAGATAGTTTTATTTTGTGTTAATTTTATGAAATTCGGTTGTATCTCTTATTGAAATTTTTGCGGCCCTGAAAAGGGCCATTTTTGAAGACATTTAATAAATTACTTCGAGCTAGTATATTTGGTAACTGCCTTAGTTCCTTCACTAACAGCATGCTTGGCAAGTTCGCCAGGCAATAACAATCGAACGGCAGTCTGAATTTCCCGACTGGTTATTGTCGAACGCTTGTTGTAGTGAGCCAAACGAGATGCTTCAGCAGCAATCCTCTCGAAGATATCGTTCACAAAGCTGTTCATGATGCTCATGGCTTTTGATGAAATTCCAGTGTCTGGATGAACTTGCTTGAGAACTTTGTAAATGTAGATTGCGTAGCTTTCCTTCCTCTTACGCTTCTTCTTCTTATCGGTTTTGGTAATATTTTTTTGAGCCTTTCCGGCCTTCTTTGCTGCTTTTCCACTAGTCTTAGGCGGCATTTTTAACTATTCACTTTTAGACTGTATTCACAAACGATTAAACGGGAACTGTGAAAATGCGGAGAACTGCTTCTCAATTTATTCTCTCTTTCGGTGGTAAATTTGTAATGGACAGTTCTCGTTTATTCGTCAGTGTGTGCAGTCTAAAAGTGAATAGTTAACTTAAAAATTTAATTTATTTTAAAGAAAAAACCCACCCCGAAAAAAAAGGTTAAGTTTCAGGTACCTGCTTGCTACCTGTGACAACAGTTACCTGCTAGCTACCTGCACAGCTAATCACGCTGATTTTCCACGAAGAAAGGTTTTTTTAAAAATATTTTTCCGTGTAAAATCAGATTAAGAAAAACAAAGGAGAGTTAAGCCGGAAATGGGTGAACCATTTAATCCAGAGGCAGCATTTGCTTCACTTGAAGCATTGCTGTCGAGGATGGTCACGCACCTGAGTCCCGATTACGGACAAAGGCTTAGTGACACCATTGGCAAATTCATTGCCCCGAAGGTACCAGTGGCAGTGGTACCTGACAACGAGGAGATGGAGGCAGAGGACATCACGAGTGATGACGATTCCTCGACCACCACCGCCAGCAGCATCGAATCTTCCAGCGAGGAAGATCCAGAAGGACCAGCAGAGGAGAGCTCGGACCCAAGCGACTCTCCCTTACCCGGGCAGAAGAGGCCTAGGAAGGGGAACAAAAAGGACAACGACAGCAAACGTGCCCAACTGGACAACGATTCCAGCTCGAATCTGCCAGCGCCTGCGTCCACCCAACCAAAGCCAGCTCAGCCGCCAACGACAACGCCAACAACAACCAAGGACAACGCCGCCAAAACATCTGCAATGCCGCCAATTTTTTGCTACTCGGGCAACATTGCCGAGATTAGCAGGTTCTGCAAGGCAAACAACCTTGTAGTTACATTCAAGAACAAAAGCACCAAAACAACAATTATCAGCGCTGGAAGCAGGGAAACCTTCGACAAAATCAAGGGTTTCCTTAAGGAGAGGAAGATTCAGTTCAACTCCTTCACACCACGTGAAGAAAGGAAGAATCTGCTTCTCCTTAAGGGAATACACTACACGTGTGCACCCATCGAGGTCGAGGACGAACTGCGGATTGAGGGGCTCCCAGTCATCAAGGTCACCCAATTCAAGGCCAAGAAGGCGCAAACAAAACTATATAATAACTTCGTAGTGGAGTTAGCCAAGAACTGCGACATTAAAGAGGTCTACACCAAGACCTTAATAATGAACCAGAGGGTGCACTGGGAGCGCCTTAAATCCAGTGACATTGTACAGTGTCGGAATTGCCAACGTTTTGGGCACGTCGCCACCAACTGCGGACGCAATTACGTATGCGTGAAATGCAAAGAGTCCCACGAGCCTGGACAATGCCAACGCAAGGAAAATACTGGGATAGACGTATGGTGTGCCAATTGTCAAAAAACAGGACACCCGGCCAGTTTCAAGGGATGCCCAGCGCTCAAGGCTCTCCAAGCGGAGAAGAACAAGCAGATGGCAGCAAAGCGAGCTCACCAAGAGTTCGCCTCCAAGTCTGCTTGTCTGGTCACTCGGCCAGCGGTCAGCTACGCGGCAATGGCAAGAGGAGCTCAAACACCCAAAGCTCCACAGAAGCCAACAAAACCACCAGCCATATCTCGACCAATAACGAAGATGACAAAAACCGGACCAGCCAAATCGATAGCGCCACCAAACCTTAACACCGAAGTCCAAAGGATATTTGGTTCCGACCTGCTCACGGTCATGGGCAAAGCTAGGAGTGCGGTTCCACCAAACTACGCCCAGCTTAGTGAAGGTGAGAAGTCCGTGGCACTGGCCACTTTCCTCTTCGAAATATGCAATTGAAGAAGCTCCGCATCCTGACGTACAATGTCAATTCATTGTACAGCTTGGTCAAGAGGACTTCATTTGCAATATTTATGAAGAGGAACAACCCGGACATCGCACTCATCAGCGAAACCAACGTGACAAGGAAGAATTGCATCAACATCACCGGATACAAAACCTTCCGACAGGACAAAACGGAAAACCGACGAGGAACGGCTATATTTATTAAGGATACGATCTCCCTCAACACCAGAGAAGTCATCATACCAGGACTGCAAACCAGTGAAGCCACCGCCATTAGGATTCAACTAGGAAGAGGAGAAACCTTGACAGTAATCAGCGTGTACTTTAAGTGCAACTCCAACGCTAGAAATATACAAAATGACCTACACATTCTCAACCGGATTGTGAAACATACAACCTATGGACTCATCGGCGGTGACTTCAATGCGAGGCATCATCAATGGCTGGACACCTCTATCACCCATGAAGGAAAGGCGATCGTGGACTGGATCAACGACAACAGTGAAGAACACTCCTTGGTTGTCGTATCTCAACCAAAACCTACCTTCCCTGCGACTCCATCAACTTTAGATTTCTTCCTACTAACCTCTAATTTTATTTATTTACTTCCAGGTATCAGCAACTACACATGCTCAACTTTGCCCAGTGACTCAGACCACGATGCAGTGTATCTATCACTAAAACTTAACCAACCTGTACTACTGACACCAGTTCCACCAGAGAGTCACATAAACTACAGAAGACTGGATATTGAGAAACTGCAGAGGGACATAGAAGACAACGTCACAATACCACCCACAAACAGAAACCTGGGGAATGAGGAAATCGACAATGCCGTCGACTGCCTGGAATCAGCTGTCTTCAATGCCCTTGAAGTCCAGAAAGTACCCACGACGTCCAAAGATAGGTACGAACACCTCCCGGAGTATGTGCAGAATCTCTATTCCCACAGACAAAGGTTGAGGAAAAGACTTCAAAGGATACATCGAAGAGAGTTAAACACAAACAACAGCGACTACCAGATGGTAAAAAGTGAGCTACAATGCGTTAACATAATGTTTCGCAATACAATCCAGCACCACAACGACTTACGATTCCAGAAGAGACTACAGGTCATCAAACCAGGACCAGACGCATTTAAAAATATAAACACCTGCCTAGGGAAAACGCAGTCAATGCCTGAGGTCATCATCCACAACAACATTGAGGTGACAACAACAACAGACAAAGTGGAAGTGTTCGCGAGCGTATTCGAGCAAAACTTCACACCAAGCCCCTCAACGGACCCAGTGTTCCTGGATGAAGTCAGGGCATCCGTCCAGCAGACCTTAGAGCCAAATTTGGAAGGAGTAGAATTTAACGACCATCTCTCAGCTAGTTGTCCAGCAGATAACCTACAACTATGCCAACCTGAAGAAATTGAGGAAATCATTGCCAATTCCAAGCCAAAGAAGTCAGCAGGACCGGATGGAGTCTCCAACTATATCATCAAAAGACTTCCTAATGCAGTGATAATACTTCTCACTGTTATCATCAACAACTGCATCAACAACTGCTACTTCCCCCAGAAATGGAAAACGGCCAAAATTGTCGCAATCCCAAAAAAAGGCGAGAGAAACCTAGTCACCAACTATAGGCCGATATCACTCCTGAACAGCCTCAGCAAGATACTTGAAGAAGTCATACTAAGGAGACTCAAGAAATACTGCAGCGAAAACAGAATAATCCCCGACATGCAGTTTGGATTCCGAGAAGGGCACTCAACACTGCATCCGCTGATGAAATTTCAGGCTGACGTCACCTCAGCGTTAAACAGCTATCGCTTCACCGTAGGATGCTTTCTGGATGTCGAGAAAGCATTCGACAGCGTATGGATAGAAGCCTTTATCCATAAGCTGCATATACTTAGGTTACCATCACCAATAATTAAAATATTATTTTCTTTTCTTTCTTTCAGGAAATTCTATGTCCAGATAGATAAATGCAAATCATCAATCAAGTCCATCAAAGCCGGAGTTGCACAAGGATCGAAGCTGGGTCCCTTCCTGTACAGCCTAATGACGTCTGACCAGCCAGTGCCAAACGACTGTGAGAACCTGCTTTTTGCTGATGACTCGCTAACCTACGCCTCGTCGATAGCGCCAACGATTGCAGCTCGAAGAGTGGAAACCCATGTCTCCAGGCTGTATGAGTACTACAAAAAATGGGGCATCCGAATCAACGCAGCCAAAACGGAACTAGTCTGTTTCAGAAGACCCTCCACCAATGGTATCCGATGTCGCTCTGCAACCACTTGCAGAAATCTGACCCTGAAGCTCCCTGATGGGTCGACGATAGCAGCCAAGCAGAACGTCAAATACCTCGGAGTCCACTTCAACGAGCTGTGCAGATTCAACCCTCACTCGAGTCTAACGCTAAGAAAGGCCAATTTCGCGTTCCACCGCCTGCATCCCCTTCTAAAGAGAAGGAACGGGTTAAGCAAGCCAGTAAAAATGCTAATTTACAAGCAGCTACTCAGGCCAGTCATTAGTTACAATTTCCCTGTCTGGTACACCATCTCGAAGACAGCGATGCAGAAGCTCCAGCTCTTCGAGAGGAAAATCCTCAGGATATGTACAGGATTGAGCTTCGATCACCAAGAACTCAGACACCCAAGCAACCGCAAGCTATACGAAGAAGCCAACATCAAGCCACTGGACCAATATCTAGCAGATTCAGCGAGGAAACTTACCGCTAACACCGCCAACCACCCTAACCCGATGATAAGAAGAATAGCCACCGCCGAACGACATCCAGCACCTAGATACCTTAATGCCCTGGATATACAAGAAAGAATGCCAGCAGACAACGGAGAAGCAGTTTCGTTTTACAATGACGCAGTGTCAGCCTACTACCGTGGCTGAGCACCAGCTCCAACCCTTAAATTAACACCCAACCCACCAACTGGACAACCGGGACGGAACAACCCGAGAAAAAAAAAACCAAGCCAACGTATTTTTTAAATTTTTTAAACAACGAATTTTTTATCCTAATATTTTCAAAAACGCCAATGCATAGAGTTAGACCCCCTCTGTGTCAACAAAATTTATTTTTAGTCAATTATTTATTAATTTTAAGAAATCTAAATTGTACATAGTATTATAAGGTTCAATAAATATAAATCTAAAATCTAAATCTAAATTTGTAATGTGTTCACTCTCTTTTTTGTGTTTGAGAATCGAGAACATTTTGAATAAATAGGGGCGTCTTTTAAAAATTTCAAGTCATTATACAGTGTGCAGTTAAGCAGTGAACAGTGAAAATAAGAAATAGTTTGAGCTATTTCTATATAAACAATTAATTGAAAAATAAAAAAACAACTTTTTTAAAATGTCTGGTCGTGGTAAAGGTGGAAAAGTTAAGGGAAAGGCAAAGTCCCGTTCAAATCGTGCTGGATTACAATTCCCTGTTGGTCGTATCCATCGTTTGCTCCGAAAGGGAAATTATGCTGAGCGCGTTGGAGCTGGTGCCCCTGTGTATTTGGCAGCTGTCATGGAATATTTGGCGGCAGAAGTTTTGGAATTGGCGGGAAATGCTGCTCGTGACAACAAAAAAACTAGAATTATCCCCCGCCATTTGCAATTGGCCATCCGCAACGACGAAGAGTTGAACAAATTGCTTTCTGGTGTAACAATCGCACAAGGAGGTGTTCTTCCTAATATTCAAGCCGTTTTGTTGCCAAAGAAGACAGAAAAGAGTGCTTAAATCTCGTGACGACAAAATCAAAAGAAAACAAAAACAAAAACCGTCCTTTTCAGGACGACAAATCATTTCCCTAAAGAGATAAATATTTCATATTTTCAAATTCTACGTACATGCCTATATTTTTATGCCATCAGAAAAATTGGTTGCAATTTTAACTGCTTTATAAAGTTAAAATTTAAAAAAAAAAACTGCAAAAATCACTCCCATAAGAAAAAAATGAATTTTTTATACCTGGGTAAAATTCTTGGAATTTTGTAATTTTTATTACTTTTTTGACCTTGAATCCATATTTTATAACCCATTTAGATGCATTTAAAAAAAAAAATATACCTGCGTAAAATTCTTCGAATTCTGTAATTTATATTACTTTGAATCTATATTTTATAACCCATCTAGATCCTATCCAAAAAAAAAACTACCTGGGTAAAATTCTGCGAATTGTGTAATTTTTATTACTTTTTTTGGACTTTGAATTAACATTTTATATCTCTTTTAGATTTTATTGTGGTCCTGAAAAGGACCGATTGTTTGATATTATCAAATGAATGATTTAACCTCCGAAACCATAAAGAGTACGACCTTGTCTCTTCAAAGCGTAAACTACATCCATAGCTGTAACTGTCTTACGCTTAGCATGTTCAGTATAGGTAACAGCATCACGGATAACATTTTCTAGAAACACTTTTAAAACTCCACGTGTTTCTTCGTAAATCAAACCAGAAATACGCTTTACACCGCCACGACGAGCCAATCGACGAATTGCTGGTTTGGTGATACCTTGGATGTTATCACGCAACACTTTACGATGCCGTTTAGCTCCACCTTTGCCCAAGCCTTTTCCTCCTTTACCACGACCAGTCATTTTTAATATTTATTTATAAAATAGAAACTTCACTACACAAGATGCACTGTCAAACTGTACATTTTGCTCAAAACCCACAGATATTTATACTTGTTTGAAAAAACAATCTCACTTCTGATTGGTCCGTCATATTCACACACAAAAAAACACCCGAACGAAGACAAAAATACCTCATTTTATTACCTAAGCTCCTGAGTTTTATGGCGATGTAAAATATAAAGTGTAAAAGTGATCGAATAAATTGTGAAAAGTGAAAAAAAAGCAAAATAATGGCTCGTACAAAGCAAACTGCCCGTAAATCGACTGGTGGAAAGGCTCCACGCAAGCAGCTGGCTACCAAAGCAGCTCGCAAAAGTGCCCCAGCCACCGGAGGTGTAAAAAAACCACATCGTTACCGTCCTGGAACCGTGGCTCTTCGTGAAATCCGTCGTTATCAGAAGAGCACAGAATTGTTGATTCGCAAATTGCCTTTCCAACGTTTAGTTCGTGAAATTGCTCAAGATTTCAAAACAGATTTGCGGTTCCAGAGCTCAGCTGTTATGGCACTACAAGAAGCCAGTGAAGCTTATTTGGTTGGTCTTTTTGAAGATACAAATTTGTGCGCCATTCATGCCAAGCGTGTGACAATTATGCCAAAAGACATTCAATTGGCTAGACGCATTCGTGGCGAACGTGCTTAAGCATCCAAAACAATCTTAAACTCAACGGTCCTTTTCAGGACCACAAAAAATCAAAAAGAGATTAAACTAAATTTCATTTTTTTGTTGTTGTTTAAAATACATACGAGTAGACAGAGTTCTAGTTTTTATTATCCGCAATAAAACGGAGTTAGGTAGTTTATCGGACATTAGGTAAAAAAAAAGAGAAAATCTACCTACTACGCAAAAATGTATGTAATTTTTTTTTTTATTATAGGGAGTTGGATAAATGGATACCCTAAATGAATTCTTAGAATTTTACTATGCAAGCGTAGGTATTAGATTTTATCCAAAAATCCCTTTGGAGGATAATATTTTTAGAACCAGATATCGCATAATCTTTTGGTTTACAAATATGAGAACAATTTGAATAGGCCTTTCCAAAAATGTATATTTCAATAGGTTTCAGAAGAAAAGTTGAAAAAGTATTTTTTTTGCGATCACATAGGAAGACATTTTGTTTTTTTTTTTCTTAGAAAATTTATATTAGGCATAGTTATCTTCAATATGTGTTTATTTATTTATATTTCATGATTTACGCAAAGCAATTTTTATTTATTTCATTATTTTACATTAACAAAAAGATAATAAGATGAACATTTTCCAATGGGTTGAATTTCGGTAGGAAATTAATATTATTGTACATACAAATTATTAAGTGTCATTTGATATGGCAATTTACATTAAGAAATAGTTAATAATGTTGGTTGATAATGAAATTGAAACAATATTTATGTTTATAATTATTTATTTAAGCAGTCTGAGTTATATTTTGTACTTATTTTACCAAAAAACAGGTAAAAACAATTTTCTGACAAAATGCTACTGCCCATCGAAATCGGTGTTGATATGCGTTTCATTACTCAAATTCTTTTAATTGAATTCGAAGGAAATTTCATAATATTTTGTTAAAATTTTAATTTATCTTGTTTAAATGAACTATCAGCTATATGAAAAAAATATTTTCAAGTTGAAAATATGTTTTGTTAATTAGTTATAAGCATTCTTTTACAAAAGTATTGAAAAAACACCACCACACATTTACTTCAATTGTGATTTATTCAATGAAACATACCTTTATTTAAACAAAATTAATGTCCAAATGGTCAATTATTATTCTAAGAAAAATGATAAAATATATTTTTTTAGATTTGTAGCTGAAAACATTTAAATTATGTATGTTTTAAAAAGAACCTAACTTTTAAAAGAGTACAAATTGTGTACATCATGAATTTTTTGAAGACCTTCGCTCTCGTTGATTCTCATTGAATCAAGTCCGTGGGGTGTTTGTGGCATGTGAAAATTATTAAAAAAAGTGAAAAGTGTTTTATTTTATTGCAAGAAGCAATATCTAAATAAAGTGTAAAGTGAAGTGATAAAAAAAAATGTCTGATACTGTGGCTGCATCTCCTGCAATTGTTGCAGAAAAAAAACCGAAGAAGGCTGCCGCCAGCGCCAGCGCCGCCGGTTCAAAGAAACCAAAATCAACGCCAACTCATCCTCCTACTCAGCAAATGGTAGATGCTGCGATTAAAACATTGAAGGAACGCGGTGGTTCTTCGCTTTTGGCTATTAAAAAATATATTGCTGCTACTTACAAAGTCGATGTTCAAAAACTTGCACCATTTATCAAAAAATATTTAAAAGGTGCCGTAATAAGTGGTAAGTTAGTGCAAACAAAAGGAAAAGGTGCTGCAGGCTCGTTTAAATTATCGCCCAATGCAAATAAGGAACCAAAAGCCAAGTCTGCTGCCGATAAGAAAAAATCTGCTGCTAAGCCCAAAGCTGCTGCTGCTGGTGACAAAAAATTAAAGAAGGTTGTTGGTGACAAAAAAGTGAAGAAGCCTGTAGCTGCAACCAAAAAAAGTGCTGTAGATAAAAAGAAGGTAGAAAAGCCAAAAGTGAAAAGTGTTAAGAAGACCAGCGCCGTTAAAGCAAAGCCAACTAAAGCAAAGGCTGCCGCTCCTAAGCCAAAAGTACCAAAAGCCAAATCGGCCACAGCATCTGCTGCAAAGCCTAAAAAGGCGGTTGCTGCCAAAAAAGCCAAGAAGTAATTTCACAAAAAATTCTTCAATTTAAACGCAAATCCACAGTCCTTTTCAGGACTACAAAAAATTGTACGAAGAGATAAAATTTGTTTTTTTTTTTTTTAATAATTACTATTAAATATCTCATCTCATCATCAATGAGATGAGATATTTTTTTTATAATAATTACTAGTAAAATATTGCACTATCTCTTTGAGATAAGGTTTTTTAAAAAGAATTTTCGGTAGATTATTGCACTCTTTGAGATGAGATTTTTTTTTTTGATAATGACTTAAAATATTGCACTATCTCGATGAAAATTTTTTTAAAAGAATTTTCATTAGATTATTGCACTATCTCGATGAAAATTAAAATTTTTTAAAAGAATTTTCATTAGATTTTATTACTATCGATGAAAAATTTTTTTAAAATAATTTTTATTAGATTTGTTGTGCGAAAGTATACCTATGAAGAAACGATGTGTTATACTACATACATTTTTCTCCCAATATGAAGTATTGAGTTATTTATCTACCTACGGAAAAAGATAGTTTTATTTTGTGTTAATTTTATGAAATTCGGTTGTATCTCTTATTGAAATTTTTGCGGCCCTGAAAAGGGCCATTTTTGAAGACATTTAATAAATTACTTCGAGCTAGTATATTTGGTAACTGCCTTAGTTCCTTCACTAACAGCATGCTTGGCAAGTTCGCCAGGCAATAACAATCGAACGGCAGTCTGAATTTCCCGACTGGTTATTGTCGAACGCTTGTTGTAGTGAGCCAAACGAGATGCTTCAGCAGCAATCCTCTCGAAGATATCGTTCACAAAGCTGTTCATGATGCTCATGGCTTTTGATGAAATTCCAGTGTCTGGATGAACTTGCTTGAGAACTTTGTAAATGTAGATTGCGTAGCTTTCCTTCCTCTTACGCTTCTTCTTCTTATCGGTTTTGGTAATATTTTTTTGAGCCTTTCCGGCCTTCTTTGCTGCTTTTCCACTAGTCTTAGGCGGCATTTTTAACTATTCACTTTTAGACTGTATTCACAAACGATTAAACGGGAACTGTGAAAATGCGGAGAACTGCTTCTCAATTTATTCTCTCTTTCGGTGGTAAATTTGTAATGTGTTCACTCTCTTTTTTGTGTTTGAGAATCGAGAACATTTTGAATAAATAGGGGCGTCTTTTAAAAATTTCAAGTCATGACAGTCACACCATTCTAGTGCGAGCATTCAAAGTGAACGGTTGTGCGCGAATTTAATCCGTGTGAATAAAAATTAAAAATTAAAAAAAACCCACCCCTAATAAAAGTGTAGTGTTACCTGTGTGTGATACCGACAAATTATTCGGAATTCCCAGATAATCTGCCACATCCGGATTAAAGGGAAAAACCAAGGACTACAGGTAGACTTTTTTTTCTCCGTCCCAATGGGTCAGCGAGAGAAGGTAAAAGCCGCCAGGGAGCAATTGTTGAGCACCATCGAGAGGGAAATCGCACATATGCGAAATACCTACGGTGTGGGTGCATCAACAGATTTCGCTGTGCGGTTAGGCTACGACGTAGACCAAATTCTCCAGCAATTTACCATCCCGACTGCACCAGAAGCAGAAGTCGTTGAGGACGTTGAGGATATTCCCATGGAATCAACACCAGTGACGGAAAAGAGAGCAAAGGCAAGTGACACCGAAGTGGAACTTGACCAAAGCAAACGACCGAAACTTATTGACGGTAACCTTAATGAAGACACTGATTTCATTAAGGTTGCCCCAACTAACAGGAGAAAAAAGGCCAGTAACCAGGCTGCAACAGCATCTCCAACAACAACAACAACTGCAGCAGCAGCAAAGTCATCAGCAGCAGCGGAACTTCAACATAGTCCAGGGAAAATGCAGCCACCCATTGTGTGCTACAACTTGGCAACAGCCGAAATGTACCGGCATTTTAAGTTAAACGGCAAAACAATAAACTACTCAGTAGTTAATATTAACAAAACAAAAACAATAATAAAAACAACAACAAAACAAGACAACGAAGACGTAAGGAAGTACCTACTTGAAAAAAAAGTACAGCACCATTCCTTCACTTCCAAGGAGGACAGGAAGTGTATTATACTTCTAAAAAAACTCAACCGCTCCCATAACCCTGAGGACATTGTCAACGAACTAGGAGCCCTGGAATTCGAAGCCATCAAGGCATCACCCTTTCGCTCCAAGAAAGACAAAACAACGACCTTCAACGCCTTTGTTGTTGAGTTTAAAAAAGGGACAGACCTAGCAGCAGTCAGTAGGATCCGGAACCTACTCGGGGAAGCAGTTAGATGGGAGAAACTGCAGCCCAATATAATAACCCAGTGCCGAAACTGCCAAGCTTTTGGGCATGTCAGCGTTAACTGCAGCATGAAACATCGCTGCGTGAAGTGCAGCGAATCACATGAACGAGGCCAGTGCGCAAGGACCGACCCAAAGATTGGAAAACCCTACTGCGTCCTCTGCAAGGAAGAAGGACACCCAGCTAGCTATGAAGGATGTCCCTACAGGAAAAAAATAGTTGCAGCAAAAAAAGAGAAGGAGGCAGCGAAAACACCGGCAAAACCAACAACTCTACCAACATCCAGGAAATTTACTCCAGGTAAGTCTTTTTCCGATATTTTAAAAATTAACAACAGTGTATATAATAATACCCCCAAAACCCAAGCCAAACCCCTAACCAAACCCCAAACCAAACCCAGCCCAATTGCTCAACCTGAGCCAACCATCCCCAAATCATCGAACCCAATTGGTGTCAAAACCACAAACAACTCCAAAACTTTTAGTTTGCCCAAAACCACAACGAGTTCGTTCCTGAACGACTCACAAAAATTTTTCGGTTGTGACTTTGTCACAATCTTATCCAAAATTTCAGACTTCCTCCCTCTCTACGAGGCCTGTCCCGACGAAACCGGCAAGAAACACATGTTTCTTGACTTCTGCTTTAAAATATGTCTAGGACAATAAACCAATTAAACGTTATCTCGTATAACGTCGGCTCTTTAGTATCCCATCCTAAACGGATCTCCCTTGAAAACTTCCTTAAGAAAAACAAACCCGACGCCGTTTTGCTCTCTGAAACTAAATTAGTGACGAGGCATCGGCTTTACTTTGAAAAGTACACACTATTCCGGACTGACAGAGATTTCGCCAAAACTGGCACCGCCATTCTGGTAAAATCAAATTTTCAATGCCAAAAGGTCATTATCCAAGGCTTGGTTACATTTGAAGTAACCTGTATAGCCATCTTACTAGAAAACAATGAAAATATCCTTCTGATATCATTGTATAACCAGTGCGGCGCATCCCAAACTGACATTAAACATGACCTTGACTTGCTTAACGCATTTTGTCAAAATTACACTCTATTTATAATTGGTGGCGATTTTAACGCTCGTCATCAATTATGGATGGACTCACATAACACCCTCCAAGGAGTTGCTATCTCCGACTGGCTATGCGCTAATTCTCACACACACTCTTTTGACATTGTGTCTCAACCAATCCCCACATTTCCCCGAACCCCTTCTACACTTGATTTTTTCCTGTGCTCCCCCAACTTAATTTGTAGACTACCTACACTTGAGAACTTCTCATGCACTGCAATTCCATCTGACTCCGACCACTTAGCAGTAAAATTAATACTTCGTCTTCGGACAAATTTCAATGCCCTTGCTAATCCCCAGCAAGAATTCATTAATTACAACAAAATCAACTGGGACGTATTCCAAAGTTCCTTAACGGACAAACTACGCAATAACACGCCCAGCACATCAACCAATTTGAGTAATCAAGAAATCGATTCTGCAATCGATGTAATTGAAGGCTCCATTTCCTACTCAATTGCAGAGCAATCTCAACCCCTCAACTTCAAGTCTAAATACAAAGACCTTCCCATACCTATACAAAATATGTATAAATTTAGGCAAAAACTTCGAAAAATTCTGCAAAGAATTTTTCACCGTACTCTAAGTACCCACTGCAATGAGTATCAGAGTGTTTATTCACAACTTAGGTGTATTAATACACTAATCGACCAAAATACTAAAGCCTTCATAAACTCCCAGTTCAGGAAAAGACTTAACGTCATAAAACCTGGACCTGACACCTTCAAACAAATTAATAAAATTGTAGGCAAAAAATCCCCCATTCTTGGCCAACTTCAGCACAATAACTCCTTCTTAGCGTCTGACCGTGATAAGACAGATGCATTTGCGGAGTTCTTCGAAAGTAATTTCAAACCCAATCTTCCTATGCATCTGCCTGACTTTTTCTCTAACGTCAGTAACGAAGTAACAAGACTCATATCCCAAGATTCTAACTCCCTGACCACTTTCACTGAAGAAAACTCATCCGTCTGCACGACGGTTGATAACATCTTCACAAGCCCACATGATCTTCACGATTCAATTCAAAATGGCAATTCTAAGAAATCTTCGGGACCTGATAAGGTTTCCAACTTCGTTATCAAAAAACTTCCCCCCACTGCAATCATATGGCTTACAATTATCTTAAATAATTGTATCAACAATAGCTACTTCCCAGGTAAATGGAAAATTGCCGAAATATTCCCAATCCCTAAGAAACCAGGGGCAAATTTGATAAACAATTATAGGCCAATTTCTCTGCTCCCAAACCTCAGCAAGCTCCTAGAAATGCTCATCCTTAAAAAACTTCGCTCACTATGCTCCTCCATGGGAATAGTGCAGCATAACCAATTTGGTTTCAAAGCATCCCACTCCACTTTCGATCCATTGTTGAAGCTTCACGCTGATACAACTCTGGCTCTCAACAAAAAAGAAACCACCATTGCTTGTCTGCTTGATATCCAAAAAGCATTCGACAGTGTCTGGATAGATGGCCTGATTTTCAAGTTAAATTCTCTTCATTTCCCTAGGCATCTAATCCTCATTATATACAGTTTCCTCACTAACCGTAAGTTTTACGTACGAGTAGGAAATACTAACTCATCCCTTAAAAATATTTCGGCTGGAGTTGCCCAAGGTTCCCGCCTCGGGCCCGATCTATTCAACCTTTACACCTCCGACCAGCCAACTAACCCCCCAATGACCAAAACCCTACTATTTGCTGATGACTCCATCACATATAGCGCATCCCTCAGCCCAGAGATAGCACTCCGTAGAGTCAAGGATCATATCCATAGACTCTGGGAATATTACCTCCAATGGGGAATAAAAATCAACCCGTCTAAATCAGAATTAATCTGTTTTAGAATACCTTCGCATAAAGGTTTAGCCACCAAATGCAAAAACCTCTCCCTGTCACTTCCTGACAACTCCATTATCACCCCAAAGCAAAGCGTTAAATACCTTGGAATACATTTCTTCGAAAGGTTCAAATTTAACCAACACGTTAAACTCACTCTTCGTAAGGCAAACCTTGCCTTATCTCTCCTACGTCCTCTTATGCAAATAAGAGGCGGCCTCCAAACCAGGACGAAACTTCTGCTTTACAAGCAACTCATTCGCCCCATACTAACTTATTGCTTCCCTATATGGTACACAATAAGCCCCACTTATATGAAAAAAATGCAGATTTTTGAGCGAAAAGCCCTTCGTCACTGCACATCCCTCCACCGAAAACCTAACTCTCCTCGCTATTATAGCAACGAAAGGCTCTATGAAGCAGCCTGTATTGTCCCAATAGACAGGTACATCCACAACCTCAGTACAAAAATGCTGAGGAAAATCCCATCCCATCCCAGCCCTCTTATTAATTTAATTTCAGGTAATCCCGACATAGACGACCGATATCTCCAGGTGCTATCCATGACGGATCCAACATTTAGGATATCAACAGACGACAGCTTCGGAAACTTCTACGATGCTGCAGGAACGCAGTACAACAGAGGTTGAAGCAACAATTGACCATCAAAGCCCTATCACCACCTATATCCAAACCAACAAGGACCTCAAAAAACCACCCTACTCCCACCATACCAACCAACGACCGTCGGCAATGCTCCAGCAGGCGAGAAAAAACACTATTATTATTTTTACTATATATAGACTAAGGCACTTTTATTTTTAAAATGTTAACTTAAAACCAACAAATAACGAAGCAGAGCCCCTTCTGAGCTCGCAGATAAATAACTTAAGTCCTAGAATTTAAGAAATTGTAAATTTAAGCCATTGTAACATTCTTTGAGCAAATAAATAAATATTGTATATATTGTATATATAAATTTCAAGTCATTATACAGTGTGCAGTTAAGCAGTGAACAGTGAAAATAAGAAATAGTTTGAGCTATTTCTATATAAACAATTAATTGAAAAATAAAAAAACAACTTTTTTAAAATGTCTGGTCGTGGTAAAGGTGGAAAAGTTAAGGGAAAGGCAAAGTCCCGTTCAAATCGTGCTGGATTACAATTCCCTGTTGGTCGTATCCATCGTTTGCTCCGAAAGGGAAATTATGCTGAGCGCGTTGGAGCTGGTGCCCCTGTGTATTTGGCAGCTGTCATGGAATATTTGGCGGCAGAAGTTTTGGAATTGGCGGGAAATGCTGCTCGTGACAACAAAAAAACTAGAATTATCCCCCGCCATTTGCAATTGGCCATCCGCAACGACGAAGAGTTGAACAAATTGCTTTCTGGTGTAACAATCGCACAAGGAGGTGTTCTTCCTAATATTCAAGCCGTTTTGTTGCCAAAGAAGACAGAAAAGAGTGCTTAAATCTCGTGACGACAAAATCAAAAGAAAACAAAAACAAAAACCGTCCTTTTCAGGACGACAAATCATTTCCCTAAAGAGATAAATATTTCATATTTTCAAATTCTACGTACATGCCTATATTTTTATGCCATCAGAAAAATTGGTTGCAATTTTAACTGCTTTATAAAGTTAAAATTTAAAAAAAAAAACTGCAAAAATCACTCCCATAAGAAAAAAATGAATTTTTTATACCTGGGTAAAATTCTTGGAATTTTGTAATTTTTATTACTTTTTTGACCTTGAATCCATATTTTATAACCCATTTAGATGCATTTAAAAAAAAAAATATACCTGCGTAAAATTCTTCGAATTCTGTAATTTATATTACTTTGAATCTATATTTTATAACCCATCTAGATCCTATCCAAAAAAAAAACTACCTGGGTAAAATTCTGCGAATTGTGTAATTTTTATTACTTTTTTTGGACTTTGAATTAACATTTTATATCTCTTTTAGATTTTATTGTGGTCCTGAAAAGGACCGATTGTTTGATATTATCAAATGAATGATTTAACCTCCGAAACCATAAAGAGTACGACCTTGTCTCTTCAAAGCGTAAACTACATCCATAGCTGTAACTGTCTTACGCTTAGCATGTTCAGTATAGGTAACAGCATCACGGATAACATTTTCTAGAAACACTTTTAAAACTCCACGTGTTTCTTCGTAAATCAAACCAGAAATACGCTTTACACCGCCACGACGAGCCAATCGACGAATTGCTGGTTTGGTGATACCTTGGATGTTATCACGCAACACTTTACGATGCCGTTTAGCTCCACCTTTGCCCAAGCCTTTTCCTCCTTTACCACGACCAGTCATTTTTAATATTTATTTATAAAATAGAAACTTCACTACACAAGATGCACTGTCAAACTGTACATTTTGCTCAAAACCCACAGATATTTATACTTGTTTGAAAAAACAATCTCACTTCTGATTGGTCCGTCATATTCACACACAAAAAAACACCCGAACGAAGACAAAAATACCTCATTTTATTACCTAAGCTCCTGAGTTTTATGGCGATGTAAAATATAAAGTGTAAAAGTGATCGAATAAATTGTGAAAAGTGAAAAAAAAGCAAAATAATGGCTCGTACAAAGCAAACTGCCCGTAAATCGACTGGTGGAAAGGCTCCACGCAAGCAGCTGGCTACCAAAGCAGCTCGCAAAAGTGCCCCAGCCACCGGAGGTGTAAAAAAACCACATCGTTACCGTCCTGGAACCGTGGCTCTTCGTGAAATCCGTCGTTATCAGAAGAGCACAGAATTGTTGATTCGCAAATTGCCTTTCCAACGTTTAGTTCGTGAAATTGCTCAAGATTTCAAAACAGATTTGCGGTTCCAGAGCTCAGCTGTTATGGCACTACAAGAAGCCAGTGAAGCTTATTTGGTTGGTCTTTTTGAAGATACAAATTTGTGCGCCATTCATGCCAAGCGTGTGACAATTATGCCAAAAGACATTCAATTGGCTAGACGCATTCGTGGCGAACGTGCTTAAGCATCCAAAACAATCTTAAACTCAACGGTCCTTTTCAGGACCACAAAAAATCAAAAAGAGATTAAACTAAATTTCATTTTTTTGTTGTTGTTTAAAATACATACGAGTAGACAGAGTTCTAGTTTTTATTATCCGCAATAAAACGGAGTTAGGTAGTTTATCGGACATTAGGTAAAAAAAAAGAGAAAATCTACCTACTACGCAAAAATGTATGTAATTTTTTTTTTTATTATAGGGAGTTGGATAAATGGATACCCTAAATGAATTCTTAGAATTTTACTATGCAAGCGTAGGTATTAGATTTTATCCAAAAATCCCTTTGGAGGATAATATTTTTAGAACCAGATATCGCATAATCTTTTGGTTTACAAATATGAGAACAATTTGAATAGGCCTTTCCAAAAATGTATATTTCAATAGGTTTCAGAAGAAAAGTTGAAAAAGTATTTTTTTTGCGATCACATAGGAAGACATTTTGTTTTTTTTTTTCTTAGAAAATTTATATTAGGCATAGTTATCTTCAATATGTGTTTATTTATTTATATTTCATGATTTACGCAAAGCAATTTTTATTTATTTCATTATTTTACATTAACAAAAAGATAATAAGATGAACATTTTCCAATGGGTTGAATTTCGGTAGGAAATTAATATTATTGTACATACAAATTATTAAGTGTCATTTGATATGGCAATTTACATTAAGAAATAGTTAATAATGTTGGTTGATAATGAAATTGAAACAATATTTATGTTTATAATTATTTATTTAAGCAGTCTGAGTTATATTTTGTACTTATTTTACCAAAAAACAGGTAAAAACAATTTTCTGACAAAATGCTACTGCCCATCGAAATCGGTGTTGATATGCGTTTCATTACTCAAATTCTTTTAATTGAATTCGAAGGAAATTTCATAATATTTTGTTAAAATTTTAATTTATCTTGTTTAAATGAACTATCAGCTATATGAAAAAAATATTTTCAAGTTGAAAATATGTTTTGTTAATTAGTTATAAGCATTCTTTTACAAAAGTATTGAAAAAACACCACCACACATTTACTTCAATTGTGATTTATTCAATGAAACATACCTTTATTTAAACAAAATTAATGTCCAAATGGTCAATTATTATTCTAAGAAAAATGATAAAATATATTTTTTTAGATTTGTAGCTGAAAACATTTAAATTATGTATGTTTTAAAAAGAACCTAACTTTTAAAAGAGTACAAATTGTGTACATCATGAATTTTTTGAAGACCTTCGCTCTCGTTGATTCTCATTGAATCAAGTCCGTGGGGTGTTTGTGGCATGTGAAAATTATTAAAAAAAGTGAAAAGTGTTTTATTTTATTGCAAGAAGCAATATCTAAATAAAGTGTAAAGTGAAGTGATAAAAAAAAATGTCTGATACTGTGGCTGCATCTCCTGCAATTGTTGCAGAAAAAAAACCGAAGAAGGCTGCCGCCAGCGCCAGCGCCGCCGGTTCAAAGAAACCAAAATCAACGCCAACTCATCCTCCTACTCAGCAAATGGTAGATGCTGCGATTAAAACATTGAAGGAACGCGGTGGTTCTTCGCTTTTGGCTATTAAAAAATATATTGCTGCTACTTACAAAGTCGATGTTCAAAAACTTGCACCATTTATCAAAAAATATTTAAAAGGTGCCGTAATAAGTGGTAAGTTAGTGCAAACAAAAGGAAAAGGTGCTGCAGGCTCGTTTAAATTATCGCCCAATGCAAATAAGGAACCAAAAGCCAAGTCTGCTGCCGATAAGAAAAAATCTGCTGCTAAGCCCAAAGCTGCTGCTGCTGGTGACAAAAAATTAAAGAAGGTTGTTGGTGACAAAAAAGTGAAGAAGCCTGTAGCTGCAACCAAAAAAAGTGCTGTAGATAAAAAGAAGGTAGAAAAGCCAAAAGTGAAAAGTGTTAAGAAGACCAGCGCCGTTAAAGCAAAGCCAACTAAAGCAAAGGCTGCCGCTCCTAAGCCAAAAGTACCAAAAGCCAAATCGGCCACAGCATCTGCTGCAAAGCCTAAAAAGGCGGTTGCTGCCAAAAAAGCCAAGAAGTAATTTCACAAAAAATTCTTCAATTTAAACGCAAATCCACAGTCCTTTTCAGGACTACAAAAAATTGTACGAAGAGATAAAATTTGTTTTTTTTTTTTTTAATAATTACTATTAAATATCTCATCTCATCATCAATGAGATGAGATATTTTTTTTATAATAATTACTAGTAAAATATTGCACTATCTCTTTGAGATAAGGTTTTTTAAAAAGAATTTTCGGTAGATTATTGCACTCTTTGAGATGAGATTTTTTTTTTTGATAATGACTTAAAATATTGCACTATCTCGATGAAAATTTTTTTAAAAGAATTTTCATTAGATTATTGCACTATCTCGATGAAAATTAAAATTTTTTAAAAGAATTTTCATTAGATTTTATTACTATCGATGAAAAATTTTTTTAAAATAATTTTTATTAGATTTGTTGTGCGAAAGTATACCTATGAAGAAACGATGTGTTATACTACATACATTTTTCTCCCAATATGAAGTATTGAGTTATTTATCTACCTACGGAAAAAGATAGTTTTATTTTGTGTTAATTTTATGAAATTCGGTTGTATCTCTTATTGAAATTTTTGCGGCCCTGAAAAGGGCCATTTTTGAAGACATTTAATAAATTACTTCGAGCTAGTATATTTGGTAACTGCCTTAGTTCCTTCACTAACAGCATGCTTGGCAAGTTCGCCAGGCAATAACAATCGAACGGCAGTCTGAATTTCCCGACTGGTTATTGTCGAACGCTTGTTGTAGTGAGCCAAACGAGATGCTTCAGCAGCAATCCTCTCGAAGATATCGTTCACAAAGCTGTTCATGATGCTCATGGCTTTTGATGAAATTCCAGTGTCTGGATGAACTTGCTTGAGAACTTTGTAAATGTAGATTGCGTAGCTTTCCTTCCTCTTACGCTTCTTCTTCTTATCGGTTTTGGTAATATTTTTTTGAGCCTTTCCGGCCTTCTTTGCTGCTTTTCCACTAGTCTTAGGCGGCATTTTTAACTATTCACTTTTAGACTGTATTCACAAACGATTAAACGGGAACTGTGAAAATGCGGAGAACTGCTTCTCAATTTATTCTCTCTTTCGGTGGTAAATTTGTAATGTGTTCACTCTCTTTTTTGTGTTTGAGAATCGAGAACATTTTGAATAAATAGGGGCGTCTTTTAAAAATTTCAAGTCATCACTTCATTCACGGTCAGTCATTGTACAAGTACGGAAGTGCGCGGACAAAAATTAACCGAAAATATTAATTAATATTGTGAAAATACCTGCCAAAAATAAAAAGGGTCAGCAACGGTCTACCTGCGCTACCTGCTTAAACCAAATCTTCCAAGAAGGGTTTTTCCAAGTGGATTATCCTTCTTGTGACAAAAAATAAAAAAGGGATTTTCCCAGAAGTAATCAATATAGTTTATGTGGATTAAGTGTGTTTCGAAGTTTTTATAAAAATATTGTGCATACCTATAAATATAAAAAATATTGAAAAAAGTGAGATAAAGGTAATCCAGTAATGGAACCTTTAAATCCAGATACGGCTATGGCCTCATTTGAGAGGCTGCTACGGCAAATAGTCAAGGATCTCGGCCCAGGTTATTGCACAATGCTGGCGAAAACCTTCAACAGCATTGTACAACCCACCAACGACAACAACGAACGCAACGACAACGACAACATCAACGAAAACGACAACGAGGAAATGGAAATAGAAGAAATTGGAAGTGAAGATGATTCTTCCACCGCCAGCAGCCATTCGGAGGAGGATTCCTCACCCGAAGAAGAGCTCAGCGAGATCACCAGCTCGGAAGAGGATACGAGTGATTACCCTCTACCTGGTCAGAAGAGACCAAACAAGGCCCCCCAAAAAAATAACGGAAAGCGTATCCAGCTAGAAGCGACTACTCCAGCAACAACATCAGCACCACCAGTAAAGGCAGCCAAATCGACCAAACCAGTGGCCTCGACCTCAAAAGCCGCTACGCCCAAGGACACCAACGTCAATCCAGATAAGGGTCCAGCTCAGCCGCCAACAACCTCTGATCAGCCAACAACAAGCAAGGACATCAAAACGCCAGCAATGCCGCCAATTTTTTGCTACTCGGGCAACATCGCCGAGATTAGGAGGTTCTGCAAGGCAAAAAACCTTGCTGTGATGTTCAAGAACAAAAACACAAAAACAACGATTATCAACGCTGGAAGCAGGGAAGCGTTTGAAAAAATCAAGGGTTTTCTTAAGGAGAGGAAGATCCAATACAACACCTTCACACCGAGGGAGGATAGGAAGAACCTGCTTCTCCTAAAAGGAATTCATCACGAATTCACAGCCATCGAAGTGGAAGATGAACTCAGGATTGAGGGGCTTCCTGTTATAAAAGTTACCCACTTCAAAGCCAAGAGGGCATTGGCTAAAGCTTCCAACAACTTCGTTGTTGAGCTGAGCAAAGACGCAGACATCAAGGAGGTGTACACGAAGACGCTCATTATGAACCAGAGAGTCCATTGGGAAAGGCTGAAGTCCAACGACATTGTACAATGTCGGAATTGTCAACGATTTGGACACGTCGCCACCAATTGCGGACGCGATTACGTGTGCGTGAAATGTGAAGAGACCCACGAACCTGGACAGTGTAAACGGAAGGAAAATACTGGGTTGGACGTATGGTGTGCCAACTGCAAAAAAACTGGACACCCGGCCAGTTTTAAAGGATGCCCAGCGCTGAAGGCTCTACAAACCGAGAAGAACAAGCAGATGGCAGAAAAGCGGGCTCACCAAGAGTTCGTCTCTAGGTCAACTTGTCTGGTCACTCGGCCAGCGGTCAGTTACGCGGCTATGGCAAAAGGTGCCCAAACTCCAAAACCACCAAAGGTGCAACTACAAACAAAACCACCAGCCGCAAATCGACCAAAGACCGGACCAGCCAAAATAACAGCGCCACCAAACTTGAATAACGAAGTCCAGAGGATCTTCGGTTCCGACCTGCTCACGGTCATGGGCAAAGCAAGAAGTGCTGTCCCATCAAACTACGCCTTGCTGAGCGAAGGAGAAAAGTCCGTGGCACTGGCCACCTTCATATTCCAAATATGCAATTAAAGAAGATCCGCATACTGACGTACAATGTCAATTCATTGTACAGCTTGGAGAAGAGGACAGCGTTTAACCTGTGGATGAAGAAAAACAGCCCTGACATTGCCTTAATCAGCGAAACCAACGTGACCAGAAGAAACAACATTAATATCATTGGTTACAAAACCTTCCGGCAGGACAAAGCTGAGAACCGAAGAGGAACGGCAGTGTTCATAAGGGATAAGATCGCCCCCAACACCAAAGAAGTAATCATTCCAGGACTACAGACTAGTGAAGCCACCGCTGTCAGCATACAGCTAGGAAGAGGAGAAGCTCTAACGGTCATCAGTGTTTATTTCAAGTGCCACTCCACCGCTGGAAATATAAAAAGTGACCTGCATATTCTCAACCACACTGTAAAGCAGACAACGTACGGGCTAATTGGCGGCGACTTCAACGCTAGACACCATCAATGGCTGGACACTGCCATCAGCAATGAAGGAAAGGCGATAACCAACTGGCTGGAAGAAAATAGTGAAGAACATTCACTGGTTGTAGTATCGCAACCCAAACCCACCTTTCCCAGAACTCCATCCACATTAGATTTTTATCTTTTAACCTCTAATTTTGTTTATTTAATTCCAGAAATCACCAACTTTACCTGTACAACCGTACCCAGCGACTCGGATCACGAAGCCGTTCAACTGAACATAAGACTCCATCGACCAGTGCTGCTAGCGACGCCGCCACCCGAGCACTTCATAAACTTCAGGAGACTGGATATAGACAAAATTCAAAGGGATGTAGAAGCAAACGTTACCCCTCCGCCAGAAAATAGAAATTTGGATAACACTGAAGTTGACGCAGCAATCAACAACTTTGAGCATGCCATATGTGATGCGCTGGACAACCAAAAACAACAAAGAACATCCAAGGACAGATACCAACATCTACCCGAGTATGTTCAGACTCTATATGCACACAGACAGCGACTAAGGAAGCGCCTACAGAGGATTCACCAGCGTGAGCTTAACACGACCAACAACAACTACCAAATAGTATGGGGTGAACTACAACGCGTCAACGTCATGTTCCGGAATGCAGTCCAATTCCACAACAACAACCAATTCCTCAAGAGACTGCAGCTGATTAAACCTGGACCCAACGCTTTCAGGGATATCAATAAGATAATTGGGAAAAACCAACCCCTTCCAGAGACAATCGTCACCAACAGTGGAGAGGTCAAATCAAGCCAGGACAAAGCTGAAGCATTTGCAAACTATTTTGAAGGAAACTTCATCCCACATCCACCTTCCGACCCAGCCTTCCTTGAGGAAGTGGAAGAATCCGTTCAACGCACCTTAGCGTCAAACTCCACCAGATGCACCTTCAGCGACACCAATCCATCTAGTGACCCATCCGGCAGCCCGAACCTGACCACCCCAGAGGAGATTGCAGAGATCATAACCAACTCTAAGCCGAAGATATCAGCTGGCCCAGATGGAATATCCAATTACATCATTAAAAGGCTGCCAAGCTCAATTATGATCATCCTGACAATCATCCTCAACAACTGTCTAAACAACAACTACTTCCCCCAAAAATGGAAGACAGCGAAGATCGTGGCGATTCCCAAAAAAGGCGCATCAAACGACATCACCAATTACAGGCCAATATCCCTGCTCAACAACATCAGCAAAATTCTTGAGGAATTAATACTGAGAAGGCTCAAGAAACACTGCGCGGACAACAGTATTATCCCTGACATGCAGTTTGGCTTTCGGGAAGGCCACTCAACTCTGCATCCCCTGATCAAATTTCAGTCTGACGTCTCCAAAGCACTCAACAGCTATCGTGTCACCGTCGGATGCTTTCTGGACGTGGAAAAAGCATTCGACAGTGTCTGGATCGAAGCCCTCATCCACAAATTTCAACTTTTAGGTATTCCTATAACATTAACCAAAATCATATATTCTTTTCTTTCTTCCAGGAAATTCTTCGTACAGCTGGACAACTGCAAGTCAACGATGAAAACCATCAAAGCCGGTGTCGCCCAAGGATCCAAACTTGGACCATTCCTATATAGCCTGATGACGTCCGATCAACCTGTGCCAACTGACTGTGAGAAC
The DNA here is from genome assembly GCA_958431115.1 of Syrphus vitripennis. Taxonomy (NCBI): domain Eukaryota; kingdom Metazoa; phylum Arthropoda; class Insecta; order Diptera; family Syrphidae; genus Syrphus; species Syrphus vitripennis. The sequence continues at coordinate 6,188,955 of OY288110.1, read as the reverse complement.
TTACTCTTCGCCGACGATTCGCTCACATACGCATCTTCAATAGCACCAACCATAGCAGCCCGCAAAGTTGAATCCCACGTCAGCAGACTCTTCGAGTTCTACAAGAAATGGGGAATTAAGATTAACGCGGCCAAATCGGAACTTGTTTGTTTTAGGAAACCCTCCACCAATGGCATCCGCTGTCGTTCTGCAGCCGCCTGCAGAAACCTGGTCCTGAAGCTTCCTGATGGATCAACGATAGCAGCCAAAAACAACACCAAGTACCTCGGAGTGAACTTCAACGAGCTGCTGAAATTCAATCCGCACTCAAGGAAAGTGCTGAAGAAGGCCAACTTTGCGTTCCACAGACTGCATCCCATGCTCAAAAGAAGAAACGGGCTAAACCAGGCAACCAAACTGCTTATTTATAAGCAGTTACTCAGACCAGTCATCAGCTATAGTTTTCCTGTGTGGTACACCATATCGAAGACAGCCATGCAGAAACTTCAACTGTTCGAAAGGAAAATCCTCAGGATATGTACCGGATTGCACATCGACCGACAGCGACGCAGATACCCTAGCAACCATAGACTGTACGAAGAAGCTAAAATCAAGCCACTAGACGAGTTTCTTATAGAATCAGCTAAGAAACTCATTAGGAACACTGCCACCCATTCCAACCGACTGATAAGAAGGATGACCACCGAAGAACGACATCCAGCACCTAGGTATCTAAGTGCCATGGATTTACTCGAAAGGATGCCAACGGACAGCGGAGAACCCATCACCTTCTACACTGACGCTGTATCAGCCTACCACCGTGGCTGAGCATCAGCTCTAAACCTTACCACCACCAACTAACCCACCAACTTGACAACCAGGACTGAACATCCCGAGACCATCAAAGTCAACCGACTTCTACTAAAATTAAGCTTAACATGTAAAATTAATACTATATTATTTCTTAACAAATTTTTTCAAAATACCAAGTAAGGCCCCCTATGTGCCAACAAAATTCTATTATCATTGTATCTCCTATTTTTAAGTAAACCAAATTGTATATATATGTTCAATAAAGATAATCTAATCTAATCTAAAATTTCAAGTCATTATACAGTGTGCAGTTAAGCAGTGAACAGTGAAAATAAGAAATAGTTTGAGCTATTTCTATATAAACAATTAATTGAAAAATAAAAAAACAACTTTTTTAAAATGTCTGGTCGTGGTAAAGGTGGAAAAGTTAAGGGAAAGGCAAAGTCCCGTTCAAATCGTGCTGGATTACAATTCCCTGTTGGTCGTATCCATCGTTTGCTCCGAAAGGGAAATTATGCTGAGCGCGTTGGAGCTGGTGCCCCTGTGTATTTGGCAGCTGTCATGGAATATTTGGCGGCAGAAGTTTTGGAATTGGCGGGAAATGCTGCTCGTGACAACAAAAAAACTAGAATTATCCCCCGCCATTTGCAATTGGCCATCCGCAACGACGAAGAGTTGAACAAATTGCTTTCTGGTGTAACAATCGCACAAGGAGGTGTTCTTCCTAATATTCAAGCCGTTTTGTTGCCAAAGAAGACAGAAAAGAGTGCTTAAATCTCGTGACGACAAAATCAAAAGAAAACAAAAACAAAAACCGTCCTTTTCAGGACGACAAATCATTTCCCTAAAGAGATAAATATTTCATATTTTCAAATTCTACGTACATGCCTATATTTTTATGCCATCAGAAAAATTGGTTGCAATTTTAACTGCTTTATAAAGTTAAAATTTAAAAAAAAAAACTGCAAAAATCACTCCCATAAGAAAAAAATGAATTTTTTATACCTGGGTAAAATTCTTGGAATTTTGTAATTTTTATTACTTTTTTGACCTTGAATCCATATTTTATAACCCATTTAGATGCATTTAAAAAAAAAAATATACCTGCGTAAAATTCTTCGAATTCTGTAATTTATATTACTTTGAATCTATATTTTATAACCCATCTAGATCCTATCCAAAAAAAAAACTACCTGGGTAAAATTCTGCGAATTGTGTAATTTTTATTACTTTTTTTGGACTTTGAATTAACATTTTATATCTCTTTTAGATTTTATTGTGGTCCTGAAAAGGACCGATTGTTTGATATTATCAAATGAATGATTTAACCTCCGAAACCATAAAGAGTACGACCTTGTCTCTTCAAAGCGTAAACTACATCCATAGCTGTAACTGTCTTACGCTTAGCATGTTCAGTATAGGTAACAGCATCACGGATAACATTTTCTAGAAACACTTTTAAAACTCCACGTGTTTCTTCGTAAATCAAACCAGAAATACGCTTTACACCGCCACGACGAGCCAATCGACGAATTGCTGGTTTGGTGATACCTTGGATGTTATCACGCAACACTTTACGATGCCGTTTAGCTCCACCTTTGCCCAAGCCTTTTCCTCCTTTACCACGACCAGTCATTTTTAATATTTATTTATAAAATAGAAACTTCACTACACAAGATGCACTGTCAAACTGTACATTTTGCATATACAATATATACAATATTTATTTATTTGCTCAAAGAATGTTACAATGGCTTAAATTTACAATTTCTTAAATTCTAGGACTTAAGTTATTTATCTGCGAGCTCAGAAGGGGCTCTGCTTCGTTATTTGTTGGTTTTAAGTTAACATTTTAAAAATAAAAGTGCCTTAGTCTATATATAGTAAAAATAATAATAGTGTTTTTTCTCGCCTGCTGGAGCATTGCCGACGGTCGTTGGTTGGTATGGTGGGAGTAGGGTGGTTTTTTGAGGTCCTTGTTGGTTTGGATATAGGTGGTGATAGGGCTTTGATGGTCAATTGTTGCTTCAACCTCTGTTGTACTGCGTTCCTGCAGCATCGTAGAAGTTTCCGAAGCTGTCGTCTGTTGATATCCTAAATGTTGGATCCGTCATGGATAGCACCTGGAGATATCGGTCGTCTATGTCGGGATTACCTGAAATTAAATTAATAAGAGGGCTGGGATGGGATGGGATTTTCCTCAGCATTTTTGTACTGAGGTTGTGGATGTACCTGTCTATTGGGACAATACAGGCTGCTTCATAGAGCCTTTCGTTGCTATAATAGCGAGGAGAGTTAGGTTTTCGGTGGAGGGATGTGCAGTGACGAAGGGCTTTTCGCTCAAAAATCTGCATTTTTTTCATATAAGTGGGGCTTATTGTGTACCATATAGGGAAGCAATAAGTTAGTATGGGGCGAATGAGTTGCTTGTAAAGCAGAAGTTTCGTCCTGGTTTGGAGGCCGCCTCTTATTTGCATAAGAGGACGTAGGAGAGATAAGGCAAGGTTTGCCTTACGAAGAGTGAGTTTAACGTGTTGGTTAAATTTGAACCTTTCGAAGAAATGTATTCCAAGGTATTTAACGCTTTGCTTTGGGGTGATAATGGAGTTGTCAGGAAGTGACAGGGAGAGGTTTTTGCATTTGGTGGCTAAACCTTTATGCGAAGGTATTCTAAAACAGATTAATTCTGATTTAGACGGGTTGATTTTTATTCCCCATTGGAGGTAATATTCCCAGAGTCTATGGATATGATCCTTGACTCTACGGAGTGCTATCTCTGGGCTGAGGGATGCGCTATATGTGATGGAGTCATCAGCAAATAGTAGGGTTTTGGTCATTGGGGGGTTAGTTGGCTGGTCGGAGGTGTAAAGGTTGAATAGATCGGGCCCGAGGCGGGAACCTTGGGCAACTCCAGCCGAAATATTTTTAAGGGATGAGTTAGTATTTCCTACTCGTACGTAAAACTTACGGTTAGTGAGGAAACTGTATATAATGAGGATTAGATGCCTAGGGAAATGAAGAGAATTTAACTTGAAAATCAGGCCATCTATCCAGACACTGTCGAATGCTTTTTGGATATCAAGCAGACAAGCAATGGTGGTTTCTTTTTTGTTGAGAGCCAGAGTTGTATCAGCGTGAAGCTTCAACAATGGATCGAAAGTGGAGTGGGATGCTTTGAAACCAAATTGGTTATGCTGCACTATTCCCATGGAGGAGCATAGTGAGCGAAGTTTTTTAAGGATGAGCATTTCTAGGAGCTTGCTGAGGTTTGGGAGCAGAGAAATTGGCCTATAATTGTTTATCAAATTTGCCCCTGGTTTCTTAGGGATTGGGAATATTTCGGCAATTTTCCATTTACCTGGGAAGTAGCTATTGTTGATACAATTATTTAAGATAATTGTAAGCCATATGATTGCAGTGGGGGGAAGTTTTTTGATAACGAAGTTGGAAACCTTATCAGGTCCCGAAGATTTCTTAGAATTGCCATTTTGAATTGAATCGTGAAGATCATGTGGGCTTGTGAAGATGTTATCAACCGTCGTGCAGACGGATGAGTTTTCTTCAGTGAAAGTGGTCAGGGAGTTAGAATCTTGGGATATGAGTCTTGTTACTTCGTTACTGACGTTAGAGAAAAAGTCAGGCAGATGCATAGGAAGATTGGGTTTGAAATTACTTTCGAAGAACTCCGCAAATGCATCTGTCTTATCACGGTCAGACGCTAAGAAGGAGTTATTGTGCTGAAGTTGGCCAAGAATGGGGGATTTTTTGCCTACAATTTTATTAATTTGTTTGAAGGTGTCAGGTCCAGGTTTTATGACGTTAAGTCTTTTCCTGAACTGGGAGTTTATGAAGGCTTTAGTATTTTGGTCGATTAGTGTATTAATACACCTAAGTTGTGAATAAACACTCTGATACTCATTGCAGTGGGTACTTAGAGTACGGTGAAAAATTCTTTGCAGAATTTTTCGAAGTTTTTGCCTAAATTTATACATATTTTGTATAGGTATGGGAAGGTCTTTGTATTTAGACTTGAAGTTGAGGGGTTGAGATTGCTCTGCAATTGAGTAGGAAATGGAGCCTTCAATTACATCGATTGCAGAATCGATTTCTTGATTACTCAAATTGGTTGATGTGCTGGGCGTGTTATTGCGTAGTTTGTCCGTTAAGGAACTTTGGAATACGTCCCAGTTGATTTTGTTGTAATTAATGAATTCTTGCTGGGGATTAGCAAGGGCATTGAAATTTGTCCGAAGACGAAGTATTAATTTTACTGCTAAGTGGTCGGAGTCAGATGGAATTGCAGTGCATGAGAAGTTCTCAAGTGTAGGTAGTCTACAAATTAAGTTGGGGGAGCACAGGAAAAAATCAAGTGTAGAAGGGGTTCGGGGAAATGTGGGGATTGGTTGAGACACAATGTCAAAAGAGTGTGTGTGAGAATTAGCGCATAGCCAGTCGGAGATAGCAACTCCTTGGAGGGTGTTATGTGAGTCCATCCATAATTGATGACGAGCGTTAAAATCGCCACCAATTATAAATAGAGTGTAATTTTGACAAAATGCGTTAAGCAAGTCAAGGTCATGTTTAATGTCAGTTTGGGATGCGCCGCACTGGTTATACAATGATATCAGAAGGATATTTTCATTGTTTTCTAGTAAGATGGCTATACAGGTTACTTCAAATGTAACCAAGCCTTGGATAATGACCTTTTGGCATTGAAAATTTGATTTTACCAGAATGGCGGTGCCAGTTTTGGCGAAATCTCTGTCAGTCCGGAATAGTGTGTACTTTTCAAAGTAAAGCCGATGCCTCGTCACTAATTTAGTTTCAGAGAGCAAAACGGCGTCGGGTTTGTTTTTCTTAAGGAAGTTTTCAAGGGAGATCCGTTTAGGATGGGATACTAAAGAGCCGACGTTATACGAGATAACGTTTAATTGGTTTATTGTCCTAGACATATTTTAAAGCAGAAGTCAAGAAACATGTGTTTCTTGCCGGTTTCGTCGGGACAGGCCTCGTAGAGAGGGAGGAAGTCTGAAATTTTGGATAAGATTGTGACAAAGTCACAACCGAAAAATTTTTGTGAGTCGTTCAGGAACGAACTCGTTGTGGTTTTGGGCAAACTAAAAGTTTTGGAGTTGTTTGTGGTTTTGACACCAATTGGGTTCGATGATTTGGGGATGGTTGGCTCAGGTTGAGCAATTGGGCTGGGTTTGGTTTGGGGTTTGGTTAGGGGTTTGGCTTGGGTTTTGGGGGTATTATTATATACACTGTTGTTAATTTTTAAAATATCGGAAAAAGACTTACCTGGAGTAAATTTCCTGGATGTTGGTAGAGTTGTTGGTTTTGCCGGTGTTTTCGCTGCCTCCTTCTCTTTTTTTGCTGCAACTATTTTTTTCCTGTAGGGACATCCTTCATAGCTAGCTGGGTGTCCTTCTTCCTTGCAGAGGACGCAGTAGGGTTTTCCAATCTTTGGGTCGGTCCTTGCGCACTGGCCTCGTTCATGTGATTCGCTGCACTTCACGCAGCGATGTTTCATGCTGCAGTTAACGCTGACATGCCCAAAAGCTTGGCAGTTTCGGCACTGGGTTATTATATTGGGCTGCAGTTTCTCCCATCTAACTGCTTCCCCGAGTAGGTTCCGGATCCTACTGACTGCTGCTAGGTCTGTCCCTTTTTTAAACTCAACAACAAAGGCGTTGAAGGTCGTTGTTTTGTCTTTCTTGGAGCGAAAGGGTGATGCCTTGATGGCTTCGAATTCCAGGGCTCCTAGTTCGTTGACAATGTCCTCAGGGTTATGGGAGCGGTTGAGTTTTTTTAGAAGTATAATACACTTCCTGTCCTCCTTGGAAGTGAAGGAATGGTGCTGTACTTTTTTTTCAAGTAGGTACTTCCTTACGTCTTCGTTGTCTTGTTTTGTTGTTGTTTTTATTATTGTTTTTGTTTTGTTAATATTAACTACTGAGTAGTTTATTGTTTTGCCGTTTAACTTAAAATGCCGGTACATTTCGGCTGTTGCCAAGTTGTAGCACACAATGGGTGGCTGCATTTTCCCTGGACTATGTTGAAGTTCCGCTGCTGCTGATGACTTTGCTGCTGCTGCAGTTGTTGTTGTTGTTGGAGATGCTGTTGCAGCCTGGTTACTGGCCTTTTTTCTCCTGTTAGTTGGGGCAACCTTAATGAAATCAGTGTCTTCATTAAGGTTACCGTCAATAAGTTTCGGTCGTTTGCTTTGGTCAAGTTCCACTTCGGTGTCACTTGCCTTTGCTCTCTTTTCCGTCACTGGTGTTGATTCCATGGGAATATCCTCAACGTCCTCAACGACTTCTGCTTCTGGTGCAGTCGGGATGGTAAATTGCTGGAGAATTTGGTCTACGTCGTAGCCTAACCGCACAGCGAAATCTGTTGATGCACCCACACCGTAGGTATTTCGCATATGTGCGATTTCCCTCTCGATGGTGCTCAACAATTGCTCCCTGGCGGCTTTTACCTTCTCTCGCTGACCCATTGGGACGGAGAAAAAAAAAGTCTACCTGTAGTCCTTGGTTTTTCCCTTTAATCCGGATGTGGCAGATTATCTGGGAATTCCGAATAATTTGTCGGTATCACACACAGGTAACACTACACTTTTATTAGGGGTGGGTTTTTTTTAATTTTTAATTTTTATTCACACGGATTAAATTCGCGCACAACCGTTCACTTTGAATGCTCGCACTAGAATGGTGTGACTGTCTGTACATTTTGCTCAAAACCCACAGATATTTATACTTGTTTGAAAAAAAAACAATCTCACTTCTGATTGGTCCGTCATATTCACACACAAAAAAACACCCGAACGAAGACAAAAATACCTCATTTTATTACCTAAGCTCCTGAGTTTTATGGCGATGTAAAATATAAAGTGTAAAAGTGATCGAATAAATTGTGAAAAGTGAAAAAAAAGCAAAATAATGGCTCGTACAAAGCAAACTGCCCGTAAATCGACTGGTGGAAAGGCTCCACGCAAGCAGCTGGCTACCAAAGCAGCTCGCAAAAGTGCCCCAGCCACCGGAGGTGTAAAAAAACCACATCGTTACCGTCCTGGAACCGTGGCTCTTCGTGAAATCCGTCGTTATCAGAAGAGCACAGAATTGTTGATTCGCAAATTGCCTTTCCAACGTTTAGTTCGTGAAATTGCTCAAGATTTCAAAACAGATTTGCGGTTCCAGAGCTCAGCTGTTATGGCACTACAAGAAGCCAGTGAAGCTTATTTGGTTGGTCTTTTTGAAGATACAAATTTGTGCGCCATTCATGCCAAGCGTGTGACAATTATGCCAAAAGACATTCAATTGGCTAGACGCATTCGTGGCGAACGTGCTTAAGCATCCAAAACAATCTTAAACTCAACGGTCCTTTTCAGGACCACAAAAAATCAAAAAGAGATTAAACTAAATTTCATTTTTTTGTTGTTGTTTAAAATACATACGAGTAGACAGAGTTCTAGTTTTTATTATCCGCAATAAAACGGAGTTAGGTAGTTTATCGGACATTAGGTAAAAAAAAAGAGAAAATCTACCTACTACGCAAAAATGTATGTAATTTTTTTTTTTATTATAGGGAGTTGGATAAATGGATACCCTAAATGAATTCTTAGAATTTTACTATGCAAGCGTAGGTATTAGATTTTATCCAAAAATCCCTTTGGAGGATAATATTTTTAGAACCAGATATCGCATAATCTTTTGGTTTACAAATATGAGAACAATTTGAATAGGCCTTTCCAAAAATGTATATTTCAATAGGTTTCAGAAGAAAAGTTGAAAAAGTATTTTTTTTGCGATCACATAGGAAGACATTTTGTTTTTTTTTTTCTTAGAAAATTTATATTAGGCATAGTTATCTTCAATATGTGTTTATTTATTTATATTTCATGATTTACGCAAAGCAATTTTTATTTATTTCATTATTTTACATTAACAAAAAGATAATAAGATGAACATTTTCCAATGGGTTGAATTTCGGTAGGAAATTAATATTATTGTACATACAAATTATTAAGTGTCATTTGATATGGCAATTTACATTAAGAAATAGTTAATAATGTTGGTTGATAATGAAATTGAAACAATATTTATGTTTATAATTATTTATTTAAGCAGTCTGAGTTATATTTTGTACTTATTTTACCAAAAAACAGGTAAAAACAATTTTCTGACAAAATGCTACTGCCCATCGAAATCGGTGTTGATATGCGTTTCATTACTCAAATTCTTTTAATTGAATTCGAAGGAAATTTCATAATATTTTGTTAAAATTTTAATTTATCTTGTTTAAATGAACTATCAGCTATATGAAAAAAATATTTTCAAGTTGAAAATATGTTTTGTTAATTAGTTATAAGCATTCTTTTACAAAAGTATTGAAAAAACACCACCACACATTTACTTCAATTGTGATTTATTCAATGAAACATACCTTTATTTAAACAAAATTAATGTCCAAATGGTCAATTATTATTCTAAGAAAAATGATAAAATATATTTTTTTAGATTTGTAGCTGAAAACATTTAAATTATGTATGTTTTAAAAAGAACCTAACTTTTAAAAGAGTACAAATTGTGTACATCATGAATTTTTTGAAGACCTTCGCTCTCGTTGATTCTCATTGAATCAAGTCCGTGGGGTGTTTGTGGCATGTGAAAATTATTAAAAAAAGTGAAAAGTGTTTTATTTTATTGCAAGAAGCAATATCTAAATAAAGTGTAAAGTGAAGTGATAAAAAAAAATGTCTGATACTGTGGCTGCATCTCCTGCAATTGTTGCAGAAAAAAAACCGAAGAAGGCTGCCGCCAGCGCCAGCGCCGCCGGTTCAAAGAAACCAAAATCAACGCCAACTCATCCTCCTACTCAGCAAATGGTAGATGCTGCGATTAAAACATTGAAGGAACGCGGTGGTTCTTCGCTTTTGGCTATTAAAAAATATATTGCTGCTACTTACAAAGTCGATGTTCAAAAACTTGCACCATTTATCAAAAAATATTTAAAAGGTGCCGTAATAAGTGGTAAGTTAGTGCAAACAAAAGGAAAAGGTGCTGCAGGCTCGTTTAAATTATCGCCCAATGCAAATAAGGAACCAAAAGCCAAGTCTGCTGCCGATAAGAAAAAATCTGCTGCTAAGCCCAAAGCTGCTGCTGCTGGTGACAAAAAATTAAAGAAGGTTGTTGGTGACAAAAAAGTGAAGAAGCCTGTAGCTGCAACCAAAAAAAGTGCTGTAGATAAAAAGAAGGTAGAAAAGCCAAAAGTGAAAAGTGTTAAGAAGACCAGCGCCGTTAAAGCAAAGCCAACTAAAGCAAAGGCTGCCGCTCCTAAGCCAAAAGTACCAAAAGCCAAATCGGCCACAGCATCTGCTGCAAAGCCTAAAAAGGCGGTTGCTGCCAAAAAAGCCAAGAAGTAATTTCACAAAAAATTCTTCAATTTAAACGCAAATCCACAGTCCTTTTCAGGACTACAAAAAATTGTACGAAGAGATAAAATTTGTTTTTTTTTTTTTTAATAATTACTATTAAATATCTCATCTCATCATCAATGAGATGAGATATTTTTTTTATAATAATTACTAGTAAAATATTGCACTATCTCTTTGAGATAAGGTTTTTTAAAAAGAATTTTCGGTAGATTATTGCACTCTTTGAGATGAGATTTTTTTTTTTGATAATGACTTAAAATATTGCACTATCTCGATGAAAATTTTTTTAAAAGAATTTTCATTAGATTATTGCACTATCTCGATGAAAATTAAAATTTTTTAAAAGAATTTTCATTAGATTTTATTACTATCGATGAAAAATTTTTTTAAAATAATTTTTATTAGATTTGTTGTGCGAAAGTATACCTATGAAGAAACGATGTGTTATACTACATACATTTTTCTCCCAATATGAAGTATTGAGTTATTTATCTACCTACGGAAAAAGATAGTTTTATTTTGTGTTAATTTTATGAAATTCGGTTGTATCTCTTATTGAAATTTTTGCGGCCCTGAAAAGGGCCATTTTTGAAGACATTTAATAAATTACTTCGAGCTAGTATATTTGGTAACTGCCTTAGTTCCTTCACTAACAGCATGCTTGGCAAGTTCGCCAGGCAATAACAATCGAACGGCAGTCTGAATTTCCCGACTGGTTATTGTCGAACGCTTGTTGTAGTGAGCCAAACGAGATGCTTCAGCAGCAATCCTCTCGAAGATATCGTTCACAAAGCTGTTCATGATGCTCATGGCTTTTGATGAAATTCCAGTGTCTGGATGAACTTGCTTGAGAACTTTGTAAATGTAGATTGCGTAGCTTTCCTTCCTCTTACGCTTCTTCTTCTTATCGGTTTTGGTAATATTTTTTTGAGCCTTTCCGGCCTTCTTTGCTGCTTTTCCACTAGTCTTAGGCGGCATTTTTAACTATTCACTTTTAGACTGTATTCACAAACGATTAAACGGGAACTGTGAAAATGCGGAGAACTGCTTCTCAATTTATTCTCTCTTTCGGTGGTAAATTTGTAATGTGTTCACTCTCTTTTTTGTGTTTGAGAATCGAGAACATTTTGAATAAATAGGGGCGTCTTTTAAAAATTTCAAGTCATTATACAGTGTGCAGTTAAGCAGTGAACAGTGAAAATAAGAAATAGTTTGAGCTATTTCTATATAAACAATTAATTGAAAAATAAAAAAACAACTTTTTTAAAATGTCTGGTCGTGGTAAAGGTGGAAAAGTTAAGGGAAAGGCAAAGTCCCGTTCAAATCGTGCTGGATTACAATTCCCTGTTGGTCGTATCCATCGTTTGCTCCGAAAGGGAAATTATGCTGAGCGCGTTGGAGCTGGTGCCCCTGTGTATTTGGCAGCTGTCATGGAATATTTGGCGGCAGAAGTTTTGGAATTGGCGGGAAATGCTGCTCGTGACAACAAAAAAACTAGAATTATCCCCCGCCATTTGCAATTGGCCATCCGCAACGACGAAGAGTTGAACAAATTGCTTTCTGGTGTAACAATCGCACAAGGAGGTGTTCTTCCTAATATTCAAGCCGTTTTGTTGCCAAAGAAGACAGAAAAGAGTGCTTAAATCTCGTGACGACAAAATCAAAAGAAAACAAAAACAAAAACCGTCCTTTTCAGGACGACAAATCATTTCCCTAAAGAGATAAATATTTCATATTTTCAAATTCTACGTACATGCCTATATTTTTATGCCATCAGAAAAATTGGTTGCAATTTTAACTGCTTTATAAAGTTAAAATTTAAAAAAAAAAACTGCAAAAATCACTCCCATAAGAAAAAAATGAATTTTTTATACCTGGGTAAAATTCTTGGAATTTTGTAATTTTTATTACTTTTTTGACCTTGAATCCATATTTTATAACCCATTTAGATGCATTTAAAAAAAAAAATATACCTGCGTAAAATTCTTCGAATTCTGTAATTTATATTACTTTGAATCTATATTTTATAACCCATCTAGATCCTATCCAAAAAAAAAACTACCTGGGTAAAATTCTGCGAATTGTGTAATTTTTATTACTTTTTTTGGACTTTGAATTAACATTTTATATCTCTTTTAGATTTTATTGTGGTCCTGAAAAGGACCGATTGTTTGATATTATCAAATGAATGATTTAACCTCCGAAACCATAAAGAGTACGACCTTGTCTCTTCAAAGCGTAAACTACATCCATAGCTGTAACTGTCTTACGCTTAGCATGTTCAGTATAGGTAACAGCATCACGGATAACATTTTCTAGAAACACTTTTAAAACTCCACGTGTTTCTTCGTAAATCAAACCAGAAATACGCTTTACACCGCCACGACGAGCCAATCGACGAATTGCTGGTTTGGTGATACCTTGGATGTTATCACGCAACACTTTACGATGCCGTTTAGCTCCACCTTTGCCCAAGCCTTTTCCTCCTTTACCACGACCAGTCATTTTTAATATTTATTTATAAAATAGAAACTTCACTACACAAGATGCACTGTCAAACTGTACATTTTGCTCAAAACCCACAGATATTTATACTTGTTTGAAAAAACAATCTCACTTCTGATTGGTCCGTCATATTCACACACAAAAAAACACCCGAACGAAGACAAAAATACCTCATTTTATTACCTAAGCTCCTGAGTTTTATGGCGATGTAAAATATAAAGTGTAAAAGTGATCGAATAAATTGTGAAAAGTGAAAAAAAAGCAAAATAATGGCTCGTACAAAGCAAACTGCCCGTAAATCGACTGGTGGAAAGGCTCCACGCAAGCAGCTGGCTACCAAAGCAGCTCGCAAAAGTGCCCCAGCCACCGGAGGTGTAAAAAAACCACATCGTTACCGTCCTGGAACCGTGGCTCTTCGTGAAATCCGTCGTTATCAGAAGAGCACAGAATTGTTGATTCGCAAATTGCCTTTCCAACGTTTAGTTCGTGAAATTGCTCAAGATTTCAAAACAGATTTGCGGTTCCAGAGCTCAGCTGTTATGGCACTACAAGAAGCCAGTGAAGCTTATTTGGTTGGTCTTTTTGAAGATACAAATTTGTGCGCCATTCATGCCAAGCGTGTGACAATTATGCCAAAAGACATTCAATTGGCTAGACGCATTCGTGGCGAACGTGCTTAAGCATCCAAAACAATCTTAAACTCAACGGTCCTTTTCAGGACCACAAAAAATCAAAAAGAGATTAAACTAAATTTCATTTTTTTGTTGTTGTTTAAAATACATACGAGTAGACAGAGTTCTAGTTTTTATTATCCGCAATAAAACGGAGTTAGGTAGTTTATCGGACATTAGGTAAAAAAAAAGAGAAAATCTACCTACTACGCAAAAATGTATGTAATTTTTTTTTTTATTATAGGGAGTTGGATAAATGGATACCCTAAATGAATTCTTAGAATTTTACTATGCAAGCGTAGGTATTAGATTTTATCCAAAAATCCCTTTGGAGGATAATATTTTTAGAACCAGATATCGCATAATCTTTTGGTTTACAAATATGAGAACAATTTGAATAGGCCTTTCCAAAAATGTATATTTCAATAGGTTTCAGAAGAAAAGTTGAAAAAGTATTTTTTTTGCGATCACATAGGAAGACATTTTGTTTTTTTTTTTCTTAGAAAATTTATATTAGGCATAGTTATCTTCAATATGTGTTTATTTATTTATATTTCATGATTTACGCAAAGCAATTTTTATTTATTTCATTATTTTACATTAACAAAAAGATAATAAGATGAACATTTTCCAATGGGTTGAATTTCGGTAGGAAATTAATATTATTGTACATACAAATTATTAAGTGTCATTTGATATGGCAATTTACATTAAGAAATAGTTAATAATGTTGGTTGATAATGAAATTGAAACAATATTTATGTTTATAATTATTTATTTAAGCAGTCTGAGTTATATTTTGTACTTATTTTACCAAAAAACAGGTAAAAACAATTTTCTGACAAAATGCTACTGCCCATCGAAATCGGTGTTGATATGCGTTTCATTACTCAAATTCTTTTAATTGAATTCGAAGGAAATTTCATAATATTTTGTTAAAATTTTAATTTATCTTGTTTAAATGAACTATCAGCTATATGAAAAAAATATTTTCAAGTTGAAAATATGTTTTGTTAATTAGTTATAAGCATTCTTTTACAAAAGTATTGAAAAAACACCACCACACATTTACTTCAATTGTGATTTATTCAATGAAACATACCTTTATTTAAACAAAATTAATGTCCAAATGGTCAATTATTATTCTAAGAAAAATGATAAAATATATTTTTTTAGATTTGTAGCTGAAAACATTTAAATTATGTATGTTTTAAAAAGAACCTAACTTTTAAAAGAGTACAAATTGTGTACATCATGAATTTTTTGAAGACCTTCGCTCTCGTTGATTCTCATTGAATCAAGTCCGTGGGGTGTTTGTGGCATGTGAAAATTATTAAAAAAAGTGAAAAGTGTTTTATTTTATTGCAAGAAGCAATATCTAAATAAAGTGTAAAGTGAAGTGATAAAAAAAAATGTCTGATACTGTGGCTGCATCTCCTGCAATTGTTGCAGAAAAAAAACCGAAGAAGGCTGCCGCCAGCGCCAGCGCCGCCGGTTCAAAGAAACCAAAATCAACGCCAACTCATCCTCCTACTCAGCAAATGGTAGATGCTGCGATTAAAACATTGAAGGAACGCGGTGGTTCTTCGCTTTTGGCTATTAAAAAATATATTGCTGCTACTTACAAAGTCGATGTTCAAAAACTTGCACCATTTATCAAAAAATATTTAAAAGGTGCCGTAATAAGTGGTAAGTTAGTGCAAACAAAAGGAAAAGGTGCTGCAGGCTCGTTTAAATTATCGCCCAATGCAAATAAGGAACCAAAAGCCAAGTCTGCTGCCGATAAGAAAAAATCTGCTGCTAAGCCCAAAGCTGCTGCTGCTGGTGACAAAAAATTAAAGAAGGTTGTTGGTGACAAAAAAGTGAAGAAGCCTGTAGCTGCAACCAAAAAAAGTGCTGTAGATAAAAAGAAGGTAGAAAAGCCAAAAGTGAAAAGTGTTAAGAAGACCAGCGCCGTTAAAGCAAAGCCAACTAAAGCAAAGGCTGCCGCTCCTAAGCCAAAAGTACCAAAAGCCAAATCGGCCACAGCATCTGCTGCAAAGCCTAAAAAGGCGGTTGCTGCCAAAAAAGCCAAGAAGTAATTTCACAAAAAATTCTTCAATTTAAACGCAAATCCACAGTCCTTTTCAGGACTACAAAAAATTGTACGAAGAGATAAAATTTGTTTTTTTTTTTTTTAATAATTACTATTAAATATCTCATCTCATCATCAATGAGATGAGATATTTTTTTTATAATAATTACTAGTAAAATATTGCACTATCTCTTTGAGATAAGGTTTTTTAAAAAGAATTTTCGGTAGATTATTGCACTCTTTGAGATGAGATTTTTTTTTTTGATAATGACTTAAAATATTGCACTATCTCGATGAAAATTTTTTTAAAAGAATTTTCATTAGATTATTGCACTATCTCGATGAAAATTAAAATTTTTTAAAAGAATTTTCATTAGATTTTATTACTATCGATGAAAAATTTTTTTAAAATAATTTTTATTAGATTTGTTGTGCGAAAGTATACCTATGAAGAAACGATGTGTTATACTACATACATTTTTCTCCCAATATGAAGTATTGAGTTATTTATCTACCTACGGAAAAAGATAGTTTTATTTTGTGTTAATTTTATGAAATTCGGTTGTATCTCTTATTGAAATTTTTGCGGCCCTGAAAAGGGCCATTTTTGAAGACATTTAATAAATTACTTCGAGCTAGTATATTTGGTAACTGCCTTAGTTCCTTCACTAACAGCATGCTTGGCAAGTTCGCCAGGCAATAACAATCGAACGGCAGTCTGAATTTCCCGACTGGTTATTGTCGAACGCTTGTTGTAGTGAGCCAAACGAGATGCTTCAGCAGCAATCCTCTCGAAGATATCGTTCACAAAGCTGTTCATGATGCTCATGGCTTTTGATGAAATTCCAGTGTCTGGATGAACTTGCTTGAGAACTTTGTAAATGTAGATTGCGTAGCTTTCCTTCCTCTTACGCTTCTTCTTCTTATCGGTTTTGGTAATATTTTTTTGAGCCTTTCCGGCCTTCTTTGCTGCTTTTCCACTAGTCTTAGGCGGCATTTTTAACTATTCACTTTTAGACTGTATTCACAAACGATTAAACGGGAACTGTGAAAATGCGGAGAACTGCTTCTCAATTTATTCTCTCTTTCGGTGGTAAATTTGTAATGTGTTCACTCTCTTTTTTGTGTTTGAGAATCGAGAACATTTTGAATAAATAGGGGCGTCTTTTAAAAATTTCAAGTCATTATACAGTGTGCAGTTAAGCAGTGAACAGTGAAAATAAGAAATAGTTTGAGCTATTTCTATATAAACAATTAATTGAAAAATAAAAAAACAACTTTTTTAAAATGTCTGGTCGTGGTAAAGGTGGAAAAGTTAAGGGAAAGGCAAAGTCCCGTTCAAATCGTGCTGGATTACAATTCCCTGTTGGTCGTATCCATCGTTTGCTCCGAAAGGGAAATTATGCTGAGCGCGTTGGAGCTGGTGCCCCTGTGTATTTGGCAGCTGTCATGGAATATTTGGCGGCAGAAGTTTTGGAATTGGCGGGAAATGCTGCTCGTGACAACAAAAAAACTAGAATTATCCCCCGCCATTTGCAATTGGCCATCCGCAACGACGAAGAGTTGAACAAATTGCTTTCTGGTGTAACAATCGCACAAGGAGGTGTTCTTCCTAATATTCAAGCCGTTTTGTTGCCAAAGAAGACAGAAAAGAGTGCTTAAATCTCGTGACGACAAAATCAAAAGAAAACAAAAACAAAAACCGTCCTTTTCAGGACGACAAATCATTTCCCTAAAGAGATAAATATTTCATATTTTCAAATTCTACGTACATGCCTATATTTTTATGCCATCAGAAAAATTGGTTGCAATTTTAACTGCTTTATAAAGTTAAAATTTAAAAAAAAAAACTGCAAAAATCACTCCCATAAGAAAAAAATGAATTTTTTATACCTGGGTAAAATTCTTGGAATTTTGTAATTTTTATTACTTTTTTGACCTTGAATCCATATTTTATAACCCATTTAGATGCATTTAAAAAAAAAAATATACCTGCGTAAAATTCTTCGAATTCTGTAATTTATATTACTTTGAATCTATATTTTATAACCCATCTAGATCCTATCCAAAAAAAAAACTACCTGGGTAAAATTCTGCGAATTGTGTAATTTTTATTACTTTTTTTGGACTTTGAATTAACATTTTATATCTCTTTTAGATTTTATTGTGGTCCTGAAAAGGACCGATTGTTTGATATTATCAAATGAATGATTTAACCTCCGAAACCATAAAGAGTACGACCTTGTCTCTTCAAAGCGTAAACTACATCCATAGCTGTAACTGTCTTACGCTTAGCATGTTCAGTATAGGTAACAGCATCACGGATAACATTTTCTAGAAACACTTTTAAAACTCCACGTGTTTCTTCGTAAATCAAACCAGAAATACGCTTTACACCGCCACGACGAGCCAATCGACGAATTGCTGGTTTGGTGATACCTTGGATGTTATCACGCAACACTTTACGATGCCGTTTAGCTCCACCTTTGCCCAAGCCTTTTCCTCCTTTACCACGACCAGTCATTTTTAATATTTATTTATAAAATAGAAACTTCACTACACAAGATGCACTGTCAAACTGTACATTTTGCATATACAATATATACAATATTTATTTATTTGCTCAAAGAATGTTACAATGGCTTAAATTTACAATTTCTTAAATTCTAGGACTTAAGTTATTTATCTGCGAGCTCAGAAGGGGCTCTGCTTCGTTATTTGTTGGTTTTAAGTTAACATTTTAAAAATAAAAGTGCCTTAGTCTATATATAGTAAAAATAATAATAGTGTTTTTTCTCGCCTGCTGGAGCATTGCCGACGGTCGTTGGTTGGTATGGTGGGAGTAGGGTGGTTTTTTGAGGTCCTTGTTGGTTTGGATATAGGTGGTGATAGGGCTTTGATGGTCAATTGTTGCTTCAACCTCTGTTGTACTGCGTTCCTGCAGCATCGTAGAAGTTTCCGAAGCTGTCGTCTGTTGATATCCTAAATGTTGGATCCGTCATGGATAGCACCTGGAGATATCGGTCGTCTATGTCGGGATTACCTGAAATTAAATTAATAAGAGGGCTGGGATGGGATGGGATTTTCCTCAGCATTTTTGTACTGAGGTTGTGGATGTACCTGTCTATTGGGACAATACAGGCTGCTTCATAGAGCCTTTCGTTGCTATAATAGCGAGGAGAGTTAGGTTTTCGGTGGAGGGATGTGCAGTGACGAAGGGCTTTTCGCTCAAAAATCTGCATTTTTTTCATATAAGTGGGGCTTATTGTGTACCATATAGGGAAGCAATAAGTTAGTATGGGGCGAATGAGTTGCTTGTAAAGCAGAAGTTTCGTCCTGGTTTGGAGGCCGCCTCTTATTTGCATAAGAGGACGTAGGAGAGATAAGGCAAGGTTTGCCTTACGAAGAGTGAGTTTAACGTGTTGGTTAAATTTGAACCTTTCGAAGAAATGTATTCCAAGGTATTTAACGCTTTGCTTTGGGGTGATAATGGAGTTGTCAGGAAGTGACAGGGAGAGGTTTTTGCATTTGGTGGCTAAACCTTTATGCGAAGGTATTCTAAAACAGATTAATTCTGATTTAGACGGGTTGATTTTTATTCCCCATTGGAGGTAATATTCCCAGAGTCTATGGATATGATCCTTGACTCTACGGAGTGCTATCTCTGGGCTGAGGGATGCGCTATATGTGATGGAGTCATCAGCAAATAGTAGGGTTTTGGTCATTGGGGGGTTAGTTGGCTGGTCGGAGGTGTAAAGGTTGAATAGATCGGGCCCGAGGCGGGAACCTTGGGCAACTCCAGCCGAAATATTTTTAAGGGATGAGTTAGTATTTCCTACTCGTACGTAAAACTTACGGTTAGTGAGGAAACTGTATATAATGAGGATTAGATGCCTAGGGAAATGAAGAGAATTTAACTTGAAAATCAGGCCATCTATCCAGACACTGTCGAATGCTTTTTGGATATCAAGCAGACAAGCAATGGTGGTTTCTTTTTTGTTGAGAGCCAGAGTTGTATCAGCGTGAAGCTTCAACAATGGATCGAAAGTGGAGTGGGATGCTTTGAAACCAAATTGGTTATGCTGCACTATTCCCATGGAGGAGCATAGTGAGCGAAGTTTTTTAAGGATGAGCATTTCTAGGAGCTTGCTGAGGTTTGGGAGCAGAGAAATTGGCCTATAATTGTTTATCAAATTTGCCCCTGGTTTCTTAGGGATTGGGAATATTTCGGCAATTTTCCATTTACCTGGGAAGTAGCTATTGTTGATACAATTATTTAAGATAATTGTAAGCCATATGATTGCAGTGGGGGGAAGTTTTTTGATAACGAAGTTGGAAACCTTATCAGGTCCCGAAGATTTCTTAGAATTGCCATTTTGAATTGAATCGTGAAGATCATGTGGGCTTGTGAAGATGTTATCAACCGTCGTGCAGACGGATGAGTTTTCTTCAGTGAAAGTGGTCAGGGAGTTAGAATCTTGGGATATGAGTCTTGTTACTTCGTTACTGACGTTAGAGAAAAAGTCAGGCAGATGCATAGGAAGATTGGGTTTGAAATTACTTTCGAAGAACTCCGCAAATGCATCTGTCTTATCACGGTCAGACGCTAAGAAGGAGTTATTGTGCTGAAGTTGGCCAAGAATGGGGGATTTTTTGCCTACAATTTTATTAATTTGTTTGAAGGTGTCAGGTCCAGGTTTTATGACGTTAAGTCTTTTCCTGAACTGGGAGTTTATGAAGGCTTTAGTATTTTGGTCGATTAGTGTATTAATACACCTAAGTTGTGAATAAACACTCTGATACTCATTGCAGTGGGTACTTAGAGTACGGTGAAAAATTCTTTGCAGAATTTTTCGAAGTTTTTGCCTAAATTTATACATATTTTGTATAGGTATGGGAAGGTCTTTGTATTTAGACTTGAAGTTGAGGGGTTGAGATTGCTCTGCAATTGAGTAGGAAATGGAGCCTTCAATTACATCGATTGCAGAATCGATTTCTTGATTACTCAAATTGGTTGATGTGCTGGGCGTGTTATTGCGTAGTTTGTCCGTTAAGGAACTTTGGAATACGTCCCAGTTGATTTTGTTGTAATTAATGAATTCTTGCTGGGGATTAGCAAGGGCATTGAAATTTGTCCGAAGACGAAGTATTAATTTTACTGCTAAGTGGTCGGAGTCAGATGGAATTGCAGTGCATGAGAAGTTCTCAAGTGTAGGTAGTCTACAAATTAAGTTGGGGGAGCACAGGAAAAAATCAAGTGTAGAAGGGGTTCGGGGAAATGTGGGGATTGGTTGAGACACAATGTCAAAAGAGTGTGTGTGAGAATTAGCGCATAGCCAGTCGGAGATAGCAACTCCTTGGAGGGTGTTATGTGAGTCCATCCATAATTGATGACGAGCGTTAAAATCGCCACCAATTATAAATAGAGTGTAATTTTGACAAAATGCGTTAAGCAAGTCAAGGTCATGTTTAATGTCAGTTTGGGATGCGCCGCACTGGTTATACAATGATATCAGAAGGATATTTTCATTGTTTTCTAGTAAGATGGCTATACAGGTTACTTCAAATGTAACCAAGCCTTGGATAATGACCTTTTGGCATTGAAAATTTGATTTTACCAGAATGGCGGTGCCAGTTTTGGCGAAATCTCTGTCAGTCCGGAATAGTGTGTACTTTTCAAAGTAAAGCCGATGCCTCGTCACTAATTTAGTTTCAGAGAGCAAAACGGCGTCGGGTTTGTTTTTCTTAAGGAAGTTTTCAAGGGAGATCCGTTTAGGATGGGATACTAAAGAGCCGACGTTATACGAGATAACGTTTAATTGGTTTATTGTCCTAGACATATTTTAAAGCAGAAGTCAAGAAACATGTGTTTCTTGCCGGTTTCGTCGGGACAGGCCTCGTAGAGAGGGAGGAAGTCTGAAATTTTGGATAAGATTGTGACAAAGTCACAACCGAAAAATTTTTGTGAGTCGTTCAGGAACGAACTCGTTGTGGTTTTGGGCAAACTAAAAGTTTTGGAGTTGTTTGTGGTTTTGACACCAATTGGGTTCGATGATTTGGGGATGGTTGGCTCAGGTTGAGCAATTGGGCTGGGTTTGGTTTGGGGTTTGGTTAGGGGTTTGGCTTGGGTTTTGGGGGTATTATTATATACACTGTTGTTAATTTTTAAAATATCGGAAAAAGACTTACCTGGAGTAAATTTCCTGGATGTTGGTAGAGTTGTTGGTTTTGCCGGTGTTTTCGCTGCCTCCTTCTCTTTTTTTGCTGCAACTATTTTTTTCCTGTAGGGACATCCTTCATAGCTAGCTGGGTGTCCTTCTTCCTTGCAGAGGACGCAGTAGGGTTTTCCAATCTTTGGGTCGGTCCTTGCGCACTGGCCTCGTTCATGTGATTCGCTGCACTTCACGCAGCGATGTTTCATGCTGCAGTTAACGCTGACATGCCCAAAAGCTTGGCAGTTTCGGCACTGGGTTATTATATTGGGCTGCAGTTTCTCCCATCTAACTGCTTCCCCGAGTAGGTTCCGGATCCTACTGACTGCTGCTAGGTCTGTCCCTTTTTTAAACTCAACAACAAAGGCGTTGAAGGTCGTTGTTTTGTCTTTCTTGGAGCGAAAGGGTGATGCCTTGATGGCTTCGAATTCCAGGGCTCCTAGTTCGTTGACAATGTCCTCAGGGTTATGGGAGCGGTTGAGTTTTTTTAGAAGTATAATACACTTCCTGTCCTCCTTGGAAGTGAAGGAATGGTGCTGTACTTTTTTTTCAAGTAGGTACTTCCTTACGTCTTCGTTGTCTTGTTTTGTTGTTGTTTTTATTATTGTTTTTGTTTTGTTAATATTAACTACTGAGTAGTTTATTGTTTTGCCGTTTAACTTAAAATGCCGGTACATTTCGGCTGTTGCCAAGTTGTAGCACACAATGGGTGGCTGCATTTTCCCTGGACTATGTTGAAGTTCCGCTGCTGCTGATGACTTTGCTGCTGCTGCAGTTGTTGTTGTTGTTGGAGATGCTGTTGCAGCCTGGTTACTGGCCTTTTTTCTCCTGTTAGTTGGGGCAACCTTAATGAAATCAGTGTCTTCATTAAGGTTACCGTCAATAAGTTTCGGTCGTTTGCTTTGGTCAAGTTCCACTTCGGTGTCACTTGCCTTTGCTCTCTTTTCCGTCACTGGTGTTGATTCCATGGGAATATCCTCAACGTCCTCAACGACTTCTGCTTCTGGTGCAGTCGGGATGGTAAATTGCTGGAGAATTTGGTCTACGTCGTAGCCTAACCGCACAGCGAAATCTGTTGATGCACCCACACCGTAGGTATTTCGCATATGTGCGATTTCCCTCTCGATGGTGCTCAACAATTGCTCCCTGGCGGCTTTTACCTTCTCTCGCTGACCCATTGGGACGGAGAAAAAAAAAGTCTACCTGTAGTCCTTGGTTTTTCCCTTTAATCCGGATGTGGCAGATTATCTGGGAATTCCGAATAATTTGTCGGTATCACACACAGGTAACACTACACTTTTATTAGGGGTGGGTTTTTTTTAATTTTTAATTTTTATTCACACGGATTAAATTCGCGCACAACCGTTCACTTTGAATGCTCGCACTAGAATGGTGTGACTGTCTGTACATTTTGCTCAAAACCCACAGATATTTATACTTGTTTGAAAAAAAAACAATCTCACTTCTGATTGGTCCGTCATATTCACACACAAAAAAACACCCGAACGAAGACAAAAATACCTCATTTTATTACCTAAGCTCCTGAGTTTTATGGCGATGTAAAATATAAAGTGTAAAAGTGATCGAATAAATTGTGAAAAGTGAAAAAAAAGCAAAATAATGGCTCGTACAAAGCAAACTGCCCGTAAATCGACTGGTGGAAAGGCTCCACGCAAGCAGCTGGCTACCAAAGCAGCTCGCAAAAGTGCCCCAGCCACCGGAGGTGTAAAAAAACCACATCGTTACCGTCCTGGAACCGTGGCTCTTCGTGAAATCCGTCGTTATCAGAAGAGCACAGAATTGTTGATTCGCAAATTGCCTTTCCAACGTTTAGTTCGTGAAATTGCTCAAGATTTCAAAACAGATTTGCGGTTCCAGAGCTCAGCTGTTATGGCACTACAAGAAGCCAGTGAAGCTTATTTGGTTGGTCTTTTTGAAGATACAAATTTGTGCGCCATTCATGCCAAGCGTGTGACAATTATGCCAAAAGACATTCAATTGGCTAGACGCATTCGTGGCGAACGTGCTTAAGCATCCAAAACAATCTTAAACTCAACGGTCCTTTTCAGGACCACAAAAAATCAAAAAGAGATTAAACTAAATTTCATTTTTTTGTTGTTGTTTAAAATACATACGAGTAGACAGAGTTCTAGTTTTTATTATCCGCAATAAAACGGAGTTAGGTAGTTTATCGGACATTAGGTAAAAAAAAAGAGAAAATCTACCTACTACGCAAAAATGTATGTAATTTTTTTTTTTATTATAGGGAGTTGGATAAATGGATACCCTAAATGAATTCTTAGAATTTTACTATGCAAGCGTAGGTATTAGATTTTATCCAAAAATCCCTTTGGAGGATAATATTTTTAGAACCAGATATCGCATAATCTTTTGGTTTACAAATATGAGAACAATTTGAATAGGCCTTTCCAAAAATGTATATTTCAATAGGTTTCAGAAGAAAAGTTGAAAAAGTATTTTTTTTGCGATCACATAGGAAGACATTTTGTTTTTTTTTTTCTTAGAAAATTTATATTAGGCATAGTTATCTTCAATATGTGTTTATTTATTTATATTTCATGATTTACGCAAAGCAATTTTTATTTATTTCATTATTTTACATTAACAAAAAGATAATAAGATGAACATTTTCCAATGGGTTGAATTTCGGTAGGAAATTAATATTATTGTACATACAAATTATTAAGTGTCATTTGATATGGCAATTTACATTAAGAAATAGTTAATAATGTTGGTTGATAATGAAATTGAAACAATATTTATGTTTATAATTATTTATTTAAGCAGTCTGAGTTATATTTTGTACTTATTTTACCAAAAAACAGGTAAAAACAATTTTCTGACAAAATGCTACTGCCCATCGAAATCGGTGTTGATATGCGTTTCATTACTCAAATTCTTTTAATTGAATTCGAAGGAAATTTCATAATATTTTGTTAAAATTTTAATTTATCTTGTTTAAATGAACTATCAGCTATATGAAAAAAATATTTTCAAGTTGAAAATATGTTTTGTTAATTAGTTATAAGCATTCTTTTACAAAAGTATTGAAAAAACACCACCACACATTTACTTCAATTGTGATTTATTCAATGAAACATACCTTTATTTAAACAAAATTAATGTCCAAATGGTCAATTATTATTCTAAGAAAAATGATAAAATATATTTTTTTAGATTTGTAGCTGAAAACATTTAAATTATGTATGTTTTAAAAAGAACCTAACTTTTAAAAGAGTACAAATTGTGTACATCATGAATTTTTTGAAGACCTTCGCTCTCGTTGATTCTCATTGAATCAAGTCCGTGGGGTGTTTGTGGCATGTGAAAATTATTAAAAAAAGTGAAAAGTGTTTTATTTTATTGCAAGAAGCAATATCTAAATAAAGTGTAAAGTGAAGTGATAAAAAAAAATGTCTGATACTGTGGCTGCATCTCCTGCAATTGTTGCAGAAAAAAAACCGAAGAAGGCTGCCGCCAGCGCCAGCGCCGCCGGTTCAAAGAAACCAAAATCAACGCCAACTCATCCTCCTACTCAGCAAATGGTAGATGCTGCGATTAAAACATTGAAGGAACGCGGTGGTTCTTCGCTTTTGGCTATTAAAAAATATATTGCTGCTACTTACAAAGTCGATGTTCAAAAACTTGCACCATTTATCAAAAAATATTTAAAAGGTGCCGTAATAAGTGGTAAGTTAGTGCAAACAAAAGGAAAAGGTGCTGCAGGCTCGTTTAAATTATCGCCCAATGCAAATAAGGAACCAAAAGCCAAGTCTGCTGCCGATAAGAAAAAATCTGCTGCTAAGCCCAAAGCTGCTGCTGCTGGTGACAAAAAATTAAAGAAGGTTGTTGGTGACAAAAAAGTGAAGAAGCCTGTAGCTGCAACCAAAAAAAGTGCTGTAGATAAAAAGAAGGTAGAAAAGCCAAAAGTGAAAAGTGTTAAGAAGACCAGCGCCGTTAAAGCAAAGCCAACTAAAGCAAAGGCTGCCGCTCCTAAGCCAAAAGTACCAAAAGCCAAATCGGCCACAGCATCTGCTGCAAAGCCTAAAAAGGCGGTTGCTGCCAAAAAAGCCAAGAAGTAATTTCACAAAAAATTCTTCAATTTAAACGCAAATCCACAGTCCTTTTCAGGACTACAAAAAATTGTACGAAGAGATAAAATTTGTTTTTTTTTTTTTTAATAATTACTATTAAATATCTCATCTCATCATCAATGAGATGAGATATTTTTTTTATAATAATTACTAGTAAAATATTGCACTATCTCTTTGAGATAAGGTTTTTTAAAAAGAATTTTCGGTAGATTATTGCACTCTTTGAGATGAGATTTTTTTTTTTGATAATGACTTAAAATATTGCACTATCTCGATGAAAATTTTTTTAAAAGAATTTTCATTAGATTATTGCACTATCTCGATGAAAATTAAAATTTTTTAAAAGAATTTTCATTAGATTTTATTACTATCGATGAAAAATTTTTTTAAAATAATTTTTATTAGATTTGTTGTGCGAAAGTATACCTATGAAGAAACGATGTGTTATACTACATACATTTTTCTCCCAATATGAAGTATTGAGTTATTTATCTACCTACGGAAAAAGATAGTTTTATTTTGTGTTAATTTTATGAAATTCGGTTGTATCTCTTATTGAAATTTTTGCGGCCCTGAAAAGGGCCATTTTTGAAGACATTTAATAAATTACTTCGAGCTAGTATATTTGGTAACTGCCTTAGTTCCTTCACTAACAGCATGCTTGGCAAGTTCGCCAGGCAATAACAATCGAACGGCAGTCTGAATTTCCCGACTGGTTATTGTCGAACGCTTGTTGTAGTGAGCCAAACGAGATGCTTCAGCAGCAATCCTCTCGAAGATATCGTTCACAAAGCTGTTCATGATGCTCATGGCTTTTGATGAAATTCCAGTGTCTGGATGAACTTGCTTGAGAACTTTGTAAATGTAGATTGCGTAGCTTTCCTTCCTCTTACGCTTCTTCTTCTTATCGGTTTTGGTAATATTTTTTTGAGCCTTTCCGGCCTTCTTTGCTGCTTTTCCACTAGTCTTAGGCGGCATTTTTAACTATTCACTTTTAGACTGTATTCACAAACGATTAAACGGGAACTGTGAAAATGCGGAGAACTGCTTCTCAATTTATTCTCTCTTTCGGTGGTAAATTTGTAATGTGTTCACTCTCTTTTTTGTGTTTGAGAATCGAGAACATTTTGAATAAATAGGGGCGTCTTTTAAAAATTTCAAGTCATTATACAGTGTGCAGTTAAGCAGTGAACAGTGAAAATAAGAAATAGTTTGAGCTATTTCTATATAAACAATTAATTGAAAAATAAAAAAACAACTTTTTTAAAATGTCTGGTCGTGGTAAAGGTGGAAAAGTTAAGGGAAAGGCAAAGTCCCGTTCAAATCGTGCTGGATTACAATTCCCTGTTGGTCGTATCCATCGTTTGCTCCGAAAGGGAAATTATGCTGAGCGCGTTGGAGCTGGTGCCCCTGTGTATTTGGCAGCTGTCATGGAATATTTGGCGGCAGAAGTTTTGGAATTGGCGGGAAATGCTGCTCGTGACAACAAAAAAACTAGAATTATCCCCCGCCATTTGCAATTGGCCATCCGCAACGACGAAGAGTTGAACAAATTGCTTTCTGGTGTAACAATCGCACAAGGAGGTGTTCTTCCTAATATTCAAGCCGTTTTGTTGCCAAAGAAGACAGAAAAGAGTGCTTAAATCTCGTGACGACAAAATCAAAAGAAAACAAAAACAAAAACCGTCCTTTTCAGGACGACAAATCATTTCCCTAAAGAGATAAATATTTCATATTTTCAAATTCTACGTACATGCCTATATTTTTATGCCATCAGAAAAATTGGTTGCAATTTTAACTGCTTTATAAAGTTAAAATTTAAAAAAAAAAACTGCAAAAATCACTCCCATAAGAAAAAAATGAATTTTTTATACCTGGGTAAAATTCTTGGAATTTTGTAATTTTTATTACTTTTTTGACCTTGAATCCATATTTTATAACCCATTTAGATGCATTTAAAAAAAAAAATATACCTGCGTAAAATTCTTCGAATTCTGTAATTTATATTACTTTGAATCTATATTTTATAACCCATCTAGATCCTATCCAAAAAAAAAACTACCTGGGTAAAATTCTGCGAATTGTGTAATTTTTATTACTTTTTTTGGACTTTGAATTAACATTTTATATCTCTTTTAGATTTTATTGTGGTCCTGAAAAGGACCGATTGTTTGATATTATCAAATGAATGATTTAACCTCCGAAACCATAAAGAGTACGACCTTGTCTCTTCAAAGCGTAAACTACATCCATAGCTGTAACTGTCTTACGCTTAGCATGTTCAGTATAGGTAACAGCATCACGGATAACATTTTCTAGAAACACTTTTAAAACTCCACGTGTTTCTTCGTAAATCAAACCAGAAATACGCTTTACACCGCCACGACGAGCCAATCGACGAATTGCTGGTTTGGTGATACCTTGGATGTTATCACGCAACACTTTACGATGCCGTTTAGCTCCACCTTTGCCCAAGCCTTTTCCTCCTTTACCACGACCAGTCATTTTTAATATTTATTTATAAAATAGAAACTTCACTACACAAGATGCACTGTCAAACTGTACATTTTGCTCAAAACCCACAGATATTTATACTTGTTTGAAAAAACAATCTCACTTCTGATTGGTCCGTCATATTCACACACAAAAAAACACCCGAACGAAGACAAAAATACCTCATTTTATTACCTAAGCTCCTGAGTTTTATGGCGATGTAAAATATAAAGTGTAAAAGTGATCGAATAAATTGTGAAAAGTGAAAAAAAAGCAAAATAATGGCTCGTACAAAGCAAACTGCCCGTAAATCGACTGGTGGAAAGGCTCCACGCAAGCAGCTGGCTACCAAAGCAGCTCGCAAAAGTGCCCCAGCCACCGGAGGTGTAAAAAAACCACATCGTTACCGTCCTGGAACCGTGGCTCTTCGTGAAATCCGTCGTTATCAGAAGAGCACAGAATTGTTGATTCGCAAATTGCCTTTCCAACGTTTAGTTCGTGAAATTGCTCAAGATTTCAAAACAGATTTGCGGTTCCAGAGCTCAGCTGTTATGGCACTACAAGAAGCCAGTGAAGCTTATTTGGTTGGTCTTTTTGAAGATACAAATTTGTGCGCCATTCATGCCAAGCGTGTGACAATTATGCCAAAAGACATTCAATTGGCTAGACGCATTCGTGGCGAACGTGCTTAAGCATCCAAAACAATCTTAAACTCAACGGTCCTTTTCAGGACCACAAAAAATCAAAAAGAGATTAAACTAAATTTCATTTTTTTGTTGTTGTTTAAAATACATACGAGTAGACAGAGTTCTAGTTTTTATTATCCGCAATAAAACGGAGTTAGGTAGTTTATCGGACATTAGGTAAAAAAAAAGAGAAAA
This sequence comes from Syrphus vitripennis, assembly GCA_958431115.1. NCBI lineage: Eukaryota > Metazoa > Arthropoda > Insecta > Diptera > Syrphidae > Syrphus > Syrphus vitripennis. The sequence goes on along the minus strand of OY288110.1, from coordinate 6,159,773 downwards.
TCTACCTACTACGCAAAAATGTATGTAATTTTTTTTTTTATTATAGGGAGTTGGATAAATGGATACCCTAAATGAATTCTTAGAATTTTACTATGCAAGCGTAGGTATTAGATTTTATCCAAAAATCCCTTTGGAGGATAATATTTTTAGAACCAGATATCGCATAATCTTTTGGTTTACAAATATGAGAACAATTTGAATAGGCCTTTCCAAAAATGTATATTTCAATAGGTTTCAGAAGAAAAGTTGAAAAAGTATTTTTTTTGCGATCACATAGGAAGACATTTTGTTTTTTTTTTTCTTAGAAAATTTATATTAGGCATAGTTATCTTCAATATGTGTTTATTTATTTATATTTCATGATTTACGCAAAGCAATTTTTATTTATTTCATTATTTTACATTAACAAAAAGATAATAAGATGAACATTTTCCAATGGGTTGAATTTCGGTAGGAAATTAATATTATTGTACATACAAATTATTAAGTGTCATTTGATATGGCAATTTACATTAAGAAATAGTTAATAATGTTGGTTGATAATGAAATTGAAACAATATTTATGTTTATAATTATTTATTTAAGCAGTCTGAGTTATATTTTGTACTTATTTTACCAAAAAACAGGTAAAAACAATTTTCTGACAAAATGCTACTGCCCATCGAAATCGGTGTTGATATGCGTTTCATTACTCAAATTCTTTTAATTGAATTCGAAGGAAATTTCATAATATTTTGTTAAAATTTTAATTTATCTTGTTTAAATGAACTATCAGCTATATGAAAAAAATATTTTCAAGTTGAAAATATGTTTTGTTAATTAGTTATAAGCATTCTTTTACAAAAGTATTGAAAAAACACCACCACACATTTACTTCAATTGTGATTTATTCAATGAAACATACCTTTATTTAAACAAAATTAATGTCCAAATGGTCAATTATTATTCTAAGAAAAATGATAAAATATATTTTTTTAGATTTGTAGCTGAAAACATTTAAATTATGTATGTTTTAAAAAGAACCTAACTTTTAAAAGAGTACAAATTGTGTACATCATGAATTTTTTGAAGACCTTCGCTCTCGTTGATTCTCATTGAATCAAGTCCGTGGGGTGTTTGTGGCATGTGAAAATTATTAAAAAAAGTGAAAAGTGTTTTATTTTATTGCAAGAAGCAATATCTAAATAAAGTGTAAAGTGAAGTGATAAAAAAAAATGTCTGATACTGTGGCTGCATCTCCTGCAATTGTTGCAGAAAAAAAACCGAAGAAGGCTGCCGCCAGCGCCAGCGCCGCCGGTTCAAAGAAACCAAAATCAACGCCAACTCATCCTCCTACTCAGCAAATGGTAGATGCTGCGATTAAAACATTGAAGGAACGCGGTGGTTCTTCGCTTTTGGCTATTAAAAAATATATTGCTGCTACTTACAAAGTCGATGTTCAAAAACTTGCACCATTTATCAAAAAATATTTAAAAGGTGCCGTAATAAGTGGTAAGTTAGTGCAAACAAAAGGAAAAGGTGCTGCAGGCTCGTTTAAATTATCGCCCAATGCAAATAAGGAACCAAAAGCCAAGTCTGCTGCCGATAAGAAAAAATCTGCTGCTAAGCCCAAAGCTGCTGCTGCTGGTGACAAAAAATTAAAGAAGGTTGTTGGTGACAAAAAAGTGAAGAAGCCTGTAGCTGCAACCAAAAAAAGTGCTGTAGATAAAAAGAAGGTAGAAAAGCCAAAAGTGAAAAGTGTTAAGAAGACCAGCGCCGTTAAAGCAAAGCCAACTAAAGCAAAGGCTGCCGCTCCTAAGCCAAAAGTACCAAAAGCCAAATCGGCCACAGCATCTGCTGCAAAGCCTAAAAAGGCGGTTGCTGCCAAAAAAGCCAAGAAGTAATTTCACAAAAAATTCTTCAATTTAAACGCAAATCCACAGTCCTTTTCAGGACTACAAAAAATTGTACGAAGAGATAAAATTTGTTTTTTTTTTTTTTAATAATTACTATTAAATATCTCATCTCATCATCAATGAGATGAGATATTTTTTTTATAATAATTACTAGTAAAATATTGCACTATCTCTTTGAGATAAGGTTTTTTAAAAAGAATTTTCGGTAGATTATTGCACTCTTTGAGATGAGATTTTTTTTTTTGATAATGACTTAAAATATTGCACTATCTCGATGAAAATTTTTTTAAAAGAATTTTCATTAGATTATTGCACTATCTCGATGAAAATTAAAATTTTTTAAAAGAATTTTCATTAGATTTTATTACTATCGATGAAAAATTTTTTTAAAATAATTTTTATTAGATTTGTTGTGCGAAAGTATACCTATGAAGAAACGATGTGTTATACTACATACATTTTTCTCCCAATATGAAGTATTGAGTTATTTATCTACCTACGGAAAAAGATAGTTTTATTTTGTGTTAATTTTATGAAATTCGGTTGTATCTCTTATTGAAATTTTTGCGGCCCTGAAAAGGGCCATTTTTGAAGACATTTAATAAATTACTTCGAGCTAGTATATTTGGTAACTGCCTTAGTTCCTTCACTAACAGCATGCTTGGCAAGTTCGCCAGGCAATAACAATCGAACGGCAGTCTGAATTTCCCGACTGGTTATTGTCGAACGCTTGTTGTAGTGAGCCAAACGAGATGCTTCAGCAGCAATCCTCTCGAAGATATCGTTCACAAAGCTGTTCATGATGCTCATGGCTTTTGATGAAATTCCAGTGTCTGGATGAACTTGCTTGAGAACTTTGTAAATGTAGATTGCGTAGCTTTCCTTCCTCTTACGCTTCTTCTTCTTATCGGTTTTGGTAATATTTTTTTGAGCCTTTCCGGCCTTCTTTGCTGCTTTTCCACTAGTCTTAGGCGGCATTTTTAACTATTCACTTTTAGACTGTATTCACAAACGATTAAACGGGAACTGTGAAAATGCGGAGAACTGCTTCTCAATTTATTCTCTCTTTCGGTGGTAAATTTGTAATGTGTTCACTCTCTTTTTTGTGTTTGAGAATCGAGAACATTTTGAATAAATAGGGGCGTCTTTTAAAAATTTCAAGTCATTATACAGTGTGCAGTTAAGCAGTGAACAGTGAAAATAAGAAATAGTTTGAGCTATTTCTATATAAACAATTAATTGAAAAATAAAAAAACAACTTTTTTAAAATGTCTGGTCGTGGTAAAGGTGGAAAAGTTAAGGGAAAGGCAAAGTCCCGTTCAAATCGTGCTGGATTACAATTCCCTGTTGGTCGTATCCATCGTTTGCTCCGAAAGGGAAATTATGCTGAGCGCGTTGGAGCTGGTGCCCCTGTGTATTTGGCAGCTGTCATGGAATATTTGGCGGCAGAAGTTTTGGAATTGGCGGGAAATGCTGCTCGTGACAACAAAAAAACTAGAATTATCCCCCGCCATTTGCAATTGGCCATCCGCAACGACGAAGAGTTGAACAAATTGCTTTCTGGTGTAACAATCGCACAAGGAGGTGTTCTTCCTAATATTCAAGCCGTTTTGTTGCCAAAGAAGACAGAAAAGAGTGCTTAAATCTCGTGACGACAAAATCAAAAGAAAACAAAAACAAAAACCGTCCTTTTCAGGACGACAAATCATTTCCCTAAAGAGATAAATATTTCATATTTTCAAATTCTACGTACATGCCTATATTTTTATGCCATCAGAAAAATTGGTTGCAATTTTAACTGCTTTATAAAGTTAAAATTTAAAAAAAAAAAAACTGCAAAAATCACTCCCATAAGAAAAAAATGAATTTTTTATACCTGGGTAAAATTCTTGGAATTTTGTAATTTTTATTACTTTTTTGACCTTGAATCCATATTTTATAACCCATTTAGATGCATTTAAAAAAAAAATATACCTGCGTAAAATTCTTCGAATTCTGTAATTTATATTACTTTGAATCTATATTTTATAACCCATCTAGATCCTATCCAAAAAAAAAACTACCTGGGTAAAATTCTGCGGATTGTGTAATTTTTATTACTTTTTTTGGACTTTGAATTAACATTTTATATCTCTTTTAGATTTTATTGTGGTCCTGAAAAGGACCGATTGTTTGATATTATCAAATGAATGATTTAACCTCCGAAACCATAAAGAGTACGACCTTGTCTCTTCAAAGCGTAAACTACATCCATAGCTGTAACTGTCTTACGCTTAGCATGTTCAGTATAGGTAACAGCATCACGGATAACATTTTCTAGAAACACTTTTAAAACTCCACGTGTTTCTTCGTAAATCAAACCAGAAATACGCTTTACACCGCCACGACGAGCCAATCGACGAATTGCTGGTTTGGTGATACCTTGGATGTTATCACGCAACACTTTACGATGCCGTTTAGCTCCACCTTTGCCCAAGCCTTTTCCTCCTTTACCACGACCAGTCATTTTTAATATTTATTTATAAAATAGAAACTTCACTACACAAGATGCACTGTCAAACTGTACATTTTGCTCAAAACCCACAGATATTTATACTTGTTTGAAAAAACAATCTCACTTCTGATTGGTCCGTCATATTCACACACAAAAAAACACCCGAACGAAGACAAAAATACCTCATTTTATTACCTAAGCTCCTGAGTTTTATGGCGATGTAAAATATAAAGTGTGAAAGTGATCGAATTGTGAAAAGTGAAAAAAAAACAAATAATGGCTCGTACAAAGCAAACTGCCCGTAAATCGACTGGTGGAAAGGCTCCACGCAAGCAGCTGGCTACCAAAGCAGCTCGCAAAAGTGCCCCAGCCACCGGAGGTGTAAAAAAACCACATCGTTACCGTCCTGGAACCGTGGCTCTTCGTGAAATCCGTCGTTATCAGAAGAGCACAGAATTGTTGATTCGCAAATTGCCTTTCCAACGTTTAGTTCGTGAAATTGCTCAAGATTTCAAAACAGATTTGCGGTTCCAGAGCTCAGCTGTTATGGCACTACAAGAAGCCAGTGAAGCTTATTTGGTTGGTCTTTTTGAAGATACAAATTTGTGCGCCATTCATGCCAAGCGTGTGACAATTATGCCAAAAGACATTCAATTGGCTAGACGCATTCGTGGCGAACGTGCTTAAGCATCCAAAACAATCTTAAACTCAACGGTCCTTTTCAGGACCACAAAAAATCAAAAAGAGATTAAACTAAATTTCATTTTTTTGTTGTTGTTTAAAATGCATACAAGTAGACAGAGTTCTAGTTTTTATTATCCGCAATAAAACAGAGTTAGGTAGTTTATCGGACATTAGGTAAAAAAAAAGAGAAAATCTACCTACTACGCAAAAATGTATGTAATTTTTTTTTTTTATTATAGGGAGTTGGATAAATGGATACCCTAAATGAATTCTTAGAATTTTACCATGCAAGCGTAGGTATTAGATTTTATCCAAAAATCCCTTTGGAGGATAATATTTTTAGAACCAGATATCGCATAATCTTTTGGTTTACAAATATGAGAACAATTTGAATAGGCCTTTCCAAAAATGTATATTTCAATAGGTTTCAGAAGAAAAGTTGAAAAAGTATTTTTTTTGCGATCACATAGGAAGACATTTTGTTTTTTTTTTCTTAGAAAATTTATATTAGGCATAGTTATCTTCAATATGTGTTTATTTATTTATATTTCATGATTTACGCAAAGCAATTTTTATTTATTTTATTGTTTTACATTAACAAAAAGATAAAAAGATGAACATTTTCCAATGTGTTGAATTTCGGTAGGAAATTAATATTATTGTACATACAAATTATTAAGTGTCATTTGATATGGCAATTTACAATAAGAAATAGTTAATAATGTTGGTTGATAATGAAATTGAAACAATATTTATGTTTATAATTATTTATTTAAGCAGTCTGAGTTATATTTTGTACTTATTTTACCAAAAAACAGGTAAAAACAATTTTCTGACAAAATGCTACTGCCCATCGAAATCGGTGTTGATATGCGTTTCATTACTCAAATTCTTTTAATTGAATTCGAAGGAAATTTCATAATATTTTGTTAAAATTTTAATTTATCTTGTTTAAATGAACTATCAGCTATATGAAAAAAATATTTTCAAGTTGAAAATATGTTTTGTTAATTAGTTATAAGCATTCTTTTACAAAAGTATTGAAAAAACACCACCACACATTTACTTCAATTGTGATTTATTCAATGAAACATACCTTTATTTAAACAAAATTAATGTCCAAATGGTCAATTATTATTCTAAGAAAAATGATAAAATGTATTTTTTTAGATTTGTAGCTGAAAACATTTAAATTATGTATGTTTTAAAAAGAACCTAACTTTTAAAAGAGTACAAATTGTGTACATCATGAATTTTTTGAAGACCTTCGCTCTCGTTGATTCTCATTGAATCAAGTCCGTGGGGTGTTTGTGGCATGTGAAAATTATTAAAAAAAGTGAAAAGTGTTTTATTTTATTGCAAGAAGCAATATCTAATAAAAGTGTAAAGTGAAGTGATAAAATATTAAAAAAAAAAAATGTCTGATACTGTGGCTGCATCTCCTGCAATTGTTGCAGAAAAAAAACCGAAGAAGGCTGCCGCCAGCGCCAGCGCCGCCGGTTCAAAGAAACCAAAATCAACGCCAACTCATCCTCCTACTCAGCAAATGGTAGATGCTGCGATTAAAACATTGAAGGAACGCGGTGGTTCTTCGCTTTTGGCTATTAAAAAGTATATTGCTGCTACTTACAAAGTCGATGTTCAAAAACTTGCACCATTTATTAAAAAATATTTAAAAGGTGCCGTAATAAGTGGTAAGTTAGTGCAAACAAAAGGAAAAGGTGCTGCAGGCTCGTTTAAATTGTCGCCCAATGCAAATAAGGAACCAAAAGCCAAGTCTGCTGCCGATAAGAAGAAATCTGCTGCTAAGCCCAAAGCTGCTGCTGCTGGTGACAAAAAATTAAAGAAGGTTGCTGGTGACAAAAAAGTGAAGAAACCTGTAGCTGCAACCAAAAAAAGTGCTGTAGATAAAAAGAAGGTCGAAAAGCCAAAAGTGAAAAGTGTTAAGAAGACCAGCGCCGTTAAAGCAAAGCCAACTAAAGCAAAGGCTGCTGCTCCTAAGCCAAAAGTACCCAAAGCTAAATCGGCCACAGCATCTGCTGCAAAGCCTAAAAAGGCTGTCGCTGCCAAAAAAGCCAAGAAGTAATTTCGCAAAAAAATTCTTCAAATTCAAACGCAAATCCACAGTCCTTTTCAGGACTACAAAAAATTGTACGAAGAGATAAAATTTGTTTTTTAAAAAATCTCATCTCAATGAGATGAGATTTTTTTTATAATAATTTTACTATAAAAATATTGCACTATCTCTTTGAGATAGATTTTTTTTTTTTAATAATTACTATTAAAATATTGCACTATCTCTTTGAGATGAGATTTTTTTTTATAATAATTTTACTACTAAAATATTGCACTATCTCTTTGAGATAAGGTTTTTTTTTAAAAGAATTTTCATTAGATTATTGCACTATCTCGATGAAAAATTTTTAAAAAATAATTTTTATTAGATTTGTTGTGCGAAAATATACCTATGGACATAGTATATAAAACTTATCGTACTATCTCACGATGGTTTTTAAGTTGTGTGCTGTGGTCGTCTGCTCATCATAGTACTATGCAAATTTATATACAATGAAACGATACATACATTTTTCTCCCAATATGAAGTATTCAGTTATTTATGTACCTACGGGAAAAGTTAGTTGTTTTATTTTATGAAATTCGATTGTATCTCTTATTGAAATTTTTGCGGCCCTGAAAAGGGCCATTTTTGAAGAAAATTAATAAATTACTTCGAGCTAGTATATTTGGTAACTGCCTTAGTTCCTTCACTAACAGCATGCTTGGCAAGTTCGCCAGGCAACAACAATCGAACGGCAGTCTGAATTTCCCGACTGGTTATTGTCGAACGCTTATTGTAGTGAGCCAAACGAGATGCTTCAGCAGCAATCCTCTCGAAGATATCGTTCACAAAGCTGTTCATGATGCTCATGGCTTTTGATGAAATTCCAGTGTCTGGATGAACTTGCTTGAGAACTTTGTAAATGTAGATTGCGTAGCTTTCCTTCCTCTTACGCTTCTTCTTCTTATCGGTTTTGGTAATATTTTTTTGAGCCTTTCCGGCCTTCTTTGCTGCTTTTCCACTAGTCTTAGGCGGCATTTTAACTATTCACTTTTCACTATAAAACTGACTGTATACACTGAAGTTTGAACGAGAACTGTGGAATTCTCGAAATTTCGCTTCTCTATTTATTCTCTCTTTCGGTGATAAATTTGTAATGTGTTCACTCTCTTTTTTGTGTTTGAGATTCGTGAACATTTCGAATAAATAGGGGCGTCCAATTGGAATTCGAGTCAATATTAAGTGTGCAGTTTAACAGTGAACAGTGAAGAAATAGTTTGAGCTATTTCGATATAAACAATTACTTTTTCAACTAAGTAAAAAAAAAAAAAACTTTTTTAAAATGTCTGGTCGTGGTAAAGGTGGAAAAGTTAAGGGAAAGGCAAAGTCCCGTTCAAATCGTGCTGGATTACAATTCCCTGTTGGTCGTATCCATCGTTTGCTCCGAAAGGGAAATTATGCTGAGCGCGTTGGAGCTGGTGCCCCTGTGTATTTGGCAGCTGTCATGGAATATTTGGCGGCAGAAGTTTTGGAATTGGCGGGAAATGCTGCTCGTGACAACAAAAAAACTAGAATTATCCCCCGCCATTTGCAATTGGCCATCCGCAACGACGAAGAGTTGAACAAATTGCTTTCTGGTGTAACAATCGCACAAGGAGGTGTTCTTCCTAATATTCAAGCCGTTTTGTTGCCAAAGAAGACAGAAAAGAGTGCTTAAATCTCGTGACGACAAAATCAAAAGAAAACAAAAACAAAAACCGTCCTTTTCAGGACGACAAATCATTTCCCTAAAGAGATAAATATTTCATATTTTCAAATTCTACGTACATGCCTATATTTTTATGCCATCAGAAAAATTGGTTGCAATTTTAACTGCTTTATAAAGTTAAAATTTAAAAAAAAAAAAACTGCAAAAATCACTCCCATAAGAAAAAAATGAATTTTTTATACCTGGGTAAAATTCTTGGAATTTTGTAATTTTTATTACTTTTTTGACCTTGAATCCATATTTTATAACCCATTTAGATGCATTTAAAAAAAAAATATACCTGCGTAAAATTCTTCGAATTCTGTAATTTATATTACTTTGAATCTATATTTTATAACCCATCTAGATCCTATCCAAAAAAAAAACTACCTGGGTAAAATTCTGCGGATTGTGTAATTTTTATTACTTTTTTTGGACTTTGAATTAACATTTTATATCTCTTTTAGATTTTATTGTGGTCCTGAAAAGGACCGATTGTTTGATATTATCAAATGAATGATTGGGATCGTTACGAAATCTCGCGAAACAAAATCCCGTGTAACGAAATCCCGCGGGATTTTTTCAGATTTTTCGAAATGAAGAAGAAGAAGAAAAGCAGTCGAGTAACGAAATCCCGCGGTTACGAAATCCCGCGAAATTTGCTACTTTCTTGTTAGCTTTTTGCTACTTTCTTGTTGGCTTTTTGCTACTTTTTGAAAAGTAGTGTTGGTACTTTGGACTTTTGAAGAGTACTTATAGAGGTGTTGGTTCGGGACATATTCAGTTCTTGTTAGAACTCCGTAGAGGTAAGACCTCTTGCCCTAAGAGATATTACTTGTATTTGGCCAAACATTTTGGACAATTTGGCCAAAATGTTGTTAAAAGGTTGGACTCTGACAATTTTTTTTTTTTTTTTTGTAAAAAATTTTGAAAAAAAAAAAAAAATTTGGAAGATTTTGCCTCGTTTTGGCAAAATTTATTTTCAGCTTAAAAGTTCTTTTGAGAGCTAAAAAAATTTTGTGAAGAGATATGAATTGTTATTTCAAGAAAAACGATATCAATTTGATTTCCATCAATTTTTGTATGCATTTAGGTCGGTACTCGTTGATTCTCATGATTTCAAGTGACCTAATTTACTATGAAACGAACTGAAATTCGGCACTTTCGGCCACCCAAAGTGCTTTTTAACAAAAAAAACTGTTGGTATTGGCGCCGCCTGGCGTCTTGACATACCCTAAGCGGAGCGACGGAGTCGCGCGAGCGGGTGTGTCCCCCGAAAAGATAGTTAAAACCCTGAGCTCCCGCGAAGCGGGCCACCCAAAGTGCTTTGAAACAAAAAAACTGTTGGTATTGGCGCCGCCTGGCGACTTGACATACCCTAAGCGGAGCGACGGAGTCGCGCGAGCGGGTGTGTCCCCCGAAAAGATAGTTAAAACCCTGAGCTCCCGCGAAGCGGGCCACCCAAAGTGCTTTGAAACAAAAAAACTGTTGGTATTGGCGCCGCCTGGCGACTCGACATACCCTAAGCGGAGCGACGGAGTCGCGCGAGCGGGTGTGTCCCCCGAAAAGATAGTTAAAACCCTGAGCTCCCGCGAAGCGGGCCACCCAAAGTGCTTTGAAACAAAAAAACTGTTGGTATTGGCGCCGCCTGGCGACTTGACATACCCTAAGCGGAGCGACGGAGTCGCGCGAGCGGGTGTGTCCCCCGAAAAGATAGTTAAAACCCTGAGCTCCCGCGAAGCGGGCCACCCAAAGTGCTTTTAAACAAAAAAACTGTTGGTATTGGCGCCGCCTGGCGACTTGACATACCCTAAGCGGAGCGACGGAGTCGCGCGAGCGGGTGTGTCCCCCGAAAAGATAGTTAAAATCCTGAGCTCCCGCGAAGCGGGCCACCCAAAGTGCTTTTAAACAAAAAAAAACTGTTGGTATTGGCGCCGCCTGGCGACTTGACATACCCTAAGCGGAGCGACGGAGTCGCGCGAGCGGGTGTGTCCCCCAAAAAGGGAGTTAAAATCCTGAGCTCCCGCGAAGCGGGCCACCCAAGGTGCTTTTAAACAAAAAAAATCTTATTTTCTACCTCTTTTTTAGACATTTTTTAACGAAAAACCAACTTTTATCTTTAAATGCATTTTGCGGCTAAACTAAGCGTCGTAGACCCCCTAAACTTTACATCTTCAAACTTGATTTTTGGCTAAAGTAGGCATCCGACAAAAATAAAAATTATATATTCGTAATCTAGAGACTTCCACCTTTCAATCGATGTATCGCATCAAATGAAAAACCAACTTTTATCTTTAAATGCATTTTGTGGCTAAACTAAGCGTCGTAGACCCCCTAAACTTTACATCTTCAAACTTGATTTTTGGCTAAAGTAGGCATCCCACAGAAAAAAAAATTATATTTTCGTAATCTAGAGAATTCCACCTTTCAATCGACATATCACATGAAGCAAAAAACCAACTTTTATCTTTAAATGCATTTTGTGGCTAAACTAAGCGTCGTAGACCCCCTAAACTTTACATCTTCAAACTTGATTTTTGGCTAAAGTAGGCATCCGACAAAAATAAAAATTATATATTCGTAATCTAGAGACTTCCACCTTTCAATCGATGTATCGCATCAAATGAAAAACCAACTTTTATCTTTAAATGCATTTTGTGGCTAAACTAAGCGTCGTAGACCCCCTAAACTTTACATCTTCAAACTTGATTTTTGGCTAAAGTAGGCATCCGACAAAAATAAAAATTATATATTCGTAATCTAGAGACTTCCACCTTTCAATCGATGTATCGCATCAAATGAAAAACCAACTTTTATCTTTAAATGCATTTTGTGGCTAAACTAAGCGTCGTAGACCCCCTAAACTTTACATCTTCAAACTTGATTTTTGGCTAAAGTAGGCATCCCACAGAAATAAAAATTATATTTTCCTAATCTAGAGAATTCCACCTTTCAATCGATGTATCGCTTAAAAAAAGCGTTACAGAATTCCTTAATCGTCAACCCCCAGCCAGACCTACCAATAAACAAACCAACCAACAACCCCCCATCCCCCACAGGCACACATAAAATCAAATATTATCTCTTTACTACCTACTTTGTTCGAGTTCTAATAAGAACTGAATTAATTTTCGGAACGTAACTCCTATTTATACTTTTTTGCGAGGAGGAGTTTGTCCGACAGCCAAAAACAAACACACCAACGCATACCAAACAAAACCATTTACCAACAACCGACGAAATAATCGGAACGACACTCCCATTTATACATTTTGTTGGATGCTCATAATAGGCTTCAGCCAATCAGAGCTCTTTACAAATTTATAAACTCAGAGGCGTCTTCTTCATATTGAATTTTCCACTACACTTCGTTCTCGGTGCTTCTCATCAATTCGAGTCACCAATCCTATGGAAAACGAAAATAAATGCAGTGATGTCGCTTGGAAATGCATAAAGTACTTTTCCGCGGGATTTCGTTACACGGGATTTTGTGCTGCGGGATTCTGTGATCACGGGATTTTGTTCTGCGGGATTTTGTTTCGCGGGATTTCGTGCTGCGGGATTTTGTGCTGCGGGATTTTGTTTGACGGGATTTCGTAACCAACCCGAATGATTTAACCTCCGAAACCATAAAGAGTACGACCTTGTCTCTTCAAAGCGTAAACTACATCCATAGCTGTAACTGTCTTACGCTTAGCATGTTCAGTATAGGTAACAGCATCACGGATAACATTTTCTAGAAACACTTTTAAAACTCCACGTGTTTCTTCGTAAATCAAACCAGAAATACGCTTTACACCGCCACGACGAGCCAATCGACGAATTGCTGGTTTGGTGATACCTTGGATGTTATCACGCAACACTTTACGATGCCGTTTAGCTCCACCTTTGCCCAAGCCTTTTCCTCCTTTACCACGACCAGTCATTTTTAATATTTATTTATAAAATAGAAACTTCACTACACAAGATGCACTGTCAAACTGTACATTTTGCTCAAAACCCACAGATATTTATACTTGTTTGAAAAAACAATCTCACTTCTGATTGGTCCGTCATATTCACACACAAAAAAACACCCGAACGAAGACAAAAATACCTCATTTTATTACCTAAGCTCCTGAGTTTTATGGCGATGTAAAATATAAAGTGTGAAAGTGATCGAATTGTGAAAAGTGAAAAAAAAACAAATAATGGCTCGTACAAAGCAAACTGCCCGTAAATCGACTGGTGGAAAGGCTCCACGCAAGCAGCTGGCTACCAAAGCAGCTCGCAAAAGTGCCCCAGCCACCGGAGGTGTAAAAAAACCACATCGTTACCGTCCTGGAACCGTGGCTCTTCGTGAAATCCGTCGTTATCAGAAGAGCACAGAATTGTTGATTCGCAAATTGCCTTTCCAACGTTTAGTTCGTGAAATTGCTCAAGATTTCAAAACAGATTTGCGGTTCCAGAGCTCAGCTGTTATGGCACTACAAGAAGCCAGTGAAGCTTATTTGGTTGGTCTTTTTGAAGATACAAATTTGTGCGCCATTCATGCCAAGCGTGTGACAATTATGCCAAAAGACATTCAATTGGCTAGACGCATTCGTGGCGAACGTGCTTAAGCATCCAAAACAATCTTAAACTCAACGGTCCTTTTCAGGACCACAAAAAATCAAAAAGAGATTAAACTAAATTTCATTTTTTTGTTGTTGTTTAAAATGCATACAAGTAGACAGAGTTCTAGTTTTTATTATCCGCAATAAAACAGAGTTAGGTAGTTTATCGGACATTAGGTAAAAAAAAAGAGAAAATCTACCTACTACGCAAAAATGTATGTAATTTTTTTTTTTTATTATAGGGAGTTGGATAAATGGATACCCTAAATGAATTCTTAGAATTTTACCATGCAAGCGTAGGTATTAGATTTTATCCAAAAATCCCTTTGGAGGATAATATTTTTAGAACCAGATATCGCATAATCTTTTGGTTTACAAATATGAGAACAATTTGAATAGGCCTTTCCAAAAATGTATATTTCAATAGGTTTCAGAAGAAAAGTTGAAAAAGTATTTTTTTTGCGATCACATAGGAAGACATTTTGTTTTTTTTTTCTTAGAAAATTTATATTAGGCATAGTTATCTTCAATATGTGTTTATTTATTTATATTTCATGATTTACGCAAAGCAATTTTTATTTATTTTATTGTTTTACATTAACAAAAAGATAAAAAGATGAACATTTTCCAATGTGTTGAATTTCGGTAGGAAATTAATATTATTGTACATACAAATTATTAAGTGTCATTTGATATGGCAATTTACAATAAGAAATAGTTAATAATGTTGGTTGATAATGAAATTGAAACAATATTTATGTTTATAATTATTTATTTAAGCAGTCTGAGTTATATTTTGTACTTATTTTACCAAAAAACAGGTAAAAACAATTTTCTGACAAAATGCTACTGCCCATCGAAATCGGTGTTGATATGCGTTTCATTACTCAAATTCTTTTAATTGAATTCGAAGGAAATTTCATAATATTTTGTTAAAATTTTAATTTATCTTGTTTAAATGAACTATCAGCTATATGAAAAAAATATTTTCAAGTTGAAAATATGTTTTGTTAATTAGTTATAAGCATTCTTTTACAAAAGTATTGAAAAAACACCACCACACATTTACTTCAATTGTGATTTATTCAATGAAACATACCTTTATTTAAACAAAATTAATGTCCAAATGGTCAATTATTATTCTAAGAAAAATGATAAAATGTATTTTTTTAGATTTGTAGCTGAAAACATTTAAATTATGTATGTTTTAAAAAGAACCTAACTTTTAAAAGAGTACAAATTGTGTACATCATGAATTTTTTGAAGACCTTCGCTCTCGTTGATTCTCATTGAATCAAGTCCGTGGGGTGTTTGTGGCATGTGAAAATTATTAAAAAAAGTGAAAAGTGTTTTATTTTATTGCAAGAAGCAATATCTAATAAAAGTGTAAAGTGAAGTGATAAAATATTAAAAAAAAAAAATGTCTGATACTGTGGCTGCATCTCCTGCAATTGTTGCAGAAAAAAAACCGAAGAAGGCTGCCGCCAGCGCCAGCGCCGCCGGTTCAAAGAAACCAAAATCAACGCCAACTCATCCTCCTACTCAGCAAATGGTAGATGCTGCGATTAAAACATTGAAGGAACGCGGTGGTTCTTCGCTTTTGGCTATTAAAAAGTATATTGCTGCTACTTACAAAGTCGATGTTCAAAAACTTGCACCATTTATTAAAAAATATTTAAAAGGTGCCGTAATAAGTGGTAAGTTAGTGCAAACAAAAGGAAAAGGTGCTGCAGGCTCGTTTAAATTGTCGCCCAATGCAAATAAGGAACCAAAAGCCAAGTCTGCTGCCGATAAGAAGAAATCTGCTGCTAAGCCCAAAGCTGCTGCTGCTGGTGACAAAAAATTAAAGAAGGTTGCTGGTGACAAAAAAGTGAAGAAACCTGTAGCTGCAACCAAAAAAAGTGCTGTAGATAAAAAGAAGGTCGAAAAGCCAAAAGTGAAAAGTGTTAAGAAGACCAGCGCCGTTAAAGCAAAGCCAACTAAAGCAAAGGCTGCTGCTCCTAAGCCAAAAGTACCCAAAGCTAAATCGGCCACAGCATCTGCTGCAAAGCCTAAAAAGGCTGTCGCTGCCAAAAAAGCCAAGAAGTAATTTCGCAAAAAAATTCTTCAAATTCAAACGCAAATCCACAGTCCTTTTCAGGACTACAAAAAATTGTACGAAGAGATAAAATTTGTTTTTTAAAAAATCTCATCTCAATGAGATGAGATTTTTTTTATAATAATTTTACTATAAAAATATTGCACTATCTCTTTGAGATAGATTTTTTTTTTTTAATAATTACTATTAAAATATTGCACTATCTCTTTGAGATGAGATTTTTTTTTATAATAATTTTACTACTAAAATATTGCACTATCTCTTTGAGATAAGGTTTTTTTTTAAAAGAATTTTCATTAGATTATTGCACTATCTCGATGAAAAATTTTTAAAAAATAATTTTTATTAGATTTGTTGTGCGAAAATATACCTATGGACATAGGGGTTGGGTACGAAATCCCGAATCACAAAAGCCCGAAACACAAAATCCCGATTCACAAAATCCCGATTCACAAAATCCCGAATCACGAAATCCCGAATCACAAAATCCCGACTATTTTACTACTAAACGACATCGCATTAAATTGAATTTAGCCAATTAAAACCACGACTCCTCCCCTTTTGTAATTTTTGAAGACAGCACTGTCAATACTTTTGCTTTAGTCACTCGATTATCTGAGAAGCAACAAGATTTTAGAAAAAATTCACGGGTTATTTACAACAACTATAAAAAAATTTATTTAGGTCACTCGATTCGGTGAGAATCATGGAAAATAAAATAATCTGATTGGCCGAAGCCTATTATGAGCATCCAACAAAAAGTATAAATAGGAGTTACGTTCCGAAAATTAATTCAGTTCTTATTAGAACTCAATGCAAATAGGTTGTACAGAGATAAAATTTGATTTTCAATTTGTGGTCGCTGGTTGTCGTCGTTTTGTTGGTTGGTTGGATTATGTCGTCGTTTTAAGATAAAAATTGTTTTTTCTTTTTTCATATGATGCGATACGTCGATTGAAAGGTGGAATTCTCTAGATTACGAATATATAATTTTTATTTTTGTCAGATGCCTACTTTAGCCAAAAATCAAGTTTGAAGATGTCAAGTTTAGGGGGTCTAGGACGCTTAGTTTAGCCACAAAATGCATTTAAAGATAAAAGTTGGATTTTCGCGTCATGCGATACGTCGTTTGAAAGGTGGAATTCTATAGATTACGAATATATAATTTTTATTTTTGTCGGATGCCTACTTTAGCCAAAAATCAAGTTTGAAGATGTCAAGTTTAGGGGGTCTAGGACGCTTAGTTTAGCCACAAAATGCATTTAAAGATAAAAGTTGGATTTTCGCTTCATGCGATACGTCGTTTGAAAGGTGGAATTCTCTAGACTACGAATATATAATTTTTAATTTTGTCGGATGCCTACTTTAGCCAAAAATCAAGTTTGAAGATGTCAAGTTTAGGGGGTCTACGACGCTTAGTTTAGCCGCAAAATGCATTTAAAGATAAAAGTTGGTTTATCGCTTCATGCGATATGTCGATTGAAAGGTAGAATTCTCTAGATTACAAATATATAATTTTTATTTCTGTGGGATGTCTACTTTAGCCAAAAATCAAGTTTGAAGATGTAAAGTTTAGGGGGTCTACGACGCTTAGTTTAGCCGCAAAATGCATTTAAAGATAAAAGTTGGTTTTTCGTTAAAAAATGTCTAAAAAAGAGGTAGAAAATAAGATTTTTTTTGTTTAAAAGCACCTTGGGTGGCCCGCTTCGCGGGAGCTCAGGATTTTAACTCCCTTTTTGGGGGACACACCCGCTCGCGCGACTCCGTCGCTCCGCTTAGGGTATGTCAAGTCGCCAGGCGGCGCCAATACCAACAGTTTTTTTGCTTAAAAGCACTTTGGGTGGCCCGCTTCGCGGGAGCTCAGGATTTTAACTCCCTTTTTGGGGGACACACCCGCTCACGCGACTCCGTCGCTCCGCTTAGGGTATGTCAAGTCGCCAGGCGGCGCCAATACCAACAGTTTTTTTTGTTTAAAAGCACTTTGGGTGGCCCGCTTCGCGGGAGCTCAGGATTTTAACTCCCTTTTTGGGGGACACACCCGCTCACGCGACTCCGTCGCTCCGCTTAGGGTATGTCAAGTCGCCAGGCGGCGCCAATACCAACAGTTTTTTTGTTTCAAAGCACTTTGGGTGGCCCGCTTCGCGGGAGCTCAGGATTTTAACTATCTTTTCGGGGGACACACCCGCTCGCGCGACTCCGTCGCTCCGCTTAGGGTATGTCAAGACGCCAGGCGGCGCCAATACCAACAGTTTTTTTTGTTAAAAAGCACTTTGGGTGGCCCGCTTCGCGGGAGCTCAGGATTTTAACTCCCTTTTTGGGGGACACACCCGCTCACGCGACTCCGTCGCTCCGCTTAGGGTATGTCAAGTCGCCAGGCGGCGCCAATACCAACAGTTTTTTTTTGTTAAAAACCACTTTGGGTGGCCGAATCCGCCGAATTTCAGTTAGTTTCATAGTAAATTTGGTCACTCGAAATCATGAGAATCAACAAGTACCGACCTAAAAGCATACAAAAATTGATGGAAATTTTCTTGAAATAAAAATCAATCTCTTCACAAAATTTTTTTAGCTCTCAGAAGAACTTTTTCAAGAAAATGAGTTTTGCCAAAATGTTGGCAAAACGAGGTAAAATCTTCGAAAAAAAAATTTTTTTTTTTAATTTTTACAAAAAAAAAAAAAAAATTGTTAGAGTCCACCCTCATAACAAAATTTTGGCCAAATTGTCCAAAATGTTTGGCCAAACACAAGTAACATCTCTTTAAACCAAGAGGTCTTACCTCCACGGAGTTCTAACAAGAACTGAATAAGTCCCGAACCAACACTCCCTTAAATACTTTCAGTTCTACAAAAATTAAATAAAATATAATACTTTTTTATAGTACTAAAAATGGTATTAAAAATCCCGACAAATATTTCTAAAAATAATTGTTGTCGGGATTTTTATTTTTATTTTTGTCGGGATTTCGTGATTCGGGATTTTGTGAATCGGGATATCGTTAGGCACCCTGGACATAGTATATAAAACTTATCGTACTATCTCACGATGGTTTTTAAGTTGTGTGCTGTGGTCGTCTGCTCATCATAGTACTATGCAAATTTATATACAATGAAACGATACATACATTTTTCTCCCAATATGAAGTATTCAGTTATTTATGTACCTACGGGAAAAGTTAGTTGTTTTATTTTATGAAATTCGATTGTATCTCTTATTGAAATTTTTGCGGCCCTGAAAAGGGCCATTTTTGAAGAAAATTAATAAATTACTTCGAGCTAGTATATTTGGTAACTGCCTTAGTTCCTTCACTAACAGCATGCTTGGCAAGTTCGCCAGGCAACAACAATCGAACGGCAGTCTGAATTTCCCGACTGGTTATTGTCGAACGCTTATTGTAGTGAGCCAAACGAGATGCTTCAGCAGCAATCCTCTCGAAGATATCGTTCACAAAGCTGTTCATGATGCTCATGGCTTTTGATGAAATTCCAGTGTCTGGATGAACTTGCTTGAGAACTTTGTAAATGTAGATTGCGTAGCTTTCCTTCCTCTTACGCTTCTTCTTCTTATCGGTTTTGGTAATATTTTTTTGAGCCTTTCCGGCCTTCTTTGCTGCTTTTCCACTAGTCTTAGGCGGCATTTTAACTATTCACTTTTCACTATAAAACTGACTGTATACACTGAAGTTTGAACGAGAACTGTGGAATTCTCGAAATTTCGCTTCTCTATTTATTCTCTCTTTCGGTGATAAATTTGTAATGTGTTCACTCTCTTTTTTGTGTTTGAGATTCGTGAACATTTCGAATAAATAGGGGCGTCCAATTGGAATTCGAGTCAATATTAAGTGTGCAGTTTAACAGTGAACAGTGAAGAAATAGTTTGAGCTATTTCGATATAAACAATTACTTTTTCAACTAAGTAAAAAAAAAAAAAACTTTTTTAAAATGTCTGGTCGTGGTAAAGGTGGAAAAGTTAAGGGAAAGGCAAAGTCCCGTTCAAATCGTGCTGGATTACAATTCCCTGTTGGTCGTATCCATCGTTTGCTCCGAAAGGGAAATTATGCTGAGCGCGTTGGAGCTGGTGCCCCTGTGTATTTGGCAGCTGTCATGGAATATTTGGCGGCAGAAGTTTTGGAATTGGCGGGAAATGCTGCTCGTGACAACAAAAAAACTAGAATTATCCCCCGCCATTTGCAATTGGCCATCCGCAACGACGAAGAGTTGAACAAATTGCTTTCTGGTGTAACAATCGCACAAGGAGGTGTTCTTCCTAATATTCAAGCCGTTTTGTTGCCAAAGAAGACAGAAAAGAGTGCTTAAATCTCGTGACGACAAAATCAAAAGAAAACAAAAACAAAAACCGTCCTTTTCAGGACGACAAATCATTTCCCTAAAGAGATAAATATTTCATATTTTCAAATTCTACGTACATGCCTATATTTTTATGCCATCAGAAAAATTGGTTGCAATTTTAACTGCTTTATAAAGTTAAAATTTAAAAAAAAAAAAACTGCAAAAATCACTCCCATAAGAAAAAAATGAATTTTTTATACCTGGGTAAAATTCTTGGAATTTTGTAATTTTTATTACTTTTTTGACCTTGAATCCATATTTTATAACCCATTTAGATGCATTTAAAAAAAAAATATACCTGCGTAAAATTCTTCGAATTCTGTAATTTATATTACTTTGAATCTATATTTTATAACCCATCTAGATCCTATCCAAAAAAAAAACTACCTGGGTAAAATTCTGCGGATTGTGTAATTTTTATTACTTTTTTTGGACTTTGAATTAACATTTTATATCTCTTTTAGATTTTATTGTGGTCCTGAAAAGGACCGATTGTTTGATATTATCAAATGAATGATTTAACCTCCGAAACCATAAAGAGTACGACCTTGTCTCTTCAAAGCGTAAACTACATCCATAGCTGTAACTGTCTTACGCTTAGCATGTTCAGTATAGGTAACAGCATCACGGATAACATTTTCTAGAAACACTTTTAAAACTCCACGTGTTTCTTCGTAAATCAAACCAGAAATACGCTTTACACCGCCACGACGAGCCAATCGACGAATTGCTGGTTTGGTGATACCTTGGATGTTATCACGCAACACTTTACGATGCCGTTTAGCTCCACCTTTGCCCAAGCCTTTTCCTCCTTTACCACGACCAGTCATTTTTAATATTTATTTATAAAATAGAAACTTCACTACACAAGATGCACTGTCAAACTGTACATTTTGCTCAAAACCCACAGATATTTATACTTGTTTGAAAAAACAATCTCACTTCTGATTGGTCCGTCATATTCACACACAAAAAAACACCCGAACGAAGACAAAAATACCTCATTTTATTACCTAAGCTCCTGAGTTTTATGGCGATGTAAAATATAAAGTGTGAAAGTGATCGAATTGTGAAAAGTGAAAAAAAAACAAATAATGGCTCGTACAAAGCAAACTGCCCGTAAATCGACTGGTGGAAAGGCTCCACGCAAGCAGCTGGCTACCAAAGCAGCTCGCAAAAGTGCCCCAGCCACCGGAGGTGTAAAAAAACCACATCGTTACCGTCCTGGAACCGTGGCTCTTCGTGAAATCCGTCGTTATCAGAAGAGCACAGAATTGTTGATTCGCAAATTGCCTTTCCAACGTTTAGTTCGTGAAATTGCTCAAGATTTCAAAACAGATTTGCGGTTCCAGAGCTCAGCTGTTATGGCACTACAAGAAGCCAGTGAAGCTTATTTGGTTGGTCTTTTTGAAGATACAAATTTGTGCGCCATTCATGCCAAGCGTGTGACAATTATGCCAAAAGACATTCAATTGGCTAGACGCATTCGTGGCGAACGTGCTTAAGCATCCAAAACAATCTTAAACTCAACGGTCCTTTTCAGGACCACAAAAAATCAAAAAGAGATTAAACTAAATTTCATTTTTTTGTTGTTGTTTAAAATGCATACAAGTAGACAGAGTTCTAGTTTTTATTATCCGCAATAAAACAGAGTTAGGTAGTTTATCGGACATTAGGTAAAAAAAAAGAGAAAATCTACCTACTACGCAAAAATGTATGTAATTTTTTTTTTTTATTATAGGGAGTTGGATAAATGGATACCCTAAATGAATTCTTAGAATTTTACCATGCAAGCGTAGGTATTAGATTTTATCCAAAAATCCCTTTGGAGGATAATATTTTTAGAACCAGATATCGCATAATCTTTTGGTTTACAAATATGAGAACAATTTGAATAGGCCTTTCCAAAAATGTATATTTCAATAGGTTTCAGAAGAAAAGTTGAAAAAGTATTTTTTTTGCGATCACATAGGAAGACATTTTGTTTTTTTTTTCTTAGAAAATTTATATTAGGCATAGTTATCTTCAATATGTGTTTATTTATTTATATTTCATGATTTACGCAAAGCAATTTTTATTTATTTTATTGTTTTACATTAACAAAAAGATAAAAAGATGAACATTTTCCAATGTGTTGAATTTCGGTAGGAAATTAATATTATTGTACATACAAATTATTAAGTGTCATTTGATATGGCAATTTACAATAAGAAATAGTTAATAATGTTGGTTGATAATGAAATTGAAACAATATTTATGTTTATAATTATTTATTTAAGCAGTCTGAGTTATATTTTGTACTTATTTTACCAAAAAACAGGTAAAAACAATTTTCTGACAAAATGCTACTGCCCATCGAAATCGGTGTTGATATGCGTTTCATTACTCAAATTCTTTTAATTGAATTCGAAGGAAATTTCATAATATTTTGTTAAAATTTTAATTTATCTTGTTTAAATGAACTATCAGCTATATGAAAAAAATATTTTCAAGTTGAAAATATGTTTTGTTAATTAGTTATAAGCATTCTTTTACAAAAGTATTGAAAAAACACCACCACACATTTACTTCAATTGTGATTTATTCAATGAAACATACCTTTATTTAAACAAAATTAATGTCCAAATGGTCAATTATTATTCTAAGAAAAATGATAAAATGTATTTTTTTAGATTTGTAGCTGAAAACATTTAAATTATGTATGTTTTAAAAAGAACCTAACTTTTAAAAGAGTACAAATTGTGTACATCATGAATTTTTTGAAGACCTTCGCTCTCGTTGATTCTCATTGAATCAAGTCCGTGGGGTGTTTGTGGCATGTGAAAATTATTAAAAAAAGTGAAAAGTGTTTTATTTTATTGCAAGAAGCAATATCTAATAAAAGTGTAAAGTGAAGTGATAAAATATTAAAAAAAAAAAATGTCTGATACTGTGGCTGCATCTCCTGCAATTGTTGCAGAAAAAAAACCGAAGAAGGCTGCCGCCAGCGCCAGCGCCGCCGGTTCAAAGAAACCAAAATCAACGCCAACTCATCCTCCTACTCAGCAAATGGTAGATGCTGCGATTAAAACATTGAAGGAACGCGGTGGTTCTTCGCTTTTGGCTATTAAAAAGTATATTGCTGCTACTTACAAAGTCGATGTTCAAAAACTTGCACCATTTATTAAAAAATATTTAAAAGGTGCCGTAATAAGTGGTAAGTTAGTGCAAACAAAAGGAAAAGGTGCTGCAGGCTCGTTTAAATTGTCGCCCAATGCAAATAAGGAACCAAAAGCCAAGTCTGCTGCCGATAAGAAGAAATCTGCTGCTAAGCCCAAAGCTGCTGCTGCTGGTGACAAAAAATTAAAGAAGGTTGCTGGTGACAAAAAAGTGAAGAAACCTGTAGCTGCAACCAAAAAAAGTGCTGTAGATAAAAAGAAGGTCGAAAAGCCAAAAGTGAAAAGTGTTAAGAAGACCAGCGCCGTTAAAGCAAAGCCAACTAAAGCAAAGGCTGCTGCTCCTAAGCCAAAAGTACCCAAAGCTAAATCGGCCACAGCATCTGCTGCAAAGCCTAAAAAGGCTGTCGCTGCCAAAAAAGCCAAGAAGTAATTTCGCAAAAAAATTCTTCAAATTCAAACGCAAATCCACAGTCCTTTTCAGGACTACAAAAAATTGTACGAAGAGATAAAATTTGTTTTTTAAAAAATCTCATCTCAATGAGATGAGATTTTTTTTATAATAATTTTACTATAAAAATATTGCACTATCTCTTTGAGATAGATTTTTTTTTTTTAATAATTACTATTAAAATATTGCACTATCTCTTTGAGATGAGATTTTTTTTTAAAAGAATTTTCATTAGATTATTGCACTATCTCGATGAAAAATTTTTAAAAAATAATTTTTATTAGATTTGTTGTGCGAAAATATACCTATGGACATAGTATATAAAACTTATCGTACTATCTCACGATGGTTTTTAAGTTGTGTGCTGTGGTCGTCTGCTCATCATAGTACTATGCAAATTTATATACAATGAAACGATACATACATTTTTCTCCCAATATGAAGTATTCAGTTATTTATGTACCTACGGGAAAAGTTAGTTGTTTTATTTTATGAAATTCGATTGTATCTCTTATTGAAATTTTTGCGGCCCTGAAAAGGGCCATTTTTGAAGAAAATTAATAAATTACTTCGAGCTAGTATATTTGGTAACTGCCTTAGTTCCTTCACTAACAGCATGCTTGGCAAGTTCGCCAGGCAACAACAATCGAACGGCAGTCTGAATTTCCCGACTGGTTATTGTCGAACGCTTATTGTAGTGAGCCAAACGAGATGCTTCAGCAGCAATCCTCTCGAAGATATCGTTCACAAAGCTGTTCATGATGCTCATGGCTTTTGATGAAATTCCAGTGTCTGGATGAACTTGCTTGAGAACTTTGTAAATGTAGATTGCGTAGCTTTCCTTCCTCTTACGCTTCTTCTTCTTATCGGTTTTGGTAATATTTTTTTGAGCCTTTCCGGCCTTCTTTGCTGCTTTTCCACTAGTCTTAGGCGGCATTTTAACTATTCACTTTTCACTATAAAACTGACTGTATACACTGAAGTTTGAACGAGAACTGTGGAATTCTCGAAATTTCGCTTCTCTATTTATTCTCTCTTTCGGTGATAAATTTGTAATGTGTTCACTCTCTTTTTTGTGTTTGAGATTCGTGAACATTTCGAATAAATAGGGGCGTCCAATTGGAATTCGAGTTGCGGAGTTCTTCGAAAGTAATTTCAAACCCAATCTTCCTATGCATCTGCCTGACTTTTTCTCTAACGTCAGTAACGAAGTAACAAGACTCATATCCCAAGATTCTAACTCCCTGACCACTTTCACTGAAGAAAACTCATCCGTCTGCACGACGGTTGATAACATCTTCACAAGCCCACATGATCTTCACGATTCAATTCAAAATGGCAATTCTAAGAAATCTTCGGGACCTGATAAGGTTTCCAACTTCGTTATCAAAAAACTTCCCCCCACTGCAATCATATGGCTTACAATTATCTTAAATAATTGTATCAACAATAGCTACTTCCCAGGTAAATGGAAAATTGCCGAAATATTCCCAATCCCTAAGAAACCAGGGGCAAATTTGATAAACAATTATAGGCCAATTTCTCTGCTCCCAAACCTCAGCAAGCTCCTAGAAATGCTCATCCTTAAAAAACTTCGCTCACTATGCTCCTCCATGGGAATAGTGCAGCATAACCAATTTGGTTTCAAAGCATCCCACTCCACTTTCGATCCATTGTTGAAGCTTCACGCTGATACAACTCTGGCTCTCAACAAAAAAGAAACCACCATTGCTTGTCTGCTTGATATCCAAAAAGCATTCGACAGTGTCTGGATAGATGGCCTGATTTTCAAGTTAAATTCTCTTCATTTCCCTAGGCATCTAATCCTCATTATATACAGTTTCCTCACTAACCGTAAGTTTTACGTACGAGTAGGAAATACTAACTCATCCCTTAAAAATATTTCGGCTGGAGTTGCCCAAGGTTCCCGCCTCGGGCCCGATCTATTCAACCTTTACACCTCCGACCAGCCAACTAACCCCCCAATGACCAAAACCCTACTATTTGCTGATGACTCCATCACATATAGCGCATCCCTCAGCCCAGAGATAGCACTCCGTAGAGTCAAGGATCATATCCATAGACTCTGGGAATATTACCTCCAATGGGGAATAAAAATCAACCCGTCTAAATCAGAATTAATCTGTTTTAGAATACCTTCGCATAAAGGTTTAGCCACCAAATGCAAAAACCTCTCCCTGTCACTTCCTGACAACTCCATTATCACCCCAAAGCAAAGCGTTAAATACCTTGGAATACATTTCTTCGAAAGGTTCAAATTTAACCAACACGTTAAACTCACTCTTCGTAAGGCAAACCTTGCCTTATCTCTCCTACGTCCTCTTATGCAAATAAGAGGCGGCCTCCAAACCAGGACGAAACTTCTGCTTTACAAGCAACTCATTCGCCCCATACTAACTTATTGCTTCCCTATATGGTACACAATAAGCCCCACTTATATGAAAAAAATGCAGATTTTTGAGCGAAAAGCCCTTCGTCACTGCACATCCCTCCACCGAAAACCTAACTCTCCTCGCTATTATAGCAACGAAAGGCTCTATGAAGCAGCCTGTATTGTCCCAATAGACAGGTACATCCACAACCTCAGTACAAAAATGCTGAGGAAAATCCAATCCCATCCCAGCCCTCTTATTAATTTAATTTCAGGTAATCCCGACATAGACGACCGATATCTCCAGGTGCTATCCATGACGGATCCAACATTTAGGATATCAACAGACGACAGCTTCGGAAACTTCTACGATGCTGCAGGAACGCAGTACAACAGAGGTTGAAGCAACAATTGACCATCAAAGCCCTATCACCACCTATATCCAAACCAACAAGGACCTCAAAAAACCACCCTACTCCCACCACACCAACCAACGACCGTCGGCAATGCTCCAGCAGGCGAGGAAAAACACTATTATTATTTTTACTATATATAGACTAAGGCACTTTTATTTTTAAAATGTTAACTTAAAACCAACAAATAACGAAGCAGAGCCCCTTCTGAGCTCGCAGATAAATAACTTAAGTCCTAGAATTTAAGAAATTGTAAATTTAAGCCATTGTAACATTCTTTGAGCAAATAAATAAATATTGTATATATATATATGAATTCGAGTCAATATTAAGTGTGCAGTTTAACAGTGAACAGTGAAGAAATAGTTTGAGCTATTTCGATATAAACAATTACTTTTTCAACTAAGTAAAAAAAAAAAAAACTTTTTTAAAATGTCTGGTCGTGGTAAAGGTGGAAAAGTTAAGGGAAAGGCAAAGTCCCGTTCAAATCGTGCTGGATTACAATTCCCTGTTGGTCGTATCCATCGTTTGCTCCGAAAGGGAAATTATGCTGAGCGCGTTGGAGCTGGTGCCCCTGTGTATTTGGCAGCTGTCATGGAATATTTGGCGGCAGAAGTTTTGGAATTGGCGGGAAATGCTGCTCGTGACAACAAAAAAACTAGAATTATCCCCCGCCATTTGCAATTGGCCATCCGCAACGACGAAGAGTTGAACAAATTGCTTTCTGGTGTAACAATCGCACAAGGAGGTGTTCTTCCTAATATTCAAGCCGTTTTGTTGCCAAAGAAGACAGAAAAGAGTGCTTAAATCTCGTGACGACAAAATCAAAAGAAAACAAAAACAAAAACCGTCCTTTTCAGGACGACAAATCATTTCCCTAAAGAGATAAATATTTCATATTTTCAAATTCTACGTACATGCCTATATTTTTATGCCATCAGAAAAATTGGTTGCAATTTTAACTGCTTTATAAAGTTAAAATTTAAAAAAAAAAAAACTGCAAAAATCACTCCCATAAGAAAAAAATGAATTTTTTATACCTGGGTAAAATTCTTGGAATTTTGTAATTTTTATTACTTTTTTGACCTTGAATCCATATTTTATAACCCATTTAGATGCATTTAAAAAAAAAATATACCTGCGTAAAATTCTTCGAATTCTGTAATTTATATTACTTTGAATCTATATTTTATAACCCATCTAGATCCTATCCAAAAAAAAAACTACCTGGGTAAAATTCTGCGGATTGTGTAATTTTTATTACTTTTTTTGGACTTTGAATTAACATTTTATATCTCTTTTAGATTTTATTGTGGTCCTGAAAAGGACCGATTGTTTGATATTATCAAATGAATGATTTAACCTCCGAAACCATAAAGAGTACGACCTTGTCTCTTCAAAGCGTAAACTACATCCATAGCTGTAACTGTCTTACGCTTAGCATGTTCAGTATAGGTAACAGCATCACGGATAACATTTTCTAGAAACACTTTTAAAACTCCACGTGTTTCTTCGTAAATCAAACCAGAAATACGCTTTACACCGCCACGACGAGCCAATCGACGAATTGCTGGTTTGGTGATACCTTGGATGTTATCACGCAACACTTTACGATGCCGTTTAGCTCCACCTTTGCCCAAGCCTTTTCCTCCTTTACCACGACCAGTCATTTTTAATATTTATTTATAAAATAGAAACTTCACTACACAAGATGCACTGTCAAACTGTACATTTTGCTCAAAACCCACAGATATTTATACTTGTTTGAAAAAACAATCTCACTTCTGATTGGTCCGTCATATTCACACACAAAAAAACACCCGAACGAAGACAAAAATACCTCATTTTATTACCTAAGCTCCTGAGTTTTATGGCGATGTAAAATATAAAGTGTGAAAGTGATCGAATTGTGAAAAGTGAAAAAAAAACAAATAATGGCTCGTACAAAGCAAACTGCCCGTAAATCGACTGGTGGAAAGGCTCCACGCAAGCAGCTGGCTACCAAAGCAGCTCGCAAAAGTGCCCCAGCCACCGGAGGTGTAAAAAAACCACATCGTTACCGTCCTGGAACCGTGGCTCTTCGTGAAATCCGTCGTTATCAGAAGAGCACAGAATTGTTGATTCGCAAATTGCCTTTCCAACGTTTAGTTCGTGAAATTGCTCAAGATTTCAAAACAGATTTGCGGTTCCAGAGCTCAGCTGTTATGGCACTACAAGAAGCCAGTGAAGCTTATTTGGTTGGTCTTTTTGAAGATACAAATTTGTGCGCCATTCATGCCAAGCGTGTGACAATTATGCCAAAAGACATTCAATTGGCTAGACGCATTCGTGGCGAACGTGCTTAAGCATCCAAAACAATCTTAAACTCAACGGTCCTTTTCAGGACCACAAAAAATCAAAAAGAGATTAAACTAAATTTCATTTTTTTGTTGTTGTTTAAAATGCATACAAGTAGACAGAGTTCTAGTTTTTATTATCCGCAATAAAACAGAGTTAGGTAGTTTATCGGACATTAGGTAAAAAAAAAGAGAAAATCTACCTACTACGCAAAAATGTATGTAATTTTTTTTTTTTATTATAGGGAGTTGGATAAATGGATACCCTAAATGAATTCTTAGAATTTTACCATGCAAGCGTAGGTATTAGATTTTATCCAAAAATCCCTTTGGAGGATAATATTTTTAGAACCAGATATCGCATAATCTTTTGGTTTACAAATATGAGAACAATTTGAATAGGCCTTTCCAAAAATGTATATTTCAATAGGTTTCAGAAGAAAAGTTGAAAAAGTATTTTTTTTGCGATCACATAGGAAGACATTTTGTTTTTTTTTTCTTAGAAAATTTATATTAGGCATAGTTATCTTCAATATGTGTTTATTTATTTATATTTCATGATTTACGCAAAGCAATTTTTATTTATTTTATTGTTTTACATTAACAAAAAGATAAAAAGATGAACATTTTCCAATGTGTTGAATTTCGGTAGGAAATTAATATTATTGTACATACAAATTATTAAGTGTCATTTGATATGGCAATTTACAATAAGAAATAGTTAATAATGTTGGTTGATAATGAAATTGAAACAATATTTATGTTTATAATTATTTATTTAAGCAGTCTGAGTTATATTTTGTACTTATTTTACCAAAAAACAGGTAAAAACAATTTTCTGACAAAATGCTACTGCCCATCGAAATCGGTGTTGATATGCGTTTCATTACTCAAATTCTTTTAATTGAATTCGAAGGAAATTTCATAATATTTTGTTAAAATTTTAATTTATCTTGTTTAAATGAACTATCAGCTATATGAAAAAAATATTTTCAAGTTGAAAATATGTTTTGTTAATTAGTTATAAGCATTCTTTTACAAAAGTATTGAAAAAACACCACCACACATTTACTTCAATTGTGATTTATTCAATGAAACATACCTTTATTTAAACAAAATTAATGTCCAAATGGTCAATTATTATTCTAAGAAAAATGATAAAATGTATTTTTTTAGATTTGTAGCTGAAAACATTTAAATTATGTATGTTTTAAAAAGAACCTAACTTTTAAAAGAGTACAAATTGTGTACATCATGAATTTTTTGAAGACCTTCGCTCTCGTTGATTCTCATTGAATCAAGTCCGTGGGGTGTTTGTGGCATGTGAAAATTATTAAAAAAAGTGAAAAGTGTTTTATTTTATTGCAAGAAGCAATATCTAATAAAAGTGTAAAGTGAAGTGATAAAATATTAAAAAAAAAAAATGTCTGATACTGTGGCTGCATCTCCTGCAATTGTTGCAGAAAAAAAACCGAAGAAGGCTGCCGCCAGCGCCAGCGCCGCCGGTTCAAAGAAACCAAAATCAACGCCAACTCATCCTCCTACTCAGCAAATGGTAGATGCTGCGATTAAAACATTGAAGGAACGCGGTGGTTCTTCGCTTTTGGCTATTAAAAAGTATATTGCTGCTACTTACAAAGTCGATGTTCAAAAACTTGCACCATTTATTAAAAAATATTTAAAAGGTGCCGTAATAAGTGGTAAGTTAGTGCAAACAAAAGGAAAAGGTGCTGCAGGCTCGTTTAAATTGTCGCCCAATGCAAATAAGGAACCAAAAGCCAAGTCTGCTGCCGATAAGAAGAAATCTGCTGCTAAGCCCAAAGCTGCTGCTGCTGGTGACAAAAAATTAAAGAAGGTTGCTGGTGACAAAAAAGTGAAGAAACCTGTAGCTGCAACCAAAAAAAGTGCTGTAGATAAAAAGAAGGTCGAAAAGCCAAAAGTGAAAAGTGTTAAGAAGACCAGCGCCGTTAAAGCAAAGCCAACTAAAGCAAAGGCTGCTGCTCCTAAGCCAAAAGTACCCAAAGCTAAATCGGCCACAGCATCTGCTGCAAAGCCTAAAAAGGCTGTCGCTGCCAAAAAAGCCAAGAAGTAATTTCGCAAAAAAATTCTTCAAATTCAAACGCAAATCCACAGTCCTTTTCAGGACTACAAAAAATTGTACGAAGAGATAAAATTTGTTTTTTAAAAAATCTCATCTCAATGAGATGAGATTTTTTTTATAATAATTTTACTATAAAAATATTGCACTATCTCTTTGAGATAGATTTTTTTTTTTTAATAATTACTATTAAAATATTGCACTATCTCTTTGAGATGAGATTTTTTTTTATAATAATTTTACTACTAAAATATTGCACTATCTCTTTGAGATAAGGTTTTTTTTTAAAAGAATTTTCATTAGATTATTGCACTATCTCGATGAAAAATTTTTAAAAAATAATTTTTATTAGATTTGTTGTGCGAAAATATACCTATGGACATAGTATATAAAACTTATCGTACTATCTCACGATGGTTTTTAAGTTGTGTGCTGTGGTCGTCTGAGGGCGCACTTGTATATACACAGAAACAGCGACGAGTGGAACGTGCTCATCATAGTACTATGCAAATTTATATACAATGAAACGATACATACATTTTTCTCCCAATATGAAGTATTCAGTTATTTATGTACCTACGGGAAAAGTTAGTTGTTTTATTTTATGAAATTCGATTGTATCTCTTATTGAAATTTTTGCGGCCCTGAAAAGGGCCATTTTTGAAGAAAATTAATAAATTACTTCGAGCTAGTATATTTGGTAACTGCCTTAGTTCCTTCACTAACAGCATGCTTGGCAAGTTCGCCAGGCAACAACAATCGAACGGCAGTCTGAATTTCCCGACTGGTTATTGTCGAACGCTTATTGTAGTGAGCCAAACGAGATGCTTCAGCAGCAATCCTCTCGAAGATATCGTTCACAAAGCTGTTCATGATGCTCATGGCTTTTGATGAAATTCCAGTGTCTGGATGAACTTGCTTGAGAACTTTGTAAATGTAGATTGCGTAGCTTTCCTTCCTCTTACGCTTCTTCTTCTTATCGGTTTTGGTAATATTTTTTTGAGCCTTTCCGGCCTTCTTTGCTGCTTTTCCACTAGTCTTAGGCGGCATTTTAACTATTCACTTTTCACTATAAAACTGACTGTATACACTGAAGTTTGAACGAGAACTGTGGAATTCTCGAAATTTCGCTTCTCTATTTATTCTCTCTTTCGGTGATAAATTTGTAATGTGTTCACTCTCTTTTTTGTGTTTGAGATTCGTGAACATTTCGAATAAATAGGGGCGTCCAATTGGAATTCGAGTCAATATTAAGTGTGCAGTTTAACAGTGAACAGTGAAGAAATAGTTTGAGCTATTTCGATATAAACAATTACTTTTTCAACTAAGTAAAAAAAAAAAAAACTTTTTTAAAATGTCTGGTCGTGGTAAAGGTGGAAAAGTTAAGGGAAAGGCAAAGTCCCGTTCAAATCGTGCTGGATTACAATTCCCTGTTGGTCGTATCCATCGTTTGCTCCGAAAGGGAAATTATGCTGAGCGCGTTGGAGCTGGTGCCCCTGTGTATTTGGCAGCTGTCATGGAATATTTGGCGGCAGAAGTTTTGGAATTGGCGGGAAATGCTGCTCGTGACAACAAAAAAACTAGAATTATCCCCCGCCATTTGCAATTGGCCATCCGCAACGACGAAGAGTTGAACAAATTGCTTTCTGGTGTAACAATCGCACAAGGAGGTGTTCTTCCTAATATTCAAGCCGTTTTGTTGCCAAAGAAGACAGAAAAGAGTGCTTAAATCTCGTGACGACAAAATCAAAAGAAAACAAAAACAAAAACCGTCCTTTTCAGGACGACAAATCATTTCCCTAAAGAGATAAATATTTCATATTTTCAAATTCTACGTACATGCCTATATTTTTATGCCATCAGAAAAATTGGTTGCAATTTTAACTGCTTTATAAAGTTAAAATTTAAAAAAAAAAAAACTGCAAAAATCACTCCCATAAGAAAAAAATGAATTTTTTATACCTGGGTAAAATTCTTGGAATTTTGTAATTTTTATTACTTTTTTGACCTTGAATCCATATTTTATAACCCATTTAGATGCATTTAAAAAAAAAATATACCTGCGTAAAATTCTTCGAATTCTGTAATTTATATTACTTTGAATCTATATTTTATAACCCATCTAGATCCTATCCAAAAAAAAAACTACCTGGGTAAAATTCTGCGGATTGTGTAATTTTTATTACTTTTTTTGGACTTTGAATTAACATTTTATATCTCTTTTAGATTTTATTGTGGTCCTGAAAAGGACCGATTGTTTGATATTATCAAATGAATGATTTAACCTCCGAAACCATAAAGAGTACGACCTTGTCTCTTCAAAGCGTAAACTACATCCATAGCTGTAACTGTCTTACGCTTAGCATGTTCAGTATAGGTAACAGCATCACGGATAACATTTTCTAGAAACACTTTTAAAACTCCACGTGTTTCTTCGTAAATCAAACCAGAAATACGCTTTACACCGCCACGACGAGCCAATCGACGAATTGCTGGTTTGGTGATACCTTGGATGTTATCACGCAACACTTTACGATGCCGTTTAGCTCCACCTTTGCCCAAGCCTTTTCCTCCTTTACCACGACCAGTCATTTTTAATATTTATTTATAAAATAGAAACTTCACTACACAAGATGCACTGTCAAACTGTACATTTTGATTTAAGAATTATTAGATTAAGAATTTTTTTTTATTTATCAATTGGTTTTATATACAATTTGGCTTAAAACTAACTTATTATTAAATTTAATCTTGTTGGCTCGACAATATGGGCCCACGTTCTTCTATTGTTTTTTTTTTATATAATGCTATTATTTTATTTTAAATAATGTCATATTATTGTTTACTTAATCTATTATGTGAATTTAATATTAAAGAATATATCTGAAGGTTAAAAATAAAGAGAAAAAAAAGATTATCTACTACTAGGTTTTTTATCCCCTGTAGTGTTCGTTGTTGTTGCGTTCGTAAAACGGGTTTTCGTCGTTGTGGATGATGTCCTGGAATTGGTCGTCTGTGATGGCTCTGGCATGCAGGTACCTGTTGCTAGGCTCTAGTTGTTGCTGAAGGAGTTGTTGGATTTCATGGTTGGGATGATCTCCGAGGTTCCTGATGATTTTTTCGGCTAGCTGCAGCATGTATTGATCAATAGGGATCAATGCCGCTTCCTCGTATAGTTTCCTGGTGGAGATGAACTTCTTCGTCAAGGGGTTCCGGTGTAATCCAGTGCAGATGCGTAGGATTTTCCTTTCAAAGAGCTTCATCTTCTTCATCGCTGTAGGGGATATGGTGAACCATACCGGGAAGGCATATGTAAGAACGGGTCTGATGAGCTGCTTGTACACCAGCAGTTTCGTTTTTTTGCTAAGTCCAGTTCGCTTCCGGAGTAGCGGGTGGACCAAGTGTAGCGAGAAGTTGGCTCTTTTCAGCATTGCGTCAACATGTTTTTTGAATTTCAGTTTGTTAGTGAAGTTCACCCCCAAGTATTTTGTAGAGGACTTGACTGGTACTTCAGTGTTGTCGGGAAGTCTGATTTTTATGTTGTCGCAACGGGTGGCAAAAGCTCTTCTTCTTCTTAGCACTGTAACTGGTGTTCTAAAGCAGATCAGTTCCGTTTTACTGCTGTTTATTCTCAATCCCCATTTCTGGTAGTATTCCCAAACGTTTTTTATGTGTTCCTGTATTCTCCTAGCGGCGATTTCTGGAGAAGAAGATGAGGCGTAGGTAATGGAGTCATCCGCATAGAGCTTCGTCTTGGTTCCTGGTATGTTGGTTGGTTGGTCGGCGGTGTAGATGTTGAAGAGTAAGGGCGCGAGTCTTGATCCTTGTGGGACTCCAGCGCTGATTCTTTTGGTTGTTGATTCGTCCTTGTTTACCTGTACATAAAAGAGTCTGTTAGTTAAGAAATTTTTGATTAATCTTACCAAGTAGGTGGGAAGTCCAAGTTCCGACAGTTTGAAAACGAGTCCTTTGATCCAAACGGTGTCGAAAGCTTTTTCGATGTCTAGCAAGCATGCAATGGTCGTCTCTTTCTTGTTGAGTCCTGTTGAAATGTCGCTGTGGAGTCCAAGAAGTGGGTGAATGGTGGAGTGCATATTCCGGAAGCCATACTGGAACTCCGGTATGACATCTCTATCTCTGCAAAAAAAATTTAATTTCTTTAGTATGTGTGCCTCCAGAATCTTGCTCACACAGCAAAGAAGAGCAATTGGACGATAGCCTTCCACATTATCCCTGTTGGTTTTTTTCGGCACAGGGACAACTTTTGCCGTTTTCCAAGCCATGGGAAAATAGCTGTTGTTCAAGCAATTGTTGAAGATTATCGTCAAAAGTAGGACAGCAATGTTTGGTAATTTCTTTAGTATGTAGTTGGAGATTTTGTCGCTTCCTGCCGATTTCTTGGAGTTACCCGATTGGATGATGTCTGTTACTTCTACAGGAGACGTAAAGACATCAATCGGTGATGGTCCAGTTGAAGGGTTTTCAGCGTTGAAGGTGGTCAGGGAATTTGTGGTGGCTTCTAATTCTTCGAAGCGAGATTCGACTTCGTCGATGAAGTTAGGGAGGTGTATCGGAGGGTGGTCGTTAAAACTTTCCTCGAAGTGGTTGGCAAATGCTTCAGCTTTCTCTGCGGGAGTAGTTGAGACGACTTGTCCGTGAAGGATGTTCTCTGGAATGGAGCTAGTTCTTCCAACAATCCTGTTAATTTTTTTAAACGTATCAGGACCAGGTTTGATGTCTTCAAGTCTTCTTCTGAAGTCCTTTTCCTGATGGAATTTCACCGCTTGCTTGAACATCGTGTTGGTGCATTGAAGTTCGGAGTGAACCCTTATGTATTCCTCGTTCACTCTGTTGTACGTCCTGTGGAGTATTCTCTGGAGTTTCTTGCGGAGCCTTTGCCGGTGAGCATATATAGCTTGTATATGCTGAGGCAAGTTCGCATATCTGTCCTTGCTGGTGCGGGGAGTTTTCTGAGCGTCCAGTGCGCTGTTGACAACTGCTTCGAATTGGTGAATCGTGTTGTCAATCTCCGTGTTGGTCAAGTTGCTGATGCTAGACACTTCCGGGAGATGTTCTTCCACATCATTGCGGAATCTAGTCCAGTTCACCTTTTTGTATGGAATATGAAGGTCAGGAACACTCCGTTCAACTGAAATTCTATGGTGCAGGCGGACTCTCATCTCAACTGCCAGATGGTCGGAATCACTATCGTGTGCCACACACGAGTAATTCTTAAATTCAGGGAGGATGAACGTGAAGTTCGATGAGGCAAGGTACATACAAATTATTAAGTGTCATTTGATATGGCAATTTACAATAAGAAATAGTTAATAATGTTGGTTGATAATGAAATTGAAACAATATTTATGTTTATAATTATTTATTTAAGCAGTCTGAGTTATATTTTGTACTTATTTTACCAAAAAACAGGTAAAAACAATTTTCTGACAAAATGCTACTGCCCATCGAAATCGGTGTTGATATGCGTTTCATTACTCAAATTCTTTTAATTGAATTCGAAGGAAATTTCATAATATTTTGTTAAAATTTTAATTTATCTTGTTTAAATGAACTATCAGCTATATGAAAAAAATATTTTCAAGTTGAAAATATGTTTTGTTAATTAGTTATAAGCATTCTTTTACAAAAGTATTGAAAAAACACCACCACACATTTACTTCAATTGTGATTTATTCAATGAAACATACCTTTATTTAAACAAAATTAATGTCCAAATGGTCAATTATTATTCTAAGAAAAATGATAAAATGTATTTTTTTAGATTTGTAGCTGAAAACATTTAAATTATGTATGTTTTAAAAAGAACCTAACTTTTAAAAGAGTACAAATTGTGTACATCATGAATTTTTTGAAGACCTTCGCTCTCGTTGATTCTCATTGAATCAAGTCCGTGGGGTGTTTGTGGCATGTGAAAATTATTAAAAAAAGTGAAAAGTGTTTTATTTTATTGCAAGAAGCAATATCTAATAAAAGTGTAAAGTGAAGTGATAAAATATTAAAAAAAAAAAATGTCTGATACTGTGGCTGCATCTCCTGCAATTGTTGCAGAAAAAAAACCGAAGAAGGCTGCCGCCAGCGCCAGCGCCGCCGGTTCAAAGAAACCAAAATCAACGCCAACTCATCCTCCTACTCAGCAAATGGTAGATGCTGCGATTAAAACATTGAAGGAACGCGGTGGTTCTTCGCTTTTGGCTATTAAAAAGTATATTGCTGCTACTTACAAAGTCGATGTTCAAAAACTTGCACCATTTATTAAAAAATATTTAAAAGGTGCCGTAATAAGTGGTAAGTTAGTGCAAACAAAAGGAAAAGGTGCTGCAGGCTCGTTTAAATTGTCGCCCAATGCAAATAAGGAACCAAAAGCCAAGTCTGCTGCCGATAAGAAGAAATCTGCTGCTAAGCCCAAAGCTGCTGCTGCTGGTGACAAAAAATTAAAGAAGGTTGCTGGTGACAAAAAAGTGAAGAAACCTGTAGCTGCAACCAAAAAAAGTGCTGTAGATAAAAAGAAGGTCGAAAAGCCAAAAGTGAAAAGTGTTAAGAAGACCAGCGCCGTTAAAGCAAAGCCAACTAAAGCAAAGGCTGCTGCTCCTAAGCCAAAAGTACCCAAAGCTAAATCGGCCACAGCATCTGCTGCAAAGCCTAAAAAGGCTGTCGCTGCCAAAAAAGCCAAGAAGTAATTTCGCAAAAAAATTCTTCAAATTCAAACGCAAATCCACAGTCCTTTTCAGGACTACAAAAAATTGTACGAAGAGATAAAATTTGTTTTTTAAAAAATCTCATCTCAATGAGATGAGATTTTTTTTATAATAATTTTACTATAAAAATATTGCACTATCTCTTTGAGATAGATTTTTTTTTTTTAATAATTACTATTAAAATATTGCACTATCTCTTTGAGATGAGATTTTTTTTTATAATAATTTTACTACTAAAATATTGCACTATCTCTTTGAGATAAGGTTTTTTTTTAAAAGAATTTTCATTAGATTATTGCACTATCTCGATGAAAAATTTTTAAAAAATAATTTTTATTAGATTTGTTGTGCGAAAATATACCTATGGACATAGTATATAAAACTTATCGTACTATCTCACGATGGTTTTTAAGTTGTGTGCTGTGGTCGTCTGCTCATCATAGTACTATGCAAATTTATATACAATGAAACGATACATACATTTTTCTCCCAATATGAAGTATTCAGTTATTTATGTACCTACGGGAAAAGTTAGTTGTTTTATTTTATGAAATTCGATTGTATCTCTTATTGAAATTTTTGCGGCCCTGAAAAGGGCCATTTTTGAAGAAAATTAATAAATTACTTCGAGCTAGTATATTTGGTAACTGCCTTAGTTCCTTCACTAACAGCATGCTTGGCAAGTTCGCCAGGCAACAACAATCGAACGGCAGTCTGAATTTCCCGACTGGTTATTGTCGAACGCTTATTGTAGTGAGCCAAACGAGATGCTTCAGCAGCAATCCTCTCGAAGATATCGTTCACAAAGCTGTTCATGATGCTCATGGCTTTTGATGAAATTCCAGTGTCTGGATGAACTTGCTTGAGAACTTTG
Organism: Syrphus vitripennis; assembly: GCA_958431115.1. Classification (NCBI taxonomy): domain Eukaryota; kingdom Metazoa; phylum Arthropoda; class Insecta; order Diptera; family Syrphidae; genus Syrphus; species Syrphus vitripennis. Next base: position 6,121,419 of record OY288110.1, on the reverse strand, counting down.
TAAATGTAGATTGCGTAGCTTTCCTTCCTCTTACGCTTCTTCTTCTTATCGGTTTTGGTAATATTTTTTTGAGCCTTTCCGGCCTTCTTTGCTGCTTTTCCACTAGTCTTAGGCGGCATTTTTAAGTTAACTATTCACTTTTAGACTGTATACACTGACGAATAAACGAGAACTGTGAAAATGCGCAGAGCTGCTTCTCAATTTATTCTCTCTTTCGGTGGTAAATTTGTAATGTGTTCACTCTCTTTTTTGTGTTTGAGATTCGTGAACATTTCGAATAAATAGGGGCGTCCAATTGGAATTCAAGTCAATATACAGTGTGCAGTTTAACAGTGAACAGTGAAGAAATAGTTTGAGCTATTTCGATATAAACAATTACTTTTTCAACTAAGTAAAAAAAAAAAACTTTTTTAAAATGTCTGGTCGTGGTAAAGGTGGAAAAGTTAAGGGAAAGGCAAAGTCCCGTTCAAATCGTGCTGGATTACAGTTCCCTGTTGGTCGTATCCATCGTTTGCTCCGAAAGGGAAATTATGCTGAGCGCGTTGGAGCTGGTGCCCCTGTGTATTTGGCAGCTGTCATGGAATATTTGGCGGCAGAAGTTTTGGAATTGGCGGGAAATGCTGCTCGTGACAACAAAAAAACTAGAATTATCCCCCGCCATTTGCAATTGGCCATCCGCAACGACGAAGAGTTGAACAAATTGCTTTCTGGTGTAACAATCGCACAAGGAGGTGTTCTTCCTAATATTCAAGCCGTTTTGTTGCCAAAGAAGACAGAAAAGAGTGCTTAAATCTCGTGACGACAAAATCAAAAGAAAACAAAAACAAAAACCGTCCTTTTCAGGACGACAAATCATTTCCCTAAAGAGATAAATATTTCATATTTTCAAATTCCACGTACATGCCTATATTTTTATGCCATCAGAAAAATTGGTTGCAATTTTAACTGCTTTATAAAGTTAAAATTAAAAAAAAAAACTTTGCAAAAATCACTCCCATAAGAAAAAATGTATTTTTATACCTGGGTAAAATTCTTGGAATTTTGTAATTTTTATGACTGAATCCATATCCATAACCCATTTAGATGCATTTAAAAAAAATATATACCTGCGTAAAATTCTTCGAATTCTGTAATTTATATTACTTTGAATCTATATTTTATAACCCATTTAGATCCTATCAAAAAAAAACTACCTGGGTAAAATTCTGCGAATTGTGTAATTTTTATTACTTTTTTTGGACTTTGAATTAACATTTTATATCTCTTTTAGATTTTATTGTGGTCCTGAAAAGGACCGATTGTTTGATATTATCAAATGAATGATTTAACCTCCGAAACCATAAAGAGTACGACCTTGTCTCTTCAAAGCGTAAACTACATCCATAGCTGTAACTGTCTTACGCTTAGCATGTTCAGTATAGGTAACAGCATCACGGATAACATTTTCTAGAAACACTTTTAAAACTCCACGTGTTTCTTCGTAAATCAAACCAGAAATACGCTTTACACCGCCACGACGAGCCAATCGACGAATTGCTGGTTTGGTGATACCTTGGATGTTATCACGCAACACTTTACGATGCCGTTTAGCTCCACCTTTGCCCAAGCCTTTTCCTCCTTTACCACGACCAGTCATTTTTAATATTTATTTATAAAATAGAAACTTCACTACACAAGATGCACTGTCAAACTGTACATTTTGCTCAAAATCCACAGATATTTATACTTGTTTGAAAAAACAATCTCACTTCTGATTGGTCCGTCATATTCACACACAAAAAAACACCCGAACGAAGACAAAAATACCTCATTTTATTACCTAAGCTCCTGAGTTTTATGGCGATGTAAAATATAAAGTGTGAAAGTGATCGAATAAATTGTGAAAAGTGAAAAAAAAGCAAAATAATGGCTCGTACAAAGCAAACTGCCCGTAAATCGACTGGTGGAAAGGCTCCACGCAAGCAGCTGGCTACCAAAGCAGCTCGCAAAAGTGCCCCAGCCACCGGAGGTGTAAAAAAACCGGGTGCCTAACGATATCCCGATTCACAAAATCCCGAATCACGAAATCCCGACAAAAATAAAAATAAAAATCCCGACAACAATTATTTTTAGAAATATTTGTCGGGATTTTTAATACCATTTTTAGTACTATAAAAAAGTATTATATTTTATTTTATTTTTGTAGAACTGAAAGTATTTAAGGGAGTGTTGGTTCGGGACTTATTCAGTTCTTGTTAGAACTCCGTGGAGGTAAGACCTCTTGGCTTAGAGAGATGTTACTTGTGTTTGGCCAAACATTTTGGACAATTTGGCCAAAATTTTGTTATGAGGGTGGACTCTAACAATTTTTTTTTTTTTTGTAAAAATTAAAAAAAAAATTTTTTTTTTTTCGAAGATTTTACCTCGTTTTGCCAACATTTTGGCAAAACTAATTTTCTTGAAAAAGTTCTTCTGAGAGCTAAAAAAATTTTGTGAAGAGATTGATTTTTATTTCAAGAAAATTTCCATCAATTTTTGTATGCTTTTAGGTCGGTACTTGTTGATTCTCATGATTTCGAGTGACCAAATTTACTATGAAACTAACTGAAATTCGGCGGATTAGGCCACCCAAAGTGCTTTTTAACAAAAAAACTGTTGGTATTGGCGCCGCCTGGCGACTTGACATACCCTAAGCGGAGCGACGGAGTCGCGTGAGCGGGTGTGTCCCCCAAAAAGGGAGTTAAAATCCTGAGCTCCCGCGAAGCGGGCCACCCAAAGTGCTTTTTAACAAAAAAAACTGTTGGTATTGGCGCCGCCTGGCGTCTTGACATACCCTAAGCGGAGCGACGGAGTCGCGCGAGCGGGTGTGTCCCCCGAAAAGATAGTTAAAATCCTGAGCTCCCGCGAAGCGGGCCACCCAAAGTGCTTTGAAACAAAAAAACTGTTGGTTTTGGCGCCGCCTGGCGACTTGACATACCCTAAGCGGAGCGACGGAGTCGCGTGAGCGGGTGTGTCCCCCAAAAAGGGAGTTAAAATCCTGAGCTCCCGCGAAGCGGGCCACCCAAAGTGCTTTTAAACAAAAAAAAACTGTTGGTATTGGCGCCGCCTGGCGACTTGACATACCCTAAGCGGAGCGACGGAGTCGCGTGAGCGGGTGTGTCCCCCGAAAAGATAGTTAAAATCCTGAGCTCCCGCGAAGCGGGCCACCCAAGGTGCTTTCAATCAAAAAAAAATCTTATTTTTCACCTCATTTTTAGACATTTTTTTTAACGAAAAATCAACTTTTATCTTTAAATGCATTTTGTGGCTAAACTAAGCCTCGTAGACCCCCTAAACTTGACATCTTCAAACTTGATTTTTGGCTAAAGTAGGCATCCGACAAAATTAAAAATTATATATTCGTAATCTAGAGAATTCCACCTTTCAAACGACGTATCGCATGAAGCGAAAATCCAACTTTTATCTTTAAATGCATTTTGTGGCTAAACTAAGCGTCCTAGACCCCCTAAACTTGACATCTTCAAACTTGATTTTTGGCTAAAGTAGGCATCCGACAAAAATAAAAATTATATATTCGTAATCTATAGAATTCCACCTTTCAAACGACGTATCGCATGACGCGAAAATCCAACTTTTATCTTTAAATGCATTTTGTGGCTAAACTAAGCGTCCTAGACCCCCTAAACTTGACATCTTCAAATTTGATTTTTGGCTAAAGTAGGCATCCGACAAAAATTAAAATTATATATTCGTAATCTAGAGAATTCCACCTTTTAAACGACGTATCGCATCATATGAAAAAAGAAAAAACAATTTTTATCTTAAAACGACGAAATAATCCAACCAACCAACAAAACGACGACAACCAGCGACCACAAATTGAAAATCAAATTTTATCTCTTTACAACCTATTTGCATTGAGTTCTAATAAGAACTGAATTAATTTTCGGAACGTAACTCCTATTTATACTTTTTGTTGGATGCTCATAATAGGCTTCGGCCAATCAGATTATTTTATTTTCCATGATTCTCACCGAATCGAGTGACCTAAATAAATTTTTTTATAGTTGTTGTAAATAACCCGTGAATTTTTTCTAAAATCTTGTTGCTTCTCAGATAATCGAGTGACTAAAGCAAAAGTATTGACAGTGCTGTCTTCAAAAATTACAAAAGGGGAGGAGTCGTGGTTTTAATTGGCTAAATTCAATTTAATGCGATGTCGTTTAGTAGTAAAATAGTCGGGATTTTGTGATTCGGGATTTCGTGATTCGGGATTTTGTGAATCGGGATTTTGTGAATCGGGATTTTGTGTTTCGGGCTTTTGTGATTCGGGATTTCGTACCCAACCCAAAAAAACCACATCGTTACCGTCCTGGAACCGTGGCTCTTCGTGAAATCCGTCGTTATCAGAAGAGCACAGAATTGTTGATTCGCAAATTGCCTTTCCAACGTTTAGTTCGTGAAATTGCTCAAGATTTCAAAACAGATTTGCGGTTCCAGAGCTCAGCTGTTATGGCACTACAAGAAGCCAGTGAAGCTTATTTGGTTGGTCTTTTTGAAGATACAAATTTGTGCGCCATTCATGCCAAGCGTGTGACAATTATGCCAAAAGACATTCAATTGGCTAGACGCATTCGTGGTGAACGTGCTTAAGCATCCAAAACAATCTTAAACTCAACGGTCCTTTTCAGGACCACAAAAAATCAAAAAGAGATTAAACTAAATTTCATTTTTTTGTTGTTGTTTAAAATACATACGAGTAGACAGAGTTCTAGTTTTTATTATCCGCAATAAAACGGAGTTAGGTAGTTTATCGGACATTAGGTAAAAAAAGAGAAAATCTACCTACTACCCAAAAATGTATGTAATTTTTTTTTTATTATAGGGAGTTGGATAAATGGATACCCTAAATGAATTCTTAGAATTTTACTATGCAAGCGTAGGTATAAGATTTTATCCAAAAATCCCTTTGGAGGATAATATTTTTAGAACCAGATATCGCAGAATCTTTTGGTTTACAAATATGAGAACAATTTGAATAGGCCTTTCCAAAAATGTATATTTCAATAGGTTTCAGAAGAAAAGTTGAAAAAGTATTTTTTTTTGCCATCACTTTGGAAGACATTTTGTTTTTTTTTTTCTTAGAATATTTATATTAGGCACAGTTATCTTCAATATGTGTTTATTTATTTATATTTCATGATTTACGCAAAGCAATTTTTATTTATTTCATTATTTTACATTAACAAAAAGATAATAAGATGAACATTTTCCAATGTGTTGAATTTCGGTAGGAAAATAATATTATTGTACATACAAATTATTAAGTGTCATTTGATATGGCAATTTACAATAAGAAATAGTTAATAATGTTGGTTGATAATGAAATTGAAACAATATTTATGTTTATAATTATTTATTTAAGCAGTCTGAGTTATATTTTGTACTTATTTTACCAAAAAACAGGTAAAAACAATTTTCTGACAAAATGCTACTGCCCATCGAAATCGGTGTTGATATGCGTTTCATTACTCAAATTCTTTTAATTGAATTCGAAGGAAATTTCATAATATTTTGTTAAAATTTTAATTTATCTTGTTTAAATGAACTATCAGCTATATGAAAAAAATATTTTCAAGTTGAAAATATGTTTTGTTAATTAGTTATAAGCATTCTTTTACAAAAGTATTGAAAAAACACCACCACACATTTACTTCAATTGTGATTTATTCAATGAAACATGCCTTTATTTAAACAAAATTAATGTCCAAATGGTCAATTATTATTCTAAGAAAAATGATAAAATATATTTTTTTAGATTTGTAGCTGAAAACATTTAAATTATGTATGTTTTAAAAAGAACCTAACTTTTAAAAGAGTACAAATTGTGTACATCATGAATTTTTTGAAGACCTTCGCTCTCGTTGATTCTCATTGAATCAAGTCCGTGGGGTGTTTGTGGCATGTGAAAATTATTAAAAAAAGTGAAAAGTGTTTTATTTTATTGCAAGAAGCAATATCTAATAAAAGTGTAAAGTGAAGTGATAAAATATTAAAAAAAAAATGTCTGATACTGTGGCTGCATCTCCTGCAATTGTTGCAGAAAAAAAACCGAAGAAGGCTGCCGCCAGCGCCAGCGCCGCCGGTTCAAAGAAACCAAAATCAACGCCAACTCATCCTCCTACTCAGCAAATGGTAGATGCTGCGATTAAAACATTGAAGGAACGCGGTGGTTCTTCGCTTTTGGCTATTAAAAAGTATATTGCTGCTACTTACAAAGTCGATGTTCAAAAACTTGCACCATTTATCAAAAAATATTTAAAAGGTGCCGTAATAAGTGGTAAGTTAGTGCAAACAAAGGGAAAAGGTGCTGCAGGCTCGTTTAAATTGTCGCCAAATGCAAATAAGGAACCAAAAGCCAAGTCTGCCGCTGATAAGAAGAAATCTGCTGCTAAGCCCAAAGCTGCTGCTGCTGGTGACAAAAAATTAAAAAAGGTTGCTGGTGATAAAAAAGTGAAGAAGCCTGTAGCTGCAACCAAAAAAAGTGCTGTAGATAAAAAGAAGGTCGAAAAGCCAAAAGTAAAAAGTGTTAAGAAGACCAGTGCCGTTAAAGCAAAGCCAACTAAAGCAAAGGCTGCTGCTCCTAAGCCAAAAGTACCAAAAGCCAAATCGGCCACAGCATCTGCTGCAAAGCCTAAAAAGGCTGTTGCTGCCAAAAAAGCCAAGAAGTAATTTCACAAAAAATTTCTTCAAATTGAAACGCAAATCCACAGTCCTTTTCAGGACTACAAAAAATTGTACGAAGAGATAAATTTGTTTTTTTTTTTAATAATTACTATTAAATATCTCATCTCATCATCAATGAGATGAGATATTTTTTTTTATAATAATTAATACTAAAATATTGCACTATCTCTTTGAGATAGATTTTTTTTTTTTTTTAATAATTACTATTAAAATATTGCACTATCTCTTTGAGATAAGGTTTTTTAAAAAGAATTTTCGGTAGGTTATTGCACTCTTTGAGATGAGATTTTTTTTTTGATAATGACTTAAAATATTGCACTATCTCGATGAAAATCAAAATTTTTTTTAAAAGAATTTTCATTAGATTTTATTGCACTATCGATGAAAAATTTTTTAAAAATAATTTTTATTAGATTTGTTGTGCGAAAGTATACCTATGGAGAAACGATGTGTTATACTACATACATTTTTCTCCCAATATGAAGTATTGAGTTATTTATCTACCTACGGAAAAAGATAGTTTTATTTTGTGTTAATTTTATGAAATTCGGTTGTATCTCTTATTGAAATTTTTGCGGCCCTGAAAAGGGCCATTTTTGAAGACATTTAATAAATTACTTCGAGCTAGTATATTTGGTAACTGCCTTAGTTCCTTCACTAACAGCATGCTTGGCAAGTTCGCCAGGCAATAACAATCGAACGGCAGTCTGAATTTCCCGACTGGTTATTGTGGAACGCTTGTTGTAGTGAGCCAAACGAGATGCTTCAGCAGCAATCCTCTCGAAGATATCGTTCACAAAGCTGTTCATGATGCTCATGGCTTTTGATGAAATTCCAGTGTCTGGATGAACTTGCTTGAGAACTTTGTAAATGTAGATTGCGTAGCTTTCCTTCCTCTTACGCTTCTTCTTCTTATCGGTTTTGGTAATATTTTTTTGAGCCTTTCCGGCCTTCTTTGCTGCTTTTCCACTAGTCTTAGGCGGCATTTTTAAGTTAACTATTCACTTTTAGACTGTATACACTGACGAATAAACGAGAACTGTGAAAATGCGCAGAGCTGCTTCTCAATTTATTCTCTCTTTCGGTGGTAAATTTGTAATGTGTTCACTCTCTTTTTTGTGTTTGAGATTCGTGAACATTTCGAATAAATAGGGGCGTCCAATTGGAATTCAAGTCAATATACAGTGTGCAGTTTAACAGTGAACAGTGAAGAAATAGTTTGAGCTATTTCGATATAAACAATTACTTTTTCAACTAAGTAAAAAAAAAAAACTTTTTTAAAATGTCTGGTCGTGGTAAAGGTGGAAAAGTTAAGGGAAAGGCAAAGTCCCGTTCAAATCGTGCTGGATTACAGTTCCCTGTTGGTCGTATCCATCGTTTGCTCCGAAAGGGAAATTATGCTGAGCGCGTTGGAGCTGGTGCCCCTGTGTATTTGGCAGCTGTCATGGAATATTTGGCGGCAGAAGTTTTGGAATTGGCGGGAAATGCTGCTCGTGACAACAAAAAAACTAGAATTATCCCCCGCCATTTGCAATTGGCCATCCGCAACGACGAAGAGTTGAACAAATTGCTTTCTGGTGTAACAATCGCACAAGGAGGTGTTCTTCCTAATATTCAAGCCGTTTTGTTGCCAAAGAAGACAGAAAAGAGTGCTTAAATCTCGTGACGACAAAATCAAAAGAAAACAAAAACAAAAACCGTCCTTTTCAGGACGACAAATCATTTCCCTAAAGAGATAAATATTTCATATTTTCAAATTCCACGTACATGCCTATATTTTTATGCCATCAGAAAAATTGGTTGCAATTTTAACTGCTTTATAAAGTTAAAATTAAAAAAAAAAACTTTGCAAAAATCACTCCCATAAGAAAAAATGTATTTTTATACCTGGGTAAAATTCTTGGAATTTTGTAATTTTTATGACTGAATCCATATCCATAACCCATTTAGATGCATTTAAAAAAAATATATACCTGCGTAAAATTCTTCGAATTCTGTAATTTATATTACTTTGAATCTATATTTTATAACCCATTTAGATCCTATCAAAAAAAAACTACCTGGGTAAAATTCTGCGAATTGTGTAATTTTTATTACTTTTTTTGGACTTTGAATTAACATTTTATATCTCTTTTAGATTTTATTGTGGTCCTGAAAAGGACCGATTGTTTGATATTATCAAATGAATGATTTAACCTCCGAAACCATAAAGAGTACGACCTTGTCTCTTCAAAGCGTAAACTACATCCATAGCTGTAACTGTCTTACGCTTAGCATGTTCAGTATAGGTAACAGCATCACGGATAACATTTTCTAGAAACACTTTTAAAACTCCACGTGTTTCTTCGTAAATCAAACCAGAAATACGCTTTACACCGCCACGACGAGCCAATCGACGAATTGCTGGTTTGGTGATACCTTGGATGTTATCACGCAACACTTTACGATGCCGTTTAGCTCCACCTTTGCCCAAGCCTTTTCCTCCTTTACCACGACCAGTCATTTTTAATATTTATTTATAAAATAGAAACTTCACTACACAAGATGCACTGTCAAACTGTACATTTTGATTTTTTTTTTTTTTTAAGATTAAGAATTTTTTTATTTATCAATTGGTTTTATATACAATTTGGCTTAAAACTAACTTATTATTAAATTTAATCTTGTTGGCTCGACAATATGGGCCCACGTTCTTCTATTGTTTTTTTTTATATAATGCTATTATTTTATTTTAAATAATGTCATATTATTGTTTACTTAATCTATTATGTGAATTTAATATTAAAGAATATATCTGAAGGTTAAAAATAAAGAGAAAAAAAAGATTATCTACTACTAGGTTTTTTATCCCCTGTAGTGTTCGTTGTTGTTGCGTTCGTAAAACGGGTTTTCGTCGTTGTGGATGATGTCCTGGAATTGGTCGTCTGTGATGGCTCTGGCATGCAGGTACCTGTTGCTAGGCTCTAGTTGTTGCTGAAGGAGTTGTTGGATTTCTTGGTTGGGATGATCTCCGAGGTTCCTGATGATTTTTTCGGCTAGCTGCAGCATGTATTGATCAATAGGGATCAATGCCGCTTCCTCGTATAGTTTCCTGGTGGAGATGAACTTCTTCGTCAAGGGGTTCCGGTGTAATCCAGTGCAGATGCGTAGGATTTTCCTTTCAAAGAGCTTCATCTTCTTCATCGCTGTAGGGGATATGGTGAACCATACCGGGAAGGCATATGTAAGAACGGGTCTGATGAGCTGCTTGTACACCAGCAGTTTCGTTTTTTTGCTAAGTCCAGTTCGCTTCCGGAGTAGCGGGTGGACCAAGTGTAGCGAGAAGTTGGCTCTTTTCAGCATTGCGTCAACATGTTTTTTGAATTTCAGTTTGTTAGTGAAGTTCACTCCCAAGTATTTTGTAGAGGACTTGACTGGTACTTCAGTGTTGTCGGGAAGTCTGATTTTTATGTTGTCGCAACGGGTGGCAAAAGCTCTTCTTCTTCTTAGCACTGTAACTGGTGTTCTAAAGCAGATCAGTTCCGTTTTACTGCTGTTTATTCTCAATCCCCATTTCTGGTAGTATTCCCAAACGTTTTTTATGTGTTCCTGTATTCTCCTAGCGGCGATTTCTGGAGAAGAAGATGAGGCGTAGGTAATGGAGTCATCCGCATAGAGCTTCGTCTTGGTTCCTGGTATGTTGGTTGGTTGGTCGGCGGTGTAGATGTTGAAGAGTAAGGGCGCGAGTCTTGATCCTTGTGGGACTCCAGCGCTGATTCTTTTGGTTGTTGATTCGTCCTTGTTTACCTGTACATAAAAGAGTCTGTTAGTTAAGAAATTTTTGATTAATCTTACCAAGTAGGTGGGAAGTCCAAGTTCCGACAGTTTGAAAACGAGTCCTTTGATCCAAACGGTGTCGAAAGCTTTTTCGATGTCTAGCAAGCATGCAATGGTCGTCTCTTTCTTGTTGAGTCCTGTTGAAATGTCGCTGTGGAGTCCAAGAAGTGGGTGAATGGTGGAGTGCATATTCCGGAAGCCATACTGGAACTCCGGTATGACATCTCTATCTCTGCAAAAAAAATTTAATTTCTTTAGTATGTGTGCCTCCAGAATCTTGCTCACACAGCAAAGAAGAGCAATTGGACGATAGCCTTCCACATTATCCCTGTTGGTTTTTTTCGGCACAGGGACAACTTTTGCCGTTTTCCAAGCCATGGGAAAATAGCTGTTGTTCAAGCAATTGTTGAAGATTATCGTCAAAAGTAGGACAGCAATGTTTGGTAATTTCTTTAGTATGTAGTTGGAGATTTTGTCGCTTCCTGCCGATTTCTTGGAGTTACCCGATTGGATGATGTCTGTTACTTCTACAGGAGACGTAAAGACATCAATCGGTGATGGTCCAGTTGAAGGGTTTTCAGCGTTGAAGGTGGTCAGGGAATTTGTGGTGGCTTCTAATTCTTCGAAGCGAGATTCGACTTCGTCGATGAAGTTAGGGAGGTGTATCGGAGGGTGGTCGTTAAAACTTTCCTCGAAGTGGTTGGCAAATGCTTCAGCTTTCTCTGCGGGAGTAGTTGAGACGACTTGTCCGTGAAGGATGGTCTCTGGAATGGAGCTAGTTCTTCCAACAATCCTGTTAATTTTTTTAAACGTATCAGGACCAGGTTTGATGTCTTCAAGTCTTCTTCTGAAGTCCTTTTCCTGATGGAATTTCACCGCTTGCTTGAACATCGTGTTGGTGCATTGAAGTTCGGAGTGAACCCTTATGTATTCCTCGTTCACTCTGTTGTACGTCCTGTGGAGTATTCTCTGGAGTTTCTTGCGGAGCCTTTGCCGGTGAGCATATATAGCTTGTATATGCTGAGGCAAGTTCGCATATCTGTCCTTGCTGGTGCGGGGAGTTTTCTGAGCGTCCAGTGCGCTGTTGACAACTGCTTCGAATTGGTGAATCGTGTTGTCAATCTCCGTGTTGGTCAAGTTGCTGATGCTAGACACTTCCGGGAGATGTTCTTCCACATCATTGCGGAATCTGGTCCAGTTCACCTTTTTGTATGGAATATGAAGGTCAGGAACACTCCGTTCAACTGAAATTCTATGGTGCAGGCGGACTCTCATCTCAACTGCCAGATGGTCGGAATCACTATCGTGTGCCACACACGAGTAATTCTTAAATTCAGGGAGGATGAACGTGAAGTTCGATGAGGCAAGGAAGAAGTCCAGAAGAGATGGAGTTCTAGGGAAGGTGAACCTCGGCTGTGAGATGACTACCAGAGAGTGAAGCTCTGCGTTGTCATGCAGCCAGTCCACAATTGCCCTTCCTTGTACGGATTCTTGGTTGTCCAGCCAGAGCGAGTGCCTGGCGTTGAAGTCCCCACCAAGAACACAGTAGGTGTATTGTGAGGCCAGGGTGTTTATGGCATGAAGATCGTGCAGTATGTCACTCCTTGCTGCAGTGCACTTGCTGTATATAGACGCAAGGAAGAGCGTCTCAGTCTCCGACAGTTTGATGACAACGGCTGTTGTTTCCATGCAGCGAAGTCCGGGTATCCTTGTGTGCTCGCCTCTTAGGTCTGAATTTATGAGGATGGCTGTTCCTCTACCTTCCGATTGTTTGTCCTCTCTGTAGGACGTGTAGCCTTCCGGTTTAAAGCGGTTCCTTGCTGTGATATTTGTTTCCTGCAAAAAAATAATGTCAGGTTTCCTTGACTTTAAAAAAAAGGTTAGTGCAATACGTTTGGCTGTGGAATAAATAGAGTTAACGTTATATGTTATGAAAGAAAGATGGTTTTTTATATACATAATAAACAGATAAGTTTACCCAATATCATTGTCTTATCATTATCGTTGAGGAGACCGTAGTTGCTTGGGACTATCGTTCTTGCCTTCTGGAGAAGAGAAAGAAGATCAGTTCCAAACAATCTTTCGGTATCGTCGAAGATGTTGATAGATTGTGATTTTTGAATTGGCTTGTTGGGTAGTGGAATTCTCTGCTGAGCTGTTGGTCTGGCTGGAGCAGGCTGGGCTGATGTTTTGGCTGGAGCAGGCTGTGCTGGTCCGGATGGCTTCTTAGGGTTTCTCGCCGAGAGTCCCGCGGGTTTGGGGATTGCTTCAGCGGAGGCAGCAACGCTGGCGAATGATAAGCCGGATACTATGCCTTTCCTAGCAGAAGAAACGACGAGCTGATGTTGTTCCCGCTTTTGCGTAGCTGTGCTCGCTTTCTCGGCAAGCTTCTTTTTCCGTACCGGGCAACCAAGGTAACTAGCAGGGTGGCCATTTTGCTGGCAGTTCACGCAGAACACTTGTTTGTCGCTTATTTTATTGATGGTCCTAGGGCAGTTTCCTGGAAGATGGTCGTCCTTACACTTTACGCATCTGTATTTCATGCCACAGTTGCTGGCTACATGGCCAAACTTTTGGCAGTTCTTACACTGAGTGATTGAAGTGGATTTGAACTTCTCCCAATGAACTTTTTGGTGCAAGAGAAGTGTCTTTTGAAAAATCGCTGGAATGTCCGATTTTTTGGTGACTTCTACAACAAAGCTGTTGCACTTCCTGTCAGAACGCGTTTTGAAGTGACTGACTGAGAGGACTTCTATGCCTTCTGCAATAAGTTCTTCCTTCACTTCCTCTGGTTCATGGGTTTGGTGGATTCCTTTGAGAACAAGCAAAGTTTTCTTGTCCTCTTTGGCAGTGTAGGTGTTGAACTCAGTCCTTTTCAACTTCAGGAATTCGCGGATCTTCAGGTGTTCCTCCTTTGTCTTGGTGGTGATCACTGACTTGTTGGTGTTTATATTGTGTATTTTAAACACTACACCTTGACTCCTCAAATGTTTGCTGATCTCAGCTACATTTAGTTGGAAGCATATAATTGGTGGCATCAAAGCGGAGCGGGGTTCCGTGATTGGCTTCTTGTCGCTGATTTTCTTCGAAGTACTAGGGTTTTCCTGGTTGATGGTCGAATTTACTAGTTTTTTGTTTGGTGGTGGAATTGGAAGTTCAGCTGGATTTTCCGAGGTAATGATAGAGTCATTTCCCTCGGTAGCTGGCTTTTTGGACTTTTTTGGTGAAGTAATTGGGGAGAGGGATGGCTTTCTCTTGAGTGTCTGAACTTCATCGCAGTCCGACTCAAGATTGACCAACTCCTCAGTCTCCGACATCTCTGAATGTGGCTGTTCTTCTTCGCCGTCACTGTCTACAATTTCCTCTTCTTCTTCTTCTTCTGATGAGTTTTCTTCCTGTTCCACAATTTCTTCTGTTTCCATTGCCTCTTTGTCCTCCTCGTAGAGTTGGTCTATGTCTCCAAGTTTTTCATGGATAGAAACCAGGAACTCCTTTCCGTGGTTTTTCATACCTGCCTTTATCTGCAATTTGATGGCTTCGTACGCCAATTTGACGTCACTCTTCCGCCTTGCGGATTTTCCCATTTTTAATATAGGATTACCTGGATTTATTAAATTTGTTATTTTCACTGGAAGGATTAAGTTAATGTCACAAGAAGGATAATCCACTATGGAAAAACCCTTCTTGGAAGATTAAAATTTAAACAGGTAGCGCAGGTAGACCGTTGCTGACCCTTTTTTTCACTGACTATTTATTTTATTTTTTACACTTAGGTAGAATTTTTCACTATTTTTTTTTTTCACTGCTCCGCGCACTTGCGTACTTGTTGCCTGTGTGATCAAGACTGAACTGTGAATTGTATTGGAACTGTACATTTTGCTCAAAATCCACAGATATTTATACTTGTTTGAAAAAACAATCTCACTTCTGATTGGTCCGTCATATTCACACACAAAAAAACACCCGAACGAAGACAAAAATACCTCATTTTATTACCTAAGCTCCTGAGTTTTATGGCGATGTAAAATATAAAGTGTGAAAGTGATCGAATAAATTGTGAAAAGTGAAAAAAAAGCAAAATAATGGCTCGTACAAAGCAAACTGCCCGTAAATCGACTGGTGGAAAGGCTCCACGCAAGCAGCTGGCTACCAAAGCAGCTCGCAAAAGTGCCCCAGCCACCGGAGGTGTAAAAAAACCACATCGTTACCGTCCTGGAACCGTGGCTCTTCGTGAAATCCGTCGTTATCAGAAGAGCACAGAATTGTTGATTCGCAAATTGCCTTTCCAACGTTTAGTTCGTGAAATTGCTCAAGATTTCAAAACAGATTTGCGGTTCCAGAGCTCAGCTGTTATGGCACTACAAGAAGCCAGTGAAGCTTATTTGGTTGGTCTTTTTGAAGATACAAATTTGTGCGCCATTCATGCCAAGCGTGTGACAATTATGCCAAAAGACATTCAATTGGCTAGACGCATTCGTGGTGAACGTGCTTAAGCATCCAAAACAATCTTAAACTCAACGGTCCTTTTCAGGACCACAAAAAATCAAAAAGAGATTAAACTAAATTTCATTTTTTTGTTGTTGTTTAAAATACATACGAGTAGACAGAGTTCTAGTTTTTATTATCCGCAATAAAACGGAGTTAGGTAGTTTATCGGACATTAGGTAAAAAAAGAGAAAATCTACCTACTACCCAAAAATGTATGTAATTTTTTTTTTATTATAGGGAGTTGGATAAATGGATACCCTAAATGAATTCTTAGAATTTTACTATGCAAGCGTAGGTATAAGATTTTATCCAAAAATCCCTTTGGAGGATAATATTTTTAGAACCAGATATCGCAGAATCTTTTGGTTTACAAATATGAGAACAATTTGAATAGGCCTTTCCAAAAATGTATATTTCAATAGGTTTCAGAAGAAAAGTTGAAAAAGTATTTTTTTTTGCCATCACTTTGGAAGACATTTTGTTTTTTTTTTTCTTAGAATATTTATATTAGGCACAGTTATCTTCAATATGTGTTTATTTATTTATATTTCATGATTTACGCAAAGCAATTTTTATTTATTTCATTATTTTACATTAACAAAAAGATAATAAGATGAACATTTTCCAATGTGTTGAATTTCGGTAGGAAAATAATATTATTGTACATACAAATTATTAAGTGTCATTTGATATGGCAATTTACAATAAGAAATAGTTAATAATGTTGGTTGATAATGAAATTGAAACAATATTTATGTTTATAATTATTTATTTAAGCAGTCTGAGTTATATTTTGTACTTATTTTACCAAAAAACAGGTAAAAACAATTTTCTGACAAAATGCTACTGCCCATCGAAATCGGTGTTGATATGCGTTTCATTACTCAAATTCTTTTAATTGAATTCGAAGGAAATTTCATAATATTTTGTTAAAATTTTAATTTATCTTGTTTAAATGAACTATCAGCTATATGAAAAAAATATTTTCAAGTTGAAAATATGTTTTGTTAATTAGTTATAAGCATTCTTTTACAAAAGTATTGAAAAAACACCACCACACATTTACTTCAATTGTGATTTATTCAATGAAACATGCCTTTATTTAAACAAAATTAATGTCCAAATGGTCAATTATTATTCTAAGAAAAATGATAAAATATATTTTTTTAGATTTGTAGCTGAAAACATTTAAATTATGTATGTTTTAAAAAGAACCTAACTTTTAAAAGAGTACAAATTGTGTACATCATGAATTTTTTGAAGACCTTCGCTCTCGTTGATTCTCATTGAATCAAGTCCGTGGGGTGTTTGTGGCATGTGAAAATTATTAAAAAAAGTGAAAAGTGTTTTATTTTATTGCAAGAAGCAATATCTAATAAAAGTGTAAAGTGAAGTGATAAAATATTAAAAAAAAAATGTCTGATACTGTGGCTGCATCTCCTGCAATTGTTGCAGAAAAAAAACCGAAGAAGGCTGCCGCCAGCGCCAGCGCCGCCGGTTCAAAGAAACCAAAATCAACGCCAACTCATCCTCCTACTCAGCAAATGGTAGATGCTGCGATTAAAACATTGAAGGAACGCGGTGGTTCTTCGCTTTTGGCTATTAAAAAGTATATTGCTGCTACTTACAAAGTCGATGTTCAAAAACTTGCACCATTTATCAAAAAATATTTAAAAGGTGCCGTAATAAGTGGTAAGTTAGTGCAAACAAAGGGAAAAGGTGCTGCAGGCTCGTTTAAATTGTCGCCAAATGCAAATAAGGAACCAAAAGCCAAGTCTGCCGCTGATAAGAAGAAATCTGCTGCTAAGCCCAAAGCTGCTGCTGCTGGTGACAAAAAATTAAAAAAGGTTGCTGGTGATAAAAAAGTGAAGAAGCCTGTAGCTGCAACCAAAAAAAGTGCTGTAGATAAAAAGAAGGTCGAAAAGCCAAAAGTAAAAAGTGTTAAGAAGACCAGTGCCGTTAAAGCAAAGCCAACTAAAGCAAAGGCTGCTGCTCCTAAGCCAAAAGTACCAAAAGCCAAATCGGCCACAGCATCTGCTGCAAAGCCTAAAAAGGCTGTTGCTGCCAAAAAAGCCAAGAAGTAATTTCACAAAAAATTTCTTCAAATTGAAACGCAAATCCACAGTCCTTTTCAGGACTACAAAAAATTGTACGAAGAGATAAATTTGTTTTTTTTTTTAATAATTACTATTAAATATCTCATCTCATCATCAATGAGATGAGATATTTTTTTTTATAATAATTAATACTAAAATATTGCACTATCTCTTTGAGATAGATTTTTTTTTTTTTTTAATAATTACTATTAAAATATTGCACTATCTCTTTGAGATAAGGTTTTTTAAAAAGAATTTTCGGTAGGTTATTGCACTCTTTGAGATGAGATTTTTTTTTTGATAATGACTTAAAATATTGCACTATCTCGATGAAAATCAAAATTTTTTTTAAAAGAATTTTCATTAGATTTTATTGCACTATCGATGAAAAATTTTTTAAAAATAATTTTTATTAGATTTGTTGTGCGAAAGTATACCTATGGAGAAACGATGTGTTATACTACATACATTTTTCTCCCAATATGAAGTATTGAGTTATTTATCTACCTACGGAAAAAGATAGTTTTATTTTGTGTTAATTTTATGAAATTCGGTTGTATCTCTTATTGAAATTTTTGCGGCCCTGAAAAGGGCCATTTTTGAAGACATTTAATAAATTACTTCGAGCTAGTATATTTGGTAACTGCCTTAGTTCCTTCACTAACAGCATGCTTGGCAAGTTCGCCAGGCAATAACAATCGAACGGCAGTCTGAATTTCCCGACTGGTTATTGTGGAACGCTTCTTCTTCTTATCGGTTTTGGTAATATTTTTTTGAGCCTTTCCGGCCTTCTTTGCTGCTTTTCCACTAGTCTTAGGCGGCATTTTTAAGTTAACTATTCACTTTTAGACTGTATACACTGACGAATAAACGAGAACTGTGAAAATGCGCAGAGCTGCTTCTCAATTTATTCTCTCTTTCGGTGGTAAATTTGTAATGTGTTCACTCTCTTTTTTGTGTTTGAGATTCGTGAACATTTCGAATAAATAGGGGCGTCCAATTGGAATTCAAGTCAATATACAGTGTGCAGTTTAACAGTGAACAGTGAAGAAATAGTTTGAGCTATTTCGATATAAACAATTACTTTTTCAACTAAGTAAAAAAAAAAAACTTTTTTAAAATGTCTGGTCGTGGTAAAGGTGGAAAAGTTAAGGGAAAGGCAAAGTCCCGTTCAAATCGTGCTGGATTACAGTTCCCTGTTGGTCGTATCCATCGTTTGCTCCGAAAGGGAAATTATGCTGAGCGCGTTGGAGCTGGTGCCCCTGTGTATTTGGCAGCTGTCATGGAATATTTGGCGGCAGAAGTTTTGGAATTGGCGGGAAATGCTGCTCGTGACAACAAAAAAACTAGAATTATCCCCCGCCATTTGCAATTGGCCATCCGCAACGACGAAGAGTTGAACAAATTGCTTTCTGGTGTAACAATCGCACAAGGAGGTGTTCTTCCTAATATTCAAGCCGTTTTGTTGCCAAAGAAGACAGAAAAGAGTGCTTAAATCTCGTGACGACAAAATCAAAAGAAAACAAAAACAAAAACCGTCCTTTTCAGGACGACAAATCATTTCCCTAAAGAGATAAATATTTCATATTTTCAAATTCCACGTACATGCCTATATTTTTATGCCATCAGAAAAATTGGTTGCAATTTTAACTGCTTTATAAAGTTAAAATTAAAAAAAAAAACTTTGCAAAAATCACTCCCATAAGAAAAAATGTATTTTTATACCTGGGTAAAATTCTTGGAATTTTGTAATTTTTATGACTGAATCCATATCCATAACCCATTTAGATGCATTTAAAAAAAATATATACCTGCGTAAAATTCTTCGAATTCTGTAATTTATATTACTTTGAATCTATATTTTATAACCCATTTAGATCCTATCAAAAAAAAACTACCTGGGTAAAATTCTGCGAATTGTGTAATTTTTATTACTTTTTTTGGACTTTGAATTAACATTTTATATCTCTTTTAGATTTTATTGTGGTCCTGAAAAGGACCGATTGTTTGATATTATCAAATGAATGATTTAACCTCCGAAACCATAAAGAGTACGACCTTGTCTCTTCAAAGCGTAAACTACATCCATAGCTGTAACTGTCTTACGCTTAGCATGTTCAGTATAGGTAACAGCATCACGGATAACATTTTCTAGAAACACTTTTAAAACTCCACGTGTTTCTTCGTAAATCAAACCAGAAATACGCTTTACACCGCCACGACGAGCCAATCGACGAATTGCTGGTTTGGTGATACCTTGGATGTTATCACGCAACACTTTACGATGCCGTTTAGCTCCACCTTTGCCCAAGCCTTTTCCTCCTTTACCACGACCAGTCATTTTTAATATTTATTTATAAAATAGAAACTTCACTACACAAGATGCACTGTCAAACTGTACATTTTGCTCAAAATCCACAGATATTTATACTTGTTTGAAAAAACAATCTCACTTCTGATTGGTCCGTCATATTCACACACAAAAAAACACCCGAACGAAGACAAAAATACCTCATTTTATTACCTAAGCTCCTGAGTTTTATGGCGATGTAAAATATAAAGTGTGAAAGTGATCGAATAAATTGTGAAAAGTGAAAAAAAAGCAAAATAATGGCTCGTACAAAGCAAACTGCCCGTAAATCGACTGGTGGAAAGGCTCCACGCAAGCAGCTGGCTACCAAAGCAGCTCGCAAAAGTGCCCCAGCCACCGGAGGTGTAAAAAAACCACATCGTTACCGTCCTGGAACCGTGGCTCTTCGTGAAATCCGTCGTTATCAGAAGAGCACAGAATTGTTGATTCGCAAATTGCCTTTCCAACGTTTAGTTCGTGAAATTGCTCAAGATTTCAAAACAGATTTGCGGTTCCAGAGCTCAGCTGTTATGGCACTACAAGAAGCCAGTGAAGCTTATTTGGTTGGTCTTTTTGAAGATACAAATTTGTGCGCCATTCATGCCAAGCGTGTGACAATTATGCCAAAAGACATTCAATTGGCTAGACGCATTCGTGGTGAACGTGCTTAAGCATCCAAAACAATCTTAAACTCAACGGTCCTTTTCAGGACCACAAAAAATCAAAAAGAGATTAAACTAAATTTCATTTTTTTGTTGTTGTTTAAAATACATACGAGTAGACAGAGTTCTAGTTTTTATTATCCGCAATAAAACGGAGTTAGGTAGTTTATCGGACATTAGGTAAAAAAAGAGAAAATCTACCTACTACCCAAAAATGTATGTAATTTTTTTTTTATTATAGGGAGTTGGATAAATGGATACCCTAAATGAATTCTTAGAATTTTACTATGCAAGCGTAGGTATAAGATTTTATCCAAAAATCCCTTTGGAGGATAATATTTTTAGAACCAGATATCGCAGAATCTTTTGGTTTACAAATATGAGAACAATTTGAATAGGCCTTTCCAAAAATGTATATTTCAATAGGTTTCAGAAGAAAAGTTGAAAAAGTATTTTTTTTTGCCATCACTTTGGAAGACATTTTGTTTTTTTTTTTCTTAGAATATTTATATTAGGCACAGTTATCTTCAATATGTGTTTATTTATTTATATTTCATGATTTACGCAAAGCAATTTTTATTTATTTCATTATTTTACATTAACAAAAAGATAATAAGATGAACATTTTCCAATGTGTTGAATTTCGGTAGGAAAATAATATTATTGTACATACAAATTATTAAGTGTCATTTGATATGGCAATTTACAATAAGAAATAGTTAATAATGTTGGTTGATAATGAAATTGAAACAATATTTATGTTTATAATTATTTATTTAAGCAGTCTGAGTTATATTTTGTACTTATTTTACCAAAAAACAGGTAAAAACAATTTTCTGACAAAATGCTACTGCCCATCGAAATCGGTGTTGATATGCGTTTCATTACTCAAATTCTTTTAATTGAATTCGAAGGAAATTTCATAATATTTTGTTAAAATTTTAATTTATCTTGTTTAAATGAACTATCAGCTATATGAAAAAAATATTTTCAAGTTGAAAATATGTTTTGTTAATTAGTTATAAGCATTCTTTTACAAAAGTATTGAAAAAACACCACCACACATTTACTTCAATTGTGATTTATTCAATGAAACATGCCTTTATTTAAACAAAATTAATGTCCAAATGGTCAATTATTATTCTAAGAAAAATGATAAAATATATTTTTTTAGATTTGTAGCTGAAAACATTTAAATTATGTATGTTTTAAAAAGAACCTAACTTTTAAAAGAGTACAAATTGTGTACATCATGAATTTTTTGAAGACCTTCGCTCTCGTTGATTCTCATTGAATCAAGTCCGTGGGGTGTTTGTGGCATGTGAAAATTATTAAAAAAAGTGAAAAGTGTTTTATTTTATTGCAAGAAGCAATATCTAATAAAAGTGTAAAGTGAAGTGATAAAATATTAAAAAAAAAATGTCTGATACTGTGGCTGCATCTCCTGCAATTGTTGCAGAAAAAAAACCGAAGAAGGCTGCCGCCAGCGCCAGCGCCGCCGGTTCAAAGAAACCAAAATCAACGCCAACTCATCCTCCTACTCAGCAAATGGTAGATGCTGCGATTAAAACATTGAAGGAACGCGGTGGTTCTTCGCTTTTGGCTATTAAAAAGTATATTGCTGCTACTTACAAAGTCGATGTTCAAAAACTTGCACCATTTATCAAAAAATATTTAAAAGGTGCCGTAATAAGTGGTAAGTTAGTGCAAACAAAGGGAAAAGGTGCTGCAGGCTCGTTTAAATTGTCGCCAAATGCAAATAAGGAACCAAAAGCCAAGTCTGCCGCTGATAAGAAGAAATCTGCTGCTAAGCCCAAAGCTGCTGCTGCTGGTGACAAAAAATTAAAAAAGGTTGCTGGTGATAAAAAAGTGAAGAAGCCTGTAGCTGCAACCAAAAAAAGTGCTGTAGATAAAAAGAAGGTCGAAAAGCCAAAAGTAAAAAGTGTTAAGAAGACCAGTGCCGTTAAAGCAAAGCCAACTAAAGCAAAGGCTGCTGCTCCTAAGCCAAAAGTACCAAAAGCCAAATCGGCCACAGCATCTGCTGCAAAGCCTAAAAAGGCTGTTGCTGCCAAAAAAGCCAAGAAGTAATTTCACAAAAAATTTCTTCAAATTGAAACGCAAATCCACAGTCCTTTTCAGGACTACAAAAAATTGTACGAAGAGATAAATTTGTTTTTTTTTTTAATAATTACTATTAAATATCTCATCTCATCATCAATGAGATGAGATATTTTTTTTTATAATAATTAATACTAAAATATTGCACTATCTCTTTGAGATAGATTTTTTTTTTTTTTTAATAATTACTATTAAAATATTGCACTATCTCTTTGAGATAAGGTTTTTTAAAAAGAATTTTCGGTAGGTTATTGCACTCTTTGAGATGAGATTTTTTTTTTGATAATGACTTAAAATATTGCACTATCTCGATGAAAATCAAAATTTTTTTTAAAAGAATTTTCATTAGATTTTATTGCACTATCGATGAAAAATTTTTTAAAAATAATTTTTATTAGATTTGTTGTGCGAAAGTATACCTATGGAGAAACGATGTGTTATACTACATACATTTTTCTCCCAATATGAAGTATTGAGTTATTTATCTACCTACGGAAAAAGATAGTTTTATTTTGTGTTAATTTTATGAAATTCGGTTGTATCTCTTATTGAAATTTTTGCGGCCCTGAAAAGGGCCATTTTTGAAGACATTTAATAAATTACTTCGAGCTAGTATATTTGGTAACTGCCTTAGTTCCTTCACTAACAGCATGCTTGGCAAGTTCGCCAGGCAATAACAATCGAACGGCAGTCTGAATTTCCCGACTGGTTATTGTGGAACGCTTGTTGTAGTGAGCCAAACGAGATGCTTCAGCAGCAATCCTCTCGAAGATATCGTTCACAAAGCTGTTCATGATGCTCATGGCTTTTGATGAAATTCCAGTGTCTGGATGAACTTGCTTGAGAACTTTGTAAATGTAGATTGCGTAGCTTTCCTTCCTCTTACGCTTCTTCTTCTTATCGGTTTTGGTAATATTTTTTTGAGCCTTTCCGGCCTTCTTTGCTGCTTTTCCACTAGTCTTAGGCGGCATTTTTAAGTTAACTATTCACTTTTAGACTGTATACACTGACGAATAAACGAGAACTGTGAAAATGCGCAGAGCTGCTTCTCAATTTATTCTCTCTTTCGGTGGTAAATTTGTAATGTGTTCACTCTCTTTTTTGTGTTTGAGATTCGTGAACATTTCGAATAAATAGGGGCGTCCAATTGGAATTCAAGTCAATGATTCTAGTGCGAGCATTCAAAGTGAACGGTTGTGCGCGAATTTAATCCGTGTGAATAAAAATTAAAAATTAAAAAAAACCCACCCCTAATAAAAGTGTAGTGTTACCTGTGTGTGATACCGACAAATTATTCGGAATTCCCAGATAATCTGCCACATCCGGATTAAAGGGAAAAACCAAGGACTACAGGTAGACTTTTTTTTCTCCGTCCCAATGGGTCAGCGAGAGAAGGTAAAAGCCGCCAGGGAGCAATTGTTGAGCACCATCGAGAGGGAAATCGCACATATGCGAAATACCTACGGTGTGGGTGCATCAACAGATTTCGCTGTGCGGTTAGGCTACGACGTAGACCAAATTCTCCAGCAATTTACCATCCCGACTGCACCAGAAGCAGAAGTCGTTGAGGACGTTGAGGATATTCCCATGGAATCAACACCAGTGACGGAAAAGAGAGCAAAGGCAAGTGACACCGAAGTGGAACTTGACCAAAGCAAACGACCGAAACTTATTGACGGTAACCTTAATGAAGACACTGATTTCATTAAGGTTGCCCCAACTAACAGGAGAAAAAAGGCCAGTAACCAGGCTGCAACAGCATCTCCAACAACAACAACAACTGCAGCAGCAGCAAAGTCATCAGCAGCAGCGGAACTTCAACATAGTCCAGGGAAAATGCAGCCACCCATTGTGTGCTACAACTTGGCAACAGCCGAAATGTACCGGCATTTTAAGTTAAACGGCAAAACAATAAACTACTCAGTAGTTAATATTAACAAAACAAAAACAATAATAAAAACAACAACAAAACAAGACAACGAAGACGTAAGGAAGTACCTACTTGAAAAAAAAGTACAGCACCATTCCTTCACTTCCAAGGAGGACAGGAAGTGTATTATACTTCTAAAAAAACTCAACCGCTCCCATAACCCTGAGGACATTGTCAACGAACTAGGAGCCCTGGAATTCGAAGCCATCAAGGCATCACCCTTTCGCTCCAAGAAAGACAAAACAACGACCTTCAACGCCTTTGTTGTTGAGTTTAAAAAAGGGACAGACCTAGCAGCAGTCAGTAGGATCCGGAACCTACTCGGGGAAGCAGTTAGATGGGAGAAACTGCAGCCCAATATAATAACCCAGTGCCGAAACTGCCAAGCTTTTGGGCATGTCAGCGTTAACTGCAGCATGAAACATCGCTGCGTGAAGTGCAGCGAATCACATGAACGAGGCCAGTGCGCAAGGACCGACCCAAAGATTGGAAAACCCTACTGCGTCCTCTGCAAGGAAGAAGGACACCCAGCTAGCTATGAAGGATGTCCCTACAGGAAAAAAATAGTTGCAGCAAAAAAAGAGAAGGAGGCAGCGAAAACACCGGCAAAACCAACAACTCTACCAACATCCAGGAAATTTACTCCAGGTAAGTCTTTTTCCGATATTTTAAAAATTAACAACAGTGTATATAATAATACCCCCAAAACCCAAGCCAAACCCCTAACCAAACCCCAAACCAAACCCAGCCCAATTGCTCAACCTGAGCCAACCATCCCCAAATCATCGAACCCAATTGGTGTCAAAACCACAAACAACTCCAAAACTTTTAGTTTGCCCAAAACCACAACGAGTTCGTTCCTGAACGACTCACAAAAATTTTTCGGTTGTGACTTTGTCACAATCTTATCCAAAATTTCAGACTTCCTCCCTCTCTACGAGGCCTGTCCCGACGAAACCGGCAAGAAACACATGTTTCTTGACTTCTGCTTTAAAATATGTCTAGGACAATAAACCAATTAAACGTTATCTCGTATAACGTCGGCTCTTTAGTATCCCATCCTAAACGGATCTCCCTTGAAAACTTCCTTAAGAAAAACAAACCCGACGCCGTTTTGCTCTCTGAAACTAAATTAGTGACGAGGCATCGGCTTTACTTTGAAAAGTACACACTATTCCGGACTGACAGAGATTTCGCCAAAACTGGCACCGCCATTCTGGTAAAATCAAATTTTCAATGCCAAAAGGTCATTATCCAAGGCTTGGTTACATTTGAAGTAACCTGTATAGCCATCTTACTAGAAAACAATGAAAATATCCTTCTGATATCATTGTATAACCAGTGCGGCGCATCCCAAACTGACATTAAACATGACCTTGACTTGCTTAACGCATTTTGTCAAAATTACACTCTATTTATAATTGGTGGCGATTTTAACGCTCGTCATCAATTATGGATGGACTCACATAACACCCTCCAAGGAGTTGCTATCTCCGACTGGCTATGCGCTAATTCTCACACACACTCTTTTGACATTGTGTCTCAACCAATCCCCACATTTCCCCGAACCCCTTCTACACTTGATTTTTTCCTGTGCTCCCCCAACTTAATTTGTAGACTACCTACACTTGAGAACTTCTCATGCACTGCAATTCCATCTGACTCCGACCACTTAGCAGTAAAATTAATACTTCGTCTTCGGACAAATTTCAATGCCCTTGCTAATCCCCAGCAAGAATTCATTAATTACAACAAAATCAACTGGGACGTATTCCAAAGTTCCTTAACGGACAAACTACGCAATAACACGCCCAGCACATCAACCAATTTGAGTAATCAAGAAATCGATTCTGCAATCGATGTAATTGAAGGCTCCATTTCCTACTCAATTGCAGAGCAATCTCAACCCCTCAACTTCAAGTCTAAATACAAAGACCTTCCCATACCTATACAAAATATGTATAAATTTAGGCAAAAACTTCGAAAAATTCTGCAAAGAATTTTTCACCGTACTCTAAGTACCCACTGCAATGAGTATCAGAGTGTTTATTCACAACTTAGGTGTATTAATACACTAATCGACCAAAATACTAAAGCCTTCATAAACTCCCAGTTCAGGAAAAGACTTAACGTCATAAAACCTGGACCTGACACCTTCAAACAAATTAATAAAATTGTAGGCAAAAAATCCCCCATTCTTGGCCAACTTCAGCACAATAACTCCTTCTTAGCGTCTGACCGTGATAAGACAGATGCATTTGCGGAGTTCTTCGAAAGTAATTTCAAACCCAATCTTCCTATGCATCTGCCTGACTTTTTCTCTAACGTCAGTAACGAAGTAACAAGACTCATATCCCAAGATTCTAACTCCCTGACCACTTTCACTGAAGAAAACTCATCCGTCTGCACGACGGTTGATAACATCTTCACAAGCCCACATGATCTTCACGATTCAATTCAAAATGGCAATTCTAAGAAATCTTCGGGACCTGATAAGGTTTCCAACTTCGTTATCAAAAAACTTCCCCCCACTGCAATCATATGGCTTACAATTATCTTAAATAATTGTATCAACAATAGCTACTTCCCAGGTAAATGGAAAATTGCCGAAATATTCCCAATCCCTAAGAAACCAGGGGCAAATTTGATAAACAATTATAGGCCAATTTCTCTGCTCCCAAACCTCAGCAAGCTCCTAGAAATGCTCATCCTTAAAAAACTTCGCTCACTATGCTCCTCCATGGGAATAGTGCAGCATAACCAATTTGGTTTCAAAGCATCCCACTCCACTTTCGATCCATTGTTGAAGCTTCACGCTGATACAACTCTGGCTCTCAACAAAAAAGAAACCACCATTGCTTGTCTGCTTGATATCCAAAAAGCATTCGACAGTGTCTGGATAGATGGCCTGATTTTCAAGTTAAATTCTCTTCATTTCCCTAGGCATCTAATCCTCATTATATACAGTTTCCTCACTAACCGTAAGTTTTACGTACGAGTAGGAAATACTAACTCATCCCTTAAAAATATTTCGGCTGGAGTTGCCCAAGGTTCCCGCCTCGGGCCCGATCTATTCAACCTTTACACCTCCGACCAGCCAACTAACCCCCCAATGACCAAAACCCTACTATTTGCTGATGACTCCATCACATATAGCGCATCCCTCAGCCCAGAGATAGCACTCCGTAGAGTCAAGGATCATATCCATAGACTCTGGGAATATTACCTCCAATGGGGAATAAAAATCAACCCGTCTAAATCAGAATTAATCTGTTTTAGAATACCTTCGCATAAAGGTTTAGCCACCAAATGCAAAAACCTCTCCCTGTCACTTCCTGACAACTCCATTATCACCCCAAAGCAAAGCGTTAAATACCTTGGAATACATTTCTTCGAAAGGTTCAAATTTAACCAACACGTTAAACTCACTCTTCGTAAGGCAAACCTTGCCTTATCTCTCCTACGTCCTCTTATGCAAATAAGAGGCGGCCTCCAAACCAGGACGAAACTTCTGCTTTACAAGCAACTCATTCGCCCCATACTAACTTATTGCTTCCCTATATGGTACACAATAAGCCCCACTTATATGAAAAAAATGCAGATTTTTGAGCGAAAAGCCCTTCGTCACTGCACATCCCTCCACCGAAAACCTAACTCTCCTCGCTATTATAGCAACGAAAGGCTCTATGAAGCAGCCTGTATTGTCCCAATAGACAGGTACATCCACAACCTCAGTACAAAAATGCTGAGGAAAATCCCATCCCATCCCAGCCCTCTTATTAATTTAATTTCAGGTAATCCCGACATAGACGACCGATATCTCCAGGTGCTATCCATGACGGATCCAACATTTAGGATATCAACAGACGACAGCTTCGGAAACTTCTACGATGCTGCAGGAACGCAGTACAACAGAGGTTGAAGCAACAATTGACCATCAAAGCCCTATCACCACCTATATCCAAACCAACAAGGACCTCAAAAAACCACCCTACTCCCACCATACCAACCAACGACCGTCGGCAATGCTCCAGCAGGCGAGAAAAAACACTATTATTATTTTTACTATATATAGACTAAGGCACTTTTATTTTTAAAATGTTAACTTAAAACCAACAAATAACGAAGCAGAGCCCCTTCTGAGCTCGCAGATAAATAACTTAAGTCCTAGAATTTAAGAAATTGTAAATTTAAGCCATTGTAACATTCTTTGAGCAAATAAATAAATATTGTATATATTGTATATGCAAAATGTACAGTTTGAGAATTCAAGTCAATATACAGTGTGCAGTTTAACAGTGAACAGTGAAGAAATAGTTTGAGCTATTTCGATATAAACAATTACTTTTTCAACTAAGTAAAAAAAAAAAACTTTTTTAAAATGTCTGGTCGTGGTAAAGGTGGAAAAGTTAAGGGAAAGGCAAAGTCCCGTTCAAATCGTGCTGGATTACAGTTCCCTGTTGGTCGTATCCATCGTTTGCTCCGAAAGGGAAATTATGCTGAGCGCGTTGGAGCTGGTGCCCCTGTGTATTTGGCAGCTGTCATGGAATATTTGGCGGCAGAAGTTTTGGAATTGGCGGGAAATGCTGCTCGTGACAACAAAAAAACTAGAATTATCCCCCGCCATTTGCAATTGGCCATCCGCAACGACGAAGAGTTGAACAAATTGCTTTCTGGTGTAACAATCGCACAAGGAGGTGTTCTTCCTAATATTCAAGCCGTTTTGTTGCCAAAGAAGACAGAAAAGAGTGCTTAAATCTCGTGACGACAAAATCAAAAGAAAACAAAAACAAAAACCGTCCTTTTCAGGACGACAAATCATTTCCCTAAAGAGATAAATATTTCATATTTTCAAATTCCACGTACATGCCTATATTTTTATGCCATCAGAAAAATTGGTTGCAATTTTAACTGCTTTATAAAGTTAAAATTAAAAAAAAAAACTTTGCAAAAATCACTCCCATAAGAAAAAATGTATTTTTATACCTGGGTAAAATTCTTGGAATTTTGTAATTTTTATGACTGAATCCATATCCATAACCCATTTAGATGCATTTAAAAAAAATATATACCTGCGTAAAATTCTTCGAATTCTGTAATTTATATTACTTTGAATCTATATTTTATAACCCATTTAGATCCTATCAAAAAAAAACTACCTGGGTAAAATTCTGCGAATTGTGTAATTTTTATTACTTTTTTTGGACTTTGAATTAACATTTTATATCTCTTTTAGATTTTATTGTGGTCCTGAAAAGGACCGATTGTTTGATATTATCAAATGAATGATTTAACCTCCGAAACCATAAAGAGTACGACCTTGTCTCTTCAAAGCGTAAACTACATCCATAGCTGTAACTGTCTTACGCTTAGCATGTTCAGTATAGGTAACAGCATCACGGATAACATTTTCTAGAAACACTTTTAAAACTCCACGTGTTTCTTCGTAAATCAAACCAGAAATACGCTTTACACCGCCACGACGAGCCAATCGACGAATTGCTGGTTTGGTGATACCTTGGATGTTATCACGCAACACTTTACGATGCCGTTTAGCTCCACCTTTGCCCAAGCCTTTTCCTCCTTTACCACGACCAGTCATTTTTAATATTTATTTATAAAATAGAAACTTCACTACACAAGATGCACTGTCAAACTGTACATTTTGCTCAAAATCCACAGATATTTATACTTGTTTGAAAAAACAATCTCACTTCTGATTGGTCCGTCATATTCACACACAAAAAAACACCCGAACGAAGACAAAAATACCTCATTTTATTACCTAAGCTCCTGAGTTTTATGGCGATGTAAAATATAAAGTGTGAAAGTGATCGA
The DNA here is from genome assembly GCA_958431115.1 of Syrphus vitripennis. Lineage (NCBI taxonomy): Eukaryota > Metazoa > Arthropoda > Insecta > Diptera > Syrphidae > Syrphus > Syrphus vitripennis. The sequence continues at coordinate 6,091,395 of OY288110.1, read as the reverse complement.
ATAAATTGTGAAAAGTGAAAAAAAAGCAAAATAATGGCTCGTACAAAGCAAACTGCCCGTAAATCGACTGGTGGAAAGGCTCCACGCAAGCAGCTGGCTACCAAAGCAGCTCGCAAAAGTGCCCCAGCCACCGGAGGTGTAAAAAAACCACATCGTTACCGTCCTGGAACCGTGGCTCTTCGTGAAATCCGTCGTTATCAGAAGAGCACAGAATTGTTGATTCGCAAATTGCCTTTCCAACGTTTAGTTCGTGAAATTGCTCAAGATTTCAAAACAGATTTGCGGTTCCAGAGCTCAGCTGTTATGGCACTACAAGAAGCCAGTGAAGCTTATTTGGTTGGTCTTTTTGAAGATACAAATTTGTGCGCCATTCATGCCAAGCGTGTGACAATTATGCCAAAAGACATTCAATTGGCTAGACGCATTCGTGGTGAACGTGCTTAAGCATCCAAAACAATCTTAAACTCAACGGTCCTTTTCAGGACCACAAAAAATCAAAAAGAGATTAAACTAAATTTCATTTTTTTGTTGTTGTTTAAAATACATACGAGTAGACAGAGTTCTAGTTTTTATTATCCGCAATAAAACGGAGTTAGGTAGTTTATCGGACATTAGGTAAAAAAAGAGAAAATCTACCTACTACCCAAAAATGTATGTAATTTTTTTTTTATTATAGGGAGTTGGATAAATGGATACCCTAAATGAATTCTTAGAATTTTACTATGCAAGCGTAGGTATAAGATTTTATCCAAAAATCCCTTTGGAGGATAATATTTTTAGAACCAGATATCGCAGAATCTTTTGGTTTACAAATATGAGAACAATTTGAATAGGCCTTTCCAAAAATGTATATTTCAATAGGTTTCAGAAGAAAAGTTGAAAAAGTATTTTTTTTTGCCATCACTTTGGAAGACATTTTGTTTTTTTTTTTCTTAGAATATTTATATTAGGCACAGTTATCTTCAATATGTGTTTATTTATTTATATTTCATGATTTACGCAAAGCAATTTTTATTTATTTCATTATTTTACATTAACAAAAAGATAATAAGATGAACATTTTCCAATGTGTTGAATTTCGGTAGGAAAATAATATTATTGTACATACAAATTATTAAGTGTCATTTGATATGGCAATTTACAATAAGAAATAGTTAATAATGTTGGTTGATAATGAAATTGAAACAATATTTATGTTTATAATTATTTATTTAAGCAGTCTGAGTTATATTTTGTACTTATTTTACCAAAAAACAGGTAAAAACAATTTTCTGACAAAATGCTACTGCCCATCGAAATCGGTGTTGATATGCGTTTCATTACTCAAATTCTTTTAATTGAATTCGAAGGAAATTTCATAATATTTTGTTAAAATTTTAATTTATCTTGTTTAAATGAACTATCAGCTATATGAAAAAAATATTTTCAAGTTGAAAATATGTTTTGTTAATTAGTTATAAGCATTCTTTTACAAAAGTATTGAAAAAACACCACCACACATTTACTTCAATTGTGATTTATTCAATGAAACATGCCTTTATTTAAACAAAATTAATGTCCAAATGGTCAATTATTATTCTAAGAAAAATGATAAAATATATTTTTTTAGATTTGTAGCTGAAAACATTTAAATTATGTATGTTTTAAAAAGAACCTAACTTTTAAAAGAGTACAAATTGTGTACATCATGAATTTTTTGAAGACCTTCGCTCTCGTTGATTCTCATTGAATCAAGTCCGTGGGGTGTTTGTGGCATGTGAAAATTATTAAAAAAAGTGAAAAGTGTTTTATTTTATTGCAAGAAGCAATATCTAATAAAAGTGTAAAGTGAAGTGATAAAATATTAAAAAAAAAATGTCTGATACTGTGGCTGCATCTCCTGCAATTGTTGCAGAAAAAAAACCGAAGAAGGCTGCCGCCAGCGCCAGCGCCGCCGGTTCAAAGAAACCAAAATCAACGCCAACTCATCCTCCTACTCAGCAAATGGTAGATGCTGCGATTAAAACATTGAAGGAACGCGGTGGTTCTTCGCTTTTGGCTATTAAAAAGTATATTGCTGCTACTTACAAAGTCGATGTTCAAAAACTTGCACCATTTATCAAAAAATATTTAAAAGGTGCCGTAATAAGTGGTAAGTTAGTGCAAACAAAGGGAAAAGGTGCTGCAGGCTCGTTTAAATTGTCGCCAAATGCAAATAAGGAACCAAAAGCCAAGTCTGCCGCTGATAAGAAGAAATCTGCTGCTAAGCCCAAAGCTGCTGCTGCTGGTGACAAAAAATTAAAAAAGGTTGCTGGTGATAAAAAAGTGAAGAAGCCTGTAGCTGCAACCAAAAAAAGTGCTGTAGATAAAAAGAAGGTCGAAAAGCCAAAAGTAAAAAGTGTTAAGAAGACCAGTGCCGTTAAAGCAAAGCCAACTAAAGCAAAGGCTGCTGCTCCTAAGCCAAAAGTACCAAAAGCCAAATCGGCCACAGCATCTGCTGCAAAGCCTAAAAAGGCTGTTGCTGCCAAAAAAGCCAAGAAGTAATTTCACAAAAAATTTCTTCAAATTGAAACGCAAATCCACAGTCCTTTTCAGGACTACAAAAAATTGTACGAAGAGATAAATTTGTTTTTTTTTTTAATAATTACTATTAAATATCTCATCTCATCATCAATGAGATGAGATATTTTTTTTTATAATAATTAATACTAAAATATTGCACTATCTCTTTGAGATAGATTTTTTTTTTTTTTTAATAATTACTATTAAAATATTGCACTATCTCTTTGAGATAAGGTTTTTTAAAAAGAATTTTCGGTAGGTTATTGCACTCTTTGAGATGAGATTTTTTTTTTGATAATGACTTAAAATATTGCACTATCTCGATGAAAATCAAAATTTTTTTTAAAAGAATTTTCATTAGATTTTATTGCACTATCGATGAAAAATTTTTTAAAAATAATTTTTATTAGATTTGTTGTGCGAAAGTATACCTATGGAGAAACGATGTGTTATACTACATACATTTTTCTCCCAATATGAAGTATTGAGTTATTTATCTACCTACGGAAAAAGATAGTTTTATTTTGTGTTAATTTTATGAAATTCGGTTGTATCTCTTATTGAAATTTTTGCGGCCCTGAAAAGGGCCATTTTTGAAGACATTTAATAAATTACTTCGAGCTAGTATATTTGGTAACTGCCTTAGTTCCTTCACTAACAGCATGCTTGGCAAGTTCGCCAGGCAATAACAATCGAACGGCAGTCTGAATTTCCCGACTGGTTATTGTGGAACGCTTGTTGTAGTGAGCCAAACGAGATGCTTCAGCAGCAATCCTCTCGAAGATATCGTTCACAAAGCTGTTCATGATGCTCATGGCTTTTGATGAAATTCCAGTGTCTGGATGAACTTGCTTGAGAACTTTGTAAATGTAGATTGCGTAGCTTTCCTTCCTCTTACGCTTCTTCTTCTTATCGGTTTTGGTAATATTTTTTTGAGCCTTTCCGGCCTTCTTTGCTGCTTTTCCACTAGTCTTAGGCGGCATTTTTAAGTTAACTATTCACTTTTAGACTGTATACACTGACGAATAAACGAGAACTGTGAAAATGCGCAGAGCTGCTTCTCAATTTATTCTCTCTTTCGGTGGTAAATTTGTAATGTGTTCACTCTCTTTTTTGTGTTTGAGATTCGTGAACATTTCGAATAAATAGGGGCGTCCAATTGGAATTCAAGTCAATGATTCTAGTGCGAGCATTCAAAGTGAACGGTTGTGCGCGAATTTAATCCGTGTGAATAAAAATTAAAAATTAAAAAAAACCCACCCCTAATAAAAGTGTAGTGTTACCTGTGTGTGATACCGACAAATTATTCGGAATTCCCAGATAATCTGCCACATCCGGATTAAAGGGAAAAACCAAGGACTACAGGTAGACTTTTTTTTCTCCGTCCCAATGGGTCAGCGAGAGAAGGTAAAAGCCGCCAGGGAGCAATTGTTGAGCACCATCGAGAGGGAAATCGCACATATGCGAAATACCTACGGTGTGGGTGCATCAACAGATTTCGCTGTGCGGTTAGGCTACGACGTAGACCAAATTCTCCAGCAATTTACCATCCCGACTGCACCAGAAGCAGAAGTCGTTGAGGACGTTGAGGATATTCCCATGGAATCAACACCAGTGACGGAAAAGAGAGCAAAGGCAAGTGACACCGAAGTGGAACTTGACCAAAGCAAACGACCGAAACTTATTGACGGTAACCTTAATGAAGACACTGATTTCATTAAGGTTGCCCCAACTAACAGGAGAAAAAAGGCCAGTAACCAGGCTGCAACAGCATCTCCAACAACAACAACAACTGCAGCAGCAGCAAAGTCATCAGCAGCAGCGGAACTTCAACATAGTCCAGGGAAAATGCAGCCACCCATTGTGTGCTACAACTTGGCAACAGCCGAAATGTACCGGCATTTTAAGTTAAACGGCAAAACAATAAACTACTCAGTAGTTAATATTAACAAAACAAAAACAATAATAAAAACAACAACAAAACAAGACAACGAAGACGTAAGGAAGTACCTACTTGAAAAAAAAGTACAGCACCATTCCTTCACTTCCAAGGAGGACAGGAAGTGTATTATACTTCTAAAAAAACTCAACCGCTCCCATAACCCTGAGGACATTGTCAACGAACTAGGAGCCCTGGAATTCGAAGCCATCAAGGCATCACCCTTTCGCTCCAAGAAAGACAAAACAACGACCTTCAACGCCTTTGTTGTTGAGTTTAAAAAAGGGACAGACCTAGCAGCAGTCAGTAGGATCCGGAACCTACTCGGGGAAGCAGTTAGATGGGAGAAACTGCAGCCCAATATAATAACCCAGTGCCGAAACTGCCAAGCTTTTGGGCATGTCAGCGTTAACTGCAGCATGAAACATCGCTGCGTGAAGTGCAGCGAATCACATGAACGAGGCCAGTGCGCAAGGACCGACCCAAAGATTGGAAAACCCTACTGCGTCCTCTGCAAGGAAGAAGGACACCCAGCTAGCTATGAAGGATGTCCCTACAGGAAAAAAATAGTTGCAGCAAAAAAAGAGAAGGAGGCAGCGAAAACACCGGCAAAACCAACAACTCTACCAACATCCAGGAAATTTACTCCAGGTAAGTCTTTTTCCGATATTTTAAAAATTAACAACAGTGTATATAATAATACCCCCAAAACCCAAGCCAAACCCCTAACCAAACCCCAAACCAAACCCAGCCCAATTGCTCAACCTGAGCCAACCATCCCCAAATCATCGAACCCAATTGGTGTCAAAACCACAAACAACTCCAAAACTTTTAGTTTGCCCAAAACCACAACGAGTTCGTTCCTGAACGACTCACAAAAATTTTTCGGTTGTGACTTTGTCACAATCTTATCCAAAATTTCAGACTTCCTCCCTCTCTACGAGGCCTGTCCCGACGAAACCGGCAAGAAACACATGTTTCTTGACTTCTGCTTTAAAATATGTCTAGGACAATAAACCAATTAAACGTTATCTCGTATAACGTCGGCTCTTTAGTATCCCATCCTAAACGGATCTCCCTTGAAAACTTCCTTAAGAAAAACAAACCCGACGCCGTTTTGCTCTCTGAAACTAAATTAGTGACGAGGCATCGGCTTTACTTTGAAAAGTACACACTATTCCGGACTGACAGAGATTTCGCCAAAACTGGCACCGCCATTCTGGTAAAATCAAATTTTCAATGCCAAAAGGTCATTATCCAAGGCTTGGTTACATTTGAAGTAACCTGTATAGCCATCTTACTAGAAAACAATGAAAATATCCTTCTGATATCATTGTATAACCAGTGCGGCGCATCCCAAACTGACATTAAACATGACCTTGACTTGCTTAACGCATTTTGTCAAAATTACACTCTATTTATAATTGGTGGCGATTTTAACGCTCGTCATCAATTATGGATGGACTCACATAACACCCTCCAAGGAGTTGCTATCTCCGACTGGCTATGCGCTAATTCTCACACACACTCTTTTGACATTGTGTCTCAACCAATCCCCACATTTCCCCGAACCCCTTCTACACTTGATTTTTTCCTGTGCTCCCCCAACTTAATTTGTAGACTACCTACACTTGAGAACTTCTCATGCACTGCAATTCCATCTGACTCCGACCACTTAGCAGTAAAATTAATACTTCGTCTTCGGACAAATTTCAATGCCCTTGCTAATCCCCAGCAAGAATTCATTAATTACAACAAAATCAACTGGGACGTATTCCAAAGTTCCTTAACGGACAAACTACGCAATAACACGCCCAGCACATCAACCAATTTGAGTAATCAAGAAATCGATTCTGCAATCGATGTAATTGAAGGCTCCATTTCCTACTCAATTGCAGAGCAATCTCAACCCCTCAACTTCAAGTCTAAATACAAAGACCTTCCCATACCTATACAAAATATGTATAAATTTAGGCAAAAACTTCGAAAAATTCTGCAAAGAATTTTTCACCGTACTCTAAGTACCCACTGCAATGAGTATCAGAGTGTTTATTCACAACTTAGGTGTATTAATACACTAATCGACCAAAATACTAAAGCCTTCATAAACTCCCAGTTCAGGAAAAGACTTAACGTCATAAAACCTGGACCTGACACCTTCAAACAAATTAATAAAATTGTAGGCAAAAAATCCCCCATTCTTGGCCAACTTCAGCACAATAACTCCTTCTTAGCGTCTGACCGTGATAAGACAGATGCATTTGCGGAGTTCTTCGAAAGTAATTTCAAACCCAATCTTCCTATGCATCTGCCTGACTTTTTCTCTAACGTCAGTAACGAAGTAACAAGACTCATATCCCAAGATTCTAACTCCCTGACCACTTTCACTGAAGAAAACTCATCCGTCTGCACGACGGTTGATAACATCTTCACAAGCCCACATGATCTTCACGATTCAATTCAAAATGGCAATTCTAAGAAATCTTCGGGACCTGATAAGGTTTCCAACTTCGTTATCAAAAAACTTCCCCCCACTGCAATCATATGGCTTACAATTATCTTAAATAATTGTATCAACAATAGCTACTTCCCAGGTAAATGGAAAATTGCCGAAATATTCCCAATCCCTAAGAAACCAGGGGCAAATTTGATAAACAATTATAGGCCAATTTCTCTGCTCCCAAACCTCAGCAAGCTCCTAGAAATGCTCATCCTTAAAAAACTTCGCTCACTATGCTCCTCCATGGGAATAGTGCAGCATAACCAATTTGGTTTCAAAGCATCCCACTCCACTTTCGATCCATTGTTGAAGCTTCACGCTGATACAACTCTGGCTCTCAACAAAAAAGAAACCACCATTGCTTGTCTGCTTGATATCCAAAAAGCATTCGACAGTGTCTGGATAGATGGCCTGATTTTCAAGTTAAATTCTCTTCATTTCCCTAGGCATCTAATCCTCATTATATACAGTTTCCTCACTAACCGTAAGTTTTACGTACGAGTAGGAAATACTAACTCATCCCTTAAAAATATTTCGGCTGGAGTTGCCCAAGGTTCCCGCCTCGGGCCCGATCTATTCAACCTTTACACCTCCGACCAGCCAACTAACCCCCCAATGACCAAAACCCTACTATTTGCTGATGACTCCATCACATATAGCGCATCCCTCAGCCCAGAGATAGCACTCCGTAGAGTCAAGGATCATATCCATAGACTCTGGGAATATTACCTCCAATGGGGAATAAAAATCAACCCGTCTAAATCAGAATTAATCTGTTTTAGAATACCTTCGCATAAAGGTTTAGCCACCAAATGCAAAAACCTCTCCCTGTCACTTCCTGACAACTCCATTATCACCCCAAAGCAAAGCGTTAAATACCTTGGAATACATTTCTTCGAAAGGTTCAAATTTAACCAACACGTTAAACTCACTCTTCGTAAGGCAAACCTTGCCTTATCTCTCCTACGTCCTCTTATGCAAATAAGAGGCGGCCTCCAAACCAGGACGAAACTTCTGCTTTACAAGCAACTCATTCGCCCCATACTAACTTATTGCTTCCCTATATGGTACACAATAAGCCCCACTTATATGAAAAAAATGCAGATTTTTGAGCGAAAAGCCCTTCGTCACTGCACATCCCTCCACCGAAAACCTAACTCTCCTCGCTATTATAGCAACGAAAGGCTCTATGAAGCAGCCTGTATTGTCCCAATAGACAGGTACATCCACAACCTCAGTACAAAAATGCTGAGGAAAATCCCATCCCATCCCAGCCCTCTTATTAATTTAATTTCAGGTAATCCCGACATAGACGACCGATATCTCCAGGTGCTATCCATGACGGATCCAACATTTAGGATATCAACAGACGACAGCTTCGGAAACTTCTACGATGCTGCAGGAACGCAGTACAACAGAGGTTGAAGCAACAATTGACCATCAAAGCCCTATCACCACCTATATCCAAACCAACAAGGACCTCAAAAAACCACCCTACTCCCACCATACCAACCAACGACCGTCGGCAATGCTCCAGCAGGCGAGAAAAAACACTATTATTATTTTTACTATATATAGACTAAGGCACTTTTATTTTTAAAATGTTAACTTAAAACCAACAAATAACGAAGCAGAGCCCCTTCTGAGCTCGCAGATAAATAACTTAAGTCCTAGAATTTAAGAAATTGTAAATTTAAGCCATTGTAACATTCTTTGAGCAAATAAATAAATATTGTATATATTGTATATGCAAAATGTACAGTTTGAGAATTCAAGTCAATATACAGTGTGCAGTTTAACAGTGAACAGTGAAGAAATAGTTTGAGCTATTTCGATATAAACAATTACTTTTTCAACTAAGTAAAAAAAAAAAACTTTTTTAAAATGTCTGGTCGTGGTAAAGGTGGAAAAGTTAAGGGAAAGGCAAAGTCCCGTTCAAATCGTGCTGGATTACAGTTCCCTGTTGGTCGTATCCATCGTTTGCTCCGAAAGGGAAATTATGCTGAGCGCGTTGGAGCTGGTGCCCCTGTGTATTTGGCAGCTGTCATGGAATATTTGGCGGCAGAAGTTTTGGAATTGGCGGGAAATGCTGCTCGTGACAACAAAAAAACTAGAATTATCCCCCGCCATTTGCAATTGGCCATCCGCAACGACGAAGAGTTGAACAAATTGCTTTCTGGTGTAACAATCGCACAAGGAGGTGTTCTTCCTAATATTCAAGCCGTTTTGTTGCCAAAGAAGACAGAAAAGAGTGCTTAAATCTCGTGACGACAAAATCAAAAGAAAACAAAAACAAAAACCGTCCTTTTCAGGACGACAAATCATTTCCCTAAAGAGATAAATATTTCATATTTTCAAATTCTACGTACATGCCTATATTTTTATGCCATCAGAAAAATTGGTTGCAATTTTAACTGCTTTATAAAGTTAAAATTTAAAAAAAAAAACTGCAAAAATCACTCCCATAAGAAAAAAATGAATTTTTTATACCTGGGTAAAATTCTTGGAATTTTGTAATTTTTATTACTTTTTTGACCTTGAATCCATATTTTATAACCCATTTAGATGCATTTAAAAAAAATATATACCTGCGTAAAATTCTTCGAATTCTGTAATTTATATTACTTTGAATCTATATTTTATAACCCATTTAGATCCTATCAAAAAAAAACTACCTGGGTAAAATTCTGCGAATTGTGTAATTTTTATTACTTTTTTTGGACTTTGAATTAACATTTTATATCTCTTTTAGATTTTATTGTGGTCCTGAAAAGGACCGATTGTTTGATATTATCAAATGAATGATTTAACCTCCGAAACCATAAAGAGTACGACCTTGTCTCTTCAAAGCGTAAACTACATCCATAGCTGTAACTGTCTTACGCTTAGCATGTTCAGTATAGGTAACAGCATCACGGATAACATTTTCTAGAAACACTTTTAAAACTCCACGTGTTTCTTCGTAAATCAAACCAGAAATACGCTTTACACCGCCACGACGAGCCAATCGACGAATTGCTGGTTTGGTGATACCTTGGATGTTATCACGCAACACTTTACGATGCCGTTTAGCTCCACCTTTGCCCAAGCCTTTTCCTCCTTTACCACGACCAGTCATTTTTAATATTTATTTATAAAATAGAAACTTCACTACACAAGATGCACTGTCAAACTGTACATTTTGCTCAAAATCCACAGATATTTATACTTGTTTGAAAAAACAATCTCACTTCTGATTGGTCCGTCATATTCACACACAAAAAAACACCCGAACGAAGACAAAAATACCTCATTTTATTACCTAAGCTCCTGAGTTTTATGGCGATGTAAAATATAAAGTGTGAAAGTGATCGAATAAATTGTGAAAAGTGAAAAAAAAGCAAAATAATGGCTCGTACAAAGCAAACTGCCCGTAAATCGACTGGTGGAAAGGCTCCACGCAAGCAGCTGGCTACCAAAGCAGCTCGCAAAAGTGCCCCAGCCACCGGAGGTGTAAAAAAACCACATCGTTACCGTCCTGGAACCGTGGCTCTTCGTGAAATCCGTCGTTATCAGAAGAGCACAGAATTGTTGATTCGCAAATTGCCTTTCCAACGTTTAGTTCGTGAAATTGCTCAAGATTTCAAAACAGATTTGCGGTTCCAGAGCTCAGCTGTTATGGCACTACAAGAAGCCAGTGAAGCTTATTTGGTTGGTCTTTTTGAAGATACAAATTTGTGCGCCATTCATGCCAAGCGTGTGACAATTATGCCAAAAGACATTCAATTGGCTAGACGCATTCGTGGTGAACGTGCTTAAGCATCCAAAACAATCTTAAACTCAACGGTCCTTTTCAGGACCACAAAAAATCAAAAAGAGATTAAACTAAATTTCATTTTTTTGTTGTTGTTTAAAATACATACGAGTAGACAGAGTTCTAGTTTTTATTATCCGCAATAAAACGGAGTTAGGTAGTTTATCGGACATTAGGTAAAAAAAGAGAAAATCTACCTACTACCCAAAAATGTATGTAATTTTTTTTTTATTATAGGGAGTTGGATAAATGGATACCCTAAATGAATTCTTAGAATTTTACTATGCAAGCGTAGGTATAAGATTTTATCCAAAAATCCCTTTGGAGGATAATATTTTTAGAACCAGATATCGCAGAATCTTTTGGTTTACAAATATGAGAACAATTTGAATAGGCCTTTCCAAAAATGTATATTTCAATAGGTTTCAGAAGAAAAGTTGAAAAAGTATTTTTTTTTGCCATCACTTTGGAAGACATTTTGTTTTTTTTTTTCTTAGAATATTTATATTAGGCACAGTTATCTTCAATATGTGTTTATTTATTTATATTTCATGATTTACGCAAAGCAATTTTTATTTATTTCATTATTTTACATTAACAAAAAGATAATAAGATGAACATTTTCCAATGTGTTGAATTTCGGTAGGAAAATAATATTATTGTACATACAAATTATTAAGTGTCATTTGATATGGCAATTTACAATAAGAAATAGTTAATAATGTTGGTTGATAATGAAATTGAAACAATATTTATGTTTATAATTATTTATTTAAGCAGTCTGAGTTATATTTTGTACTTATTTTACCAAAAAACAGGTAAAAACAATTTTCTGACAAAATGCTACTGCCCATCGAAATCGGTGTTGATATGCGTTTCATTACTCAAATTCTTTTAATTGAATTCGAAGGAAATTTCATAATATTTTGTTAAAATTTTAATTTATCTTGTTTAAATGAACTATCAGCTATATGAAAAAAATATTTTCAAGTTGAAAATATGTTTTGTTAATTAGTTATAAGCATTCTTTTACAAAAGTATTGAAAAAACACCACCACACATTTACTTCAATTGTGATTTATTCAATGAAACATGCCTTTATTTAAACAAAATTAATGTCCAAATGGTCAATTATTATTCTAAGAAAAATGATAAAATATATTTTTTTAGATTTGTAGCTGAAAACATTTAAATTATGTATGTTTTAAAAAGAACCTAACTTTTAAAAGAGTACAAATTGTGTACATCATGAATTTTTTGAAGACCTTCGCTCTCGTTGATTCTCATTGAATCAAGTCCGTGGGGTGTTTGTGGCATGTGAAAATTATTAAAAAAAGTGAAAAGTGTTTTATTTTATTGCAAGAAGCAATATCTAATAAAAGTGTAAAGTGAAGTGATAAAATATTAAAAAAAAAATGTCTGATACTGTGGCTGCATCTCCTGCAATTGTTGCAGAAAAAAAACCGAAGAAGGCTGCCGCCAGCGCCAGCGCCGCCGGTTCAAAGAAACCAAAATCAACGCCAACTCATCCTCCTACTCAGCAAATGGTAGATGCTGCGATTAAAACATTGAAGGAACGCGGTGGTTCTTCGCTTTTGGCTATTAAAAAGTATATTGCTGCTACTTACAAAGTCGATGTTCAAAAACTTGCACCATTTATCAAAAAATATTTAAAAGGTGCCGTAATAAGTGGTAAGTTAGTGCAAACAAAGGGAAAAGGTGCTGCAGGCTCGTTTAAATTGTCGCCAAATGCAAATAAGGAACCAAAAGCCAAGTCTGCCGCTGATAAGAAGAAATCTGCTGCTAAGCCCAAAGCTGCTGCTGCTGGTGACAAAAAATTAAAAAAGGTTGCTGGTGATAAAAAAGTGAAGAAGCCTGTAGCTGCAACCAAAAAAAGTGCTGTAGATAAAAAGAAGGTCGAAAAGCCAAAAGTAAAAAGTGTTAAGAAGACCAGTGCCGTTAAAGCAAAGCCAACTAAAGCAAAGGCTGCTGCTCCTAAGCCAAAAGTACCAAAAGCCAAATCGGCCACAGCATCTGCTGCAAAGCCTAAAAAGGCTGTTGCTGCCAAAAAAGCCAAGAAGTAATTTCACAAAAAATTTCTTCAAATTGAAACGCAAATCCACAGTCCTTTTCAGGACTACAAAAAATTGTACGAAGAGATAAATTTGTTTTTTTTTTTAATAATTACTATTAAATATCTCATCTCATCATCAATGAGATGAGATATTTTTTTTTATAATAATTAATACTAAAATATTGCACTATCTCTTTGAGATAGATTTTTTTTTTTTTTTAATAATTACTATTAAAATATTGCACTATCTCTTTGAGATAAGGTTTTTTAAAAAGAATTTTCGGTAGGTTATTGCACTCTTTGAGATGAGATTTTTTTTTTGATAATGACTTAAAATATTGCACTATCTCGATGAAAATCAAAATTTTTTTTAAAAGAATTTTCATTAGATTTTATTGCACTATCGATGAAAAATTTTTTAAAAATAATTTTTATTAGATTTGTTGTGCGAAAGTATACCTATGGAGAAACGATGTGTTATACTACATACATTTTTCTCCCAATATGAAGTATTGAGTTATTTATCTACCTACGGAAAAAGATAGTTTTATTTTGTGTTAATTTTATGAAATTCGGTTGTATCTCTTATTGAAATTTTTGCGGCCCTGAAAAGGGCCATTTTTGAAGACATTTAATAAATTACTTCGAGCTAGTATATTTGGTAACTGCCTTAGTTCCTTCACTAACAGCATGCTTGGCAAGTTCGCCAGGCAATAACAATCGAACGGCAGTCTGAATTTCCCGACTGGTTATTGTGGAACGCTTCTTCTTCTTATCGGTTTTGGTAATATTTTTTTGAGCCTTTCCGGCCTTCTTTGCTGCTTTTCCACTAGTCTTAGGCGGCATTTTTAAGTTAACTATTCACTTTTAGACTGTATACACTGACGAATAAACGAGAACTGTGAAAATGCGCAGAGCTGCTTCTCAATTTATTCTCTCTTTCGGTGGTAAATTTGTAATGTGTTCACTCTCTTTTTTGTGTTTGAGATTCGTGAACATTTCGAATAAATAGGGGCGTCCAATTGGAATTCAAGTCAATATACAGTGTGCAGTTTAACAGTGAACAGTGAAGAAATAGTTTGAGCTATTTCGATATAAACAATTACTTTTTCAACTAAGTAAAAAAAAAAAACTTTTTTAAAATGTCTGGTCGTGGTAAAGGTGGAAAAGTTAAGGGAAAGGCAAAGTCCCGTTCAAATCGTGCTGGATTACAGTTCCCTGTTGGTCGTATCCATCGTTTGCTCCGAAAGGGAAATTATGCTGAGCGCGTTGGAGCTGGTGCCCCTGTGTATTTGGCAGCTGTCATGGAATATTTGGCGGCAGAAGTTTTGGAATTGGCGGGAAATGCTGCTCGTGACAACAAAAAAACTAGAATTATCCCCCGCCATTTGCAATTGGCCATCCGCAACGACGAAGAGTTGAACAAATTGCTTTCTGGTGTAACAATCGCACAAGGAGGTGTTCTTCCTAATATTCAAGCCGTTTTGTTGCCAAAGAAGACAGAAAAGAGTGCTTAAATCTCGTGACGACAAAATCAAAAGAAAACAAAAACAAAAACCGTCCTTTTCAGGACGACAAATCATTTCCCTAAAGAGATAAATATTTCATATTTTCAAATTCCACGTACATGCCTATATTTTTATGCCATCAGAAAAATTGGTTGCAATTTTAACTGCTTTATAAAGTTAAAATTAAAAAAAAAAACTTTGCAAAAATCACTCCCATAAGAAAAAATGTATTTTTATACCTGGGTAAAATTCTTGGAATTTTGTAATTTTTATGACTGAATCCATATCCATAACCCATTTAGATGCATTTAAAAAAAATATATACCTGCGTAAAATTCTTCGAATTCTGTAATTTATATTACTTTGAATCTATATTTTATAACCCATTTAGATCCTATCAAAAAAAAACTACCTGGGTAAAATTCTGCGAATTGTGTAATTTTTATTACTTTTTTTGGACTTTGAATTAACATTTTATATCTCTTTTAGATTTTATTGTGGTCCTGAAAAGGACCGATTGTTTGATATTATCAAATGAATGATTTAACCTCCGAAACCATAAAGAGTACGACCTTGTCTCTTCAAAGCGTAAACTACATCCATAGCTGTAACTGTCTTACGCTTAGCATGTTCAGTATAGGTAACAGCATCACGGATAACATTTTCTAGAAACACTTTTAAAACTCCACGTGTTTCTTCGTAAATCAAACCAGAAATACGCTTTACACCGCCACGACGAGCCAATCGACGAATTGCTGGTTTGGTGATACCTTGGATGTTATCACGCAACACTTTACGATGCCGTTTAGCTCCACCTTTGCCCAAGCCTTTTCCTCCTTTACCACGACCAGTCATTTTTAATATTTATTTATAAAATAGAAACTTCACTACACAAGATGCACTGTCAAACTGTACATTTTGCTCAAAATCCACAGATATTTATACTTGTTTGAAAAAACAATCTCACTTCTGATTGGTCCGTCATATTCACACACAAAAAAACACCCGAACGAAGACAAAAATACCTCATTTTATTACCTAAGCTCCTGAGTTTTATGGCGATGTAAAATATAAAGTGTGAAAGTGATCGAATAAATTGTGAAAAGTGAAAAAAAAGCAAAATAATGGCTCGTACAAAGCAAACTGCCCGTAAATCGACTGGTGGAAAGGCTCCACGCAAGCAGCTGGCTACCAAAGCAGCTCGCAAAAGTGCCCCAGCCACCGGAGGTGTAAAAAAACCACATCGTTACCGTCCTGGAACCGTGGCTCTTCGTGAAATCCGTCGTTATCAGAAGAGCACAGAATTGTTGATTCGCAAATTGCCTTTCCAACGTTTAGTTCGTGAAATTGCTCAAGATTTCAAAACAGATTTGCGGTTCCAGAGCTCAGCTGTTATGGCACTACAAGAAGCCAGTGAAGCTTATTTGGTTGGTCTTTTTGAAGATACAAATTTGTGCGCCATTCATGCCAAGCGTGTGACAATTATGCCAAAAGACATTCAATTGGCTAGACGCATTCGTGGTGAACGTGCTTAAGCATCCAAAACAATCTTAAACTCAACGGTCCTTTTCAGGACCACAAAAAATCAAAAAGAGATTAAACTAAATTTCATTTTTTTGTTGTTGTTTAAAATACATACGAGTAGACAGAGTTCTAGTTTTTATTATCCGCAATAAAACGGAGTTAGGTAGTTTATCGGACATTAGGTAAAAAAAGAGAAAATCTACCTACTACCCAAAAATGTATGTAATTTTTTTTTTATTATAGGGAGTTGGATAAATGGATACCCTAAATGAATTCTTAGAATTTTACTATGCAAGCGTAGGTATAAGATTTTATCCAAAAATCCCTTTGGAGGATAATATTTTTAGAACCAGATATCGCAGAATCTTTTGGTTTACAAATATGAGAACAATTTGAATAGGCCTTTCCAAAAATGTATATTTCAATAGGTTTCAGAAGAAAAGTTGAAAAAGTATTTTTTTTTGCCATCACTTTGGAAGACATTTTGTTTTTTTTTTTCTTAGAATATTTATATTAGGCACAGTTATCTTCAATATGTGTTTATTTATTTATATTTCATGATTTACGCAAAGCAATTTTTATTTATTTCATTATTTTACATTAACAAAAAGATAATAAGATGAACATTTTCCAATGTGTTGAATTTCGGTAGGAAAATAATATTATTGTACATACAAATTATTAAGTGTCATTTGATATGGCAATTTACAATAAGAAATAGTTAATAATGTTGGTTGATAATGAAATTGAAACAATATTTATGTTTATAATTATTTATTTAAGCAGTCTGAGTTATATTTTGTACTTATTTTACCAAAAAACAGGTAAAAACAATTTTCTGACAAAATGCTACTGCCCATCGAAATCGGTGTTGATATGCGTTTCATTACTCAAATTCTTTTAATTGAATTCGAAGGAAATTTCATAATATTTTGTTAAAATTTTAATTTATCTTGTTTAAATGAACTATCAGCTATATGAAAAAAATATTTTCAAGTTGAAAATATGTTTTGTTAATTAGTTATAAGCATTCTTTTACAAAAGTATTGAAAAAACACCACCACACATTTACTTCAATTGTGATTTATTCAATGAAACATGCCTTTATTTAAACAAAATTAATGTCCAAATGGTCAATTATTATTCTAAGAAAAATGATAAAATATATTTTTTTAGATTTGTAGCTGAAAACATTTAAATTATGTATGTTTTAAAAAGAACCTAACTTTTAAAAGAGTACAAATTGTGTACATCATGAATTTTTTGAAGACCTTCGCTCTCGTTGATTCTCATTGAATCAAGTCCGTGGGGTGTTTGTGGCATGTGAAAATTATTAAAAAAAGTGAAAAGTGTTTTATTTTATTGCAAGAAGCAATATCTAATAAAAGTGTAAAGTGAAGTGATAAAATATTAAAAAAAAAATGTCTGATACTGTGGCTGCATCTCCTGCAATTGTTGCAGAAAAAAAACCGAAGAAGGCTGCCGCCAGCGCCAGCGCCGCCGGTTCAAAGAAACCAAAATCAACGCCAACTCATCCTCCTACTCAGCAAATGGTAGATGCTGCGATTAAAACATTGAAGGAACGCGGTGGTTCTTCGCTTTTGGCTATTAAAAAGTATATTGCTGCTACTTACAAAGTCGATGTTCAAAAACTTGCACCATTTATCAAAAAATATTTAAAAGGTGCCGTAATAAGTGGTAAGTTAGTGCAAACAAAGGGAAAAGGTGCTGCAGGCTCGTTTAAATTGTCGCCAAATGCAAATAAGGAACCAAAAGCCAAGTCTGCCGCTGATAAGAAGAAATCTGCTGCTAAGCCCAAAGCTGCTGCTGCTGGTGACAAAAAATTAAAAAAGGTTGCTGGTGATAAAAAAGTGAAGAAGCCTGTAGCTGCAACCAAAAAAAGTGCTGTAGATAAAAAGAAGGTCGAAAAGCCAAAAGTAAAAAGTGTTAAGAAGACCAGTGCCGTTAAAGCAAAGCCAACTAAAGCAAAGGCTGCTGCTCCTAAGCCAAAAGTACCAAAAGCCAAATCGGCCACAGCATCTGCTGCAAAGCCTAAAAAGGCTGTTGCTGCCAAAAAAGCCAAGAAGTAATTTCACAAAAAATTTCTTCAAATTGAAACGCAAATCCACAGTCCTTTTCAGGACTACAAAAAATTGTACGAAGAGATAAATTTGTTTTTTTTTTTAATAATTACTATTAAATATCTCATCTCATCATCAATGAGATGAGATATTTTTTTTTATAATAATTAATACTAAAATATTGCACTATCTCTTTGAGATAGATTTTTTTTTTTTTTTAATAATTACTATTAAAATATTGCACTATCTCTTTGAGATAAGGTTTTTTAAAAAGAATTTTCGGTAGGTTATTGCACTCTTTGAGATGAGATTTTTTTTTTGATAATGACTTAAAATATTGCACTATCTCGATGAAAATCAAAATTTTTTTTAAAAGAATTTTCATTAGATTTTATTGCACTATCGATGAAAAATTTTTTAAAAATAATTTTTATTAGATTTGTTGTGCGAAAGTATACCTATGGAGAAACGATGTGTTATACTACATACATTTTTCTCCCAATATGAAGTATTGAGTTATTTATCTACCTACGGAAAAAGATAGTTTTATTTTGTGTTAATTTTATGAAATTCGGTTGTATCTCTTATTGAAATTTTTGCGGCCCTGAAAAGGGCCATTTTTGAAGACATTTAATAAATTACTTCGAGCTAGTATATTTGGTAACTGCCTTAGTTCCTTCACTAACAGCATGCTTGGCAAGTTCGCCAGGCAATAACAATCGAACGGCAGTCTGAATTTCCCGACTGGTTATTGTGGAACGCTTGTTGTAGTGAGCCAAACGAGATGCTTCAGCAGCAATCCTCTCGAAGATATCGTTCACAAAGCTGTTCATGATGCTCATGGCTTTTGATGAAATTCCAGTGTCTGGATGAACTTGCTTGAGAACTTTGTAAATGTAGATTGCGTAGCTTTCCTTCCTCTTACGCTTCTTCTTCTTATCGGTTTTGGTAATATTTTTTTGAGCCTTTCCGGCCTTCTTTGCTGCTTTTCCACTAGTCTTAGGCGGCATTTTTAAGTTAACTATTCACTTTTAGACTGTATACACTGACGAATAAACGAGAACTGTGAAAATGCGCAGAGCTGCTTCTCAATTTATTCTCTCTTTCGGTGGTAAATTTGTAATGTGTTCACTCTCTTTTTTGTGTTTGAGATTCGTGAACATTTCGAATAAATAGGGGCGTCCAATTGGAATTCAAGTCAATATACAGTGTGCAGTTTAACAGTGAACAGTGAAGAAATAGTTTGAGCTATTTCGATATAAACAATTACTTTTTCAACTAAGTAAAAAAAAAAAACTTTTTTAAAATGTCTGGTCGTGGTAAAGGTGGAAAAGTTAAGGGAAAGGCAAAGTCCCGTTCAAATCGTGCTGGATTACAGTTCCCTGTTGGTCGTATCCATCGTTTGCTCCGAAAGGGAAATTATGCTGAGCGCGTTGGAGCTGGTGCCCCTGTGTATTTGGCAGCTGTCATGGAATATTTGGCGGCAGAAGTTTTGGAATTGGCGGGAAATGCTGCTCGTGACAACAAAAAAACTAGAATTATCCCCCGCCATTTGCAATTGGCCATCCGCAACGACGAAGAGTTGAACAAATTGCTTTCTGGTGTAACAATCGCACAAGGAGGTGTTCTTCCTAATATTCAAGCCGTTTTGTTGCCAAAGAAGACAGAAAAGAGTGCTTAAATCTCGTGACGACAAAATCAAAAGAAAACAAAAACAAAAACCGTCCTTTTCAGGACGACAAATCATTTCCCTAAAGAGATAAATATTTCATATTTTCAAATTCCACGTACATGCCTATATTTTTATGCCATCAGAAAAATTGGTTGCAATTTTAACTGCTTTATAAAGTTAAAATTAAAAAAAAAAACTTTGCAAAAATCACTCCCATAAGAAAAAATGTATTTTTATACCTGGGTAAAATTCTTGGAATTTTGTAATTTTTATGACTGAATCCATATCCATAACCCATTTAGATGCATTTAAAAAAAATATATACCTGCGTAAAATTCTTCGAATTCTGTAATTTATATTACTTTGAATCTATATTTTATAACCCATTTAGATCCTATCAAAAAAAAACTACCTGGGTAAAATTCTGCGAATTGTGTAATTTTTATTACTTTTTTTGGACTTTGAATTAACATTTTATATCTCTTTTAGATTTTATTGTGGTCCTGAAAAGGACCGATTGTTTGATATTATCAAATGAATGATTTAACCTCCGAAACCATAAAGAGTACGACCTTGTCTCTTCAAAGCGTAAACTACATCCATAGCTGTAACTGTCTTACGCTTAGCATGTTCAGTATAGGTAACAGCATCACGGATAACATTTTCTAGAAACACTTTTAAAACTCCACGTGTTTCTTCGTAAATCAAACCAGAAATACGCTTTACACCGCCACGACGAGCCAATCGACGAATTGCTGGTTTGGTGATACCTTGGATGTTATCACGCAACACTTTACGATGCCGTTTAGCTCCACCTTTGCCCAAGCCTTTTCCTCCTTTACCACGACCAGTCATTTTTAATATTTATTTATAAAATAGAAACTTCACTACACAAGATGCACTGTCAAACTGTACATTTTGCTCAAAATCCACAGATATTTATACTTGTTTGAAAAAACAATCTCACTTCTGATTGGTCCGTCATATTCACACACAAAAAAACACCCGAACGAAGACAAAAATACCTCATTTTATTACCTAAGCTCCTGAGTTTTATGGCGATGTAAAATATAAAGTGTGAAAGTGATCGAATAAATTGTGAAAAGTGAAAAAAAAGCAAAATAATGGCTCGTACAAAGCAAACTGCCCGTAAATCGACTGGTGGAAAGGCTCCACGCAAGCAGCTGGCTACCAAAGCAGCTCGCAAAAGTGCCCCAGCCACCGGAGGTGTAAAAAAACCACATCGTTACCGTCCTGGAACCGTGGCTCTTCGTGAAATCCGTCGTTATCAGAAGAGCACAGAATTGTTGATTCGCAAATTGCCTTTCCAACGTTTAGTTCGTGAAATTGCTCAAGATTTCAAAACAGATTTGCGGTTCCAGAGCTCAGCTGTTATGGCACTACAAGAAGCCAGTGAAGCTTATTTGGTTGGTCTTTTTGAAGATACAAATTTGTGCGCCATTCATGCCAAGCGTGTGACAATTATGCCAAAAGACATTCAATTGGCTAGACGCATTCGTGGTGAACGTGCTTAAGCATCCAAAACAATCTTAAACTCAACGGTCCTTTTCAGGACCACAAAAAATCAAAAAGAGATTAAACTAAATTTCATTTTTTTGTTGTTGTTTAAAATACATACGAGTAGACAGAGTTCTAGTTTTTATTATCCGCAATAAAACGGAGTTAGGTAGTTTATCGGACATTAGGTAAAAAAAGAGAAAATCTACCTACTACCCAAAAATGTATGTAATTTTTTTTTTATTATAGGGAGTTGGATAAATGGATACCCTAAATGAATTCTTAGAATTTTACTATGCAAGCGTAGGTATAAGATTTTATCCAAAAATCCCTTTGGAGGATAATATTTTTAGAACCAGATATCGCAGAATCTTTTGGTTTACAAATATGAGAACAATTTGAATAGGCCTTTCCAAAAATGTATATTTCAATAGGTTTCAGAAGAAAAGTTGAAAAAGTATTTTTTTTTGCCATCACTTTGGAAGACATTTTGTTTTTTTTTTTCTTAGAATATTTATATTAGGCACAGTTATCTTCAATATGTGTTTATTTATTTATATTTCATGATTTACGCAAAGCAATTTTTATTTATTTCATTATTTTACATTAACAAAAAGATAATAAGATGAACATTTTCCAATGTGTTGAATTTCGGTAGGAAAATAATATTATTGTACATACAAATTATTAAGTGTCATTTGATATGGCAATTTACAATAAGAAATAGTTAATAATGTTGGTTGATAATGAAATTGAAACAATATTTATGTTTATAATTATTTATTTAAGCAGTCTGAGTTATATTTTGTACTTATTTTACCAAAAAACAGGTAAAAACAATTTTCTGACAAAATGCTACTGCCCATCGAAATCGGTGTTGATATGCGTTTCATTACTCAAATTCTTTTAATTGAATTCGAAGGAAATTTCATAATATTTTGTTAAAATTTTAATTTATCTTGTTTAAATGAACTATCAGCTATATGAAAAAAATATTTTCAAGTTGAAAATATGTTTTGTTAATTAGTTATAAGCATTCTTTTACAAAAGTATTGAAAAAACACCACCACACATTTACTTCAATTGTGATTTATTCAATGAAACATGCCTTTATTTAAACAAAATTAATGTCCAAATGGTCAATTATTATTCTAAGAAAAATGATAAAATATATTTTTTTAGATTTGTAGCTGAAAACATTTAAATTATGTATGTTTTAAAAAGAACCTAACTTTTAAAAGAGTACAAATTGTGTACATCATGAATTTTTTGAAGACCTTCGCTCTCGTTGATTCTCATTGAATCAAGTCCGTGGGGTGTTTGTGGCATGTGAAAATTATTAAAAAAAGTGAAAAGTGTTTTATTTTATTGCAAGAAGCAATATCTAATAAAAGTGTAAAGTGAAGTGATAAAATATTAAAAAAAAAATGTCTGATACTGTGGCTGCATCTCCTGCAATTGTTGCAGAAAAAAAACCGAAGAAGGCTGCCGCCAGCGCCAGCGCCGCCGGTTCAAAGAAACCAAAATCAACGCCAACTCATCCTCCTACTCAGCAAATGGTAGATGCTGCGATTAAAACATTGAAGGAACGCGGTGGTTCTTCGCTTTTGGCTATTAAAAAGTATATTGCTGCTACTTACAAAGTCGATGTTCAAAAACTTGCACCATTTATCAAAAAATATTTAAAAGGTGCCGTAATAAGTGGTAAGTTAGTGCAAACAAAGGGAAAAGGTGCTGCAGGCTCGTTTAAATTGTCGCCAAATGCAAATAAGGAACCAAAAGCCAAGTCTGCCGCTGATAAGAAGAAATCTGCTGCTAAGCCCAAAGCTGCTGCTGCTGGTGACAAAAAATTAAAAAAGGTTGCTGGTGATAAAAAAGTGAAGAAGCCTGTAGCTGCAACCAAAAAAAGTGCTGTAGATAAAAAGAAGGTCGAAAAGCCAAAAGTAAAAAGTGTTAAGAAGACCAGTGCCGTTAAAGCAAAGCCAACTAAAGCAAAGGCTGCTGCTCCTAAGCCAAAAGTACCAAAAGCCAAATCGGCCACAGCATCTGCTGCAAAGCCTAAAAAGGCTGTTGCTGCCAAAAAAGCCAAGAAGTAATTTCACAAAAAATTTCTTCAAATTGAAACGCAAATCCACAGTCCTTTTCAGGACTACAAAAAATTGTACGAAGAGATAAATTTGTTTTTTTTTTTAATAATTACTATTAAATATCTCATCTCATCATCAATGAGATGAGATATTTTTTTTTATAATAATTAATACTAAAATATTGCACTATCTCTTTGAGATAGATTTTTTTTTTTTTTTAATAATTACTATTAAAATATTGCACTATCTCTTTGAGATAAGGTTTTTTAAAAAGAATTTTCGGTAGGTTATTGCACTCTTTGAGATGAGATTTTTTTTTTGATAATGACTTAAAATATTGCACTATCTCGATGAAAATCAAAATTTTTTTTAAAAGAATTTTCATTAGATTTTATTGCACTATCGATGAAAAATTTTTTAAAAATAATTTTTATTAGATTTGTTGTGCGAAAGTATACCTATGGAGAAACGATGTGTTATACTACATACATTTTTCTCCCAATATGAAGTATTGAGTTATTTATCTACCTACGGAAAAAGATAGTTTTATTTTGTGTTAATTTTATGAAATTCGGTTGTATCTCTTATTGAAATTTTTGCGGCCCTGAAAAGGGCCATTTTTGAAGACATTTAATAAATTACTTCGAGCTAGTATATTTGGTAACTGCCTTAGTTCCTTCACTAACAGCATGCTTGGCAAGTTCGCCAGGCAATAACAATCGAACGGCAGTCTGAATTTCCCGACTGGTTATTGTGGAACGCTTGTTGTAGTGAGCCAAACGAGATGCTTCAGCAGCAATCCTCTCGAAGATATCGTTCACAAAGCTGTTCATGATGCTCATGGCTTTTGATGAAATTCCAGTGTCTGGATGAACTTGCTTGAGAACTTTGTAAATGTAGATTGCGTAGCTTTCCTTCCTCTTACGCTTCTTCTTCTTATCGGTTTTGGTAATATTTTTTTGAGCCTTTCCGGCCTTCTTTGCTGCTTTTCCACTAGTCTTAGGCGGCATTTTTAAGTTAACTATTCACTTTTAGACTGTATACACTGACGAATAAACGAGAACTGTGAAAATGCGCTTATGCTTATGCTTATGCTTTTTTATTGAACCTTAAAATACTATGTACAATTTGTTTTCTTAAGATTAATTGGCTAATATTAAATTTGCTGGCTCATAGGGGGCCTAACACTTATACCTTGTCATGCTTGTTTTTAAATATCAACTTAAAAGTAGGTGGTAAAAAAAATTTTAAAAATAATTCTGGCTTGGTTTTTTTTTTCTCGGGTTGTTCCGTCCCGGTTGTCCAATTGGTGGGTTTAGGGTTGGTTGGTTTTTAGTAGTTGTTCAGCCACGGTGGTAGGCTGACTCCGTGTCAGCGTAAAATGGAACTGCTTCTGCGTTGTCGTCTGGTATCCGGTCGATTAAGTCCATAGCACACAAGTATCTTGGCTCGGGATGTCGTTCCTGTATGGTCATCCTTCTCATAAGCGGGTTAGGGTGATTGACGGTTTTTGCCATGAATTTTCTTGCAAATTGCATTAAAAATTCGTCCAATGGCTCTATTTTTGCTTCGTCGTAGACTCGCTGGTTGCTGGGGTATTTTAGCCGCTGTCTATCGAAGAAGAGTCCGGTGCTTATTCTCAGCATTTTTCTCTCAAAAAGTTTGAGCTTCTCCATTGCCGTCTTTGAGATGGTGTACCATACAGGAAAGCTGTAGCTGATGATAGGCCTTATCAGCTGTTTGTAAATGAGCAGCTTTGTTGCTTGGCTTAGCCCATTTCTCCTCTTGAGTAGCGGGTGTAGTCGATGGAATGCAAAATTGGCCTTCTTAAGTACCTTCCTGGTATGTGGGTTGAATTTCATCAGATTGTTGAAATTCACCCCTAGGTACTTGACGTTTTGTTTTGTGTGTACCGTCGACCCATCGGGAAGCCTCAGTACTAGATTTTTGCAGGTAGTTGCAGTTCGACAGCGGATGCCATTCCTGGCTGGTCTCCTGAAGCATACGAGTTCCGTCTTGCTACTGTTTATTTTGATTCCCCACTTCTGGTAATACTCGAAGAGTCTGGTGACGTGGGCTTCGACTTTCCTGGCGGCTATGGTTGGTGATATTGATGAGGCGTATGTCAACGAGTCATCCGCGAAGAGCAGGTTTTCACATCCGGTTGGTGTTGGCTGGTCTGATGTCATCATGCTGTAGAGGAAGGGTCCCAGCTTCGATCCTTGGGCTACTCCGGCTTTGATGGTCTTGGTGGTGGATTTACAGTTGTCTATCTGGACGAAAAATTTTCTGAAAGAAAGAAAAGAAAAGATTATTTTTATTAGTTGTGTCGGCAATCTTTGCAGTCTAAGTTTATGGATGAGGCCGTCTATCCATACACTGTCGAATGCTTTCTCGACATCCAGAAAGCATCCAACGGTGATTCGGTGGCTGTTCAGTGCTGTTGTGACATCGGATTGGAATTTGGTCAGCGCGTGTAGCGTTGAGTGGCCTTCGCGGAAGCCAAACTGCATATCGGGGATAATGTTATTATCCTTGCAGTGTTTTTTGAGTCTCCTGAGCAAGACCTCTTCCAGGATTTTGCTGATGCTGTTAAGGAGGGAAACCGGTCTATAGTTGGTGATGTCACTAAGTGCTCCTTTTTTGGGGATTGCCACGACTTTGGCTTCTTTCCACTTCTGGGGGAAGTATCCGTTGTTGATGCAGTTGTTAATGATGATGGTGAGGAATACCATTACTGCATGTGGGAACCTTTTAATTATATAGCTGGAGACACCGTCTGGTCCAGCTGACTTTTTTGGCTGGGAATTGCCGATTATATCTGCGACCTCCTCTATTTTGCAGAAATACGGATTGTCTGGAGGATCGCTTGCTGGATGGGTGTCGTCAAAGCTGATTATATCCGGATTCGGTTGGGATGTCTGTTGGACAGATGCTTCGACTTCTTGTATGAACGCTGGATCGTTAGGTGGGCTCGGTGTGAAGTTTCCTTCAAAGTGGCTCGCAAATGCTTCTACCTTGTCCTCGATTGTGGTCACTTCGATGTTGTTGTGGCTGATGATGTCAGGCATTTTTGGGTGCTTGCCAATGATTCTGTTGATGTTCTTGAAGGCATCGGGTCCTGGTTTGATGGTTTGTAGCCGTTTTTCATATTGTATGTTGTTGTAGTGTTTTACAGAGTTCCGAAACATTATATTTGTTTGCTTTAGCTCATTCCAGACTGTCTGGTAGTCAATGTTGACAGTATTCAGCTCTCTTCGTTGGATCCGTTGTAGACGCTTCCTGAGTCGTTGCCTGTGAGCATATAAGCTCTGAACGTACTCCGGTAGGTGTTGATACCTATCCTTTGACGTTCGAGGTTTTTTTTGGTGATCCAGTGCCGTAGTTACGGCATGCTCCAGGTTGTCAATTGCAGCGTCTATCTCGGGGTCCAGAAGATTCCTGTTTGACGGTGGAAGAGCTATCCTGTCTTCAATGTCCCTATGTAGTTGGTCAATGTTCAGCCGCCTGTAGTTGATGAAGGTCTCTGGGGTTTCTTCTGAAAATATAATGGGTTCGTTAAGTTTGATCGACAGTTGGACGGCTTCATGGTCCGAGTCACTGTGCACGGTTGTGCACACATAATTCCGGATTTCCGGAGTAATGTTTACTAAACTCGAGGATGCCAGGAAGAAGTCCAACGTCGATGGTGTTCTTGGGAAGGTGGGTTTGGGTTGGGATATCGCAACCAGTGAATGTTCATTGAAGTTGTTCTCCATCCAGTCGACAATTACTCTGCCTTCACTGTCAACTTGCGTGTCCAGCCACAAGTGATGCCTCGCGTTGAAGTCGCCGCCAATGATCCCATAGGTGGTTTTTTTTATAATTCCGTTGAGGATATGCAGATCATTTTGAATATTCCTTGCAGAGGATGTGCACTTGAAATACGTGCTGATGACCGTAAGGGTCTCACCTCTTCCTACGGATAAGACCATGGCGGTGGCTTCACTGGTCCGAAGTCCTGAGATGGTGACTTCAGTCGAATTGGAGAATATTTTTTCCTTTACATAGATAGCTGTTCCAACCTGGTCCTGGTTTCTGTCCTTCCTGTAAATTTTGTATCCCTTGACGTCTATATTGTTGACCTTTGTGACGTTCGTCTCACTGATCAGGGCAATATCAGGAGTGTTCCTCTTCATGAATATGCAGAATGACGCCCTCTTGTCCAGGCTGTACAATGAATTTACATTGTACGTCAGGATGCGGAGCTTCTTTAACTGCATATCTGGAAGAGGAAAGTGGCTAATGCCACGGACTTCTCTCCTTCAGTAAGCTGGGCGTAGTTCGGTGGAACTGCACTCCTTGCTTTGCCCATGACCGTGAGTAGGTCGGAACCGAATATCCTTTGGACTTCGTTACTAAGATTCGGTGGCGCTGCCGATTTGGTTGGTCCGGTCTTTGTTGCTGCTATCCTTGTCGCTGGTCTAGATGTGGTTGGTGGTTCTGTTTGTTGTTGTGAAGCTTTGGGTGTTTGGGCTCCTCTTGTTATCGCCGCGTAGCTGACAGCTGGTCGAGTGGTCACGGTAGCTGGACTAGTGACGAACTTCTGGTGGGCTCGCTTCTCTGCCATTTGCCTGTTTCTTTCCGTTTGGCGAGCTTTTAGTGCTGGGCATCCTTTGAAGCTGGCCGGGTGTCCAGTTTTTTGGCAGTTGGCACACCATACGTCCAACCCAGTGTTCGCCTTGCGTTGGCACTGTCCAGGTTCGTGCGACTCCTTGCATTTGACGCAAACATATGCGCGTCCGCAGTTTGTGGCGACGTGTCCAAAACGTTGGCAGTTTCGACACTGCACGATGTCGTTGGACTTGAGGCGCTCCCAGTATACCCTCTGGTTCATTATTAAGGTCTTTTTGTAGACCTCATTAATGTCGCAGTTCTTGGCTAACTCCACTACGAAGTTATTATATAGTTTTGTTTGCGCCTTCTTGGCCTTGAATTGGGTGACCTTGATGACTGGGAGCCCCTCAATCCGCAGTTCGTCCTCGACCTCGATGGGTGCACACGTGTAGTGTATTCCCTTAAGGAGAAGCAGATTCTTCCTTTCTTCACGTGGTGTGAAGGAGTTGAACTGAATCTTCCTCTCCTTAAGGAAACCCTTGATTTTGTCGAAGGTTTCCCTGCTTCCAGCGCTGATAATTGTTGTTTTGGTGCTTTTGTTCTTGAATGTAACTACAAGGTTGTTTGCCTTGCAGAACCTGCTAATCTCGGCAATGTTGCCCGAGTAGCAAAAAATTGGCGGCATTGCAGATGTTTTGGCGGCGTTGTCCTTGGTTGTTGTTGGCGTTGTCGTTGGCGGCTGAGCTGGCTTTGGTTGGGTGGACGCTGGCGCTGGCAGATTCGAGCTGGAATCGTTGTCCAGTTGGGCACGTTTGCTATCGTTGTCCTTTTTGTTCCCCTTCCTAGGCCTCTTCTGCCCGGGTAAGGGAGAGTCGCTTGGGTCCGAGCTCTCCTCTGCTGGTCCTTCTGGATCTTCCTCGCTGGAAGATTCGATGTTGCTGGCGGTGGTGGTCGAGGAATCGTCATCACTCGTGATGTCCTCTGCCTCCATCTCCTCGTTGTCAGGTACCACTGCCACTGGTACCTTCGGGGCAATGAATTTGCCAATGGTGTCACTAAGCCTTTGTCCGTAATCGGGACTCAGGTGCGTGACCATCCTCGACAGCAATGCTTCAAGCGAAGCAAATGCTGCCTCCGGATTAAATGGTTCACCCATTTCCGGCTTAACTCTCCTTTGTTTTTCTTAATCTGATTTTACACGGAAAAATATTTTTAAAAAAACCTTTCTTCGTGGAAAATCAGCGTGATTAGCTGTGCAGGTAGCTAGCAGGTAACTGTTGTCACAGGTAGCAAGCAGGTACCTGAAACTTAACCTTTTTTTCGGGGTGGGTTTTTTCTTTAAAATAAATTAAATTTTTAAGTTAACTATTCACTTTTAGACTGTATACACTGACGAATAAACGAGAACTGTGAAAATGCGCAGAGCTGCTTCTCAATTTATTCTCTCTTTCGGTGGTAAATTTGTAATGTGTTCACTCTCTTTTTTGTGTTTGAGATTCGTGAACATTTCGAATAAATAGGGGCGTCCAATTGGAATTCAAGTCAATATACAGTGTGCAGTTTAACAGTGAACAGTGAAGAAATAGTTTGAGCTATTTCGATATAAACAATTACTTTTTCAACTAAGTAAAAAAAAAAAACTTTTTTAAAATGTCTGGTCGTGGTAAAGGTGGAAAAGTTAAGGGAAAGGCAAAGTCCCGTTCAAATCGTGCTGGATTACAGTTCCCTGTTGGTCGTATCCATCGTTTGCTCCGAAAGGGAAATTATGCTGAGCGCGTTGGAGCTGGTGCCCCTGTGTATTTGGCAGCTGTCATGGAATATTTGGCGGCAGAAGTTTTGGAATTGGCGGGAAATGCTGCTCGTGACAACAAAAAAACTAGAATTATCCCCCGCCATTTGCAATTGGCCATCCGCAACGACGAAGAGTTGAACAAATTGCTTTCTGGTGTAACAATCGCACAAGGAGGTGTTCTTCCTAATATTCAAGCCGTTTTGTTGCCAAAGAAGACAGAAAAGAGTGCTTAAATCTCGTGACGACAAAATCAAAAGAAAACAAAAACAAAAACCGTCCTTTTCAGGACGACAAATCATTTCCCTAAAGAGATAAATATTTCATATTTTCAAATTCCACGTACATGCCTATATTTTTATGCCATCAGAAAAATTGGTTGCAATTTTAACTGCTTTATAAAGTTAAAATTAAAAAAAAAAACTTTGCAAAAATCACTCCCATAAGAAAAAATGTATTTTTATACCTGGGTAAAATTCTTGGAATTTTGTAATTTTTATGACTGAATCCATATCCATAACCCATTTAGATGCATTTAAAAAAAATATATACCTGCGTAAAATTCTTCGAATTCTGTAATTTATATTACTTTGAATCTATATTTTATAACCCATTTAGATCCTATCAAAAAAAAACTACCTGGGTAAAATTCTGCGAATTGTGTAATTTTTATTACTTTTTTTGGACTTTGAATTAACATTTTATATCTCTTTTAGATTTTATTGTGGTCCTGAAAAGGACCGATTGTTTGATATTATCAAATGAATGATTTAACCTCCGAAACCATAAAGAGTACGACCTTGTCTCTTCAAAGCGTAAACTACATCCATAGCTGTAACTGTCTTACGCTTAGCATGTTCAGTATAGGTAACAGCATCACGGATAACATTTTCTAGAAACACTTTTAAAACTCCACGTGTTTCTTCGTAAATCAAACCAGAAATACGCTTTACACCGCCACGACGAGCCAATCGACGAATTGCTGGTTTGGTGATACCTTGGATGTTATCACGCAACACTTTACGATGCCGTTTAGCTCCACCTTTGCCCAAGCCTTTTCCTCCTTTACCACGACCAGTCATTTTTAATATTTATTTATAAAATAGAAACTTCACTACACAAGATGCACTGTCAAACTGTACATTTTGCTCAAAATCCACAGATATTTATACTTGTTTGAAAAAACAATCTCACTTCTGATTGGTCCGTCATATTCACACACAAAAAAACACCCGAACGAAGACAAAAATACCTCATTTTATTACCTAAGCTCCTGAGTTTTATGGCGATGTAAAATATAAAGTGTGAAAGTGATCGAATAAATTGTGAAAAGTGAAAAAAAAGCAAAATAATGGCTCGTACAAAGCAAACTGCCCGTAAATCGACTGGTGGAAAGGCTCCACGCAAGCAGCTGGCTACCAAAGCAGCTCGCAAAAGTGCCCCAGCCACCGGAGGTGTAAAAAAACCACATCGTTACCGTCCTGGAACCGTGGCTCTTCGTGAAATCCGTCGTTATCAGAAGAGCACAGAATTGTTGATTCGCAAATTGCCTTTCCAACGTTTAGTTCGTGAAATTGCTCAAGATTTCAAAACAGATTTGCGGTTCCAGAGCTCAGCTGTTATGGCACTACAAGAAGCCAGTGAAGCTTATTTGGTTGGTCTTTTTGAAGATACAAATTTGTGCGCCATTCATGCCAAGCGTGTGACAATTATGCCAAAAGACATTCAATTGGCTAGACGCATTCGTGGTGAACGTGCTTAAGCATCCAAAACAATCTTAAACTCAACGGTCCTTTTCAGGACCACAAAAAATCAAAAAGAGATTAAACTAAATTTCATTTTTTTGTTGTTGTTTAAAATACATACGAGTAGACAGAGTTCTAGTTTTTATTATCCGCAATAAAACGGAGTTAGGTAGTTTATCGGACATTAGGTAAAAAAAGAGAAAATCTACCTACTACCCAAAAATGTATGTAATTTTTTTTTTATTATAGGGAGTTGGATAAATGGATACCCTAAATGAATTCTTAGAATTTTACTATGCAAGCGTAGGTATAAGATTTTATCCAAAAATCCCTTTGGAGGATAATATTTTTAGAACCAGATATCGCAGAATCTTTTGGTTTACAAATATGAGAACAATTTGAATAGGCCTTTCCAAAAATGTATATTTCAATAGGTTTCAGAAGAAAAGTTGAAAAAGTATTTTTTTTTGCCATCACTTTGGAAGACATTTTGTTTTTTTTTTTCTTAGAATATTTATATTAGGCACAGTTATCTTCAATATGTGTTTATTTATTTATATTTCATGATTTACGCAAAGCAATTTTTATTTATTTCATTATTTTACATTAACAAAAAGATAATAAGATGAACATTTTCCAATGTGTTGAATTTCGGTAGGAAAATAATATTATTGTACATACAAATTATTAAGTGTCATTTGATATGGCAATTTACAATAAGAAATAGTTAATAATGTTGGTTGATAATGAAATTGAAACAATATTTATGTTTATAATTATTTATTTAAGCAGTCTGAGTTATATTTTGTACTTATTTTACCAAAAAACAGGTAAAAACAATTTTCTGACAAAATGCTACTGCCCATCGAAATCGGTGTTGATATGCGTTTCATTACTCAAATTCTTTTAATTGAATTCGAAGGAAATTTCATAATATTTTGTTAAAATTTTAATTTATCTTGTTTAAATGAACTATCAGCTATATGAAAAAAATATTTTCAAGTTGAAAATATGTTTTGTTAATTAGTTATAAGCATTCTTTTACAAAAGTATTGAAAAAACACCACCACACATTTACTTCAATTGTGATTTATTCAATGAAACATGCCTTTATTTAAACAAAATTAATGTCCAAATGGTCAATTATTATTCTAAGAAAAATGATAAAATATATTTTTTTAGATTTGTAGCTGAAAACATTTAAATTATGTATGTTTTAAAAAGAACCTAACTTTTAAAAGAGTACAAATTGTGTACATCATGAATTTTTTGAAGACCTTCGCTCTCGTTGATTCTCATTGAATCAAGTCCGTGGGGTGTTTGTGGCATGTGAAAATTATTAAAAAAAGTGAAAAGTGTTTTATTTTATTGCAAGAAGCAATATCTAATAAAAGTGTAAAGTGAAGTGATAAAATATTAAAAAAAAAATGTCTGATACTGTGGCTGCATCTCCTGCAATTGTTGCAGAAAAAAAACCGAAGAAGGCTGCCGCCAGCGCCAGCGCCGCCGGTTCAAAGAAACCAAAATCAACGCCAACTCATCCTCCTACTCAGCAAATGGTAGATGCTGCGATTAAAACATTGAAGGAACGCGGTGGTTCTTCGCTTTTGGCTATTAAAAAGTATATTGCTGCTACTTACAAAGTCGATGTTCAAAAACTTGCACCATTTATCAAAAAATATTTAAAAGGTGCCGTAATAAGTGGTAAGTTAGTGCAAACAAAGGGAAAAGGTGCTGCAGGCTCGTTTAAATTGTCGCCAAATGCAAATAAGGAACCAAAAGCCAAGTCTGCCGCTGATAAGAAGAAATCTGCTGCTAAGCCCAAAGCTGCTGCTGCTGGTGACAAAAAATTAAAAAAGGTTGCTGGTGATAAAAAAGTGAAGAAGCCTGTAGCTGCAACCAAAAAAAGTGCTGTAGATAAAAAGAAGGTCGAAAAGCCAAAAGTAAAAAGTGTTAAGAAGACCAGTGCCGTTAAAGCAAAGCCAACTAAAGCAAAGGCTGCTGCTCCTAAGCCAAAAGTACCAAAAGCCAAATCGGCCACAGCATCTGCTGCAAAGCCTAAAAAGGCTGTTGCTGCCAAAAAAGCCAAGAAGTAATTTCACAAAAAATTTCTTCAAATTGAAACGCAAATCCACAGTCCTTTTCAGGACTACAAAAAATTGTACGAAGAGATAAATTTGTTTTTTTTTTTAATAATTACTATTAAATATCTCATCTCATCATCAATGAGATGAGATATTTTTTTTTATAATAATTAATACTAAAATATTGCACTATCTCTTTGAGATAGATTTTTTTTTTTTTTTAATAATTACTATTAAAATATTGCACTATCTCTTTGAGATAAGGTTTTTTAAAAAGAATTTTCGGTAGGTTATTGCACTCTTTGAGATGAGATTTTTTTTTTGATAATGACTTAAAATATTGCACTATCTCGATGAAAATCAAAATTTTTTTTAAAAGAATTTTCATTAGATTTTATTGCACTATCGATGAAAAATTTTTTAAAAATAATTTTTATTAGATTTGTTGTGCGAAAGTATACCTATGGAGAAACGATGTGTTATACTACATACATTTTTCTCCCAATATGAAGTATTGAGTTATTTATCTACCTACGGAAAAAGATAGTTTTATTTTGTGTTAATTTTATGAAATTCGGTTGTATCTCTTATTGAAATTTTTGCGGCCCTGAAAAGGGCCATTTTTGAAGACATTTAATAAATTACTTCGAGCTAGTATATTTGGTAACTGCCTTAGTTCCTTCACTAACAGCATGCTTGGCAAGTTCGCCAGGCAACAACAATCGAACGGCAGTCTGAATTTCCCGACTGGTTATTGTCGAACGCTTATTGTAGTGAGCCAAACGAGATGCTTCAGCAGCAATCCTCTCGAAGATATCGTTCACAAAGCTGTTCATGATGCTCATGGCTTTTGATGAAATTCCAGTGTCTGGATGAACTTGCTTGAGAACTTTGTAAATGTAGATTGCGTAGCTTTCCTTCCTCTTACGCTTCTTCTTCTTATCGGTTTTGGTAATATTTTTTTGAGCCTTTCCGGCCTTCTTTGCTGCTTTTCCACTAGTCTTAGGCGGCATTTTAACTATTCACTTTTCACTATAAAACTGACTGTATACACTGAAGTTTAAACGAGAACTGTGGAATTCTCCAAATTTCGCTTCTCTATTTATTCTCTCTTTCGGTGATAAATTTGTAATGTGTTCACTCTCTTTTTTGTGTTTGAGATTCGTGAACATTTCGAATAAATAGGGGCGTCCAATTGGAATTCGAGTCAATATTAAGTGTGCAGTTTAACAGTGAACAGTGAAGAAATAGTTTGAGCTATTTCGATATAAACAATTACTTTTTCAACTAAGTAAAAAAAAAAAAACTTTTTTAAAATGTCTGGTCGTGGTAAAGGTGGAAAAGTTAAGGGAAAGGCAAAGTCCCGTTCAAATCGTGCTGGATTACAGTTCCCTGTTGGTCGTATCCATCGTTTGCTCCGAAAGGGAAATTATGCTGAGCGCGTTGGAGCTGGTGCCCCTGTGTATTTGGCAGCTGTCATGGAATATTTGGCGGCAGAAGTTTTGGAATTGGCGGGAAATGCTGCTCGTGACAACAAAAAAACTAGAATTATCCCCCGCCATTTGCAATTGGCCATCCGCAACGACGAAGAGTTGAACAAATTGCTTTCTGGTGTAACAATCGCACAAGGAGGTGTTCTTCCTAATATTCAAGCCGTTTTGTTGCCAAAGAAGACAGAAAAGAGTGCTTAAATCTCGTGACGACAAAATCAAAAGAAAACAAAAACAAAAACCGTCCTTTTCAGGACGACAAATCATTTCCCTAAAGAGATAAATATTTCATATTTTCAAATTCCACGTACATGCCTATATTTTTATGCCATCAGAAAAATTGGTTGCAATTTTAACTGCTTTATAAATTTAAAATTAAAAAAAAAAAAACTGCAAAAATCACTCCCATAAGAAAAAAAATGTATTTTTTATACCTGGGTAAAATTCTTGGAATTTTGTAATTTTTATTACTTTTTTGACTTTGAATCCATATTTCATAACCCATTTAGAAAATAATATACCTGCGTAAAATTCTTCGAATTCTGTAATTTATATTACTATGAATCTATATTTTATAACCCATCTAGATCCTATAAAAAAAAAAACTACCTGGGTAAAATTCTGCGAATTGTGTAATTTTTATTACTTTTTTTGGACTTTGAATTAACATTTTATATCTCTTTTAGATTTTATTGTGGTCCTGAAAAGGACCGATTGTTTGATATTATCAAATGAATGATTTAACCTCCGAAACCATAAAGAGTACGACCTTGTCTCTTCAAAGCGTAAACTACATCCATAGCTGTAACTGTCTTACGCTTAGCATGTTCAGTATAGGTAACAGCATCACGGATAACATTTTCTAGAAACACTTTTAAAACTCCACGTGTTTCTTCGTAAATCAAACCAGAAATACGCTTTACACCGCCACGACGAGCCAATCGACGAATTGCTGGTTTGGTGATACCTTGGATGTTATCACGCAACACTTTACGATGCCGTTTAGCTCCACCTTTGCCCAAGCCTTTTCCTCCTTTACCACGACCAGTCATTTTTAATATTTATTTATAAAATAGAAACTTCACTACACAAGATGCACTGTCAAACTGTACATTTTGCTCAAAACCCACAGATATTTATACTTGTTTGAAAAAACAATCTCACTTCTGATTGGTCCGTCATATTCACACACAAAAAAACACCCGAACGAAGACAAAAATACCTCATTTTATTACCTAAGCTCCTGAGTTTTATGGCGATGTAAAATATAAAGTGTAAAAGTGATCGAATAAATTGTGAAAAGTGAAAAAAAAGCAAAATAATGGCTCGTACAAAGCAAACTGCCCGTAAATCGACTGGTGGAAAGGCTCCACGCAAGCAGCTGGCTACCAAAGCAGCTCGCAAAAGTGCCCCAGCCACCGGAGGTGTAAAAAAACCACATCGTTACCGTCCTGGAACCGTGGCTCTTCGTGAAATCCGTCGTTATCAGAAGAGCACAGAATTGTTGATTCGCAAATTGCCTTTCCAACGTTTAGTTCGTGAAATTGCTCAAGATTTCAAAACAGATTTGCGGTTCCAGAGCTCAGCTGTTATGGCACTACAAGAAGCCAGTGAAGCTTATTTGGTTGGTCTTTTTGAAGATACAAATTTGTGCGCCATTCATGCCAAGCGTGTTACAATTATGCCAAAAGACATTCAATTGGCTAGACGCATTCGTGGTGAACGTGCTTAAGCATCCAAAACAATCTTAAACTCAACGGTCCTTTTCAGGACCACAAAAAATCCAAAAGAGATTAAACTAAATTTCATTTTTTTTATTGTTTAAAATGCATACAAGTAGAAAGAGTTCTAGTTTTTATTATCCGCAATAAAACGGAGTTAGGTAGTTTATCGGACATTAGGTAAAAAAAAAGAGAAAATCTACCTACTACGCAAAAATGTATGTAATTTTTTTTTTTTTATTATAGGGAGTTGGATAAATGGATACCCTAAATGAATTCTTAGAATTTTACTATGCAAGCGTAGGTATTAGATTTTATCCAAAAATCCCTTTGGACGATAATATTTTTAGAACCAGATAACGCAGAATCTTTTGGTTTACAAATATGAGAACAATTTGAATAAGCCTTTCCAAAAATGTATATTTCAATAGGTTTCAGAAGAAAAGTTGAAAAAGTATTTTTTTTGCCATCACTTTGGAAGACATTTTGTTTTTTTTTTTCTTAGAATATTTATATTAGGCACAGTTATCTTCAATATGTGTTTATTTAATTATATTTCATGATTTACGCAAAGCTATTTTTATTTGTTTCATTATTTTACATTAACAAAAAGATAATAAGATGAACATTTTCCAATGTGTTGAATTTCGGTAGGAAAATAATATTATTGTACATACAAATTATTAAGTGTCATTTGATATGGCAATTTACAATAAGAAATAGTTATTAATGTTGGTTGATAATGAAATTGAAACAATATTTATGTTTATAATTATTTATTTAAGCAGTCTGAGTTATATTTTGTACTTATTTTACCAAAAAACAGGTAAAAACAATTTTCTGGCAAAATGCTACTGCCCATCGAAATCGGTGTTGATATGCGTTTCATTACTCAAATTCTTTTAATTGAATTCGAAGGAAATTTCACAATATTTTGTTAAAATTTTAATTTATCTTGTTTAAATGAACTATCAGCTATATGAAAAAAATATTTTCAAGTTGAAAATATGTTTTGTTAATTAGTTATAAGCATTCTTTTACAAAAGTATTGAAAAAACACCACCACACATTTACTTCAATTGTGATTTATTCAATGAAACATGCCTTTATTTAAACAAAATTAATGTCCAAATGGTCAATTATTATTCTAAGAAAAATGATAAAATATATTTTTTTAGATTTGTAGCTGAAAACATTTAAATTATGTATGTTTTAAAAAGAACCTAACTTTTAAAAGAGTACAAATTGTGTACATCATGAATTTTTTGAAGACCTTCGCTCTCGTTGATTCTCATTGAATCAAGTCCGTGGGGTGTTTGTGGCATGTGAAAATTATTAAAAAAAGTGAAAAGTGTTTT
Source organism: Syrphus vitripennis (assembly GCA_958431115.1). Classification (NCBI taxonomy): domain Eukaryota; kingdom Metazoa; phylum Arthropoda; class Insecta; order Diptera; family Syrphidae; genus Syrphus; species Syrphus vitripennis. The sequence continues at coordinate 6,053,375 of OY288110.1, read as the reverse complement.
ATTTTATTGCAAGAAGCAATATCTAATAAAAGTGTAAAGTGAAGTGATAAAATATTAAAAAAAAAAAAAATGTCTGATACTGTGGCTGCATCTCCTGCAATTGTTGCAGAAAAAAAACCGAAGAAGGCTGCCGCCAGCGCCAGCGCCGCCGGTTCAAAGAAACCAAAATCAACGCCAACTCATCCTCCTACTCAGCAAATGGTAGATGCTGCGATTAAAACATTGAAGGAACGCGGTGGTTCTTCGCTTTTGGCTATTAAAAAGTATATTGCTGCTACTTACAAAGTCGATGTTCAAAAACTTGCACCATTTATCAAAAAATATTTAAAAGGTGCCGTAATAAGTGGTAAGTTAGTGCAAACAAAGGGAAAAGGTGCTGCAGGCTCGTTTAAATTGTCGCCAAATGCAAATAAGGAACCAAAAGCCAAGTCTGCCGCTGATAAGAAGAAATCTGCTGCTAAGCCCAAAGCTGCTGCTGCTGGTGACAAAAAATTAAAAAAGGTTGCTGGTGATAAAAAAGTGAAGAAGCCTGTAGCTGCAACCAAAAAAAGTGCTGTAGATAAAAAGAAGGTCGAAAAGCCAAAAGTAAAAAGTGTTAAGAAGACCAGTGCCGTTAAAGCAAAACCAACAAAAGCAAAGGCTGCTGCTCCTAAGCCAAAAGTACCCAAAGCTAAATCGGCCACAGCATCTGCTGCAAAGCCTAAAAAGGCTGTTGCTGCCAAAAAAGCCAAGAAGTAATTTCACAAAAAATTTCTTCAAATTGAAACGCAAATCCACAGTCCTTTTCAGGACTACAAAAAATTGTACGAAGAGATAAATTTGTTTTTTTTTTTAATAATTACTATTAAATATCTCATCTCATCATCAATGAGATGAGATATTTTTTTTTTATAATAATTAATACTAAAATATTGCACTATCTCTTTGAGATAGATTTTTTTTTTTTTTTAATAATTACTATTAAAATATTGCACTATCTCTTTGAGATAAGGTTTTTTAAAAAGAATTTTCGGTAGGTTATTGCACTCTTTGAGATGAGATTTTTTTTTTGATAATGACTTAAAATATTGCACTATCTCGATGAAAATCAAAATTTTTTTTAAAAGAATTTTCATTAGATTTTATTGCACTATCGATGAAAAATTTTTTAAAAATAATTTTTATTAGATTTGTTGTGCGAAAGTATACCTATGGAGAAACGATGTGTTATACTACATACATTTTTCTCCCAATATGAAGTATTGAGTTATTTATCTACCTACGGAAAAAGATAGTTTTATTTTGTGTTAATTTTATGAAATTCGGTTGTATCTCTTATTGAAATTTTTGCGGCCCTGAAAAGGGCCATTTTTGAAGACATTTAATAAATTACTTCGAGCTAGTATATTTGGTAACTGCCTTAGTTCCTTCACTAACAGCATGCTTGGCAAGTTCGCCAGGCAACAACAATCGAACGGCAGTCTGAATTTCCCGACTGGTTATTGTCGAACGCTTATTGTAGTGAGCCAAACGAGATGCTTCAGCAGCAATCCTCTCGAAGATATCGTTCACAAAGCTGTTCATGATGCTCATGGCTTTTGATGAAATTCCAGTGTCTGGATGAACTTGCTTGAGAACTTTGTAAATGTAGATTGCGTAGCTTTCCTTCCTCTTACGCTTCTTCTTCTTATCGGTTTTGGTAATATTTTTTTGAGCCTTTCCGGCCTTCTTTGCTGCTTTTCCACTAGTCTTAGGCGGCATTTTAACTATTCACTTTTCACTATAAAACTGACTGTATACACTGAAGTTTAAACGAGAACTGTGGAATTCTCCAAATTTCGCTTCTCTATTTATTCTCTCTTTCGGTGATAAATTTGTAATGTGTTCACTCTCTTTTTTGTGTTTGAGATTCGTGAACATTTCGAATAAATAGGGGCGTCCAATTGGAATTCGAGTCAATATTAAGTGTGCAGTTTAACAGTGAACAGTGAAGAAATAGTTTGAGCTATTTCGATATAAACAATTACTTTTTCAACTAAGTAAAAAAAAAAAAACTTTTTTAAAATGTCTGGTCGTGGTAAAGGTGGAAAAGTTAAGGGAAAGGCAAAGTCCCGTTCAAATCGTGCTGGATTACAGTTCCCTGTTGGTCGTATCCATCGTTTGCTCCGAAAGGGAAATTATGCTGAGCGCGTTGGAGCTGGTGCCCCTGTGTATTTGGCAGCTGTCATGGAATATTTGGCGGCAGAAGTTTTGGAATTGGCGGGAAATGCTGCTCGTGACAACAAAAAAACTAGAATTATCCCCCGCCATTTGCAATTGGCCATCCGCAACGACGAAGAGTTGAACAAATTGCTTTCTGGTGTAACAATCGCACAAGGAGGTGTTCTTCCTAATATTCAAGCCGTTTTGTTGCCAAAGAAGACAGAAAAGAGTGCTTAAATCTCGTGACGACAAAATCAAAAGAAAACAAAAACAAAAACCGTCCTTTTCAGGACGACAAATCATTTCCCTAAAGAGATAAATATTTCATATTTTCAAATTCCACGTACATGCCTATATTTTTATGCCATCAGAAAAATTGGTTGCAATTTTAACTGCTTTATAAATTTAAAATTAAAAAAAAAAAAACTGCAAAAATCACTCCCATAAGAAAAAAAATGTATTTTTTATACCTGGGTAAAATTCTTGGAATTTTGTAATTTTTATTACTTTTTTGACTTTGAATCCATATTTCATAACCCATTTAGAAAATAATATACCTGCGTAAAATTCTTCGAATTCTGTAATTTATATTACTATGAATCTATATTTTATAACCCATCTAGATCCTATAAAAAAAAAAACTACCTGGGTAAAATTCTGCGAATTGTGTAATTTTTATTACTTTTTTTGGACTTTGAATTAACATTTTATATCTCTTTTAGATTTTATTGTGGTCCTGAAAAGGACCGATTGTTTGATATTATCAAATGAATGATTTAACCTCCGAAACCATAAAGAGTACGACCTTGTCTCTTCAAAGCGTAAACTACATCCATAGCTGTAACTGTCTTACGCTTAGCATGTTCAGTATAGGTAACAGCATCACGGATAACATTTTCTAGAAACACTTTTAAAACTCCACGTGTTTCTTCGTAAATCAAACCAGAAATACGCTTTACACCGCCACGACGAGCCAATCGACGAATTGCTGGTTTGGTGATACCTTGGATGTTATCACGCAACACTTTACGATGCCGTTTAGCTCCACCTTTGCCCAAGCCTTTTCCTCCTTTACCACGACCAGTCATTTTTAATATTTATTTATAAAATAGAAACTTCACTACACAAGATGCACTGTCAAACTGTACATTTTGCTCAAAACCCACAGATATTTATACTTGTTTGAAAAAACAATCTCACTTCTGATTGGTCCGTCATATTCACACACAAAAAAACACCCGAACGAAGACAAAAATACCTCATTTTATTACCTAAGCTCCTGAGTTTTATGGCGATGTAAAATATAAAGTGTAAAAGTGATCGAATAAATTGTGAAAAGTGAAAAAAAAGCAAAATAATGGCTCGTACAAAGCAAACTGCCCGTAAATCGACTGGTGGAAAGGCTCCACGCAAGCAGCTGGCTACCAAAGCAGCTCGCAAAAGTGCCCCAGCCACCGGAGGTGTAAAAAAACCACATCGTTACCGTCCTGGAACCGTGGCTCTTCGTGAAATCCGTCGTTATCAGAAGAGCACAGAATTGTTGATTCGCAAATTGCCTTTCCAACGTTTAGTTCGTGAAATTGCTCAAGATTTCAAAACAGATTTGCGGTTCCAGAGCTCAGCTGTTATGGCACTACAAGAAGCCAGTGAAGCTTATTTGGTTGGTCTTTTTGAAGATACAAATTTGTGCGCCATTCATGCCAAGCGTGTTACAATTATGCCAAAAGACATTCAATTGGCTAGACGCATTCGTGGTGAACGTGCTTAAGCATCCAAAACAATCTTAAACTCAACGGTCCTTTTCAGGACCACAAAAAATCCAAAAGAGATTAAACTAAATTTCATTTTTTTTATTGTTTAAAATGCATACAAGTAGAAAGAGTTCTAGTTTTTATTATCCGCAATAAAACGGAGTTAGGTAGTTTATCGGACATTAGGTAAAAAAAAAGAGAAAATCTACCTACTACGCAAAAATGTATGTAATTTTTTTTTTTTTATTATAGGGAGTTGGATAAATGGATACCCTAAATGAATTCTTAGAATTTTACTATGCAAGCGTAGGTATTAGATTTTATCCAAAAATCCCTTTGGACGATAATATTTTTAGAACCAGATAACGCAGAATCTTTTGGTTTACAAATATGAGAACAATTTGAATAAGCCTTTCCAAAAATGTATATTTCAATAGGTTTCAGAAGAAAAGTTGAAAAAGTATTTTTTTTGCCATCACTTTGGAAGACATTTTGTTTTTTTTTTTCTTAGAATATTTATATTAGGCACAGTTATCTTCAATATGTGTTTATTTAATTATATTTCATGATTTACGCAAAGCTATTTTTATTTGTTTCATTATTTTACATTAACAAAAAGATAATAAGATGAACATTTTCCAATGTGTTGAATTTCGGTAGGAAAATAATATTATTGTACATACAAATTATTAAGTGTCATTTGATATGGCAATTTACAATAAGAAATAGTTATTAATGTTGGTTGATAATGAAATTGAAACAATATTTATGTTTATAATTATTTATTTAAGCAGTCTGAGTTATATTTTGTACTTATTTTACCAAAAAACAGGTAAAAACAATTTTCTGGCAAAATGCTACTGCCCATCGAAATCGGTGTTGATATGCGTTTCATTACTCAAATTCTTTTAATTGAATTCGAAGGAAATTTCACAATATTTTGTTAAAATTTTAATTTATCTTGTTTAAATGAACTATCAGCTATATGAAAAAAATATTTTCAAGTTGAAAATATGTTTTGTTAATTAGTTATAAGCATTCTTTTACAAAAGTATTGAAAAAACACCACCACACATTTACTTCAATTGTGATTTATTCAATGAAACATGCCTTTATTTAAACAAAATTAATGTCCAAATGGTCAATTATTATTCTAAGAAAAATGATAAAATATATTTTTTTAGATTTGTAGCTGAAAACATTTAAATTATGTATGTTTTAAAAAGAACCTAACTTTTAAAAGAGTACAAATTGTGTACATCATGAATTTTTTGAAGACCTTCGCTCTCGTTGATTCTCATTGAATCAAGTCCGTGGGGTGTTTGTGGCATGTGAAAATTATTAAAAAAAGTGAAAAGTGTTTTATTTTATTGCAAGAAGCAATATCTAATAAAAGTGTAAAGTGAAGTGATAAAATATTAAAAAAAAAAAAAATGTCTGATACTGTGGCTGCATCTCCTGCAATTGTTGCAGAAAAAAAACCGAAGAAGGCTGCCGCCAGCGCCAGCGCCGCCGGTTCAAAGAAACCAAAATCAACGCCAACTCATCCTCCTACTCAGCAAATGGTAGATGCTGCGATTAAAACATTGAAGGAACGCGGTGGTTCTTCGCTTTTGGCTATTAAAAAGTATATTGCTGCTACTTACAAAGTCGATGTTCAAAAACTTGCACCATTTATCAAAAAATATTTAAAAGGTGCCGTAATAAGTGGTAAGTTAGTGCAAACAAAGGGAAAAGGTGCTGCAGGCTCGTTTAAATTGTCGCCAAATGCAAATAAGGAACCAAAAGCCAAGTCTGCCGCTGATAAGAAGAAATCTGCTGCTAAGCCCAAAGCTGCTGCTGCTGGTGACAAAAAATTAAAAAAGGTTGCTGGTGATAAAAAAGTGAAGAAGCCTGTAGCTGCAACCAAAAAAAGTGCTGTAGATAAAAAGAAGGTCGAAAAGCCAAAAGTAAAAAGTGTTAAGAAGACCAGTGCCGTTAAAGCAAAACCAACAAAAGCAAAGGCTGCTGCTCCTAAGCCAAAAGTACCCAAAGCTAAATCGGCCACAGCATCTGCTGCAAAGCCTAAAAAGGCTGTTGCTGCCAAAAAAGCCAAGAAGTAATTTCACAAAAAATTTCTTCAAATTGAAACGCAAATCCACAGTCCTTTTCAGGACTACAAAAAATTGTACGAAGAGATAAATTTGTTTTTTTTTTTAATAATTACTATTAAATATCTCATCTCATCATCAATGAGATGAGATATTTTTTTTTATAATAATTAATACTAAAATATTGCACTATCTCTTTGAGATAGATTTTTTTTTTTTTTAATAATTACTATTAAAATATTGCACTATCTCTTTGAGATAAGGTTTTTTAAAAAGAATTTTCGGTAGGTTATTGCACTCTTTGAGATGAGATTTTTTTTTTGATAATGACTTAAAATATTGCACTATCTCGATGAAAATCAAAATTTTTTTTAAAAGAATTTTCATTAGATTTTATTGCACTATCGATGAAAAATTTTTTAAAAATAATTTTTATTAGATTTGTTGTGCGAAAGTATACCTATGGAGAAACGATGTGTTATACTACATACATTTTTCTCCCAATATGAAGTATTGAGTTATTTATCTACCTACGGAAAAAGATAGTTTTATTTTGTGTTAATTTTATGAAATTCGGTTGTATCTCTTATTGAAATTTTTGCGGCCCTGAAAAGGGCCATTTTTGAAGACATTTAATAAATTACTTCGAGCTAGTATATTTGGTAACTGCCTTAGTTCCTTCACTAACAGCATGCTTGGCAAGTTCGCCAGGCAACAACAATCGAACGGCAGTCTGAATTTCCCGACTGGTTATTGTCGAACGCTTATTGTAGTGAGCCAAACGAGATGCTTCAGCAGCAATCCTCTCGAAGATATCGTTCACAAAGCTGTTCATGATGCTCATGGCTTTTGATGAAATTCCAGTGTCTGGATGAACTTGCTTGAGAACTTTGTAAATGTAGATTGCGTAGCTTTCCTTCCTCTTACGCTTCTTCTTCTTATCGGTTTTGGTAATATTTTTTTGAGCCTTTCCGGCCTTCTTTGCTGCTTTTCCACTAGTCTTAGGCGGCATTTTAACTATTCACTTTTCACTATAAAACTGACTGTATACACTGAAGTTTAAACGAGAACTGTGGAATTAGATTAGATTAGATTATCTTTATTGAACATATATATACAATTTGGTTTACTTAAAAATAGGAGATACAATGATAATAGAATTTTGTTGGCACATAGGGGGCCTTACTTGGTATTTTGAAAAAATTTTGTTAAGAAATAATATAGTATTAATTTTACATGTTAAGCTTAATTTTAGTAGAAGTCGGTTGACTTTGATGGTCTCGGGATGTTCAGTCCTGGTTGTCAAGTTGGTGGGTTAGTTGGTGGTGGTAAGGTTTAGAGCTGATGCTCAGCCACGGTGGTAGGCTGATACAGCGTCAGTGTAGAAGGTGATGGGTTCTCCGCTGTCCGTTGGCATCCTTTCGAGTAAATCCATGGCACTTAGATACCTAGGTGCTGGATGTCGTTCTTCGGTGGTCATCCTTCTTATCAGTCGGTTGGAATGGGTGGCAGTGTTCCTAATGAGTTTCTTAGCTGATTCTATAAGAAACTCGTCTAGTGGCTTGATTTTAGCTTCTTCGTACAGTCTATGTTTGCTAGGGTATCTGCGTCGCTGTCGGTCGATGTGCAATCCGGTACATATCCTGAGGATTTTCCTTTCGAACAGTTGAAGTTTCTGCATGGCTGTCTTCGATATGGTGTACCACACAGGAAAACTATAGCTGATGACTGGTCTGAGTAACTGCTTATAAATAAGCAGTTTGGTTGCCTGGTTTAGCCCGTTTCTTCTTTTGAGCATGGGATGCAGTCTGTGGAACGCAAAGTTGGCCTTCTTCAGCACTTTCCTTGAGTGCGGATTGAATTTCAGCAGCTCGTTGAAGTTCACTCCGAGGTACTTGGTGTTGTTTTTGGCTGCTATCGTTGATCCATCAGGAAGCTTCAGGACCAGGTTTCTGCAGGCGGCTGCAGAACGACAGCGGATGCCATTGGTGGAGGGTTTCCTAAAACAAACAAGTTCCGATTTGGCCGCGTTAATCTTAATTCCCCATTTCTTGTAGAACTCGAAGAGTCTGCTGACGTGGGATTCAACTTTGCGGGCTGCTATGGTTGGTGCTATTGAAGATGCGTATGTGAGCGAATCGTCGGCGAAGAGTAAGTTCTCACAGTCAGTTGGCACAGGTTGATCGGACGTCATCAGGCTATATAGGAATGGTCCAAGTTTGGATCCTTGGGCGACACCGGCTTTGATGGTTTTCATCGTTGACTTGCAGTTGCCCAGCTGTACGAAGAATTTCCTGGAAGAAAGAAAAGAATATATGATTTTGGTTAATGTTATAGGAATACTTAAAAGTTGAAATTTGTGGATGAGGGCTTCGATCCAGACACTGTCGAATGCTTTTTCCACGTCCAGAAAGCATCCGACGGTGACACGATAGCTGTTGAGTGCTTTGGAGACGTCAGACTGAAATTTGATCAGGGGATGCAGAGTTGAGTGGCCTTCCCGAAAGCCAAACTGCATGTCAGGGATAATACTGTTGTCCGCGCAGTGTTTCTTGAGCCTTCTCAGTATTAATTCCTCAAGAATTTTGCTGATGTTGTTGAGCAGGGATATTGGCCTGTAATTGGTGATGTCGTTTGATGCGCCTTTTTTGGGAATCGCCACGATCTTCGCTGTCTTCCATTTTTGGGGGAAGTAGTTGTTGTTTAGACAGTTGTTGAGGATGATTGTCAGGATGATCATAATTGAGCTTGGCAGCCTTTTAATGATGTAATTGGATATTCCATCTGGGCCAGCTGATTTCTTCGGCTTAGAGTTGGTTATGATCTCTGCAATCTCCTCTGGGGTGGTCAGGTTCGGGCTGCCGGATGGGTCACTAGATGGATTGGTGTCGCTGAAGGTGCATCTGGTGGAGTTTGACGCTAAGGTGCGTTGAACGGATTCTTCCACTTCCTCAAGGAAGGCTGGGTCGGAAGGTGGATGTGGGATGAAGTTTCCTTCAAAATAGTTTGCAAATGCTTCAGCTTTGTCCTGGCTTGATTTGACCTCTCCACTGTTGGTGACGATTGTCTCTGGAAGGGGTTGGTTTTTCCCAATTATCTTATTGATATCCCTGAAAGCGTTGGGTCCAGGTTTAATCAGCTGCAGTCTCTTGAGGAATTGGTTGTTGTTGTGGAATTGGACTGCATTCCGGAACATGACGTTGACGCGTTGTAGTTCACCCCATACTATTTGGTAGTTGTTGTTGGTCGTGTTAAGCTCACGCTGGTGAATCCTCTGTAGGCGCTTCCTTAGTCGCTGTCTGTGTGCATATAGAGTCTGAACATACTCGGGTAGATGTTGGTATCTGTCCTTGGATGTTCTTTGTTGTTTTTGGTTGTCCAGCGCATCACATATGGCATGCTCAAAGTTGTTGATTGCTGCGTCAACTTCAGTGTTATCCAAATTTCTATTTTCTGGCGGAGGGGTAACGTTTGCTTCTACATCCCTTTGAATTTTGTCTATATCCAGTCTCCTGAAGTTTATGAAGTGCTCGGGTGGCGGCGTCGCTAGCAGCACTTGTCGATGGAGTCTTATGTTCAGTTGAACGGCTTCGTGATCCGAGTCGCTGGGTACGGTTGTACAGGTAAAGTTGGTGATTTCTGGAATTAAATAAACAAAATTAGAGGTTAAAAGATAAAAATCTAATGTGGATGGAGTTCTGGGAAAGGTGGGTTTGGGTTGCGATACTACAACCAGTGAATGTTCTTCACTATTTTCTTCCAGCCAGTCGGTTATCGCCTTTCCTTCATTGCTGATGGCAGTGTCCAGCCATTGATGGTGTCTAGCGTTGAAGTCGCCGCCAATTAGCCCGTACGTTGTCTGCTTTACAGTGTGGTTGAGAATATGCAGGTCACTTTTTATATTTCCAGCGGTGGAGTGGCACTTGAAATAAACACTGATGACCGTTAGAGCTTCTCCTCTTCCTAGCTGTATGCTGACAGCGGTGGCTTCACTAGTCTGTAGTCCTGGAATGATTACTTCTTTGGTGTTGGGGGCGATCTTATCCCTTATGAACACTGCCGTTCCTCTTCGGTTCTCAGCTTTGTCCTGCCGGAAGGTTTTGTAACCAATGATATTAATGTTGTTTCTTCTGGTCACGTTGGTTTCGCTGATTAAGGCAATGTCAGGGCTGTTTTTCTTCATCCACAGGTTAAACGCTGTCCTCTTCTCCAAGCTGTACAATGAATTGACATTGTACGTCAGTATGCGGATCTTCTTTAATTGCATATTTGGAATATGAAGGTGGCCAGTGCCACGGACTTTTCTCCTTCGCTCAGCAAGGCGTAGTTTGATGGGACAGCACTTCTTGCTTTGCCCATGACCGTGAGCAGGTCGGAACCGAAGATCCTCTGGACTTCGTTATTCAAGTTTGGTGGCGCTGTTATTTTGGCTGGTCCGGTCTTTGGTCGATTTGCGGCTGGTGGTTTTGTTTGTAGTTGCACCTTTGGTGGTTTTGGAGTTTGGGCACCTTTTGCCATAGCCGCGTAACTGACCGCTGGCCGAGTGACCAGACAAGTTGACCTAGAGACGAACTCTTGGTGAGCCCGCTTTTCTGCCATCTGCTTGTTCTTCTCGGTTTGTAGAGCCTTCAGCGCTGGGCATCCTTTAAAACTGGCCGGGTGTCCAGTTTTTTTGCAGTTGGCACACCATACGTCCAACCCAGTATTTTCCTTCCGTTTACACTGTCCAGGTTCGTGGGTCTCTTCACATTTCACGCACACGTAATCGCGTCCGCAATTGGTGGCGACGTGTCCAAATCGTTGACAATTCCGACATTGTACAATGTCGTTGGACTTCAGCCTTTCCCAATGGACTCTCTGGTTCATAATGAGCGTCTTCGTGTACACCTCCTTGATGTCTGCGTCTTTGCTCAGCTCAACAACGAAGTTGTTGGAAGCTTTAGCCAATGCCCTCTTGGCTTTGAAGTGGGTAACTTTTATAACAGGAAGCCCCTCAATCCTGAGTTCATCTTCCACTTCGATGGCTGTGAATTCGTGATGAATTCCTTTTAGGAGAAGCAGATTCTTCCTATCCTCCCTCGGTGTGAAGGTGTTGTATTGGATCTTCCTCTCCTTAAGAAAACCCTTGATTTTTTCAAACGCTTCCCTGCTTCCAGCGTTGATAATCGTTGTTTTTGTGTTTTTGTTCTTGAACATCACAGCAAGGTTTTTTGCCTTGCAGAACCTCCTAATCTCGGCGATGTTGCCCGAGTAGCAAAAAATTGGCGGCATTGCTGGCGTTTTGATGTCCTTGCTTGTTGTTGGCTGATCAGAGGTTGTTGGCGGCTGAGCTGGACCCTTATCTGGATTGACGTTGGTGTCCTTGGGCGTAGCGGCTTTTGAGGTCGAGGCCACTGGTTTGGTCGATTTGGCTGCCTTTACTGGTGGTGCTGATGTTGCTGCTGGAGTAGTCGCTTCTAGCTGGATACGCTTTCCGTTATTTTTTTTGGGGGCCTTGTTTGGTCTCTTCTGACCAGGTAGAGGGTAATCACTCGTATCCTCTTCCGAGCTGGTGATCTCGCTGAGCTCTTCTTCGGGTGAGGAATCCTCCTCCGAATGGCTGCTGGCGGTGGAAGAATCATCTTCACTTCCAATTTCTTCTATTTCCATTTCCTCGTTGTCGTTTTCGTTGATGTTGTCGTTGTCGTTGCGTTCGTTGTTGTCGTTGGTGGGTTGTACAATGCTGTTGAAGGTTTTCGCCAGCATTGTGCAATAACCTGGGCCGAGATCCTTGACTATTTGCCGTAGCAGCCTCTCAAATGAGGCCATAGCCGTATCTGGATTTAAAGGTTCCATTACTGGATTACCTTTATCTCACTTTTTTCAATATTTTTTATATTTATAGGTATGCACAATATTTTTATAAAAACTTCGAAACACACTTAATCCACATAAACTATATTGATTACTTCTGGGAAAATCCCTTTTTTATTTTTTGTCACAAGAAGGATAATCCACTTGGAAAAACCCTTCTTGGAAGATTTGGTTTAAGCAGGTAGCGCAGGTAGACCGTTGCTGACCCTTTTTATTTTTGGCAGGTATTTTCACAATATTAATTAATATTTTCGGTTAATTTTTGTCCGCGCACTTCCGTACTTGTACAATGACTGACCGTCAGAACTGTGGAATTCTCCAAATTTCGCTTCTCTATTTATTCTCTCTTTCGGTGATAAATTTGTAATGTGTTCACTCTCTTTTTTGTGTTTGAGATTCGTGAACATTTCGAATAAATAGGGGCGTCCAATTGGAATTCGAGTCAATATTAAGTGTGCAGTTTAACAGTGAACAGTGAAGAAATAGTTTGAGCTATTTCGATATAAACAATTACTTTTTCAACTAAGTAAAAAAAAAAAAACTTTTTTAAAATGTCTGGTCGTGGTAAAGGTGGAAAAGTTAAGGGAAAGGCAAAGTCCCGTTCAAATCGTGCTGGATTACAGTTCCCTGTTGGTCGTATCCATCGTTTGCTCCGAAAGGGAAATTATGCTGAGCGCGTTGGAGCTGGTGCCCCTGTGTATTTGGCAGCTGTCATGGAATATTTGGCGGCAGAAGTTTTGGAATTGGCGGGAAATGCTGCTCGTGACAACAAAAAAACTAGAATTATCCCCCGCCATTTGCAATTGGCCATCCGCAACGACGAAGAGTTGAACAAATTGCTTTCTGGTGTAACAATCGCACAAGGAGGTGTTCTTCCTAATATTCAAGCCGTTTTGTTGCCAAAGAAGACAGAAAAGAGTGCTTAAATCTCGTGACGACAAAATCAAAAGAAAACAAAAACAAAAACCGTCCTTTTCAGGACGACAAATCATTTCCCTAAAGAGATAAATATTTCATATTTTCAAATTCCACGTACATGCCTATATTTTTATGCCATCAGAAAAATTGGTTGCAATTTTAACTGCTTTATAAATTTAAAATTAAAAAAAAAAAAACTGCAAAAATCACTCCCATAAGAAAAAAAATGTATTTTTTATACCTGGGTAAAATTCTTGGAATTTTGTAATTTTTATTACTTTTTTGACTTTGAATCCATATTTCATAACCCATTTAGAAAATAATATACCTGCGTAAAATTCTTCGAATTCTGTAATTTATATTACTATGAATCTATATTTTATAACCCATCTAGATCCTATAAAAAAAAAAACTACCTGGGTAAAATTCTGCGAATTGTGTAATTTTTATTACTTTTTTTGGACTTTGAATTAACATTTTATATCTCTTTTAGATTTTATTGTGGTCCTGAAAAGGACCGATTGTTTGATATTATCAAATGAATGATTTAACCTCCGAAACCATAAAGAGTACGACCTTGTCTCTTCAAAGCGTAAACTACATCCATAGCTGTAACTGTCTTACGCTTAGCATGTTCAGTATAGGTAACAGCATCACGGATAACATTTTCTAGAAACACTTTTAAAACTCCACGTGTTTCTTCGTAAATCAAACCAGAAATACGCTTTACACCGCCACGACGAGCCAATCGACGAATTGCTGGTTTGGTGATACCTTGGATGTTATCACGCAACACTTTACGATGCCGTTTAGCTCCACCTTTGCCCAAGCCTTTTCCTCCTTTACCACGACCAGTCATTTTTAATATTTATTTATAAAATAGAAACTTCACTACACAAGATGCACTGTCAAACTGTACATTTTGCTCAAAACCCACAGATATTTATACTTGTTTGAAAAAACAATCTCACTTCTGATTGGTCCGTCATATTCACACACAAAAAAACACCCGAACGAAGACAAAAATACCTCATTTTATTACCTAAGCTCCTGAGTTTTATGGCGATGTAAAATATAAAGTGTAAAAGTGATCGAATAAATTGTGAAAAGTGAAAAAAAAGCAAAATAATGGCTCGTACAAAGCAAACTGCCCGTAAATCGACTGGTGGAAAGGCTCCACGCAAGCAGCTGGCTACCAAAGCAGCTCGCAAAAGTGCCCCAGCCACCGGAGGTGTAAAAAAACCACATCGTTACCGTCCTGGAACCGTGGCTCTTCGTGAAATCCGTCGTTATCAGAAGAGCACAGAATTGTTGATTCGCAAATTGCCTTTCCAACGTTTAGTTCGTGAAATTGCTCAAGATTTCAAAACAGATTTGCGGTTCCAGAGCTCAGCTGTTATGGCACTACAAGAAGCCAGTGAAGCTTATTTGGTTGGTCTTTTTGAAGATACAAATTTGTGCGCCATTCATGCCAAGCGTGTTACAATTATGCCAAAAGACATTCAATTGGCTAGACGCATTCGTGGTGAACGTGCTTAAGCATCCAAAACAATCTTAAACTCAACGGTCCTTTTCAGGACCACAAAAAATCCAAAAGAGATTAAACTAAATTTCATTTTTTTTATTGTTTAAAATGCATACAAGTAGAAAGAGTTCTAGTTTTTATTATCCGCAATAAAACGGAGTTAGGTAGTTTATCGGACATTAGGTAAAAAAAAAGAGAAAATCTACCTACTACGCAAAAATGTATGTAATTTTTTTTTTTTTATTATAGGGAGTTGGATAAATGGATACCCTAAATGAATTCTTAGAATTTTACTATGCAAGCGTAGGTATTAGATTTTATCCAAAAATCCCTTTGGACGATAATATTTTTAGAACCAGATAACGCAGAATCTTTTGGTTTACAAATATGAGAACAATTTGAATAAGCCTTTCCAAAAATGTATATTTCAATAGGTTTCAGAAGAAAAGTTGAAAAAGTATTTTTTTTGCCATCACTTTGGAAGACATTTTGTTTTTTTTTTTCTTAGAATATTTATATTAGGCACAGTTATCTTCAATATGTGTTTATTTAATTATATTTCATGATTTACGCAAAGCTATTTTTATTTGTTTCATTATTTTACATTAACAAAAAGATAATAAGATGAACATTTTCCAATGTGTTGAATTTCGGTAGGAAAATAATATTATTGTACATACAAATTATTAAGTGTCATTTGATATGGCAATTTACAATAAGAAATAGTTATTAATGTTGGTTGATAATGAAATTGAAACAATATTTATGTTTATAATTATTTATTTAAGCAGTCTGAGTTATATTTTGTACTTATTTTACCAAAAAACAGGTAAAAACAATTTTCTGGCAAAATGCTACTGCCCATCGAAATCGGTGTTGATATGCGTTTCATTACTCAAATTCTTTTAATTGAATTCGAAGGAAATTTCACAATATTTTGTTAAAATTTTAATTTATCTTGTTTAAATGAACTATCAGCTATATGAAAAA
Source organism: Syrphus vitripennis (assembly GCA_958431115.1). NCBI lineage: Eukaryota > Metazoa > Arthropoda > Insecta > Diptera > Syrphidae > Syrphus > Syrphus vitripennis. The sequence goes on along the minus strand of OY288110.1, from coordinate 6,038,067 downwards.
AATATTTTCAAGTTGAAAATATGTTTTGTTAATTAGTTATAAGCATTCTTTTACAAAAGTATTGAAAAAACACCACCACACATTTACTTCAATTGTGATTTATTCAATGAAACATGCCTTTATTTAAACAAAATTAATGTCCAAATGGTCAATTATTATTCTAAGAAAAATGATAAAATATATTTTTTTAGATTTGTAGCTGAAAACATTTAAATTATGTATGTTTTAAAAAGAACCTAACTTTTAAAAGAGTACAAATTGTGTACATCATGAATTTTTTGAAGACCTTCGCTCTCGTTGATTCTCATTGAATCAAGTCCGTGGGGTGTTTGTGGCATGTGAAAATTATTAAAAAAAGTGAAAAGTGTTTTATTTTATTGCAAGAAGCAATATCTAATAAAAGTGTAAAGTGAAGTGATAAAATATTAAAAAAAAAAAAAATGTCTGATACTGTGGCTGCATCTCCTGCAATTGTTGCAGAAAAAAAACCGAAGAAGGCTGCCGCCAGCGCCAGCGCCGCCGGTTCAAAGAAACCAAAATCAACGCCAACTCATCCTCCTACTCAGCAAATGGTAGATGCTGCGATTAAAACATTGAAGGAACGCGGTGGTTCTTCGCTTTTGGCTATTAAAAAGTATATTGCTGCTACTTACAAAGTCGATGTTCAAAAACTTGCACCATTTATCAAAAAATATTTAAAAGGTGCCGTAATAAGTGGTAAGTTAGTGCAAACAAAGGGAAAAGGTGCTGCAGGCTCGTTTAAATTGTCGCCAAATGCAAATAAGGAACCAAAAGCCAAGTCTGCCGCTGATAAGAAGAAATCTGCTGCTAAGCCCAAAGCTGCTGCTGCTGGTGACAAAAAATTAAAAAAGGTTGCTGGTGATAAAAAAGTGAAGAAGCCTGTAGCTGCAACCAAAAAAAGTGCTGTAGATAAAAAGAAGGTCGAAAAGCCAAAAGTAAAAAGTGTTAAGAAGACCAGTGCCGTTAAAGCAAAACCAACAAAAGCAAAGGCTGCTGCTCCTAAGCCAAAAGTACCCAAAGCTAAATCGGCCACAGCATCTGCTGCAAAGCCTAAAAAGGCTGTTGCTGCCAAAAAAGCCAAGAAGTAATTTCACAAAAAATTTCTTCAAATTGAAACGCAAATCCACAGTCCTTTTCAGGACTACAAAAAATTGTACGAAGAGATAAATTTGTTTTTTTTTTTAATAATTACTATTAAATATCTCATCTCATCATCAATGAGATGAGATATTTTTTTTTATAATAATTAATACTAAAATATTGCACTATCTCTTTGAGATAGATTTTTTTTTTTTTTAATAATTACTATTAAAATATTGCACTATCTCTTTGAGATAAGGTTTTTTAAAAAGAATTTTCGGTAGGTTATTGCACTCTTTGAGATGAGATTTTTTTTTTGATAATGACTTAAAATATTGCACTATCTCGATGAAAATCAAAATTTTTTTTAAAAGAATTTTCATTAGATTTTATTGCACTATCGATGAAAAATTTTTTAAAAATAATTTTTATTAGATTTGTTGTGCGAAAGTATACCTATGGAGAAACGATGTGTTATACTACATACATTTTTCTCCCAATATGAAGTATTGAGTTATTTATCTACCTACGGAAAAAGATAGTTTTATTTTGTGTTAATTTTATGAAATTCGGTTGTATCTCTTATTGAAATTTTTGCGGCCCTGAAAAGGGCCATTTTTGAAGACATTTAATAAATTACTTCGAGCTAGTATATTTGGTAACTGCCTTAGTTCCTTCACTAACAGCATGCTTGGCAAGTTCGCCAGGCAACAACAATCGAACGGCAGTCTGAATTTCCCGACTGGTTATTGTCGAACGCTTATTGTAGTGAGCCAAACGAGATGCTTCAGCAGCAATCCTCTCGAAGATATCGTTCACAAAGCTGTTCATGATGCTCATGGCTTTTGATGAAATTCCAGTGTCTGGATGAACTTGCTTGAGAACTTTGTAAATGTAGATTGCGTAGCTTTCCTTCCTCTTACGCTTCTTCTTCTTATCGGTTTTGGTAATATTTTTTTGAGCCTTTCCGGCCTTCTTTGCTGCTTTTCCACTAGTCTTAGGCGGCATTTTAACTATTCACTTTTCACTATAAAACTGACTGTATACACTGAAGTTTAAACGAGAACTGTGGAATTCTCCAAATTTCGCTTCTCTATTTATTCTCTCTTTCGGTGATAAATTTGTAATGTGTTCACTCTCTTTTTTGTGTTTGAGATTCGTGAACATTTCGAATAAATAGGGGCGTCCAATTGGAATTCGAGTCAATATTAAGTGTGCAGTTTAACAGTGAACAGTGAAGAAATAGTTTGAGCTATTTCGATATAAACAATTACTTTTTCAACTAAGTAAAAAAAAAAAAACTTTTTTAAAATGTCTGGTCGTGGTAAAGGTGGAAAAGTTAAGGGAAAGGCAAAGTCCCGTTCAAATCGTGCTGGATTACAGTTCCCTGTTGGTCGTATCCATCGTTTGCTCCGAAAGGGAAATTATGCTGAGCGCGTTGGAGCTGGTGCCCCTGTGTATTTGGCAGCTGTCATGGAATATTTGGCGGCAGAAGTTTTGGAATTGGCGGGAAATGCTGCTCGTGACAACAAAAAAACTAGAATTATCCCCCGCCATTTGCAATTGGCCATCCGCAACGACGAAGAGTTGAACAAATTGCTTTCTGGTGTAACAATCGCACAAGGAGGTGTTCTTCCTAATATTCAAGCCGTTTTGTTGCCAAAGAAGACAGAAAAGAGTGCTTAAATCTCGTGACGACAAAATCAAAAGAAAACAAAAACAAAAACCGTCCTTTTCAGGACGACAAATCATTTCCCTAAAGAGATAAATATTTCATATTTTCAAATTCCACGTACATGCCTATATTTTTATGCCATCAGAAAAATTGGTTGCAATTTTAACTGCTTTATAAATTTAAAATTAAAAAAAAAAAAACTGCAAAAATCACTCCCATAAGAAAAAAAATGTATTTTTTATACCTGGGTAAAATTCTTGGAATTTTGTAATTTTTATTACTTTTTTGACTTTGAATCCATATTTCATAACCCATTTAGAAAATAATATACCTGCGTAAAATTCTTCGAATTCTGTAATTTATATTACTATGAATCTATATTTTATAACCCATCTAGATCCTATAAAAAAAAAAACTACCTGGGTAAAATTCTGCGAATTGTGTAATTTTTATTACTTTTTTTGGACTTTGAATTAACATTTTATATCTCTTTTAGATTTTATTGTGGTCCTGAAAAGGACCGATTGTTTGATATTATCAAATGAATGATTTAACCTCCGAAACCATAAAGAGTACGACCTTGTCTCTTCAAAGCGTAAACTACATCCATAGCTGTAACTGTCTTACGCTTAGCATGTTCAGTATAGGTAACAGCATCACGGATAACATTTTCTAGAAACACTTTTAAAACTCCACGTGTTTCTTCGTAAATCAAACCAGAAATACGCTTTACACCGCCACGACGAGCCAATCGACGAATTGCTGGTTTGGTGATACCTTGGATGTTATCACGCAACACTTTACGATGCCGTTTAGCTCCACCTTTGCCCAAGCCTTTTCCTCCTTTACCACGACCAGTCATTTTTAATATTTATTTATAAAATAGAAACTTCACTACACAAGATGCACTGTCAAACTGTACATTTTGCTTTTTTTTTTTTTTTTTAGATTAAGGTTTTGTTTATTTAGCTAAATTTTATTTACAATTGACTTAAAACTAAGCTTATAGTTAACTAATTTTAAAATGTTGGCTCAGAAAGGGCCGAACTTATTTCTAGTGTCTAATTAAATGGATTTTATAACAATATAAAATAAAATACATTTTTTTGTCTTCTTAATCTATTACATGAATGTTTTTTTAGAGAAAAAATAAAATGTCTTAAAATAAAAGGAGTTTTAGTTAAGACTGTACATTTTGCTCAAAACCCACAGATATTTATACTTGTTTGAAAAAACAATCTCACTTCTGATTGGTCCGTCATATTCACACACAAAAAAACACCCGAACGAAGACAAAAATACCTCATTTTATTACCTAAGCTCCTGAGTTTTATGGCGATGTAAAATATAAAGTGTAAAAGTGATCGAATAAATTGTGAAAAGTGAAAAAAAAGCAAAATAATGGCTCGTACAAAGCAAACTGCCCGTAAATCGACTGGTGGAAAGGCTCCACGCAAGCAGCTGGCTACCAAAGCAGCTCGCAAAAGTGCCCCAGCCACCGGAGGTGTAAAAAAACCACATCGTTACCGTCCTGGAACCGTGGCTCTTCGTGAAATCCGTCGTTATCAGAAGAGCACAGAATTGTTGATTCGCAAATTGCCTTTCCAACGTTTAGTTCGTGAAATTGCTCAAGATTTCAAAACAGATTTGCGGTTCCAGAGCTCAGCTGTTATGGCACTACAAGAAGCCAGTGAAGCTTATTTGGTTGGTCTTTTTGAAGATACAAATTTGTGCGCCATTCATGCCAAGCGTGTTACAATTATGCCAAAAGACATTCAATTGGCTAGACGCATTCGTGGTGAACGTGCTTAAGCATCCAAAACAATCTTAAACTCAACGGTCCTTTTCAGGACCACAAAAAATCCAAAAGAGATTAAACTAAATTTCATTTTTTTTATTGTTTAAAATGCATACAAGTAGAAAGAGTTCTAGTTTTTATTATCCGCAATAAAACGGAGTTAGGTAGTTTATCGGACATTAGGTAAAAAAAAAGAGAAAATCTACCTACTACGCAAAAATGTATGTAATTTTTTTTTTTTTATTATAGGGAGTTGGATAAATGGATACCCTAAATGAATTCTTAGAATTTTACTATGCAAGCGTAGGTATTAGATTTTATCCAAAAATCCCTTTGGACGATAATATTTTTAGAACCAGATAACGCAGAATCTTTTGGTTTACAAATATGAGAACAATTTGAATAAGCCTTTCCAAAAATGTATATTTCAATAGGTTTCAGAAGAAAAGTTGAAAAAGTATTTTTTTTGCCATCACTTTGGAAGACATTTTGTTTTTTTTTTTCTTAGAATATTTATATTAGGCACAGTTATCTTCAATATGTGTTTATTTAATTATATTTCATGATTTACGCAAAGCTATTTTTATTTGTTTCATTATTTTACATTAACAAAAAGATAATAAGATGAACATTTTCCAATGTGTTGAATTTCGGTAGGAAAATAATATTATTGTACATACAAATTATTAAGTGTCATTTGATATGGCAATTTACAATAAGAAATAGTTATTAATGTTGGTTGATAATGAAATTGAAACAATATTTATGTTTATAATTATTTATTTAAGCAGTCTGAGTTATATTTTGTACTTATTTTACCAAAAAACAGGTAAAAACAATTTTCTGGCAAAATGCTACTGCCCATCGAAATCGGTGTTGATATGCGTTTCATTACTCAAATTCTTTTAATTGAATTCGAAGGAAATTTCACAATATTTTGTTAAAATTTTAATTTATCTTGTTTAAATGAACTATCAGCTATATGAAAAAAATATTTTCAAGTTGAAAATATGTTTTGTTAATTAGTTATAAGCATTCTTTTACAAAAGTATTGAAAAAACACCACCACACATTTACTTCAATTGTGATTTATTCAATGAAACATGCCTTTATTTAAACAAAATTAATGTCCAAATGGTCAATTATTATTCTAAGAAAAATGATAAAATATATTTTTTTAGATTTGTAGCTGAAAACATTTAAATTATGTATGTTTTAAAAAGAACCTAACTTTTAAAAGAGTACAAATTGTGTACATCATGAATTTTTTGAAGACCTTCGCTCTCGTTGATTCTCATTGAATCAAGTCCGTGGGGTGTTTGTGGCATGTGAAAATTATTAAAAAAAGTGAAAAGTGTTTTATTTTATTGCAAGAAGCAATATCTAATAAAAGTGTAAAGTGAAGTGATAAAATATTAAAAAAAAAAAAAATGTCTGATACTGTGGCTGCATCTCCTGCAATTGTTGCAGAAAAAAAACCGAAGAAGGCTGCCGCCAGCGCCAGCGCCGCCGGTTCAAAGAAACCAAAATCAACGCCAACTCATCCTCCTACTCAGCAAATGGTAGATGCTGCGATTAAAACATTGAAGGAACGCGGTGGTTCTTCGCTTTTGGCTATTAAAAAGTATATTGCTGCTACTTACAAAGTCGATGTTCAAAAACTTGCACCATTTATCAAAAAATATTTAAAAGGTGCCGTAATAAGTGGTAAGTTAGTGCAAACAAAGGGAAAAGGTGCTGCAGGCTCGTTTAAATTGTCGCCAAATGCAAATAAGGAACCAAAAGCCAAGTCTGCCGCTGATAAGAAGAAATCTGCTGCTAAGCCCAAAGCTGCTGCTGCTGGTGACAAAAAATTAAAAAAGGTTGCTGGTGATAAAAAAGTGAAGAAGCCTGTAGCTGCAACCAAAAAAAGTGCTGTAGATAAAAAGAAGGTCGAAAAGCCAAAAGTAAAAAGTGTTAAGAAGACCAGTGCCGTTAAAGCAAAACCAACAAAAGCAAAGGCTGCTGCTCCTAAGCCAAAAGTACCCAAAGCTAAATCGGCCACAGCATCTGCTGCAAAGCCTAAAAAGGCTGTTGCTGCCAAAAAAGCCAAGAAGTAATTTCACAAAAAATTTCTTCAAATTGAAACGCAAATCCACAGTCCTTTTCAGGACTACAAAAAATTGTACGAAGAGATAAATTTGTTTTTTTTTTAATAATTACTATTAAATATCTCATCTCATCATCAATGAGATGAGATATTTTTTTTTATAATAATTAATACTAAAATATTGCACTATCTCTTTGAGATAGATTTTTTTTTTTTTTAATAATTACTATTAAAATATTGCACTATCTCTTTGAGATAAGGTTTTTTAAAAAGAATTTTCGGTAGGTTATTGCACTCTTTGAGATGAGATTTTTTTTTTGATAATGACTTAAAATATTGCACTATCTCGATGAAAATCAAAATTTTTTTTAAAAGAATTTTCATTAGATTTTATTGCACTATCGATGAAAAATTTTTTAAAAATAATTTTTATTAGATTTGTTGTGCGAAAGTATACCTATGGAGAAACGATGTGTTATACTACATACATTTTTCTCCCAATATGAAGTATTGAGTTATTTATCTACCTACGGAAAAAGATAGTTTTATTTTGTGTTAATTTTATGAAATTCGGTTGTATCTCTTATTGAAATTTTTGCGGCCCTGAAAAGGGCCATTTTTGAAGACATTTAATAAATTACTTCGAGCTAGTATATTTGGTAACTGCCTTAGTTCCTTCACTAACAGCATGCTTGGCAAGTTCGCCAGGCAACAACAATCGAACGGCAGTCTGAATTTCCCGACTGGTTATTGTCGAACGCTTATTGTAGTGAGCCAAACGAGATGCTTCAGCAGCAATCCTCTCGAAGATATCGTTCACAAAGCTGTTCATGATGCTCATGGCTTTTGATGAAATTCCAGTGTCTGGATGAACTTGCTTGAGAACTTTGTAAATGTAGATTGCGTAGCTTTCCTTCCTCTTACGCTTCTTCTTCTTATCGGTTTTGGTAATATTTTTTTGAGCCTTTCCGGCCTTCTTTGCTGCTTTTCCACTAGTCTTAGGCGGCATTTTAACTATTCACTTTTCACTATAAAACTGACTGTATACACTGAAGTTTAAACGAGAACTGTGGAATTCTCCAAATTTCGCTTCTCTATTTATTCTCTCTTTCGGTGATAAATTTGTAATGTGTTCACTCTCTTTTTTGTGTTTGAGATTCGTGAACATTTCGAATAAATAGGGGCGTCCAATTGGAATTCGAGTCAATATTAAGTGTGCAGTTTAACAGTGAACAGTGAAGAAATAGTTTGAGCTATTTCGATATAAACAATTACTTTTTCAACTAAGTAAAAAAAAAAAAACTTTTTTAAAATGTCTGGTCGTGGTAAAGGTGGAAAAGTTAAGGGAAAGGCAAAGTCCCGTTCAAATCGTGCTGGATTACAGTTCCCTGTTGGTCGTATCCATCGTTTGCTCCGAAAGGGAAATTATGCTGAGCGCGTTGGAGCTGGTGCCCCTGTGTATTTGGCAGCTGTCATGGAATATTTGGCGGCAGAAGTTTTGGAATTGGCGGGAAATGCTGCTCGTGACAACAAAAAAACTAGAATTATCCCCCGCCATTTGCAATTGGCCATCCGCAACGACGAAGAGTTGAACAAATTGCTTTCTGGTGTAACAATCGCACAAGGAGGTGTTCTTCCTAATATTCAAGCCGTTTTGTTGCCAAAGAAGACAGAAAAGAGTGCTTAAATCTCGTGACGACAAAATCAAAAGAAAACAAAAACAAAAACCGTCCTTTTCAGGACGACAAATCATTTCCCTAAAGAGATAAATATTTCATATTTTCAAATTCCACGTACATGCCTATATTTTTATGCCATCAGAAAAATTGGTTGCAATTTTAACTGCTTTATAAATTTAAAATTAAAAAAAAAAAAACTGCAAAAATCACTCCCATAAGAAAAAAAATGTATTTTTTATACCTGGGTAAAATTCTTGGAATTTTGTAATTTTTATTACTTTTTTGACTTTGAATCCATATTTCATAACCCATTTAGAAAATAATATACCTGCGTAAAATTCTTCGAATTCTGTAATTTATATTACTATGAATCTATATTTTATAACCCATCTAGATCCTATAAAAAAAAAAACTACCTGGGTAAAATTCTGCGAATTGTGTAATTTTTATTACTTTTTTTGGACTTTGAATTAACATTTTATATCTCTTTTAGATTTTATTGTGGTCCTGAAAAGGACCGATTGTTTGATATTATCAAATGAATGATTTAACCTCCGAAACCATAAAGAGTACGACCTTGTCTCTTCAAAGCGTAAACTACATCCATAGCTGTAACTGTCTTACGCTTAGCATGTTCAGTATAGGTAACAGCATCACGGATAACATTTTCTAGAAACACTTTTAAAACTCCACGTGTTTCTTCGTAAATCAAACCAGAAATACGCTTTACACCGCCACGACGAGCCAATCGACGAATTGCTGGTTTGGTGATACCTTGGATGTTATCACGCAACACTTTACGATGCCGTTTAGCTCCACCTTTGCCCAAGCCTTTTCCTCCTTTACCACGACCAGTCATTTTTAATATTTATTTATAAAATAGAAACTTCACTACACAAGATGCACTGTCAAACTGTACATTTTGCTCAAAACCCACAGATATTTATACTTGTTTGAAAAAACAATCTCACTTCTGATTGGTCCGTCATATTCACACACAAAAAAACACCCGAACGAAGACAAAAATACCTCATTTTATTACCTAAGCTCCTGAGTTTTATGGCGATGTAAAATATAAAGTGTGAAAGTGATCGAATTGTGAAAAGTGAAAAAAAAAAAACAAAATAATGGCTCGTACAAAGCAAACTGCCCGTAAATCGACTGGTGGAAAGGCTCCACGCAAGCAGCTGGCTACCAAAGCAGCTCGCAAAAGTGCCCCAGCCACCGGAGGTGTAAAAAAACCACATCGTTACCGTCCTGGAACCGTGGCTCTTCGTGAAATCCGTCGTTATCAGAAGAGCACAGAATTGTTGATTCGCAAATTGCCTTTCCAACGTTTAGTTCGTGAAATTGCTCAAGATTTCAAAACAGATTTGCGGTTCCAGAGCTCAGCTGTTATGGCACTACAAGAAGCCAGTGAAGCTTATTTGGTTGGTCTTTTTGAAGATACAAATTTGTGCGCCATTCATGCCAAGCGTGTTACAATTATGCCAAAAGACATTCAATTGGCTAGACGCATTCGTGGTGAACGTGCTTAAGCATCCAAAACAATCTTAAACTCAACGGTCCTTTTCAGGACCACAAAAAATCCAAAAGAGATTAAACTAAATTTCATTTTTTTTATTGTTTAAAATGCATACAAGTAGAAAGAGTTCTAGTTTTTATTATCCGCAATAAAACGGAGTTAGGTAGTTTATCGGACATTAGGTAAAAAAAAAGAGAAAATCTACCTACTACGCAAAAATGTATGTAATTTTTTTTTTTTTATTATAGGGAGTTGGATAAATGGATACCCTAAATGAATTCTTAGAATTTTACTATGCAAGCGTAGGTATTAGATTTTATCCAAAAATCCCTTTGGACGATAATATTTTTAGAACCAGATAACGCAGAATCTTTTGGTTTACAAATATGAGAACAATTTGAATAAGCCTTTCCAAAAATGTATATTTCAATAGGTTTCAGAAGAAAAGTTGAAAAAGTATTTTTTTTGCCATCACTTTGGAAGACATTTTGTTTTTTTTTTTCTTAGAATATTTATATTAGGCACAGTTATCTTCAATATGTGTTTATTTAATTATATTTCATGATTTACGCAAAGCTATTTTTATTTGTTTCATTATTTTACATTAACAAAAAGATAATAAGATGAACATTTTCCAATGTGTTGAATTTCGGTAGGAAAATAATATTATTGTACATACAAATTATTAAGTGTCATTTGATATGGCAATTTACAATAAGAAATAGTTATTAATGTTGGTTGATAATGAAATTGAAACAATATTTATGTTTATAATTATTTATTTAAGCAGTCTGAGTTATATTTTGTACTTATTTTACCAAAAAACAGGTAAAAACAATTTTCTGGCAAAATGCTACTGCCCATCGAAATCGGTGTTGATATGCGTTTCATTACTCAAATTCTTTTAATTGAATTCGAAGGAAATTTCACAATATTTTGTTAAAATTTTAATTTATCTTGTTTAAATGAACTATCAGCTATATGAAAAAAATATTTTCAAGTTGAAAATATGTTTTGTTAATTAGTTATAAGCATTCTTTTACAAAAGTATTGAAAAAACACCACCACACATTTACTTCAATTGTGATTTATTCAATGAAACATGCCTTTATTTAAACAAAATTAATGTCCAAATGGTCAATTATTATTCTAAGAAAAATGATAAAATATATTTTTTTAGATTTGTAGCTGAAAACATTTAAATTATGTATGTTTTAAAAAGAACCTAACTTTTAAAAGAGTACAAATTGTGTACATCATGAATTTTTTGAAGACCTTCGCTCTCGTTGATTCTCATTGAATCAAGTCCGTGGGGTGTTTGTGGCATGTGAAAATTATTAAAAAAAGTGAAAAGTGTTTTATTTTATTGCAAGAAGCAATATCTAATAAAAGTGTAAAGTGAAGTGATAAAATATTAAAAAAAAAAAAAATGTCTGATACTGTGGCTGCATCTCCTGCAATTGTTGCAGAAAAAAAACCGAAGAAGGCTGCCGCCAGCGCCAGCGCCGCCGGTTCAAAGAAACCAAAATCAACGCCAACTCATCCTCCTACTCAGCAAATGGTAGATGCTGCGATTAAAACATTGAAGGAACGCGGTGGTTCTTCGCTTTTGGCTATTAAAAAGTATATTGCTGCTACTTACAAAGTCGATGTTCAAAAACTTGCACCATTTATCAAAAAATATTTAAAAGGTGCCGTAATAAGTGGTAAGTTAGTGCAAACAAAGGGAAAAGGTGCTGCAGGCTCGTTTAAATTGTCGCCAAATGCAAATAAGGAACCAAAAGCCAAGTCTGCCGCTGATAAGAAGAAATCTGCTGCTAAGCCCAAAGCTGCTGCTGCTGGTGACAAAAAATTAAAAAAGGTTGCTGGTGATAAAAAAGTGAAGAAGCCTGTAGCTGCAACCAAAAAAAGTGCTGTAGATAAAAAGAAGGTCGAAAAGCCAAAAGTAAAAAGTGTTAAGAAGACCAGTGCCGTTAAAGCAAAACCAACAAAAGCAAAGGCTGCTGCTCCTAAGCCAAAAGTACCCAAAGCTAAATCGGCCACAGCATCTGCTGCAAAGCCTAAAAAGGCTGTTGCTGCCAAAAAAGCCAAGAAGTAATTTCACAAAAAATTTCTTCAAATTGAAACGCAAATCCACAGTCCTTTTCAGGACTACAAAAAATTGTACGAAGAGATAAATTTGTTTTTTTTTTTAATAATTACTATTAAATATCTCATCTCATCATCAATGAGATGAGATATTTTTTTTTATAATAATTAATACTAAAATATTGCACTATCTCTTTGAGATAGATTTTTTTTTTTTTTAATAATTACTATTAAAATATTGCACTATCTCTTTGAGATAAGGTTTTTTAAAAAGAATTTTCGGTAGGTTATTGCACTCTTTGAGATGAGATTTTTTTTTTGATAATGACTTAAAATATTGCACTATCTCGATGAAAATCAAAATTTTTTTTAAAAGAATTTTCATTAGATTTTATTGCACTATCGATGAAAAATTTTTTAAAAATAATTTTTATTAGATTTGTTGTGCGAAAGTATACCTATGGAGAAACGATGTGTTATACTACATACATTTTTCTCCCAATATGAAGTATTGAGTTATTTATCTACCTACGGAAAAAGATAGTTTTATTTTGTGTTAATTTTATGAAATTCGGTTGTATCTCTTATTGAAATTTTTGCGGCCCTGAAAAGGGCCATTTTTGAAGACATTTAATAAATTACTTCGAGCTAGTATATTTGGTAACTGCCTTAGTTCCTTCACTAACAGCATGCTTGGCAAGTTCGCCAGGCAACAACAATCGAACGGCAGTCTGAATTTCCCGACTGGTTATTGTCGAACGCTTATTGTAGTGAGCCAAACGAGATGCTTCAGCAGCAATCCTCTCGAAGATATCGTTCACAAAGCTGTTCATGATGCTCATGGCTTTTGATGAAATTCCAGTGTCTGGATGAACTTGCTTGAGAACTTTGTAAATGTAGATTGCGTAGCTTTCCTTCCTCTTACGCTTCTTCTTCTTATCGGTTTTGGTAATATTTTTTTGAGCCTTTCCGGCCTTCTTTGCTGCTTTTCCACTAGTCTTAGGCGGCATTTTAACTATTCACTTTTCACTATAAAACTGACTGTATACACTGAAGTTTAAACGAGAACTGTGGAATTCTCCAAATTTCGCTTCTCTATTTATTCTCTCTTTCGGTGATAAATTTGTAATGTGTTCACTCTCTTTTTTGTGTTTGAGATTCGTGAACATTTCGAATAAATAGGGGCGTCCAATTGGAATTCGAGTCAATATTAAGTGTGCAGTTTAACAGTGAACAGTGAAGAAATAGTTTGAGCTATTTCGATATAAACAATTACTTTTTCAACTAAGTAAAAAAAAAAAAACTTTTTTAAAATGTCTGGTCGTGGTAAAGGTGGAAAAGTTAAGGGAAAGGCAAAGTCCCGTTCAAATCGTGCTGGATTACAGTTCCCTGTTGGTCGTATCCATCGTTTGCTCCGAAAGGGAAATTATGCTGAGCGCGTTGGAGCTGGTGCCCCTGTGTATTTGGCAGCTGTCATGGAATATTTGGCGGCAGAAGTTTTGGAATTGGCGGGAAATGCTGCTCGTGACAACAAAAAAACTAGAATTATCCCCCGCCATTTGCAATTGGCCATCCGCAACGACGAAGAGTTGAACAAATTGCTTTCTGGTGTAACAATCGCACAAGGAGGTGTTCTTCCTAATATTCAAGCCGTTTTGTTGCCAAAGAAGACAGAAAAGAGTGCTTAAATCTCGTGACGACAAAATCAAAAGAAAACAAAAACAAAAACCGTCCTTTTCAGGACGACAAATCATTTCCCTAAAGAGATAAATATTTCATATTTTCAAATTCCACGTACATGCCTATATTTTTATGCCATCAGAAAAATTGGTTGCAATTTTAACTGCTTTATAAATTTAAAATTAAAAAAAAAAAAACTGCAAAAATCACTCCCATAAGAAAAAAAATGTATTTTTTATACCTGGGTAAAATTCTTGGAATTTTGTAATTTTTATTACTTTTTTGACTTTGAATCCATATTTCATAACCCATTTAGAAAATAATATACCTGCGTAAAATTCTTCGAATTCTGTAATTTATATTACTATGAATCTATATTTTATAACCCATCTAGATCCTATAAAAAAAAAAACTACCTGGGTAAAATTCTGCGAATTGTGTAATTTTTATTACTTTTTTTGGACTTTGAATTAACATTTTATATCTCTTTTAGATTTTATTGTGGTCCTGAAAAGGACCGATTGTTTGATATTATCAAATGAATGATTTAACCTCCGAAACCATAAAGAGTACGACCTTGTCTCTTCAAAGCGTAAACTACATCCATAGCTGTAACTGTCTTACGCTTAGCATGTTCAGTATAGGTAACAGCATCACGGATAACATTTTCTAGAAACACTTTTAAAACTCCACGTGTTTCTTCGTAAATCAAACCAGAAATACGCTTTACACCGCCACGACGAGCCAATCGACGAATTGCTGGTTTGGTGATACCTTGGATGTTATCACGCAACACTTTACGATGCCGTTTAGCTCCACCTTTGCCCAAGCCTTTTCCTCCTTTACCACGACCAGTCATTTTTAATATTTATTTATAAAATAGAAACTTCACTACACAAGATGCACTGTCAAACTGTACATTTTGCATATATACAATATACAATATTTATTTATTTGCTCAAAGAATGTTACAATGGCTTAAATTTACAATTTCTTAAATTCTAGGACTTAAGTTATTTATCTGCGAGCTCAGAAGGGGCTCTGCTTCGTTATTTGTTGGTTTTAAGTTAACATTTTAAAAATAAAAGTGCCTTAGTCTATATATAGTAAAAATAATAATAGTGTTTTTTCTCGCCTGCTGGAGCATTGCCGACGGTCGTTGGTTGGTATGGTGGGAGTAGGGTGGTTTTTTGAGGTCCTTGTTGGTTTGGATATAGGTGGTGATAGGGCTTTGATGGTCAATTGTTGCTTCAACCTCTGTTGTACTGCGTTCCTGCAGCATCGTAGAAGTTTCCGAAGCTGTCGTCTGTTGATATCCTAAATGTTGGATCCGTCATGGATAGCACCTGGAGATATCGGTCGTCTATGTCGGGATTACCTGAAATTAAATTAATAAGAGGGCTGGGATGGGATGGGATTTTCCTCAGCATTTTTGTACTGAGGTTGTGGATGTACCTGTCTATTGGGACAATACAGGCTGCTTCATAGAGCCTTTCGTTGCTATAATAGCGAGGAGAGTTAGGTTTTCGGTGGAGGGATGTGCAGTGACGAAGGGCTTTTCGCTCAAAAATCTGCATTTTTTTCATATAAGTGGGGCTTATTGTGTACCATATAGGGAAGCAATAAGTTAGTATGGGGCGAATGAGTTGCTTGTAAAGCAGAAGTTTCGTCCTGGTTTGGAGGCCGCCTCTTATTTGCATAAGAGGACGTAGGAGAGATAAGGCAAGGTTTGCCTTACGAAGAGTGAGTTTAACGTGTTGGTTAAATTTGAACCTTTCGAAGAAATGTATTCCAAGGTATTTAACGCTTTGCTTTGGGGTGATAATGGAGTTGTCAGGAAGTGACAGGGAGAGGTTTTTGCATTTGGTGGCTAAACCTTTATGCGAAGGTATTCTAAAACAGATTAATTCTGATTTAGACGGGTTGATTTTTATTCCCCATTGGAGGTAATATTCCCAGAGTCTATGGATATGATCCTTGACTCTACGGAGTGCTATCTCTGGGCTGAGGGATGCGCTATATGTGATGGAGTCATCAGCAAATAGTAGGGTTTTGGTCATTGGGGGGTTAGTTGGCTGGTCGGAGGTGTAAAGGTTGAATAGATCGGGCCCGAGGCGGGAACCTTGGGCAACTCCAGCCGAAATATTTTTAAGGGATGAGTTAGTATTTCCTACTCGTACGTAAAACTTACGGTTAGTGAGGAAACTGTATATAATGAGGATTAGATGCCTAGGGAAATGAAGAGAATTTAACTTGAAAATCAGGCCATCTATCCAGACACTGTCGAATGCTTTTTGGATATCAAGCAGACAAGCAATGGTGGTTTCTTTTTTGTTGAGAGCCAGAGTTGTATCAGCGTGAAGCTTCAACAATGGATCGAAAGTGGAGTGGGATGCTTTGAAACCAAATTGGTTATGCTGCACTATTCCCATGGAGGAGCATAGTGAGCGAAGTTTTTTAAGGATGAGCATTTCTAGGAGCTTGCTGAGGTTTGGGAGCAGAGAAATTGGCCTATAATTGTTTATCAAATTTGCCCCTGGTTTCTTAGGGATTGGGAATATTTCGGCAATTTTCCATTTACCTGGGAAGTAGCTATTGTTGATACAATTATTTAAGATAATTGTAAGCCATATGATTGCAGTGGGGGGAAGTTTTTTGATAACGAAGTTGGAAACCTTATCAGGTCCCGAAGATTTCTTAGAATTGCCATTTTGAATTGAATCGTGAAGATCATGTGGGCTTGTGAAGATGTTATCAACCGTCGTGCAGACGGATGAGTTTTCTTCAGTGAAAGTGGTCAGGGAGTTAGAATCTTGGGATATGAGTCTTGTTACTTCGTTACTGACGTTAGAGAAAAAGTCAGGCAGATGCATAGGAAGATTGGGTTTGAAATTACTTTCGAAGAACTCCGCAAATGCATCTGTCTTATCACGGTCAGACGCTAAGAAGGAGTTATTGTGCTGAAGTTGGCCAAGAATGGGGGATTTTTTGCCTACAATTTTATTAATTTGTTTGAAGGTGTCAGGTCCAGGTTTTATGACGTTAAGTCTTTTCCTGAACTGGGAGTTTATGAAGGCTTTAGTATTTTGGTCGATTAGTGTATTAATACACCTAAGTTGTGAATAAACACTCTGATACTCATTGCAGTGGGTACTTAGAGTACGGTGAAAAATTCTTTGCAGAATTTTTCGAAGTTTTTGCCTAAATTTATACATATTTTGTATAGGTATGGGAAGGTCTTTGTATTTAGACTTGAAGTTGAGGGGTTGAGATTGCTCTGCAATTGAGTAGGAAATGGAGCCTTCAATTACATCGATTGCAGAATCGATTTCTTGATTACTCAAATTGGTTGATGTGCTGGGCGTGTTATTGCGTAGTTTGTCCGTTAAGGAACTTTGGAATACGTCCCAGTTGATTTTGTTGTAATTAATGAATTCTTGCTGGGGATTAGCAAGGGCATTGAAATTTGTCCGAAGACGAAGTATTAATTTTACTGCTAAGTGGTCGGAGTCAGATGGAATTGCAGTGCATGAGAAGTTCTCAAGTGTAGGTAGTCTACAAATTAAGTTGGGGGAGCACAGGAAAAAATCAAGTGTAGAAGGGGTTCGGGGAAATGTGGGGATTGGTTGAGACACAATGTCAAAAGAGTGTGTGTGAGAATTAGCGCATAGCCAGTCGGAGATAGCAACTCCTTGGAGGGTGTTATGTGAGTCCATCCATAATTGATGACGAGCGTTAAAATCGCCACCAATTATAAATAGAGTGTAATTTTGACAAAATGCGTTAAGCAAGTCAAGGTCATGTTTAATGTCAGTTTGGGATGCGCCGCACTGGTTATACAATGATATCAGAAGGATATTTTCATTGTTTTCTAGTAAGATGGCTATACAGGTTACTTCAAATGTAACCAAGCCTTGGATAATGACCTTTTGGCATTGAAAATTTGATTTTACCAGAATGGCGGTGCCAGTTTTGGCGAAATCTCTGTCAGTCCGGAATAGTGTGTACTTTTCAAAGTAAAGCCGATGCCTCGTCACTAATTTAGTTTCAGAGAGCAAAACGGCGTCGGGTTTGTTTTTCTTAAGGAAGTTTTCAAGGGAGATCCGTTTAGGATGGGATACTAAAGAGCCGACGTTATACGAGATAACGTTTAATTGGTTTATTGTCCTAGACATATTTTAAAGCAGAAGTCAAGAAACATGTGTTTCTTGCCGGTTTCGTCGGGACAGGCCTCGTAGAGAGGGAGGAAGTCTGAAGTTTTGGATAAGATTGTGACAAAGTCACAACCGAAAAATTTTTGTGAGTCGTTCAGGAACGAACTCGTTGTGGTTTTGGGCAAACTAAAAGTTTTGGAGTTGTTTGTGGTTTTGACACCAATTGGGTTCGATGATTTGGGGATGGTTGGCTCAGGTTGAGCAATTGGGCTGGGTTTGGTTTGGGGTTTGGTTAGGGGTTTGGCTTGGGTTTTGGGGGTATTATTATATACACTGTTGTTAATTTTTAAAATATCGGAAAAAGACTTACCTGGAGTAAATTTCCTGGATGTTGGTAGAGTTGTTGGTTTTGCCGGTGTTTTCGCTGCCTCCTTCTCTTTTTTTGCTGCAACTATTTTTTTCCTGTAGGGACATCCTTCATAGCTAGCTGGGTGTCCTTCTTCCTTGCAGAGGACGCAGTAGGGTTTTCCAATCTTTGGGTCGGTCCTTGCGCACTGGCCTCGTTCATGTGATTCGCTGCACTTCACGCAGCGATGTTTCATGCTGCAGTTAACGCTGACATGCCCAAAAGCTTGGCAGTTTCGGCACTGGGTTATTATATTGGGCTGCAGTTTCTCCCATCTAACTGCTTCCCCGAGTAGGTTCCGGATCCTACTGACTGCTGCTAGGTCTGTCCCTTTTTTAAACTCAACAACAAAGGCGTTGAAGGTCGTTGTTTTGTCTTTCTTGGAGCGAAAGGGTGATGCCTTGATGGCTTCGAATTCCAGGGCTCCTAGTTCGTTGACAATGTCCTCAGGGTTATGGGAGCGGTTGAGTTTTTTTAGAAGTATAATACACTTCCTGTCCTCCTTGGAAGTGAAGGAATGGTGCTGTACTTTTTTTTCAAGTAGGTACTTCCTTACGTCTTCGTTGTCTTGTTTTGTTGTTGTTTTTATTATTGTTTTTGTTTTGTTAATATTAACTACTGAGTAGTTTATTGTTTTGCCGTTTAACTTAAAATGCCGGTACATTTCGGCTGTTGCCAAGTTGTAGCACACAATGGGTGGCTGCATTTTCCCTGGACTATGTTGAAGTTCCGCTGCTGCTGATGACTTTGCTGCTGCTGCAGTTGTTGTTGTTGTTGGAGATGCTGTTGCAGCCTGGTTACTGGCCTTTTTTCTCCTGTTAGTTGGGGCAACCTTAATGAAATCAGTGTCTTCATTAAGGTTACCGTCAATAAGTTTCGGTCGTTTGCTTTGGTCAAGTTCCACTTCGGTGTCACTTGCCTTTGCTCTCTTTTCCGTCACTGGTGTTGATTCCATGGGAATATCCTCAACGTCCTCAACGACTTCTGCTTCTGGTGCAGTCGGGATGGTAAATTGCTGGAGAATTTGGTCTACGTCGTAGCCTAACCGCACAGCGAAATCTGTTGATGCACCCACACCGTAGGTATTTCGCATATGTGCGATTTCCCTCTCGATGGTGCTCAACAATTGCTCCCTGGCGGCTTTTACCTTCTCTCGCTGACCCATTGGGACGGAGAAAAAAAAAGTCTACCTGTAGTCCTTGGTTTTTCCCTTTAATCCGGATGTGGCAGATTATCTGGGAATTCCGAATAATTTGTCGGTATCACACACAGGTAACACTACACTTTTATTAGGGGTGGGTTTTTTTTAATTTTTAATTTTTATTCACACGGATTAAATTCGCGCACAACCGTTCACTTTGAATGCTCGCACTAGAATCCTGTACATTTTGCTCAAAACCCACAGATATTTATACTTGTTTGAAAAAACAATCTCACTTCTGATTGGTCCGTCATATTCACACACAAAAAAACACCCGAACGAAGACAAAAATACCTCATTTTATTACCTAAGCTCCTGAGTTTTATGGCGATGTAAAATATAAAGTGTAAAAGTGATCGAATAAATTGTGAAAAGTGAAAAAAAAGCAAAATAATGGCTCGTACAAAGCAAACTGCCCGTAAATCGACTGGTGGAAAGGCTCCACGCAAGCAGCTGGCTACCAAAGCAGCTCGCAAAAGTGCCCCAGCCACCGGAGGTGTAAAAAAACCACATCGTTACCGTCCTGGAACCGTGGCTCTTCGTGAAATCCGTCGTTATCAGAAGAGCACAGAATTGTTGATTCGCAAATTGCCTTTCCAACGTTTAGTTCGTGAAATTGCTCAAGATTTCAAAACAGATTTGCGGTTCCAGAGCTCAGCTGTTATGGCACTACAAGAAGCCAGTGAAGCTTATTTGGTTGGTCTTTTTGAAGATACAAATTTGTGCGCCATTCATGCCAAGCGTGTTACAATTATGCCAAAAGACATTCAATTGGCTAGACGCATTCGTGGTGAACGTGCTTAAGCATCCAAAACAATCTTAAACTCAACGGTCCTTTTCAGGACCACAAAAAATCCAAAAGAGATTAAACTAAATTTCATTTTTTTTATTGTTTAAAATGCATACAAGTAGAAAGAGTTCTAGTTTTTATTATCCGCAATAAAACGGAGTTAGGTAGTTTATCGGACATTAGGTAAAAAAAAAGAGAAAATCTACCTACTACGCAAAAATGTATGTAATTTTTTTTTTTTTATTATAGGGAGTTGGATAAATGGATACCCTAAATGAATTCTTAGAATTTTACTATGCAAGCGTAGGTATTAGATTTTATCCAAAAATCCCTTTGGACGATAATATTTTTAGAACCAGATAACGCAGAATCTTTTGGTTTACAAATATGAGAACAATTTGAATAAGCCTTTCCAAAAATGTATATTTCAATAGGTTTCAGAAGAAAAGTTGAAAAAGTATTTTTTTTGCCATCACTTTGGAAGACATTTTGTTTTTTTTTTTCTTAGAATATTTATATTAGGCACAGTTATCTTCAATATGTGTTTATTTAATTATATTTCATGATTTACGCAAAGCTATTTTTATTTGTTTCATTATTTTACATTAACAAAAAGATAATAAGATGAACATTTTCCAATGTGTTGAATTTCGGTAGGAAAATAATATTATTGTACATACAAATTATTAAGTGTCATTTGATATGGCAATTTACAATAAGAAATAGTTATTAATGTTGGTTGATAATGAAATTGAAACAATATTTATGTTTATAATTATTTATTTAAGCAGTCTGAGTTATATTTTGTACTTATTTTACCAAAAAACAGGTAAAAACAATTTTCTGGCAAAATGCTACTGCCCATCGAAATCGGTGTTGATATGCGTTTCATTACTCAAATTCTTTTAATTGAATTCGAAGGAAATTTCACAATATTTTGTTAAAATTTTAATTTATCTTGTTTAAATGAACTATCAGCTATATGAAAAAAATATTTTCAAGTTGAAAATATGTTTTGTTAATTAGTTATAAGCATTCTTTTACAAAAGTATTGAAAAAACACCACCACACATTTACTTCAATTGTGATTTATTCAATGAAACATGCCTTTATTTAAACAAAATTAATGTCCAAATGGTCAATTATTATTCTAAGAAAAATGATAAAATATATTTTTTTAGATTTGTAGCTGAAAACATTTAAATTATGTATGTTTTAAAAAGAACCTAACTTTTAAAAGAGTACAAATTGTGTACATCATGAATTTTTTGAAGACCTTCGCTCTCGTTGATTCTCATTGAATCAAGTCCGTGGGGTGTTTGTGGCATGTGAAAATTATTAAAAAAAGTGAAAAGTGTTTTATTTTATTGCAAGAAGCAATATCTAATAAAAGTGTAAAGTGAAGTGATAAAATATTAAAAAAAAAAAAAATGTCTGATACTGTGGCTGCATCTCCTGCAATTGTTGCAGAAAAAAAACCGAAGAAGGCTGCCGCCAGCGCCAGCGCCGCCGGTTCAAAGAAACCAAAATCAACGCCAACTCATCCTCCTACTCAGCAAATGGTAGATGCTGCGATTAAAACATTGAAGGAACGCGGTGGTTCTTCGCTTTTGGCTATTAAAAAGTATATTGCTGCTACTTACAAAGTCGATGTTCAAAAACTTGCACCATTTATCAAAAAATATTTAAAAGGTGCCGTAATAAGTGGTAAGTTAGTGCAAACAAAGGGAAAAGGTGCTGCAGGCTCGTTTAAATTGTCGCCAAATGCAAATAAGGAACCAAAAGCCAAGTCTGCCGCTGATAAGAAGAAATCTGCTGCTAAGCCCAAAGCTGCTGCTGCTGGTGACAAAAAATTAAAAAAGGTTGCTGGTGATAAAAAAGTGAAGAAGCCTGTAGCTGCAACCAAAAAAAGTGCTGTAGATAAAAAGAAGGTCGAAAAGCCAAAAGTAAAAAGTGTTAAGAAGACCAGTGCCGTTAAAGCAAAACCAACAAAAGCAAAGGCTGCTGCTCCTAAGCCAAAAGTACCCAAAGCTAAATCGGCCACAGCATCTGCTGCAAAGCCTAAAAAGGCTGTTGCTGCCAAAAAAGCCAAGAAGTAATTTCACAAAAAATTTCTTCAAATTGAAACGCAAATCCACAGTCCTTTTCAGGACTACAAAAAATTGTACGAAGAGATAAAATTTGTTTTTTAAAAAATCTCATCTCAATGAGATGAGATTTTTTTTATAATAATTTTACTATAAAAATATTGCACTATCTCTTTGAGATAGATTTTTTTTTTTTAATAATTACTATTAAAATATTGCACTATCTCTTTGAGATGAGATTTTTTTTTATAATAATTTTACTACTAAAATATTGCACTATCTCTTTGAGATAAGGTTTTTTTAAAAGAATTTTCATTAGATTATTGCACTATCTCGATGGAAATTTTTTAAAAGAATTTTCATTAGATTTTATTGCACTATCTCGATGAAAAATTTTTTAAAAATAATTTTTATTAGATTTGTTGTGCGAAAGTATACCTATGGAGAAACGATGTGTTATACTACATACATTTTTCTCCCAATATGAAGTATTTAGTTATTTATCTACCTACGGAAAAAGATAGTTTTATTTTGTGTTAATTTTATGAAATTCGATTGTATCTCTTATTGAAATTTTTGCGGCCCTGAAAAGGGCCATTTTTGAAGAAATTTAATAAATTACTTCGAGCTAGTATATTTGGTAACTGCCTTAGTTCCTTCACTAACAGCATGCTTGGCAAGTTCGCCAGGCAACAACAATCGAACGGCAGTCTGAATTTCCCGACTGGTTATTGTCGAACGCTTATTGTAGTGAGCCAAACGAGATGCTTCAGCAGCAATCCTCTCGAAGATATCGTTCACAAAGCTGTTCATGATGCTCATGGCTTTTGATGAAATTCCAGTGTCTGGATGAACTTGCTTGAGAACTTTGTAAATGTAGATTGCGTAGCTTTCCTTCCTCTTACGCTTCTTCTTCTTATCGGTTTTGGTAATATTTTTTTGAGCCTTTCCGGCCTTCTTTGCTGCTTTTCCACTAGTCTTAGGCGGCATTTTAACTATGGGTTGGGTACGAAATCCCGAATCACAAAAGCCCGAAACACAAAATCCCGATTCACAAAATCCCGATTCACAAAATCCCGAATCACGAAATCCCGAATCACAAAATCCCGACTATTTTACTACTAAACGACATCGCATTAAATTGAATTTAGCCAATTAAAACCACGACTCCTCCCCTTTTGTAATTTTTGAAGACAGCACTGTCAATACTTTTGCTTTAGTCACTCGATTATCTGAGAAGCAACAAGATTTTAGAAAAAATTCACGGGTTATTTACAACAACTATAAAAAAATTTATTTAGGTCACTCGATTCGGTGAGAATCATGGAAAATAAAATAATCTGATTGGCCGAAGCCTATTATGAGCATCCAACAAAAAGTATAAATAGGAGTTACGTTCCGGAATCAATTTCATTTCTTATTAGATCGCCAACGCAACGCAGGTAGTCGCAGGATTCTGTTTTATGTTAATAATTGCATTTAGCACGTGATCTGTCTGGTGTGATATTCAGTGAATTAGTGGAAAAAAGTGATAAATAAAATATATTGTGATAAAAATGGCTAATTTTGCAGAGGCAAGTTTTAAAGTTTATTTTATAATATAGTGATTTGAATGTTTCCTCGTTCTAGTGTTGTGTTTTTTTTTTTTTTTCAATTTTATTTGGTGCCATTTGTGTTTAAATAAGTTTTTTTTTAATTTTGTTATTAACCTGCCCTTTTGTGATTTTTTTTCAATTTTTGTGGTGCAGTTTGTTTATAAATGAGGTTTTTTTGTTTTGTTGCTATCATACCTTTTTTTAAAGTGGTAAACATTGTGTGTGTTTTTTTTTTCAATTTATTTGGTGCCATTAGTGTTTAAATATTTTTTTTTAAATTTTGTTGTTAAACTGCCCTTTTGTGTTTTTTTTCGATTAATTTTATTCGGTGCAATTTTTTTAAAATAATTTTTTTTTTTTTGTATTTTGTTATTATCTTCCTTCTTCTCTTTTGGTTTTCTTATTTTCTTTCTTTTGCTTTATTTTCTCTTCTTAATAAATTTGTCCATATCATTAACAAAATTAGGTTGTTAAATCAAACAAAGGCGGCATTAAATTGATTAAAGACGGCTATATTTTCCACGTCGAAAAAAAAAAGGAAAAGAAGGCATATTGGTGTTGTTCCGAAAGGAAATCACTAAAATGCAAAGCAAGAATGCAAACTCTGGAAACAGATTTGAACTATGCTATCGTCGACATCAATAATGACCACAGCCATGCTCCCCTTGCATTTGAAAAAGAGGTCTGCAAAACCAATTTTCTAGTGAAAACCCTGGCTAAGGGCTCGTTTCCTCCAAGCGTCATAGCAAGGGAAAGCGTGGTTTTGACACCCGAGATTGTCCGACCCCATTTGCCATCGAAAGCCGCACAAAAAATGAAGATCCACCGGGTTCGGCAAAATGCATTGAAGGAGCCGACTTCCTTAGATGGAATAAACATACCCGAAAATTTAAAAAAAGTGGACGGGGAACTTTTTGTGCTCAAAGAAAGTAGCCACACTTCCGGGTCCGGCAAGAATATCTTAATGGGCACCAGGACCAGCATCCAAATGCTGTCGGAAGCAAAGTGCTGGCTGGTGGATGGGACTTTTGCCGTGGTCCCATCCATTATGGGGCAACTGTTTACGGTGCATGGCAAAATAGAAGGCACGGTGGTCCCCCTCATCTTTTGTTTGATGAGCAGCAGAACCAGGGAAGCCTATAACATCTTTTGGCAAGAACTGCTGTCAATCGCCCGCGAATTCAAAATATCCTTGATGCCAGAAGATATAATATCGGATTTTGAAAAAAACATTATTGCGTCAGCATCCGCCTATTTTCCACAGGCAAATACCCACGGCTGCCTCTTCCATTTCGGCCAAATAATTTGGAGGAGGGTTCAAAGCCTTGGGTATGCACAACAATATGGCTCGGATGAAAACTTTGCCGTGGAAGTGAGGATGCTGAAAGCCCTCACGTTTGCACCAGCTGAAAATATGGCAGATTATTTCAAAGGAGCCTATGACTCCTTGGTAAGTGTGGAGGCAAAACCACTCTACCAATGGTTCAGAAAAAATTATGTGGGAACAGCAACGACACCGCCGCAATATCCACCATCATTTTGGGCCATCGGTGCCTGTGCTGCTGAGAGGGATTTCCCTCGAACACAGAACAGCGTGGAGGCATGGCATCGACGTCTAAAGGTAATTTAATTTAATCCCAAAAATTTATAATTTTCTTATTGTTTCATTTTTTTCACATTTAAGGTTGTTGTAGGCAAACGTAATGCTGGTGTCTACAAAATAATTTCTGACCTTGGGAAAGAGTCAGTAATTGCCAAGACAACGATCATAGGCTTAAGAATGGGTAATGCTCCACCCAGAAGCAAAATAATAAAAAAAAATGAAGCCATTCAAGCTGTGTTGGCAACGCGGGGTCTGATCGACCATGTCGATTTTTTGAAGCGAGTTGCACATAGCCTCAACATTGCTTGAGAAAACTTCTTTTTCTTTTTTTTTCGTCCATCGTTGACAAAACCGTCCTTTTCAGGACGACCGAAAATTTGTAAAGAGATAATACTTGTGTTTTAATTTCAAAAAAAAATCAAATTTGAAGATGTCAAGTTTAGGGGGTCTAGGACGCTTAGTTTAGCCACAAAATGCATTTAAAGATAAAAGTTGGATTTTCGCGTCATGCGATACGTCGTTTGAAAGGTGGAATTCTCTAGATTACGAATATATAATTTTTAATTTTGTCGGATGCCTACTTTAGCCAAAAATCAAGTTTGAAGATGTCAAGTTTAGGGGGTCTAGGACGCTTAGTTTAGCCACAAAATGCATTTAAAGATAAAAGTTGGATTTTCGCTTCATGCGATACGTCGTTTGAAAGGTGGAATTCTCTAGATTACGAATATATAATTTTTAATTTTGTCTGATGCCTACTTTAGCCAAAAATCAAGTTTGAAGATGTCAAGTTTAGGGGGTCTAGGACGCTTAGTTTAGCCACAAAATGCATTTAAAGATAAAAGTTGGATTTTCGCTTCATGCGATACGTCGTTTGAAAGGTGGAATTCTCTAGATTACGAATATATAATTTTTATTTTTGTCGGATGCCTACTTTAGCCAAAAATCAAGTTTGAAGATGTCAAGTTTAGGGGGTCTAGGACGCTTAGTTTAGCCACAAAATGCATTTAAAGATAAAAGTTGGATTTTCGCTTCATGCGATACGTCGTTTGAAAGGTGGAATTATCTAGATTACGAATATATAATTTTTATTTTTGTCGGATGCCTACTTTAGCCAAAAATCAAGTTTGAAGATGTCAAGTTTAGGGGGTCTAGGACGCTTAGTTTAGCCACAAAATGCATTTAAAGATAAAAGTTGGATTTTCGCTTCATGCGATACGTCGTTTGAAAGGTGGAATTATCTAGATTACGAATATATAATTTTTATTTTTGTCGGATGCCTACTTTAGCCAAAAATCAAGTTTGAAGATGTCAAGTTTAGGGGGTCTAGGACGCTTAGTTTAGCCACAAAATGCATTTAAAGATAAAAGTTGATTTTTCGTTAAAAAAAATGTCTAAAAATGAGGTGAAAAATAAGATTTTTTTTTGATTGAAAGCACCTTGGGTGGCCCGCTTCGCGGGAGCTCAGGATTTTAACTATCTTTTCGGGGGACACACCCGCTCACGCGACTCCGTCGCTCCGCTTAGGGTATGTCAAGTCGCCAGGCGGCGCCAATACCAACAGTTTTTTTTTGTTTAAAAGCACTTTGGGTGGCCCGCTTCGCGGGAGCTCAGGATTTTAACTCCCTTTTTGGGGGACACACCCGCTCACGCGACTCCGTCGCTCCGCTTAGGGTATGTCAAGTCGCCAGGCGGCGCCAAAACCAACAGTTTTTTTGTTTCAAAGCACTTTGGGTGGCCCGCTTCGCGGGAGCTCAGGATTTTAACTATCTTTTCGGGGGACACACCCGCTCGCGCGACTCCGTCGCTCCGCTTAGGGTATGTCAAGACGCCAGGCGGCGCCAATACCCACAGTTTTTTTTGTTAAAAAGCACTTTGGGTGGCCCGCTTCGCGGGAGCTCAGGATTTTAACTCCCTTTTTGGGGGACACACCCGCTCACGCGACTCCGTCGCTCCGCTTAGGGTATGTCAAGTCGCCAGGCGGCGCCAATACCAACAGTTTTTTTGTTAAAAAGCACTTTGGGTGGCCTAATCCGCCGAATTTCAGTTAGTTTCATAGTAAATTTGGTCACTCGAAATCATGAGAATCAACAAGTACCGACCTAAAAGCATACAAAAATTGATGGAAATTTTCTTGAAATAAAAATCAATCTCTTCACAAAATTTTTTTAGCTCTCAGAAGAACTTTTTCAAGAAAATTAGTTTTGCCAAAATGTTGGCAAAACGAGGTAAAATCTTCGAAAAAAAAAATTTTTTTTTTTAATTTTTACAAAAAAAAAAAAAAATTGTTAGAGTCCACCCTCATAACAAAATTTTGGCCAAATTGTCCAAAATGTTTGGCCAAACACAAGTAACATCTCTCTAAGCCAAGAGGTCTTACCTCCACGGAGTTCTAACAAGAACTGAATAAGTCCCGAACCAACACTCCCTTAAATACTTTCAGTTCTACAAAAATAAAATAAAATATAATACTTTTTTATAGTACTAAAAATGGTATTAAAAATCCCGACAAATATTTCTAAAAATAATTGTTGTCGGGATTTTTATTTTTATTTTTGTCGGGATTTCGTGATTCGGGATTTTGTGAATCGGGATATCGTTAGGCACCCTTTCCAATGCAGTATCAAACCAACCTTCCAGCGACCACGCCTCTTTGACAAAGATACACAAAACAGCTAGAAGGAGACAAAATATACTCTGGCGCGCTAATACAAACTCAATTTGAATTATGAACACAAATTTGCGGTCGTCGAAGAAAGGCCGCCGCATCTGTTCAAACCTAATTATCTCCAAATATTAAAGATTGTGCTTCATAAATTATAGGCAAACAATAAAGTTAAACCAGGAGGAACATAAATTATAAAACCACAAGTATCTCGATCCGGATTTCGACCTTGTCGCTACATATAAAATTTAAACCAGACATCTCCACCCTCAATTCCCATCACGACACAGAGTCCTTATATCTACTGGAACATCGAAGTGAACTAAATAATATCTGGCAGTTCAGTAGAAAAGATACAAAAAAAAAAAATTAAGCATCATCAGTCCTAAAAAAAGAAAACCTGATGGTAGGGTATCCTCTAAGTCCTTCCACCCACATCACTTCTCCAACGAGCAATTTGAATAAAATCACTATGGCAATGATGATTCTTGCTCCCACAGACTTGTAAGAAATAAGATACACAATCCATCAATCTCGAAAAATTGAAATGGATACCAACATCATTGAAGTCGTTTTCGAAAAGCAATTAATCTTAAATTTGAAGTTATGGGTTATTTATTTAACTCGGCTAATCTTGTTTTGACGATAGAAGTTGCTCAAACCAATCGACAACCGCCCAGAAAAACAAATTAAGCAACACCTACAACCTACATTATTGATCAGGGCTTATAAACTAAATCAAAATCATTTGTTAATTAGGATAATCTCTGATATCGATATTCTGGTTATAAGGATCTCCATAGCAAAGTTCTCCAGCAAAACAACTGGTAAAACACTCATTACTCTAGACATCTGCTCTTGTCAGCTAATTAATCAAACCCAGATTACTGGTAATCAAATACAAAATTGGTAAGACGGTGTGCTGCAATGTGCGAAAATAAAATCATCTAAATCCTTACGTCAGGTTTTTTGGTTTTTTGTTTTTATTGCCAGAGAGTCGAGCTCCATTACCGACATTACTCAACCAGGGATTTAATCCAATTTATTCCTTCAAAAGCTGAGGAACAGGCGCAGGCGGGAGAAGAAGGTATTACATTTTGGGTCGAAAGAAAAAATCTTGAAATTTCCCCGGGATATTTGCTTGAGAGGTTGTTGTTTATTTTCAATTAACAATAGCTGGTGTGTTATATTTTTTTAGGTCGGTTTATCAGTGGGGGAGACTTTGGCTTTTACTTTACTCGCACTCTATATATGTACATACACTTGCGGTGCCCCCCCACGTCTTAGCGCAATTGTTTTACGCCCACATCTTTTCGGTAACATACATAATTAATTATACAATTAAATTGAGTAGTGTTTGGCATAAGTCTTTGCAAGATTGGAGGTTGAGTGCTTTAGTGGTGGTGAATAAAGTTTAAAGTTTTTGAATTTACATTTTTAAGGAGGAGGTTTGAAGATTCTTTTTTTTTTACTCAAAAAACTTTATATAGGGACTCAAAAAACTTTAGGAGGGGAAGTTAACTCCGTAGGTATCTCATTTACCTCATTTCAGTCATGCTTTAGAGAAAATGTCAAGGATGATTGAGTACAGTACAGCATATATGAACTGGAAAAATGTACATCTCTCTGACATATTCCCTTAGATAGGGATTCATTTATTTACTCGCATTACTTGTGGGCAGGTCAATTTATTTTGTTTGACATTTGACATTCATGTAGCTTTAGTAAAAGGTTTTTTTAAAAAATTGTTTTTGTTTTAGTTTTATCCGAAATAATTTGTCATAATTAGGACTAAGAGCACAATCAACTGACAAAAGATATTCAAAAAATCAGAAACGAGATAGAAACCATAATTGGTCATTTATAATATAGGCGTATCATTTTTCGTAATTCAAAACCATTTTTATTTTGCTTTTATGAGGTAAAAAAGTCAAAAAATGTTGTAGTTTGAGCTACATACATACATCCACTTTGCAAAATAGTCAATTTCAGAATCTACTCGTTTTTTTTTAAAGCCTATTAAGCAGCAATAGAGCAAGAAATTAAAATTAACAAGCGACGTCGTCGGGTGGAATTTGCTCGCCTTCACTAAGGGTTGAACGACGCAGACTGGGCTAGAGTTCTCTTCACTGTTGAGACCAGGCTTTGTTTACGCTCACCAGATGGACGTAGCAGATCGGAGAAGATCAGATGAGAGATACTCTTCGACAAGAGTTGCCTAGCGGGAACAAGGTGTGAGCAGGAATTTCTATGCCCGGAAAAACTGAGCTAAGCATTGTGGAAGGATCGGTAAGCTCAAATTATTATATAAGCAACATTCTGGAGGAATATGTGGTTCCGTTCACACCATTTATTGGTGAAGACTTCTTGCTGATGCACGACAATGCTAGACCTCACGTTGCCAGGTGCCTTACGGACTACTTGGCAGAAGTGGAAATCTATGTGATTGCTTGGCCTGCCATGAGCCCAAACAAGAATCCCATCGAACAGGTTTAGGACCTGCTGGAAAAAATAAGACAGCGGCCTGCCCTTCCCGAGGCACTCGGTCTGAGGCTGAGATCTGCTCTGATAGAGGAGTGGGATAATTTGCACGACGCAACCCTAAAAAATCTTATTCAAGGTATGCCAAGGCGAACTGTAGCTTTGATAGATGTTAGGGGAGGCAATATCCACTACTGAGGGAACGAAAACTCGTTAAGAAAAAAAAAAAATAATAAAAGATTGAAATGTTAAGTTATGAAATTTTTGCCCATTTTCGTTATTTTATATTTTATTTCAAAGTTCTTCCCATTTATTTTTATTTGTTATATGAATTACTGTTATCTCAATTAGTTTCCTAATATAAAGATGCCACTACCTATTCTCATTAATAAATTAAAATTTAAGTATATTCTAAGAATTATTGTAAATATTTACTAATTTAAGTGAGAATAAAGACTTATTGAATTGAATTGAATTATGTTTAATGTTAATAAACAATACTGTATAAAAAAAAACTTTTTTTTTAATGCATTAGAAATTATTGCGAAATTTCAAGGTGTGCCACTTTTTTTATGACTCGGTGTATTTAATTTTCAAAAAATAATTCAATTTTGTTTTTGTCGAAACTCAAAAACATTTTTTTTTAATTTGTGTGTGTTTTTATAAATTTTAGATGCTCTTGCATTTTTGAGAAAATGGTTTTGATGAGCGATTTTTTGAATTTTAGTGTGACGTGACAGACGTGACAAAACTATAAAACAAATTTTTAAAATGCAAAACAGGTGAAATTTTACATAATTTTATGTTTTAAAATAATTATTATGTTTTTGGACTTATTTCAAACAATATGCACTTCCATTTAAGCTTAAATACTTTCAAATGAAATTTAATAAATGGTGTTTGTGAAAAAAGAGTACGGAAATAATTCATATTTTTAAAAGGCCTTTTCGAAACAAGGAGGAAATAATGACAGCAGCGGTGCACTAGGCCGTATAAGTACTTTTGCCATTTTATCTCAATTTTTTCCACTTTCTGTTGGCGCACATTGCGATGGATAAATGTCAAATAAAATGGCTGTACCAACTAAGACCATTAGGGCAATTAACCTTCTCTGAAATTTGTAAATTTTTTTTTCTGTATTTCCCATACGACACATAAATTCTCTCAAAAGAAATCCTTTTGTCTTCAAATAATGGCATCAAACGATTAATTGTGAATTAAATTAAAGTCTTTGCTAAACTTTATCTCTTAAGGTGTTCTTTATAATGCGTCACCCATATAATAGTCTTTAGATTTATAATTTAAAATGTCTTTAGGTAAAATTAATCCCGCACATTTAATTGAGAACAATAATTACACAATCGCACAACAAAATCCCCCCAGAATAAATTAAAACGGGTTAAATTCTCTGAAATGATTAATTGCTCACTCACCTGTCTTTGGCGAAAATCCATAACAGAGACTGAAGTCTTTAATTCCACGGCAGACATTTAATCGGACGTTTCCGTGCTGGATTGTTTACTGTGGTCGTGCGCTACCTGCCTTTTCCTTCCTTCACTACCTCGCCCACTGCAACTGTGGTGCAACTGCAACGTCGCGCTGCGCTGGCTGTTTCCAATAAACAATGTGTATATAATGCTGTTGAGTCAGATGGGAACCACTTTTTGGTGTGTTCTCTCTTCTCGCCTCTATGCCTTCTTTTGGTCCTTTGGTGTGGAGAAAATTCGACAAAAAAAAAAAAATAATGGAAAATTCTTTATTACACTTTGATCCCTTATTTCAGTGGGTTGGGCTTTGTCGTTGGGCAGTTGAATGACGGCAGCGGTGGAAACGGTGGAGGCGGCGGCGTTGGTAGCGGTGGTGGGTTAGTGATAATTATCCCGAGTCCGTGGATTTTCCCATGTGCTCTTTGTGGTTGTCAGATGAAAGGAGCCTGGAATTTAAATCCCTTGGCCTTGCTTACAGGTTATGTCCTACAGATAGTTTTGTGTGTGCTCTGTATATGCTATTCGTGTCCTTCTCACGTCTCACCGGATGTGGATCATTTCACTTCGATTTTGTTAAGCCTTCTCGGTATACAGTATATGAACACCACCAAAACCCGTGCTCCTTTCTGAACGAGGCTTGATTTGTGTGTGTGTGTTAATATTGTCCGGAAACTCAGCGGGTGGTTAAAGTGGGTTGGAGCTCTTCGAGCACTCTCGCTCTGACACGTCACTAAATCCTTTACTCGCAACCAGCTGAGTTGTTGAATTTTGAAGGATTCACCTATAAACGAGAACGACGGGGATTAATAATAAACATGCCATTTGTGTGCTTTGGTATATTGATTTATATGTGTGCGTGCGTGTAGTTTTTTTTTTCTGCTGTCTGTCAAACAGACCAGGATTTATATGAATTTATAAGGATTTCATCCGGCAGAAAAGATAGGTTTAAGCTTATACAATATAAGTGGAAGAAAAAATTGGCGAACGTTTTGAGGATATTGTGTGGAAAAACTTGACTTTTTTTTCTTTTCTTTTTGTTTTGCATTGTTTTTTTTTTTCTTAATAGACTTTCATACAAATGAGGCTTTTTTTTAAATTCAGTTTTATGAAATATTTCTGAGAGGTATACACTTGAGGCAGGCTGAGATGAAATTGACCCAGTTTAGCTGCATCATGTTGTGATGTTTTTTTTTTGTTTTGTTGCTGTGTTGTTTTTTTAATACAAATATTTGCATTCAACTTAAAAATAGTTTTGATTTTTTGATTTGTTTTTAAAAGAGCACAAAATAACAAAATAAACGTGGTGAAAGTGGAAATGAAACTGCATATATTATAGACGTATGCAACATATTTTAAAATGCAGGTATTTGCATAAATAAAGTTATTTTTATGAAACATTAAAAATACTTAGTTTAATTTGATTTTGGTTGAATTTAATATTCTACAAAATTTAAAAAAAAAATGATGTTTGTGCTTTGTGAAGATGAAAATTAATTCTCTATTTACTAACAGTTTGTGGAAAAATAAAACGATGTGTTTTTAAAATTAAATTTTTAATCTATTATTTAAAAGTTAGGTTATGCGTTTAGGTTTTTTTTTTCTTCTTTTGAGAATCGGAAATGATTTTCTATCCTGTTTATTTTTTTTTGAAGATTTTGGAATACGTACAGTATTGGGTACGAAATCCCGAATCACAAAAGCCCGAAACACAAAATCCCGATTCACAAAATCCCGATTCACAAAATCCCGAATCACGAAATCCCGAATCACAAAATCCCGACTATTTTACTACTAAACGACATCGCATTAAATTGAATTTAGCCAATTAAAACCACGACTCCTCCCCTTTTGTAATTTTTGAAGACAGCACTGTCAATACTTTTGCTTTAGTCACTCGATTATCTGAGAAGCAACAAGATTTTAGAAAAAATTCACGGGTTATTTACAACAACTATAAAAAAATTTATTTAGGTCACTCGATTCGGTGAGAATCATGGAAAATAAAATAATCTGATTGGCCGAAGCCTATTATGAGCATCCAACAAAAAGTATAAATAGGAGTTACGTTCCGGAATCAATTTCATTTCTTATTAGATCGCCAACGCAACGCAGGTAGTCGCAGGATTCTGTTTTATGTTAATAATTGCATTTAGCACGTGATCTGTCTGGTGTGATATTCAGTGAATTAGTGGAAAAAAGTGATAAATAAAATATATTGTGATAAAAATGGCTAATTTTGCAGAGGCAAGTTTTAAAGTTTATTTTATAATATAGTGATTTGAATGTTTCCTCGTTCTAGTGTTGTGTTTTTTTTTTTTTTTCAATTTTATTTGGTGCCATTTGTGTTTAAATAAGTTTTTTTTTAATTTTGTTATTAACCTGCCCTTTTGTGATTTTTTTTCAATTTTTGTGGTGCAGTTTGTTTATAAATGAGGTTTTTTTGTTTTGTTGCTATCATACCTTTTTTTAAAGTGGTAAACATTGTGTGTGTTTTTTTTTTCAATTTATTTGGTGCCATTAGTGTTTAAATATTTTTTTTTAAATTTTGTTGTTAAACTGCCCTTTTGTGTTTTTTTTCGATTAATTTTATTCGGTGCAATTTTTTTAAAATAATTTTTTTTTTTTTGTATTTTGTTATTATCTTCCTTCTTCTCTTTTGGTTTTCTTATTTTCTTTCTTTTGCTTTATTTTCTCTTCTTAATAAATTTGTCCATATCATTAACAAAATTAGGTTGTTAAATCAAACAAAGGCGGCATTAAATTGATTAAAGACGGCTATATTTTCCACGTCGAAAAAAAAAAGGAAAAGAAGGCATATTGGTGTTGTTCCGAAAGGAAATCACTAAAATGCAAAGCAAGAATGCAAACTCTGGAAACAGATTTGAACTATGCTATCGTCGACATCAATAATGACCACAGCCATGCTCCCCTTGCATTTGAAAAAGAGGTCTGCAAAACCAATTTTCTAGTGAAAACCCTGGCTAAGGGCTCGTTTCCTCCAAGCGTCATAGCAAGGGAAAGCGTGGTTTTGACACCCGAGATTGTCCGACCCCATTTGCCATCGAAAGCCGCACAAAAAATGAAGATCCACCGGGTTCGGCAAAATGCATTGAAGGAGCCGACTTCCTTAGATGGAATAAACATACCCGAAAATTTAAAAAAAGTGGACGGGGAACTTTTTGTGCTCAAAGAAAGTAGCCACACTTCCGGGTCCGGCAAGAATATCTTAATGGGCACCAGGACCAGCATCCAAATGCTGTCGGAAGCAAAGTGCTGGCTGGTGGATGGGACTTTTGCCGTGGTCCCATCCATTATGGGGCAACTGTTTACGGTGCATGGCAAAATAGAAGGCACGGTGGTCCCCCTCATCTTTTGTTTGATGAGCAGCAGAACCAGGGAAGCCTATAACATCTTTTGGCAAGAACTGCTGTCAATCGCCCGCGAATTCAAAATATCCTTGATGCCAGAAGATATAATATCGGATTTTGAAAAAAACATTATTGCGTCAGCATCCGCCTATTTTCCACAGGCAAATACCCACGGCTGCCTCTTCCATTTCGGCCAAATAATTTGGAGGAGGGTTCAAAGCCTTGGGTATGCACAACAATATGGCTCGGATGAAAACTTTGCCGTGGAAGTGAGGATGCTGAAAGCCCTCACGTTTGCACCAGCTGAAAATATGGCAGATTATTTCAAAGGAGCCTATGACTCCTTGGTAAGTGTGGAGGCAAAACCACTCTACCAATGGTTCAGAAAAAATTATGTGGGAACAGCAACGACACCGCCGCAATATCCACCATCATTTTGGGCCATCGGTGCCTGTGCTGCTGAGAGGGATTTCCCTCGAACACAGAACAGCGTGGAGGCATGGCATCGACGTCTAAAGGTAATTTAATTTAATCCCAAAAATTTATAATTTTCTTATTGTTTCATTTTTTTCACATTTAAGGTTGTTGTAGGCAAACGTAATGCTGGTGTCTACAAAATAATTTCTGACCTTGGGAAAGAGTCAGTAATTGCCAAGACAACGATCATAGGCTTAAGAATGGGTAATGCTCCACCCAGAAGCAAAATAATAAAAAAAAATGAAGCCATTCAAGCTGTGTTGGCAACGCGGGGTCTGATCGACCATGTCGATTTTTTGAAGCGAGTTGCACATAGCCTCAACATTGCT
The DNA here is from genome assembly GCA_958431115.1 of Syrphus vitripennis. Taxonomy (NCBI): domain Eukaryota; kingdom Metazoa; phylum Arthropoda; class Insecta; order Diptera; family Syrphidae; genus Syrphus; species Syrphus vitripennis. The sequence continues at coordinate 6,001,792 of OY288110.1, read as the reverse complement.
TGAGAAAACTTCTTTTTCTTTTTTTTTCGTCCATCGTTGACAAAACCGTCCTTTTCAGGACGACCGAAAATTTGTAAAGAGATAATACTTGTGTTTTAATTTCAAAAAAAAATCAAATTTGAAGATGTCAAGTTTAGGGGGTCTAGGACGCTTAGTTTAGCCACAAAATGCATTTAAAGATAAAAGTTGGATTTTCGCGTCATGCGATACGTCGTTTGAAAGGTGGAATTCTCTAGATTACGAATATATAATTTTTAATTTTGTCGGATGCCTACTTTAGCCAAAAATCAAGTTTGAAGATGTCAAGTTTAGGGGGTCTAGGACGCTTAGTTTAGCCACAAAATGCATTTAAAGATAAAAGTTGGATTTTCGCTTCATGCGATACGTCGTTTGAAAGGTGGAATTCTCTAGATTACGAATATATAATTTTTAATTTTGTCTGATGCCTACTTTAGCCAAAAATCAAGTTTGAAGATGTCAAGTTTAGGGGGTCTAGGACGCTTAGTTTAGCCACAAAATGCATTTAAAGATAAAAGTTGGATTTTCGCTTCATGCGATACGTCGTTTGAAAGGTGGAATTCTCTAGATTACGAATATATAATTTTTATTTTTGTCGGATGCCTACTTTAGCCAAAAATCAAGTTTGAAGATGTCAAGTTTAGGGGGTCTAGGACGCTTAGTTTAGCCACAAAATGCATTTAAAGATAAAAGTTGGATTTTCGCTTCATGCGATACGTCGTTTGAAAGGTGGAATTATCTAGATTACGAATATATAATTTTTATTTTTGTCGGATGCCTACTTTAGCCAAAAATCAAGTTTGAAGATGTCAAGTTTAGGGGGTCTAGGACGCTTAGTTTAGCCACAAAATGCATTTAAAGATAAAAGTTGGATTTTCGCTTCATGCGATACGTCGTTTGAAAGGTGGAATTATCTAGATTACGAATATATAATTTTTATTTTTGTCGGATGCCTACTTTAGCCAAAAATCAAGTTTGAAGATGTCAAGTTTAGGGGGTCTAGGACGCTTAGTTTAGCCACAAAATGCATTTAAAGATAAAAGTTGATTTTTCGTTAAAAAAAATGTCTAAAAATGAGGTGAAAAATAAGATTTTTTTTTGATTGAAAGCACCTTGGGTGGCCCGCTTCGCGGGAGCTCAGGATTTTAACTATCTTTTCGGGGGACACACCCGCTCACGCGACTCCGTCGCTCCGCTTAGGGTATGTCAAGTCGCCAGGCGGCGCCAATACCAACAGTTTTTTTTTGTTTAAAAGCACTTTGGGTGGCCCGCTTCGCGGGAGCTCAGGATTTTAACTCCCTTTTTGGGGGACACACCCGCTCACGCGACTCCGTCGCTCCGCTTAGGGTATGTCAAGTCGCCAGGCGGCGCCAAAACCAACAGTTTTTTTGTTTCAAAGCACTTTGGGTGGCCCGCTTCGCGGGAGCTCAGGATTTTAACTATCTTTTCGGGGGACACACCCGCTCGCGCGACTCCGTCGCTCCGCTTAGGGTATGTCAAGACGCCAGGCGGCGCCAATACCCACAGTTTTTTTTGTTAAAAAGCACTTTGGGTGGCCCGCTTCGCGGGAGCTCAGGATTTTAACTCCCTTTTTGGGGGACACACCCGCTCACGCGACTCCGTCGCTCCGCTTAGGGTATGTCAAGTCGCCAGGCGGCGCCAATACCAACAGTTTTTTTGTTAAAAAGCACTTTGGGTGGCCTAATCCGCCGAATTTCAGTTAGTTTCATAGTAAATTTGGTCACTCGAAATCATGAGAATCAACAAGTACCGACCTAAAAGCATACAAAAATTGATGGAAATTTTCTTGAAATAAAAATCAATCTCTTCACAAAATTTTTTTAGCTCTCAGAAGAACTTTTTCAAGAAAATTAGTTTTGCCAAAATGTTGGCAAAACGAGGTAAAATCTTCGAAAAAAAAAATTTTTTTTTTTAATTTTTACAAAAAAAAAAAAAAATTGTTAGAGTCCACCCTCATAACAAAATTTTGGCCAAATTGTCCAAAATGTTTGGCCAAACACAAGTAACATCTCTCTAAGCCAAGAGGTCTTACCTCCACGGAGTTCTAACAAGAACTGAATAAGTCCCGAACCAACACTCCCTTAAATACTTTCAGTTCTACAAAAATAAAATAAAATATAATACTTTTTTATAGTACTAAAAATGGTATTAAAAATCCCGACAAATATTTCTAAAAATAATTGTTGTCGGGATTTTTATTTTTATTTTTGTCGGGATTTCGTGATTCGGGATTTTGTGAATCGGGATATCGTTAGGCACCCGTTCCTTCACTAACAGCATGCTTGGCAAGTTCGCCAGGCAACAACAATCGAACGGCAGTCTGAATTTCCCGACTGGTTATTGTCGAACGCTTATTGTAGTGAGCCAAACGAGATGCTTCAGCAGCAATCCTCTCGAAGATATCGTTCACAAAGCTGTTCATGATGCTCATGGCTTTTGATGAAATTCCAGTGTCTGGATGAACTTGCTTGAGAACTTTGTAAATGTAGATTGCGTAGCTTTCCTTCCTCTTACGCTTCTTCTTCTTATCGGTTTTGGTAATATTTTTTTGAGCCTTTCCGGCCTTCTTTGCTGCTTTTCCACTAGTCTTAGGCGGCATTTTAACTATTCACTTTTCACTATAAAACTGACTGTATACACTGAAGTTTAAACGAGAACTGTGGAATTCTCCAAATTTCGCTTCTCTATTTATTCTCTCTTTCGGTGATAAATTTGTAATGTGTTCACTCTCTTTTTTGTGTTTGAGATTCGTGAACATTTCGAATAAATAGGGGCGTCCAATTGGAATCCGAGTCAATATTAAGTGTGCAGTTTAACAGTGAACAGTGAAGAAATAGTTTGAGCTATTTCGATATAAACAATTACTTTTTCAACTAAGTAAAAAAAAAAAAACTTTTTTAAAATGTCTGGTCGTGGTAAAGGTGGAAAAGTTAAGGGAAAGGCAAAGTCCCGTTCAAATCGTGCTGGATTACAATTCCCTGTTGGTCGTATCCATCGTTTGCTCCGAAAGGGAAATTATGCTGAGCGCGTTGGAGCTGGTGCCCCTGTGTATTTGGCAGCTGTCATGGAATATTTGGCGGCAGAAGTTTTGGAATTGGCGGGAAATGCTGCTCGTGACAACAAAAAAACTAGAATTATCCCCCGCCATTTGCAATTGGCCATCCGCAACGACGAAGAGTTGAACAAATTGCTTTCTGGTGTAACAATCGCACAAGGAGGTGTTCTTCCTAATATTCAAGCCGTTTTGTTGCCAAAGAAGACAGAAAAGAGTGCTTAAATCTCGTGACGACAAAATCAAAAGAAAACAAAAACCGTCCTTTTCAGGACGACAAATCATTTCCCTAAAGAGATAAATATTTCATATTTTCAAATTCTACGTACATGCCTATATTTTTATGCCATCAGAAAAATTGGTTGCAATTTTAACTGCTTTATAAAGTTAAAATTTAAAAAAAAAAAACTGCAAAAATCACTCCCATAAGAAAAAAATGAATTTTTTATACCTGGGTAAAATTCTTGGAATTTTGTAATTTTTATTACTTTTTTGACCTTGAATCCATATTTTATAACCCATTTAAAAAAAAAAATATACCTGCGTAAAATTCTTCGAATTCTGTAATTTATATTACTTTGAATCTATATTTTATAACCCATCTAGATCCTATCCAAAAAAAAAACTACCTGGGTAAAATTCTGCGAATTGTGTAATTTTTATTACTTTTTTTGGACTTTGAATTAACATTTTATATCTCTTTTAGATTTTATTGTGGTCCTGAAAAGGACCGATTGTTTGATATTATCAAATGAATGATTTAACCTCCGAAACCATAAAGAGTACGACCTTGTCTCTTCAAAGCGTAAACTACATCCATAGCTGTAACTGTCTTACGCTTAGCATGTTCAGTATAGGTAACAGCATCACGGATAACATTTTCTAGAAACACTTTTAAAACTCCACGTGTTTCTTCGTAAATCAAACCAGAAATACGCTTTACACCGCCACGACGAGCCAATCGACGAATTGCTGGTTTGGTGATACCTTGGATGTTATCACGCAACACTTTACGATGCCGTTTAGCTCCACCTTTGCCCAAGCCTTTTCCTCCTTTACCACGACCAGTCATTTTTAATATTTATTTATAAAATAGAAACTTCACTACACAAGATGCACTGTCAAACTGTACATTTTGCTCAAAACCCACAGATATTTATACTTGTTTGAAAAAACAATCTCACTTCTGATTGGTCCGTCATATTCACACACAAAAAAACACCCGAACGAAGACAAAAATACCTCATTTTATTACCTAAGCTCCTGAGTTTTATGGCGATGTAAAATATAAAGTGTGAAAGTGATCGAATTGTGAAAAGTGAAAAAAAAAAAACAAAATAATGGCTCGTACAAAGCAAACTGCCCGTAAATCGACTGGTGGAAAGGCTCCACGCAAGCAGCTGGCTACCAAAGCAGCTCGCAAAAGTGCCCCAGCCACCGGAGGTGTAAAAAAACCACATCGTTACCGTCCTGGAACCGTGGCTCTTCGTGAAATCCGTCGTTATCAGAAGAGCACAGAATTGTTGATTCGCAAATTGCCTTTCCAACGTTTAGTTCGTGAAATTGCTCAAGATTTCAAAACAGATTTGCGGTTCCAGAGCTCAGCTGTTATGGCACTACAAGAAGCCAGTGAAGCTTATTTGGTTGGTCTTTTTGAAGATACAAATTTGTGCGCCATTCATGCCAAGCGTGTGACAATTATGCCAAAAGACATTCAATTGGCTAGACGCATTCGTGGCGAACGTGCTTAAGCATCCAAAACAATCTTAAACTCAACGGTCCTTTTCAGGACCACAAAAAATCAAAAAGAGATTAAACTAAATTTCATTTTTTTGTTGTTGTTTAAAATGCATACAAGTAGACAGAGTTCTAGTTTTTATTATCCGCAATAAAACAGAGTTAGGTAGTTTATCGGACATTAGGTAAAAAAAAAGAGAAAATCTACCTACTACGCAAAAATGTATGTAATTTTTTTTTTTTATTATAGGGAGTTGGATAAATGGATACCCTAAATGAATTCTTAGAATTTTACTATGCAAGCGTAGGTATTAGATTTTATCCAAAAATCCCTTTGGAGGATAACATTTTTAGAACCAGATATCGCATAATCTTTTGGTTTACAAATATGAGAACAATTTGAATAGGCCTTTCCAAAAATGTATATTTCAATAGGTTTCAGAAGAAAAGTTGAAAAAGTATTTTTTTTGCGATCACTTTGGAAGACATTTTGTTTTTTTTTTCTTAGAATATTTATATTAGGCACAGTTATCTTCAATATGTGTTTATTTATTTATATTTCATGATTTACGCAAAGCAATTTTTATTTATTTCATTATTTTACATTAACAAAAAGATAATAAGATGAACATTTTCCAATGTGTTGAATTTCGGTAGGAAAATAATATTATTGTACATACAAATTATTAAGTGTCATTTGATATGGCAATTTACAATAAGAAATAGTTAATAATGTTGGTTGATAATGAAATTGAAACAATATTTATGTTTATAATTATTTATTTAAGCAGTCTGAGTTATATTTTGTACTTATTTTACCAAAAAACAGGTAAAAACAATTTTCTGACAAAATGCTACTGCCCATCGAAATCGGTGTTGATATGCGTTTCATTACTCAAATTCTTTTAATTGAATTCGAAGGAAATTTCATAATATTTTGTTAAAATTTTAATTTATCTTGTTTAAATGAACTATCAGCTATATGAAAAAAATATTTTCAAGTTGAAAATATGTTTTGTTAATTAGTTATAAGCATTCTTTTACAAAAGTATTGAAAAAACACCACCACACATTTACTTCAATTGTGATTTATTCAATGAAACATACCTTTATTTAAACAAAATTAATGTCCAAATGGTCAATTATTATTCTAAGAAAAATGATAAAATATATTTTTTTAGATTTGTAGCTGAAAACATTTAAATTATGTATGTTTTAAAAAGAACCTAACTTTTAAAAGAGTACAAATTGTGTACATCATGAATTTTTTGAAGACCTTCGCTCTCGTTGATTCTCATTGAATCAAGTCCGTGGGGTGTTTGTGGCATGTGAAAATTATTAAAAAAAGTGAAAAGTGTTTTATTTTATTGCAAGAAGCAATATCTAATAAAAGTGTAAAGTGAAGTGATAAAATATAAAAAAAAAAAAAATGTCTGATACTGTGGCTGCATCTCCTGCAATTGTTGCAGAAAAAAAACCGAAGAAGGCTGCCGCCAGCGCCAGCGCCGCCGGTTCAAAGAAACCAAAATCAACGCCAACTCATCCTCCTACTCAGCAAATGGTAGATGCTGCGATTAAAACATTGAAGGAACGCGGTGGTTCTTCGCTTTTGGCTATTAAAAAGTATATTGCTGCTACTTACAAAGTCGATGTTCAAAAACTTGCACCATTTATCAAAAAATATTTAAAAGGTGCCGTAATAAGTGGTAAGTTAGTGCAAACAAAGGGAAAAGGTGCTGCAGGCTCGTTTAAATTGTCGCCAAATGCAAATAAGGAACCAAAAGCCAAGTCTGCCGCTGATAAGAAGAAATCTGCTGCTAAGCCCAAAGCTGCTGCTGCTGGTGACAAAAAATTAAAAAAGGTTGCTGGTGATAAAAAAGTGAAGAAGCCTGTAGCTGCAACCAAAAAAAGTGCTGTAGATAAAAAGAAGGTCGAAAAGCCAAAAGTAAAAAGTGTTAAGAAGACCAGTGCCGTTAAAGCAAAACCAACAAAAGCAAAGGCTGCTGCTCCTAAGCCAAAAGTACCCAAAGCTAAATCGGCCACAGCATCTGCTGCAAAGCCTAAAAAGGCTGTTGCTGCCAAAAAAGCCAAGAAGTAATTTCACAAAAAATTTCTTCAAATTGAAACGCAAATCCACAGTCCTTTTCAGGACTACAAAAAATTGTACGAAGAGATAAAATTTGTTTTTTAAAAAATCTCATCTCAATGAGATGAGATTTTTTTTATAATAATTTTACTATAAAAATATTGCACTATCTCTTTGAGATAGATTTTTTTTTTTTAATAATTACTATTAAAATATTGCACTATCTCTTTGAGATGAGATTTTTTTTTATAATAATTTTACTACTAAAATATTGCACTATCTCTTTGAGATAAGGTTTTTTTAAAAGAATTTTCATTAGATTATTGCACTATCTCGATGGAAATTTTTTAAAAGAATTTTCATTAGATTTTATTGCACTATCTCGATGAAAAATTTTTTAAAAATAATTTTTATTAGATTTGTTGTGCGAAAGTATACCTATGGAGAAACGATGTGTTATACTACATACATTTTTCTCCCAATATGAAGTATTTAGTTATTTATCTACCTACGGAAAAAGATAGTTTTATTTTGTGTTAATTTTATGAAATTCGATTGTATCTCTTATTGAAATTTTTGCGGCCCTGAAAAGGGCCATTTTTGAAGAAATTTAATAAATTACTTCGAGCTAGTATATTTGGTAACTGCCTTAGTTCCTTCACTAACAGCATGCTTGGCAAGTTCGCCAGGCAACAACAATCGAACGGCAGTCTGAATTTCCCGACTGGTTATTGTCGAACGCTTATTGTAGTGAGCCAAACGAGATGCTTCAGCAGCAATCCTCTCGAAGATATCGTTCACAAAGCTGTTCATGATGCTCATGGCTTTTGATGAAATTCCAGTGTCTGGATGAACTTGCTTGAGAACTTTGTAAATGTAGATTGCGTAGCTTTCCTTCCTCTTACGCTTCTTCTTCTTATCGGTTTTGGTAATATTTTTTTGAGCCTTTCCGGCCTTCTTTGCTGCTTTTCCACTAGTCTTAGGCGGCATTTTAACTATTCACTTTTCACTATAAAACTGACTGTATACACTGAAGTTTAAACGAGAACTGTGGAATTCTCCATATATACAACAATATTTATTTATTTGCTCAAAGAATGTTACAATGGCTTAAATTTACAATTTCTTAAATTCTAGGACTTAAGTTATTTATCTGCGAGCTCAGAAGGGGCTCTGCTTCGTTATTTGTTGGTTTTAAGTTAACATTTTAAAAATAAAAGTGCCTTAGTCTATATATAGTAAAAATAATAATAGTGTTTTTTCTCGCCTGCTGGAGCATTGCCGACGGTCGTTGGTTGGTATGGTGGGAGTAGGGTGGTTTTTTGAGGTCCTTGTTGGTTTGGATATAGGTAGTGATAGGGCTTTGATGGTCAATTGTTGCTTCAACCTCTGTTGTACTGCGTTCCTGCAGCATCGTAGAAGTTTTCGAAGCTGTCGTCTGTTGATATCCTAAATGTTGGATCCGTCATGGATAGCACCTGGAGATATCGGTCGTCTATGTCGGGATTACCTGAAATTAAATTAATAAGAGGGCTGGGATGGGATGGGATTTTCCTCAGCATTTTTGTACTGAGGTTGTGGATGTACCTGTCTATTGGGACAATACAGGCTGCTTCATAGAGCCTTTCGTTGCTATAATAGCGAGGAGAGTTAGGTTTTCGGTGGAGGGATGTGCAGTGACGAAGGGCTTTTCGCTCAAAAATCTGCATTTTTTTCATATAAGTGGGGCTTATTGTGTACCATATAGGGAAGCAATAAGTTAGTATGGGGCGAATGAGTTGCTTGTAAAGCAGAAGTTTCGTCCTGGTTTGGAGGCCGCCTCTTATTTGCATAAGAGGACGTAGGAGAGATAAGGCAAGGTTTGCCTTACGAAGAGTGAGTTTAACGTGTTGGTTAAATTTGAACCTTTCGAAGAAATGTATTCCAAGGTATTTAACGCTTTGCTTTGGGGTGATAATGGAGTTGTCAGGAAGTGACAGGGAGAGGTTTTTGCATTTGGTGGCTAAACCTTTATGCGAAGGTATTCTAAAACAGATTAATTCTGATTTAGACGGGTTGATTTTTATTCCCCATTGGAGGTAATATTCCCAGAGTCTATGGATATGATCCTTGACTCTACGGAGTGCTATCTCTGGGCTGAGGGATGCGCTATATGTGATGGAGTCATCAGCAAATAGTAGGGTTTTGGTCATTGGGGGGTTAGTTGGCTGGTCGGAGGTGTAAAGGTTGAATAGATCGGGCCCGAGGCGGGAACCTTGGGCAACTCCAGCCGAAATATTTTTAAGGGATGAGTTAGTATTTCCTACTCGTACGTAAAACTTACGGTTAGTGAGGAAACTGTATATAATGAGGATTAGATGCCTAGGGAAATGAAGAGAATTTAACTTGAAAATCAGGCCATCTATCCAGACACTGTCGAATGCTTTTTGGATATCAAGCAGACAAGCAATGGTGGTTTCTTTTTTGTTGAGAGCCAGAGTTGTATCAGCGTGAAGCTTCAACAATGGATCGAAAGTGGAGTGGGATGCTTTGAAACCAAATTGGTTATGCTGCACTATTCCCATGGAGGAGCATAGTGAGCGAAGTTTTTTAAGGATGAGCATTTCTAGGAGCTTGCTGAGGTTTGGGAGCAGAGAAATTGGCCTATAATTGTTTATCAAATTTGCCCCTGGTTTCTTAGGGATTGGGAATATTTCGGCAATTTTCCATTTACCTGGGAAGTAGCTATTGTTGATACAATTATTTAAGATAATTGTAAGCCATATGATTGCAGTGGGGGGAAGTTTTTTGATAACGAAGTTGGAAACCCTATCAGGTCCCGAAGATTTCTTAGAATTGCCATTTTGAATTGAATCGTGAAGATCATGTGGGCTTGTGAAGATGTTATCAACCGTCGTGCAGACGGATGAGTTTTCTTCAGTGAAAGTGGTCAGGGAGTTAGAATCTTGGGATATGAGTCTTGTTACTTCGTTACTGACGTTAGAGAAAAAGTCAGGCAGATGCATAGGAAGATTGGGTTTGAAATTACTTTCGAAGAACTCCGCAAATGCATCTGTCTTATCACGGTCAGACGCTAAGAAGGAGTTATTGTGCTGAAGTTGGCCAAGAATGGGGGATTTTTTGCCTACAATTTTATTAATTTGTTTGAAGGTGTCAGGTCCAGGTTTTATGACGTTAAGTCTTTTCCTGAACTGGGAGTTTATGAAGGCTTTAGTATTTTGGTCGATTAGTGTATTAATACACCTAAGTTGTGAATAAACACTCTGATACTCATTGCAGTGGGTACTTAGAGTACGGTGAAAAATTCTTTGCAGAATTTTTCGAAGTTTTTGCCTAAATTTATACATATTTTGTATAGGTATGGGAAGGTCTTTGTATTTAGACTTGAAGTTGAGGGGTTGAGATTGCTCTGCAATTGAGTAGGAAATGGAGCCTTCAATTACATCGATTGCAGAATCGATTTCTTGATTACTCAAATTGGTTGATGTGCTGGGCGTGTTATTGCGTAGTTTGTCCGTTAAGGAACTTTGGAATACGTCCCAGTTGATTTTGTTGTAATTAATGAATTCTTGCTGGGGATTAGCAAGGGCATTGAAATTTGTCCGAAGACGAAGTATTAATTTTACTGCTAAGTGGTCGGAGTCAGATGGAATTGCAGTGCATGAGAAGTTCTCAAGTGTAGGTAGTCTACAAATTAAGTTGGGGGAGCACAGGAAAAAATCAAGTGTAGAAGGGGTTCGGGGAAATGTGGGGATTGGTTGAGACACAATGTCAAAAGAGTGTGTGTGAGAATTAGCGCATAGCCAGTCGGAGATAGCAACTCCTTGGAGGGTGTTATGTGAGTCCATCCATAATTGATGACGAGCGTTAAAATCGCCACCAATTATAAATAGAGTGTAATTTTGACAAAATGCGTTAAGCAAGTCAAGGTCATGTTTAATGTCAGTTTGGGATGCGCCGCACTGGTTATACAATGATATCAGAAGGATATTTTCATTGTTTTCTAGTAAGATGGCTATACAGGTTACTTCAAATGTAACCAAGCCTTGGATAATGACCTTTTGGCATTGAAAATTTGATTTTACCAGAATGGCGGTGCCAGTTTTGGCGAAATCTCTGTCAGTCCGGAATAGTGTGTACTTTTCAAAGTAAAGCCGATGCCTCGTCACTAATTTAGTTTCAGAGAGCAAAACGGCGTCGGGTTTGTTTTTCTTAAGGAAGTTTTCAAGGGAGATCCGTTTAGGATGGGATACTAAAGAGCCGACGTTATACGAGATAACGTTTAATTGGTTTATTGTCCTAGACATATTTTAAAGCAGAAGTCAAGAAACATGTGTTTCTTGCCGGTTTCGTCGGGACAGGCCTCGTAGAGAGGGAGGAAGTCTGAAATTTTGGATAAGATTGTGACAAAGTCACAACCGAAAAATTTTTGTGAGTCGTTCAGGAACGAACTCGTTGTGGTTTTGGGCAAACTAAAAGTTTTGGAGTTGTTTGTGGTTTTGACACCAATTGGGTTCGATGATTTGGGGATGGTTGGCTCAGGTTGAGCAATTGGGCTGGGTTTGGTTTGGGGTTTGGTTAGGGGTTTGGCTTGGGTTTTGGGGGTATTATTATATACACTGTTGTTAATTTTTAAAATATCGGAAAAAGACTTACCTGGAGTAAATTTCCTGGATGTTGGTAGAGTTGTTGGTTTTGCCGGTGTTTTCGCTGCCTCCTTCTCTTTTTTTGCTGCAACTATTTTTTTCCTGTAGGGACATCCTTCATAGCTAGCTGGGTGTCCTTCTTCCTTGCAGAGGACGCAGTAGGGTTTTCCAATCTTTGGGTCGGTCCTTGCGCACTGGCCTCGTTCATGTGATTCGCTGCACTTCACGCAGCGATGTTTCATGCTGCAGTTAACGCTGACATGCCCAAAAGCTTGGCAGTTTCGGCACTGGGTTATTATATTGGGCTGCAGTTTCTCCCATCTAACTGCTTCCCCGAGTAGGTTCCGGATCCTACTGACTGCTGCTAGGTCTGTCCCTTTTTTAAACTCAACAACAAAGGCGTTGAAGGTCGTTGTTTTGTCTTTCTTGGAGCGAAAGGGTGATGCCTTGATGGCTTCGAATTCCAGGGCTCCTAGTTCGTTGACAATGTCCTCAGGGTTATGGGAGCGGTTGAGTTTTTTTAGAAGTATAATACACTTCCTGTCCTCCTTGGAAGTGAAGGAATGGTGCTGTACTTTTTTTTCAAGTAGGTACTTCCTTACGTCTTCGTTGTCTTGTTTTGTTGTTGTTTTTATTATTGTTTTTGTTTTGTTAATATTAACTACTGAGTAGTTTATTGTTTTGCCGTTTAACTTAAAATGCCGGTACATTTCGGCTGTTGCCAAGTTGTAGCACACAATGGGTGGCTGCATTTTCCCTGGACTATGTTGAAGTTCCGCTGCTGCTGATGACTTTGCTGCTGCTGCTGTTGTTGTTGTTGTTGGAGATGCTGTTGCAGCCTGGTTACTGGCCTTTTTTCTCCTGTTAGTTGGGGCAACCTTAATGAAATCAGTGTCTTCATTAAGGTTACCGTCAATAAGTTTCGGTCGTTTGCTTTGGTCAAGTTCCACTTCGGTGTCACTTGCCTTTGCTCTCTTTTCCGTCACTGGTGTTGATTCCATGGGAATATCCTCAACGTCCTCAACGACTTCTGCTTCTGGTGCAGTCGGGATGGTAAATTGCTGGAGAATTTGGTCTACGTCGTAGCCTAACCGCACAGCGAAATCTGTTGATGCACCCACACCGTAGGTATTTCGCATATGTGCGATTTCCCTCTCGATGGTGCTCAACAATTGCTCCCTGGCGGCTTTTACCTTCTCTCGCTGACCCATTGGGACGGAGAAAAAAAAAGTCTACCTGTAGTCCTTGGTTTTTCCCTTTAATCCGGATGTGGCAGATTATCTGGGAATTCCGAATAATTTGTCGGTATCACACACAGGTAACACTACACTTTTATTAGGGGTGGGTTTTTTTAATTTTTAATTTTTATTCACACGGATTAAATTCGCGCACAACCGTTCACTTTGAATGCTCGCACTAGAATGGTGTGGAATTCTCCAAATTTCGCTTCTCTATTTATTCTCTCTTTCGGTGATAAATTTGTAATGTGTTCACTCTCTTTTTTGTGTTTGAGATTCGTGAACATTTCGAATAAATAGGGGCGTCCAATTGGAATTCGAGTCAATATTAAGTGTGCAGTTTAACAGTGAACAGTGAAGAAATAGTTTGAGCTATTTCGATATAAACAATTACTTTTTCAACTAAGTAAAAAAAAAAAAACTTTTTTAAAATGTCTGGTCGTGGTAAAGGTGGAAAAGTTAAGGGAAAGGCAAAGTCCCGTTCAAATCGTGCTGGATTACAGTTCCCTGTTGGTCGTATCCATCGTTTGCTCCGAAAGGGAAATTATGCTGAGCGCGTTGGAGCTGGTGCCCCTGTGTATTTGGCAGCTGTCATGGAATATTTGGCGGCAGAAGTTTTGGAATTGGCGGGAAATGCTGCTCGTGACAACAAAAAAACTAGAATTATCCCCCGCCATTTGCAATTGGCCATCCGCAACGACGAAGAGTTGAACAAATTGCTTTCTGGTGTAACAATCGCACAAGGAGGTGTTCTTCCTAATATTCAAGCCGTTTTGTTGCCAAAGAAGACAGAAAAGAGTGCTTAAATCTCGTGACGACAAAATCAAAAGAAAACAAAAACCGTCCTTTTCAGGACGACAAATCATTTCCCTAAAGAGATAAATATTTCATATTTTCAAATTCTACGTACATGCCTATATTTTTATGCCATCAGAAAAATTGGTTGCAATTTTAACTGCTTTATAAAGTTAAAATTTAAAAAAAAAAAACTGCAAAAATCACTCCCATAAGAAAAAAATGAATTTTTTATACCTGGGTAAAATTCTTGGAATTTTGTAATTTTTATTACTTTTTTGACCTTGAATCCATATTTTATAACCCATTTAAAAAAAAAAATATACCTGCGTAAAATTCTTCGAATTCTGTAATTTATATTACTTTGAATCTATATTTTATAACCCATCTAGATCCTATCCAAAAAAAAAACTACCTGGGTAAAATTCTGCGAATTGTGTAATTTTTATTACTTTTTTTGGACTTTGAATTAACATTTTATATCTCTTTTAGATTTTATTGTGGTCCTGAAAAGGACCGATTGTTTGATATTATCAAATGAATGATTTAACCTCCGAAACCATAAAGAGTACGACCTTGTCTCTTCAAAGCGTAAACTACATCCATAGCTGTAACTGTCTTACGCTTAGCATGTTCAGTATAGGTAACAGCATCACGGATAACATTTTCTAGAAACACTTTTAAAACTCCACGTGTTTCTTCGTAAATCAAACCAGAAATACGCTTTACACCGCCACGACGAGCCAATCGACGAATTGCTGGTTTGGTGATACCTTGGATGTTATCACGCAACACTTTACGATGCCGTTTAGCTCCACCTTTGCCCAAGCCTTTTCCTCCTTTACCACGACCAGTCATTTTTAATATTTATTTATAAAATAGAAACTTCACTACACAAGATGCACTGTCAAACTGTACATTTTGCTCAAAACCCACAGATATTTATACTTGTTTGAAAAAACAATCTCACTTCTGATTGGTCCGTCATATTCACACACAAAAAAACACCCGAACGAAGACAAAAATACCTCATTTTATTACCTAAGCTCCTGAGTTTTATGGCGATGTAAAATATAAAGTGTGAAAGTGATCGAATTGTGAAAAGTGAAAAAAAAAAAACAAAATAATGGCTCGTACAAAGCAAACTGCCCGTAAATCGACTGGTGGAAAGGCTCCACGCAAGCAGCTGGCTACCAAAGCAGCTCGCAAAAGTGCCCCAGCCACCGGAGGTGTAAAAAAACCACATCGTTACCGTCCTGGAACCGTGGCTCTTCGTGAAATCCGTCGTTATCAGAAGAGCACAGAATTGTTGATTCGCAAATTGCCTTTCCAACGTTTAGTTCGTGAAATTGCTCAAGATTTCAAAACAGATTTGCGGTTCCAGAGCTCAGCTGTTATGGCACTACAAGAAGCCAGTGAAGCTTATTTGGTTGGTCTTTTTGAAGATACAAATTTGTGCGCCATTCATGCCAAGCGTGTGACAATTATGCCAAAAGACATTCAATTGGCTAGACGCATTCGTGGCGAACGTGCTTAAGCATCCAAAACAATCTTAAACTCAACGGTCCTTTTCAGGACCACAAAAAATCAAAAAGAGATTAAACTAAATTTCATTTTTTTGTTGTTGTTTAAAATGCATACAAGTAGACAGAGTTCTAGTTTTTATTATCCGCAATAAAACAGAGTTAGGTAGTTTATCGGACATTAGGTAAAAAAAAAGAGAAAATCTACCTACTACGCAAAAATGTATGTAATTTTTTTTTTTTATTATAGGGAGTTGGATAAATGGATACCCTAAATGAATTCTTAGAATTTTACTATGCAAGCGTAGGTATTAGATTTTATCCAAAAATCCCTTTGGAGGATAACATTTTTAGAACCAGATATCGCATAATCTTTTGGTTTACAAATATGAGAACAATTTGAATAGGCCTTTCCAAAAATGTATATTTCAATAGGTTTCAGAAGAAAAGTTGAAAAAGTATTTTTTTTGCGATCACTTTGGAAGACATTTTGTTTTTTTTTTCTTAGAATATTTATATTAGGCACAGTTATCTTCAATATGTGTTTATTTATTTATATTTCATGATTTACGCAAAGCAATTTTTATTTATTTCATTATTTTACATTAACAAAAAGATAATAAGATGAACATTTTCCAATGTGTTGAATTTCGGTAGGAAAATAATATTATTGTACATACAAATTATTAAGTGTCATTTGATATGGCAATTTACAATAAGAAATAGTTAATAATGTTGGTTGATAATGAAATTGAAACAATATTTATGTTTATAATTATTTATTTAAGCAGTCTGAGTTATATTTTGTACTTATTTTACCAAAAAACAGGTAAAAACAATTTTCTGACAAAATGCTACTGCCCATCGAAATCGGTGTTGATATGCGTTTCATTACTCAAATTCTTTTAATTGAATTCGAAGGAAATTTCATAATATTTTGTTAAAATTTTAATTTATCTTGTTTAAATGAACTATCAGCTATATGAAAAAAATATTTTCAAGTTGAAAATATGTTTTGTTAATTAGTTATAAGCATTCTTTTACAAAAGTATTGAAAAAACACCACCACACATTTACTTCAATTGTGATTTATTCAATGAAACATACCTTTATTTAAACAAAATTAATGTCCAAATGGTCAATTATTATTCTAAGAAAAATGATAAAATATATTTTTTTAGATTTGTAGCTGAAAACATTTAAATTATGTATGTTTTAAAAAGAACCTAACTTTTAAAAGAGTACAAATTGTGTACATCATGAATTTTTTGAAGACCTTCGCTCTCGTTGATTCTCATTGAATCAAGTCCGTGGGGTGTTTGTGGCATGTGAAAATTATTAAAAAAAGTGAAAAGTGTTTTATTTTATTGCAAGAAGCAATATCTAATAAAAGTGTAAAGTGAAGTGATAAAATATAAAAAAAAAAAAAATGTCTGATACTGTGGCTGCATCTCCTGCAATTGTTGCAGAAAAAAAACCGAAGAAGGCTGCCGCCAGCGCCAGCGCCGCCGGTTCAAAGAAACCAAAATCAACGCCAACTCATCCTCCTACTCAGCAAATGGTAGATGCTGCGATTAAAACATTGAAGGAACGCGGTGGTTCTTCGCTTTTGGCTATTAAAAAGTATATTGCTGCTACTTACAAAGTCGATGTTCAAAAACTTGCACCATTTATCAAAAAATATTTAAAAGGTGCCGTAATAAGTGGTAAGTTAGTGCAAACAAAGGGAAAAGGTGCTGCAGGCTCGTTTAAATTGTCGCCAAATGCAAATAAGGAACCAAAAGCCAAGTCTGCCGCTGATAAGAAGAAATCTGCTGCTAAGCCCAAAGCTGCTGCTGCTGGTGACAAAAAATTAAAAAAGGTTGCTGGTGATAAAAAAGTGAAGAAGCCTGTAGCTGCAACCAAAAAAAGTGCTGTAGATAAAAAGAAGGTCGAAAAGCCAAAAGTAAAAAGTGTTAAGAAGACCAGTGCCGTTAAAGCAAAACCAACAAAAGCAAAGGCTGCTGCTCCTAAGCCAAAAGTACCCAAAGCTAAATCGGCCACAGCATCTGCTGCAAAGCCTAAAAAGGCTGTTGCTGCCAAAAAAGCCAAGAAGTAATTTCACAAAAAATTTCTTCAAATTGAAACGCAAATCCACAGTCCTTTTCAGGACTACAAAAAATTGTACGAAGAGATAAAATTTGTTTTTTAAAAAATCTCATCTCAATGAGATGAGATTTTTTTTATAATAATTTTACTATAAAAATATTGCACTATCTCTTTGAGATAGATTTTTTTTTTTTAATAATTACTATTAAAATATTGCACTATCTCTTTGAGATGAGATTTTTTTTTATAATAATTTTACTACTAAAATATTGCACTATCTCTTTGAGATAAGGTTTTTTTAAAAGAATTTTCATTAGATTATTGCACTATCTCGATGGAAATTTTTTAAAAGAATTTTCATTAGATTTTATTGCACTATCTCGATGAAAAATTTTTTAAAAATAATTTTTATTAGATTTGTTGTGCGAAAGTATACCTATGGAGAAACGATGTGTTATACTACATACATTTTTCTCCCAATATGAAGTATTTAGTTATTTATCTACCTACGGAAAAAGATAGTTTTATTTTGTGTTAATTTTATGAAATTCGATTGTATCTCTTATTGAAATTTTTGCGGCCCTGAAAAGGGCCATTTTTGAAGAAATTTAATAAATTACTTCGAGCTAGTATATTTGGTAACTGCCTTAGTTCCTTCACTAACAGCATGCTTGGCAAGTTCGCCAGGCAACAACAATCGAACGGCAGTCTGAATTTCCCGACTGGTTATTGTCGAACGCTTATTGTAGTGAGCCAAACGAGATGCTTCAGCAGCAATCCTCTCGAAGATATCGTTCACAAAGCTGTTCATGATGCTCATGGCTTTTGATGAAATTCCAGTGTCTGGATGAACTTGCTTGAGAACTTTGTAAATGTAGATTGCGTAGCTTTCCTTCCTCTTACGCTTCTTCTTCTTATCGGTTTTGGTAATATTTTTTTGAGCCTTTCCGGCCTTCTTTGCTGCTTTTCCACTAGTCTTAGGCGGCATTTTAACTATTCACTTTTCACTATAAAACTGACTGTATACACTGAAGTTTAAACGAGAACTGTGGAATTCTCCAAATTTCGCTTCTCTATTTATTCTCTCTTTCGGTGATAAATTTGTAATGTGTTCACTCTCTTTTTTGTGTTTGAGATTCGTGAACATTTCGAATAAATAGGGGCGTCCAATTGGAATCCGAGTCAATATTAAGTGTGCAGTTTAACAGTGAACAGTGAAGAAATAGTTTGAGCTATTTCGATATAAACAATTACTTTTTCAACTAAGTAAAAAAAAAAAAACTTTTTTAAAATGTCTGGTCGTGGTAAAGGTGGAAAAGTTAAGGGAAAGGCAAAGTCCCGTTCAAATCGTGCTGGATTACAATTCCCTGTTGGTCGTATCCATCGTTTGCTCCGAAAGGGAAATTATGCTGAGCGCGTTGGAGCTGGTGCCCCTGTGTATTTGGCAGCTGTCATGGAATATTTGGCGGCAGAAGTTTTGGAATTGGCGGGAAATGCTGCTCGTGACAACAAAAAAACTAGAATTATCCCCCGCCATTTGCAATTGGCCATCCGCAACGACGAAGAGTTGAACAAATTGCTTTCTGGTGTAACAATCGCACAAGGAGGTGTTCTTCCTAATATTCAAGCCGTTTTGTTGCCAAAGAAGACAGAAAAGAGTGCTTAAATCTCGTGACGACAAAATCAAAAGAAAACAAAAACCGTCCTTTTCAGGACGACAAATCATTTCCCTAAAGAGATAAATATTTCATATTTTCAAATTCTACGTACATGCCTATATTTTTATGCCATCAGAAAAATTGGTTGCAATTTTAACTGCTTTATAAAGTTAAAATTTAAAAAAAAAAAACTGCAAAAATCACTCCCATAAGAAAAAAATGAATTTTTTATACCTGGGTAAAATTCTTGGAATTTTGTAATTTTTATTACTTTTTTGACCTTGAATCCATATTTTATAACCCATTTAAAAAAAAAAATATACCTGCGTAAAATTCTTCGAATTCTGTAATTTATATTACTTTGAATCTATATTTTATAACCCATCTAGATCCTATCCAAAAAAAAAACTACCTGGGTAAAATTCTGCGAATTGTGTAATTTTTATTACTTTTTTTGGACTTTGAATTAACATTTTATATCTCTTTTAGATTTTATTGTGGTCCTGAAAAGGACCGATTGTTTGATATTATCAAATGAATGATTTAACCTCCGAAACCATAAAGAGTACGACCTTGTCTCTTCAAAGCGTAAACTACATCCATAGCTGTAACTGTCTTACGCTTAGCATGTTCAGTATAGGTAACAGCATCACGGATAACATTTTCTAGAAACACTTTTAAAACTCCACGTGTTTCTTCGTAAATCAAACCAGAAATACGCTTTACACCGCCACGACGAGCCAATCGACGAATTGCTGGTTTGGTGATACCTTGGATGTTATCACGCAACACTTTACGATGCCGTTTAGCTCCACCTTTGCCCAAGCCTTTTCCTCCTTTACCACGACCAGTCATTTTTAATATTTATTTATAAAATAGAAACTTCACTACACAAGATGCACTGTCAAACTGTACATTTTGCTCAAAACCCACAGATATTTATACTTGTTTGAAAAAACAATCTCACTTCTGATTGGTCCGTCATATTCACACACAAAAAAACACCCGAACGAAGACAAAAATACCTCATTTTATTACCTAAGCTCCTGAGTTTTATGGCGATGTAAAATATAAAGTGTGAAAGTGATCGAATTGTGAAAAGTGAAAAAAAAAAAAACAAAATAATGGCTCGTACAAAGCAAACTGCCCGTAAATCGACTGGTGGAAAGGCTCCACGCAAGCAGCTGGCTACCAAAGCAGCTCGCAAAAGTGCCCCAGCCACCGGAGGTGTAAAAAAACCACATCGTTACCGTCCTGGAACCGTGGCTCTTCGTGAAATCCGTCGTTATCAGAAGAGCACAGAATTGTTGATTCGCAAATTGCCTTTCCAACGTTTAGTTCGTGAAATTGCTCAAGATTTCAAAACAGATTTGCGGTTCCAGAGCTCAGCTGTTATGGCACTACAAGAAGCCAGTGAAGCTTATTTGGTTGGTCTTTTTGAAGATACAAATTTGTGCGCCATTCATGCCAAGCGTGTGACAATTATGCCAAAAGACATTCAATTGGCTAGACGCATTCGTGGCGAACGTGCTTAAGCATCCAAAACAATCTTAAACTCAACGGTCCTTTTCAGGACCACAAAAAATCAAAAAGAGATTAAACTAAATTTCATTTTTTTGTTGTTGTTTAAAATGCATACAAGTAGACAGAGTTCTAGTTTTTATTATCCGCAATAAAACAGAGTTAGGTAGTTTATCGGACATTAGGTAAAAAAAAAGAGAAAATCTACCTACTACGCAAAAATGTATGTAATTTTTTTTTTTTATTATAGGGAGTTGGATAAATGGATACCCTAAATGAATTCTTAGAATTTTACTATGCAAGCGTAGGTATTAGATTTTATCCAAAAATCCCTTTGGAGGATAACATTTTTAGAACCAGATATCGCATAATCTTTTGGTTTACAAATATGAGAACAATTTGAATAGGCCTTTCCAAAAATGTATATTTCAATAGGTTTCAGAAGAAAAGTTGAAAAAGTATTTTTTTTGCGATCACTTTGGAAGACATTTTGTTTTTTTTTTCTTAGAATATTTATATTAGGCACAGTTATCTTCAATATGTGTTTATTTATTTATATTTCATGATTTACGCAAAGCAATTTTTATTTATTTCATTATTTTACATTAACAAAAAGATAATAAGATGAACATTTTCCAATGTGTTGAATTTCGGTAGGAAAATAATATTATTGTACATACAAATTATTAAGTGTCATTTGATATGGCAATTTACAATAAGAAATAGTTAATAATGTTGGTTGATAATGAAATTGAAACAATATTTATGTTTATAATTATTTATTTAAGCAGTCTGAGTTATATTTTGTACTTATTTTACCAAAAAACAGGTAAAAACAATTTTCTGACAAAATGCTACTGCCCATCGAAATCGGTGTTGATATGCGTTTCATTACTCAAATTCTTTTAATTGAATTCGAAGGAAATTTCATAATATTTTGTTAAAATTTTAATTTATCTTGTTTAAATGAACTATCAGCTATATGAAAAAAATATTTTCAAGTTGAAAATATGTTTTGTTAATTAGTTATAAGCATTCTTTTACAAAAGTATTGAAAAAACACCACCACACATTTACTTCAATTGTGATTTATTCAATGAAACATACCTTTATTTAAACAAAATTAATGTCCAAATGGTCAATTATTATTCTAAGAAAAATGATAAAATATATTTTTTTAGATTTGTAGCTGAAAACATTTAAATTATGTATGTTTTAAAAAGAACCTAACTTTTAAAAGAGTACAAATTGTGTACATCATGAATTTTTTGAAGACCTTCGCTCTCGTTGATTCTCATTGAATCAAGTCCGTGGGGTGTTTGTGGCATGTGAAAATTATTAAAAAAAGTGAAAAGTGTTTTATTTTATTGCAAGAAGAGCAATATCTAATAAAAGTGTAAAGTGAAGTGATAAAATATAAAAAAAAAAAAAATGTCTGATACTGTGGCTGCATCTCCTGCAATTGTTGCAGAAAAAAAACCGAAGAAGGCTGCCGCCAGCGCCAGCGCCGCCGGTTCA